>CM048751.1:81683068-83099012 GCA_026315105.1 Locusta migratoria | reverse complement strand
GACCCAGCTGTCGTATATATATATATATTCGTTTGTTGTATTTCCGTTGACTGTTCCTCTTTTTTGTGTCATTTACTTCTCCTTTCCTATTCCCCTCCGGTTGATAAAGACCCAGCTGTCGTATATATATATTCGTTTGTTGTATTTCCGTTGACTGTTCCTCTTTTTTCTGTCATTTACTTCTCCTTTCCTATTCCCCACCGGTTGCTAAAGACCCAGCTGTCGTATATATATATATATATTCGTTTGTTGTATTTCCGTTGACTGTTCCTCTTTTTTGTGTAACTTACTTCTCCTTTCCTATTCCCCTCCGGTTGCTAAAGACCCAGCTGTCGTATATATATATATATATATATATATATATATATATATATATATATATTCGTTTGTTGTATTTCCGTTGACTGTTCCTCTTTTTTGTGTAATTTACTTCTCCTTTCCTATTCCCCTCCGGTTGCTGAAGACCCAGCTGTCGTATATATATATTCGTTTGTTGTATTTCCGTTGACTGTTCCTCTTTTTTTGTGTAATTTACTTCTCCTTTCCTATTCCCCTCCGGTTGCTAAAGACCCAGCTGTCGTATATATATATATATTCGTTTGTTGTATTTCTGTTGACTGTTCCTCTTTTTTGTGTCATTTACTTCTCCTTTCCTATTCCCCTCCGGTTGCTAAAGACCCAGCTGTCGTATATATATATATATATATATATATATATATAATCGTTTGTTGTATTTCCGTTGACTGTTCCTCTTTTTTGTGTCATTTACTTCTCCTATCCTATTCCCCTCCGGTTGCTAAAGACCCAGCTGTCGTATATATATATTCGTTTGTTGTATTTCCGTTGATTGTTCCTCTTTTTTTGTGTAATTTACTTCTCCTTTCCTATTCCCCTCCGGTTGCTAAAGACCCAGCTGTCGTATATATATATATATATATATATATATATATATATTCGTTTGTTGTATTTCCGTTGACTGTTCCTCTTTTTTGTGTAATTTACTTCTCCTTTCCTATTCCCCTCCGGTTGCTAAAGACCCAGCTGTCGTATATATATATTCGTTTGTTGTATTTCCGTTGACTGTTCCTCTTTTTTGTGTAATTTACTTCTCCTTTCCTATTCCCCTCCGGTTGCTAAAGACCCAGCTGTCGTATATATATATTCGTTTGTTGTATTTCCGTTGACTGTTCCTCTTTTTTGTGTCATTTACTTCTCCTTTCCTATTCCCCTCCGGTTGCTAAAGACCCAGCTGTCGTATATATATATATTCGTTTGTTGTATTTCTGTTGACTGTTCCTCTTTTTTGTGTCATTTACTTCTCCTTTCCTATTCCCCTCCGGTTGCTAAAGACCCAGCTGTCGTATATATATATATATATATATATATATATATATATATATATATACATATATATAATCGTTTGTTGTATTTCCGTTGACTGTTCCTCTTTTTTGTGTCATTTACTTCTCCTATCCTATTCCCCTCCGGTTGCTAAAGACCCAGCTGTCGTATATATATATTCGTTTGTTGTATTTCCGTTTACTGTTCCTCTTTTTTTGTGTAATTTACTTCTCCTTTCCTATTCCCCTCCGGTTGCTAAAGACCCAGCTGTCGTATATATATATATATATATATATTCGTTTGTTGTATTTCCGTTGACTGTTCCTCTTTTTTGTGTAATTTACTTCTCCTTTCCTATTCCCCTCCGGTTGCTAAAGACCCAGCTGTCGTATATATATATTCGTTTGTTGTATTTCCGTTGACTGTTCCTCTTTTTTTGTGTAATTTACTTCTCCTTTCTTATTCCCCTCCGGTTGCTAAAGACCCAGCTGTCGTATATATATATATATATTCGTTTGTTGTATTTCCGTTGACTGTTCCTCTTTTTTGTGTAATTTACTTCTCCTTTCCTATTCCCCTCCGGTTGCTAAAGACCCAGCTGTCGTATATATATATATATATTCGTTTGTTGTATTTCCGTTGACTGTTCCTCTTTTTTTGTGTCATTTACTTCTCCTTTCCTATTCCCCTCCGGTTGCTAAAGACCCAGCTGTCGTATATATATATTCGTTTGTTGTATTTCCGTTGACTGTTCCTCTTTTTTTGTGTAATTTACTTCTCCTTTCCTATTCCCCTCCGGTTGCTAAAGACCCAGCTGTCGTATATATATATATATTCGTTTGTTGTATTTCCGTTGACTGTTCCTCTTTTTTGTGTCATTTACTTCTCCTTTCCTATTCCCCTCCGGTTGATAAAGACCCAGCTGTCGTATATATATATTCGTTTGTTGTATTTCCGTTGACTGTTCCTCTTTTTTCTGTCATTTACTTCTCCTTTCCTATTCCCCTCCGGTTGCTAAAGACCCAGCTGTCGTATATATATATATATATATTCGTTTGTTGTATTTCCGTTGACTGTTCCTCTTTTTTGTGTAACTTACTTCTCCTTTCCTATTCCCCTCCGGTTGCTAAAGACCCAGCTGTCGTATATATATATTCGTTTGTTGTATTTCTGTTGACTGTTCCTCTTTTTTTGTGTAATTTACTTCTCCATTCCTATTCCCCTCCGGTTGCTAAAGACCCAGCTGTCGTATATATATATATATATATATATATATATATATATATATATATATATATTCGTTTGTTGTATTTCCGTTGACTGTTCCTCTTTTTTGTGTAATTTACTTCTCCTTTCC
This sequence comes from Locusta migratoria, assembly GCA_026315105.1. Lineage (NCBI taxonomy): Eukaryota > Metazoa > Arthropoda > Insecta > Orthoptera > Acrididae > Locusta > Locusta migratoria. Next base: position 83,096,314 of record CM048751.1, on the reverse strand, counting down.
TATTCCCCTCCGGTTGCTGAAGACCCAGCTGTCGTATATATATATTCGTTTGTTGTATTTCCTTTGACTGTTCCTCTTTTTTTGTGTAATTTACTTCTCCTTTCCTATTCCCCTCCGGTTGCTAAAGACCCAGCTGTCGTATATATATTTATATTCGTTTGTTGTATTTCCGTTGACTGTTCCTCTTTTTTGTGTCATTTACTTCTCCTATCCTATTCCCCTCCGGTTGCTAAAGACCCAGCTGTCGTATATATATATTCGTTTGTTGTATTTCCGTTGACTGTTCCTCTTTTTTTGTGTAATTTACTTCTCCTTTCCTATTCCCCTCCGGTTGCTAAAGACCCAGCTGTCGTATATATATATATATATATATTCGTTTGTTGTATTTCCGTTGACTGTTCCTCTTTTTTGTGTAATTTACTTCTCCTTTCCTATTCCCCTCCGGTTGCTAAAGACCCAGCTGTCGTATATATATATTCGTTTGTTGTATTTCCGTTGACTGTTCCTCTTTTTTTGTGTAATTTACTTCTCCTTTCCTATTCCCCTCCGGTTGCTAAAGACCCAGCTGTCGTATATATATATATTCGTTTGTTGTATTTCCGTTGACTGTTCCTCTTTTTTGTGTAATTTACTTCTCCTTTCCTATTCCCCTCCGGTTGCTAAAGACCCAGCTGTCGTATATATATATTCGTTTGTTGTATTTCCGTTGACTGTTCCTCTTTTTTGTGTCATTTACTACTCCTTTCCTATTCCCCTCCGGTTGCTAAAGACCCAGCTGTCGTATATATATATTCGTTTGTTGTATTTCCGTTGACTGTTCCTCTTTTTTTGTGTAATTTACTTCTCCTTTCCTATTCCCCTCCGGTTGCTAAAGACCCAGCTGTCGTATATATATATATATTCGTTTGTTGTATTTCCGTTGACTGTTCCTCTTTTTTGTGTCATTTACTTCTCCTTTCCTATTCCCCTCCGGTTGATAAAGACCCAGCTGTCGTATATATATATTCGTGTGTTGTATTTCCGTTGACTGTTCCTCTTTTTTCTGTCATTTACTTCTCCTTTCCTATTCCCCTCCGGTTGCTAAAGGCCCAGCTGTCGTATATATATATATATTCGTTTGTTGTATTTCCGTTGACTGTTCCTCTTTTTTGTGTCATTTACTTCTCCTTTCTAATTCCCCTCCGGTTGCTAAAGACCCAGCTGTCGTATATATATATTCGTTTGTTGTATTTCCGTTGACTGTTCCTCTTTTTTTGTGTAATTTACTTCTCCTTTCCTATTCCCCTCCGGTTGCTAAAGACCCAGCTGTCGTATATATATATATATATTCGTTTGTTGTATTTCCGTTGACTGTTCCTCTTTTTTGTGTAATTTACTTCTCCTTTCCTATTCCCCTCCAGTTGCTAAAGACCCAGCTGTCGTATATATATATTCGTTTGTTGTATTTCCGTTGACTGTTCCTCTTTTTTTGTGTAATTTACTTCTCCTTTCCTATTCCCCTCCGGTTGCTAAAGACCCAGCTGTCGTATATATATATATTCGTTTGTTGTATTTCCGTTGACTGTTCCTCTTTTTTGTGTAATTTACTTCTCCTTTCCTATTCCCCTCCGGTTGCTAAAGACCCAGCTGTCGTATATATATATTCGTTTGTTGTATTTCCGTTGACTGTTCCTCTTTTTTGTGTCATTTACTTCTCCTTTCCTATTCCCCTCCGGTTGCTATAGACCCAGCTGTCGTATATATATATTCGTTTGTTGTATTTCCGTTGACTGTTCCTCTTTTTTTGTGTAATTTACTTCACCTTTCCTATTCCCCTCCGGTTGCTAAAGACCCAGCTGTCGTATATATATATATATTCGTTTGTTGTATTTCCGTTGACTGTTCCTCTTTTTTGTGTCATTTACTTCTCCGTTCCTATTCCCCTCCGGTTGCTAAAGACCCAGCTGTCGTATATATATATTCGTTTGTTGTATTTCCGTTGACTGTTCCTCTTTTTTCTGTCATTTACTTCACCTTTCCTATTCCCCTCCGGTTGCTAAAGACCCAGCTGTCGTATATATATATATATATTCGTTTGTTGTATTTCCGTTGACTGTTTCTCTTTTTTGTGTCATTTACTTCTCCTTTCCTATTCCCCTCCGGTTGCTAAAGACCCAGCTGTCGTATATATATATTCGTTTGTTGTATTTCCGTTGACTGTTCCTCTTTTTTTGTGTAATTTACTTCTCCTTTCCTATTCCCCTCCGGTTGCTAAAGACCCAGCTGTCGTATATATATATATATATTCGTTTGTTGTATTTCCGTTGACTGTTCCTCTTTTTTGTGTCATTTACTTCTCCTTTCCTATTCCCCTCCGGTTGCTAAAGACCCAGCTGTCGTATATATATATTCGTTTGTTGTATTTCTGTTGACTGTTCCTCTTTTTTCTGTCATTTACTTCTCCTTTCCTATTCCCCTCCGGTTGCTAAAGACCCAGCTGTCGTATATATATATATATATTCGTTTGTTGTATTTCCGTTGACTGTTCCTCTTTTTTGTGTCATTTACTTCTCCTTTCCTATTCCCCTCCGGTTGCTAAAGACCCAGCTGTCGTATATATATATTCGTTTGTTGTATTTCCGTTGACTGTTCCTCTTTTTTTGTGTAATTTACTTCTCCTTTCCTATTCCCCTCCGGTTGCTAAAGACCCAGCTGTCGTATATATATATTCGTTTGTTGTATTTCCGTTGACTGTTCCTCTTTTTTGTGTAATTTACTTCTACTTTCCTATTCCCCTCCGGTTGCTAAAGACCCAGCTGTCGTATATATATATTCGTTTGTTGTATTTCTGTTGACTGTTCCTCTTTTTTCTGTCATTTACTTCTCCTTTCCTATTCCCCTCCGGTTGCTAAAGACCCAGCTGTCGTATATATATATATATATATATTCGTTTGTTGTATTTCCGTTGACTGTTCCTCTTTTTTGTGTCATTTACTTCTCCTTTCCTATTCCCCTCCGGTTGCTAAAGACCCAGCTGTCGTATATATATATTCGTTTGTTGTATTTCCGTTGACTGTTCCTCTTTTTTTGTGTAATTTACTTCTCCTTTCCTATTCCCCTCCGGTTGCTAAAGACCCAGCTGTCGTATATATATATATATATATATATATTCGTTTGTTGTATTTCCGTTGACTGTTCCTCTTTTTTGTGTCATTTACTTCTCCTTTCCTATTCCCCTCCGGTTGCTAATGACCCAGCTGTCGTATATATATATTCGTTTGTTGTATTTCCGTTGACTGTTCCTCTTTTTTCTGTCATTTACTTCTCCTTTCCTATTCCCCTCCGGTTGCTAAAGACCCAGCTGTCGTATATATATATATATTCGTTTGTTGTATTTTCGTTGACTGTTCCTCTTTTTTGTGTCATTTACTTCTCCTTTCCTATTCCCCTCCGGTTGCTAAAGACCCAGCTGTCGTATATATATATTCGTTTGTTGTATTTCCGTTGACTGTTCCTCTTTTTTTGTGTAATTTACTTCTCCTTTCCTATTCCCCTCCGGTTGCTAAAGACCCAGCTGTCGTATATATATATTCGTTTGTTGTATTTCCGTTGACTGTTCCTCTTTTTTGTGTAATTTACTTCTACTTTCCTATTCCCCTCCGGTTGCTAAAGACCCAGCTGTCGTATATATATATTCGTTTGTTGTATTTCTGTTGACTGTTCCTCTTTTTTCTGTCATTTACTTCTCCTTTCCTATTCCCCTCCGGTTGCTAAAGACCCAGCTGTCGTATATATATATATACCCAGCTGTCGTATTATATATATATATATATATATATATATATATATATATATATATATATATATATATATATATTCGTTCTCATCGACACATATTCGCATTGTGTTAATAGGTTATTCAGTTATTAAATTCCACTTACAGAGAAGTAGGGTGTCGCAAATTAAAAGAAACTTTCGGAAAGAAAACATACTAGAATACACCCAAAGTGGTTCACAAAGATACGCAAATATTTTAATGTATTATCCTATAAGTAAAACCAAAAAAGAATGTTCATATAAACATTGGTCCACAAATGTGTAGTTACCCAGTTATGGCTAGCAAAAGAGTTTTACTGAAATTTATCATCCTCGTTAATATGACACCATCGCAAAACTGTATGAGACTACAGCGAAGCACTATTGTCTTCTCATTTGTTGTTAATGATTTGATGAATCTAATGAAACATGTCCCAGATATGTAACTGAGTATTTTTCAGAAGTTCAGAGCTTATGCAAGTAAATTCCAAATATAATGCAAGAAATTTGTTTACTTTCTTTGAAGAATGTTGGGAATCGTTAGTGAGTGGTTTCAGTCTTTTCCTAACCTTGAAATGAGGTTTTTGTATTGTTCACGTGTGCTATGTTATTAATGAAAACAAATAAAAACAGATTGTCTGATACATTCATAAAATGATAGTTAACTTTATCACCACTATATACCAAAAATAAATTCTCTACACTTTCTGTTGACAACGTCCTAGGTCCGATAATAACCGAATTCCTCGAGCACAGAGAAACCATTAACTGTGACGTGTACTGTGAGACAATCCGTAGACTACACAAGCCCAAAAAGTGCAAACGATCTGGAATGCTCACAGAGAGAGTGATTCTGCTCCATGATAACGCGCTTCCACACGTCTCCGACGCCACACAAAGTATACTGGCCGAGTTCAAGTGAGAGCAGCTTGAACATCCACCCTATAGCCCGGAAATGTCGCCCTGTGACTTCCATGTTTGGTTCGGTAAAAACACACAGTGAAGCGCTTCAACTCGGACGACGAACTGAAGGACGTAGTACAGAACTGACTCTTGTCATAGCCACAGGAATTCTGCGGACAAGGAATTCTTCGGCTCGTTAAACAGTGGTATAGTTGTGTTCAGCCGTGTGATTCATACTTCCTTTACCATTGCTCATCGCGTGATGAAAGGGAACACTTTTCTATGAAAGTGTGTCTCTCTTTGTCACTTTCTCATATTTATTGGAAGAAAGACCTATGTCTATATTCGCAGTGATAGCTTCACACACGGTTTGTTTTATTTTCTTCTGCTGTATTTCCGTTGACTGTTCCTTGTTTCTGTGTAATTTTTACCCACTTTCCTATTCCCGCCCGATTACTTAAGGCCCAACTGTCGTGTGTAACGAAAAAAAAAGAACATATTTGTTATCATCAACACACATTAGATTCCACTTACAGAGAAGGCAGGGTGTCCCACATTGAAAGAAACTTTAGAAAGGAAAACGTACTGGAATACACCCAAAGTTATTCACGAAGATACGCAAATATTTTAATATAATATCCTATAAGTAAAACCAAAGAAAAAGGTTAATATAAACATTGGTCCGCAAATGTTAAGTTACCCAGTCATGGCTAACAAAAGAGTTTTACTGAATTTTATCAACCTTTTTAATATGAAGCCATCGCAAAACCGTACGAGATTACAGCGAAACATTTTTTCTTCTCTTTTGTTGTTGATGATCTGGTGAATCTAATGAAGTATGTCCCATATATGTAACTGAGTATTTTTCAGAATTTATGAAAGTTAATTCCAGATATTATGCAAGAAATTTGTTTACTTTCTTTGAAGAATGTTGGCAATCGATAGTGAGTCGTTTCAGTCGTTTTCTAATCTTGAAACGAGGTTTTTATACTGTTCGCGTGTGCTATGTTATTAATAAAAACAGATTATCTGATGACACTACTTTTAGCCAACAACGAAGATGAACTTGCTGAGCAACTAACTAGAATAAAAGACATTAGTCTAGCATATGGACTAGACATCAACCTCATTAAGTCCAAACTCATGTTAATAAATCGAGAACAACAGATCCACCACACAGGTCAATTAAAGGAACTGGAAGTCGTGCAGTCCTTCACATATCTTGGGTCAACCATCTGCAGCACATGTAGTTGTGAAGAACAGATAAGAAGACGGATCACGCTAGGTCGAGTGGCCATGAAGAAGCTCACGAAGATCTGACAGAGCAGAGCAATAACAAATAGCACAAAAATCCGGCTAGTTGAAACACTCGTGTTTTCTGACTTCTTTTATGGCTGTGAATCATGGACACTCAAGGCCAGAGACAAACAATCCATCGATGCGTTTGAGCTTTGGTGCTGGCGTAGGATGCAACGCATAAAATGGACCGAAAGAAGAACAAATGTGTCCATTATTGAACAACTGAATATCTCCAGACGCCTTTCTTCTCAAGTCGACGAAAAAATTCTCCAGTTCTTTGGCCATATTGTGAAAAGAGACGTAGAAAACCTAGAAAAAATAATCTTACCACGAATGATCGATGGCACAAGACCAAGAGGAAGAGCAGCGAGCAGAAGGATAGACCAAATCAAGAAGATCTCCGGTCTACCTCTTCAGCAGGCACTGAGAGAAGCTGACAACCGTCCAAGATGGAGACGCTTGGTTCATGGGGTCACGACGCTCAGCAATGAGCACAACGACTTATGATGATGATGATTTGATACATTCATTCAATGTTAGTAAACTTTATTACCACCATTTACCAAAACTAAATTCTCTACACTTTCTGTTGACAACGTAGGGCAGTTTTCTGTAATTAAAAAAATTGGCCAAGTAGTTAGTAAATTACAAATTTTACCTAATTATTTCTTGACTTCTCTGGAATTTCTGGAAAACTACTGCAGTAACATACTTGGGAAATGTTGTATTAGATTGAACAGATGAATAACAACAAAATAAATGGGAATCATGCTTTACTGAAACCCCGTACAGTATTTTGCGATAGCTTCATATTAATGAGGTTCCAAAATTTCAGTAAAATCTTTTTTTACAGGTAACTCTGTAACGAAAAATTTGCGAACCTATATTTACAGGAACTTCTTTCTGTAGCCTTACTTGTAGAATAACCTATTAAAATATTTCATATGTTCGCGAATCAGCCTGTATACCCTGAATCAAACAGGTTAGCGCAGGGGTCGTTTTGGTAGCCTATCCAAACCAAATGAAATACTTGTAAAATTCGTGTGACTCAAAATGCCTCCGCGTACTCTTCTTGTCTTGGTTGCATCACTTACATCCCACTAGCTCTGTCTGTGACATGACGCGAGGGACTTTCCGCCGCTAAAGTACCGGTGCTTGAACATTAGTAGCTACGCAGTTCCCAGTCGAAACGTCAATACTGGCGGTGTGAGCCACCGTAAAGTGACAGTAAGCAGCGGAGTACTGCCGTACGTTATGACAAAACGTTCAAATGTTTGTATATCTAAGGAAATTAACTACTGAGGTCATTAGTCCCTACGCTTATGAACTGCTTAAACTAACTTAAACAAACCTAAAGACAACACAAACACCCTTGCCCGAGGTAGGACCACAACTTCCGCTCCGCAGCAAGGTTCCTTATAGTGCACAGCCATTCCACCGCGGCTATGTGATGGCGTCGCGCACTAATGTTTTGAGCTCAAGGGCGAGGTTTATTTACTTATGTAAGAGCCGCTTCCTGCCACAACTGCGGCCTGCTTACGTGTTCGCTCTCTTCCTCTATCTTGCTAGCAAGTTGTGGCAGGGAGCGGCTCTTACGAAAGTAAATAAACTTTGGTTAGGTTCGGTTTTACCATTGACTACGCTGCCCCCCCCCCCCTCAAGTAACACATGCAACATGTATTTTAAAGTTATTTTTTATTTTAATTTAATGATTTGAGGCCCTGATACCTCAGTAATAAGTAATTTTATTCGTTAAACCGTGCTCTTCAGCAATATTAAAAAAAAAAATGTTCAAATGTTTGTTAAGCTTATGGGACTTAACTACGGGGTTATCAGTCCCTAAACTTACAAACTACTTATCATCTAGCTTACACTAAGGACGGCAGAAATATCCGTGCCCGAGGGGGGATTCGAACCCCCGACCGTAGTGGCCGTGCAGTCCCCTCGGCCACCGCGGCCGGCCATTATTTTTTTTTAGTTCAACCACTCCCTCCTCGTCCCGCGCGCCAAAACGTGGATGTGGTCATGTGGTCTGCAGTTTTATCAGCCTGCACCTTACCTATTTCTTGCTTAGCGAAGATTTTACATATTTGTAAGTTAACTCCTGTCTTTTAAACAAGTTTGTAAATTTCCCCTTGAACGTCTGATGATGGCCAGAAGAGGCGAAACGCTTCATGTGTAACTAAGCGAAACATCGTTTTTGTGCAATCAAGACTTTTTTTTTTTTACCAAAATACAGAATTTTCTCTGTGTTCTCACCAATTAAAATTCTTTGTAATTTTAATACATAGGTATTTAGTTGAATTTACGGCCTTTGAATTTGACTGATTTATCGTGTAAATGAAGTTTCACATTTCTTTTAAAGCTCATATTAATGACTTCATAGTTATCATTATTCGGGTTCAATTGCCAATTTTCGTACCATGCAGGTATATAACTTCATCATGATGTTCCGATTTACCATTCTTTTGCTCAAAATAATAAAAAGATTGATTTTATCTATTTTTACATCGATGGTAGTTCTTAATAACTAATCATAGCAAAGTGCTCAAATATTATAAATATATCCTGCTGACTTTTATCCAGAAACGCAGCTTTTCCCGTTGCGGAATATCTTCATCCGTTATTAAGAGACACACCAGGTACCATAGTGTATGGATACCAACCTCTGACAAATTTCGGGGAATGAAATAAGAACTGTCGATCGGGCTACAAAGGCGAATCACAACGCTGCATCTCCGTAATGACCGGTGTGGACAACCTGCCCCGACCGTAGTTCAGTTGACAATCGTGTGTGTTCCGTGTTAGACCTCGTTTAGCGCGTTAGTTCTCAACTAACAAGAGGACAATGAACTATTCAGGGACCAATTTAAAATTTTGTTTTAAGCTTGCAAGACGCGCAATGAAACGCATGCGATGATGGTACGTGTTCATAGGCATCAAGCACTGTCCATGAAATGTGTGAATCACTACGTTTACATGCAACACATCTTCCGGAAGACGAAAACCGATTTTCGTAAACCGTTTTTCGCTGTCGCGTTTACATGGCATAGCCTGAATCGGATTTCGTAGCTCACTTAAAATGGCGGCTGGAAAACAGCTGATTCAGTTCCTTATTTAGTCTGCACAATCGCTATTTTTCTTTATTTAAATACGGAGATTTATGTTCAGTTTAGAGATTTATACTTTTATTTCACATTAGAAAATATTATTCTTTCCATATGTGCCGAAAATTTTTAACAAGAAAACACAATCTGACAAGCCAAGAACGCTTCAAAAACGGTTGCGTTTACATGGGCACGAAAATCGATTGTGGAACTGGAAAATCGCTTTAGAGAAGCGGATTTCCAGAATCGATTTTGAAGTGTTTACATGACCAACCAAAAGCGGAATTGGGAAATCGGTTTACGAAATCCGGTTTTGGGAGCACATGTAAACGGGGTGAATGAGCGGTTCGACCGTATTCTGGGAGGGAGGGGGGGCGGAAAGTGTTTCTGACAATCTCCGTAGAGAACGACCGGGGACCGCCGTCAGTGACAAAAACATTGAGATCGTCGACTACTTTGTGCATGATAGCGAATGAAATCACTTCAGTGATTACAGTTAGAGGATGCCACACACAATTTCTTGAACCGTATTGTCACTGAGGATGAAACCTGGTGTCTCCGGCACGACCCCGAAACGACACGACAAAGCATGCAATGGCGTTTTCCGACATCATTTCATCGGAAAAAGGTCAGAGCCAAGTTATCACGCATCAGAACAATGCTCATCTCCTTTTTCGATAGTCAAGGCGTAATCCGCAAGGAATTTTCATCTGAGGGAACGACTTTGAATGTTTCCCATTTCATGCAAGGTTTACCAAGCATACGACCCTAGTACGCACAATAAGGTCCCTGGGCTTTTGTTCAAGACGACGCGCACCAAACACACAGTAAATATCGTCCAACAGGTGCTGCAAAAAAGGGGGATGAATATCCACCATACTCACTGGCTCTCAATCCTTCAGACGTCTTCGTATTCCCTCGACTTAAACTCGCTATGAAAGAGATTTGACGACATTCCTGACATCCAATGAAACGTGACGAGGCTTTTGGACACCATCCCAAAGGAAGACTTCGTGCAAAGTTTCAAGGACATGTCTCGCAGAGCTCAGCAGTGCACAGTTATGGGAGGTGACTATTTCGAAGGACAGTAAGGGAACTTGAAAGATCATCGTTAATTGTCAAATTAGCTCTGGCTGAAAGGAGCCAGTTGAAAGTTTACTTTAAACATATAATTCTGGCCGCAAAAAACCAGCTAAAGGATTCGCGTGGACTACTAACTACTTCCTGCAACAGAATCGTGTTCCCTGGCACCAGATTTTAGAACTGACTCAAAATTTTTTTAGCAACAGGAAGACAAAGATACGGTGGCCAACACACATCGTAGATCACGAGAATTGCACACAATCATTGATGTACAAGCCAGCCCGAACTAAACCATTTCATGAATATGGCTGTGAAAACATTTATGGTGCAACGGAATTAACAATAATATGCATCTGAATTTGTTCTCAGCACTATGAAAAACAACATTAAATAAAAAGGGAGGGTATTCATTAACTAATATACATTAGTAGAACAATATTTCACTGATAATTACCCATTTATTCAGTTCAAACATGAGCAAATGGGGGAACCAATTTTGTTAAACAATAAAAATGCATCCCATTGACGACTAACTTAAGGTAATCTGAACTGAACACCGTCGGGGAGGTATTTACAATCAACAAGCATTCATCCACTCACACGCACGAAGCAAAGCAAAACTCACCCAACTCAGCATGTTGACACGAAGTAGAAGCAGGCGCTACTATCGTAGACAAAATTCAGCGAACCAGGATGTACCTCACAACACCAGAAAAAAATCTTCATAGGTCGAGATTAAATTTCATTCAATCAAACAGTGAGCATGCAGAATTATTGAGACACATGGCACGTGTCTGCTACATTACATATTTGCACCCTACTGAAGGCGAAGTGTTTAAAGATCGCATTCATTTAAACAAAAACCAGTGGAATCACAATAGTAAGGCACTGGTGTGTGAGCAGTGGCGAGAACTCAAGTGACTAGCTATAAGCCCTTGACGTCGGGAGTTCGGAGCCATGTGGTTCCGAAAACCAGTAAAAATACAAAAATTCAATTTCGGAAAAAAAGAAAAATAGCTACGGCACGCAACCCTTTGAAAGGCGTAGGATATTATAAGGAAGCTAAAGAAAAACAATCAGATGCAATTGGGAAGGCTTTACATGGAGGGACGAAGCCCAGTCTTCAATAATCAGAAAAGTCGAATAAATTCGAGTCCAGTAAATCAACTAAGAAGTATGGCATAAAAACCCTAGAAATACCTAGTATTTTATGAGCAAGCTAATAAAGGGGGTCGTACAAGACTAGAAGACAATTTACTGACGGAGTCTGAAAGCAAAGATTGGAAATGAAACAGCTATTTAAAAAAGACGGAGAGGAGATCGCGAGGTACTAATGGAAATCAGAAAGATACATACATAATTTCTTGCCTGAAGGGCATAGGAACACAGGGGTAGCTGAAGGCTTTGTTTTAAGATCACACTACGTGGAGTACATATCACTCATGGAAGGAGAAAATGGAAAAGAATATTTCACATGCACTACACAAATAAAAATATTCCTGCATATTAATCGCGTTCCACAAAGCTAGAAAGAAATTAAACATGGTTGATACACCACCAGCTAGTAGTCTCACACAAGTTACCGATTCCCAGCCGTTATCAAACCGAATTAGTAGCATATTCACCATGTTTACTTATGCAAAATCACCAAAATGAAATTGAATACATTTCCGTACATGGTCGGAGAAACTTATCCTGAAAATGAACCCAAGATCTGAAGTCTAACAAACCAGACAACGAATCGCTCCCATCTCAAGGGAGGAAAGAAAATCAGCACGTCTTACCAGGTCGAAGCGCAGTCACAGAATGTCCTATGGGCCCTTGAGACCCCTGCCACCAGGCCGGAAATCCATCGGAAATCGGCAAAACCCAGTAAAACGAGGTGGTGGGGAAGAGATTAAACTCGCGCGTCTTGCCAAGGCTCGCTAACTGGGCATTGCGAACCCAACTTGTAACCAAAGGGTGGAGGAAACCCTTTGGTAGCATCAAAAGCAGAGGTTGGTAACGACTACCTATCGATACGATCCAGAGCAGCCAGCAGCAACTGACGAAAATTCTCATACATACACTCAGACTCCCATGCTAGAAGACTCTCATACATGTACATACAGAATAAAGAAAGACCACATTCTCACAGGGGCAGCGGCGTCACAAAGAAACCGTGCCGCGGTGGAGTAGCCGAGCGGTCTAAAGCGTCTCGCTGCGGAGCACGCGGTTGCTTGCCTTGGAGGTTAGAGTCCTCCCTGGGGCATGGCTGTGTGTGTTTGTCCTTAGGTTAGTTTACCTAGGTTTAAGTAGTTTGTAAGCTACGGACTGATAACCACGCAGTTTGGTCCGATAGATTTACAAACATTTGAACATTTGGAAAAACCGTTCATATTGCACAGACACAATGATTATTAGCATAATAAAATCTTAGAAATATTACAGAAACTAACGTTTAAAAACATGAAATGAAATGCTATTTCTCATGCCACTGAACTCGTTTAGCGAAAACGCCCGTCTAGCGACCTTGGATAAATTACAAAGTTAAAAACCTAGGGAAGACGGCAGACAGCCATATTTCAAACTGTAGTTCATAGTTCATCTACGTTAATGTTAAAGGACATTCTTGTCAGAGGTTATATTTTGAGATGGACGTCTTCCCTTCCACCCCATTCCGTGCCCCCTTCCCTCAACTGTGTTTGATGTATGTGACCACGATAATATTTTGTTTCTTCATGAAAAGATGAACATTGATTCCTCCTCTTCCAAGAGCATTCGAATAATTCGGCCATGAGTTAATAAATTATAAAACATATTTCTGGTAATCGCAGATGACTTTTAATATCTCTTTAAAACAGCTCAATACCGGTTTTCATCTTCTTTCGTCGTGTACTACACTGCTGATGATGCTGTGGTGTATGGGAGGGTGTCGTCTGTAACTGACTGTAATAGCATACAGGTTGACTTAGACAAAATTTCTAGTTGGTGCGAAGAATGGCAGCTAGCTCTCAATGTAGAAAAATGTAAGGTGATGCGCATGAGTAGAAAAAACAATCCTATAATGTTCGAATACAGCATCAGTAGTGAGCTTCTTGATGCGGTCGCGTCGTTCAAATATCTAGGAGTAACATTGCAGAGCGATATGAAATGGAACGAGCATGTAAGGACAGTTGTGAGTAAGGCAGACAGCCGACTTCGGTTTATTGGGAGAATTTTGGGAAGATGTACTTCACCTGTAAAAGAGACCGCGTATAAAACGCTTGTACGACCACGTCTTGAGTATTGCTCAAGTATTTGGGACCCGCAGCAGATCGGTTTGAAGGAAGAGATAGAGGCGGTTCAGAGGCGAGCAGCTAGATTTGTTACCGGTTGGTTCGACCAATGCGCGAGTGTCACGGAAATGCTCCGGCAACTCAATTGGGGATCGCTGGAAGAAAGACGACGTTCTTTTCGTGAATATCTGTTAAGTAAATTTAGAGGGCCGGAATTTGAAGGTGAGTCGCTGGTGCTGTCGCCTACTTACATTTCGCGTAAAGATCAAAAAGACAAGATAAGAGAAATTAGGGCTCGTACGGAGGCATATAGGCATTCTTTTTTTCCTCGTTCAATTTGGGAGTGGAATAGGAAAGGAAATGCCTAGTAGTGGTACAGTGTACCCTCCGCCACGCACCTTACGGTGAATTGCGGAGTATGTATGTAGATGTAGATGTACTACAACTGTACTAAATATCTCAGATTTTAGCAATAATCCCGTAGAGATTGATTTAGAAAGTAATTTTTCAGTTTTCGCAAATCGTTACGTCATATCAAGATACTCCTGACTATATTTGGTTACCAAAAATGCCACCTTGCTGACAGACTGCGTTCTGATAAATTATGAAATTTGATGTGTATTGTATAGTTTCGGATTCTCGCTCGATTAAGGACAGACTTCATTTTCTTTATTCACCACAGTTACTGTGCGGCATCGAATTAATTACAGTATTGGAACATATTTTTAAAAATTTGAATAGCTAAAAACACATTGGGTAGAGTTGGAGTATGGTTGATTTTACATCACACATAGAGCGTATGAAATTAAGAAGAAATATCAAAATTTAGTTTAAAGATTAGAACACAACAATATCTTGTTGCGTTCTGGAGATATTGGTTTCATACTCGGCAGGCGAACCCGTGGCGTTTGTCCAGTCCTAGATAAACGGCTTCTAATGAAATTGCGTGCTATGGAATATCTTCCCAATTGTACGATTGGATTCACGATTTCCTATCAGAAAGGACACAGTTCGTTGTAATTGACGGTAAGTCATCGAGTAAAACAGAGGTGATATCTGGCGTCCCCCACGGAAGCGTTATAGCTCTCCTACTCTTCCTTGCGTTTATAAAGGATTTAGGAAACAATCTGAATAGCTCCCTTAGACTGTTCGCGGATGATGCTGTCGTTTATCGGTTAGTGAAGTCGAGAGAGGATCAAAATCAACTGCAAAGCGATTTAGACAATATTTCTACATGGTGCGAAAATTGGCAATTGACACTAAATAAAGAAAAGTGTGAAGTAATACACATGACCACTAAAAGAAATCCGCTGAACTTCAATTACGCGATAAATCAGTCAAACCTTAAGGTCGTAAATTCTACCATATACCTAAGAGTTACAATTACGAACAACTTAGACTGGAGGGAACACAAAGAAAATATTGTGCGGAAGGCGCTCCAAAATTACGCTTCGATGATGCACCAGCTCCACCAAAGAGATTGCCTACATCACACTTGTGCGTCCTCTCCTGGAGTACTGTTGCCCATTGTGGGACCCTCACCAGGTGGGACAGACGCAGGACATTGAGAAGGTTCAGAGAAGGGCTGATCGTTTTGTTTTATCACGTTACCGGGGGAAAGCGTCACGGAAATGTTGCATGAATCGGGGTGGAAATTATTAAAAGAAAGACGTTATTCATTGCCGCGTGATCTGTTTGCGAAGTTTTAATCGCCCGACTTTTACTTCTGAATGTGAAAATATTTTTCTAGCACCCACCTACTTAGGGAGATATGACCATCCCGATAAAATATAATCAGATCAAAACGGAACAATTTAAGTGTTCTTTCTTCCCGCACGCTATTAGAGAATGGAATGGTAGAGAAAAGTTATGAAAGTGGTTAATGAACCCTTTGCCAGGCACTTAAATGTGATTTGCAGAGTATCTATGTAGATGTAAACGTAGATGTACGGTCTTGGCCTCCGCTAGGAAATACTTATTATTCCATTAAAATATTATGCGAAAAAATACGATTTTGGACTTCATTCAGTCTGATAAGTTATTTTTGATTTTATATTGGTCGTGCCGTTTATGTAAACGTGTCAGAGCATATAAATATACAGTCAAATCATTATAGATCTATAGTATTTGTCTTTTATAAGCGATACACTCTACTGTACGAAGAACAGAAGGGAACCAGCTGAAAAATGCTCCTGTGGGAGCACAATAACGGCAGTTATATTAACTTTTAAACGGCAGTTATATTCATTTTTAAAAGACTCTGATACAGAAACCTCATTCTGCCTTTGTAACCAAGAATCCTGACATGCGAACATATGCGCGCTGTTTTGCTGAAAGAGAATATCAGAGTGACAGTGTCGATGGAAGAGAGATGACACAGAACAGATAGTAATGGTGGGAGACAAAGACAGTAGCAGTAAATCGAATAACTGAATATAGATAACAGTGGAAGAAAAAGAGAGCTGAGACTGTTGAAATGAAAAAGAAAGATGAGTGGAGACTTACAAAGGCTTTGGTGGTCTCTATTCCCAGACTGACAGGAAGAGCCGCGTGGGAATGGTCGTATGGTGTGGCGCCATGTTTCGAATTGCGCGGCCGCTCGCGCCGGAGGTTCGAGTCCTTTCTCCGATATGGGAGAGTGTAAGTTAGTTTAAATAGATTTTATATCTAGGGACCGATGACCGCAGAAATGGTCGCTTAGGATTACAAAAAGTTGGACAGTTTTTAACAAGAAATACCAGTGTTTCTCAACCTTTTCGAATATGCGACCCTCTTCAAAGTAAAAATGTACTGGCGACCCCGTCTTCCTCATGAACCGCAGCAAAATTGTGTTATCTCAAAGGGAATAAATTTAATCTTCTTTATTTTCTTCAGATTTATTTAAATTGTTGGACGAAATTTTTTAAATATTTTTCGGAAGGGAACACATCTTACTTTTAGATGATTTACGAAAGTAAAATGTATGTTGTTTAACGAGTTTTCTCCATTTCAGGCAAACGCAGAATCGAATTTTGCACATTAAGTAATGTCCCGCTGTATAGACAATTTGTAAAAAAGTAGATCTTTTTTTTTCGAGTTTTTCAGACTTACTTATTGTATCATGTTATTTTACCTATGATTTCTTCCTCAAACGCTTTTCAGACTTTACATAAATATCATTAACATTTTGTATTACAGAACAATCTCTGATCTATTCAATTTATAATGAATGTTACACAAGCAATTCAGTAACTTTAACACTAAGTAATTTTCCCTTACGCACCCGTTTTTGGATTACTGAACCTCAAGTAATTTTACGCTGCAAGTACTTCCTCCTGTGATGGGGACCACCAGAGTACGAGTTGTCCTATAAGAAAAAAGGTTAGGTTGAACTTTGACTTCTGTTTCCTGAAAAGTGATTTTTTTTTAGTTTATGTACCTTTTCCTCAGATCATGTGAATGCTAGAATTACGAAATATTGTACGCATATTTGTATAAACCTAATAAAAGTGGTCTCATGAGCAATTTTGAAATTCTGATTTTATGCTGGGTTATGAGGCTAAGTGCTTGGAATTTTGCATGTATTTAAAATTGTAATTGCGGAATTATAAATAAAATTTTTTGAAATGTCTTAAATTTCACCTATTCTACAAATCTCATGAGATAAATTTACTAAATAAAAATAGATGAAAGAGAGAAAACTGAAGAAATCACTTGAATACCTTCTGAGAAAAAGAAACAAATTATAAAATTAAAATTAATTTAATTAAAAAAGTCATTTATATCAAAGGATTTCTTGGGTGACTGTTAATTTCATGTAAAGCACTGTACAAAAATTTATTGCCATATCTCCAAACTTGTGGATTTGGAGAAATTTTGGTATAGTGTATGTTTTTCATGCTAAAAAACTTGATGATGAACGCGGAATGAAGACTGGCTGCTAGCAGCTGGTTCGCTGATTTTGTCTCTAAAACACGAGTATATTATTGTCTTTTGTTCAGCGACAAGAAGCATTCCTCAGGCGGTAGGAATGATGTCCACACTGTGCAGTGTAGGACTTGCATTATTATTGGTCCTCGTGTTGTGACCTGCCGTTATGAGCCCTTGCGGTGACTTACGGTCGAAAAATAATCAGTGTCTATGCTGTTGCATACATTAACGTGGGTTTTGTCGACGTGAAGCTATCTTATTGAAATACAGCTTCGCGAGTATACGAACATGAAAGAACTGCAGTCCTTTTCGGCAGTGAAGTTGAACATGATTTAGATTAACTGGCGATTTCGCAATTGCTCCTGGGAGAAAATGACAGCAGTTACGCCACGAAGTGTTGAAACACCCCTGCTCCGACTGAGAATGCACCACCTCTCGCCTCTCTGTCTCTCCCCTCCCCTACCTAGGTCCGTCTCCTCCACGTCCTCCTCGTGTTTCTCCCCTTAACTCCTGTGTCCAGCTGCCTTTTCCTCCTTCAGATGTCAAACTCCAGCCTCTCTGTTCATCTCCTCGCCTCTCACATGTCCTCCCTCCTCCACTCTGTCCCCCTATTTCTTCTTTCTCATATATGTCTTTCTTCACTCCCCCCCCCCCACGTTATCCATCTCCTCTTCTACCCCCTCTCTTTGTCCATCTCCTCCTTCACCTCTTTTCACTCCTGCTTCTCCATCACCACCAACACCTCATTCTCCACCTACATATCCCATATTTCTGCCCATCTCCTCCTGCCCTCCCGTTATAACCGATGGTGTAAGTAATTCATCGTACCATTTTCTACATTATGAATTTTTTAAAATCTTCCATTAGTCCATATCCTCCTTCAGCCTCTCTCGGTCCACCTGTTTTTCACGCTTGTCTTTTATTTAATCCAAATGCTGCTGTTAGTCTTCTCCTTCCCTCTCTCGAACTTAAAATTCAATGGTTTATCACTTCTGTTCTCTCAAAGGTTTCATCGTTCGATAACTCCTTTTTAATGTGGACGCTCGCAAGTAGCAAAGATTTACCTGTAACCATCTTGTATATCCTTCCAATAAAGTAAAACTCTTCGTAGAACTGTGCCTTGTACCACGGTTTATTGCGCTTGCGCACATTTATGTTTGCCATCGAATTCTCTATATCTATATATCTAGATTGAGCCTCTTCAGTTCTCTTATACATCCCACATTGTGCTAGTAAAATGTCATCCCTTCGCTTTTTTTTTCAGGGTCACTTTTCAATTGGCAGTCTCACACTGAATTACCGAATGGGAGATTATTACAGAATTTTCTATCAATGGAGAGATCGTAGTGATTCTTTTTTTAGCTACAGGCAACATGTCCGGTGGATACACGGTCTTCACTGCAGGGCTTTCTATTGTCCTTCATATTCTCATTCCGTTGCCCATAGCTGGTTCTTTATCAGCGTAAATAAATCGAATTACACAGAACACTTCAAAATTAGTGCTAGTTATTGTTGAATCTTAACGCACAGGACTGACTGGAAAAGGCGGTATGATGCGACCATTTGGAACACCAATAACACAGTGTAACACACATGCACTTAGCTTAATCGGAAGTTGACTACGAATTCATTTTCGGAAGCCGTCTAACCTAACAAACGTATCTCTCGTTTATGGATCAATTGCAACGAATCTAGTCAATTACTGCCTTTTATAATGTCCTGTGCCTTCTTGCAATCAATCAAGAGTTGTTGATCCCTTGCCACATTGGTCATTCTTGCTTATCACAACTGCCTCTTTATTCTCATGAAGTAATTTTTGATACCGACAAGTGGTCTTAATTTCCTTTGAAATTTTCTAAATTTTGAAAAAGCTTTTGACGGCCTTACGAAAAATATTTTTGATTAAACTGGAGTATCGTTTCACTTGAGCGACTGAATCCGCAATTTCCTGACACATGGTTCACAATAATGAACAGAAAATTATTGAGTGAAGCATTAGTGATCTTCTGTGTTCCCCAGGGAAGCGTCTAGGCCCTTTTCTGGTTTACACAGTGTGGACCACTTACACGTTTCAGCACAAATATCTCTAGAACACCAACAGTTATTTAAAAACGGATTACAAAGGTTTAAATGTAAGGCATCTGTTAGTAAAAGTAAATAACACGAAACAGTTTGAAATGTATGTGAAATTGCAATTATACTTTTCTTTCATGTTATTATTTACGCAATCAGTAACGTGAAAAATCACGAAAGGAAAAGCGTTAATTGCATCGAAATACGTCAATGAAAGCCCGAGAAATCGAATGGCGAAAGTGACGTTTGATAAAAGACATACAATGACTTAAGCGTGAACCTCACCTTGCTCGTGTCATACGATTAACGTACAAAATCTTAAATTTACATCACGAGCGCAAAGGTAATAATAGGATCTTGTGCCGCAAACACAGATATGAAGTAACTTAAATAACGATTTCGCTCTTACGTGATATCTGTATTTACTTTTTTTAATTTTTTTAATTTTAATTTTTTTATTTTTAGGGCGCGCAACTGCTGAGGTCATTAGCGCCCGTTGTTTACGTACTGTGGCGATGTGTTTCAGGTAAGACATATGGATTTTGTGGGTTCAAATGTTTGTAAACCTAATGGACTTAACTACTTCGGTTATCAATCCCTAGGCTTTGAATCTACTTAAAGTAACTTATGCTAAGGACAATACAAACATCTGTGCCCGAGGGAGGGCTCGAGCCTCCGACGGCAAACGCCCTCACGCACCGCAGCAAGGTGCCTTAGTGCGCACGACTATTCTGCCGCGGCTTTTTTGTAAGTACTTGCGCAGGACAAGACAGCGCGGAGAGCAGCATCAAACCAGTCTCCCGACTGAAGACCACAACAACAACAGGTACTATTGTAAGCTTACGTTTTGATTTAACCACGTGTAAAAGTTAAACTGTAACGCAACCATTAAAAAGTTCACTGACACGTACTGTGCATGTTGTATAAAATGTAGTAAATGTACAACATCGTACAATTACCATTTACCGCTCTGTTAGATCCTTGATCATCCGTTAATCACGTTTAGCCTGACTCGTGATGTTCGGTAATTCGATATCGTCATGTTCATGCTAATAGTGTTGAAACGATCAGTAAAGCACGAACAAGTAAATGCATTGCTTATTTTTCATTGTGTGTAATTGCAAAGCTATAATGTTCCCGTTGTCATAATAACAATGTAACATAGCAAAACTTATAGCATTTATAGTAATACGTCAATTACGTCGCAATTACGAGCAACGTGGGCTGCAAACTCGAAGTGCAATAGCACGACGTTTCGTTAATTTTTAGCGTTACCTTCGCTTTGAAATCTCTTGGGGGTTCATATTGACCTAATAAAGCCGTCATAAGATCTGTAACGTTTTTAAATTGATCTAGAGACTGTATGTGTCTCTTGTGAAAAATGTCAATTCACTTTAAATAATGAAAAGTGTGAGGTCTTTCACATGAGTACCAAAAGATATCGATTAAATTTAGGTCCACGATAAATCACTCAAATATCAACACTGTCAATTAAGCTAAATACCTAGGAATTTGCACTTCGTTAGAGGAACCATTATAATATAGAGCCACCTTGAGCCGACTGCTCGCGTGTTCCAAGGCTGCGTTGCCTCCTGCACAGTTTATAGTACACCGCAGACACGCCCACAACACCACTCCCTCGGTTCCCTCATACAGTTTGCTGACGACACCGCCTATCTCGCTGCCTGCCACTCCCATAAACCTTCGCGTGACTTCCTCTCATACAACCAACTTTGCTAAACTGGTGCTGAAACACGAGAAACGGCCATGTTTTCGCCTTCGGCGCCAACATACGTTAATTCTACTTGTCGTCTGTTTATGAGGCTACTACCCTGATAGTGACTGAGGTGTTAAATAGCTACCAGCTGTTAAATCTTTTTCCTTTTTTCTATCAAATGTATTAGTTTCGAAATCAATGCCATCATTTAGCGGTATTAGATGAAATAGGTGGTGGAGAGTTATACGAGGCGCGTCCAGGAAGTAAGTTCCGCTTGGTAATAAAATGAAATTGTACACAGATAAAGAAGAAATTTTTATTGCACAAAATTCTACAACTCTTAAACTACTTTTCCATATAACTGCCAAAATTTTGCAGGCATTTGTCATAGCGTGGCACCAGGTTTTGTATACCTTCTTCATAGAAATCTGCCGCCTGTGTCTTCAACCAGTTGGAAACATAGCGAGAGCACTAATTGTAAACCTACGGTTTTCCTGGATCTTGTCATCAATCGCGTGAACCAGTTCTTCTGTAACCAAAGGTGGACGCCAACTTCGTTCTTCATCGTGCACATCACTACCCCCGCCATGGAACTGTCGGACCCATCTTCTCACCATCGAATCACTCATCGCATTTGGTCCGTAAACCTTGAAAATTTGCCGATAAAGTTCACTTGGTTTCACTTTCCTCGCATTCAGAAACCGAATCACCGGCCTGATTTCACAGGCTGTGGGATTTTCAATCAAAGCCGACATTTCAAACACGCACAAAAAAGCGTACGTAACTGACAACGATCTCCGAATGGCGTACGTTCTTCTCCTTGATACACATCGTCTACAGCGCATGTGCGGAACTGCAATCACAGCGCTACAACGGAGATAAATTGAAACGCAACTTACTTTCTGGACACGCCTCGTAGCTTAAATTAGAGAGGTTAATATGATTTATCATTAGATGCCTACTTCACAACTTTTAACGCTGATTATCGCAGGCCTACATCCGTCATATTCATTTGATACTATAATTACTCTAAACCCTGTAAATATAAGCCTAATATACATAAGAACCATTGTGTTACTCATGAACGACAAATACATTTCTTATACAGTGTTACTGTTCATAGTAATCGTTAAGCCAATATATAACCAAATCACTGACTGCTTCATACTCTTATTAGGCAGAAAGCGTATGTTCAGCAAACGCCTTTAATGCAGCAGATGACAAGATGCTAAACCATATTATTGTTGGAAGCGGGAAATTGGTATGCAAACACCAAAACTGATGAAACATTTCAGTATTTGGTGCAGTTATAACCTCTCACCCCTACACTTAATGGACAATTATCAATTACATATACCGTCTGTCAAAATCACTGATTATTGGAAAGGAGATCGTCCGTATTTTAATTCCGATATATGTGGTGGAGATTATAACTTGATCGATGCCACAGCGTATCTGAGCTAGACAACGATAGTAATTTTGGTTGGGGAGAATTTAGAAAAAAATATTTTATAAGTCGTTAAAGCTGCCAAAACGTTGAACGACGGGCGGATCTGAATTTAACAACAGAAATGGTTTCCGGTCACGCACACGGAATCTTCGAACAAAATGTGTAAAATTATTTAATTAGGAACATTAATTAATGACAGGTTAATTAAATGGGCAGGGTGACACATGGCACTACGCTACGCTAGGCCAAGCACCGAAGCAAACGACACCATACAAACATGCTCTTAAAATTAAATCATCTGTATAACAATGCATAAATTTATGCAACTATTGCGTGTTAGCAAACAGCAATCAGAAGTAAAGCTATTTTGGCGTTGCTATTAAAATTGCGTCTCACCGTAATGCCTATTGTTTTCTACACACAATAAAACACAGTAGGCAAATCGTATTCATTAAGTGAGCGTTTTAATTAATATATTCTAGTAATTATTTAATCAAAATTTCGCTCTCTTTTCTTTTTTATGTAACTATAAAATTAGCAATTGTGTAATTATAAAAAAATATTTCTAATTATATGAACTAGTGACTCGTTTAATTCATGAAAAATTTATCAGCTGTAATGTTTTAAATGTCAGTTATATTGCTTCCTATAGACTGAATTAGTTATCCTGCCCTTGATCACACAGTGAAAACTAAATCAGTCTGAATCGCAGCCACTTTACTATCAATATTACGCAGTTCAATACTGCAACACTAAAAGTTTACCGATCTGCACTACGTTAAATTTACTGGCACTTTTTGTTATTGAGATTTTCATTTCTGATCAGTAAATAAGCCCTTCTCATTATCACTTTTAATATTCTATTATTTCGCCTCGGAATAACAGTGAGGAGCATAGGAACCTGCCTGGTACGTGTTTAAGTGAAGAATTGTTAACACTGTTTTCAATGATTCGGGTTCACTATTGACGAAAACAGTTCTAATACGCTGGCTAGCCGTACATGCTTATAGAAGACTAATTGGCTGGATCTTTCTTTACCGATGCTGCGTGTTTCGTATTCGGTCATTATTAGCATTCAATAATTGGCGTAACAAGCTCTTACGTTTTTCTTCTTGACTACTTGTACTGTCCCCATAACCATTTAATTACGACTGATTAACCCTCCGTCGGGCGCAGTCGGCCTCTCAGGCCAGCAAAACACTTTTTTGATTCCCGTGCTTAACAGTGGTGGCCCAGAGGCCCGCCTCTCCGTTTACTCGCGTAACTTTGGGAACCTCACACAGTGCCGATCCGCAGGCTGCCATCGATTTCCACGCACATCACGGGGAACTCCTTGGGCCTCACAGGCCGTCTGCGCCCGATTACGTTATAGTTTTTAAGGTGAGATTTTTCAAGATATTTTTATTTTATTACTTCGTTTCAATCAAACTAAATCTGTCCTTTGTGATTTTCACCGTTACCTTCGGAAAAAAAGAAGACTTTGACGACTGGCCCTTCAGACTGAGTGCGCCTGATCGAGTTCTAATTTCAGTTTTCCTTCCTTTTCCTACGTTATCACATCCACATTTTCTTCTGAAATGTCCAGAAAAGTATATTATGCCTCTAAGCCAATGATCTTGTGGAAATAATGCGCCTCCTCGAGGACGAAACTGCTGAAGATCAAGCCGCACTTGAAGATTTAGTCGATGAGACACCCACTCTCAGGATGAGGTAGGAGAAGACAAGAAGGACTCAGCAACTATTCATAGTGTGAAGAGTCACATCATTATTACACAACATCCAGTGTAAAAGATATTGCTAGAAATGACGCCACCAATTGCAAAACCTTGTGTCATCTACTTCTAACTGGACAATTTAGCCTGTGTATGCTATGAATATATGTGGAATGCCGATTCGCTGAAAACTCGACTGAAAAAATTTTTACCTCACAAGGAACAGGAAAGTTCTCCCACAATACCTCCCAAATGGCTAAAACAAGAGTTAGGAGGATGAAGAATCACGAATGTTCAGCTTGTCATCAACCAATCCGCTTGAGCGAAGTATACGTTCTGTGATATACCTGTGTTTCAGCTGTTGATTTGGGAGCTATAGCATCGGTTTTTGGCTGCAAATGTGACGAGAAAAGGTGATTCCATGTCAGAATAGACTGCCTAATGTCCTTTAAAAATAACTTCATTACTTTTACGGATGTCCGTTCCACCAATTTTTAATGCTATTTGTGGGAAATTGGTAATTTTGGTTACTTTAGTTTAAGGTGAATTGTGTTCAATAAATCCATTATTATGCTTTAAGTTTGCTGTAATTCCTTCCTTTAGATACCCTTAGAGACTAGCCAACACGCATTTTGAATTTGATTTAACATGGCGGAGCTAGTCCACAAAATATGTGGGTGGCCTCTCAGGCCGGGTGCACCTGATTTTGTTTCATCTGGAGGTGCGCCCGACGGAGGGTTGATGACATTACTCTGCTGCCCTGTGCCGATCACATAACTACTTCACCACGGCAGTAGGGTCCAACGACTACTATAGCGCTACGACTGCCGTGCTACACGATTCCTCGACTAGCCGACGACTCTGCATTCCAGCGGCCAAAGTTCTCAGCTAAAGATTGTGTTAGTCTTACAATGTCAAAGTCCCTGACTAGACCAGTGTGTCTATTACATCGATATAAATATAATTTCATTTACAATATTAAAATTCACATGCAAAATTAACATGAAATACAAAATACACCTACCTAAATAAATCGCAACTTATATACAGAGCAAAATTGACCATTGCATTCATGAGAAAGAAAAGAAAAAGAAAATTATACTATTCACGTCCTCATTAGATACATTTCAGAAGCTTGCCAACACCTTACAAAAATATACACAGGTCAAAACAATCAGTGGATCAAGTCCGGAAGTGTTGTCATCGGCAGAATGAAATAAAATGGTTATATGTCTCTCTGTCAGTTCTATGGAGTGGAGACATCACAGCAACCGAGATAGTGGCAATAACAGAACGTTGCTGCAGAACGCGATTCGTGTTGATTTGTGTTTACTCTACCAAACGAATTACACATGTAGTACGGTTAAGATAGTGTTGTGAAGCTATGATATGGAGAGCCATATAAAGGATGGAGGTGGGACAGACGCAGAGAGAGAGATGGCTGTAGCAATTGGAATGTTACAAAGTATAATTTCCAGGACCTGGAAACGTTAAAAGCAGGCAAGACCAAGGTCGTCCACTGGTAACATCAGCAAGATCTCCGATTAACAGACAGTCTAGATACCAGACTGAATGCAACGCACCCTCCCGGAAGCAACAGGGCGCGTATAATTAACAAAAAAAGTCAGAAATCGAATTAGGGAATGTCGTCTGTACGTATGGAGGCCTATGGAGTGTTCACGACACCGTTTAGCTCGCAGAAACTGGGCGGAGAAACATTAGAACTATATAGAATGGTTCCGGGTTCTGTTCAGAGATGAGTCAGGATTTTGTGTTCAGCCGGAAATCTGGAGAGAACGTGGAGAGAGTTCCACACTGAACAGTCTCGTTTATGTGCATGAAACAACACCGTATCATGATGGGAGACGAATGGTATCGGCAGGAGTCAGAGGGACCTCTATGTCGTTCAGAATAGCGGTTTGACTGCTCAGAGGTCTAGAGACGAGATCCTTCGACGTTGTGCCCTACTCTGGTGCCACAGGAGATGTGTTACATCTAGTGGACGACAACGCTCGTTCCCACAGAGCTGCACTGATGTACAATATGCTTAAAGCTGAGTGAATTCAACAAATGGAGTGGCCAGCTTGTACGGCGGACTTAAACCCGATTGAGCATATCTGGGATGAACTTGGCAGACGCATTGCAGCCAGACCTGAACCTCCCACAACGGCTGCAGAGTTGCATATTGCACTCGTGGAAGATTGGACAAATATCCCACATACTGTTCATGCCACGCAGCTTTGAAACTGTACTGACCAACCGAGGTAATCACATACCATATTAGAGGGCAACAAGAACGAAGTTTTTACAGTGGTAGCCCCATAGTGCTTCGCTATTAATATACGCTGTGAAATTCTCAAGTGAAGAGATGAGATTGAAAAATATCGTATTGTGTCACACATAAATTACAATTATAATCAATATATGAATTCAGTACGTTACCGTATGTATATTGTGAATAATATCTCACTTAATCTTATGTTTTGAGCAGTGTACTACTATTTTCTTCAAGTGCGTTAATATGCCCCAGTCAATTACTTATCCATTATTTGCCACAAGTGGTTTCCTATATACAGCTCTGCCAATGTGGAATCCTTACAGACGGTCAAAATGTGTCCGTACTTATGATGATGTTTTTACCATATGGGACTTTCAGCACGTGAAACTATCCGCAATGTTGGGGTGATTTGTCGAAGGCAAGCTGAATAAATGTGATAATCTGTCTTTCCCTTTTTATGTGGAGTAAAGAGTTCAATAAGGGTTTTCGATGCTAGTGAACGGATAAAGTTTCATGTGACTTTAGTAGATGACATTTGATGAGATTTACGTCTCTCGAGAAGAAAAATTCCCACGTTGCCTGTTCTTCCAGTTTCCCGTTAGCCATACTACTTCCCCCCCCCCCCCCCCAAAAAAAAAAAAAGATCAAATGTTTGTAAATATATCGGACCAAACTGCATGTTCATCAGTCCGTAGCCTAAAAACTACTTAAACCTAGGTAAACTAATCTAAGGACAAACACACACACCCATGCTCCAGGGAGGAGTCGAACCTCCACGGCGAGCAACCGTGCGCTCCGCAGCGAGACGCTTTAGACCGCTTTTTTTTATTATTTTTTTCTATTCTTCATTTTTGTTAACAGAAATATTTCCTCCATGGTATATACCAGAACACAGCGTTGCACTTCCTTTTGCATTTGATAAAAGAGGACTGAAAGCTGTACTTCTTTCCAATGAGCTTCTATGTTGAATAGTTCAAGTTATAAATTATATCGGCTTTTCTGCACCGAAAATTCAAAGAAAACTTAAATCTGTTTATAAAATCAAAACTGTTCCTTGTAATTATATATAAGTAACTTAAGAGGCTGTCACTTTAGGAAAAAAAAGTAATTAAATAAAATTGAGTAGATATTTACTTAGACGTCAACGTTTTCTTTAGAAAATTCGCACACAATGTTCGATAATCTTTTATCTGCTCTAACTGGTGGTGTTGTATTGTCAAATACATCAAAAAGTCTTCTTTGCTTTTTTCTTCATTTCTAAGAATACTGCATGTCCCATGATCCAGTTGACAGCATTCCTTTTGGCATTTGGGTATGGCACTTCCTCGGGGTGTAATAGTTTCGTTGGTGTTATAGAGTTACCATATGTTCGTAGCATAA
The DNA here is from genome assembly GCA_026315105.1 of Locusta migratoria. Classification (NCBI taxonomy): domain Eukaryota; kingdom Metazoa; phylum Arthropoda; class Insecta; order Orthoptera; family Acrididae; genus Locusta; species Locusta migratoria. The sequence goes on along the minus strand of CM048751.1, from coordinate 83,068,351 downwards.
GCGAGAGTACACGCCGAACATAACCCCAAATATCCTTGATTTTGTCACATGTAAATTTGTGCTCGTCTCTGTCTATTAAGTTACACGCGCTGCAATTTGGTGATTCCACCATGTGTATGGTATGTAGCCGTAAAGCCGTCGGGATCTTCCTATTTACTGCTAAATACCAAGTAGATCTCACGTTTGTGGGTAAATTTCGGTCGTGAATATTTTCCCATATCTTCTTCCAGTTAAAATGATTATGCTTCTGTTCTATCACGTTTCTCGGTTTTCTGTCTATCAAGCTTTTGTAGACTTCTCGTACTCGTTGCATGTTTTTCTGGGGAACTGCCCTGCGAATATAGCTGTATTCAATGAGAAAATGTTTGAGGTGATACAGCCCGTTCGGGATGTGGTGCACATCTACTGGCGGGTCCATGCTGATTGGGGCTATCTCATCCAGAAGGTGAGCCACCAAGTTGTTGGCCGAAACTTTCCATTGTCGGTAGGTCTTGCAGATGTAAAGCGCCTGTACCTTACTGTAAACATCTGTGAGATTAAGGCCGCCATCTTTGTGCATTAGTGTAAGGGTTTCGTATTTCACTTTGAAAATCTGACCTTTACTAAAGAAGTGGCCAAGCGCTGCGAGCATTCTCTTTCCCATCTCTTTGGGTAATGGCAGAATTTGAGCTACATAGTTCACTTTGGCCGTTATGTATGTATTAACTAGCCGAACTTTTTGTATTTCATCGAGGTTTCGCAGACTTTGTAGTTGTATTCCGGCTCTCATACTCGTCAATATTCTTTTGTAATTGAGGGCAGCCGTTTGTCGTATATTCCGTGTGTAAACTATACCTAGACATTTCAATCTGTCCGTTTCCGTCAGTTGTCCTTCCGCTCTGATGTTATTGCTACTTCCAATGGTCATAATTCTTGACTTTACATTGCTGAGTTTGGCAGCAGATGCAAGTTCATACTTCTTAATAATGTCAAGAGCGGTTTGGAGCTCCTGTTCACTTCTTACTACAAGTCCTACGTCGTCAGCATATGATTTGCAGACAATATTTTGTCCATGTATCTGTAACCCCCGCAACTCTTGCGTTAGTGTACATAGGAGAGGCTCGATGGCTATTGCAAATAATAACACGGACAAGGGGCATCCTTGCCTAACAGAGCTATTGATCTGTATTGCACTGGTTAATTGTCCATTTATATTAATTTTTGATGTGCCATTCTTTAATAAATGCCCGATCTTCTCGATGAATTGTGGAGGAAAATCCATCGCTCTCATGGTGTTGTAAAGATAATCGTGATTGACTCTGTCGAATGCTTGTTCGAAATCAAGTGACACTATTGCACATCTAAGTTTACATGTCTCAGCTATTGCTATTATGTCCCTGTAATCACTTAGCGCGTGAAAAATTCTTCTGTCTTTGCCTACACTTTATTGGTACGGTCCTGTGACAGTGTTTATTATTGCACGGAGACGTTGCATCAGAATTCGCATGAAGATCTTGTAGTCGCTGTTCAAAAGCGTTATAGGCCTGAGATTGCTGATGGACTTGCCTGCTGTGGTTTTGGGAACGAGAACCACGGTCCCCTCGCAGAATTCTTTGGGGATGTGTGTACTGTGGTTCATAAGTTCATTACATATGCTCGTTAGTTTACTGAGCAGTTTTTGTCTGAACATTTGATACAATTCTGCCGGGATACCATCAGGTCCGGGTGATCTGTTTTTTGGACTTCTAAGTATCGCGTCTTCCACTTCGTCTTCTGTGATTGCGGCAGTGAGGCTATTTGCTTCTTCCGGACTGAGTCTTCCTGGTACCCGTGTCGTGAAGTCCTTTTGTGCCGTCTCGTCTGTAGGTTTCGTGGCTAGGAGCTCTGAAAAATGCTTCTGTATCTCTTCCTTTATGTCGCGTTGATTGGTCAATAATCGTCCATCACTGGCCCTCAGCTCGGTAAGAATTTTTCTGCTTTTCCTTTTATGTTCCTGTATGAAGTGGTATACGGAAGTGGTTTCGTCTTGGACTGTATTGTGCTGCCGTGACCGTATTTTGCAGCCTTCTAGTTGTTTCCTCTTTAAATTGATTATTTTAGCTTGAATTCTCTTAATCTGTACATAAATATTAATTATTGCTGCATCCCGTTTATACAATTCTCGCAGACACTGAAAATAAAATTCTACCGTTTTCTTCTGCCACTCATTCTTCTCCCGTGAGTAATTTTTCATGGTTCTCGTTATTGCAGGTTTAGCGCATTTAATCCACCAAGTGATCGGTGAGCTGTACTGAGGGAACCGTTTTTTCGCATGCTTCCCACGTAGTGTCAAAAGCTGCATGGCATCCTGGATCCGACAAGTGGCTAACGTTAAGTTTCCACTGACCTCGTGCCTTATAGGTCCCTTGTTTCTCCAAATTAATGGTACACATAAAAGCTGCGTGATCTGAGAAGACGGTGGGCCGTATTTCCGAATGTAGGATACGTTCCTTAAGATCAGCTGATGCGTACATCCGATCTAAACGACTTGCCGAGTGATTAGTGACGTGCGTGAAGCCATGCGTATACTCCCAGGTGTCAACAAGTCCTAACTGATTTACAATGCTTTCAAGCTCAACCGATTTATTATAATTTGGCGTCTGATCCTTTGGGTGTATGACACAATTAAAGTCCCCGGCAATTATAACATGTTCATATCCGGTCCCAAAGAGTGGTACTATTCCGTCTTTGAAAAATTCTTCTCGTTGCCGTCTTTTTCCAGTTCCTGAAGGCGCGTAGACATTGACTATTCTGGTGTTGTTTATTGTACATGCTATTCCTCTGCTGTTAGGTAGTTTCTCTATTTGTCTGACTATAATACCTTCTTTGGTTAAGATGGCTGTTCCGAGTTCAGTAGTATAGCCAGGGTTGGCTATAACGTTATATCCTGTTATTCGATCCAGATCAATTGCATCTGTCACTTCTTGTAACATAACAATGTCTATATCTGCGGCATATATCACGTCCTGGAGAAGTCGCAGTTTGAGTACGCTCCTTATCTTGTTGATGTTTATTGTGGCTAACCGATATGCTTGTAGTTCGGTCATATTATATTGGTAATGATCGATTTTTGTTTTAAATTCTAAACTATTTGTAATGTGATCATTCTTTCTATCTTTCCGTCTATCTTACTACTAACAAATTTCAGTTTAATAGAAGTCTGGATCATCAGTTATTGCTGTGTCCTTCGCCGGTGAAGGTCCTTTGCCGTTGGTTCTATGTTCGTCAGTCTCCTGTGTCATTTCATCATTCGTCTCCATCAATTCTTGGTCTAGGTTGGCATCTTCATGGTCGTCAGCCCAGTTTTGAGGAAGGTTACCTTTACGTTTTTCCTTTTTCCACTCGGTGAGGTCACGAGGTTGTTCTTCACAGTCCGCTTTAGTTTTTGTCGTCGTTTTCATCTTCACAGAGTTTCCTGACGTTTCCATGATGCCGCCGTAAGAGTCTTCCGTTCGTGACTTTTTGATGGTTTTCTGGTTGCTATCACGCGTTTTCCCTGTTGTGTCGTTCGACTTCTGTCGCAACTGTTTTGCTTTCTCTCGCAGTGCAGGTGCAGTTTTTTCAGCTCCCTGGTGGGCTATCCGACGTTTTTTTATTGGCCGTGGATTGTTTATCCATCGACGTTTCACCGGACGTAACTGTTTGGGAGTCGTGCTCCGTCTCCTGCTCATTGGTTGATGTCTCATTCAGGACTTCAGTATTTGAAGTGTCGTGCTCAAGAGCCGCAGATTGAAGGTCTTCGTTTTCTGCTGGCAGTTCAACAGCCATTTGTCCGTCATTATATTTTGGTACGTCGGTTTCCATTCCAGTACCAACCTGCTAGACGTGCGCGGACAGGTGTAACAACTGTAGAAAAACTTGCCCCAGGATAAAATCCTAAGGCTGTATGAGACCATTCAGATACCGCATGAGGGCATTCACTGCATCCAGAAGATGCGCGACACCCTACTGACCTGGTGCCAATGTTACACCTGTAACTGACAACGGCCTTATTTCTTTCATCTTATACTGCTATTAGTTCAAAACATTAACATGGTCTTTCATCAGATGTAGTTTCATCAAATTGTAAGCTCTCATATGGGGTGAATAATTTTTTCGGTGAGGCAAGATATAAAAATTGCCTGTCTCTAATACATTTCATGGTAATCAGTCAAATTGTCTTACCAAACAACCAACATCTAAAATATCACTACAAATACAGAAAATGTTAAAAACGCTTCTGTTATCTTAAGTTAATTATGACGTAATAGCTTTAAGATTTGTGAGTGGCAAAAAGTAAACTACCTACGCCATTTTTGATACATTGTTTACATGTCTTTGAACAGTTCATTTGTGCAAGTGTATGTTACGACATAAGCAGTGAATATCAAACAGTTCATAAGTGAAATTACATGCAGCAGCTTCTCCAGTGTACCAGTGATGGAGACAAATCATAAGTGTGCAACTGACATTTAAATGAAGTGAACCACACGCCCATGTCATCACAGCATCTGATGCAATAATGTCTGCACCCCACACAGATGGTGACACCACACACCAGGACCAGCAGATGACATCTCTATACTTCCGTTTTTGGCCATTCACTGACCTCCCCTGCTCCCTGCCCCCTATCTACCACCAGCAACAAACAATAACAAACGGACTTTAGATTAGTTAAAATAATGTATTAGAATTACTTTTGTATGCAAACAACGCCTGATGATGATCGCCGGCCGCGGTGGCCGAGGGGCCTGAGGCGCTCCAGTCTCGGTCTGCATGTCCACTACGGTCGGGGGTTCGAATCCCCCTCGGGCATGGATATTTGTGCTGTCCTTAGTATTAAGTAGTTCATAAATGGTTTGTAAGTTTAGGGACTGATGACCCCATAGTTGAGTCCCATAAGCTCTACAAACATTTGAACATTTGAACCTGATGATGATCAGAACATGCACTAAATGCGTAGCTTTATGTTAGATTAAACGTAAAGACATAAAATTACAGGTAGCAGAAATTTCAAATATTTATTATACGTCACAGTCACTGTTACTTAAATTAGCCATCATGGCTACAATTAATTATGTTGTTCTTGTTTTGAACTGCAATCCAGAGTCTGATTTAATGCATGTCACCACCGTAATCTGTCCTGAGCAAGCGTCTTCATCTCCTCAAAATAACAGCAACCCTCATGCATTTGAATCTGCTACCCATGTTCGTCTCTTGATCTCTGTGATTTTTACTCAATAACGTCCCTACAATCCTAATTTCACGATTCCTTTATGTCTAAGAAAGTGTCCAATCAATTGACCCCTTCTTTTAGTCCAGGTATGCCAGGAATTCCTTTTCTCTCCACTTTGAAACATGTCCACTGAGTGTGTGGTGGCGTTCCAATTTGAGTTCTTCATTAAAGTGTTGCTCCACCATTAATATTGTTTATCTGTACATCAGTTACTTTATTCCCTTATTAATGATAAATGCCCCATGTATATATATGTCTCCACCCGTATGATTGAACTAGTGTTTTCGTATGAATGTGGAAAGTTGTTCTTAATATTGACTGACTGACACGCAATGGCTTACAGTCACCGCTTCGCGCTTTAGGCCTCGTTTACTTTAGTTAAGAACGCATGGCTTCGTATGTCATTTGCTCTGTCAATGCCTCACCATAACTCCGGACATGCTTTACAGTGCTGTTCACAACATTATTCCTCGACTGCAGCTATTGTTGAGGAATGATGGTGAACATATTGAGCATTTCCTGTGAAGAACTTCATCTTTGATTTGTCTTAATTTGTTATGCTAATTATTGATTTTCTGATCATATGAAGCGCCATCTGTCGGACATTTTTGAGCTTTATTTTTTAAAAATTTTTTTTGGCCTAATAAAACCCCATGTCATTCCAAGCATGTGTGTCAATTTTTACCACTTTATCTACATTATTCCGTGATTTCAAATGTTTGTTAAGCTTATGGGACTCAACTACGGGGTTATCAGTCCCTAAATTTACAAACTATTTATGAACTACCTTATACTAAGGACGGTACATATATCCATGCCCGAGGGGGGGATTCGAACCCCCGACCGTAGTGGCCGTGCAGACCGTGACTGGAGCGCCTCAGTCCCCTCGGCCACCGCGGCAGGCTCCGTGATTTATTAAGTTTTCAAATTTATACTGACTTTTTTACCACCCGGTATTTAAAGGATTTATCGTCAAAATATAATATGAGCAAAACTGCATCACCCAAATGCATTGTCATATCAGACTAAAATATAAAATATGACTCAGTTAAGTACATGGTGACGTATAGTTCAACATGCTGACCATGCGTTTTTACTCATCTACATCTACATGTATACTCCGCAATCAACCTTAAGGTGCAATGCGACGGGTACACTGTACCACTACTAGCCATTTCCTTTCCTATTCCGTTCCCAAACAGAACAAGGGAAAACTGAATGTCTATTTGCCTCTGTACGACCACTAATTTCTATTATCCTGTCTTTGTGATCTTTCGCGAAATGTAAGTAGGCGGCAGGAAGATTGTTCTACACTCAGCTTCAAATTCCGGCCCTCTAAATCTTCTCAACAGAATTTCTCCAAAAGAACGTCTTTCCATCAGGGATCCCCATTTGAGTTCCCAGAGCATTTCAGTGACACTCGCGCATTGGTCGAACTTACCATTAACGAATCTAGCTGGTCACCTATGAAATGTTTCTATGTCTTCCTTTAAACTGATCTGCTGCGGGTCCCAAACACTTAAGCATACTCAAGACGTGGTCGTACAAGCGGTTTATACGTGGTCTCCTTTACAGATGAAGTACACCTTCCCAAAATCCTCCCAATAAACCGAAGTCGACTGTCTGTCTTACTCACAACTGTCCTTACATGTTCGTTCCATTTCATATTGCACTGCAATGTTGCGTCTAGATATTAAAATGATGCGACTGCTGTAATCGAACATTATGAGACTGTTTTCCTACTCATGCGCATCACCTTACATTTTTCTACTTTGAGAGAGTAATATATGTTGCTAGGAGGGTTCCGTTTGTTTAAATAACTGAAGTATTCGATAACATAATTGGTCGTAGTACTGTAGCCTAATATTCTATGTTTATATTACATATAAGCATCTTATGGCGCTTCTGTCAAGTCTCATTATAATTTGCATTACTAGGGTTCTATAACAAACTAAATTAATTAATTATTGAAGCTTAATGTCAAACAATAATGTAAACATATATTAACACTGCACTAATTGTTGTTTACTTACGATCTTTTCTATTGTTTATTTTGATGTAAAAAACTTATTATTACATCTGTTATACTTTTATGTATCTTTGCGTAAAGCAGGAGTCATTAATGTTTATTGAGCAAATTGTTAAATATTTAAATGTTGTACTTCCGTGTTCTAGAAGGTTCTAGAAATATTATTAGATATTAATACGCGCGAATTGGCGCGAACTCTGTCAGTATGAAATATGAGGTAGTAGGCAGTATGGCGAATGAAGTAGGAGTCTGTAGTAGTATGGAGTAGTTAGCATTGTTTTTTAATTTCTTTGGTAACTGAGGACCAGATGGGAAGCATATGGGAACAACCTTTTAGGTTCAAGTAAGAATTTTTTTTATTTCTACACAAGTTATTGCAAACTAGGAATGATTTCAATTAGTTATACAGTTCAACTCGCCACAGTCAAGATAAAGATAACTCAATTGTACTTAAAGTTTGTCCTGAGAATGTTTAACTTTTGATAAAACAGTGAAAATAATTAAAGTCGAAGCGATAACAATTTAATGGTATTTAAGATTTGCCCTCAATTAACATTTGATAATATAACAATGAACACAAAGATCAAATACCATTCTCTTCCATTTAAGTGAATCACATATGCAAAGTACAGTTACAATAAGAACACGGTCAAAGATTCAGGCTTTTACAACTGTTAATAAACATTAACACTTCAAACGACCAATTAGTCAAATTACGGCCGGGATTAAACGAACCCCAAATGAAATTTTGTTTTTTAAAAAAATTGCTCTAGATTAAATTAGCAGTATGCCATACAACTTACGAACAGAGAAAAAACATTAAGACAATTTACAACTGACACTCTTGATTGCGTTTCATTGACGCAAATACGTACGTGTGTACATAGGTAACGGCACTGATTAAGTACAATACAGCCACTGTAAAATTATCCACAAAGTGAGTCCAAGAACCACGCTGTGGGTTTTCAAGGTACAAGATACAGTAACTAATAGAAAACACAAGAAAAGACTTATATTTCCAATATGTTGTTGCTCATCAATGAGCCCGATCGGCCACAGACTCTCCCAGTTTCGATACCCCGCTCAAACGCGGGAGCCTGGCCCACACAACCACTGGTCTCAGGTGGTGATATCACAACATATGCAAATAAACCAAGAGGCAGGTATTAATAGGCAGTCACGAAATGGAGATTCATGAAAAGAACAAGCTTGGCCAGTTACACAAAGTAACCTTAAAACACATCACAGTTTCAGCTAAATGAAGAAATAAAGAATTCGATGCACATTTTAAATCTTAATGATCGATAAACCATCAGTGATAAGAATAACAGACGAGACACATTAACACTCTGCATTTTTTTTTTTGTGAGGGATGGGGGACAACATAACAGGCTTAATGTGCACCATTTTTATTAACACCAGAGTTAGTGTATCAGCATCGCAGCGGACTGATTTCGCTACTGCTTAACAATAATAACAAATTAAAAAGCTTTACAGGCTGAGAAGGCAGTGACAAGTACTATGGGGGGAGGGGTATGCTAGGTTTCTCCCATAAAACAAGTTGTCTCAGGAAAACACACTTTCACCGCTATGATCGGCAGTCTCCAAGAAACGATTAAGTGCACGAGAATATGCGCGAGCGACCCTCTTTGATTTCACAACAAGATACCAAAAACAGGCGCCTTGCCCAGCGCCTAATATATCAATGCCGCCGTTGTTGTTGTTGTTGTTGTGGTCTTCAGTCCGGACACTGATTTGATGCAGCTCTCCACAATACCCAATCCTGAGCAAGGCTCTTCAACTCCACATAAGAACGTCAACCTACATCTGTTTGAATCTGCTTACTGCATCCATCTCTTGGTCTTCCTCTACGGTATTTACCCCACACACTTCCCTCCAACGCTAAATTCACAATTCCTTGATGTCTAAGAATGTGTCCTACCAATCGATCCCTTCTTTTAGTCAAGGTATGCCAAAAATTTCTTTTTTTTCCAATTCTGTTCAGTACCTCCTCATTAGTTACCCGATCCAGCCACCTACTCTTTAGCATTCTTCTGTAGCACCACATTTCAAAAGCCTCTATCCTCTTTCTGTCCGCACTGTTTATCGTCCATGTTTCACTCCCATACAAGGCAACACTCCTCAGAAATGTCTTCAGAAAGGACTTCCTTAGGCTTAAATCAATATTCGATATTACCAATTTCTCTTTTTCAAGAATGCATTTCTACCCATTGCCATTCTGCATTTTATATCCTCTTTACTGCGACCATCATTTTTAATTTTACTGCCCAAGTAACAAAACTCATCTACCTCCTTTATTGTTGCGTTACCTAATCTAATTCCTTCAGCATGGCCTGATTTTCTTAGACTGCACTCCATTACCCTAGTTTTGCTCTTGTTAATGTTCATCTTATATGCACTTTTCAGCACACTGTCCATCCCGTTCAACTTCTCTTCCAGGTCCTTTGCTGTGTCTGACAGAATTACTATGTGGTCGGCAAAACGCAATGTTTTTAATTCTTCACCCTGAACTTTAATTCCTTCTCCAAAAATTCTCATTGCTTTTCTTTATAGTTTGCTCAGTGTACAATTTGAATACCATTGGAGAAAGCATACCTTTCATGCCGTTCAACTCTGACAACCGCTGTCTGGGTTTTGTACAAGTTGTAAATAACCTTACGCTCCCTATATTTTACTCCTGCTTGCTTTAGAACTTGAAAGAGTTTGTTCCAACCAACATTGTCAAAAGCCTTCTCCAAGTCTACAAAAGATAGATATGTAGGTTGGCCTTTTCTTCTGGGATAAGCAGTAAAGTGAGTATTGCCTCCCCTGTTCCCACAATTCTCCTGAACCCAAACTGATCTTCCCCGAGATCGGCTTCTGCCACCTTTTCCATCCTTCTGTAAACAATTCGTGCTAATATATTGCAACCATGACTTATTAAACTGATGGTTCTCTAGTTTTCACACTTGTCTGTTCCTGCTTTCTTTGGAATGGGGATTATAACATTTTTCTTAAAGTCTGAGCGTACTTCGCCGTCACATACATCTTACACACCAGGTGAAACAGTTTTGTCATGGCTGGTTCTCCCAGAGACTTCAGTAACTCTGAGGGAATATCATCTACTCCAGGGGCCTTGTTACGACTTAGGTACTTCAATGCTCTGTCAAATTCATCTCTCAGTATAGTATCTCCTATTTCATCCTCATCTACTTCTTCTCCCCTTCCTACAATATTGCCTCTAAGTTCATTTCCTTCGTAGAGCCTCTCTGTATACTCTTTCCACCTTTCAGCATTCCCTTCTTTGCTGAGAACTGGCTCTCCATCTGTGTTCTTGATATTCATAGAGCTGTTTTTTATCTCCAAATGTTTCTTTTATTTTCCTGTAGGCATTATCTATTTCCCCCTATTTATACATTCTTCTACATCCTTGCCTTCTAGCCACTCCTGCTTAGCATTTGGAGATTTTGCCTGTTTCATTTACTTTATTTTTGCATTTTCTCCTGTCATCGATTAAATTTAGTATGCCCTGTGATATCCAAAGATTTTTTGTAGGTTACTTCCTGTAAAATTTCCCCTCTCCTGCCAGAACTCAACTGCCCGTCGTTACTCCAACACTCTCCATCCGTCCGCGCGCCCCCTCGACGTGATCGAAACCAACCCGCGCCACAGACGAAACCAAGCAAATGACGGATTTGCGCAGTTGAATCAAACTTCAGTCATGTATAATGTTCCAGCTTGGCTATTAATTTTTGATATTAACAAATTTACAGAAGGAAGAGGTATGAAGTTAGAAGCTATAAAAGACCCAATTAGTAAATTACGGAAAAAATTGGAAAAAATTATTACATGCATTTAAATGAAACGGTAAGCTATTTAACTGTGGAGTGTTTTGCAGGCAGAACATTACAAAAAGAATCGACGAGCGTTTACCTTTAAAAGAGATCCATCGGTGGTTGAAATTTGGCTGTAAATTAAATTTTCACATTATATTGAAGGTATTTCACTTATCTGTCTATGCAACTGATTTAATAAAATATGCTATTGCCATATGCATTTCGCCTTTATTTGGAAGGCATCATCAGTGGCAATATTTAATGGATATTGCCACTGATGATGCCTTCCAAATATAGGCGAAATGCATATGGCAAGAGCATATTTTATTAAATCAGTTGCATAGACAGATAAATGAAATACTTTCAATATAGTATTATAATTTAGCAACTGTGGTAAAAAACAGGACAAAAGGAACTAAAAAAGAAATTTTCATAATATGATAACCACTCGCCGAACAGTGGATGGCAGTTCGTCAATATCAAACTACGACTCGTGTAGTAAACCGTAAAGTAAGATACGTGACATGATATTACGTTAGTCAAACACATCGGACTTCTAAAAGTTTACAATAAAATCGACTGCAGATCCTATTGCCGGTAAATGATAATATTAGGGAATAAATTTTGCCGGCCGCGGTGGCCGAGGAGACTAAGGCGTTCCTGCAAGGCCACTACGGTCGGGGGTTCGAATCCCCCCTCGGGCATGGTTATTTGTGCCGTCCTAGTTCGTAAGTAGTTTGTAAGTTTAGGGACTGATGACCCCTTCGTTAAGTCATATAGACTCTACAAAAAAAAAAAAAAAAAAAAAAAAAAAAAAATTCAAACAAGAGAGGCAGGCTACACGAAATATCATCATTCATTATTATCTAAAAACTGTGCCATCCATTGTTGCGGAGATTCAACAAGGCTGAAAAAGACGTTATAGGCGGAGGGAGGATAAGGCAAAATTGATAATAAAAATTCATAAGTGCGAATTTAAGTGAGAGGTGGGGGTTTATTAATAAAAGAAAGATTTGCGCACAACACATGTATTTACCTGAATGTAGAAAATCCACATAAAATCGGCCACATAAAATGATAATGTACAGCTCTCGTCTGGAAGATGCTATCGCTACAATGTACAAGGCAAGAGTACCTTCTGTCTTTAAAAACATGAAAGTGATGTTCTTAAATTATTTCTCTGACATTCATAGATAATTATTTTTACATGCCGAAATAATATAAAAAATACAAAATTTTCTTTTAATAATAGCGGGGAAAGGAAACCGTGTTATTATACATGACGTGGTTCACAACGTACCTGAGAGCGGCAGCCAGTACGGTGAAGAATCTGCCGCCCGTGTTCGAAGCTTTTGCCAGTCCTGCGGGTGTCCATCGCGGGCGAAGGTGGCTGCAGCCACTGAAAACGTGAGGGCGTCGGCCCACGCCGGGAGTGCTGAATTGTGTAACTGGCGGCCCACGCTCGTGAGAAGCGTTGTGAGGGGGCGGTGCGGGCGGCGGCAGATACGACCCAGGCGATGCCCACTGCAGAGCGGAAACACAGCGACTCCAGTGTTTTTTGTTTACAAATCTAGGCATTGCTCTTAGTGCTTTCAAATATTCAAACGTTTTTAAAGCTTATGGCACTTAACTGCAGGGTCATCAGTCACTAAACTTACAAACTATATATGATCTAGCTTGTAATAAAGACGGCACAAACGTCTATGCCCGACGGGGGTTTCGAATCCCCGACGGGGAACGGCCTCGTGCATAGTGAATAGCGCTTCAATGCGCTAGGCCGCTCCGTCGTGGCTCTTAGTGCTTTAGAGAGGCGGCGGCGCCGCGGGATGCACGAGCCCTGTGGCGTTAGTCACACTACGTGTCACTAATCATCTACATAAATAATCTGCAAGTCACATTTCAAATGCGTGGCAGAGTGTTCATCGAACCACTTTTATGATGAAACTTCCTGGCAGATTAAAGTTGTGCTGGAACCGGGACTCGAAACTGAGACCTTTGCCTTTCGCGGGCAGGCGCTCTAATGACTAAGCTATCCCGACACGACTCACGATGCCGCCTCACAACTTTACTTCCGCCTCCTACTTTCCAAACTTCACAGAAGCTCTCCTGCGAAACATGCAAGATTAGCACTCCTGGAAGAAAGGATATCGTGGAGACATGGCTTAGCCACAGCCTAAGAGATATTTTAGTCTTTCAAGGTTGCAAGGTTCGCAGGAGAGCTTCTGTGAAGTTTGCAAAGTAGGAGGCGAGGTACTGGCGGAAGTGAAGTTGTGGGGCGGCATTGTGAGTCGTGTCGGGATAGCTCAGTCGGTGAGCGCTTGCCCACGAAAAGCAAAGGTCCCAGGGTCGAGTCTCGGTTCCGGCACACGGTTTTAATCTGCCAGGAAATTTCATATCAGCGCACACTCGGCTGCACAGTGAAATATTCATTCTGTAAACATCCCTTAAGCTTTGGCTAAGCCATGTCTCCACAATATCCTTTCTTCCAGGAGTGCTAGTCTTGCAAGGTTCACAGGGGAGCTTCTTTAAAGTTTGAAAAGTAGGAGGCGAGGTACAGGCGGAAATGAAGTTCTGGGGCGGCATCGTGAGTCGTTTCGGGATTGCTCAGTCGGTAGAGCGCGTGTCCGCGAAAGGCAAATGTTCCAGGTTCGAGTCCCGGTTCCGGCACACAATTTTAATCTGCCAGGAAGCTTCATATCAGCGCACACTCCGCTGCAGAGTGAAAGTTTCATTCCGCTTTTATGATTTTTCTCTATACTTCCATTCTCTAATAGCTCGCGGGAAAAAGGAACACCTAAATATTCCGTTTTCAATCTGATTTCTCTTACCTTATTTTCACGATCATGTGTTCCTATGTAGGTGGGTGCTAACAAAATATTTTAACATTCGGAAGAGAAAATTGGTGAAAGAAATTTCGCAAATAGATCTCGTCGCAACAAATAACGCCTTCCTTTTAATGATTTCCACCCGAACACGTACATCATTTCTGTGACACTCTCTCCCCTATATCGCGATACTAGAAACCGACTTTCCCTTCTCGAAACGTTCTCTAAATCGGATGTCAGTCCCACTTGGCGGGAATGCGTAATGCGCAGCAGTACTCTAAAACACGACGCACAAGTGTAGTGTGGGCAGTTTCTTTAGTAGTACTGTGGCATCTTCTGTTCTGCCAACGAACGTAGTCTTTGATTCGCTTTCCCTACAATATTTTCTTTGTGTTCTTTCCAAATTAAGGTGTTCGTAATTATTACACCTAGGTATTTAGTTGAATTCAGGGGCTGTAGTTTTAACTGATTTATCGTGTAAATGAAGTTTAATGGGCTTCTTTAGATATCGTACTGATCACTTCACACTTCTCATTATTAAGAGTCAATTGTCATTTTTTGCACCATGCAGATATCTAAATCATTTTAAGTTGTTTTTGATATTCTGGTGACTTTAGTAACCCATAAATGGCAGCACCATCCGCGAGCAACATAAGAGAGCTACTCAGATTGCCTCCTAAATCGTTTATAACAATAAGGAACAGCAGGGGCCCTATAACACTTCCCTGGGGAACGCCAGATGTCACTTCAGTTCTGCTCGATGACTTTCCGTCAATTACAACGTACCGTGTCCTGTCTGACCGGAATTCACGAATTCAGTCGCACAATTATGACGGTATTCCATAACCTCGCAGTTTGATTAGAAGACGACTGTAAGGTACAGTGTCGAAATCCTTCCGGAAATCTAGAAATACGGAATCTAATTTACATCCCTTGTTTATAGCACTCATCACATCATATGAGTAAAGAGCTAGCTGTGTTTCTCAAGAAGAATATAAATGTGTTGACCTTGGGTCAATAGGTCGTTCTCTTCGAGGTAGTTCATAATATTTTAGGAAAGCATATGTTCTAAAATCCTGCTGCAAACCGACGTCAATGATATAAGCCTGTGATTTTGTGGATCACTCCTATTGCCTTTCTTGAATGTTAGCGTAATCTTGCAACTCGCTGAGCGAGCGGTTCTATATGATAACTAAGTATGGGGCTATTGCATCAGAATACTCTGAAAGTACATCATACAACTTTCAGCAATTCAAAATCATGAGCAAAATATTGATTGTATTTCAATGCTCAGTTGTTGTAAATGCGACATAACGGAGGCAGGCGATCATGATAGATGTTGGATAGATCGCAGTAACTAAAGGTCACACTTCAGACACAGCATGACCTCATATGACGCGTTTCAGAAGTATTTCCATCATCAGATATTCATCGGTTTTGTGAGTGACAGCTACATTGTACGGATATATAGACTGGATATGTGTGTACAGTGAACACCATTTTGAATACCTATGTACCTACAGGTGTCCATGTGTAACAGTCACTCACAAAACCGATGAATTCTGATGGGAGGCGTGCTTGTGGGTGTGGTAATCGCTGTGTCCTCGGCTGGTGTAGTTGTCAGCGCAAATTCCTAGAAAACTGGTTCGAATCCCCGCTGGGTACACATTTTCAACGTTACCAATTCGCAGGTAATGTCATACATTCCATGAATATGAAATGAATATCTGAAGTTGGAAATATTTCCGAAACGCGTCATATTGAAGTCATGTTGCGCCTGAAGTGAGAAGGAAAGGAAGGAAGCTTGGAGTTTAACGTCCCGTCGACAGCGTGGTCATTAGAGACGGAGCTTACGCTCGGAAGGTTTGGGTAAGGATGGGAAGGAAATCGGCCGTGCCCTTTCAAAGGGCATTTGCCTGGAGTGATTTAGGGAAATCACGGAAAACCTAAATCTGGATGGCCGGAGGTGGATTTGACCCACCATCCTCCCGAATGCGAGTCCAGTGCGTTACCACTGCGCCACCTCGCTCGGTTTCTGAAGTGAGACCTTTAATTACTGCTGCGATCTGTTCAGCTTCTCTGCAGCACTATACATTAATTTCTGTGGTCACAGACCAAGAGTTACATGTGCATGTTGTATAGAGAGCACTGTGAAGGAAATGCATTGTCAGGGAATGTCTGTGGACTGAGGCAGTGAATTTATGAGCCGTATGATAGAATGAGGCTGACTAGCAGTGTGGTGGGGCTTACAGACTAACCTGCTGCTTATCGAGTTCATAATTTTTTAATGTTTTTAAATATCTCCCATTGTCTCCATCGTTACGATACATACAAGCTGAGGGAATTATAAGAGGCCGGCCGCGGTGGCCGAGGAGATTGAGGCGCTCCAGTCACGGTCTGCACGGCCACTACGGTCGGGGGTTCGAATCCCCCACTCGGGCATTGATATTTGTGCCGTCTTTAGTATAAGGTAGTTGATGTTTGTAAGTTTAGGGACTTATGACCCCGTAGTTAAGTCCCATAAGCTTAACAAACATTTGAATATTTTTGAATTATAATAGTAGTTAGATAGCTAGGAAGAAAGCGAAATAACAGCAACACTTATACATTGCTAAGACGTCATTATTATACGGGTGAAAAATAAACAAGACATGTAGAACATATATGAACCATAATAGTACAGTGATATGTAGGCTGTTCCTATACTATATACCCAGAAATAAGAGTGGGCACTCTAGGCGGAATTGTCTTTTGCTTCTGACGCATGTGAGAATGCGATAATAACACATCTTCATTCCAGCCTGTGATTAGTAGGTTTCTTTGCGAAGAAGACAAGGCGTTACATTTCCATACCCAGGCACACTGTGTGCTTCACACATCCCTTAGCTCTTTTTTATGGTATAGACACTGAAGCCTTCAAAAGTTTTCTTTTAACCTGCTGTGAAGACGTTTTTCTTGCACTGAACTTATGTGTGGAAATTATGTCAACACGTCACGTATTTCTTTCGGCTCATTTAAGAGAGTCTAAAATAACTGGTTTGTATTTCGTATCTGGAATGAAAATATATGTCTTAATAGGCGCTAATTAATCAATCAATTAATACAGAAATAATCTAAAATTGGTGCAAAATAATTGTATAATCTATTGGCGATACGCGAATACACAAATGGCATAACATTAAAAATTATAAAGTACACTGGTCAGAACAATTAGGAAATCAGTTGAGATATCAAGGTTCTGAAATATTGTGATCAGCAGAATGAACTTAAAGTGGTTCTACGGTATGGAGACAATAACATTATTACAACCGAGATAGTGGTAATGACAGAACGTGCTACAGAGGGGGTTCGTGTTTACCAAACGAATTACAAAAGCAGTTGAGTTCAGATAGTGTTGTGATCAGGTAGTGCAATGCAACAACAGCGTGATTTATCTGAAGCTATAGCATAGAGGGCCATAGGAAGGTTTAAAGCGGGGCAGACACAGCCGGAGATGGCTGCAGCTATTGGAGTATCCCAGAGTGTAATTTCCAGAACCTGGGCGCGATTTCAACAACAGGAAATGTTAAAAGACGGCAAGGCCAATGTCGTCCGCGGGTAACATCAGCAAGAGATGACCATTTTTTCCGGTTAACGGCCCGTCGAGATAGGAGGCTGAATGCATCTCAGCTGCAACGTACCGTCCAGGCAGCAACAGAACGAGCAAAATCAACACAGAAATGTGGCCTCTACACACGTAGCCCTATGCTGCGTGTTCCACTAAAACCATGACAACATTTAGCCAGCAGAAACTGGGCGGAGGAACATCAGTACTGGAGTTGTAACTAATGGCGCCGGGTTCTGTTCACAGACGAGTCATGATTTTATATTCAGCCGGACAATCGTCGTACCCTCACCTGGAGACAACGTGGAACAATGCTGCTTCTGTACAGGAAACATCACCATATCATAGAGGTAGACGAATGGTGTGGCAGGAGTCAGTATTGGCGGATATACGGACCCCTCTATGTCGTTCAAAATGGTGCTTTGACTTCTCAGAGGTATAGAGGCGAGATCCTTCGACCTTCTGTTGTATCCTACGCTGGCTGGCCGGCTGTTGACCGGACTTAAACTCGATTGATCATACCTGGGAGACGCGTTGCAACGGGACCAGCAATTCCCACAACGATTGCAGAGCTAGAGATTGCATTTACGTAAGACTAGCCAAATATCCCTCAAGAGTTGATAACCTCATACTGTCCACGCCACGCAGGTGTGAAACTGTACTGGCCGTCGAAGTGACCACACACGAAATTAGAGAGCAACGAGAATGACGTGTTTACTATTATGTTGTCTCGCTTTAAGTATACATCGTGAAAACCTCAAGTAAAGAGCTGAGATAGCAAAATATCGTACTGTATCACACACAAATTACATTTGTAACCAATATATAAATTCAATACGTTACCATATGTGTATTGAGTATGAGAGAATGATATCTCACCTGATCCTATTTTACCCGCGGCCGTGCTCCCGTTGATGTCCTTGCATACGTGTCAAAGACAATCGAAGGAAAATAATGTCGTAACTTTGTTCTTAAATTGAGACCAGGATCATCAGGTTAAAAGAAAATTTACAAATTTTCCTGTTTAAATATAAACCGCGCATAGAATGACGGTAAATACTGTCCTTCTTTATCGAGATAAGGACATTATTAAATACGAAAAGAATGTTTATTACTTCGTAAGTAAACGCTGACTGAAGACGCTATACGTTGCACAACGTACAAACTATGCAGGATTCAAATATCATTGAAATCGGTTCATTGACGTCTTGTGTAAGAATTGTATTCATAATGTTGAAACGTATTACGTACAACACATCAACCATTGAAAGTATTTTTAAATGGGATAAATTTCAAACGTCTAAGAATAAATAGCTTTTCCGAGGAGTCTTCAAGCGTATTAGAAGCTATAAGAGAAACCTTGATGCTTGGCTGATCCATATTTTGAGTTATATACTTGAAAAGAGATAGCAGCGGTGGAGCGGCCGAGCGCATTGAGGCGCTATGCTACGATGTACAAGGACGTTCCCCGTTGGGGGTTCGAATTCCCTCTCGGGTATGGATGTTTGTGCTGTCTTTAGTATGTTAGTTCATAAGTAGTTTGTAAGTTTAGGGACTGATGACCCCGCAGTTTAGTCCCATAAGCTTAACTAACATTTGAACAATTTTTGAAAAACAGATATATTGAATTACACACTTCCTAAAGTAGCCTATGTTCTTTTTTAGCGTTCAAGCTATCTCCATACCCACTTACTTGATTTCGGGTAAGCAGTTTAGTCGTGAAAGCGTGTGTGAGAGAGAGAGAGAGAGAGAGAGAGAGAGAGAGAGCTTCTTTCGCATTTATAATATTATGACGTCGTATCTGTTGATCAATATGTTGTTCAGTGATATAATATTATAGTTCCTCTCAATGGTATATTTGGATATTACTTGCGGAATGTGCTGCGAACAGAGTAATAAAGACTTAACAAAATGAAAAACATAATGCAGTACCTATTGACGGATGTCACGTTTATGAAGTAGTATCTCCTGAATTTTGTGTCCTACAAAAACAATTTGTACCAGGTTCGTAGAGTGGAATATTTACCTGCGAAATGTGTTGTAAATGGAGTTGGTAGTAAAGACGTAGTAAATTACAACCTCATGCTTATTAGTGCGAATTTTCATGCATTTCTGAACTATGTGTCATAATACTATATTATTTCGAAAGTACATCCAATGCTGTATATGTGAAATGTCTTCAAAATACGTCGCGAATATAGTTGGTAGGAAAGATGCAATAAATCAAAACGTCATGCATATTGAGAAGGTATTTCATGAACCTAATTGTTCAAGACTCCATATCTCATGAACAGTGTGTCGAATGACAGTGCAACTGAATGGTAAAAATCTGGGGAAATATAAAGTGGACTTTTGGGTGTTGCTGTGCGCCAACTAGAGGCCTGCACGTCGCTCGGTTGCTCGCTCGAATCGCGAGATACACGTCGTACTATGACAGCCCGACAGGTGTCGGTGCTGCAGCTTGCGGCAAGGCGTGTGTCTGCGCTCGACTTCCTCCACGCTCGTTCGAGCGGCGCACCCTCGACCGGCCCGACTGTCCACACTGCCCGCTCGCCACTCGGTCGCCCACCGCAGCGCCACTAGAGTCCAAAGCGAGTGTCGGGAGCAAACTAGACGCTGGAGAATAAATTCTGACCTCGAAATTTGGAATTGTTTCCTTTCCCGGGTGCTTCGAAAGCTGTTCTCTCGATCCAGTTGAATTAGCCATTCAGTTCCGCATTTTATACTTTACCATACAGGTTATTATACGTGATTAATATAAAGTTTCTATGCTAAGATCATTTACTAAATGAGTTTTCGAGGATCTTTCTTTCTTTCTTGTTCCCATTTTGGGGATTCTTAGTGCCTGTTTAGTGGTAGGTGTTACTTGCCGTCTTATCGAGGAAGTGATTGTATTTTATATCTCGACTCGATCTACAACGTGTCAATGATATTTTAACAATACATTGCAATTACAATGCCACCAACGAATAGTTTGGGGATAATGTTGTTACTTTTCATGTATACTTCGTTGTACGGTAACATTCACTTTTGTGCTTTACAATGAAAACGTCGTTCGTTCCGTAGTTTCTCTTTGGATCCTTTACATTACTGCCAGATGTTATAGTTGGTGAAAACAACCTTTTTGTCTCGTTTGCGGTATAATGATATTGCGGTTACATGCTACTATACAGGAATACACGTCTACAGCATAACTGATTTGAAGTTTCTTTAGTTAGTGGGGGTTCGTCAGACGCAACAGCAGCTCACACCTCAGAGCCGCAGAGCCGCTGCCTTTGCCACTGACAAGGCAACCTACCCAAGTGTCACCGATTTGTATGAAATTTGGATATCTTATAATACATGAAAAACTATGGGACACGTAACTTTTTAGCGGCGGAGAAAGATATTTAAGGGATGACACGGTCCCTCCAAAATTGTCGCTAAAATAGAAACATGGCGATAACGTAGAAACTAGTGAAGCGATTTTAATGATTTTTCGTATGAAAGTATGCAAATTTCATAAAAATCGGAGAGTGATACTTGGGTAGGTTTCCTTGTGAGTACAGCAGCAGCACTACGCTGTGCGGCCTGGGTCCGTGCCGCCCCACGTAGCCTCGTTCGAGTGTCAACACGCTCGCTGCTCGCTGCGAGCGAAACACACTCGGCGCGCCACCGCCGAGCGTTGCACACTCGACCGAGTACGAGCGAGCGAAACCGGCGATTTACAGACCTCTAGCGCCAACATTGGCCAAGGGGCAGATCGGCAACAGGACACAACATGCAAGTGTTGTAGGTAGTCTATCCACTGACAAGAAGACGAGGCATGCGGCGTCAACCATCTCGTACCGTTTTCATTGGTCGGTATTGTGTATCGTGGCTAGTTGGCATAAGCACACGAAATTGTGCCCAGTTGCCCTGTTACCGATATATCCCATTGGCCAATGTTAGTGCACAGTAACACCAAAACGTCCATTTTCATTGTCATTTATTGACATAGGAACATGCGGAAATCGAATTTATGTTTGTAGTTCAGTGAGTGACAATTTGCATGAAATATTTTTACTCATTTGTGACTCACCCTCTATATATATATCTATATAAAAGCGAAAGGACACTACTTGACCAACTCAATCACTCACTCACTGGGTAAACACGAAATCTCGAAAACTACTTCATCTGTGAAGCTGAAATTTGGCATGAATGTAGTGTATAGGTAGAAGACGTCAGCTAAGAAAGGATTTTGCGGTAGGGCCTATAGTTCATAACCAATGAAAACGTACCCGTCTTGCAGTACGTGATAGTGTGATTTTATCAGTCCACTATTTGCGAAGGAGAGCACTTAGCAACTTGTAACAAACTTTAAACCTAATTTCAAACCTTTAGGAAACTTTACCTCGTTAAAAAACTCAGCAAAATGTTGAAAGGAAAAACGTTTGTCGCTTACTACTTTTTCGGCGTTCATACAGTAAAATTACGGAATTTGGCATGACGTTACAATTTATTACTCGTACAATATTAATTGTATTCGCGAGAAATGTTACAGACAGTATACACACATACCATTGAACTTACGTTCGAAATTTGGGGTATTCTTACAGATGGTCAGAATGTGTCCGCACTAAAGATGATGTTCGAAAGTTTCCATCTGGGACTTGCAGCAGATGAAACACCAATTACAATAGTAACTAATATCTGAATAAAATATGTTACCATATGCATATTGTATACGAAATCTCACCTGATCCCCTAATTGTTTTGGACAGTGTACTTGCGTAAGACATATAGGTTTTATGCAAAAAAGTTATGGGGACTATAATATCAGCTTATATTTACCCCTTTGCTTCTCTCTGGCCTTAAATCAAATATTTCATTCCTGTAAAATGCTTTCGGCATAAAAAACAGGGGAACAGAAATTTGGCATAAGATATATTTGTAAATCCTGTTAAAGTAATATCTACTGTACTTACCAGTTTCAATTTATAATATGACGAAGTAAGTTCCTTAGAGCTCACAGTAAATCATTTTACTCAACAACACCATGTTAATACTACTTGGCATCATTACAGTACTGTAGATGCTAGTTGATTTATAGGCCAATTAATCAAATCAAATAGGAAACTACAAAGTTTGCCACATTCTCTCTCTCTTGTACCAAATTATACACCAATTTTTTCTACTACATTAAATATAGCCAGTAATTTAATACAGTAACACGAAACGGGTTTATCAGCTTAAAAAGCTCCTCGCTGATGTTTATAATTGCTGTTAACTGCTGTGACATTCAGGCGCAAAATTAGAAAATTGATTATATTTTTTGGGAAAATATTTTATACTCAAGTGGTCCATTTCACCAATGTTTTGCTAAAACAACAGTTTATTCATAATCCAAATATTTAACAATATCTACCGTGTCAGTGCGCTACGAACTGTTTCTAAGTGCGCTGCATAAAACAAGCGTGTTGATACAGTATGTTGGAACTAAATTTATCTCGTCAGAGAATCTATTATTTGTAACGTTTATTCATCTGCAATACCACGTTGTGAGCATTAATTCTTAATCACGAAGCTTAGCGTTCCAACTACACTACCTATGCATTACTTATCCACGTGCCTGCAAACCGTTTTCCAGAATTTTTTGCTCTTTTCTAGACACCAACGTTAACTCACATACAACACCAGAAACAGTTTTCGTAATGATATAAATGAACATTGAATACCAGGAATAGTATGTAAAAAATTCGCAGTCTAACATGTATCTAGATCACACGGAATATTTCAGACTCCTATTTTCTTTTCGCCAAATGCTTGAAGATGCTTCTTACGACAACCACGTACGGTGAAACAGAGCAAAATAGTAAAGGTTAAAAATCAAGTGAAACAATTGACGAGTATTCGTGTTATAAACCGTGAGCTCTTAGTTTTTCATTCTCAGGTGATAGAACTATGGATCACGTGCCAATTTAAATACAAAGTCAATGGTCTCTTTTTCGATTCCAGAAATTTTATATTTATTCACTGTTTCTTTTCTCTTTAATAACTAGTATAAAATCATTATAAGGGGAAATTGACAGAAACCTAGGAAATACCTTGGACCAAATGACGCAGATAATCTATTAACAACAACAGCTTCATAGTATCATGAAGGAATGTAGGACATCATAAGAAGGAAAGAAAGATTTGTAATTATTGTATACGAGAAAGAAGAGAAGCAAGTTACCTACTTTATTGTTTTTTGAAACTATTAACACCAATGATAAGAGGCAAAATACAAAATGTTTTGGAAATATCAGAAGAAGAGCAAGGATTCCGAAAAAAAATAGCTCAAAAAGCGACAGGCTATGCAGAAAACCATTGACGTTAACAGCGCGTGCTACCTGTATGATTTAGTATTATTCAAACCTTAGTCGATTAAAGATTACAAGTTGTTTATTGTCTGTCAGGTCAGAGTTGCAAATTATATTTTTCTGTTATTTGTTGCCGGTTTCGCATTAGATAATCATTGATAGTCATAACAGCAAGTGTCGCAGTCGCATACATGTCAAACATATGGAAACCGCTGACCAATAAAAAGTAATTTGCAACTGTGATGGAAAAACAGATAAACAAATTAAATAATGCTGGCGATCCTGATCTACACGATTGAATGCCAATACGTTTAGTGAAAAGTCGTAGGAGATTTATTGAAAGACGCAAATGAGCATAATTTTAAAAAAGTCGGATGATTTAATCAGGAAAAATAAACTTAGAAATAGTGGAACGCTGTTGTTCAGCTTGGCACGGCTTGATAGAGCTGCTGGATGTCCTCTTCAAAATCCCGAAATGGTTGGAGAGCTCTGGATACAAGTACAAGCAGTAATTCACTGTGCATGGCTTTTACTAGGAACTTGTAAGTAATCATGGATAAGTTGCTTATTGGTGCAATGGAGCCATTAGTTACAAAAAAGTTTAAAGAAATAGTAAATGTAACTAAAAAAAAACCTTATGCCTAGGTATTTCATGCCGAATAAGGCACCAACTGATCATAAGTACGATGCAACCACACCAACTAAATACTTACCAGTACGAAATATTTCTGTCTGTTTTGCTACACATGTGAATCTTGTTGTAGTTCACGTTTAATATAAAACTTTCTGCGTTTTTAGTTCAAATGTTGGCGCGCAAATGATCCGTAACTAGTGACCAATGAACCTAATTTTGCGACTTTTATGGGGGATTTGTAATCCACACGTATTAAAATAACAACTCACGAACCTCTCAATTTGAAAAAAAAAAACATTTTAATAAGTAAGATGGTGTGGATGTTGTTCGTCTTCTACTTGATTTTCCGTGAAGTTATTCAGACTAACTGTAGAATATCCATCCCCGTTTTATCCGAAATGTGGTGTTACACTATGGGATCAAACGTATAGGGACACCTGGCTGAAAATGACTTACAAGTTCGTGGCGCTCTCCATCGGTACTGCTGGAACTGAATATGGTTTTGGGCACTGCTTCCATTATCGCAGGCATACGTTCTATCAGGTGCTGGAAGCTTTCTTGGGGAATTGCAGGCAGCCCATTCTTCCCAGAATACTGCACTGAGGAGAAAAAAAAATGTTCAAATGTTTGTATAGTCTATGGGACTCAACTACGGGGTTATCAGTCCCTAAACTTACAAACTACTTATGAACTACTTACGAACTAGGACGGCACAAATATCCATGCCCGAGGGGGGATTCGAACCCCCGACCGTAGTGACCGTGCAGACCGTGACTGGAGCGCCTTAGTCTCCTCGGCCACGGCGGCCGGCGCACTGAGGAGAGGTATCGATGTAGGTCGGTGAGGCCCGTTACGAAGTCAGCGTCCTAAATCATTTCAGTCATTCCACAGTCAGAACTGTGTGCTGGCCAGTCCATTACAGGGATATTATTATCGTTTTAACACTCCGCCATAGGCCGTAAATTATGAACAGCTGCTTGATCGTCTTGATAGATACAATTAACATTCCCAAATCGCTCTTCAACAGTGGGAAACAAGAAGGTGCTTGAAACGTGTATTTAGGCCTGTGCTGTGATAGTGCCACGCAAAACAACAAGGGGTGCAAGCCCCCTCCATGAAAAACACGACCACAGCGTAACACCACCGCCTCTGAATTTTACACGCTGGCAGATGGCGTACACCGGTCATTCGTTACACCCACACCCGTCAATCGGATGGCAACATTGCGTACCTTGATTCGTCACTCCACACAAGGTTTTTCAATGTTCTACCGTCCAATTTTTACGCTACTTACACTAATCGTTTGGCACTGACCTACTTTGACGTGTGGCTTAAGGGCAGCCGTTCGACCGTGAAATCCAATTTTTCTCACCTCCCGAAAAACTGTCATAGTACTTGGAGTGGCTCGTGATATAATTTGGAATTCCTGCGTGATGGTCTGGATACATGCCAGCCTATTACACTGTACGAGCCTATTCAACAGTCGGCGGTCGCTCTTAGTCAACAGACAAGATCGACCTGTACGATTTTGTGCTGTGTGTTCCTCAAAGTTTCCACTTCACTGTCACATCAAAAACAGTGACCTATGGATGTTCAGGGTATGGAAATCTCACGTAAAGACATCTGACACTAGTGCCAATCAGCTCAGTACGTTTAAAACCCGCGTCTGAACTGACGTCTAGAATTACGTTGCGCTGTCATAACACTCAGGTTTCACCAGACAAATACGACATTGCGTTTTCTAATGCGAAGAACACGTTGT
Source organism: Locusta migratoria (assembly GCA_026315105.1). NCBI lineage: Eukaryota > Metazoa > Arthropoda > Insecta > Orthoptera > Acrididae > Locusta > Locusta migratoria. Next base: position 83,042,102 of record CM048751.1, on the reverse strand, counting down.
TGCGAACACCGGAACTTCTAGATGTGAGACAGTCAGATCGGTACGAAAGGTTGTACATCGACTGAGTATCAACCAAACTCCGACATAATTCATTCAATGTGCTGCCGTCCATGAGAACTCGTGCATAAACTAAAATAATAACACCTCACTAGAGGAAAAAGCATACCTTTGAGATGAAATCACATGGAGCAACTCTATGAAGGTTAGAAGTGCTTTAGTTATACAAAGGGTCGTGGTCAAGCCCTGCCCATGGTAACTTTTTTTCACTGCAGTACGTTGGCAATTGCTATGTGGGGCAATGTGTTCCTGACATCTAAAAGGACTGTTTGGATTTTATAGCCGTTCGTTGTCGGCATTTTGCTTTTGCTTCGTTTATTTGAAAAGAGCAAACATGTAGAGTATACTGGTAGTTTTAGTAAATAAACAGAAGCAATCGCGGTACAAGAATAAAGAAATAATTGAAAAAATGCGGGAAAGAATTAATAGCAATAATAATAATAACATTAACAATGATAATAATAAATGATTGCTATAATGTCAGCACTTTTACATGTCAGGAACATGTTGTCCTATATAATATGCGTCGTATATAGCTGCAGAATAAATTACAACGTCATACGGAAAGAAATGTTAGTATCACCGAGGCTTGAATCCAAGATGTACAGGAAGACCAGCCAGTCTAAAACAGCCTCTGTGCGGGGCGAACGGCCGCATGCCGTCCGCTCCCGCCTAGCGGCTGTTCGGTATCAGCCACTAACTGTGTGAACCGTAACCTTCACCTTTAACGTTTAGACTGGCATTCATTCATTGCATTCGACCCCAGGGCGAGTCCCGCCATGTATCCCGTATTTCAGAATATACCAAATATTAACTTGAATTCTATCTTTTATTTGCCATTCAGCCACCCTTTCCTAGGGCGCCCACAAGCCTTCACCGCTCCGCCTTCCATCCTGACAACGCTTCCAACCCATTTTATTTATGCAGCACTGAGATGGGTTGTACAATTTTCCTATCATCCGTAGGATAAAGATCAAGTCCTGTACAATTTGGCGTCCGAAGCGCGATCGATAACCCACCTTTCGGCCCTTAGGGTGGCCGCAAAATTTTGGTTCACATTATGTTGTGGGGCTGGACGACAGCCGCTATCCCGCCGAGCCACGGCACAGTTGCCGTGACATCCTAGTGGCCGCTGCATCTGCACACTCCGTGCCGAGTGCGAAGTCCAACGCCGCGCGCCTGCCTGCCGCAGCGCATGTGCGTGACGCGCGACCTGCCGCAGTTGACCGCCGACTTCCACGTGCACTACTCCACGTGCGCAGCTCACCTCGCACGAGGCGTAAAAAGCTACGCGCCACATTCGTGCTGCTGTTTCGGCCCACCGAAGGCATGTAAAGTGCCATAATCCTGTTGGCGCGGCCCACCTGCCGCTGCCGCCGTCCTCATACGTCGCCTACCGACGCCGCCCGTCCGTAAGTGCCGTGCGGACGAGGCGCCGCCTCCACGTCTTTTACCGGTCCTGCCAAGGAGATGGTTCCGTACTGGGGCGGAACCACTCGCAGCAGCCCCAAGCAGCGCGGACCACTCGCCGCCCCCGCCGCCCCCGCCGCCCACGTCGAAGCCACGCGCGCGTCAAGCGCATGCGACCGAACATCGTCCGCTGCCCACCTGCCGCCCCCGCCTGCTACGTACCACCGTCGTATTTCACCGTGCCACACCTCGTCCCGACGGATAAGTACAGACTGATATTGCATGATTTATTGCCTTCTGTTCCGAGGTGTCTTTCCCTAGGATAAGTCATATTATTGTTTCTTTCCTCGAGTGACTGGATTTGCTAATGTTGGTTTTTTGCTGCCCATTTTACACTTATAATAGAGAATAACACTCTTTTCCTATATTATCTAAGTTTCAGCATTGCCGGAAGTATGGAAGTTTCATTTTTAATTAATTTGTAGCATGTCTAATGAATGACACAGTTTTATGATTATTGACAAAGTTTGTTATTAACGCTAGTAATGTGTCCTGGCATCCACATTGTCCGAGATGTTCGTGATTTTTCTTCCACTTAGTTTCAGTGTCACGATCTGTCTTTCCTTGATCTTTCCTATCAATATTTTCTGTGCCGTAAATGGAAGTTAATTTTCGCCATCCACAGACGTGATGGGTTAAAGCAAGGCATTCCCCCTCCAAGCCGCGTCTGGCAGAAATTGAAAAATCATTGGTACAAGGGAGAAGTGTGAAATTCTCAATCTTGAAGGATGTGTGCTTTTGTTTTAAGATCAAACACCGACGCAATACCAGCGTTGAGGTCTAAAAACGAAAAACCACAAACAAAAAGTTTTCAATCGTGGTTGTCTACCAGATTTGCTAACGAGTTTAGACTGAAGTCCGCAGGCGCACAAACAGTGGTACACACGACTAGCGTCTGAAACCGTCGAAACCGTTAGAACGCTGTGTCGATTCACCACATTGTAAACACAAGAATTAAATTTTCGCCCCTCCCTCCTCTACTCTTTATATGTTTCTCTTTTTCCTCCTACGTATTTCTTTCTGTATCAGCTTTGCCTTCCGTAAAAGTGGTAGTTTCGCAAGCTGGTTACCAAAGCATGTGACGACAGTGTGCTTCAGGGCACGAAATGTGAATCTTGTTGATTCAAAAATGTTTTACCGGAGAGAAGCCTGGTTGAGATGTGATAAGATAGCCTTTGAGAGATACCCAAATCCCTACTGCACCTTAAGTGACGTGCAAGTAAATACCCTTAAAGCTGTTACCCTCCAGAGGGCAGCCGATGTAAAGGCCGATGTAAAGGAGCCTATATGTAGTTGCCACAGGGTGAGTCGAGAGTACCGCCTGTGAGCGTAAAATCCGTAAGAGAAGTATAAAGAAGAAAGCTGTTTCACATAGCGAGAAGACCAAGAAAAACCACTTTTTCCTTATTTCTATTGCTGCCATTCTGTTCCTATATACCTCCTGATTTATGCCATACACGCCTTTACTTTGTCCGATTCTGAAACTTCCGTAATAGGGACCATTATGTTTCCTGTATCAGTACCTTGGCAATAAATATACGTGAAACACAACACACATCATAATTATGAGAAGTTATTTCCAGTTGTTACGGCCAGAGACAGCCTAAGTTGATGTGTAAATAATTTGTATTCCAGTACTCCAAAAGAGGTACTTCTAATATGCGATGATGTGTTAATAGTAATGATATATTGTCCTTATTCCGTGTCGCGAGGTCCAGTGCTATTTTGCAATGATGAGTAACCCAGACGTTAGTAAATCCTGTTCTTTTTCAAAGGACCACATTATTAACCATGAAGTATCAATTAAAATGTGCTTCAGTCACTCATAAGATAGATTTTTGTAAGATGTATTAGTGTGTAAGGTTTTCCAGAATGTCTGTCGAGTTCACACTTATATTTTTAGAGTATCTTAATTATCCTTGAGAATTTTAAGTATACTGTCATTAAGTGAGGAAGAGTTAACATTTTGCTACCATTAACTATTTATCCCTTCTTATTCGCCATTTTGAAGTATCACATTTTCTAACCAAATCCATTGTATGAAGACTTCTGTATGGAGTTTATGCTCTTTGCTTCCATTGTCAACGAACCATTGTTTAACATTTACATTTCCAATTGTTACAGTGATTCGGTTGTTACTGCCTTTCCTGTGCTGTCTTCATTTCTTTGAGACCTTTTAGTGCCTGTCAATTCAAATTTGAAGTTAGTGATTATAAGGATTAAAAAATAAGTGCGCACTTTTTAATTCTTAAAACCAACCGACCCGCCTTCTCCCTTCATCTCTTTCTTCGTAAAATTTCAATCCACATCCTGTTTTCTGGCTTTAACTAGTGTCAATTCAACCGAAACGTAGAGACTGTATCGACAATTCCGTCATTCTAGAGCTACTATGTTACGATATTTATGCAGATGACAGATTCTCAAAACGAATGGCCAACGTTTTGGAACCTTGTGCTGCTGAAATTCAACGCATAGAAGCCCTGAGACGTCATTGTAATTTTAAAATGTGTACTCTTAATTTCCAGATCTTTATCCATTACGTATCAAACTGACTTTAACCTCCTTTCCATTCATATGAATGAAATTCATTTACAAGTATCTGATGCGTTATTTATTTTATCCGCTGTTTGTAGCCGATGTTATTGTGCTGCCGTTTTATTTTAAGTGCACCTGTGCGAATTGCCGCCAGAATTCATTTCCTTGCATTGTTAAGGCGCGTGCTAATACGCCGTCACCTGGCGTTAGACCACCTGCCTCCTCCAAGGCTGTTGCAGTCAGCTGTAGCCGCTTCACCACTCCCCTCCTCCTCACGCCACCTGCCTATCACGTGTCCCCGCCTCTCTCCCCTCACGCCATGCGTGTAGCACAGACTTGCCTCCCCTCTCCCCCCTGCCTACCTCTGGCAGCCATTATACTTTTCTGATTATCACCTCCCCTACTGCCCTACGCACCACGTGCGCGTCTGACAGTTGTATTTGTTTACAAACAGTTCCCGTGCCGCGTAAGCCGCATTTACGCCCGAACTATCTCAGCACTGGTGATTAATGAAATAATACCAATTGAGGCTCACAAGTGATACGCCTTATGAAATTGTATAAGAATTCGTTATTTTTGTGATAACACTATTAACCCTTCTTCTACCTAATGATCGTAGATAAATACTAAAGGTAGTTATATTGAAAAAAAAAACCTTAATTTTTATCCAAGAAATTATTATAACTATTTTTAAGACCACCCTTTTCCTGTTCTTGTCAGAGTATCAAGTAATTTAGTTTTTGCTGTGTTTTATATACCGTTTAACACACCCATATTTAGTTTGGTGTTAGCAACATTTGAGGTCGATTGTGTAATAATCACTTTCGAAATACGACTTTTAATCTAGTGGTAATGTTATTGTGTAGTGTTCCTATATGACCTGTTTGGAAGGATTGTTGCCTCTTTAAGTAACTTGCAATAATTCAAAGTGAATACTTATTAGTTACCAATTTATATTTTTAGACCTTGTGTATTATGCTGAGAACTAAGGTAGATAAAACCTCTCTTTTATTTCCATATTTTACTTTCTTACTTCTATCCCTTTGTTAAAAACACTTTTAATCCCACACATTTCAGTTGCATTAGTGTATTTTGTCATTTCCACAATATTCTGTGTAATAAGTCCCCTAACATTCACACTAAATGAGTTGGAATTGTAACACAATCCTCCCTTAGTTATTAGGTCCCCTTTCGGGCAACCCGTTCTTCCCAGGAGTGTCTGGCGCCCATGTAAACTTTGTGAGTCACCACTTCTAGGGAAGGCGGAGGGAATGTACAGGAAGACCAGCCAGTCTAAAACAGGATAGGAAAAAAATTTTCTTTCAAAACTTCACCTAAGTTTTACAAGTGTTCTTCCACTGCGACATACGCCTTGACAACGTGACCAAGGCTGTCCACCTAGCAGGACAGAGCCGGCCAGAACCAGTATTGAATGCTGATTCTACAATCACGCCACCCTTCTGGCGTCCGTACTGAAACTACTGACGTTTCCATGCTACCGAGGAGCCAATAGCAGACACCCACGTTTGATCACGTGTGATACTGCTGGAGGACTGAGGTGTTAGCATCAGTTCCTTCGCTCTCTTCAGTTTGAGTTCTCGTACAGAACAGACGCACTCCAGAGGCCCAGCCTCTGTGCGGGGCGAACGGCCGCATGCCGTCCGCTCCCGCCCAGCAGCTGTTCGGTATCAGCCACTAACTGTGTGAACCATAACCTTTACCGTAACCTTCACCTTTTCCGTTTAGACTGGCATTCATTCATTGCATTCGACCCCAGGGCGAGTCCCGCCATGTATCCCGTATTTCAGAATATACCAAATATTAACTTGAATTCTATCTTTTATTTGCCATTCAGCCACCCTTTCGTAGGGCGCCCACAAGCCTTCACCGCTGCGTCTTCCATCCTGACAACGCTTCCAACCCATTTTATTTATGCAGCACTGGGATGGGTTGTACAATTTTCCTATCATCCGTAGGATAAAGATCAATTCCTGTACAAAGAATCCTGGAAAAGACAAACGTATTACCATACGACTTGACCACCGCAGATCAACACGACACACTCTCACAGGTATGCTTTTCCTGTACTCCGCAGAACAGGTGTTATTTGTTATTAAAGTTTATATCCGTTCTTCCAGCGCAGCACAGCACAGCACAGCACATAGCACGAATTATATCCAAACTTTGGTTGATATTCTATCGATATAGAAAGTTTGGTGCCGATTTTACTGCCTGACATCTGAAGGTTCCGTGGGTGTGCGTTGTTCAGTGTTCTGCACTGTACGCACGCCTGGACTGATCTGAAGGAAAAAGTGCCGTCTCACGTAGACTTGCCAACTGCAAGGGAGCCGAACTTGGAGAGTTGATGAATCAAACTCCACACCGGAGTATTATACGAGGGGTGGCACTTAAATAGTGGTAACTATTTATTCACAACCGATACAAAAGAGTTCCAGGTTAGCGCCTTTTACTGTCCTTCAAAGTAGTCATCAGCGTTGTGTAGAACCCGTTGCCAGCGCTGTGGAGGGCGTAGCGTTAGCAGAGCTTGGTATACTGCCTGTCAAATCTCTGGAACAGTTCTGAAGAGAATGCCATGAAGTGATTCCTTCATCTTCGGAATCAAATCAAAGTCACAAGGACTTAAGTCCAGGACGTATGGTGAATGCTACAGTACTTCTCATTCCCACTGGCCGAACAGAGCAGCCACAGCTTGCGTTGTATGCGCCCGCGCATTGTCGTGCAAAATGGTGGGTACGTTGCGCAGCAGGTGTTGCAGCTTTTTTCGCAAACCTGGTCGCAGGTGATGCCCCAAAACGAACAGTAATACTGTGCATTGACGGTCCTCCGTGGAGGAAAGTAAGGCGTTAGGATAACACCATCACATTCTCATACGAGAATCACCATAACTTTCACCATGCTGGGACACTGACGCACTTGAAGGCCTTGGTGACACGGTCGTGCTGTACCACCTGTGGCACGTTCAAGCTTGATGCAGTTCCATTGTTCCTTTTTCAAAACCATAGTGATACCGTTAGGTTAGAACGTTCGCTCCCAAGTGACTTTGTTTCCCTCGATTGAGCCCACGCCGGTGACATCGGACGGGCGAGTCCATTTGCTTGGTGGTAAGGTAGGTATGTCAACAACGTGTGCTCTCAGCTACAGTAGCAGATTCCATTTGACAGTGTCTCCAAAGCAGTGTTGCCAGTATTTAAGATCCAAGCCTAGTATGTAACTTTGTACAGATTCTAGGACTCGTTGAAACTAGAGATTTCTTTCTCATACGCACAGTATATTGACTGAAGATACGCTCAAGCTATCTGTCAAAACTATATGCAGTTTCGTGAAGTAGTTTTGTAGATAAGAGCTTTCAAATGGATGGACGTACGACGGTTACTGAATAGACGTCAAATTTAAAACGGTGAAACTTCTCTTAATTTCCTTGCGGAAACCGCAACAAATTCGTTTAGCAGTTTTGAAGAAAGCAGCTGCAGACAGGTGAAAATTACAGAACCATCAGTTTAATAAGTAATGACTGCAAAATTTTAACACGAATTATTTATAAAATAATGGAAAATATGGTAGAAGCTTATAACCTGTTACCTCCGGGTATAAATAGCAATCATTCCAAACACTATAACACCGCCTCTAAAGAGAATATAAGGGTACTACCCAGACTACATTTTTTTACATTAATAACAACAAACATTACCATAAAATGCTGTACAATCGAGATACACCAAAATCATTTTAACTCTAGAAGTAATCCAATTAAATTACAAGATAACACACACACACACACACACACACACACTACACATTTTACGAGAATAATTACCTCAAAGTTTTTACCTACCAAAAACAGAAAAAAGACCATCTGTTAGCAGCTTTTGTAACTATTATTTCAAACTGCTGTATAAACTTCTTGCAGCGTTCACAATAAACATACCGTTTACTGAATTCCTCTATCGATCTTTGTTTTCGAGATATTTAATTTTGAAATCAGGGAGTCCTTTTATGGACACTCTGTAAAATTTTATGTTGTTTTATCTATATAACTGACAGTGGTACAATGTGTCTCTGTTGGAATGGTCCCTGTTTCCTTCATAGTACAAACATATCTAGTAATAAATCTGTACTTTACTCCAAACCTTTGCCAGGTGGCTCTATGATTTTGACCGCCACTGTATTCCGGTATTCTGTAGATGCACATCGCAGCTAAGCGTTCTCACAGAGTCGACGGTGTTCTGTTTTTACTTGAATTTTGTTTCCCATCATCGCGGTTGTATTGCGATTTTCAGAGAGATGTTCAAGCCCTACGCGCGCGCGTTCTTTTGCTTGCATGTGTGTGTACGCCTGTACGTGTGAACTCGCCGATTTGGGATAGGGAGTGTGCTGTGAGGGGGTGGGGGGAGAGAGATTTATGACTACATTCGCGCCAACATTTCCCGTGCGTAGCGAGGGGAGGGGGCTCTGTTGCCTAGCGCGCCGCGCCGCGCCCGTCTCTGCTACACGACCACCGCGCGCGAGTCGGAAGGGACGAGACACTTTAATTTGTGGTCATTCGTCTGGCGCGAGGGACGCGAAATAACTGCGTTAACATTTATTGGACTCGGTGTTCCTCCGCCATTAGGCCTGTAGACCCCCCTTCCCCCTGCCGCGTTTCGCAGTGTTAACACGCGCCCCTCTTTCGCGGAGCTTAATTGGGTTGCGGGCTGCACAGCCTCTACCCTTTCTGTAGCTATTTATTTTTTTCTCCTCCTCTTATATTGGGCTTTTTGTCGTTAAAAGAAACATTTACCCGGCTTATTTAGCAGTGAATTGTTTTCGCACGCGGGAAATTCGTTTTGCGGACATTGCTGCAATGATTTTAGAAAGAATTCGAGAGTCTTTTGTTGTTTAATGAAGCAAGGTAGCAGTCTAGATTTTGATTTCTTGTTTGAGGGAGTATTTCAGTCCAATTTAGAGCGCTTTGCAGTTAATTGTGTTAGTTACACATACAAGTATCATAGAAAGCATCATTTGGAAAACATATGGCACTCTGTTTTTGAACACATGTAGTACATATACAGGATGTTACAGAAAGGTACAGCCAAACATTCATGAAACATTCCTCACCCACAAAGAAAAAAAAATATGTTATGTGGGCATGTGTTCATGTTAGAATTTAAGTATATACGGATGAGGCTTCATTCGAACGTGATCAAATTGTTAAGTTTTGACAATCAACATGTGTGGGCTGACGAGAATCCGCACGCAATTGTGCAGTCACGTCATCAACACAGATTTTGTTTGAACGTCTGGGCAGGAATTGTTGGTGATGTTGTTGATTGGGCCTCATGTTCTTCCACCTACGCTCACTGGAGCACGTTATCATGATTTCATACGGGATACTCTATCTGTGCTGCTAGAACGTGTGCCTTTACAAGTACGACACAACATGTGGTTCATGCACGATGGAGCTCCTGCACATTTCAGTCGACGTGTTCGTACGCTTCTCAACAACAGATTCGGTGACCGACGGATTGGTAGAGGTGGACCAATTCCATGGTCTCCACGCTCTCCTGACCTCAACCCTCTTGACTTGCATTTATGGGGGCATTTGAAAGCTCTTGTCTACGCAACCCCGGTACCAAATGTACTCTTCGTGCTCGTATTGTGGACGGCTGTGATACAATACGCCATTCTCCAGGGCTGCATCAGCGCTTCAGGGAGGGTGGATGCATGTATCCTCGCTAACGGAGGACATTTTGAACATTTCCTGTAACAAAGTGTTTGAAGTCACGCTGGTACGTTCTGTTGCTGTGTGTTTCCATTCCATGATTAATGTGATTTGAAGAGAAGTAATAACATGAGCACTAGCATGGAAATTAAGCGTTTTCGGACACATGTCCACATAACATATTTTCTTTCTTTGTGTGTGAAGAATGTTTCCTGAAAGTTTGGCCGTACCTTTTTGTAGTACCCTGTATACAAGTTTACAACATATATTTCTTCCAAACTAAAAGGTAAAAACATGATTTCAACATTAATGGAAAGAGAAAAGTTTACAATTTATTATTAGTAATTACGGTATGCATTCAATATGAGCACCGTGTGATAAACGACAAATGTGGAAACGATGGCTCACGTCTTGCCACACACGAATCAGCTGGTCTCTAGTTACCAAATTCATCGGATTCCATGTCGTAGATCTACAAGAGTCTCAGGCATAAGAGGGATAAAAACACGGTCTTTTACCTAACCACATAGGTAAAAATCACACCGAGTGAGATCTGGTCACGTGGGAGGCTACCGGCGATAGTCCTCTCCCAATCCAATGTTCTGGGATGGTGTTATTCAAGTAACGTCGAACGCGTTTAGAGAAATAAGGCGACGCACCATCTTTCATTAAGATGAAGTCATCTGAATGAAGTTGGCCGGCCGCGGTGGCCGAGGGGATTGAGGCGCTCCAGTCACGGTCTGCACGGTCACTACGGTCGGGGGTTCGAATCCCCCCTCGGACATGGATATTTGTGTCGTCCTTAGTATAAGGTAGTTGATAAGTAGTTTGTAAGTTTAGGGACTGATGACCCCGTAGTTAAGTCCCATAAGCTTAACAAACATTTGAACATTTGAATCAAGTTGGGGAAATAACCAATTTTGAAGCATATCTGGGTAGGTTATTCTAGTCACAGTTTTCTCCATGAAGAACAAAGGCCCATAAACTTTGGTTACAGATGTCGCCCAGAAGAAGTTAATCTTTAGTGAAACTCTTTCATGTTGTATACCAGTGGCAGGCTTTTCAGTTATCAGATTCTAACGTTATAGTGATTAACGTTACCAGAAAGATGAAAAGTGGATTTAGCAGAAAAAAATAATCGTTGAGCAAAATTGTCTTTTCCATATCATCTAGCATGCTAATGCAAAATTCGTGCCTTTTGTTGTGGTCGTCAGGACGCAATGTTTGCAATAACTGCAGTTTGTATGGCTTCATGTGCAGACGAAGATTTGGAACTCACCATGCCATTGTTTGAGGAATGTTAAGTTCTTTGCTTGCTCGTGATGTGGATTTCTTTGGGCTCCTTTTGTAGAGTGTACGAATACGCTCGACATTCTCGTTCGATGTGCGTCGACGTCCCGTGATTTTCCCTTTGCAGATGCACTCGATACCACTCTTAAATTTGCTAATTACGCGGCGATAGTTTATTAAATTGACGGCGAAATGCTCGCTGAATGGATTCTAGTTTTTTTCCTATTGCAGCACTCAAAATGACTCATCCTGTGGTGTCGCCGTCCATTCACTACAGACAACCAACAGAAAAACAGTGCCAATGCGGCCGTGATTGGAACTTCTAACCCATTAACGTTGGAATCTTGTTTCTATCTTTTGTAGTTTGGAAGGAATAAATGTTAGAAATCTGTTCTTTCTTTTTGAATAACCCTGTATTATCATGTAATTACATTATCATTATATTCCTTAACTTACATATTAAAAAAGTATTAAAACTAAAATCAGTCGACCAGGCCGTTCTATCTGACCTATTTTCTACATTTTTATCAACAATAATTCCTTGAGACATACAATGTCCCATTGGATATAAAGAGAGGCGTTGAATTAAAATTTGTGCTCTGTGCATTGGAGACAGTTCCATGGTGGTAGGATTGTGAATGGGTTTTTTGGTGTTTTGGTACCGGAGGACACCCTGTTTCATGTCGGTGGACTTTTTGTAGAGGCAGATTCAGACGAAACATGGACGAGGTGCCTGCTACTAGCTTCTAATTTTGTTATCCCTAACTTCGGTTTACACCTCCTCATCCGTAATCTCAAGGTCGACCTGGGGAATCATTGGACTGAGAGTGGGATGTGGCCAGCGAAGATGCGGTTGTTTCTCCTGGAAGGTGGTAGTATGAAGACTTTGGGGCCAAAGGCAGTGCGAGGAATTTTGGAGAGAACGTCGGTGCAGAAATTTGGATCCAAATACTCTATTAAGCGAGGAATGAGTAGCTGGATAACACAACTCTGGAGTTTTTTTTCTTGTTCTAGCTTTGTTAGTTTGCTGAATTCTGAGTTTGGATAGGAGAGAAAAAGGAGGGAGTGGAGGAAGAGGTCGAAGGCGAAGGGTTTTGTTTGGTGTCCACATATTTTGCAGGGTCACGATCAGTTTGGGGGGTCTATTGGGTGTATTATTTGTGTTGGGCTCAGCGAGACTTTTTAATTATAATGGGGTAGGTTGGGTGTTGCGGAATTGGAGAAGGTGGGATGTGACGAGGTGCGGGTTGTACCATATTATTTGATGAAGTTGTTATTGCTAAGCTGCGACTGTAGCAAGGCGGGAGACGATTTTTGCTGGTTGTGCAAAGACGGTGGGTGCACGATGGTTGAGTAAGATGGATGTTGGGGATAGGCAAAGGAGAAGGTTGGATGGGAGTTAGTGGAAAGAGAAGGCTGGACGAAGGCCGTTGCTGCAGGTGCTGAAGACACTGTGGGTAGGGGAAGGTGTACAAGGGAACGTGTTCAAATGATTGTAAACCTTTGGTACCAAACTACAGTCGTCATAGGATCTTAGACTTACAAACTACATAAATTATGGTAACAACAACACACTACTATGCCCGAGGGAGGACTGGAACATACTACAGGGAATGGACACGTAATACTGCAGTAAGATGCCGTATCGCGCACGGACACTCCTGCATGGCTGGAAAGGTGTTCCAGAGGATGTGTTCCATGTGGGGAACATAGAAGTGTGGCAGGGGGGGGGACGTAGATGATTGTAGTTGTCGAAGGGTCCATTGGGAGTTAAAACTATTGAATATGAAATCGATGATAATTAGCAGTGGCGGAGATGTCGACAGATGAAGGCAATGAAGTCTTGAGAGGTTCGATGAAGCACCAAATGAGGAAGTCGGTGGCTGTGTGCAGACTGAGGCGGTGACAGCGGCGAAGACAGGATTGTGGCGCGACAAGGACGTTGAGGCAGGTGACCATGGACAGACACACAAACAGGGAAGACAGTCTCGATGACGCAACACAATCATTAACAAACTGACAGCTCGCAAAGCGTAGTACAGTAGCTGCCACCAGACTGAGCAGCTCGAAACAGAGGTCGTTTAGGTATACATGAATAGCCTGTACCAATCCAGAGCATCGGTATTGGAAAAGGAGCTTGTGCACCATTAATGAGGACGCTCGAGGCCATCCGCGACGCGAGGACGCTCATCCATCACACAGCTGCCTGCTGAAGCCCTTGCTATGCTGAGTGATAGTTACCGCGGCAAGCGCGCGCGCGCGACGCGTGTGACCTGTGCCAAATCACGGAATGTAATCAAAGCGGCGGACTGCAGGGGCGCTGGCGACACGGCGCGATGGCAGGCCCAATTACTGCGCGCTCGCCGCACAGTGTGGGGACAGCATCACGACACGGCGGCCTGAAGGACCCGTAGACAGCACTGATGGCGGCCGCTCAAAACTAGGGATGGGAAAAACCGACTGGTTAAAACCGATACCGGTATATAGTTTGGAATAACCGTTTTTTCGGTATTTATTTGGTGTCGGTTATAATCGGTTTTGTTTAGTTATTGCCAAGAACCGCGTAAAAAAACCGGTACGACTACTTCCTGTAGTAGTGGTTCGAAATGTGTTTCTTTGTAAATAATTTAAAAAAATTAAAACGAGTAGACCCTTATATTTAGGGCAATTCCTAAAATTTCCACTGCTGTGAATAATTAGGTCATCGCAGAAACTAAGAAAAGCGATCAGTGATAATTTAAGAACAATCCCGGCAGTCAGAAACGCTCAACAAACACGTAGTATAAGAACTTAAGAACTGGTGCAGCTATTGAGGCATCAATGCACCTGTTGCCGTGTGGCGTGGCCTATTAGACGACGCGCGTGCACCGGCAGATGTACAAGACTTGCCTCCGTCTGGTTATGCGGCAGTTCCTTGCTGTCGTCGCCAGACATCGGTTGTGTCTTAAATGGCACCATACAGAGTGTGGAAGTACTTCACGAAGTACGGGAGCAGTCAGGTACAATGCTCCATTTGTTTTAAAAAGCTGAAAACGGATGGAGGTACTAAAAACATGCTACGCCATTTAAGGAGAAAGCATAAAAATGTTCCTTGGAAGAAGGTAAATTCGATTCATATATCTATTTTGTAAGTGATGTACTCTAAGCTTGGAATACTAACTTTTAATGTATTATGATATTGTTGTGCTAACAAGTTTTATTAATGTGATTCCTTGAAAGCGAGGGGCTTTTTTAATATCCAATATGGGTTTAGGTAACATTGATCATGTGGTGCCTCGCGACCTAGCTGTGCGGTCTGAGGCTCCATGTCACGGACTGTCGGTTGCTCCAGCCGGAGGTTCGAGTCCTCCCTCCTCCCTCGGTCATGGATGTATATGTTGTCCGTGGAGTAAGTTAGTTATGTTAGATTAAGTAGTTTGTAAGTCTACGGACCGATGACCTAAGCATTTACGTCTCATAAGAACTCACATCCATTTGAACATTCTTTGATCATGTGGTACAGAGCTTTCCTAGTACAATTTGCGTAAATTTACACTGACAACAATCATACAGTTAGTTGGAACTGTGACTTTATTTTTCGAAATACTTCTGCATCACTGACTCAAGTTCATTTACTGACTGTAACTTATATATATAGTGTATATAACGAGATATTCGTATGCGCTGGCTCACAAGTCCAACTTACGGAGTGGTTGGCTCAATATTCGCAACTGCTGGATGGAAATACTAGGCCAGTAATTCTGTATGGTTCGTATATCGTCTTCTACGGACTCCTGGCTAGGCTTACACACTCTCAAGAAGGCGTAGTATTGAAAGGGGACCTTGAAAAATATGGAAAGACTAATGATTTGTCATATAACGTAAGTTTACATAAATTTTAACTAAATCTTGTAAGTTTCGGTTTCGGCCGAAACTAGAAGAACCGACGATAACGGTTTCTGTTTCGGCCGCAAAATATGTTTCGTTCGAACTCTACTGGAAATAATAGCAATAAAAACCGAAAACCGGTTATTTTAAAAACCGGTTATCTTGAGCAATTTTTACGGTGCGGTTAAACTGGAGATGAAAAGAACTGGTACAACCGAAAACCGGTTATTTCAGCAATAACCGCCATCCCTACTCTAAACACGCTCTGCTGCCTGAGTGGAACTGTTCAGATGGCACTCCCTTCAGTGTCCCACGACTGCTGTAGACCTGGTCGCGGTGGAGTAGCCGGGCGGTCTAAGGCGCCTCGCTGCAAATGTTCGAACGTTCAAATGTTTGTATAGTTTATGGGCCTTAACTACGGGGTCATCAGTCCATAAACTTACAAACTACTTATGAACTACTTACGAACTAGGACGGCATAAATATCCATGCCCGAGGGGAGGATTCGACCCCCGACCGTAGTGGCCGTGCAGACCGTGACTGGAGAGCCTCAGTCCCCTCGGCCACCGCGGCCGGCACGCGCCTCGCTGTGGAGCGCGCGGTTGCTCGCCGTCGGAGGTTCGAGTCCTCCCTGGGGCTTGTGTGTATGTGTGTGTGTGTGTGTGTGTGTGTTGTCCTTAGGTTAGTTTACCTAGGTTTAAGTAGTTTGTAACCTACGGACTGATCACCACGCAGTTTGGTTCGTGAGAGGGGAATAGTCTGGCGAAAACTTTGTACTTTTTAATACTTTACTTCCGTGCGGAATCACGGTCTCGCCTGTGACGTAGACGGAAATGTGGGCAGTAAAAATGCCGACTGAGGTTCCGTACTCTGGGCTGAAACGACACTCCAGTTTCTGTAGTTCCCTAAAGTACTAGGATGCCCACGCACACAGCCCTCCGCTAACGTTAGTTAATACTGGTGTCCAGTGTCCAGGGCAGTATTTAGGGTATGCGATGCCGCAGTGGAGTAGCTGAGCGGTCTAAGGCGCCTCGCTGCGGAGCGCGCGGTTGCTCGCCGTGGAGGTTCGAGTCCTCCATGGGGCATGGGTGTTTGTCTTAGTCCATAGGTTAGTTTACCTAGGTTTAAGTAGTTTGTAAGCTACGGACTGATGACCACGCAGTTTGATCCGATAGATTTACATACATTTGAACATTTTAATTAGTCTATTTTTCATACTAACTTTGTGTAAAGAGAAAGATACAGTAACATTTTTCTCTGTAGGCCTTTCTTTATTTTGATTTCTGTGCCTTTGGGAACACATCAGGGGTGATGGGCTTCTGGGATTGTAGTACATTCTATATAAAAAATTTCGGGATTTTAATGTTTATTGGCGCAGCTTGGCTGCTAAAAAGTGTTTTTCCGTGTTGGGTACGGCGAGGCCGCGTACAGCAAAGAAGCTCTTGGAGGTCTACCCCTCCCTCTAACTTTCGCTCGCTTTCGGGGAAGGACGAGAGGGGCTGGCTTGACCTGCTCGGCGCCAACGCTACGTCCGGCGGGCGGAGTATATCTGGAAGAATTTTTTAGAGTGTGTGAGATGCTTTACACAATGCAGGACCGCAGTTGACGGTGGACGATAGCCTTTTTAGTCATTCGGCCGTTCCGCAAGTGAGGAATATACCGGATACAAACAATAGCAGAGTACTCTGGGCGCCAGGCTGTTTATGGAGACGTATTGCCCTTAGGCGTTATCTAAAAAACTTCCTTGAAGGCAGCAGAGTTTAAACAAAGATAGTGTGACAAATGGTTAGGTTGAGAGGAAAGATTTCTGTCCGTTTGGCACCCCAGGGGTTTGGCTCCAGCGGCTGTATATATAGCACAACGTTAACATTATTTAGGTCGTGTGACCGTAGCTAGGAGCAAGCTGAAATTCCTTGCAGGGCACTCACCATGGGAACGGTGAAATCCGCGGGAGGCTTTGGTGGCGTGAGCGTAGCCTCTTGGCAGCCGCAGAGAACGCGTCCTGATTCGGCAGAGTATTTTAGTATGACAGCTAAACAATTTGTCAACTGGTTTGACTATTAGCCATTAGCAGAGATTGGTGCATCTTTCGCGCGTGGGTGTGTCCGCCCGTCACTTGCCGTGAGCTGCCGCAGAGCGCAAGGAGTCATGACGACTCCTGTCTCAGCGTCCGAAGTGTACGGACCTCAGGAGACACGCAAGACTCCGTATAGATCTGCGGGGAGGACATCGTCTTAAACGGTTCTCTGGTTATACTTGTGTTTGATTCCGAAGATGCGGACCTTGTAGAACTTGTGTTTACTTCACGGACGTTACATTGTCCTTTGGTTACGCTGTGAGCGGCCACAGTTTAGTTTTCGTTTTGCTAGAAGTCTCTATTTGAGCATTCGCGCCTTTGCGAACCGGGCACTGTTTTTACAGATCTTATTAGGCAAGTGACTGATCGATTTGTGCCAAGTGGCCTTTGTGTCACCTATGAAAAATATTGATACGTTTGCTAGCGTGATGGAATCGCACAGCAACTGCCTAGCGACGCGGACGCTAGTGACGCTGTGTTAAGTTACATGTCGATCCTGCTTAACAGGTCGCAGCAATTACGGTCGGATGAAAATTTCAGCTCATCCGCTCCCATCGCCTGCTGCCTTCGAGCTTGAGATGCTGCCGTCAATAATCATCTGTGTGGGTAAGGTGACGCACTTGCTGGGGGGTTATATGAATCAGACTTGTTGGATTCTGTCCCTTATTTTATTCTTTTGAGATCTGCCTATTTACTCTGGGGAGCTTAGGGCTAACGATAATTTCAAGCCCCTGTGTAGCCAAACTAATAGCATTCTGTTTTGCAAAACCTCCGACCTTTGACTCAGCCAGTAATTTTTGTGTCTCAATATGTTAACATTTGTAAAAGATTGTTGGAATACCATTATCTGTTTTACATGGTAGGAAATGTCATTTGATTTATTTTTCATGTTTACTTATAATAAACTGATTTTGAGCAGATCGTCTTTCATTTAAGTACATTCGTTTTTCACTATTTTGGAGGGGAAACAGAATAGTTAAATTCTACAGTTTACCAATAACGTTTCAAGTACATTTTTTTGTTTATTAAATTGCAATAGAGTAGGAATATTTATTGTATGATCACATCATAGCTAATCAGCAACATTTTAATTTTCCATATTTTGGAGAAATATGGTGGCGACATAAGATAATTAATTGCTGTCATAACAAATGACACAGTTCACAGACGATCCATGTTGTAACACCCATATTAGTATGTAGTGTAGCTCACAAGGGCGGCAATGCAGGCTGTGGTTCTGCAGCTAATACGAACTGCAATCCACTGTATGGTGCGTGGCGGAGGGTACACTTTACCACTAATAGGCATTTCCTTTCCTATTCCACTCCCAAATAGAACGAGGAAAAGAAAGAATGCATATATGCCTCCGTACGAGCCCTAATTTCTCTTATCTTGTCTTTGTGATCGCTACGCAAAATGTACGTAGGTGGCAGGAAGATCGTTCTTCACTCATCTTCAAATTCCGACCCTCTAAATTTCCTCAAAATAATTTCTCGAAAAGAACGTCGTCTTTCCTCCAGCGATCCCCAATTGAGTTCCCGGAACATTTCAGTGACACTCGCACATTGGTTGAACCCACCAGTAACAAACCTAGCTGCTCGCCTTTGTACTGCTTCTATGTCTTCCTTTAAACTGATCTTCTGCGGGTCCCAAACACTTGAGAAATACTTTAGAGATGAAGTACGACTTCCCAAAATTCTCCCAATAAACCGAAGTCGGCTGTCTGGCTTACTCACAACTGTCCTTACATGTTCGTCCAATTTCATATTTCTCTGCAATTGAGATTTTAACTAATGTCAGATTTTATACCATGACTATCCCCACTTCAGTACTCCTTAAACTATTACTACACACAGTACTCCCTGACCCAGCTCCTCTTACAAACAGTAATCAATCTTATATAAATTTTAACGTTCTTTAATACAGTGTACTGCAGGTACTAAGCCAATATTGTAATTTAACATTTTCATTTTATCCTTTGGAAACGGCTTTTTTAATACCTCTGCCTTCTGCACCCACAAATAACCATATGTCTCCTCCGTATCATCCACACCCATAAATCAACTCTTATCACTTTCCTTTATGTAATGCCAATAGAAGTGAAAACTTACGTAATAGAAATCTGTATGTTAGATGAGAAGCACAATGCAATGTTGTGTATTATGGAACCACCGACGAGTGACCTTCGTAGTAGTGCTTTGTGGTTGCTCTTCCCTCACAGCTTTGCATGTATGCTCCTCCTCCTCGCTTTCCTCCACCCCCTCTCCTAGCCACCCATATTTTTTCCCTCGCCTAAGTTCTGTAAAGAGACTGTGATTTGTGTGCCTGAAATACGTAAAACTATAGTATAACAGCATTCATTTAAAACAATCTAACAAAAAACACTGTTGTGCAGCACTTAATTGTACAAATTATTGTAAGTTACAAAAGCAATTGTAGGGTGTGTTTTGTATCCCATCCGATAGCCAAGTCTTTGGTGCCTATCTCAGTCCCAAGTGGCCGATGCAGCAGTCGTGGCCACGAGCGGAGTTGCAGCAGAGGGCGCTCGTGGCTGACGTCGTAAGAACGCCGCGCCGTACGTGCATGGCGACGCGCGGCGAAAGTACGTGGCGCGCACTTCATACTTGTGCGACACCACAGAGAGAGCGCAGAAAGATAGTATCACCATCTGATGGAATCTCCCCATAGTGACTGGTCGTCAAGCAAACGTCATTACGTACTTGACATTTCTATAGAGATGCTCTGGGGTGAATTTTAAACATTGTTATGTGTGTGACATGTGTCTGTCTTTCTTTGGCCCTTTTCCCGTACATGCAGGGTCGGCTCTGAGTTAAACGTGGATTCGGCAAGTGTTAATGCTTACAAGGTATCCGGATGCCCTTCCTGCCGCAACCTCATACCACCAGGAGGAACTGTATACACCAAATGTCTGCGTATAGTGTTATATGTATGTGAAAGTGTAAAGTGTTACGAAACGTTTGTGAATCATGTAACTGAGGCGGGACTTGGTAACCAGCCCGGTATTCACCTAGGGGGATGTGGAAAACCGCCTACAAACCACATCCAGGCTGGCCGGCACTTCGAACGCTTTCGTTAACCCGGGAGGATTCGAACTGGTGCTGGTACGCCTCCCCGTCTCAGAAAGCGTTGCGTTAGACCACGGCTAACCGAGCGGGAGGTATGTGTTATATGTCTACGATACAAATTGTTTTTTGCGGGAACTTTTTATAAGTTATTGTTGCTTATTTGTAATGTTTTTGCAAAATTTTGGATGGAAAATTTACACCATTGTCTTTTTTTATAGCCTTTGATAATGACGTATGTCGAAACGCGTTAAGACTTTGATAAAGTTCATTTGTTTCCCGTTCTTCTCGTCCTGGGGTACCTCCAAATCTCAATTTTTTTTTTATAGTAGCCTAATACATATACTTCCGAGTGGATGGGGGCCTCATTTAGTTTTGCCGCCGACAGTCTTAGTCCGCTACTGAGCTAATCATTTCTATTTAGTTCAGTTTTAACATTTCTGTTCAAAAAATGTTCAAATGTTTGTTAAGCTTGTGGGACTTAACTACGGGGTCATCAGTCCCCAAACTTACAAACTACTTATGAACTACTTACGAACTAGGACGGCACAAATATCCATGACCGATGGAGGATTCGAACCCCCGACCGTAGTGGCCGTGCTGACCGTGACTGGAGCGCCTCAGTCACCTCGGCCACCGCGGCCGGCTAACATTTCTGTCAAATGTTCAAAATGTTTAAATGTTTGTAGAACTTAGGGGACTTAACTACGGGGTCATCAGTTCCTAAGCTTACAAACTACTTATGAACTAGCTAAGACTAAGGACGGCACAAATATCCATGCCCGAGGAGGGATTCGAACCCCCGACCGTAGTGGCCGTGCAGACCGTTACTGGAGCGCCTCAGTCACCTCGGCCACCGCGGCCGGCAACATTTCTGTCAGTTTCATCTGACTGTTTCTGGAACCAGGTTTCAAAGAAAGTAGTATTAGATTTTCTTTAATGCACAGAGAATATTTGTCGGTTACTGCTCAACGTGCACAAAATATGTAATACCTGTACAATTATTAACATTAAAAAAACTACTGCTCGTAGCTATAATTTTTCTGACTAATAGTTCACTATCGCATTTGGATTGTGAGAAACGTATATTAACGACCACTGGACTGGTACAAATAACGTGTAAACCCAGTTCGCATGAATGCTCACAGAATATATGGTCATTTAAATCAAAGAGGGGAGAGCATTAAAGGCAATGTTTATGAACTTGTGTCGACTCCGGATTACGTTCGGAGCAATTAACGGCATAAAGGACAGGTGCGGGAACAGCACATGAAAGGAATGCGGACGTGGAAATATCACCGTGTGTGGGCGAACACGGGCGGCAGCAGGCGTCACGGGAGAGCAGAGCGCTTCGGTTGGCTGCACTGCGTTAATTGAAGGACGGCCGAATGGCCGCCGGTAGGCTTTTAGCAGGGCGGCCACTCTTGCCGCGCGCTGAGTGCTGGCAGCTGACGGCGTCGAACGCCACAAGAGCCGAAACGCCGCCGGGTCAACGGCCGCGTGTGCAGCGGGGTAAAGCGCTCAGCAGGTGGCAACTCTGATTAAAGGCTCTGCTGGGCTGGCCCACGTCCATCAATAACCACAGTGAACTCCGAAAAAAAAATCGCACTTACGTGTTTTACGGCCCACTTTAGATTTGTAGTTTGTGCAAACATTTTGGACCAAAATAATAATCTAAATAATAAAAAATTAATTAATAAGAGTGTCTGAAACCCTTTAAAAATTAGTTAGTGGCGGGTTTCGAACCACCGCTTTACCCACTACGCTACGGCTATCAATCAGAAGATGAGTCCATTAATCTCATACTATTGATGGCCGTAACTGATGCTAGTATGGCATTTGTTCAAGTTCAAATGTTTGTTAAGCTTAAGGGACTCAACTACGGGGTCATCAGCCTTATGAACTACCTACAACTAAGGACGGCACAAATATCCATGCCCGAGGGGGGATTCCAGCCCCCGACCGTAGTGGCCGTGCAGACCGTGACTGAAGCGCCTCAGTCCCCTCGGCCACCGCGGCCGGCTATGGCATTTGTAGACACTAGATTATCGTACGAAGAACTATGTGTTTTTGTTAATTCTTCAGTGTGCCACTGCTTTGAAATGGCAAGGTGTAAGTTACAATAAGAAAATCATCAAATACGCAAAGCAAGATGCCAGAGAGAATTCTGGGCGAGAAATGTCACGTGACATCTCCGAACGGCTGGTTTTCGTTAATTCAATGGAGGGTGTCGAATATCCGTATTTTTTTGCAAATATACGAGATATGAAAAAACTCAAGGGAGCTAAGTTGTAGAGAATTTTCTCCTCTACCGATTAGGTTATTCAATTTTTGTGTCAGATGAACGGTTCGTTTCCAATTACAATTATATTACAAACGAGTTTTTTTTATATTACTACCGTATTTTTTGACCGAAAAATTTGAAAAAGGGAGGTTCTGGTCTCTGGAGGTCTCCAATCATGTCTGTAAAATATGGTGCTGATCAGATGAACGGTTCGTCTTAAAAACAGGGAACAGGACAGACACACATACATCACAAAATCACCGTTATTTTTGCAAATATCTGTGAAACGCTACGATATATGAAAAAAACATAACAGAGCAAATTTATAGAGAATTGTCTCTTCTACAAATTCGGTTATTCAATTTTCCTGTCAGATGAATAGTTAAGCCGTTATTTTCATTTAAATTTAGAGCTGTCAAAAGACGATCGCAAAGGCTCACTTTTAGTGTTACTACCGTAACCTAAAGTGGGCCAAACAGTAATTCTGTTCTATGTATGTCTGCTGGTATAACCAATCTGTCCGATTTATGATAGTAATTCGCTATGGCATGAATTTGGGATGATCGATATTCATCGATGTCAGATAAACATCGATGTTTAGTGGGAAAACATCGATGTTAAGTTTTCTAAAACATCGAAACATCGGTGTTAAGAAAGCGATATCGAACCATCGATACTTCCATTTTGGCATTGTACCCCAAACTTATATTTTTATTTTCTCAGGGAAGCCAATACAGTCTTGGTCCAACCCGCCACTGCCCGTACCGAAACTAAGTTTATTGTGCGGTATCGCTCCCTGTATATCTAGTAAATCCAACCAATGCCCTTGAACAATGCAAGGAGTCCCTTTACCAGTTTTTTATTAGACAAAATCTCTTCGGGCTTGGTTGTCCCAAATGTTCTGTGCCTTTTACTTTCCAATGCAATGCATTCGAAAATTAGATTTGATGCAGTTTCATCACCGTCATCACAATCCTACATTTAGGGTCCTCTTCTGTTATTCCCATTGTATGTAGGTGTTTTTTGAAATTCCCATGGCCTGTCAGCAATCCAACCATGACTCTAATCTCTCTTCTGTTCAGGCCCAGGATTGTAGAGCTTCTTTTAAAACATGGCTTTGGCATAATTACCTTGCCATGTTTTTGTTGATAGACTTTTGTCCATCATTCTACGTGCTGTCTTCTGAGCCAGTTACGTAGCTCCAATTTGATCATTGCCTTGGTGCTTGTCAGGACAGGTTCCGGTCCAATAAATTGAGTCTGCCCCCATCCTGGCTAATCTGTCGGCATGTTCGTTGCCACTGATCCCAGAGTGACCAGGGACCCACAATAGGTTTACTCTATTTCTTTCCTCTAGCTCCACCAGAACCCTGTGACATTCTGCAACAATTTTAGACCTTGTTGCAGGAGCTGCCAGTGATCTCAGGGCTGCCTGGCTGTCTGAATAGATATAGATGCTACGGTCTTTGTAGCACCTACGCAAATTCTCCTCCACACAAGCCCTGATGGCAGTGATTTCTGGCCTGGAATACTGAGGCCAGTTTCCCTAGAGAGATGACGCCCTCCAGTCTTGGCTGCACCCCGTATACCCCGGCCCCAACGCCTTGGTCTGATTTTGACCCGTCAGTGAACCAGACAATATTCTCCGTACGGTGTCTCACTATTTTGTCACACTGCTCCCTGCTTCCAATTGTTATACTGAAAGGCTTGTTGAAGCAGTATGGGGTTATAATATAGTCGGCTGGCATTTCCCCAACCTTTCCTATATTTACCTCACTCACTATTTTAGTATGTGATTCTGTATATGCCACAGAGCTCCAGTTTTGGGTCTGTATGCACCAGCCGCTGCCTCCATCTTGACCCAAAGGTGTATTGGGGGCATATCCAATATGGTTTCCATCCCAGCAGTTGGTGTGCTGCTAATTCTGCCTGTTATGGCTAAGCAGGCTAATCTCTGCACCTTACCAAGCTCCTTAGCAACAACCTGCTGTTCTACCTTCTTCCACCACACGACCGCCCCATAGGTGATCCTGGGTCTAATCACCTTGGTGTATATCCAGTGCATACCCTTGCGGCTCAGGCCCCAATTTTTGCCACACGCTATCCTGGTACTCTCCAAAGTACCTTTTGCCTTGGAGCAAATATTCCTAATGTGAGGGTCCATGTCAGTTTCTCATCTAAGGCAACCCCTAGATATTTCACTGGCCCCTTCACAGGTAGCGCTTCATTGAAAAGCTTTAGATTTCAACATGAATGTTGGATATGCTCTTTTGTGAATGGTACAACAACAATCTTCTTAGGACTAACCCCCAGATCCTGTTTTCTGCACCAGTCTTGCACAATGTCCAACGCACCTTGTGCCATATTCTTGACTGTGTCAGCAAATTTGCCAAGTATTACTGTGACAAGATTATATGCGTATACTTGGCAAGTACTGCCTAGAGATTAATTCTCCAATGAGTTCATTCACCACTAGATTCCACAACAAAAGGGGAAAGAACTCCCCAAACTTACTACTAAACTTATTTTTCTCTCTGGCTGCATCGGTAATTCTGTTCCTTGTATGTACTCTTGCCCACTCTGCGATCGATAGATCGATATCTGCCCGTGATGAGAACCTCTTTGACTGCGATGTCCGACTTTTGTTATTCTCAGCAACGTGTTTTACTGTAATAAATGCTTCTCACTACGAACTGTTGGGCTTAACATTAGTTCACGACTCATTATCGGAGTAAAAAGGTGTAGTTGGCAATGTAAATAAAATTTAACCAAGTAAGTTCATTCGTTTGTACTAATCAAATATTTCACCATGGATTTGTTTATCATATTATTTCTTCTCTCTTTTTCTAGGTTGTATTGCAAATAAAGTGCTAAAATTACTGAAAAGTAAGCATTAGCTTTTTTCGCCTTAAAGTAAAGGCTTCTTATTTTTCGGTTTCGGCGATTTTGGATATAGATGAATTGAATGTTTTGCACTGTTAGGAAATATTTGTTTTAAATTTATTTCTTTTATGAGATGGTATATAATTATTTACTTTTCATTTTCGGGCTTTCAAAGTTGCCACCAAAGAGTCAGTATTGGAAAATCTGAATTTGAAAATACAACATTGATCTTTCCGAAAGCATCAATGTTTTGGGTATCGAAATAAACGAATATTCGTGGGGAAAACGTTTATCATGCTTAAAAATAGATGTTTTGTGACATCGATGTTTTCCTTTCGATGTTTTTCGTACATTGATTTAGTTAAACCGATGTTAACATCGATATCAACATAGATGTTTTTCCAATATTGATCATCCCTAGCATGAATCAACATCTGACAATATAGATCGCTGAATTGGCCTGCACCTTTAACGTAGACAGGCGATAAATTTCAAAACTGAACATGTCTATGTGAAGGGAAACGGAGAAAACTGAAAAGAAATAGGTCAATTTATACTGAAATTAAAAATCTATATAAAAATAATTAAACGCGGAAAATTATTTAAAACAGATATGTGATAGTGTAGAGGAAAGAAGATATTTGTTAATTTTATCAAAAATCAAGTGATTCTGTGATTTTCGCGAGTACATATTCTAGCGACAGAAGGTGACAGAACAAGGCTGCTGATGGCACAAACCCGTCGCAGTCGCATTCGTCGCCTTGAGACCATTGATCGGAGCTAGATGTACTCAAGTAGGACATGCCTGACCTGGTTCGGGCAGCACCTCAGCAGAAAAGCAGTACTTAAATGTGCTGTACTGGGCAGTGAGCGTTTGGTGATGCAGAATGCCTTGACGGGAACGTCTCTACGCTGGATGTCGTCGCCGCGTCCTACCAGAGCAGCACGGCACCAACAGCAGGCGTTGAAGTGAGGATCTTCAGCTGGCGCACCTCTGGAAGGCCGCCACTCTGCTCCGTCGACGTCATCACGCAGGCTGGGCCGGAGGAGGGTTCCCTCAGTGGACACCGCCAGACACCACGACGCCGGTAAGCAGTCATCAGCCTACATGTGGGTGGGTTCAGCGTCCGTGAGGCATACAGCAGAGCGGTGCGTGTCTCAGTCGGCTGCGCCTTGCAGTGCAGTGTGGTGAGGTCCACCGTACGCCCGAGCTCAGACAAATATATACAGACAGGAAACATCTGTAACGGCCCGGTGCCACGCTCAGGGGTGCGGGGTGGGGGGTGCTGAAGCAGTTCTGTAAGATATCCCATGATGGCGCTGCCGTCAGAAGCAGCCAGAGCAGGCGGCAGGTAGCGGGCTGCCCCCACCACCACTTCCCCTCAAACGCCAGCAAGCCGGACACAGCCGTGGCCTCGTGAAAAGCAGCACGAGCTCTCCCCTCAACCTCCCCTCCACACTACCCTTAGAAGCGCCTCTAGTGTTGTCTACCAGTACTAAGCCAGGGAACTGCCTGACATCTGCTAGCATCTTACAGAACTACGTGGGGAGCGTAGGACAGTGGTTTAGGGGGGGGGGCTGCTTCTCTTTATATGTTACTCTGTGGCCTGAGTCAGCGGAATCCAAGCTGCGTCCGCAGGCCGGCCTTGTGCATCAGCCAGTGCTTCCTCCTGTCTGAACCACAGGCAGAGGAGCCAGAAATCACAAGAGACTAATAAAGAAATAAACTGTACTTTACCAGGCACCACACATCTTAATCCACCTCTTTTCCACGACCATCTGATCCGCTATGGCCGTCCATCATTAAAGCTCTGCTATGGCATGATACCACCTCTGACAATATATTTGAGTGAATTGGCCTGTAACTTCAACATAGAGAGGCGAATAATTTCAAAACTGAACATGTCCAGGAGAAGGGAAACAGAGAAAAGTGGAAAAAAAAACTATTAGGTTATTTTCAAGATATCCATGTTGGACACGAACTGCAGCTGTAGCGTCAATAAGAACACAGTAAGTACATAAAATTACAATACGTTTAGCTCCGGTTTATTCTGTTCTCGCTTACTAAAGTTCAGTTATGTCACCAGAACCAACATGACAGCATAACCTACAGTTAGTGGAAGATAAATGATCCTATAAAGTATCCACTGAAGATGAGCCTGCAGTGGCTCGAAAACTGGTTCTGGATTAAATAAAGAACATCCAAAAAGGCAGCTGGTTGCAATTCTTTTCACGAAAATAAACCGTCACTATTAGGTTACTTTATACTGAGATTAAAAATCTATAAAAATAAATTGAATGCGGAAAATAATTTAAAACAGATATATGGCGGTTGCTATAAAATGTATTGCATATTTTCATAAATAACTACAAATGAGTCTTGGAACGGTTAAAATATCAACTTTTTCTGGAAATCATGAAATATTCACAAGAAATCTTAGAGATATATCTGAATTTTAGTACAATTAAACAATAGTTACATGCATAAAGTAATTTTATATATATATCATTTGTGTTCTAATGTACTTAAAAACAGAAACTACTTACCTGTGTGCAAATAGAAAATTGTAAAAATTTTGGTTATTGAGGTTAATCATTTTGCATTAATGAAGTATACATGTAACAAATATGTAATTTATGGGGGGAAATTGTATGACAACTACAATGAAAAAAAAAAAATACATCGAGTTCTAGAACAAAGTTGAGATAGGATTTAGATGCCAATCTGAAATAATTTGCAGCACCCATTAAGATGAATTATTATTAAAAATTATTTGTATTTCGAAATATAATCTGAAACAAATAAGCATATCTTTCTTTAACATAACTTTGACCTAATGGTTTCCATGAGGTATACTTTACAATATTAACATAGCATCTGCTGTAACAAACACATTCAGTGGCTGAAAATAGCATTGCTTCAGTGAAGAATAGCATTGAACATCACCTTTGTCAGTCATTGGTTCATCTTGTTCTTCTTGTCGTAAGTCAAACTTGGAAAACTGAATAACTTCTTTATAAAACTTCAGGTCTGGCTTAGTCCGACTCGGTGCCAAAGTGCTCATTTATGCGGCCCAAAACGTCCTTGATTTTCGAAGATTTAGATATAATACCCAAATGTAAAGGTTCAAGAACCATCTGTTTAATGCTCTTGCCTTTTCTGCAGATAACCCTTGGTACTCAGAGATCTGTAAGATACCAGTTTCAGCCTGGATAGTTGTTACTTTGATTCTGCGTATAATGAATCGTCTTATGGGGGCAAATTTGAACTGAAAATTTGCTGTAGGTTTCATTACATCAATCATTGCCTTTTTGCAATTCCTAATACAGTGGCATTAAAAATACATTCACAAACCCTTCATCTTGTCCATTGGGCGAACCCCAGTACAGAAGTGTATTGTTGTAAAAGTGTTTGAATTGTTTTGTGTGTACTTTGCTTTAGTACATTCATTACTGACATAACAGATAAACATTATTATATAAGAAACTTTGAAATTCACATTGGGCATACAAAGTTTCTGAACACAGCATGCTGTGGACATACAAAGTTTCGGAACAGAATGCAAATTTCAGTGCATAATATCCATGAAATATAAAAAGTTTTGGAAGAAAAGCTTTTACCACATCACAAAGATTCTGGAACAAGCAATATCTTGACTTCCGATTTCTTTTGACGTGTTGAGTTTTGTAACTCAAAAAAATTTAAACAGTTACCTTACCGCCCTTCGAAACAGTCACCTCCCACAAATACGCATTGCTGTGCTCATCGAAATATGTCATGGAAATTTTGTAGGAAGTCTTCTTTCAGGTGGTTCTCAAGCCTCGTCACGTTTCGTAGAAGTTTAGGAACATCGTCAAATTTCTTTTTCCTCAATGCGTGTTATAGACGAGAGAATTGGAAGAGTTCAAGCGAGTATGAGGGATGTTTAAGCTCCACCACCCCATTTTTCACCTTGAACTGTTTTGTACTGAAAAAAGTATTAAAATACGAAGATCGCAATTAATTAATTTACCATAACCTGAGCACTTGTGTCCTACGCTTTCCACATCGTGAAAGCGCACGAAATTGAAAGCATAGGACAAAAGTGACCAGATGATGGTACCTTAAGTGTACCGAAATCGGTCGTTGAAAAATGAATAAATTAATTGCGATCTTCGTATTTTAATATCTTAAAGTAAGAAAATCCCCCGCCATATCATGAAAAAATTAAAAGTTTGATATTCGCTGTGTGTGGATGAGCGTTGTCGTGAACAAAAACCAGAAACCCTGTTGTAGACGTTGCATGAAACGGGTCAAAATTTCAGCGTACCTTGCAGCATTCAACGTCCATCCTTCAAGTAGAAATTCCTTGTGGATAGTGGTTTAACAATCGAAAAGGTGATGAGAATCGTTTTGAGGCGTGATTTTCCGGCTCTGACCTTATTCAGACGAGGTGATTTACCGTTTCGTGTCAGGGTCGTGCCGGTGACACCATGTTTCATCCTCAACGACAATACGGTTCAAGATACTGGGAGTCAATTGCGCCATATCGACAGATTCCTGTGAAGGCTTTAAACGTACCTGCTTCTGATCGTTATTCAAGTGATGTGGCACAGGACGGCATGTTTTCCACTTCTCTAACTTCTCGGTAGTGATTTTTCACGGATTCACGGTTAATCTGGAATTCATCCGCAATCATGCGCATGGTTGATAGACCATCGTTCGTGATTAACGTCCTGACTTTCTCAAAGTTTTCGTCATTGACGGCCGTCGCTGGTCGTCCGCTAGCGGGATTGTCAGAAACACTACACCGGCCTCATCGAAAACGTGCTAACCACTCGTCCGCACACTTCATTGACAATGTTTGATCCCCATAAACACCTATGACTGTCGTGTGCATTTCTATAGGTGTCTTGCCAAGCTTAAACCAAAACATGAAATTGATTCTTTGCTCATCCATTGTCCTGTCCTCAGTTCAGAACTAACACACTAAACAGGCCCTTCGCCCAAAAGGTCTAACACGGGACATACACGAAGCAGAATTGAACAATGCTGGGGGCAGGTTGTCAACACGAGACGCTACGCAGGTGCAGCGTTGTCATTCGCCCGTGTTACCCGATCAACTGTTCTCACTTCACTCACCGAATTTTATTGTCAGAGGTTATATCTGAAATTTATTGTCAGGGTGGAAATTCAACAGGATGTCCTGGCCTTTAAAATCATAAACTTGAAAACTCTTATTGTAAATGACTAAATATAGGAAGACAAGACACTCTTTCAACAATCACCCGTAGGATCACCACAAAAATTGTGACAGGGAAACGTGTTTAAGATCTTGGTCAGCAGCACGGTAACAGAAATGCTCACTTCTTTTGCGTGACGACGGCAGATGCTGCTTTGGCAAGTTGGAAAGCGTTGATTAAGACCGCGGATGCGTCAGCGTTAAAGGCACCTCAAGTGAACACTGCATTTTCAAATGGAACACATTCGAACCGTTTCATACGTCATAGCGTCAGGAAAATTTGTGTATTTATATCCCCGCTTTTAGAAGTAGCAGTCACTTGGTTTTCGGGATCGACGATGCTCAAGAGGTAGTCGTCGATTCACTGTCTTAATCATTGTGCTCAGTCTTTGTCACAGATAGCAGTACATACTGGTAGCTGCTAGAAGCAGCTAGGAGACGGAGTCTGGTTGAGGCCTTACTTAGCATTATGCATATCTGGGGAAGATGGTGATCCGCTGTGCTGACGACTTCACAACCCTATGGTGGCTGCCTGAGGTCAGCGCAGTCTTCAGTGGTTGGTTACCAAAGGCCAATATTCCTGTCGTCGAGTTAGAACTCTGGTGCTAATCCAGTCAGCCAGTATCCACAGTCGCGTATCAGCATAGCATCCGACTTCAGAGGGGTCCACGCATGGATCCACTGGCAGCTGCATAGACTGGAGAAGGCAAGAGCACTTCTCAATAACAGTCCTTGCATCGGTTCCCGGACGTCGCGGCGCGGGCACTACCATCAGACGGCTCACAACAGTCATAACACCGAGGTCACAGTGTGATGGCAAGTGAACGCGCTCGAAGGCTATGCCGCCTACTGCTCTAGCTACTGTGGAGCTAGCGCCCTCATCATAATTATTGTATGCTATGTAATAAACGTGTAAACTTTAATTCTGTTTTATTAGCGTCCTCTGGCGCTCCACCAGGTTCCACGCCTCATCCAGACATAAAGCTAGGAACCCACCGCTCGGCCCCAGCAATATGATACAAGTCACACTATCACAATTATCGTGAAAATCGTTCCTCACTTACGAAAATGAAAGCCAGTCTACTAGTAAAAAGGAGACCAAATGTACATGGTGTTTGAGGAGGAAAAGAAAATATCCAGGAGGTTGTTAGTGTAGATGAATTGAAGTAGGAAATGACACGTAATATGTGATATCGTATGGCGGTAAAACCATTATTAGAACCAGAATGAAATTTTCACTCTGCAGCGGAGTGTGCGCTGATGTGAAACTTCCTGGCAGATTAAAATTGTGTGCCGAAACCGGGACTCGAACCTGGGACCTTTGCCTTTCGCGGGCAAGTGCACTACCGACTGTGCTATCTCGACACGACTCACGATGCCGCCCTACAACTTCACTTCTGCCAGGACCTCGCCTCATACTTTCCAAACTTCACAGAAGCTCTCCTGCGAACCAAGCAAGACTAGCACTCCTGGAAGAAAGGATATGGTGGAGACATGGCTGTAGCCACAGCCTAAGGGATGTTTCCAGAATGAAATTTTCACTCTGCAGCGGAGTGTGCGCTGCTATGAAACTTCCTGGCAGATTAAATTTTAGTCGTGTCGGGATAGCACAGTCGGTAGTGCGCTTGCCCGCGAAAGGCAAAGGTCCCAGGTTCGAGTCCCGGTTCCGGCACACAATTATAATCTGTCAGGAAGTTTCATTATTAGAACATCTACAACCTGCCGTCGTCGGATCAAAATCGAAAACGACTTTTTGGTTAAAAATGTTTCCGGCAGTGTAAATAAATGTTGCCCAAACTTCTCGTAGGAGAAACGAAACTTTGAGTGCCTCACACAAGTAGCATAATCATCCAAGACGCAAAGGCTGCGATCACCAAACACACACACACACACACACACACACAACAAAACTGAAAAATACTTAAGAAGAAAAAAAAGCCCGATCTCTCCTCAATAGGAGACGTTTGTAGAATCAGAGGCTCAACCAGCTCACGATTGTGACGATTAATTTGACAGAATTTGGAACCAAAGCCGTCGGTTAACATCCAACAGCTCCGTCAGTCGATGCCAAGCAGAATAAAAGCTTGCATATGGGCCGAGATGAACCAACATGTATTGACGAGGACGATTTGTAAAGCTCTTTCTCCTGAATAAATGATCTTCTTCTATGAAATTGTAATAATCTATACATCTTATAGGTTGTATGTTTGTATGTCTCCTCTTGAACTGCTGAATCGATTTCAACCAAATTTCTTAGACACATTGTTTAAGGTCAGGAAGTATTTGCTGTGGTTGCAAAAACCACCTACGATACTTCATACGATATCACGTCATAAACAACGAAAACTGCCCCATCTGGCGGCGCGTGATAGCGTGATTTTATTCGTCAACTATTTGACAATGAGAACACTTAGTGTCTTGCAATAAACTTTGAACATAATTTCAAATCTTTACGAAACTTTTTCGCGCTGATACCCTCAACAGAATGATGAAAGGCAAAAAGTTTATCCCTTAGTACTTTGCCGATGTTCATGATGTGTAACTAAGGCATTTGGCATGACGTTACAAATTATTACTGTTATTATTACACACTGTAAATTGTATTCTCAAGACAATTCACAGATAGTATACATACATACCACTGAATGTTTCTTCGATATTATATTACAGTTCGACACAAACAATTTGATTCATGGAAAACCTCATCATAAGGCATTACATCTTTACTGCTAACACCATTCACGTCATGTTTTGCAGACATTAGGCAGATATACCACTGAATGTACCTTCGAAATAACATCATAGTAAGTCACATACTTCAGGAGGAATGACGTCATAAACAATTTAATTTCCGCCCAAAGGTTTGTAAATCTATCGGACTCAACTGCTCGGTTATTAATCCGTAGCTTACAAACTACTTAAACTAACCTAAGGTCAACACAAACACCCATGCCCGAGGGCGAACGGCCGCGCGCACCGCATCACGGCTGATCAGTTCGCACGGCTAATCCACCGCGGCTTAAATTCCCGAATAACTGCTACATCATGCTCTATTTTTGCACATATGCTTCTAAAACAATGGACCGATTTCAACTGAACTTTGTGTACATATTGCTTACAACAGTCAAAAAATGTTCAAATGATTGTAAATCTTAATGGACTTAACTGCGGAGTCACCAGTCCATAAACTTACAAATTACGACAGCACAAACATCCATGTTCGAGGGGGATTCGAACCCCCGACGGGGAATGGCCTCGCGCATCGTAGCATAGCGCCTCAATGCGCTCGGCCCTCTGCCGCGGCAGACAAAGTCGCCGAGGGCTTAAAACTACCATCGACACATAGTTGAGGAGATATGACGTCGTAAACAATGAGTCACAAAAACTTTCCCATCACAAGTATCAATAGATATTGTTTATAGTCAAGTTTTGAACTAAATTAATATTATACACCATTTGTATTTTATTACTATTTTTCTTTCTTTGGATACTGCACTTAACATTTTCTACATTATGCATATTTCTTTGTTTTGCTGATTCATAATTTCTAAGCTGTTTTCCGGGATACACGAAGATGAAATCTTTTTCGATTTTTTATTTTATTTTCTAATATAAGACAGAAAAAATACATATATATCTGGGCAATGCCAGGTTTTGAAGCTATTTGGTTACTGAATTTGGAAAAGATTAGGATTGCAAAGGATGAGGTGGAACGGTGACATTACTGAAGAGAAGGATTTTATCCTGTAAAATCTGAGGCAGGTAGGGCAGCACGAAAGAAATTGGCCTTCTGTAGTTCCTCCAGTGACGAAGAATCGGAAACGACTAATGGAAGTGTGTGTGTGTGTGTGAGAGAGAGAGAGAGAGAGAGAGAGAGAGAGAGAGAGAGAGAGATAGGGATAGGGATAGAGACGAAGAGGGGGGCAAGGACGGGGCTATCGCATTACCAGCTCACACGGAGCGTGCCCGCAGCGAGAGCGTTGGAGGCGTGCTACGAGATTCCTCGCACGCACCGGAAGCGCGAATCGCATTACGGCTGTCCGGGGAAGCATCTATGTGTGTGTGTGTGTGTGTGTGCCTCTGAGCGGCCGGGGTCTCCGGGGAATCCCAGGCTCCGACGTCATCGCAACAGTTGAGCGTCGGCACGTGCTGCACGCGGATTACGCCGGTCGTCGACTGTTTTGCCTGCAGGCTGCTCAACTTGTAAGAAGATTGCCTGTTGGAGGTCGTCAAAAAATGTCAAAATTGAGAATGCGTAATGATATGCTCCAGTAATAACAATTTCACTATCGAATGTTGCAGCAAATCACAATTAATGGGTCGCAACAACACTTTCGCAGTGAAAGTTAAACTTTTGAATAAATAAAAAATGATATTAATTAACTTGAAACAGTCACTGTGGTAATTAATTAAGCTTGGCCCTGTCTGACTTAGCATTGACTACAGCCTCCAACTAGCACCTCTTACGATTTACGAACAGCACAGCTTCACTAATAAATGTGTCAGAATTCATGTAGTGGTGAAGGCGTGTTCGTGTTATAATCAAAATCACAATAGCTGATAGACTCTGATTGCAATGATAATAACTCAGTACTGTGAAACTCCGTGGTGCAATGAGCTTCACAAATACTACAGTCAAAGTTTGCAATAATTTTGATATTATTGTTTAAAGCATTCAACTTCCTTATAAAACCTTACGTGAACTATTTTTCATTAATTGGTTCCAGGGCCTGGGTAGCGTACGCGTGTAACTGGCTGAGCAGAGTCTGGCATTTAATGTATTTCATAAAAAAATTACTTCCGTCAAGTCTGGTTAATCAACTATAATACTTGACTACTGTTAGCCTGGTTACTTTCTACATAAATGAAACCAACTTTACGTGCAAACTCTCTCGCAAGTTAAAATCTTTTGCTTAATCATTGATTCAAAACAGAACAGCACTGCACTTTAATTACTAGTCTCTGTGTTGTAACACGTTTAGCAATTCTTTAACTCGTCTAGCAATTTCTTTAAAACTGATCGTAATTATTTTGAAAAATGATTGAACTTGTTAGTCAATGTGCATGCTTGTATAATCAACATAATCTAATAATAATGATAATGGGGTGACTACAACTACTTACAAAATTCTGATTGGGTTGACACTACATATACATGCATACAAAATAAAATGTTACAAAAGTACTCATCTGTTTTCGTGGTCTTCATCGTGAAGTTCATACAAGACAGATATGATTACAATAGATACTCTTACTGCCGGTTCAAAATATTTTTATCGACAACTCTTTGTTCAGCTCGTCTGGCTGAAATCTCCAGGCCTTAATATCACCTCGATACACCTTCTAGTCTCCGTAATTACAACAACGATCACACTCGATGACAGTAGACTTGATAACCAAACAATTACTT
The DNA here is from genome assembly GCA_026315105.1 of Locusta migratoria. Classification (NCBI taxonomy): domain Eukaryota; kingdom Metazoa; phylum Arthropoda; class Insecta; order Orthoptera; family Acrididae; genus Locusta; species Locusta migratoria. Next base: position 83,006,206 of record CM048751.1, on the reverse strand, counting down.
TTCTTGCACACATGAATAAACATTACTCTGATCACTTTCGAGTATAAATAAACTTATTTCGCACTTCCTTCAATACATTGAACAGTATGCAATTGCATTAAACTCGCGCCACACTGCGCCGACCGTGCCTCTGCACCATCAACAAAACATTTATGTGTTTACTTTGGCGAGTCCGCTCCGCGACTGGTTCAGCAGCGCGACACTCACAGCTACTACTACTTCTGTACCAAAGACAGTCTTTACAACAGGTTCATTTTCTCTGGCGCATTGCTAACTTACAGCATAAGAATGTCCGTGCATCCATGCGGGTTGACACATATAGTACATGTTTACACTAAATGATTCAATATAGGAAATGACGTTACATACAAGAAATGAAAAAAATATATGAAATAAACAAATTTAAGACAATATATACATTACGTTAAATCAAACTGTAAGATACAGCGACAGGTGTACTCTTACAAACTGTTGCGTCATTTACACTGTGACAAGCAAAAGGCATTTGGTAGCGATATGCACAGGTACTTGTGGCGGCAGTACAACGTACACGGGTTAGGGCGTTGGAGTGTTACAGTTGTCATCTGTACTCTGGGGATTCCTGTGGAAAGGTTTCCGATCTTATTTGACTGCACATTTCAGACTTTAAAATTCCATTTGGAATTAATCAGGAAAGTCAGTATGCGGGGATTCACAATGCCAGATTTCATTCAATTTCTCTCTCTCTTTCTCTCTATTCTTTTAGTTGGCTCCCACTTTTCGTGACCCTATGGACCAAAGCACGCTCATTTTCTCTGTCCTGCACTTCCTTCCGTAGAACTTTCAGGTTGGAACCCGTTGCTTCTGTGATACCATCGATCCATCAATACTCTGACATCCTCTTCGTCTAGTGCTTCCATCTTACCCAGTATCAAGGCTTTTTCCAGTGAGTTTTGCATTCCAATTAAGTGTCCAAAATAGGTGAGCTTTTGTTTCAATATTAGACCCTCCAGGAAGCAATATTGTTTTATTTGTTCTAATATTAATGTGTTGGTCCTCTTTGCCGCCCGTGGAACTTTAAGAATTTTTCTCCAGCAGCACAGTTGAAAGGAGTCAATTCTTCGCCGTTCAGCCTTTCTAATGGTCCAGGTCTCACATGCATACATCACAAATGGGAAGACCATAGCATTCACGCCGGCCGCGGTGGCCGAGGGGACTGAGGCGCTTCCGTCACGGTCTGCACGGCCACTACGGTCGGGGGCTGGAATCCCCCCTCGGGCATGGATATTTGTGCCGTCCATAGTCTTAGTTAGTTCATAGGTAGTTTGTAAGTTTAGGGACTGATGGCCCCGTAGTTAAGTCCCATAGACTTTAGAAACATTTGAACATTTTGAACATAGCATTCATAATTGCTTTGTTGCTAAAGTTTATCTCTGGTCTTCATATTATTTTCAAGGTTTGACTTCGCCTTTCTACCGAGCAACAAGCGTCCACTGATGTAAAGGTTGCAGTTGCTATCATCAAAGATCTGGAAAGCGAGATAATACACCGCGTCCATGGATTCTCTTCCTATATCCTATAAAGTGATAGGTGTAGTTGGCATAATTTTAGTATTCTTCACATTCAGCCTGAGATTACCCTTTTCACTTCCGTGTTACACCTTTAGCAAGATAGTATTTAACTTTTCGTCATTTTCTGCTAACAGTATGGTATCATATGAGTATTTAAGGTTGTTTACATTTATTCCATCTGTTTTAATTCCCGTCTCTTCCTCGTCTATCCTAGAATTTTTCATAACGTACTCTGCATACATATTGAATAAGTATGGTGACAAAATACAGCCTTCCCACACCACTTTCTGAATCTTTATGCATTTCCTTGTTCCGTACAAAGTTCTCACCATGGATTATTGGTCAAGATATAAACTCCGTATCAGATGAATGACTTGAACTGGTATTCCCTTGTTGTTGAGTACGTCCCACAATTCGTTGTGATCGACGCAGTCAAAGGCTTTGGAATAATCCATAAAGCGGAGGTACACATCTTTAAGAAATTCTCTTACTTTTTCCGTAATCCACCGAATATTGGAAGATTTATCGCTGGTTCGTCTCCCTTTACTAAATACAGCTTGTTCTTCCGGTAGCTCTTGATCTAGATACTGACGAAGTCTGTTTTGTAAGATTTCCATAATGACTTTGCTAGAATGCGAGATAATGCTATTGTTCGGCGATCTGCACTTTTTCAGAGTTTCTCCTCTTTGGAATGGTCTTCTGGTCACTGATGCGTGCTTCATATTTTTGACATATTGAGTGCAGCACTTTCACTGCATCACCTCTCAGCTATAACAATGTGGAGGCTCACTGCCCCTACGTCGTTTATGTAAAGTTGTAAGTGCTAACAGACAAGCAGCAATGCATGAAATAACGACGGAAATTAAAGTGCAATGTATGACGATAGTATCCGGTGGGACAGTGAGGAACAGTTTGGCATTAATGGCCGACGGCAGCAGACGAATTAATCGAGTTCCTTTTGCTAACAGATCGACATCGCTTACAGCGCTTCTATTCGGCTCGTGGCTGTATTTGTTTGACCGCTTCATACCACTGTAAATCAACAAGTGCGTAAGATGAGTCCAGTCTTCAGTTGACTAGAACTGATGGTAGGCTTCGAATTTGGCACCGATCCCACCAACCCCTGGATACAATTGTCAACAGGCACTCTCTTTTTTTTATGGAATGAAATGGGTCGGTCCAAGTAAACCAATCACTGATTGAAAATTCTTATGTTCATCTATTATGAGATATGTTCCTCTCATTCATGGTCTTTATGTTCCCATAAACCATAGAATATTAAACAATATAAAAAAAGGAAAAAACTTCCTGACATTCTGAAAAACTTATTTATTCGTCACAAACCGGAATTCGGCTTCTTAGGACATCATCAGGTAGTATATATGTTTTCAAAGATGTTACAAACATGTTTACGATTTACAAAGATATTGTCACAGAAAATCAACTAGTTTACAGAAACGTACATTAAAAGTACATAATTATGAGGGTTATTAACATTTATATAAAAATATAATAAGTATATGTAAATTATCAAAACTGACATGATTGTTTTTGTTGAAAAGGAAAGTTGGAAAATAAAACGTATTTCAGTATAGATGTAAAAGGGAACTGGATCTGATCGTTTAATACTAAACTGGCATCCTGAGACAAATGTTTATTGATTTCCTGTATTTCCATTAGTGTCATCTTTCTGCTTTTCTTCAGGGGATTTAGGATTTTACAATGTACATCGTAATCATGGTTTTTTCTGAGCAAATGTTCAGCAGAGGTTGAAACTTCTCTCGTGTTCTGACAATCTAATAGCTAATAGCTACAGCCCTGTCAGACTTACCAACATACACTTTCCCACAATGATTTCGAGTGATCTTGTACACACCACTCTGTGATAGCGGTTGAATTTTGTCCTTACTATTGAATAAATACTTTGAACTGTTATTTGTATTGTAAAATGCAGGCCTGTAATTTCGAGATTTTAACTTTTTACCAATATGATATGAAATTTTGCCCAAATATGGGATGACACACATGTTTTTTCTGACTACTGACTTGTTCTTGCTGGCCAGCATATAAAAGTGTTGTAATTTTTCTCATTTTCTTGTTATTCAGAATACTGTCGATCAGAGAAGGGTTATAGCCATTAATGGATGCTATATACTTGATTGTTTGTAATTTTGTTTGAAATGCAGAACTAGATAATGGAACAGATTTGAGGCGATGGACCATGGAGTGAAAAGCTGCATGTTTATGGCTGTGTGGATGCTGGGAGCTAGCAGAGATAACTGTATCTTTTACTATGGACTATCTGAAAATACTTAAGAAGTTTCCAGAATGAAAGTTCACTCTGCAGTGGAGTGTGCGCTGATATGAAACTTCCTGGCAGATTAAAATTGTGTGCCGGAACCGGGACCCGAACCTGGGACCTTTGCCTTTCGCGGGCAAGGGCACTACCGACTGTGCTATCCCGACACGACTCACGATGCCGGCTCACAACTTTACTTCCGCCAGTACTTACTTAATAAGTGTTTTATTGTGATGTTGTCAATAGTAAGGTCCAAAAGTTCATAAAAGATCCTCCTAGTTCAATAGTGAACTTACTTTTCTTGTGTTGGGAATTTAAATGTTGTAAAAAGGTATCCAATTGTCTGATTGTACCAGTCCAGAAACACAGCACATCATCCACATAGCTGAATCAGTATCCAACTTCGCACCTCAGTGGTTCCTTCTGTAAGAAAATCTGCTCAAAGTGATCCATGAAGATCTCAGATAGAATGGGACTAAGGGGAGAGCCCATAGCTAGGCCAACAGACTGATGGTACTTATTCTCAAATTTGAGGTAATTTTGCTTTACACATGTTTTTGTAGCAGTGATTATGTCATGTGATTCAACAGGATTTACTTTACATTTATGCAAAAGATCAGTAAGGATGCCTATATTTTCATCAGTGGGAATATTTGTAAACAGACTGGTGACATCAAATGATACTAGTTTAGAATCAGGTGGGACATGTATGTCTTTAATTTTGTCAACAAGGGCTATGGAATTTTTTTATTCCAAATTTTGGTTTAAAACTTGTTTTATTTTTAATTATGTAATCCAGCTCTCTTGCTAGTAAGTAACAAGGAGCAGAAAATGATGACACTACTGGCCTTACAGGAATCAGATCTTTATGTAACTTAGGTAAACCACATAATCTAGGAATCAAGGGCTTCATATTCACTAGCACTCGGTTGTTGTTTTCAGATATAATGCTCTTACAAATGATTTTATAGTGCCTTCAACTTGTTAATTGAAACTAGCAGTAGCATCTTTAGGTAGTTACTTAAAATCTGCATTATTAAGGAACTGATTCACTTTGTTCACATAATCAGTTTTGTTCACAAGTATCAAACTGTTTGATTTATCAGCTTTAGAAACTATGACACCAACAGAAATTATTTTGTTTTTAAACTTCTGCAATGTATTAATTTCGTTGCGTGATACTACATCAAAATTAGAAGGAGCACTTTTCATTTCATTGGATACTAAATGTTTAGTAGAGATAACTTGTCACAGAGCGAGCTCAGTATCAACTTTCAGTACATCCAACTGTTTACTGGTGATGGTGCATGGAGGAGCATACCTTTATTTTAGTTCCTCTGTATTAATAACTGTACTGGATAAGTTTGTGATACGACCAGAAAACTTTTGAATAGGAACTATTGCTACTATTGCTACAGATGTTGCAAGTGTTTTGTCACTAGTTAACTTCAGCAGCTTTTCATGCTGGCGCAGATAAATTTGGTGGATAATGGAGTTAATATCTTCACGCACATTACGATCAAAACAGTCGAATTCCTACGGATGTGTGAAGGTCAAAATACACATGTGACACTTTTAGATGTAAAATTACGTTGTCACGAATTCTGTACCAATCTCGCATTTCTTCATTCACTCACGTTCTTTCGGCGACTTGTATAGCCTTCATTGTAGCTACTGAAGTACTTCTTGTTTTAATGTTCACGTGCTTTGGGGTAACTTTGTAATGTGGACATTACCTGTTGATCCAAATATCCTGTATAGCTGGAGCACACTTTATAAAATTAATTGAATTTTCCGTCGGTGCTTCACAGAACATGATAATAATATCAGAAAGGAACAACTTCCTGATTCAAAATTTATTTATTCGTCAAAATCCGGCACTCGGATTTTTAGGGCATCATCAGGTGACAACTGTAGTATACAAGTTTTCAAAGATTTTACAAACATGTTACGATTTACAAAGATGTTATCACTAGTTCACAAGAAAGTACATTACAAGTACATATACAGGGTGAGTCACCTAACATTACCGCTGGATATATTTCGTAAACCACATCAAATACTGACGAACCGGTTCAACAGACCGGACGTGAGGAGAGGGGCTAGTGTAATTGGTAAGTACAAACCATAAAAAAATGCACGGAAGTATGTTTTTAACACAAACCTACGTTTTTTTAAATGGAACCCTGTTAGTTTTGTTAGCACATCTGAACATACAAACAAATACGTAATCAGTGCCGTTTGTTCCATTGTAAAATGTTAATTGCATCCGGAGATATTGTAACCTAAAGTTGACGCTTGAAACCTCCGACGTTCAGTTGCGTATTGTAACAAACACGGGCCACGTTGCTCGAAAATGTCCCACTGGAAACGCGTCGACGTATGGGGTATCATCATGATGGTGCACCTGCCCATTCCGCAATTGACCCTTGACAGGATGTTCGACGGTCGTTTCATACGACGTGGAGGACGCATAAATTGGCTAGCCCGTTCTCCTGATCTTACACCTCTGGGCTTCTTTCTGTGGGGTACGTTAAAGGAGAATGTGTACCGTGATGTGCCTAAAACCCCAGAGGATATGAAACAACGCATTGTGGCAGCCTGCGGCGACATTACACCAGATGTACTGCGGTGTGTACGACATTCATTACGCCATAGATTGCAATTGTGTGCAGCAAACGATGGCCACCACTTTGAACATCTATTGGCCTGACGTGCCTATTCCACTCCGTAATTGAAAACGGAAACCACGTGTGTACGTGTACCTCACCTATACACAGATACTTCACTCTTCTGTGGACAGAACCCAGAGCTACTCTTTACGCCTTCAAGCATGATGTTCTTCCGCTCAGTTTCTGCACTCTAAACGGTGTCGTCGATGTAATGGGACATACACCATGGGAATCCATGCATAGAGGCCACATTCTCGGATTTCGGACTATTTGTGTACATATTGCGCGTCCTGTTGCTGCCTAGATGGTGCGTTGCAGCTGACTCGCTTTCAGCTTCCTGTATCGACAGGGATGCAGATCGGGGATGCAGATCATCTCTTTCCTATGTTATCTTTGAACGACCTTTGACTTGCCTTTTTTTAGCGGATCCAGTAGTCTGAAATCACCTTCTAGTTCTGGAAATTACTCTTTGGGACACTCAAATTGATGCAAGTATCTCCGTCTGTGTTTGTCCAGCTTCCAACCTTCCTATGGCTCTCCTAAGCTTTGGGATAGTTACGTTGTTGTTGCATCCCACTACCTGCTCACTACATTATCTCAAACCAACTGCTTCTGTAATTCGTTTAGTAAAGTCAACACCAACCCGTAATGTTGTCTCTGTGTAACTGACAGAAAGACCTCGTACCATTTTATTTCATTCTGACGATGACAATACTGCAGTATCTAGATACCTCAACTGTTCCACTAAATGTTTTTTATTTAACACATGAGGGTTGGAACTTAAATATGGGCTACAGTGCTGTGGAGACACTATGCAATACAAACTATTATTATGGCTGATAGCACACGTTGTTGACATATCAAATGGACTCGCTGGTCCCACATCACCGTCGTGCACACAGTTGAGGGAAACGCAGTCACTTGTGAGCGAGCGGTCTAACTTAATGGTGTCACTATATTTTCTAACAGGAACAACGGAGTTGGATCAAGATAGGATGTGCCAGAGGTCGTACAGAACGGCAGTGTCATCAAGGTCTTAAAGAGGCGTGCGGGGAATCAGCTTTTCAGTGGCACGCTGGATGAAAGCCTCTAACGAAGGTCCGCAAACTGTGGTAGAGATACATCGGGTAGGTCGTCCTAGCGTGTCTGAAGAAGAAGTGCATACTGTTGTTGCGTTAGGTACAGTTTTCGACGCCCACGAATCCTGATTAGCGCATAATTTTGCACGACAACGCGGGGGCGCATACAGCGCAAGCTGTGGCTATTCTGATCAGTCGATGAGACTGGGAAGTATGTACCATACACCATACTCCCTTGTGGCTTTGATTTGATTCCGAAGATGAATGAACTGTTTTGTGGCATTCACTTCAGAACTGTCGAGAGATTCGACAGGGAGTAGACCGCTCCATTCGCACCATCAACAGAACAGGCTCTGTAACGATAAGTACGCCTTGCACACTGCTGCAATAAGGATCCTGTACTTCCCAGTGACTTGGCATATCCTGAAATACAAGTGCTGTTCAACGTAAGAAAAGTTCGAGATATATGTCAGTTGAGAAGGGATATTCCAGCTGAGTGTATCGAATTACAATAGCGTATTGGAGGGGGTCGAACAAACAATGACGATGTTTCCAGAATGAAATATTCACTCTGCAGCGGAGTTTGCGCTGATAAGAAACTTCCTGACAGATTAAAATTGTGCGTCGGAACCGGGACTCGAAGGCGGGACCTTTGCCTTTCGTGGGAAAGTGCTCTACGGATTGAGCTAGCCCGACACGACCCGTTCTCATAACCTTAATTCTGCCAGTACCTCGCCTCCTACTTTCCAAACTTCACAGAAGCTCTCCTGCGAAACTTGCAGAACACGTAGTGCGCTTGCGCGCGAAAGGCAAAGGTCCCAGGAAGTTTCAATGACGATGTTGATGGAGATTAACTTATTCTATTGTATTATTCAAAATAATAGTAATTATGCTTTTGCAGTGCTGAATAGATTCTGATTTTAGTAATAATATTCAGAAGTATTTGCTGGTTTGCCATTTGTTGCAACTCAGCGTCGTTCATTGAATCTTGCCAAGATTCAAACGTCCCACTCGAAATATCGAAAGCGTTCTACTCTACCCACCATCTTGTTTTCATAATAAACAATGACAGTGAATAATGGAATAGTGCTATTTTCCTCCTCCATTCCGCCAACGAAGTCACCAACACAGGAAAGTTGAATATAGTTCAAAATAAAATGAATAAACGCACACACAGAAATGTTACTCAAGTAAAATTAAATATAATAATGGAAAGTCCAGGTTGGAAATAATAATATAGTAAGCACAGCTTACAACTCACCGCAAAGACGATGCGACGAGCTGCGACAAGCGCATACAAGAGAAACACACAGACAACACTTTCAGCTATCGGCCATGGCCTTCTTCAGAAAATATCTCACACAATCACACAGGCACACAACACAGTCATAAAACCATCACCTCCGGCTGTCGCACTTCGATCACGCTCTGCGGCGAGTAAATCGGGTACGGGAGGGGAGGGTGGCGAGGGGAGGGGAGAGGGGAGGGGAGAGGGGATGGGAAGGTTACGTCACGGTGGTGGGTATGGGTTAGACGGGAATAACGAGATACAGCTTAGGAATAGAGTGGGGAGGCGGGTGAGCGGAGAAAAATAAAAATAAAAGAAAATAAAGTAAAATAAATATACATTAAAATGAAAAATAAATAAAATAAAATGCGTGCACACTGCAAGTACAGAAGACCGCACACCCACCCACACACACACACACACACACAGGATCGCACATTCACGCACCTCTCGAAATAGGTGAGGTTTGGGATAGAGGGGTAGGAACTGTAAGGTATGGGAAAAAAGGGAAGTTGTGGGAAAAAAAGGAAGTTATCGTTGGTTGAGGTCTGGATGATTTCGGGGTCGGAGAATGTATTGTAGGGATAACTCCTATCTGTGCAGTTCAGAGAAGCTGGTGGTGGATGGGAGGATCCAGATGGCCCGGGTTGTGAAGCAGCCATTCAAACCATGCATATGCTCCGCTGCATGCTGAGCCACAGGGTGGTCCACCTTGTTTTGGCCACTTTCGTTGACTTCAAGAAAGCTTATGACAGTATCCATCGTGACACATTACTTAAAATCCACGCGGAATTTGGATTGTACCTGAAACTCGTTAATCTTATTGGACTCACCCTTAAAAACACTAAATCGAAAGTTAAATGCAGAGGAGAACTATTTGAATCATTTGAAATTCGGACAGCACTTCGACAGAGGGATTTTCACCACTACTATTTAACTGTGAAATGGAGAAAGTCATGCGAGAGTGGAATAAGAAATGCCAACCAAATATCAAGATTGGCAGAAATATCAGATTGAATTGTATGGTCTTTGCCGATGATCATGCGCTGCTCGCAAATAGCGTGGAGGAGGATAAACACAAAATTGAAGAAGCAAAAAAATTTCACCAAAAGTCGGACTACAGATCACGTCTGAAAAAACAGAAATGATGCCATCCTTCAAGGTTGAAACACCAGCCATTACACTGAATTGTAACAAACAAATTAAAATTTCAAATAAATTCAAATGTCTTCATTCATAAAATGTTCAAATGTTTGTAAAGCTTATGGGACTTAACTACGGGGTCATCAGTCCCTAAACTTACAAACTACTTATGAACTACTTACGTACTAGGACGGCACAAATATCCATGCCCGAGGGGGGATTCAAACCCCCGACCGTCTTCATTCATACCTAACGAGAATGAAGGAAGTGAGATACCAAGAGCCGTATGTTTAATAGGAATATTTATTGTTTCCCTACCAGTTTCGGCATTCTATTACGGAATGAATAGTAAGAAACTGTTTTTAACTCAAGTATTATGATCCATATGTTTTGTGATGGGCTCAAGCGAAACACAGTTTACTTACATTTCTTTCTGAAATCCTGAAATCTACAACTCAGGTGGTCTAAATGAAAATGTAGTGACCACGAGTACTTTCTAACAACAAATTCTATCTTCGATATGTAAACATTTTTTGAAGGATTCAGTTACGTTAAAAAGCCGCTCTTTCTCTTTTATGTTTACTCTGTGAAACGAGGAAACGAATTTGGTATTAGTATCACAGCAGAGACTCTCGAATAGAAGTGAACATCTGTAATAATTTTTGATCCTCAGAGAGCGATCGGAAATTAAATCCTGCTGGACTTTAATCAAATGCATGTAGGGAGAGGGTGCATTTCTTTGTGAAGTATTTTTCAGACGGTTTGGCGACATGGTTTGTTAATTGCGGCAGTCCGTGTGAAGTTAATTTCCCGCTATGAGATTATAAAAGGCCTCTCTTCTTTGAATTTTTAAATACAAACGCACACGCGGCGCCTCGTGATTAAGACTAATTCCAGCAGAGCCCCGCTTTCCGGCTCCAATAAGCTGAGCCATTGTGTCGCGCCGTAAATACTACGCCACGGCATTACTATTTAGTTTTTTGTTTTGTTTTTCCTTTTCATTGTTTCATAAATCACGCCTTAATTAACTCCATAAAAGAGTTTGCCTCAATCTACATCTACATCTACATGGGATACTCTGCAAATCACATTTAAGTGCCTGGCAGAGGGTTCATCGAACCACAATTATACTATTTATCTCCCATTCCATTCTCGAATAGCGCGCGGGAAGAAAGAACACCTGAATCTCTCTGTTCGAGCTCTGATTTCTCTTATTTTATTCTGATGATCATTTCTACCTATGTAAGTGGGAGTCAACAATATATTTTCGCATTCGGAGGAGAATGTTGGCGATTGGAGTTTCGAAAGTAACCCACGCCTCAGCGATAAGCGCCGTTGTTGTAATGATTCCCATCCCAGATCCTGTATCATTTCCGTAACGCTGTCTCCCCTGTATCGTGACAATACGAAACGAGCTGCCCTTCTTTGGACTCTTTCGATGTCCTCCGTCAAACCCACCTGATAAGGATCCCACACTGGGCTGCAATACTCCAAAAATGGACGGATAAGCGCAGTGTATGCAGTTTCTTTAGTAGTTCTGTTGCATCTTTTAAGGATTCTGCCAATAAAACGCAGTCTCTGGTTCGCCTTTCCCACGATATTATCTACGTGTTCTTTCCAGTTTAAGTCTGAAGTAATAGTAATTCCTAGGTATTTTGTGGAGTTTACGGCCTTCACATTTGATTGATTTATGTTGTAAACAAAGTTTAACGGATTTCTTTTCGTACTCATGTGGACGACTTCACACTTCTCATTATTTAGAGTCAATTGCCAATTTTTACACCATACTGATATCTTATTCAGATCGTTCTGCAGTTGGTTTTGATCTTCAGATGATTTTACTAGACGGTAAATGACGGCGTCATCTGCAAACAACCTAAGAGAGCTACTTAGATTTTCCCCTAAATCGTTTATGTAAATAAGGAATAGCAGAGGACCAATTACACTACCTTGTGGAACGCCCGATATCACCTCTGTTTTAGTCGATGCCTTACCATCGATTACTACGAACTGTGTCCTCTCTGACAAGAAATCCCCTATCCAATCGCAAATTTGGGGCGATATACCATAACCACGCAATTTGATTAAAAGCCGTTTGTGAGGTACGGTGTCAAAAGCTTTCTGGAAATCAAGAAATACGGAATCGATTTGCGAACCTTTGTCGATAGCACCCATCACTTCGTGTGAATATAGAGCTAGTTGTGTTTCGCATGAACGATATTTTCTAAATCCGTGTTGACCGTGTTGACGTTCGCCTTACAGATATTTATGTTTGTGGAACCAGATACTTTTGAGGCTCTGCTTACGAAGCTGTAGCACGTACACTTAACAGCATAAAAAGTGGATCACCTCTGAATTCCAAAGTGGAGGCCGCACCTGACGCTATGCAACCAACATAGCACAGCTGTGTCGCAGGTCGTCAAATCATTCCACAGTACAGTTATTACCTACCCACAATAGATACTAAGTAAGTCTCCTATTTCTCCTTATGGCATTCAGACATGATGCAAACCAATATTTTCGTAAAACAAATATTAGAGCCGCGGTGGAGTAGCCGAGCGGTCTAAAGCGTCTCGCTGCGGAGCGCGCGGTTGCTCGCCGTGGAGGTTCGAGTCCTCCCTTGGGCATGGGTGTGTGTGTTGTTCTTAGGTTAGTTTAGTTTAAGTAGTTTGTAAGCTACGGACTGATGATCACGCAGTTTGGTCCGATAGAATTACAAACATTTGAATTTGAATTTCAAATATTAGAATACACGTCATTAGAGATGAGACAGTAACACTTATACATTAAATTTCGTTGCAATAAGTGAAAAGTCAGATACGTTATCGCTTTTGTTTAATGACATGGTATATTTTCGTTCGTGATCTGAATCTGAACGCACTGTTAAGCAAACAACAGTGTGTCTGATCGAGATGCGATTACAGGTCACGCACTTTTTCGTGGCTCCTCTGTGATCGGCGGAAGTCGACTGAGTTCGTGTGTCTACAGAATGTTTATGCTTTCTACCAACCTTACCTCGTAACAGCATTGTACACAGTAGACCTCATCAATGTATTGTTTATTTGTGCTTGGTATTGATTATTGTCTTCCACTTTATTTGCTAAAATAAGTCCACATACCCCAACGACTTCTCTTAGAAAAAAGAATGTATGAAGAATGTTAATTCTGATTGTTATTCAGTTACAACAATAAAAAGAAGCAGAAAGCGTTGCTACACCGGCTTAATAAGTCCCTTAAAATATTAATATTTCGCAGATATACGTTCCAGTTTTCTATTACTCAAACATTAAAGTGATAATTTCGTGTTCCATCTGTGACGCCTTAACCCCGTACATGTAGTTTCTTTTAAAACATGTAATCTCTACGCCGTAAGCTGCCGGCACTGGGAGAAAGATGCGGGACTTGTTCTAACAGCCAAAGCACTACAAGCTGAATGCAAGCTTCAGCTCCCAACATTCTCCGCTCAGGGGCCACATTTAAGTACGTGATCTATAGGCATAAATGTAAAACACTGACGTTTGTATTAGTATCGGTTTCCAAGACCGATGTCTGAACCCAGAAATAAATGATAATCTTAGCACTGCACGAGGAATTACTTGAAGCTCATGTTGTTGCTGAGAGGTAACCGCTGAAAATATGTAATATAGTCCAATTCATAGATGTCATACATCATAAAGTTGTGGAACAGAATGCAGTATATTAATGATCTGTTAACGAAGCACAATCAGATATCAGATATTAAATATGTTCACAAATAGAGTTATACTAGGACCTGAAACAACGATACAATTAATTTTTTCCCGGCAGGGACTCGAACCCGGCACCATTTGCTATTGTATAATAGCAAGGAATACTGCTGATATATTTATTGTCTCTTCCTGGCACTCCAACCCCGCACTTCCGTCACTCTTGACCTGACACGATGAGGCGTCAACTAGAACATTGTCGTTCACTAGTAGTTGGGATCACAACGTTCGTAGAGACATGGAAGGGTTTGGTATTTTGTGAAAACTTTGTTTCACTCAGTAGCGCATGAGATTGTGAAATTTTCATTTGAAACAAGGCAGAGTCCTGCGTTCTTTACTTGGCGTTAGTGGAGGTGCAGATGGTATTTTTGAGGCCGTTAAAAACTGTTACCACCAGCGGGCATCGAACCCATACCTTAGCCATTACAAGTTAACCTCACCCCGGCCTCCAGCGAATTACGGATGTGTTAGCATAATGTTTTGTCATAATGGAGTACTCATTAGACGGTACGACCAGTCAAAGAGCTCAAAGGTGTCTGGCTAGGTAAGATATTCTAGGCAGCACGGGATGGCCACGTAGTCTAAGGCGCCTTATCGCGGATTTTTCATGATATTATACTACGTTTTAGTGTGCTACATTACGGTTTGGTATGGCATATTGCTTTAAGCTTATTTAACTATTGTCTCATTTTAATCAAGATTGTTTGGTAGCTGTTGCCGCGATAACTTGAATGTAACGCATTTTTAAAGTTATGAGGAGCGTCGATTATGCATTAGAAAAAGAATTATGAAATTCTGAAATTCAGAAACACAAACAGACTTCGATGAAGGAGGTTTCTGTGATTTACTGGTATAGTCAACGACAAGGTATCCGATAACTGGCAAGTGTGTCGAACAATTATTCTTCATGGTGTGGTTGACTTCAGTCGTCATATTGAGGTAAAAAAAAACAGCAATGTGGATTCTGATATAATGTCGCATCGAAAATGCTATTACATGCGAAGCATAATATCCAACTGAGAAGGACGGGGGATAACTTCAGTGTCTGTCATTTCGAAGGTTGGATACTGGGATTTGTCTCGAGAGTCAACGGCAGAGAAGTAATGGCAGTGATTTAAAAAAAAAAAAAAAAAAAAAAAAAAAAAAAAAAAAAAAAAAAAAATTGTAAAAAGAAGCGCGTAGATGCAGATAAGTATGTCAAGGGAGGGGTAGTAGGAGAGAGGGCGGGATCTAAGAATGAATGGGAGTACAGAACTGGAAAATAAAAGAGTGAAATGCTTGCAAAGTACTCCTTACTTAGACAAAAATCAGCGTTTATGGTCGAGAGAAGCGGAACGAATGTTTTACAAAACGAAGGATGGATTATCGGAGATTTAAAAGAACATTGCTTCATAGAGAGGACCGATGATCAGTGAAGAAAGCAGACATGAAAAGAGACAGTATTGTTTTAACGGAAACCACTAACTTTTTTACAGCGTTTTGTGGGAATAGACCAAAAGGGCAACTGAGGTTATAATGTAATGGAGGTGACAGAGAGAATGGAGGAGAAATTAACAACGAATAAATACAAGACAAATCATTTGCATATTTGGTGAAGGACGAAGGGTGTATTCATGGATGGAGGGGAGGAGAGATATGTATTTGAAATAACAATAACTAATTTGACAGCGTTCATCTAAACTGATTACTCTGCGCGGTGGCCGAGGGGACTGAGGCGCTTCAGTCACGGTCTGCACTGCCACTACGGTCGGGGGTTCGAATCCCCCTTCGGGCATGGATATTTGTGCCGTCCTTAGGATAAGCTAGTTGATAAGTTTAGGGACTGATAACCCCGTAGTTAAGTCCCATAAGCTTAACAAACATTTGAAGATTTGATTACTCTGTATGCATGGAGGCTGAGTATAAATGAAATAAAATAGGATATTGAGGGAAATGAGAAGCATTGAATTAAAAATTGTGCCACGGGCGGGAATCGAATCCAGACCTCCATTCTTACTTTAATTCAATGCTCTTCCTTTCACTCAATGTCTTTCAGATATTGACAAGGAAAACTGTCTCTTGGTATATAAATTTATAATAAAATAGGATAATTGTATAGTTTTTAAAACTTCAGTTTAAAGGCAGCTCAAAGGAAAAAGAAACTCATCTTTTATTTCAGTTGACAAAAGATCTTCCATAGTCTCTCACTTTGGAATTAAAAAAAAATTCAAAGGACTAATAATTTATACAGAGTCTCTCATTATTTGTTTCTTCCATAATGCATCTCAGCATAGTTTCTACAACGCCGTCGGACCAGCTTCTGTTCAGTAACAGCGACGACTCTCTGTCGAGTTGGTTGCTCGCAGTGGGACGGCCTGATTTGTATTTCTGCTTTCCGCTCACTATGATGCCAGGAAGTAAACATTCTGTGTTTACGCCTGAGCCCAGCTTTGCACCGTGCGGGGGGCTATTGGCCATCACCGCTAGCTGGCTTCCGCCAAGCCTCGCCTCGGCACCAGCTGTGGTTGACCGGCTAGCCCATACCTCGCAAGCCACGGATAATACAGGCCCCGGTCGCAAAGCCAGACTCAACCCTTGAAGTATAACAAGTTCCTGCCAACTTACCCACATGTGTAATAAAACTACCACAGCTAGAGCTATTTTGCTATGAAATGAGTAGCCACATTATCTTTTGAGATTTTATTCAAATATTTAACGTAGTTAAAGAATAGAATCATCATAACGTTTCACTTAGATAGCAATGATACGACACTGGAAACTATCTGTCTTTTCAGCGCTCTGCATTATACGTAGACATAAGAAAATATGAATTCATCATAGAAAACCACGCATTTTGTAAAATTAAACAGTTCTGGTGGCAACAACACAAATGTATGTATGTAGTAAATCATTCTCGTTTGTGCACTTATAAAGTGTTGTCAATGTCTCTGGAACATTAAGTGCTACACAACAGAAATTACCTTCTGTTAAGGCCCTTCATTTACACGATTGTTCTGTTATTCAAAATGAAGTGTTTCGTCATGGGTTCATAGAATCGCTTCAGTTTCTCGACCGTTCCACGGTTATACGAAGGTCGAGGAAAACAAGTGCCGAATGGATATGTGCGAGTTCTAATTACCATTATGTTACTTTTAAAATTCAAATAAAACCTTCGAATGTGTGTGAAATCTTATGGGACTTAAATGCTACGGTCAACAGTCCCTAAGCTTACACACTACATAAACTAACTTATTCTAAGGACAGCACACACATATCCACGCCCGAGGGAGGATGCTAAGTAAAATTCATCACTCTTGTCTGCAATCATATATGTGATAAGTAAATGACATACCGAAGTTCGCCGCGGTGGAGTAGCCCAGTGGTATAAGGCGCCTCGCTGCGGAGCGCACGGTTGCTCGCCGTCGGAGGTTCGAGTCCTCCCGAGGGCCGTGTGTGTGTGTGTGTGTGTGTGTGTGTGTGTGTGTGTGTGTTGTCCTTAGGTTAGTTTACCATAGTTTAAGTAGTTTGTAAGCTATGGACTGATGACCACGCAGTTTGGTCCGATAGATTTACTAACATTTGAACACACCGATGTTCAATTTTCAAACGTTTTAATTGGAATACCACCAATAAGTGAATCTTGAAAGAGTCTTCTATATACATACAAGTGTGGTGACCGTTCTTTCGAAAGAACATACACCAAATAAATATAGATTAAACAGGTGCATTATTTGCCTCCTTATGCATACTGGCATGCATCTCACACGATAAAAATAAATAAGACGTCACTAGGCATCAAGCCTTGATTAAAAACATAAAAGCAATGCCAGGCTGTGTGATGGTAAACCAAGGTCTATTACAAGAGAACCTAACACGACTTCTCTCGTAATAGACCTTGGTTCACCATCACACAGCCTGGCATTGCTTTTATGTTTATAATCAAGGCTTGATGCCTAGTGACGTCTTATTTATTTTTATCGTGTGAGATGCATGCCAGTATGCATAAGGAGGCAAATAATGCACCTGTTTAATCAGTCTCTCTAGTTCTCTTCCGTGAAGATGGTTTATAACCGAAACCGGTAGGTTTGAAAAATAAGAAACAGCTGGTGGTTTACAGTATGTATATCCTCAAATGTCTTCCGGCTGTTGAACCACATATCAATAAAAATTTGTCCTTTATTATCCTATTTTTATTATAAATTTATATACATAGAGACAATTTTCCGTGTCAATATGTAAAAGACAATGAGTGAACGGTGAAGTATTGACTTAAAGTAAGTAAGGAAGTCTGCGTTCGTTTCCCTCCCATGGCACAAGTTTTAATTAAATGCTTCTCCTTTCACTCAATATCCTATTTTTATCGTTTCACTTATACCCAGCCTCCATGCATACATAGTAATCAGTTTAGATGGACGCTGTCAAAGTAGTTTTTGTTATTTCAAATACATCTCTTTCCTCCCCTCGATCCATTAAATGTTCAAATGTTTGTTAAGCTTATGGGACTTAAATACGGGGTCATCAGTCCCTAAACTTACAAACTACTTATGAACTAGCTAACACTAAGGACGGCAGAAATATCCATGCTCAAGGGGGGATTCGAACCCCCGACCGTAGTGGCCGTGTAGACCGTGACTGAAGCGCCTCAGTCCCCTCGGCCACCGCGGCCGGCCCTCGATCCATTAATACACCCTGTGTCCTTCAAAAAATACGCAAACGATTTGTCTTGCATTTATTCATTGTTAATTTCTCTTCCATTCTCTCTCTTTCACTCGGCCGGCCGCGGTGGCCGAGGGGACTGAGGCGCTCCAGTCACGGTCTGCACGGCCACTACGGTCGGGGGTTCGAATCCCCCCTCGGGCATGGATATTTGAGCCGTCCTTAGTGTTAGCTAGTTCATAAGTAGTTTGCATGTTTAGAGACTGATAACCCCGTAGTTAAGTCCCATAAGCTATACAAACATTTGAACATTTTTTCTTTCACTCGCTGTCGCCGCTCTTACATCATAATCTCAGTTACCCTTCTGGTCGGTTCCCTCAAAACACAATGATTAAATCTATTGGTTTCCGTTGACAGCATACACACTCTTTTAATTTATGCTTTCGTAACTGTTCCTGTTTATCACTTCTCTCTATGAGACTGTTTTCTTTCATATCTCCTTACCCACAATACGTTTTTCGTTCTGTGAAATACAAAGCACTGGTGTTTCTATTGACCTCCTCTGCTTTCGTCCCAAAAGAATATACTGTTACAAATGGTATACATTTACCCGTTTTAGAAATCGTTTTCTAATATGCAAACGACGCTCCTAGCAACTTTTAAGATGCGTAATATTCCATTTATTATAGTAAGAGCTATGCTACAAACTTGAGCGCCGCGCAGAGTAGCTGTGCGGTCTAAGGCATCATGTCGTGAATCGGACTGCTGCTCGCGTCTGTGGTTCGAGTCCTTCCTCTCTCTTGGGTGTCTGCATTGTCCTTAGGTTAAGATAGTTTAAGTAGTGTGTAGGGTCTGATGAACTCAGCAGTGAAGTCCCATAAGATTTCACTCAATTTTTTCATACAAACTTGAGCAAAACGAGACCATAGGTAAATAGACATACAGCAACATGACATACAAAATCACCACGGAGCACGGTGAAACGTAGTATACTATCATAGGCAATTCTACGTAATTCTGCATACTGTGTATAACTTTTTTGTTGTACTCCAAAGGACCAAAAACCTGTCATTAGCCCCTACATAGCCTTACATGCTACTTTAATTAATATACGCTAAGGACGACACACACAGACACCAACTACCCATGCCCGAAGAAGGACTTTAGTCTCTGGCTGGAACGGCCGCAAGTTCGTGACAAGACGCCTCAGACCGCGAGACCAAGAAATTACTGTTACGTGAACAGATACCGATGAACTATTTTTGTTCTCGTACTATGTGTTCTGCGCTCCATTCTGACAAAAACATTATACTACCACATCTGGAAATCTGCTGTTGGTCGGGCTGTTGCTATCTTGTAATGACTAAGATATGATTTGATTACTGTTGGGGAAACAGTTTTTAACAATCTCAGACATCTTCCTCTCCACTTCCAGTAGCGCCAAGTGAAGAATTGACTCATGACCATTCGCTACTGACTAGAACAGAGTGATATTAGTTTTCGGTGTTTCCTCAAAATGCCAAAACCGTCCAGGTCTCTACGAACGGCGCGATCCTAATTACTAGTGAACGAGAATGGGAGAGTTGTTACCTTGTCGTCTGAGGTCAACGGTGACGGTAGGCGCAGGCTTGGAGTCCCAGGCAGCACAAAGTTATTTATTGCGCTACTTCTAGCCGAACATGTGCACATCCTGCTAATGGTGAGAAAACAGTAAATATTTCATCTCTATGCATATATATAGCGAATAGTGCTGGGTTTGAGTCCCTGCCGGGAAAGACGTCAATTGTATCGGTTTTTCAAGTTCAAATATAGCATTATTTGTGAATTTATTTAATATCTGACACGTGATCGAGCTTAGATACGATTTAATATAGGTACTGTGTTCTGTTCCACAATTTTATGACGTTTGATACCTGTAAGCTGCACTTTAGTGGTTACTTCTCAGCAACTGTTTGAAAACTATGCAATTCTTGATACAATCCTAAGAACTTCTGGCTTTCGACATTTGCCTTGTAATGAAAACGTCAATGTTTTAAGTATCTTTATGCCTAATCGAGTCTCGAACAGGAACGCAAGCTTTTTTTGGTTAACAGTGCGTTCACATTCAGAGCATGAACAAAAAGTCATCTTGTCATTGAATGAGTTTGATAAGGTATCCGATTTGGGTCACTTATTGTAATGAAATTGAATTTACGTTGCTTTCTCGTCTCTAATAACTTGTATTGTAATGTTTTTTGTATGACGGTACTGAATTACTTGTGGACTGACTGCCATAAGGAGTAATGTTCTCTACTGCGTCTTATGATACCCATTGTGAATAGTCGAACGACTGTATTCCACAGGGGTTTTGTGTATGGAGGACCCAGAACACAGCTAGTTGGGTTGCATTCAGCAGTGATCCACTTTTTTTGCTGTCAAGTGTACGTCTGTAAGTAGGGTACTTCTGATCATAATATTAGACGAGTTCGTGAATTGTTGATACTACCTAGTTGAACGCAAAAATGTAATAAACAGATTTTAGTTTCATTTATTGATAAGAGCAGGAAAGCTCCGTCATTTATTAATGCACAGCATTTTAATTTGCTTATAAGTGCGATAATTTATTAACTTCGTATTCATACATGTTGTGATAAAACTGAGAGACTCTTACATTTCAAAACGCTCTTACATATAAATTAGCAGGGTATTAATTTCAGTTGAACGTGTAAGAAAATCGCTTCGTGCTGATTACATATTCTCCTTTATTGTTTCCCATATTTCTGGTCTTTTACATGTTATCACCATCTTGATTCTTTTTTTTTTTCTCTTCTCATTTCATATTTCCTTTGCCGAGAAAGTCTTCTAAATTTACCATTTTATTCTTAAAAATAAAGAAAAATAAAATAACCAAATTCCATTTACAGTTTACAATTATTTCGTCATCTTTTCTCCTTTTATAATTTCTGCCACCCATGCCAATGCAGTCTACGTTTTCTATGAGAAAATGGAATACTCGTTTCAAATAGATTTTTGGATAGCAGTTCCTGAAAATAATACCAATTAATAATTGCACTAAATTATTTTTCACAAAACTCAATCATGATCATAAATTGTTTAGCTTATAGCGAACGTTATTGATCGAAACAGCATCTTTCATTAGGAACAGGAGACTTTTAGGAGATGGTTGTATAGACGAATTTCAATAAAAATTCCACATGTGTCCATTTAAAAAAAATGGCCTTTTAAGCAGAAAAATGGTGAACTAAAGAACAATAAAGAACTTAAACTTGTGGTTTCAATATAGTATGTTAATCTTTTACCAAGAAACGATGGAAGAATGAGTGGAAATGTCATTTGCCATTTTTTAAATCTTTGTTTGGGTTACATAGTAACATCTGTATTTCCGTACTCAAAATTGGACAAGTGTTTTGTGGCAATTTTATCGCAATTTTTATTTACCAGCTCTTCTTAATTTATTTATTATTCCTCGAACGCTGTGTATACAGATACCGTTCAGGCTGTTGCCAGTCGTTGGTGGAGTGAACCAGTTCGCACTTGGATGGTCTGGAGAACAATGATGATTGTCTTCTTCCTATTTTATCCTAACCATGATCCATTAACTGTCATAAAGATATCTGTGTTTCCATCCTCGAAGAAAATAATAGGATTCTTTCGTCTTGAAATCTTTCATTTCGTAAATATGCTACAGCAGGGTTCAGCCATATTCAGTATATTTGCTCTTGTTATTTGTTATTGCGGGTTAGGAACATCAGTATGATAACGCCACCTTTTGTATATGGAAGCATCACAATGTCGACATAGTCACGTTAAGAAATCAAAAACTCTTTTCCCTCTAAGTTGCTGCAACTGTGCTGCAATATTTTTTCCAAAAGGCAGTAGGTTATTCACCTATTAAAATCATCAAATAGTTGTATTCATCTGAGTTTGATAGAAACAGCACAATTCCACAAACAAATCGAAAGGAGTTCAATAATAATACCTCTAGATACATAGTCCGCAAGTAACTGAACGTTGCATGGCAGAGATAAATTTTTACTCAATAGTATTTGCGCAAAGAATGTCATCATCCGTCAAGAGATTATTATTACATTTCTCTCATAATTCCGTAACAGTTGCCTCTTGACCGAACATACCGGTAACTAACCTAACAGTGCACTTTTTAACTGCAGTATTCGTTTAATACGATCCGGTGCGTGTGGGCACCGCACGATAATTGGTCGCACCAGTGTTTTGTTCGCTAACTCCCTATTACGTATGTTAGCTATACTCCCCTACACTCATTGTGGAATTTTATGTTTGCTACTGGTTTCTACACTTCATTGTGTCATCTTCAGGAACCCTAACTGGTTTGGATTTATTACTTTGCATAGTCACAATGGGGGTTGGTATTAAACTACTGGTATCCCTATATATATATATATATATATATATATATATATATATATATATATATATATATGTGTGTGTGTGTGTGTGTGTGTGTGTGTGTGTATTGTAGCTGATTCACGAAAAACTGCGCAATGACGGCATCATTTCAGGTCTCAGCGAACAACTTACATTTTGGGCAGCTTTCACAGGATTTGTCTGTTTTAGCTGCAATATCACTAGATTAGTGCTGATCCCTATTGAGAATACGAGACATAATGAATCCAGAAGACGACACAATGAAATGTAACTCCACAGAAGGGCCAAATATATTGTTACAGCTGCCAAATGTCTTGTAGGGTGCCGGCCGCGGTGGCCGAGGGGACTGAGGCGCTCCAGTCACGGTCTGCACGGCCACTACGGTCGGGGGTTCGAATCCCCCCTCGGGCATGGATATTTGTGCCATCCTTAGTTATAGCTAGTTCATAAGTAGTTTGTAAGTTTAGGGACTGATGACCCCGTAGTTAAGTCCCTTAAGCTTAACAACCATTTGAACATTTTCTTGTAGGGTCCCCGCGAGGACGCAGTAGTGCCGCAACACAGCAGATAGACTCGACTAATGACTGAAATTGTGGGAACTGACAACATGCACCCTGCACGGCTGTGCATAAATCCGTAAGCGTACGAGGAGGATGGAGGTCACTTCTGAACAGCATGGTGCGAGGATCCCAGGTATGCTCAATAATGTTCATGGCTAGAGGAGGAGCTTAGAATAGTGTTCATGGAGCCACAATGTGGTATTTCCAGACGGTTCGGATGTCGTACTGTCCTGCTGGAGTTGCCTGCGTAAGGCACAACGGACATAAATTGGTTCCGGAAGTTCAGCCAGCGTGCGTAAGCTCTGTTGCACATTAGCTCTGTAGCGGAAGTTTTGCGGTAAATTATTCCAAGTCTTGTTTGCTGTAGAAAGATTGCGGTGTGTCGACAGAATGGGGAAAGAGGAACATCAGATACTTTTCGTCATACTTACTAGGTGAAGCTGACAGGAATGGACGCACACTCGCCAAACTGAACAGCACGCATTAGCGGAAGTTAAATGGAATAGTACCAGCTTGCAGTATGATGTCACTTCGTTACGTGAGGAAACAATACCTAAGCCAACAACGCGTATCCGGAGCCTTCTGAAACCACCTTCTAACCTGTTAGGTGAACATAGCAAGATGTAAAATGCCGACATATTCGTTTGACAGGGTCGATGCAGTCCCGACAGAGCACGTAGGGGATGTAAGTATATATATACTCCAGCACTTGAGTTCATAGTGAGTCGGTCAGATGAATCGATGACTTACACTTCGTAGCACTCGATTCACTGACATATTCTAATGTCGGTACAAGTCTGTTATAGAACTCCAGAACTCTTATACATCAACTTACAACCGGCGAGATGTCGACTCCTGCGAAGCTCCGAATTCGACTCCTGCACTAAAACGAACCATGGACGCAGAGGAAGTATTTAGGATGACTTCCATGTCCTAGACACAAGAACTCGAGCGTTCCTAGGGAAGACGCCTACTTGCCGGTAGGCCAGGAGTCAGCGCACATCACGACCACATGACAATCGTCACCGTGGTCCAGTATGAAGATGATGAGAGACAACAATTAGGGTGGGGTCCGAGAACCAAAAGGGGTCACCTACCTCCGCACGCCCAGCTAGAGTACGGCAGGAGGCTGCTGACGCCATCGACTCGGTCGCCTGTAGAACGCAGCCATGTGTACCACTTCAGAATAAATGTTTTAGCGAACAATATTCTTTCATTACGCCAACGGTGGCACCTGGACCGTCCCTACCTCTTCCTGCAGGGCATACCCTGGCGCTGCGGTGGAGTAGCCGAGCGGTCTAAAGCGTCTCGCGGAGCGCGCGGTTGCTCGCCCTGGAGGTTCGAGTCCTCCCTGGGACATGGGTGTGTGTGTTGTCCTTAGGTTAGTTTACCTAGGTTTAAGTAGTTTGTAAGCTACGGACTGATGACCTCGCATCTTGGTCCGATAGATTTACAAACATTTGAATACTTGAACACACCTTGGCGGTTAGTTGTCTGACCTCTTGACAACTAACCCGGTCTCCAACACCACATGAAGGCGCGCCCAAGAAGGGGTGGGGTGCGCAAGCAACCGCTCGACCCCCTGCAGTACGTGTCACCTGTCAGAGTATCTAGACGTGTCAGGAGTCTCATATCATTCCAACTGAAGTTGACCCGCATCTTCCAACAGCTTGAACAGTCCTTGCTGACATGTAGAGTCAATGGGTTCATGAGGTTTTACCCATACCCTATCGGCTCGATACAATTCGAAACGAGACTCGTCAGACCAGGCAACATATTTTCAGTCATCAAGAATCCAATGTCTATAGGTCCAGGTGAGTCGTAAAGCTCTGTCAACACAAGTACACGAGTTGGTTTTCGGCTTCGAAAGAGTAACAGAAATACGTTGGTTTCATTTTCGCACGCTACCGAAATCCGCAGCAGTTTGCGGATGTGTTGCACTTTTGTCACGTTGAACGATTCTTGCCGATAGTCGTTACTGGTCTTGTTCTTGCAATATCTTTACCGGCCGCAGATTGATCTCCGTTATTCACAGTGCACTGCTGAAATTGTCGTACGGGAAATTTCCCACCTTGTCGTTATCTTAATGCTATGATGAGTACTCGTACTTGTGGTTTCGTGGGCACATGATTCGGATGCTGGCTTGGAGTTAAACAGCAGTTCCTGTTCAACAAATAAGTTATCTTTATTTATTATTATTTATTATTACAGGTCAGGTTAGCTTTCTCTTGGGTGTTCTTGTGCCTGTGACCAGTCGTATTCCTGCCAACGGCGACTGCGCTGACTCAGGCGTCGCGTAGAACGCGCCACATCGGGGTTCGAACACATCTAGATCTACATCTACATGGGATACTCTGCAAATCACATTTAAGTGCCTGGCAGAGGGTTTCTCGAACCACCATTATACTATTTATCTCCCGTTCCATTCTCGACTAGCGCGCTGGAAGAAAGAACACCTGAATCTCTCCGTTTTAGCTCTGGTTTGTCGTATTTTATTCTGATGGTCATTTCCACCTATGTCAGTGGGAGTCAACAATATATTTTCGCATTCGGAGGAGAATGTTGGCGATTGGAGTTTAGTAAGTAGCCCACGCCGCAGCGATAAGCGCCGTTTTTGTAATGATTCCCATCCCAGATTCTGTATCATTTCCGTAACGCTGTCTCCCCTGTATCGCGACAATACGAAACGAGCTGCCCTTCTGTGGACTCTTTCAATGTCCTCCCTCAAACCCACCTGATAACGATCCCACACTGGACTGAAATACTTAAAAAAAGGACGGACAAGCGTAGTGTATGCAGTTTCTTTAGTAGCTCGGTTGCATCTTTGAAGGGTTCTACCAATGAAACGCAGTCTCTGGTTCGCCTTTCCCATGACGTTATCTACGTGTTGTTTCCAGTTTAAGTCTGAAGTAATTGTAATTCCTAGGTATTTTGTGGAGTTTACGGCCTTCACATTTGATTGATTTATGTTGTAAACAAAGTTTAACGGATTTCGTTTCGTACTCATGTGGACGACTTCACACTTCTCATTATTTAGAGTCAAATGTTCAAATGTTTGTATAAGTTATGGGACTTAACTACGGGGTCATCAGTCCCTAAGCTTACAAACTACTTATGAACTAGCTAATCCTAAGGACGGCACGAATATCCATGACCAAGGGGGGGATTCGAACCCCCGACCGTAGTGGCCGTGCAGACCGTGACTGGAGCGCCTCAGTCTCCTCGGCCACCGCGGCCGGCTATTTAGAGTCAATTGCAAATTTATGCACCATAGTGATATCTTATTCCGATCGTTCTGCAGTTGGTTTTGATCTTCAGATGAGTTTACTAGACGGTAAATGACGGCGTCATCTGCAAACAACCTACGAGAGCTACTTAGATTTTCTTCCAAATCGTTCATGTAAATAAGGAACAGCAAAGAACCAATGACACTACCCTCTGGAACGGTCGATGTCACCTCTGTTTTGGTCGATGCTTTACCTTCGATTACTACAAATTTTGTCCTGACAGGAAATCCTCTATCCAGTCGCAAATTTGGGGCGATATACCATAACCGTAACACTTGTGAGAAGGCACACTTGTGAGAAGACCCGGACGAGCAGGTAGCAGGCAGTCTGCAGGTGCACGCAGAACCTGTTACCCGGCCAGCAGCTACTCTCGGTTGCTGTGCCTGCGACGCCATTTTGCAGATGCAATATTGCAGTTATATCGTACATCCGTGTAATTGTAACGATTTTACTAAGTCTAAGCTTATTTCTTTTACCTATTTGTGTGGCTTTTGGCGACTACAAAATGGTTTTGCAATTAATTTGCAGCTTCATCCAAAGTACAGCAGACTTCGGCTGAAATGGTAGTATTTTCATTCAGGGTTGCAAGATTTGTACCAAGTGACTCATTTAACCAACCTTGTGTTACCTTCACCTCCATTACGTTTATTTACAACACCTCCAATAATTAACACATGCATTACTCTGTTTACTTTGATGCATGGGAACGCCTTTGACGATTTCTTCTTCATTATAGTTTTTGGGCGTAGGCCAGAATAGATTTTGGGTTGTTATCAATCTCGAGATTTTTTTGAACTCTCACAGAATTTTTTTCTATTCTTATCGGTATTTAAAATTAGTTTGTCTTAGTATTCTCATCTTCTCGAGCATTTTTCCCCTAATAAGTGATTTTTTTTAAATTAAATTTTGGTCATGGCCTTTAGGAACGATTCTAATGCGGCGATGCCTTTGAGTGTAATTGCACCTATCCATTCGCATATATTTCTTACTGATCCATTAGTCTACGAAATAGCCGTAAAAGTCTCTCTTGAAGGATATGGTTTTCAGGCGCGCTCTCCAGAACTCAGGCTAACAATTATCAAATATGTCCAGGGAACAATATGCTAAACTTGTTCGTTTCCATATAGAAAGAAACAAGGTCACATTCTTGAACACATTTCCACAGAATGAGTAGCGTGACAACTAAATCTAATAACATCGGCTTCCGAAAACAAACTTTCAACAGCATGGAAGAGAGAAAATTAAAGGTTCCAGCAGCTTTTCACAAAGGCTTGTAAGTTTCAATACGTTTAAATACTTTTTATGTTTCACGTTTACAGTACCAGAAAGGTGTCAACAGCTGTAACGTGTATCTTGCCTTCCAACAACTTGTGATATCAGTGAAAAAACAAGTACATTCAAATCTCATAAGTTAAAATTTCTATTTAGAAAGGTGAACAGAACGGGCATAACAGCTTTGACATAATTGCAAAACGCCATATTTACCATAGCTTCAAAACTGTTCAAATGTTTGTGGAACTTATGGGACTTAACTACCGGGTCATCAGTCCCTAAACTTACAACTACTTATGAACGAGCTTATACTAAAGATGGCACAAACTTCCATGTCCGGATTCGAACCCCCCGACCTCAGCTGCCGTGCAGACCTTGACTGGCACGCCGCAGACCACTCGGCCACTGCGGCCGGCTGTCCATAGCTGTTTATTTTTTATCTCAATGCTACCGGTTTCGGTTAGTTTACATTTGAAAATGGTAAACTAACCGAAACCGATAGCATTGAGATAAAAATAAACAGCGATGGTCAATTTATCGTTTTGCAATTAAAATTTCTAGTTGAAAGCCATGATATTTCATTCTGTAACATCTATTGCGGAAGGGTGATGTCGCCATACTTGTTTGTTACATTCACTTACTTTTTATGTTTGTTGTATACTGAAACGTCTTTGGCAGGGCGAAGATTTAGTTGTTCTCTCGTTTAATTTTATTTTCGAGTTATTGGATATTCATGACTCTGTATTTCTTTTCGTAAGAGATGTCAATTGCACGTAGAAAACAGTCTCGGAATGAAAATAAATGTTAATAACCTGTATATCACGATATATGAACATATTCCCCATATACATGGTACAGAAAAATATTACTTGCCCTTATAATTTGACGAAAGCTATCTTTCCTCACTTAACCGACACCAAGCAGGGCGGTCTAACGAAGCGTTGGCAGGTACGGCGGAAGGGCCAGTGTAGCAACTGGCGAGGCAGCCTGTGCCTTTACCTTGGTGCCTTGGATTTCTCAGAACTGTCAACACATTCTGACTTCTCACAAGTGTCACAAACTCGCCACTGCAGCGAGCAGCAGGTCCAGTGTCAGAGAACGGCAGCGTGTGTCCCGTGGCCCATCTGTGTGCGGCGATGGCGTGACGTCAGGCGTCGGTGAGCTTCCTGGAGGCGCGACTAAGACTCCTATAAACCCGAGCTGAACTTTCCGCCATTTTTTCCCCAAGCTGTAGGAGTTAGAACATTCCGGACGAAGCTCACGCGTTATCTCGCGTTTCACTCAACTCGCTCACACTTGGAAACTACTCACTGTATGAACGTGGAATTTTCATCAATGTCTTCGTTAAGAACTACACTACATTTTCATTTTAGTTTTATTTGTGCCAATCTATATCTATAAATGTGAATGTCTGTTCGGTGTACGTTTATCAAGTCTGAACCACTAGACATAAAGAGCTAAAAAGTTGTATAGTTACTAATGTCTACCCGGGGAAGGCTTTAGGCACGGTTTTATAGCGATCGGATATAGTAATTTGAAGAATATAACGCCAAATTCGGAACAATAATTACTCTTTGAAAATTATATTAACTGTTTGAAAATGGTTTTGTTGGTTGCATTGTTACTTGAGAGTTGATAATGATAAAGGGGTGGAGTATATTGGGATGGAAAGTTATCGGTGTATATAAAATTCTACGTGTGTGTGTGTGTGTGTGTGTGTGTTTTAATATTTCGCTCTGCAGCGAAAACTACAGAACGCAAACGAATAGTCTGTGTGTAATTGTTGCCCGAAGTCTCCCGTTGTACACCATAGCAATTCCATGCCGATAGCTGTAAGGAGGTTGAAGATATGGTGGTTGAAAGTCGTCGAGTTAGAAAAAAAAATCGGACTGAAGGCCAGCGATGACGTTTGCGACTCTATAGCAAGGAGGTTACATACAGCGAAACGTGATGCCACAGACCATATCTTTGGTGCATCCGTGCTACAACAGCTCTTTTTTTCTGCAAGAATAAGCATACGAATAAGGAAATATAAGAATAAATAAATAAAGCAGTAAAAAAGAAATTTCTTGTAATACATCTCTTTAAAAATATCGATTTGACGTTTCGCGCATTACATCAAGTGATCGATCTGTGATTTTATTACAATCATTATTACTGAATTTCGAAACTTGTGCATTTTTACGTGTGATTTGATCTACACTACTTATTTTCCTGATAAACGATAAGTGCATAGACTTCTTCAATCTGATAGGAATATTTTTCAGTTCCTTCAAAACCAGTCTCATAGCACACTACTTAAAGATAGTTTATCTATTATAATCAACCAACACGCGAGCAGAGCCGCTGGTTTAAGGTAGTAATTTATAAACACCATATACTGATAGTTTATGAACATGCAGTTTCTGATGACGTTACGGAATTATCGACATGCGAGGAAATTTTTTTCTGTGAAGTTAGGTGAACACATTAAGCGAATGAAATGTTCAAAATACATCAAACTTGAGATAATGTCAGTTAAATATGACGCACTGGGATCCGCCCGCACGTGTAGTACTAACACGTCTTCCGTATTAGAGCTCGTAATAATTAGGCACATGCTGTTACTGCATAACACCCATACTTAAAGAAATTGACTTCTTTTAACCCATTAAATTTAATAGTTGCAAACTACAAAACTGCCGTGTCTCTATGTAATATTTAATTTCAATTTTTCAATTATATGAAAAGGATATTCTAAATACGAGGCGCGTCCAGAAAGTAAGTTCCGTTTGGTTATATAAAACGAACGGGTACAGATACAGAAAAAATTGATCGTACAAAAATCTACAACTGTTAAACTACTTTTCTACATTGCTTCCGAAATTTTGTAGGCAATTGTCATAGCATGTCACAAGGTTTTGTGTGCCTTTTTCATAGAATGTTGCCACCTGTGTATTCAACCATGTGATAACATGTTCTTTCAGCTCGTCATTTAGATTTTAGGTGTAAGAAGAGGATTACTGTCAAAAGATTTTTTTTCACGTTAATGCCTGACCTCACACACCGAATGTGACCAAACAATTCTTACGGAAATTTCAATGGGACCTGTTTGATCATCCTCCATACAGCTCGGACCTCTCACCTAGCGACTTTCATCTCTTCTTACACCTAAAATCTGTCCTTGGTGGTCAACAGTTCAACGATGATAAAGAGCTGCTACTACATGGTTGAATACACAGGCAGCAACCTTCTGTGAAGGATGCATGCAAAGAACTTGTGGCACGCTATAACAAGTGCCTACAAAATTTCGGCAGTTATGTGGAAAAGTAGTTTAAGAAATGTAGAATTTTGTACAATAAAAATTTCTTCTATATCTGTGTACAATTTCATTTTATTACCAAACGGAACTTACTTTCTGGACGCGCCTTGTATCTCAATAAAGAGTGCTTTATTATGTGAGGAAATGAGAACAAGTCAGTTCGTTAGCTAGTGATAAGATCCTTGCTATCTGTCATTTTCAAGTATTTTCACATTAAATTCTCATTAGATCTAGTAACTTCCGTTCTGTTACTGCTAGCGTTAAACTGAATGAAATGTAACTCCTATTACATTTTGGAAACGGAGTAATGGCTCAGAAACACATTGGACAAGAAGCAAAGAAATAAACATTTGTTAGTGACGAAGAAATATCTGCAAATCGAATAATAAATCACTGACTTTACTCTTTTTCATTCTACAACTATATATTTACTTGAATAATGCGACAGTTTATGAAGTTTTGCATAGTAACCATGTGGCAAAATACTCCCATCTTTGCATGTTATCATTTGTCAAAATATCATTTTGATACCTCTAACCGTGTATGAGATATGCAATGATTCATTCAGGCCTTATCGCCATCGCAAATGAGTGCGCTAAATAAAATAAAGTTTAGCGGAATGAGTAAAAGGTAAAGATCTCCTCTTAAGTCGAAAGTAAAATTCAAATTTTTATTGAGATGTGGTTCAACAGCCGTAAGATATTTGAGGAAATGCATACTGTAAACCATCAGCTGTTTATTATTTTTCAGTCTTCTACCGGTTTCGGTTATAAACCATCTTCACGGAAGACTATTAAATAAAAATACAAAAACAGAATTATGAAAACAATAAAAATGTGTAACAACAACAATTATCTGTCAAAGTATAAAAGTAAGTGAACAAAGTATACATCAAAGACCTAATGTTAAGAAATAAAGCAAACGTATCCCAAGAACAGGGACGTAAAATTGTAGTTAGTTTATGTAGAGGTAGGCCAGAAGCTACTAATGAGCATAGTGGATAACACAATACACTTTGACAGATAATTGTTGTTGTTACACATTTTTATTGTTTTCAAAAATGTTCAAATGTTTGTTAAGCTTAAGGGACTGAACTACGGGGTCATCAGTCCCTAAACTTACAAACTACTTATGAACTACCTACAACTAAGGACGGCACAAATATCCATGCCCGAGGGGGGATTCGAACCCCCGACCGTAGTGGCCGTGCACACCGTGACTGAAGCGCCTCAGTCCCCTCGGCCACCGCGGCCGGCTATTGTTTTCATAATCCATCCTGTTATTATCGTAATGTTTACATACTTCCTTCTGTAAATGTCGCCATGACACCTTATCAAAGATATAATCAATGATGGTTGCCTATGGTATATCATTTTCACACCATGTATACATTGATCATCGCTAATTTTAAGTCATTTGACTGATGTGTTCCATAGTTGTGTTAGGTTCTCTTACAATAGACCTTGGTTCACCATCACACAGCCTGGCATTGATTTTATGTTTTTAATGAAGACTTGACGCTTAGTGACGTCTTATTTATTTTTATTGTGTGACATGCATGTCAGTATGCATAAGGAGGCATATAATGCACCTGTTTGATCAGTCTGTGTAGTTCGTGAGTGCTTACTATATGAAAATACTGATTTATATTACGTATTTTACTTCAGCTTGTGTACAATTCTGTTTTTGTATTTTTATTTAATAGTCTTCCGTGAAGACGGTTTATAACCGAAACCGGTAGAAGATTGAAAAATAATAAACAGCTGATGGTTTACAGGATGTCCGGACACTTGCCACGCCGGACATTTGCCACACTTTTACCTGGTCGAAGGGTCGGGTGCCCCTGTCTCCTCCCGCTCCTCCTCCCCCCCCCCCCCCCCCAACGCCACCCGTTCGGACTTCTGCACACTGGTCGCTTCCGCATTGCATAGTGTGATCGTCAGTATGTAAGTTATTAGAATGGCCATTTACCCATTGCAATGTTTACGCGATAATAAGGTGTGGATGTGCTTACGCCTAAAATAGAATAATTGCAAGGAAAAGCTTATTTCGAAGAACGGAGACGTACTGAACATAGAGAACATCTGTGAGGTGAGTACCACCTAACGATGCGACCTTTATTAGTTATAAAAATAAAAAGAGTCTATCGGAGTTCAGTATCCTTAAAAAATGATGAAACTAGCTGGCCGCAGTTCGGTTCACTAGCGTGGCAGTGAAATTTGACTCAACGAAGCAAATACATTAAACATCACTCAAATGATCCTCCTGCAACCAGAATTCATAGTTACATCTACCACTTTTCAATTTGAAATTTCCTACTTAAGTAAAGGCTCCCATGGTTTACATGTAAAGAGAATTTTTTTCTACCTTCTAATATTAAGGTCATACCATCAAAGATTGTGAGTTCTAAAATTATTTCCAGTAACTTCAGAGCCGCAACTAGTTTTTAAAAATCTCATTTTTGTTATACTCATAAGGTACACTTCAGGTTTTAAAAAGAATCTGAACTTCTGAAATGCACCTAAAAGAGACACCCTAAAACAGATCTGCTCCTAAGATTGACAAGTTCGGCGGCTATAGTGATGAAATAATTGCCATATCTCCAAACTTAGACAAGGATAGAAATAAATTTACTGTACATGCAGATCTCATGAAGTAAATTTATCTGTAGTCCTTAAAAATTAAATTTTCTCACCACGTTATTGATTATCTTTAATCAGGCCAGTAAAAGCTATTGAAACAAGGCAAGGAGCTTACTGTTCAAAAATAATTGTTACAAAAGAATATCATAAACAAATGTTGTTGTTGTGGTCTTCAGTCCGCAGACTGGTTTGATGCAGCTTTCCACGCTACCCTGTCCTGTGCAAGGCTCTTCATCTGAGAAAACGTTCGGCAACCTATATCCTTTTGAATGTGCTTACTGTATTCGTCCCTCTCTCTCCCTCTACGATTTTTACCTCACACACTTACTTCTAATGCTAAGTATTAGACTATTTTTCTTATCAATTAGAAACTTTTTGAAAATACATTCGATCATTTCGTCTGCAACATCACTTATTTGATAAAATATTTGCTTTGCATCACCAAGGGTATCTACTTATATGTTATGTTTGCAGCACTTCTCATTTTGAATTGTGGAATATTTACTTCGTCTTCTTTGGAGACAGAATTTCGGAAAACTGCATTTAATAACTCCGCTTTAGTGGTACTGTCATCAGTACCGTCGCTATCGTGCAATAAAGGCATTCACATAGTCTTTCCGCAGGTGTAGATAACATAGGACAGGATCTCTGGATTTTCCGCCACATTTCTACAAAGTGTTTCGTTGTGAAAACTATTAAATGAATGTCGCATTGAAGGCCCCGCTATATTTCGAGCTTCAGTAAAACTTCGGCAAATTTGGCGATTTTGCATTCGTCTAAATTTTTTGCAATAGCTTTCTGCTCTATTTTGTGTACCACGGGGAAACAGTTTAGTCTCTTATTAATTTATTTGGTGCTGTTGATACTATTTCTTTGTATGTAAGCCACATATGGTTTTCACTTACATAGTTAATTTAGAAAAACTGGAGAGGTTAAAAGTAGTGTGTGTTTGTTTGTAATGAAAAGTAGTATGTGTTTGTGGGGCGATCGTGTCACTGTTTTTGTTAAGAGACCGTCCCCGATAAAATTCCCAAATAAATGTTCTGTTGTGGTTTTGGTAACAAAATAATTTGACTAAGCAATGAGACTTAGTACCTTCCTTTGCCCTGTTAGAATAAATTGCAACTGACATGGGATGCAATGATCTTACGTAAATGTGGTTTAGTTTGATGCGCAACGGATAACACTTTAAATTGTACAGTTGTTAATAAGTCAACAGTAATTAAACTCGTAATTGGTCTACACATTAATCTCGTGTGTGAAAAACAATGTGAGCAAATCAAATGTTCATATCTGTTAGCGAGCACCATATACCAGCAGCCAGACCATACATGTATAATTCGATTGCGAGAGCGAACAGAAAGTGCTACTACAGTGGTAATTTTGCTACTTGAATTAACAGGATGCCAAACAAGGATATTTGATATTAATTGGATATCAAGATCACTGCACTTGATAATGTGCCTATTTGGACAACAATTACCAGACAGATTCAATGTAATAAAAAATGTTCTACAAATCTGGTAAAGATTTCAAGTATCACACACTGCAAATATGTCTCATCTCTTTACGTGATCTACTTCTCTTCTAATCAAACAAATCACTTCAACTGTTACTAAGATTAACTACCTTAACAATCTGAACTTTCATTGAGACTGAAAAAATCTTTAACTATGATCTTTACTGCAATTATGAACAAACTACTTCCTGCTCTCATTAATAGACAAACTGATCATCATAAAATGTTTACACTGAACTGTTCTAATTAGCATATAAATTTACAAACACAATAATTATGCAACTCTATCATAAGAAAAAATGATCAGAACGGATAGCAATTCAAATTGGTGAAAGGAACGAGGAACTGGTAAAATGACACAGGGATAAATGATAAATACGAGCTGAATTAAACAGTATTCGTTACCCAAAAGACAAACCAACAACAATATAGGCTACATACAGGCTACCATACATAACAATAGAAAAGTACAAGTTTACCTTATTTGAGACATAAATTTCCATACAAAATTTTCAATCTGCAGACTTGGCTGCGACTCTTCACACTGAATTTTTACTCTTCGAGTCCAACACACAGACAGAATAACCCGACAGTTTCACGACTACAACTCAGACATCAACTATCCTGCACGAAGGTCACACACCGACTCCTCTCTACACGAAGGTCACACCTCGACTCTTTAAACGCAACAACTGTGAGTGCAAGGCACACTCCAAAGATAAAACAAAGTCTTTGGTTTACAGCAAGGATATGAAAATAAGTACAGTATGTTAAATCGATTAGTGAAATGGTACAAAATATTATATAAATTTGTTTTCTGCAGAATTATAGTTTTGGTTTTTATATAAAAAAATGCTCAATGCTCTATGACAGGCAAAAATTATGTGAAAATTATATTGCGTACTCCTTTCAAGGTCAACAGATTTTTTTTTTTTTTTTTTTTTTTTTTTTTTTTTTTTTTTTTTTTTTTTTTTATAGATATACTTAGCGTTTAGTTTTGGTAAATATCTTTGTTATGGATTTGAGATGGCTTCGTGAACTAATTGTTCAAAATAATAATAAAAAAAGCAATTAGAACAATTTCGGAAGATGTATCTGCCACCCTATCTGAAGGTGTAGATCTGTCAACATACAGATGGTAGATTTAAGTCACTGCCAACTATAATTATATGAGTAGCGTACCTATTTGTAATAAGACTCAAGTTTTCTATGAAATGTTCGGCGGTTGCAACATGAGAGTGCGGGGGTCGATAAACGGAGTCAGTTAATAATTTATTCCG
Source organism: Locusta migratoria (assembly GCA_026315105.1). NCBI lineage: Eukaryota > Metazoa > Arthropoda > Insecta > Orthoptera > Acrididae > Locusta > Locusta migratoria. The sequence goes on along the minus strand of CM048751.1, from coordinate 82,969,529 downwards.
GTTGTCGAGTACAAAATCTCTTCAATACTAACTCACAGGAACTATCGACTTCAGTTTCGCTTGTGAGCTAGTACACAAGTTACATTACGTTTTCCTTTTGTGCTTTTTGTTTCCTTTATAGTGCAGATCATAGGAATTATGGCTTTTCCCTTTAAAAAACTAGGGTGCTTCCTCAGCGACTCAGTAGATACCAAAGCTAAACAATGTAGAACAACAGTCTACGTTACAAGCATGACATTCTATATTCCTTGATTTCCTTATTTCAAATATTTTAAAATTGTTTGTCGACTTTAGGTGACCTGTCAAACATAGACGTTGTTATCTCTGTTTTGTAAATGTATTTTCTGTCATTGTTTTGAACATTGTCCCAATACACTTTATTAACTAATGTTTCGCCGCAAGAGAGTAAAGCTATGAAGTGTATCGTGTTTCTTTCCACTCTATTTTTAATGCAGTTGTAGCAATTAATATATGTACAAATACAGTTATCAACTTGAATGACCAGCGAACATTCGAATTATATTTATGTCGTTCCTTCCGTGTTCCTTCCATAGCGATGGAATGTTTCTATATGTGCAAGAAAGCTACCATATAGACGGATGGAGAATGGATCCATATTTGTGATGGAAGAACTAATTATACACTGAAATATACGACTGTATTGATTTAGTTTCCCAATAGCTATAAATATTTAGATTTCGGGATATTGGAAATAAGTTGTACATTTCGGCGAGATGTCGAAGAAAAAGATTTCTTCCGTAAGGACTGTATCAAGTAAGATCGGAGACGGAGGTTTGGAAGCAAACAGCAGGAGTACGGGCAAGGGCGTCCCTTACCTGAGGGGCCGCTAATACGACTACCTGGCGAATGGTCAGGCGTGGCAAATGCCTGGCGTGGCAAAAGTCCGGCGTGGCAAGTGTCCGGCACCCGGTTTACAGTGTGCATTTCCTCGAAAATAAAATTCAAAGTTTCATCCGCAGCAACAAATGGTGCAACATGCACCAAACGGAATATCATAGCAGCCTCTATTTTTTACCGCAAACTTTTCCTAACGTAGCGCAGACTCTTATTTCGAAGTCAATATCTTATTTATTATGAATCTTATCGAAATGATGAGCCTTTCGTCTCAATGCTGACGTATAAAGATTTAAGTAGCGGAAAAATTAAATTTCTCGACTAATTAGTTTTTGCGAAATCGTTTGTCAAAGATGGCAGTGCATGCGCGTCTATGCTGTTAGTGCAGCGCGATTCCAACCATGTTGGGGAAAAAATGGCGGACGATTCAGCCTGGGTATTTAGGAGCTCTAGGCGCGAGGACGGTAGCGTGTGACGTCGGTGGCGCGAAATGCTCCGTATTGCATCTCTGGCGACGCCGTGCTCTCTCGCAAACCGGGTCGCCTAGCATCTGAAGCTGCGTTCGCACTGAGGGCTTTATCGCGGAAATTTGTGCCCGGCACACGTACCTGACGCTTTGTGACACAAATTGCAAGTTCCTGCGACATGTGGCTGCAGCATCGACGCTAGGATTCCGAGAAAAACTCTATTCCGCGACATGTGCCTGTGACCGTTTGCCGAGCGAGAACACGGCCAAATCCCGTTTAAATATTCTACTGCGCGTGCGCAAGTAGGCACGTGGGGTACGAGTGACTAGCCGTGTACGTTCGGCTAGTTGAAAACCGAAATTGTTTACCGTTTTGTGAACGTGGAGTGGACGAAGAACAATACGGTGAAACTAACTAAAGAATTTCGTGAATACCTCTCACAGTGGAACCCAACATTCCTAGAGTATTAAAACTGCAACGCCAAAAGCGATGAAATCCACAAATTAACTTTATTATTCGGTGTTTCCGATAATAACATTAACAGCAAACTTCACAACCTGAGGACACAATTCCTCAGAGAATTTAATACATGTAATTCAAAGACATCAGGATCAGAAGATAAGACGTTTGCATATCGGAATTGTATGCCTACAATTGTCTGCTTTTCCTGAATGATATAAACAGACCAAGAACGAGTTTATCGACGTTGAGGAAACTTAATTCTTGTGTTTCAAGATTTTTTATCACAAATATTTATTTACGTAACAATGAAGAATGTAAATGTGTTTACAGTAGTGTATGAAGAAGTGTAAATTTTTACTTACGGCAGCAGAGTGTGCTGATGTTGGCAATGACCATGAATGCTATTTGAAAACCCAATCACTTAAAATGAAGGGAATAATCTTTTGTGAACATCATGAAATAAAAAAATTAATGCTGTTCTTTCATGTACCCTTATCCGGTCAGTAAATTAATTAAACCTTATAAAACGAACATTTCGTTACCAACAGTTAACACACAGCGCCAACGGCTGCCATAAGTGAAATGTAACCTAATGAAAATGTGCTAATTTAATGATAATCATCTTCGACACTAGCGAACAAATATAACCGTTCCACATGTCTGTTGGCAGTGACAAAACGTGCTGCATAATAATTTCTCATTTGTTTATCATCTTCAGTCACATTTCTCTACCGATTCTGGATAGTGATGTAAGTGGTGGCTGCTCTCTTCTTCTCTGAGGTTTTACGGTCTCCGTTTCTGTGTTTTCAGAATTGAAAGTGTTTTTTGGTAAATAAGTTAGGCAAACTTCTCGATTTCTTCTTAAAACGCTTTGAAGATCAACCCAACATAGGGCCGCAATGGTTGCGTTATGGGGATAGAGGTGAAAAGGTTTTCGCAGAACTCGAAAAATAGACGATAAGTCCCAAACGAATTTTAGACAACTCGTCGGGCCCTACTAAGCCAGTGGTTAATATTCTTTCATTGCTGTCTGTGCTATGATTACCTGGGAGGGGTTTCATGATATTTTTTGTAAAGGCATCGTCAGCGACAATTACGTAGGTGCTGAGTACTGCTCTTCCAAAAGAGGTTCTGGTTCTGCTACATTCCAGTGAGTCTCGAATCGCTACTGTCAGTGCTGGTTTAGAGCATTTAGAAACACCATCAGATCCACTGCGAAAGAGAGTTCGATTGCAAATTAACACAACCGATGACGACTTACAAGTGTTGAAGAGAACAAGTGCGCATATACTCTCGAAGAAGGACGACAAATTTGCTTCGTTGGCGAAATACGTATAGAGTGAGCTCAGGGAATTAAAAAAAAGTGTTACTATCCAAAAAAGAATCCAAGACTTGCTTTTCGAAGCACCCATGCACCAGGGAGGACTCGCACCTCCGAAGGCGCCGCGCGCTCTGCAGCGAGGTGCCGACGTTTCTCACCATCTTCCTTGCAACACGGGATACAGATTATCTACATTAGTTGCAGTTAACTATCTATCTTCTCCACAAACTAACTATTCGTTTCGTTTCAAGTTGCGTTGCAAGTTTATGTTTCATGTAGAGATAGTGTCAGCAGAAATACTGAAATGGAGCATTATAAGACCGTTGTTTGCACTCATCTCTGTTAGCAAATTCCTGGACCTTGCTATCTTCTATCCACCCACAATCATTGAACGGCGACAACCGAACGAGGAGACGAGGAGGTCGCTAGTTCAAATTCCTAATGGTTCCTTTCAAAGGGCACGGCCGACTTCCTCCCCAGCTTTACCCAAACAACCAAAGCCTGAGCTCTGTCTCTAATTACCATGCTCTCGTCGGCACATTCACATTTTAGCAAAAATAAAGTTCTAACAAAATAGTTTGGTTTTCAAAAAAGCCTTTCAACAGAAAATATATATATATTCACCGATGAAATATTAGATGCTTTGAATAACCGGACATCACCCGTTGGGATTTGTTGTGATCTCTCAAAGTCTTTTGACTGTGTAAATCATGTAAATCTCCTAGATAAACTTAAGTACTATGGTATGAGTGGGATAGCGCACAAATGGTTTAAATCATACTTAACTGGAAGAGGGCAGAATGTTGAAATAAGCAGTTCATATGATATGGAACAAACAGCTATCGAAAATGGTCTCCCACAAGGTTCGAACTTAGGTCCTTTGCTGTTCTTATTATATTAATGATTTTCAATTCGAAGATGCTAAGCTAGTTCTTTTTGTTGATGATACAAGTATAGCTATCACACCTAAATGATAAAATTGTAAACGATGTTTTTCAGAAATTTATTAAGTGTTTCTCTACAAATGCACTCTATTTATGAGATAAAACCCAGTATATAAAGTTCCATACAGTAACTTATCTGAAATCATTAATCAATATAGACTTTCTACGGAAATCTGTATCTAACGCAGAATATTCAAAATTCTTTAGGTCTTTGCATTGACGAGGGACTGAATTGAAAGAAATACATTGAAGAGTTGCTGAAATATATGAGTTCATCTATTAAGGTCATTGCAAATGTTGGTGATATACATCTCAGTAAATTAGCTTGATATGCCTATTTACATTCACTACATTCATATGGGACCATACTCTGGAGCATTTCAACATTGAGTGAGAACATATTCATTGCACAAAAGCGTGTAATCCGAATAATTGCTGGAGCGCACCCGAGATCATCGTGCAGACATTTATTTAGGGGTTTAGGGATCTTCACTGTAGATTCACAACATATACATTCACTTATGAAATTTGTCATTAACAATACCACCCAATTCACAAGTAATAGCCCTGAGAGAAAGGGTGAGATTCACTATTCAAGGTTAAATCTAACTTTGGCACAGAAGGGTATGAATCACGCTACCACAAAAGTCTTCGGTCACTTATCAAGTAGCATCAAAAGTCTGTCAGACAGCCAACTAGTATTCACAAAGAATTAAAAGAATTTCTGAATGGCAACTCCTTCTACACTTAAGTTGACTTTGTAAATAGAATTTAGTAATTTCGCTAAAAATACATAAGAACATTTAAAAAAATCAAAAAAATCAATGAATATTAGTGTCACGTATAGACACCATTTATTAAACTGACACGTTTCACATCAAGCGAAATCTAAGGAGCGAAATCTATGGAGCCGGTATTAATCTAATCTAATCCAAACCCTTTTCTGGCTACATATCTCTCGATACTTCAGTTTTGTTCGAAATTTTCCGTAAATATAGCGAGTAATATAGCAGTTAACAAGACGAATTTTGGCAATATTAATGAAATAAAATTTTCGAAATACCTTGTCCAAAATCAACACTGCATAATTATTTTGTAATGGAAGTAATGTTATATAAAAACTTTGTTACACCTTAAACTTTACCGTATCGACCATTTTCTGTCAAATTACTTTCGTGTAATTACAGTTTATAAAAATCACGTAATAATAATGACATTATACAGTTATTCGTATATTGACAAGAGTACGATTACTACCATTTTCTGGAGTTAAGTAAGGCATCCTAAACAGTTTGACTTAATCAGTTTATAACGACACTTTACGCCTGGTTAATTATTTAACAATTTGAATTATATAAACAAATCCTTTGTAAAATGATTTGCTGTTTGTACTGATTAATCTGATGAGTATCTAATTTAATTACGGTAATGAAACAAGGGAATTTTATTGTACCAACTTTATTATAGAAGACTCTAAAAACTGCGATTATACGTACGCATTGTGGCAATAAAAAATCGGGTCACCACATAAAACAATTACAGGATGTAACAAGGCTGGTTGTTGTCATGGGAAAACCTACAAGACAGGTGATGAAATTGGTAGTTCTGGCGGTTGTGTACTATACCAGGTGATCAAAAAGTCAGTATAAATTTGAAAATTTAATAACTCACAGAATAATATAGATAGAGAAGTAAAAATTGACACACATACTTGGAATGACATGGGGATTTATTGGAAAAAGGAAAGAATCAGTAAACGTATTGCTAGACGCGTGAAAGATCTCTTGCGCGCGTCGTTTGGTGATGATCGTGTGCTCAGCTGCCACTTTCGTCATGCTTGGCCTCCCAGGTCCCCAGACCTCAGTCCGTGCGATTATTGGCGTCGCAAGTGTATCGTGATCGACCGACATCTCTAGGGATGCTAAAAGACAACATCCGGACATGCTTTACAGTGCTGTTCACAACATTATTCGTCGACTACAGCTATTGTTGAGGAATGATGGTGAACTTAATGCAGTCTTTTCGGGTAATCAGGAGAGTGATGGCGTCGTCTTGTCGCAACGTGTAACACCACATCGCGACCATGGCATTAGAATCACGGTATTCCGACATTTTTCATTGTTACGTAATTTTAATATTTTGTTAAGAGGCAGAATTTTCTCATTTTTCAAAATTTTTAGTAAATTCAAATTGTATCAGCGTAATTCAGAGCAATAGAATCCAGGGAATACTTAGGTCAAAACATCTCGTATATCAGAGATTATTTGTCAGATTGATATTAAAAATAGTACCCGCAGTAGAGTTTCTCTCTCTCTCTCTCTCTCTCTCATTCTCTCTCTATGTGCTCAGCTCTTTGTAACGAGCTCTCAGTGCCTATGTAAAATATGTAAAATATTATACGCGGTTAAATTCCAAGATAGTAAAAAACCCGAAAAAGTATTTAAACTTTAATATAAACCTTCATATCGTGATCATACGCGAAAGCGAACATTATCTTTGGACTTTGATCGGGATAGGCTAGGACGGAAGAATTATAAACTTCTATCTCCCATAATAAACTGATGAACATTCCAGAGAGATTAATACAATCAAATTTTGACGAAAATAATAACGAATTGTAAACTTATAAAGGGTGTACTGTGAAAGTATAGTGAATGTAACTATTGATTTCAGAATAGAGAATCTATGAACCTTAAAAAAACTCTTAAACAGTTATTCGAGTATTTAGTTCCCAAATATTGTCCCAGCATATTCTAAAAGTGAAGGAATATATCTAACAGTTTTGGTCAGGAGAAACTTATGATGAGATTTTCTAAGAAATAATTCTATAAAGGAAAAGGATCATACAAAAACAGTATCTTTGTGACGAGCGTCAAATTATCTGAAGTACCGCGACTCAATGATTTAAATTTTTATTCTTTGGTTTATTAAATATCAGCCCCTGAGAAACAGATTTTCATGCTCAAACATTAAAATAGGTCTTTACGTATAATGAAATCCAGAACCAATATTTACAGTGAAAAATTCAACAAAGATATAAATTTAATTAACTGCGAAGAGGTACCAAGGATACCAACTGAATTTTCATAATGAGGTGACAGAGAATTTGGAACCTATACATCCAATACAACTGTGGAAATGAAGACGTAATCCACAGCTTAAAAGTCGCAAGTTAAAACGCTAATATAAAACGAAGTCAACAGAACTGTCGCCCCAGTCACAAACCAAACCATGTCGCCGCCCAGTCACAAACGTTTCGATGAGCTTCGTGGTCATCATCTTCTGGCGATGGTAAACGTTTGAGCATTTCCTGTAAAGAACATCATCTTTGCTTTGTATTAATCTGTTATGCTAATTATTGATTTTCTGATCAGATGAAGCGCCATCTGTCGGACATTTTTTGAACCTTTATTTTTATTTTACTTTATTATTATTATTTTTTGGTTCTAATAAAACCCCATGTCATTCCAAGCATGTGTGTCAATTTTTACCCCTCTATCTACATTATTCCGTGATTTATTAAGTTTTGCAAATTTATACTGACTTTTTGATCACCCGGTACAGTATCGTCACAGCACAGACTGGCTCTGCATTATTACTACGAAGTGCCGCACTCAAGCTGAGCTCCGGAGCTTTATGTTTCCCACGCGCTAGTGCTGTCCACAGGAGCACAGCGAACATCCACTGAACAGTGGTGCCAACTGCATCTCCCTGGTTGTTTTGCTCTGATTAGGACGGGTGGCCGTTGTTTGCAGTTAGACAAGTAGAACTCCAGTGAACACTTAGCAGACAAGATAATGAAATATGGGGAGAAGCGCCGCAATGCAGCTGGGTTCACAAGTCTCTATTCACAACGTTTTCTTGCGCGACGTCTACTTCTGCGCACTTTCCAGAGGTGTAAAGATTGGTTTAAGGAACAAGGATACTATGCAACTACGTCTCGTGGGAATATCAATTCGCTGCCAATTTATGTTGCCTGCAGCGTGGCTGAGAATTTTGGAGCAAATCCCACGCATGTTAACCATAACTCAAATGTAAAACTTTCGTACCTACAATCTTTTAGAAACAAAATTGTTATCGTGCTATTTAATTTGCAGTATTATTAGTTCCTGTAATAATATTTATTATCAATATTGTATATGTCATTAGAAATGAAGAGAATTGTGGTAAAAAGGAATTTTGAAATACGTTGACTAAAAGAAGGGACCAGTTGGTAGGACACATTCTTAGACATTAAGGAATCATGAATTTAGCGTTGGAGGAAGACCACCGGCCGCGGTGGCCGAGGGGACTGCGGCGCTCTAGTCACGGTCTCCAGGGCCACTACGGTCGGTGGTTCGAATCCCCCCCCCCTCGGGCATGGATATTTGTGCAGTCCTTAGTGTAAGCTAGTTCATAAGTAGTTTGTAAGTTTAGGGACTGATGACCCCGTAGTTAAGTCCCATAAGCTATACAAACATTTTAACATTTGGAGGAAGACCAAGAGATGAATGAAGAGATTCAAATGGACGTGGGTAGCCGTTCTTGTGAAAAGAATAGGCGTGTTGAGGCTAGAGTAGGTTGGAAAGCTGCATGAAACCATTCTCCGGGATGAAGACCACAATAATATTAAATCCAATTCCATTCTGATTAGGACGAGGAAGAACTGAAGAGGTCTTCGTTACAAATTATTCTGCAGGAACGAGAATGCTACCCTTCCCATACACGAAATGAATTCCAAAAATGGGTGTATTTCTGCAGACGCCTCTTTTATAAAGTCGACGTAAAACCGGGTTTCATTAGACAGAGTTTTTGGCGAGATGATTTATATTTAGACGTAGACGTATCCAACATCACAGGGCTCATGCATATCCTCTGGTTACGATCACGTGAAATGAAAGCACATCGGGGTGTTAATGGTAAAGTACTGTGTTGCATTCTCGGAGACGATATCATTAAACCACCATTTGGATCACAGGCAAATGTTCAGCTGTATTTGTTTGTCCTATAGAATGAGCTGAAACTTCGGCATCTCCTAAAAAACATCCCACTTCAGCTAGCTGTAACACACTGGTTACAACAGAATGGTGCACGATCGCAGTGTTGCGGACTTAGGGGACTTCTCAACAGTGTGCACTGCGAGCGGTGGGTAGTTCGCGATGGATGTATGCAATGGGAAGCGAGATCGACACAATTTTAATCTGCCAGGAAGTTTCATAACAGCGCACACTCCGCTGCAGAGTGAAAGTTTCATTCTGGAAACATCCCTTAGGCTGTGGCTAAGCCATGTCTCCACCATATCCTTTCTTTCCAGGAGTGCTAGTCTTGCAAGTTTCGCAGGAGAGCTTCTGAGAAGTTTGGAAAGTAGGAGGCGAGGTACTGGCGGAAGTAAAGTTGTGAGGCGGTGTCGTGAGTCGTGTCGGGGTAGCTCAGTGGTAGAGCGCTTGCCCGCGAAAGGCAAAGGTCCCAGGTTCGAGTCCCGGTTCCGGCACACAATTTTAATCTGCCAGGAAGTTTCATAACTGCGCACACTCCGCTGCAGAGTGAAAGTTTCATTCTGGAAACATCCCTTAGGCTGTGGCTAAGCCATGTCTCCACCATATCCTTTCTTTCCAGGAGTGCTAGTCTTGCAAGTTTCGCAGGAGAGCTTCTGAGAAGTTTGGAAAGTAGGAGGCGAGGTACTGGCGGAAGTAAAGTTGTGAGGCGGTGTCGTGAGTCGTGTCGGGGTAGCTCAGTGGTGTAAATTGAAGAAAAAAAAGATTATGTTTTCTACTAAATAAGAGGCTTTACTTTTTGTTTGGTATACTTTGGCTCTAAAGCTGTGGCACACAAGACGAAAATTCGTCAAATAAGATTTTTTTATTATTATTTTTTTTTAATTCCTACTTCTTAACGAAATTTCCTCAAAAAGCACTTTTATTTGCAAGACAAGATGGAAGGAAGCATTCAAATAAATAAAATTTCAAAAAAAAAAAGGCAGATTGAAGCCGACGCCGAAGAAGGCGACTTAAAAAAAAAAAAAAAGAAAAAAAAAAAAAAAAAAAAGAGGCTGCCATGCTGCGTGTATGTTAAGTACAAAAAAAAAAAAAAAGTACAACAGGTGGGATCATACGAAGTGCTTGGCCAACGAGTACTTCTATAAAAAAAAAGAGGCAGTCAGTGCTGCGTTAAAAAAGAAGAAAAAAAAAAGTGGTAGAGCGCTTGCCCGCGAAAGGCAAAGGTCCCAGGTTCGAGTCCCGGTTCCGGCACACAATTTTAATCTGCCAGGAAGTTTCATAACAGCGCACACTCCGCTGCAGAGTGAAAGTTTCATTCTGGTATCATAACTGTCGTTCACACTATTTATGGATCAGAGGTTGAATTAACTGACAAAGGTGAAAATAAAGAGTCTCGCATATGCAGACGACTTAGTGGTGATAGCAGGATCGATTGAAAGCTTGCAGTCTAATAATTCTATGGATCAGATATGTAATAATTATGGTAAGAAGATAAGCATCTGAAAAACGAAAGTAAAGTCTGTGGGAAAGGGAGTTAAATAGATTGTGCCGAGCCGCGGTGGAGTAGCCGAGCGGTCTAAAGCGTCTCGCTGCGGAGCGCGCGGTTGCTCGCCGTGGAGGTTCGAGTCCTCGCTGGGGCATGGGTGTGTGTGTTGTCCTTTGGTTAGTTTACCTAGGTTTAAGTAGTCTATTAGCTACGGACTGATGACCACGCAGTTTGGTCCGATAGATTTACAAACATTTGAACATTTTGATTGTGCCGAATAGGAGGAACAAATTTGTAACAGGTGAACAATTTCAAGTGTTTAAGATGTATATTCTCACACGTTGGCAACATAGAGAAAGAAATTGAATCAAGGTGTAGCAAAGCTAATGCAATTATCTCAGCTACGATCTACTCTCTTCTTCAAGAAGGAATTCAGTACCAAGACTAAGCAGTGCACCGCTCTATCATTCAACCAACGTAGTTGCATGGCAGTGAAGGGTGGTTAAAGGTGACCGTAATAATAAGATTGTAGTTACAGACAAGAAAGTAGCAAAGTTGATTGCAGCCACGAACAAATGGGAACAATGGCAGGATGGTATGCAGATTGAGGAAGCAGTGAGAGCGAACAGGCTGAGGAATGTTCAAATGTTTGTTAAGCTTATGGGACTTAACTATGAAGTCATCAGTCCCTAAACTTACTACTTATAAAACGACCTCGCGCATCGGAGCATAGCGCCTCAATGCGCTCGGCCACTCCGCCGCGGCAACAGGCTGAGATGTCATGACCCACGCATGGGAGAAGCAAGGCTACCTCAGGGGTTCAGCAGTAGAGGGTAAGGGGAGTCGCGGTAGATCAAGAGAAAGTACTTGGATTAAGTCAATAATGACTTTGAAGGAATAGGTTTAACATCAGACGAGGCATGAGTGTCAGCACTGAATAGGGGATAATGGAGGACTTGTATTACTGGGGAATATGTTCCAGACTGAAACAGTGAAATGCGTAATCAGTCTCTAATGATGATGGTAATGAGGACGAGGGTCTTTCTCGAGCCAGGAATCGAACCCGGAAACCTTCTTACAGCAAGCAGTTTTTCTAGCAATTAGCTATATGACCAGGTACAGCTGCAAAGTGTTTGTTTTCAACGCTAGTTTAGCAAGGCCTCCTTCTCGTTGGTATAGTGTTACCGTTTACTGTTATGAGGACACCAGCAGGACCGTATTCAGGCAGGTGTAACATGTGCAGCTGCACGGGGCGGCAAGAATTTGGAGGCGATCGAATTTTTTTTTTTTTTTTTTTTTTACATTATTTTAACGCTACTTGAATCTACATCTACATGGGATACTCTGCAAATCACATTTAAGTGCCTGGCAGAGGGTTCATCGAACCTCCGTTATACTAATTTATCTCCAATTCCATTCTCGATTGGCGCGCGGGAAGAATGACACCTGAATCTCTCCGTTCTAGCTCTGATTTGTCGTATTTTATTCTGATGATCATTTTCACCTACGTAAGTGGGAGTTAACAATATATTTTCGCTTCGGAGGAGAATGTTGGCAATTGTAGTTTCGTAAGAAGCCCACGCCCATCCCAGATCCTGTATCATTTCCGTAACGCTGTCTCCACTGTATCGTGACAAAACAAAACGAGCTGCCCTTCTTTGGACTCTTACGATGTCCTCCGTCAACCCCACCTGATAAGGATCCCACACTGGGCAGCAATACTCCATAAAAGGGCGGACAAGCGTAGTGTATGCAGTTTCTTTAGTAGTTCTGTTGCATCTTTTGAGGGTTCTGCCAATAAAATGTTCAAATGTTTGTAGAGCTTATGGGACTTAACTACGGGGTCATCAGTTCCTAAACTTACAAACTACTTATGACCTAGCTAACACTAAGGACGGCACAAATGTCCATCCAGAGGGGGGATTCGAACCCCGACCGTAGTGACCGTGCAGACCGTGACTGGAGCGCCTCAGTCCCCTCGGCCACCGCGGCCGGCGTTCTGCCAATAAAACGCGGTCTCTGGTTCGCCTTTCCCACGACATTATCTACTTGTTCCTACCAATTTAAGTCAGAAGTAATTGTAATTTTGTGGAGTTTACGGCCTTCACATTTGATTGATTTATCATGTAAAGAAAATTTAACGGATTTCTTTCCGTACTCATGTGGAATCATCATTCTGGGATTTCATAATTTATTGGCAAACTGTTCACAGATATTTCTCCTCGTCATTAAACTCTTTATCACTCGTCTTGAGACCCCTTCCGGCTGCGCTACACTGCCCTTGCCTGCGGTGGTCAGCCGGCTGCTTGTGATGTTCTGCAGAGACCGCGGCAGGCAGAAAGGGAGGAGAAACAGACAAAGCGACACTCTTGATGGATGCAACTGTACTTTTGTAAGATATAAAACATTGTTATTATAAAAAGCCATTAAAATGGCGTAGGTGTAAATCAAACCAGCTGCCGTGACATCTGCAGTATCGTGTTGTACCTACGCCTACAAGCCTTAAAAAAATCGCACTGACGTGTTTTACGGCCCACTTTACATTCGTTGTTTTATAAATTTTTGCAAACATTTTGAACCAAAATAATAATCTAAATAATAAAAGATTAATTAATGAGAGTGTTTGAAACTCTTTTAGGAAAAAGTAATTAAGTAGTAGCGGGTTATGAACCACTAACCTTCAGCGTAATAGTCCAACGCCTTGCCCACTTTTTTTTTCATTTTTTTTTCCTTCTTTTATTTTTTTTTATATTCTTTTTCTTTTTTCTCCTCCATGAATAACAAAAGAAAACTGACGTACCTCCGTCAAAGACACTTTTTTTTTTCCTGGCTCTCTGAACGCTTCCGAGTTCGCCTTCTCAAGAAATGAAAGTTACCGTTTTGTTTCTATCGTTTCTTGCAATTCAGTTAATTTCTTTGCCTCTTCTCTTTATTTATCTTCTCTTAACTCGCGAATCGTGAGCTGCCAGGTTTTGATTTTTTATGATGATAGATGTCAAACCATAAGGAGAATGCTTTGAACATCATTAAAGGAAAGGCGTCCTCTCGCCATCTAAATTTAGAACTTATTGAACAAAAGTGTTTAACATAACAGAAATAAAGGGATAAAATGCTCTCATTAGAAGGACATCAAATTACATTCTATCTTCGTGTTCTACGTTTTCAAATGTCTGGGATTCTCAGTAATTCCTACATTCTTCTCTGAAAACTGCTTCCAAAAAGTTCGCATAGTTTCGCTTGTAATATTTTTTTCGTAATAACTGGCGAAGTTGCTGAACTATGTACATGCAGAAGTCCTCTTCGCTTTTAGTTGTACTTGACATTAAATAGTGGACGAAGTGACCTTTTAGCCAGTTAACAGAGTTCCGTTTTGTTTTAGGGTACGGAATAGTATCTGGGTACAAGAAATCGTCAGGTGTAATGCGAAGAACCGATGTTCTTGTGATAGTTGCAAGCTTTTTACGAATATAGTTCCAGACTTCTTGGACCTTGGAGCAAACAAAAAGATATTCGTCGCTGTCCATTAAGTTGCACGTTGCGCACAAAGGTGATTCCTTCAAATATATGGAATATAGCTTGGAGTTGGTGTGGACTTTCCTGTTCACTAAGCGATACCAGGAGGCTCTGACGGCAGTTGGCAAATCACGGCAGTGGATGTTCTTCCAGATTATTGGCCATCTGTGATTGGGATATTTTTGTTCGATGACGTTTCGGTTCTTGTTTTCCATTAACTTCTTATATACTGTCTGCACCGTCATGAGCTCATCATTTGGCATGTTTGGCTGTAGGTAGCTCAACTCGACTAAAAAGGTTTTAAAATGCGACATAGCGGTCGGAATATGTCGGACGTCGATTGGAGGCTGCAGACTGGTAGGCGTTATCTCGTTTAACAGATGGGCTGTTAAACTGTTTGGTAAGTTCTTCCAGATCTTGTATGTATTACACACGTATAGCGCCCGTGCCTTATTTTCAACATACGTAAGATTTAATCCACCATCCCAAATGGCCAAAGTCAGCGTGTCGTATTTGACTTTGAAGATGTACCCTCGAGTGACAAAGTGACCCAAAGCTGACATAATTCGCTTCATTGTCTCGTGTGGCATCGGTAAACCTGAGCAACATAATTGATCTTTGATGTTATGTAAACATTAGCGAGGGTAACCTTTTGTACTTCATCAAGTTTCCTGATGTAGTGGCTCTGTATGCATGCACGCAGACGTGCGAGAAGATTTCTGTAATTGACAGCGATCGTGTGCCTTATGTTACTCCGGTATTCGATGCCTAAGCATGTCAGTTTGGAGACTGGATTTAAGTATTCATGGTGCAGCACGGCAATCCCACGTCCAATGTTCATAAGGCCACACTTTCTTTCATTTAACTTCGCCCCTGAGGCAAGTTCGTATTTGTTAACAATTTGGAGAGCTGCTCTTAACTCCTGTTCGTCTGTAACTAAGAAACCTACGTCATCCGCGTAAGCATTGCAGGCTATCTTAATTCCATTGATTGTCAATCCTCGTAGACGTTGGTTCAGTGTAGCAAGAAGGGGTTCAATGGCGATAGCAAAAAGTGCCATTGACAAGGGGCAGCCCTGTCTCACCGAGCTCTTTATTCTAATTTCTTTTGTGAGTTTTCCATTCACTAGTGCTCTTGTTACACCTTTACTGAGGATTTCACTTATGAAGTGTATGAAGCGCTGCGGAAAGCCCATAGCATGCATGGTGCTCAAGAGGTACTGGTGGTTCACTTTATCAAATGCCTTCGCAAAATCAAGTGATACCAAGGCACACTGAATTTTGCAAGCCTCTGCTGTAGCGATCAAGTCTCTGTATTCACATAAGTTGTGTTGGATGTTTCTGTCAAGACCCACGCACGTCTGGTATCTGCCTATTATTGTATTCAGCATCAGTTTCAGTCTATGTGCAAAAATTCGTGCCACGATTTTGTAATCACAGTTTAGTAGCGTCAGTGGTCTAAAATCGTCAATATGTCTGCTTCCTGGGTGTTTAGGGATTAAAACTGCAATTCCTTCTACCATCTCTTTAGGCAGATTAAAATGTGGCTGCAACAATTATTGTACATAGCTAATAATTTTGGCTGCAGTTGTTCTCGAAAAGTATGATAAAATTCCGCAGTGAGGCCGTCAGGGCCCGGTGACTTGTTTTTGGGGCTTCGTTGTATGGCATATTCCAGTTCGTCCTCTTCAATTTCTTTAAGGAGATTCTCGACTTGTGCGTCACTTAACGTCCCTTGAAGGTTGTGTAACAGCTCCTGTTGCATTATTGCATCGTTGCTTCCTGTTGCCAGCAGCTCTTCCAGGTGAGTATGAATTGCATTTTTTATGTCGTGTTGCTGCACGAGGGTGGTCCCGTCACGTGACCGGAGTTGCGTGATAATTCTTCTTCTGCCTCTCTTATTCTCACGAATTACGTGGAACATAGAAGGTTCTTCCTGCTTTATTAAGTTATCAGAGCGAGACCGGACTTTGTACCCATCACACTGTAGTCGCTTGATTTTCAGAAGTTTTGCTTTAATGCGCTTTATTTGTACGTAATTGTCAATGATCGTCGCGTCCGATTTATATAACTCTCTTAAGCAAGAGAAGTAGAATTCTGTAGTCTTACGTTGCCAGTAATACTTTTCTCGTGAATATGCTTGAAACATTTTCCGTATCCTTGGTTTGGCATGTTTGAGCCACCATTCCGTCACTGAGTTGTATTGTGATGCTTTACTTTCACATGCCCTCCACGTATCATTAAATGCACGCTGGCATGCTACATCATGGAGAATGGAGCTATTCAGCTTCCACGTGCCTCTGGCCCTGTATGTGCCTTGTTTGCACATGTTAACAGTACATATATATGCGGCATGGTCTGATAAAATTGTCGGCCAAATTTCGGAATGTAGGACGGCAGAAGTAAATTGTTCGGTGACATATATTCTGTCCAGCCGACTTGCAGAATGGTTCGTGACATATGTGAAACCTTGTAACATGCCGTGCAGGTGTTCCCAAGTGTCAATTAAACTCAGATCATTGACAATACGTTTCAGTTCCATCGATGTGTTAAAATTGGGCGTCTGGTCTTTACGGTGCAGCACACAGTTAAAGTCACCTGCAAGTATTAGATTATCATAATTCCTTCCAAAAAGCTGTACAATTTCACTGCTAAAGAATTCTGCCCTGCCTCGCCGATTGCTACTGCCGGATGGCGCATACACATTAATTATGCGAGTGCGGTAAACGGTGACTGCAATTCCCCTGCTATTTGGTAATTTCTCCACATCAGTCATTATGATGCCTTCTTTTGCCAAAACAGCTGTCCCTAGATCCGCTCCACTTCCCGGATTGGTGATAACAGTATATCCGGCAATTCGTTCAAGTTCTATGGCAGCCACTTCCTGTAGCAATATGATGTCAATGTCGGCAGCACGTAGCAGATCCTGTAACATAGACAGTCGCAACCCTGACCGGATCTTATTGATGTTGAGAGTGGCTATTTTATAGGCTTGCGACTGATTCATGGATTTAAGGTTTTACAGCAGTTAATTTGTCCTGTTAGGGTGACTAGAAATAGGAGGCGTTTTGGTTACTATCGTGCCATCTTTTGCTGTTGTAGTCTCCTCCCTCGAGATGGTTGAAGATTCCGTCCCCAATTTCTGGACCGCGTCCGTGTCAGCATTCTCCTCTGCGTCTTCCATTTCCT
The DNA here is from genome assembly GCA_026315105.1 of Locusta migratoria. Lineage (NCBI taxonomy): Eukaryota > Metazoa > Arthropoda > Insecta > Orthoptera > Acrididae > Locusta > Locusta migratoria. The sequence continues at coordinate 82,952,317 of CM048751.1, read as the reverse complement.
CTGCCCAGGATTTGGAAAATGTGGACTGATGCAAAGCCTCTGCTTGTTTTATTTCTGCAGATGAGGCCAGTGCTAGTTGTGTAGACGTGGTAGACGCTGTGCCATCACTCGAACCTTGATGCGAAATCGATCCGGAAGAGGCAGACATCTCGACATCCATTCCTGCCGAAACTGGTTGACCCACATCAGCAGTCACAGAATTTTCATGACGGATCTTGCTTATAACCTTCTTAGCTTTTTCCCGCAGTAATGGGGCGACTTGATTAGCGCCCTGGTGTGCTCGTCTCCGTTTCTTAGTTTTCTTTACCGAGGATGACCACTTCGATGACTCCGAACCATCAGAATCAGACGTCCGTTGTTCCGTCGACTCGTTCTCATCAAGAGATCCAGGATCCATCGACTCCCGCACTTCATGAGGTCCAGGTATAGGGAGGGCTTCACTCAATCCTGTGTGTTCGCGGTCTGATTCACTCGGTCCTACGTTATCACTCGTTTCCATATGTGTGTCAGTGGGAATTTCAACAGTTGAAACGACATCAACGTTTGAACTTTCAGGTACGCGTTTCGTAACTGTCAGCGCTGCAGCACGTTTATCATTGCCGTCTGGTGGCGGGACATCTAAAGGTGGAGTCGCGGTTTGCACTGCAGCTAGCGCCGACGAGTAAGTCAGGGGCAGCGCCGTTGTCACGGAGGGACGTGCGGCCTCCCCGGCTGGTATCTGCGCCACGCGCCGCTGTAAACACTGCGCTCTGACGTGGCCTGTTGCGCCGCAGCCAGCGCAAGTCCTCGGCTGTCCATCGTATATGACAATCCCACGGTTTCCGCCTACAGTTATGTAAGAGGGGATATGTTTTGTTAGGTCAATCTTAACCTGTCGCACACCGCTTAACACAGGGAATTTGTGGCTTTGAGAGAACCTTTCCGCAAAATTGTTCAAAACCTTGCCATACGGCGCTAGGACTGCATTAATTTGTTCCGCTGTTGTCTCAAAGGGCAGCTCGAAAATGCGCACTGTCCGGATGCCAAGTCCTGCATGTGTGACAGTCACCTCACCGACAGCACCGTCCCTGTATTTAAATTTTAAGGCCCCTCCACAACTTGCTATTACTCTATCACATACATCTGAGTTGATAACTTTAAGGAAAACCACACTAGTGACGATAGAAAAGTTAATTCCAATGACTTCATCGGCAGATATCTTAACGGTTTCTTCTAACCAGTGTTCTACTTCGAAAGAGCTCGGTCGGGGAAAAGTCGTATCAAATGTGAACTTCAGGGTATCTATTCTTTTAGTCTGATTCATGATTTCATGGTTTCCTCTACAGCTAGGACGACGCTGTATGCACGCGACTTACCGCGCCGACGTAAACAAACTCGCCACGGCGCGCTGCTCCGCCGGAGGTCCGAACACCGCCGCAGCCGCGACGAGACTGCCCACTATGCTACGGCTATCAATTACAACTTGCGCCCTTTAATCTTGTACTATTGATGGCCGTTGTTAACTGATGATAATATGGCGTTTGTAGACATTAGATTATGATTTATCGTAAGAAGAACGAAAGTTAATTCTTCAGTGCGCGATTGCTTTGAAATGACAACGTGTACATTACGATAAGAAAAATCATCAAATACGGAACGCAAGATGGCGTATGCCAGAGAGTTCTGGGCGAGGAATGTCACGTGACATCTCGGAACGGCTGGTTTTCGTTAATTGAATGGAGGGTGTCAAATCTCCGTTATTTTTGCAAATATCTGTCAAACGATACAAGATATGGAAAAAAAACATAAGAGAGCAAAGTTGTAGAGAATTTTCTTCTCTAAAAATTCGGTTATTTATTTTTCGCGTCAGATGAACGGTTTATTTGCAATTAAAATTACATTACAAACGACGTTTTTGGTATCACTAACGTATTTATTGTCTGAAAAATTTGAAAAAGCGTGGTTCTGGTCTCTGTTAGCCACAAATTATGCCTGTAAAATTTGGTGCCGATTGGTTGAACGGTTCGACCTAAAAAGTGGGAACACGTTACAGAGAGACAGACATCGTCATATCACCGTTATTTATGCAAATATCTCTGAAACGATGCAAGATATGAAATAAACATAAGACATTAAAGTTGTAGAGAATTTTCTCCTCTACAAACTCGGTTATTTAATTTTTAATCTCAGATGAATGGTTAAGCCGTTATTTTCATTTAAATTTCGAGCTGTCAAATGACGATCGCAAAGGCCCACTTTTAGTGTTACTACCTTAACCTATATACCGAATTAGAGACTGATTGAGGTATTAAACGATGAAATCTTGTCGACTGGTGTTACATTTACATTTTCTTCGCTTCATCGAAGCGGGTACAAATAAAGTCACCAGGCGGTTGTTCTCGGAACTGTCAAGTGGACAACAGATGACTCGCTCGCAAGGCGCGCCATTCTACTGGACGGCTTACGTCTTGCCCGCACTCTGTGTGAACGCATACAGAGCGTCAGCGGCGGGCAACAACGAGTCCTCACCGCATGGGCAGTCCGCTCTGACTCAGCCTAAAAAAACCACTATTATTCCATTGCCGTCGTACACATTATTGTTCCAAGTGTTTCTCGGTTATAACCAAGGTATTAGTCTTGTGTAGTTCGCGAACGAACTAGTTCGGAAGAGCCCTCCCACAGGCGAACTACGCGAACTAGTTTGCAAGTGCCTCGCCTCTTAGTTCGTCGGCTCCTTTTCCGAAGACTGACGGAGAACAGCGAGAGGACGCGAGAGCGCGCAGATTCACATGATTCCCTTCTGCCAGTTACCGTCATTTCGAGCTGAGATGCAGCTCAGCTGTAGTTTCTTAGTTCACTACCACAAATTTTCTTTTCTATGGTATTCAGCAGTGTCTAAATATAACCCTCATTCCATAGTTTAAACTTTACATATTTCGTAGGTAATGTTCCTGCAAAGAACTATTAAATAAATAGAGAAATCCATTTAAAAAAATAAATTCTACGAGTACTCTGTATGCAAAGTAGTTGAATACCATTGTATTACCCATTCGTGTAAATAACTGGTTTATTTGCTTAAGTATTTGATGTCTAATTGCCCAAAAATACGGGTAATAGCACACGCTTGGGCAACACTGATCGTTATATAAGAAAGCTCTCATAACAGAAGAAAGAGCTCTTTTAGTAGCGGTAGCAAAAGCCAAAAAGAGCGGACGAACTAAAAAGAGCGACCTACTTCGCGGCCGAGCTGCGAACTAAAAGGAGAGCTAACGGTCACGAACTAAAATATGCGCGATCGGTCGCGAACTAAAATATGCACGATCGGTCGCGAACTAAAACATGCGTTACCATATCTCGATTTTTAGTTCGTTGGATTCTTTTCGGATGACCGACGGGCAATAGCGAGAGGGCACACAGCAGAATTAAAAATCACGTGTTTGCCTTCTGCTGATGAGAGCCATTTCGAGATGAGCGTCTGCCTGCTAGATTACATAGTTTAGTGCTACATAATTTCTGTTTTTAATTATTCTGCACTCTGCAATATCTGACTAATAAATTCCATAATGCCAAGATATAGAGATAACTCTAAACTTAAACGCTAGAAATTATCCACAAACTGTTTCTTTTGGTTTGCGTGATACCGTTAGAGGCTCAAGCAGCAAGCGCTTGAAGAAGCTAGGTGGGGGAACTTCTCCTTCCACCTGCATGCGCATACCACGCCGCTCAGCCGTCGCTGGGAGCGGACGAACTAAAAGAACGAACTAAAGTAAGCCCTCCCGATCGCGAACAATTATGCGCAAGTGCTTAGAGTACAAACTGGATATAGTACAATTGGTTCTGCTGTAGATATAATGAAGGTACAGCGAATGTCCGACATTATACATTTATACAAATTTTTCATTGTATAGGCATGAATGGACGATCTAGACTGAGTGGCGCTGCATATTGAAAGAAAGCTGAAGAGAAAAGACGAAGGGACAGTAAGTTTAATGTTTCTACAATGGTGTTTCATTCTGTAATTTTATTATGTTTTAACTTTGTTCCCCTGCTTAGTGTTATGGTATATGGTAAATTGATTAAGTAATATATTTATTCAGAGCTTCGATTACAGTAATAAATTTTAAAATTCAAGTTTTTTTAAAATCCCAGTTGCTAGGGGGGGGGGGCGTAAAATAAATCACTGCACGGGGCGTCGCACACCCTAAATACGGCCCTGGACACTGGACACCAGTATTAACTAACGTTAGCGGAGTGCTGTGTGCGTGGGCATCTTAGTACTTTAGGGAACTACAGAAACAGGAGTGACGTTTCAGCCAAACAGAGTACGGAAACTCAGTCGGCATTATTTACTGTCCACATTTCTGTCTACGTCACAGGCGAAACCGTGATTCCGCACGGAAGTATTAAAAAGCACAACGTTTTCGCCAGACTGTTCCCCCTCTCAGGAAAGCAATGGCCTCTCGTGAAACAAAAACAGGAAGGCAGCCCGCGGGAAAACACATCCATATTTAAGGGCGCCCCACACTTTTACCTCACCCCCGGCCGTCGTACCTGGCGCGCGATGTAACGCTTTCCAGTAAGTGCACCGCTTGAAGGCGATGACGTCATTTAGCCGAAAAATAGGTGCGCGGGCTTCGGCCATCAGCACGCCGATGATAAATTTGTTATTCCCCGTCTGCAGGTTCACGGCGGCGGGGGCTGGGATCCGCTTTACGCGCCCCTGTATGCGCGGGGTGTCCGGGCGCCATGTTTTATTCACCAGGGGGTGGGGGTGGGCCGGGCTCCGCAGGCAGCGTCGCTGGGGTCGTAGCCCGGCTGTAGAGTTCTGCCGGCGACGGGGGCGGCGCGCTGATTTCTGGAATCTCATCTTCCGGCTAGGGACGTCGGGCTGCACTAGGGATACAGCTGACGCAGACACCTGCCGTATCACTGCGCATATCTTATTCGGCGCGGTTATCCTTCCTGCGAAATTACCCTGTGGTTCGCACACGACGCCCGGTGCGACACTGCATCTCGCACAAGACATTTTCCGGCTGTTGACCGTGCGTCTTGAACGACGTCTGTGACCCACTACATACCCGCGTAGCCATTTGACATGCCCGGATCTTTAGTAGCAGTCTGAAGTGCAGAAGTGAGTGGAGCAACTTTTGAAGATGCAGACTTTTCTGCTAACCATCATCAAAAAAGGTTCAAATGTCTGTAAATCTATCGGACCAAACTGCGTGGTCATCAGTCCGTAGCTTACAAACTACTTAAACCTAGGTAAACTAACCTAAGGACAAAAATACAGGACTCGAACCTCCACGGCGAGTAACCGCGCGCCCCGCAGCGAGACGCTTTAGACCGCTCGGCTACTCCACCGCGGCTAACCATCATCCATCAGTCGCGAGATATCATGTTACAAAAGGGAAAGTTATCAGACAAGCGATGCTTTCCAAAGTTTTCCTTCTCGCTAAATTATGGACCTTGAAAGTTATCATATCACATGCAGAACATTTAAATGTTCAAATGTTTGTATAGTCTATGGGACTTAACTACGGGAACATCAGTCCCTAAACTGACAAACTACTTATGAACTACTTACGAACTAGGACGGCACAAATATGCATGCCCGACGGGGGATTCGAGCCCCCGGCTGTAGTGGCCGTGCAGACCGTGACTGGAGCGCCTTAGTCCCCGCGGCCACCGCGGCCGGCGCAGAACATTTAATATAGTCTCACTAACGAAACGCGCATGCAAGAAATTTATAATGAGAATTCGATGCTGATAGACCTATAGATTGTAGATTTAAACAGAACATGGCACAGCCACGATTTCAGTTTGATTGGAATAACGAGTGGCATAAAAAAGAAGGTTAATCATAGACAATTTAGTGGGTCGCGATATTGCCAACGCCTGAAGAGGTTGAGATTTACATGAAATACTTCTGTTCTTTAAGGTTATTAAAAGTTGTGGAGGCACGTAGGATTTTTATTATTATTTTTATTTTGCTTATATCTACTACCGTTAGAGTGGGGAAAGATAGAAGTCAGCCCTCGTTATTTACCTTTTGTTGATCTAAGAAGCAAACTTAACAAAAATAAAGCTGCGGTGCGTTAAATGAAATTATGCGTACCCTGTTATTTGTAGAATTGTAACTGACAGGTAACGAAGGAAGGAGTGTATTTATTATTAATTAGTTTACTTGTAAAAAGGAAAGGGACTTGTGTCTGTTTCTTGATATGTGTAATTATTCTTTTGTTAATTAGTCTGTGCATATGTTACAGTTGAATGTATTATGTCGTCAATAAATTGTGCTTAATTACACGACAAGTTTAAGTAAGCATGGATCGCTAAGTAAAATTTTGTGGAGATTTAATCACCCTATACAAACGAAAGAAAATACAAGTTTTAAAATAATAAGGTAATTAACATTACTAATCTGTGAAGTGACTTGGACATTAAAAGTGATAATTCTCATATTTTAACAAATTTCCAATATTACGAGTCTTTAGCCACATACAGAGACTATTGTAACGTAGCAGCAGCGTAAATGTTTATCTTTGAAACAGTTGCATGTTTATAAACAGCTGTTGCTAGTATCACAACTGACAAACATTTGCGTAAACATTTTTCATAATACTAACCGCAGATTTGTGAAGGGTTAAAGTTTACGGTGTTATTCCACTAATATATTGAACTGACATACGTAAGGGTTGTACGGAAATTGAATAATTAATTTTGGTACGTATTTATGATGAGACAAATATTAGAAGCGACACGCAAGGCAGACTGTGTACGCAATCGTATTATCGGCAGTGGAGTTGTCAACAAGGTTACTTAATGAGTTACGACAAGGCGATACCGAATAGCGGTACCACTTTCAATATACTAATATTATTTCTTGTGTGTTTACAAGTGAAATCTCATTCCTTGCACGTGAATTTTCATTGAAAGAACCTGGATTATTCTTGTTTATGAAAGTCAGATGCGTTTATATTATATTACTTGGTATTCACATGTGCTATACGAAAGATCTGTTAGTGTGTCTTAGTGAAATTTGTATCGTATGCATAGGAATTGTGACTTTATTAGTACACTGGTACTATAGTCAGGGTTTGCGTGTACGACAGATGTAAATATATACAAGCTACAATAAGGCGCACGAGAGAAAACTGTAGTTAATGTGTCCATTAATGATATTTTCACGCTACGGTAGTGTGTGCTCTGATATAAAACTTCCTGGCAGTTTAAAACTGTTGGTAAAGTACTCACCTGCCGGCCGCGGTGGCCGAGGGGACTGCGGCGCGCCAGTCACAGTCTGCACGGCCGCTACGGTCGGGGGTTCGAATCCCCCCTCGGGCATGGAGGTTTGTGTCGTCTTTAGTATAAGCTAGTTCATGGTAGTTCATAAGTAGTTTGTAAGTTTAGGGTCTGATGACCCCGCAGTTAAGTCCCTTAAGCTTAACAAACATTTGAACAGTTTTTGAAAATACTGACCAGTCCATTAGGGCCGGTTGGCACAGCAAGCAATTACATTGTTTAGTAGCAAATACAGTCGTGGTTGAAACTTTTTTTTAATCTATTTTTAAAGCTTTCTACCCTTGTGGAACATCCTCAGAAAGTCAGGAAAATAAATGAAATGGGGAGCATAAAACTAAAATCCCAATCTTAGCGTTCAAAATCCCACTAAAAATTAATAATTGGTAATTGACCAAAAAACAAAATCATTTATTAAATGCGAACGAACCCGGCAATGCTTCGCAACTGCGAGGTGTGCATGGGAATTGGTTTTCGATTCTACACTCCTTTACTCTCTGACTGGCGCCTATTTGCTTTTCAATGTCCCTTGATGATAGTCCCTCTGAGATAAAGCAACAATCCGTGTACGTGTTGAGATTCATCTTGTTAGCATTGGAGAACGTCAGTAAAATGTTTACTTTACTGCCTATACTGTACGTACACAGTTTATTGAGATTAAACTGCTTCACCAACATTTAACGAAACAGGTATGCATTGGCAAGTGTGTTTACATTTTATGACAGTTCAAAAAACAGACAAGGTACACTCCCGAAGTGTGTTGTGGGCAATGACCACATCTTTGGTACGTAGGCATAAACGATCCATCGGTTGGGCAGCAACGAACATGTTAGCTGCTCATGCTCACAGGTAATTCGTGCGCGCAGTAGCATAGTGCTCTGGCAGAGCTAGGTAAGTACATTTTGACTTTTCATATTCGCGGAATTTACGACGTTAACTGCGAATGGGTAAATTTGGAAATGTGTACCCAGCCGGGTGGTTGTCCTGACCGCTATATCACTGGTGACACCTCGATCACCACAACAGCACGGACTCCTCAAGTACGCATCCCGCAGGTACAATTTTGGGTAAATTTGAAAATGTGTACCCAGCCGGGATTCGAATACTAGTCTTCTGCTTGTTGGGTGGTTGCCCTGACCGCTATATCACTGGCGACACCGCGATCACCACAACAGCAAGGACTACTCATGTACGCATCCCGCAGGTACAAGTTCTCCACTTTTACCTGCCCACTATTACTCAAACACATGGTTTTTGCAATCTATTACCGTAAGAGTAAAGGACAAAGAGTGTCTTCGCACTGAAGAAAGGATTATCGCCCGTCATCGGTGTATATATATATATATATATATATATATATATATATGCGCAAACAAGCTGATTTGAGGTTGTACACCGATTACTATCTTCATCACGTGAAGTACGTGAAGAAGAAAGATACAATTAAAGTTAAGAAACTTAAAGATGACCTTATCACTGACATTTCGGAGGATGAAGAATGGATACAATTGCCTTCCGAGGACAGTAGCGATGTCGAACCACTTTATAAGCAGCAATAATGTCTCTTTCGAGTATGTCAAGAAGGTAAATCAACCAAATCTAAAATCGCCAGTCGTTTAAAACAATCGTGTATTATTGCAGAAAGATCAAAGACAGGAATTATTTCTCTCGTTATTAGAAATATAATGAACACCCAGAAACCAAACATGACAAAAGCCAAGGCCATATAAGAGTACGCTTTGTCTACTTTTGAAGAGCAGGGGCTAATCTTATGACTGTGCATGAAGTTTATATGAAGCGCTAGGCAAACACGAAAACTAGATTGCATGGACTGACTGATTTCAGAACTTGACCTACATAGATGTGGAAGTTTAAGGCAGTTCACAAGACTTGCGTCGCTAAGTTATGCAGTTTGTAACGTTCAAACATGCTTAAACGCATTTGGTATTGAATGCAGGGACACTATAGGTCCTAGCTATTCAGAGATGAAATTCTGAATACCGGGAATGGATTTAATTACCACAATTACAGAGACTATCTAGTATGGGTGAAAGAGGTACGACTGTCGGAATAAAATCAGCGTTTGGAATATCACATTCATGTACAATTCAACCAATTGTTTCCATGGAAGGTAAAGATCTTTGTCCACTACTAATTGTCTTTCTTGAATCAAGTTTTACGTTTCGCCCTCATGTGCGTAAGAGCATCAATCTTCCTCCGAACGTATGCCAAACGGCTTCAAAACCAGACAACGGAGACATGTGTGCTCTTGAACAGTGGCGAGATATCTGTCACTTCCAATATTTGATCAAGATGTGGTCTGGTTCTGGATTTATTTTCAATCCATGAACGGGATCTGTTCGTAACTGAAGATAAACACATAAAAGTAACAACCATTGCAACAGGCGCAACGTGCCTAGTTGAACCTTTTGATGTAAACTTCTTTCACAAGTGGAAAAAAGTCGCTAAAACTTTCTCTGTACCTGACGTCATTGATATTGGGCTCCACAGTTGCAACGCTGTCATCAACATTCATGCACTCATTCATAATCAGTTCAGTGGACCCATTTTCAATCATTCCTGGAAGAAATATAGATTTCCATTTGCATTTGATGTGTTTGATGCTCCTGACAGTGTTATTTGGAATATGGAAGATTGAAGTTCTTCAACAGACAACTCCAGAACCGTATATTTATTCAGTTTGGATATTGGGCGTTACATTTATCTTTAACAAATTTCTATACCAAGATTCACAAACATCCATCATAATAAGTACGTACAGATAAATGGAAGAAGAAAATAATCATAATCATTACGTTATACTACTACTTAGGGATTCTGTCCTATTCCTTACTACACCACTATAGAGTGGCAGCATTGCATAATTACCGAGTTTAGTGATTACTGATTTCACCTTAATTTTCCACTGTAATTAATATTAGTTCAGTAACCATGAGACATTTTGTGAATGTACTGTACGTCTTCAACCATCTCGTCATAGGTACAGGAGGAATGTGATTTCAGTGCACACGGATGATGCAAAATTTTCTGGTATGTGTATGTGTATACTGTTTGACAGTATATTAAATCAAGTCGTGCAGAGAAATAAACGTGTATGTAGTACTGAAGATTCTTGTAAATGCAGTGATATACACTCTACCGTCCCGAATCCTAGTGGAGGGTCTTAGCACTGATTTACAACCTCGTTTCGTCTCACAGTTTTTAGTCTCCTTTCATTGAGGTGCACTGTTGGAGTTCTACGCTTCGTGTAATTTTTCTTCTGAGTTATTTCGCTGGGTCGAAACAGTGACATCCACTTTATTCCGTGATAAACCGTGCTGACACCGAAACAACGGTCGTAATCCGGTCTCGCAAACTTTAATGGCTTCGTAGGTCATAATTTTCTTGGCTTCCTCTGTCACCGTGAACGCTGCAAACAGGACACTGCCAAATAATGACTTCCGGGAAAACAGAAGGATTTTCACCTCTTTAGCTTCGAATATGTGTACTATTAAATAAGAAACTGTTCTTGTAATTTGACGATCTGAAATGAACAAAACCATTTACGCTAAAGTAGTTTTACTTATTATTCTGAATCTAAAATAACTGTAGCAGCAAACTAAAAATCTCCTTATATATACGCGAGGCGAAGCCATTATAAAATCTCCACAATTTCAACATGTTTATTAGTTGGATAAATATCTATAGCTAGTGCGAAATTATCGAATAATTATATGATTGCCTACATTACCGTTATTAATATGCCCATATCGCTGCTGGTGCACATGTATATGAATTGAAGTTAACGCTTTTTACTCATTTTTTGATGCAGTTATACGGCGGCAAAGAAAATTTAATTCTGGACTTAAATGCACTTAGCATGTTTCGTCACAAACCTAACTTGAAACCAATTAGTTTTTACAGTCATGGTATCGGCAAACCACCTGTGCACTGACTGACTCTTTCAGTTAATGTGAGGGAATGTCATACTGGAAACAAACAACTGTAGATGGGGAAGTATTCTTAAGATTTTAAATCTGGAAACTTGCAGTTCAGTCACAGAAGAAGTAAAAAATTGACCTTCAATGAGACTGGTTTCAGAGGTCAGGAAACTTCACATCGCAAGTGACCAGCCTTAGTAGTCGCTATAATAGATAAATCGAATCGTAAAAGCGATTAAGAAACAAAAGTTAAATACTTCGTGTCACAACAAAAGCAAACATCACTGAATAACATTATTGAATACTAGCTTAAACCCGCGGCTCCGCTCTCGTGTTGGTTGATTATGATAGATAAGCTATCTTTCAGTAGTGTGCTATTCGTATGCTTATCCTTACAGAGAAAGATCTGAAGACATTTAGCACGCATAGACCAAAGATATGGTCTGTGGTATCACGTTTCGCTGTATGTATCCTCCTTGCTATAGAGTCGCAAACGTCATCGCTGGCCTTCAGTCCTATTTTTTTTTTAATAATTTGACGACTTTCAACCACCGTATCTTCCTCCCCCTTACAGCTATCGCCATGGAACTGCTATGGTGTACAACGGGAGACTTCGGACAACAATCACACACAGACCATTCGTTTGCGTTCTGTAGTTTTCGCTGCAGAGAGAAATATTAACATACACACACACAAGTAGAATTCTATATACGCCGATAACTTTCCATCCTAATATACTCCAACCTTTCATCATTATCAACCCTCAAGTAACAATGCAACAAATAAAAGTATTTTCAAAGAGTAATTATTGTTCCGCATTTCGCGTTATATTCTTCAAATTACTAAATATCTATCAGATCGTTATAAAACCGTGCCTAAAACCTTCCTCAGATTTAAATTAGTAACTGTAGAAATATTTAAGTCTCTGCGTCTTGTCGTTCGGACGTGATAAGCGTACACCTAACAGACATTCACATCAATGGCTATCCGATCGCCATAAAACCGTGCCTAAAGCCTTCCACGGGTAGACATAGTAACTGTACAAATTTTTAGCTCTTTATGTCTTGTGGATCAGACGTGATAAACGTACACCGAACAGACATTCACATTTGTAGATATAGATAAATACACGAAAAATTGCTTGAACTGATCATCTTAATTCTTCGGATATCAGGAAGTAACACGTCGGTCACAGAGTTGCCAAATGTACTATAGCATGTTGCCAATTCTCCATTAGTCTAGCGACAGGCAGAATGCTTTTGGTCGGCGTTTGTGTTCCTCACGCTGGCTAACGCGGCTTCGAAGACGCGGCGCGCAACTGAAGGGAATACATGACATAGACCGCTGAGTCTTAATCGCTAAGAGCTATGTCTGACGTTTAGTTACAACCCGAACGTCGTAAATAAAGTGTTGGGGAAGTCATTTCAGCGGCTCTGCTCTTCGGTAGGCGTAGTAGGTAGGTTTGTTTTTCTGCCTTAAGCGATCTGCAGACTGAAATCCGCATTCATCCAAAATTATTTCCTATTCCCGCATAGGTATTCACCGTTAACACTTTTAGAATGATGAATTTCAATGTTATATTCCAGAATAAAATTTTCTTTTTGAATTCTTTCAGTCCTTGACTGTCTTTGGAATGACACAGTTAGGCCGATTCAATTTAAAGGTTGCAAACTAGTATTTCAGAGCTCGATCAGAGAAGCAAAGATTATGATATGAAAATCAGCATCTCCAAAACGAAAGTAATGTCTATGGGAAAGAGATTTAAACAGATTGAGTGCCAAATAGGGGAACAAAGTTAGAACAGGTAGACACTTTCAAGTACCTGGGATGTATTTTCTCACAGGATGGCAACATAGTGAAAGAACTGGAATCGAGGTGCAGCAAAGCCAATGCAGTGAGTGCTCAGCTAAGATCTACTGTCTTCTGCAAGAAGGAAGTAAGTACCAAGACTAAGTTAGCAGTGCACTGCTCTATCTTTTGACCAACTTTGTTGTATGGGAGTGAATGTTGGGTGGATACAGGTTACCTTATTCATAAGGTAGAGGTTACAGATTTGAAAGTAGCAAGAATGATTGCAGGCGCTAATAGATGGGAACAATGGCAGGAGGGTGTCCATAATGAGTAAATCAAAGAAAAACTGGGAATGAACACCATAGATGAAGCGAACAGACTGAGATGGTGGGGTCATGTTATATGCATGGGAGAAGCAACGTTACCTAAATGACCCATTAGTTCGGCAGCGGAGGGAAAGAGGAGTCGAGGTAGACCAAGAAGAAAGTACTTAGATTCGGTGCAGAATGATTTTGAAGTAAAAGGCATAACATCAGACGAGGCATCATTTGTGTCCCAGCCTCGTCGCCGCTTTTGTGTCTCGTTTCCGTCGTAGGTGTCGGTGGCCGAGTAAAAAAGTACCGACACAGGAATAAAGGTAGCACGCTTGTGCAGGTACGGAGGGGAGCAGCCAGTAGGACATCAGAAACTAGAAACACTAGAGTAAATTAGAACGAGATACATATTGCACAGAATTTATACAATACTTAACTTTTACATAGATCAGTACTGCAGAATGTTGATACATAGTTGAGCTAGAGTCCTGCCTAGTGCCTACCCGATAGCCAAGTCTTCTCTGGTGCCTATCTGATTCCGAAGTGCTAACTGGTTCCTATCTCAGTCCAAAGTGAACGATGTCGTTCAGTGGTGACCACGAGCGGATTTGTAGCAGAGGGCGCTCGTGGCTGACGTCGTAAGAACGCCGCGCCGTGCGTGCGTGGCGGCGCGCGGCGAAAGTAGGTGGCGCGCACTTTATACTTGTGCGACACCACAGCAACAATGTTACCATTGAATAGGGGATCATGGAGGAATTTTATTAGAGGTACTATGCTCCAGACTGAACGCTGAAAGGCATAATCCGTCTCTAATGATGATGATGATGATGATTCTTTCAGTGGCACTGTATAAGATAAAGGTAAAAGGTAAAGCAGTCAACAATCCGAAGATCGGTTTGAACACCACAGTGCTTTACTATGCATGGTCCTGTTTGGAGGTGTATGCCTTCCTCCGACCCTTGAACTGACTTACCCAGCCAATCATAGTGGATCCTACAGTTTAACGGGGGCTCCGAATCACGGTGCTACTCGGTATTTTTCACATGAGCAACAATGCCAGAGGGGAAAGAAGTGGAAAGTGACAGATAAAAATTGCAGGACCTGGCGGGCATCGAACCTGGCAAATTTAGACTTGGAGTCTTGCACTCTGCCACTGTGCTACGCAGCCGCACCTGTAGAGAACATCAATGTACAAATGTTACACTGATTACAAAATGCGCATAAACGTGCATATTCTATCCAATCAGACAAACTGTGCATAGAAATTTTTCCAAAAGGCCAAAAAAATAGACTCTCCGCCTGTGGAAAAATAAAGCACGTGAACAACTCTACTGTAAGTTGTGTTCCAGTTTCTGATTAAAATTGTTATGAGTATATAGAACAAGTAACAAAAATTCACGCAACTAATGTTATGAAGACCTAATTCGTAAGTGAAACTGTCATTCATTCTATAAAAACCGTAGAAACGAAAGCGTTGTCTACTCGTTACCTTTGTAATATTACTTTTGATGATGCATTACAAATTAAAGGGAAAAAGCACCTAATGACTGAGTTTTTCAAATTACAAACAGTTGGGTAGATTGTTCGAAGTCTGTTTCGCATTTGTTTTGCACTAACAACCCTGCTAGGACAACATTTAATTATCGAAATGTCATTGTTGCAACTTACTTATTATGACACTTTCTGACGAACCAAAAGCAGCTGACAAAGCTTACTGTAATTTCACCTTTAATAATTAAAAGTGGTTCCACTTCATACTGGTGGCTGGTACAGCAACAGGTTATGAATTTAAGCCGAAATTCAGTCTCAGTTACAAAATTTCCTTTATTTGAATGAAGCGTTTCGCCTTTTTGAGGCATCATCAGATAATGTGAAGAAAAAAAAACTTATGATGTGGTGCATACTACATATATGTACAAAAATTTTAACAGTCATGAGAAAATAACAATAACTCAGGAGGTAGGAATCGGGATTACCATATATGGCCTAGTTCTATACTGTAAGAACCATAACTGTATTTTATAGACAGTAAAAGAGAATAAACTTAGTTATATATGGTGAGCTATCGATCATCATTGCAAAATAAACCTTTTAGGATGGGAAGCTACCGTCGTAGTCGTTTAAAATTTAGGCTTGAAATGGGAGAATGCTACGAATAACTATGTTTGTTTTGACAATGACACCATCCACCTACCGCCTATTACATAAGTGATTAACCGCTGTATTAACTGTACCAGATTTCAGGAGTATCGGATATCTTATATTAGAAATGTGACATGATCGCATGTACATCTCTCTTTGTAAGTGGTTAAGCCGTATTTTTCTGTAGTTGCATTAGCTTTTACTAGTACTTTATATTTCCATAGCTTCACGGATTTTATTAATGTGCAATTTTTGAAATGTCAATTTGTATTCCTTTTAATTGCACCTCATTTGACTAGTACTTTACTATTTTATACACCCGTTTTGACTCGTATTTTACTATTTTATGGCTACACAAGGTTTATTAACATGCAGTTGTACAAAAAATTTTCCTTGCGGTTATAGCAGCTTGCGATCTCGCAGCTACTCCCTAATTGCTTTTGCATTATTTTAATTTCATGTCTCTTTCACTGTATTAATGATCTTACAATTATGTAATTGGTGCTATTAACTACACCGGTGAACAACGCCATGTGCCCACCATGATGGCCACTAAAACATTTGCGCGAACGGCTTAATCTGTGTTTTGGCCCGCAACGAGTTCGCAAGCCTTCGCCGGGCGCATTCTATCTGCCCACTGTGTCCCAACATGACATGTTTGGTTTCGCCTAACGTAGGTCACACCATTTTGATCATGATGTCGCGCATTCTTATTTAGCAGCTTGGCATATCATTTCACATGTGCCTGCATTCTCCCGTTTCAGGCCTAAATTTTAAACGACTATGACGATACGTTTCCTTTTAAATGGTGTACTTTGCAATGATGGCAGCTCATCATACACCGTTTACGAAAGTTTTTTTCTGTTTTACTTTCTATAAATTACAGTTATAGTTCGTACAGCATAGAACTATGCCACATATGGTAATCCCGATCCCTGCCCGCGTAGTTACTGTTATTTTTTCGTAACTGTTATAATTCTAGTACTTATATGTAGTATGCATTACATCATAAGTGGTTTTTGTCTTCAGATTATCTGATGATGCCTTAAAAGGGCGAAGGGAGGAGCCGGCCGAGATGGCTGAGGGGACTGAGGCACTCCAGTCACGGTCTTCACGGCCACTACGGTTGGGGGTTCGAATCTCCCATCGGCATGGATATTTGTGCTGTCCTTAGTATTAGATAGTTCATAAGTAGTTTGTAAGTTTAGGGACTGATGACCCCGTAGTTAAGTCCCATAAGCTATACAAACATTTGAACATTTTTTTTTATTTTTTATTTTTGCGAAGGGAGGAGGAAATGGTTATGAGAGAGAGGACGTAGGAGCAGATGGCAGTTGAAGGAAGGGTACGGTGAAAAGATCGTGGATAGAACAGAAGTAGTAGGAGGTGGATGATGCGAGGTAGATGGAGGGGTATGAGGAGACGAACAGAGAGATGGGATGAGGACTAGACGGATGTAATGTGGAGAACTTATCTTATGTATATTATGTATGTTATCGATGCATCTATGTCCAAAGCTGAGAAATGGAAATGCAAAAACTGGAAAATTACAAAATAAATAAATACTCTGTCATGACATAAATGATGTTTAATACAATGCATTATCACTAACTTTACTTTCAATACACAATCTTATGTATATTACGTACATTATCGGTGCATCTACGTCGACCAGACTTGTTTCATTTATTTTCCCTTTATTTCATATTAGGCTGAACCACAATGAAGCTTGAATAGGTTAGGTAGTTATTAACGCATAAAAATGTTCGTCTATTATTGGTACTTATAATGCGAAGTTTCCTCGGTGCGCATTAACGTTAAAATTTAGACCATTCGTTTTTAAAAACCCTGTACATTAAAAATTAGTGCACCCTCATCGAGTGAACACCCGCGCTGCAGCCTAGATACACCATTTCCTGCTAGACCCCCGAAATTAAGCGTTTTCGTGTTTGTCTAGCACTTGGATGGGCTTGTCAGGCGCTTTTGGTAAGCGGTGTGCTCTTGGACTTCAGCTCAACTGAGCAACTGCGTGATTAAGAAGTACTTATTACAGAGTGGTGTGGTGTCTGCTCTTTCGCTCATGTATAATACGTAGAATGCCTCGTTAGGTGTAAGAGAGGGCCTGAGGCCCTAATCTTGCCAGGCTAAATAAATAAATAAATAAAATACTGCAGGTATAGATCTATTTATTATGAATATTAATGACTTTACCATGTTCGAATGTATAGGCTAAAGCAGGCTTAATAATATTCTTGTACGTGTAACTAACTGCCTTCTGCTCTTAAAGCCCCTTTTGGTGTTGTTTTTTCTGTGTGAGTTTGTTATACGCAATAATTCAGAATATGTTTTCAGTTCCTTCGAGCTGTAATTTGTCTTCAGAAATATTAACTCCGATAAACCCGGCGTTTGTGGGTACGTTATTGTCCAAACTTTATCGTATCTTGCAGTAAACATATAGGTAAACTACCATGCTCAAATGGTTTCACTTTACACAGTCGAAATGTATCATATATCTGTACAACACTATGAACGTCAATATACTCACTAACACATGAGTCATCATCATCTCCTTCCTCTCTTTTATCTTGTCCATGACTTCTGTCCTCCTTCCTAAAGTTTCGAGCCTCTTGAAACTATGAGTTATCTGCTTAAAGTCATCTGAGAACATTTGTTGCCGCTGATTTTGATCCAATTTCCGACGATTAACTTTGTGGGTTTTGATAATTTTACATGCCGCAATACACTAAGACAACAAGTATTTGCAGCACACACACACACACACACACACACACACACACACACACACACACACACACACACAAATATAGGGTGTTTCACTAAGTGTGTTTGCCTCTGTAACTTATAAAATAATAGGTGACGGGAAATTTTAATGTGGTAGGTCAACACAAGAAATGTTACACTTACTGCGGAGTTATGAACATAGTTTATTGTATCATTTTCCAAAGAGTTACAGCACAAAGATATGATTTTTTAAATGAAACAAAGTTTTTTTCTATCGTGCATTGGATTCGTTGAAACCAGCTGCGTCCACATCAATTTAAACTACATTCCTATCACTGTTAGTTTTGGAGCTACAACACTTTAAAGTTTCAGTGGCAGATACCAGAAACGCTGCGCATAATACAATGCGCCTTCTAAATGTGATGCGGCCGAGTTGTAACGTCGCCGGTGTCTTGGAGCGAGAAGCTTACTCGATGCCTTGTTAGACTGCCGACTGTCGCCGCACACGGCCGTATAACCGACAGTTGGAGCCACACAAACAAACGGGGCTCAATATACCACAGTTACTGACATCGAATGACGATGGCATACACGAACAACGAGTACGCTGACATGTTGCTGATGCTCGGCGAGTGCCGACACTATGCCACTGAAGCAGTCACGGCATATGCCGTGAGATATCCTAGGCGAAGAGCCCCGGCAGCCATTACGTTCTTACGTGCCAAACAACGACTTCAGGAAACAGGCAGCTTGGTAATGCGCTGCAGTAACAGACGAAGACCTGCAAGAAGTGAAGAGACAGAGGTGTTTGTTTTAGCTGCACTACACCACGATCCTCCTGTCAGCTCACGAGCCGTTGCTGCAGTCGGTGGTGTCAGTCTCACATCTGTGTGGCGTATAATACACGGCCACAGGTTTCACCCGTACCGCCTGTCACTGATCCAGCAGCTGCATGGGAACGGTTTCCGTGCTAGAGTGATATTCGGTGAGTGGGCAATGCGTAATTTCACGCTGGAGTCTTTACAAAGTATTGTGTTCTCTGATGGGCCGCAGACAATCCTCGGTACGTACGACCTGTCGACCATCAACGTAGGTGGTCTATTAACGTGTGGTGTGGAATAATCGGTCCACACTACTTCCCAGGTACACTGACAGGTGAGTTATATCGCGCTTTTACAGCCGACAGTTTGGGTGAGTCCATGTGTGGATGCAGCACGATGGTCACCCAGCCCATTCTGCGCGTGCTGTTGTGGAAGAACTAAACAACAGGTTTGCAGGAAGTTGGTTTGGGCGCCATGGTCCTCATTCATGGCCCGCAAGGTCGCCCGATTTAACACCAGTAGATTTCTTTTTGTGGGGATATCTAAAGGATCGTGTTTATGTCACTGAGCCCACATCCCCAGATTAAAACGGCGCATCGAGGACGCGTGTCGCTTCGTCACACCGGCGATGTTACATCTCGTCCGCAGATCCTTTCGACGGCGCATTGCATTATGCATTGAGGAACATGGGCACACATTTGAACATCTCATGTAAATCAACTTCCCACCGCTATAAAATCCATCACCCACCACGCAGCCATGTATTATGTACAGCGTGTGGTATCTGCCCCTGAAACTTTGAAACGGTTGTTGCTCCAAAACTGGCTGTGATAGGAATGTAGTTTAAATTGATTTGGACGCAGCTGGTTTCAACGATTCCAATACACGATAGAAAAAAACTATTGTTCCATTTAAAAAAAAATATATTTTGTGCTGTAACTCTGTGGAAAATGATACAATAAACTATGTTCATAGCTCCGCAGAAAGTGTAACATTTCTTATGTTGACCTACCGCATTAAAATTTCCCATCATCTATTATTTTATAAGTTACAGAGTCAAACACACTTAGTGAAACACCCTGTATATTCCGACGATTAACTTTGTGGGTTTCGATAATTTTACGTGTTTTACTAAAATGTGACTGACACCACAGGTAACTACCATCCACCTCAATTGTCATAGATGGCATTCTCTTGTGGAACATGGACTCACTCGACCCATAGGGAGAGTGATGCGGAATAACACAAGACTCCAAGTTCAGACATTTATTTAACATAAGTTTTACAGCAATTCCGTAGACTTGAAACCCCTTATTCTTGTAGTTACACAAGTAACATGCTAAAACTGAAATCTGTACTTGAACGAAACGGTCTGGCTGTCTCGAAAAAACATATACGTTGCGAGAATGAATGACCTACTGCTGGACACCGTTGTGGTGCGAGACTCGTAGTGCAGGAAGCGCTGAGTGAAGATGCTGGCGCGCGGAAGAATCCCCGTGCTGCTCGCCGTACACTGTGCAGACAGTAAGCCTCAGGGCCCCGTGGAGGCAGGACCGTGCCGCTCTGCCCGGGATGGCGTGTGACAGTTACAGGCGGCGAACTCACGTTCTCCGCCGGGCAGTGACAATATATATATATATATATATATATATATATATATATATATATATATATATATCTCAATTTTTATCGAGTTTGTCTAGCTGTAATACAAGGTTCCTAATACGACAACGACTACGTTGAATTGCTGGTGCATTTCTCAAGTTGAAATGCAAGGTTTTGGATACGACTATCTAATTCTTCTACCTGTGCAAAGACTCTCGCTTCCTTGAAATGGTGACAAGTCGCATGGACGAACCGGTTCATAGCATGCAGTATACTGGTACACTTAGGTATTGGGACATTACCCTTTAAGACGTAGGATATCTTGGAAGTTCGGCCTTTATGGTTCCTCGTTCATTTTCTTTATTCTGACAATAACCAGAAATGGTGTGGTTTCAGCAATCAGTGAATTTTGCTATAAATCACCGAATATAATATCGGATCCTACATGAGCTTGAGAAATATGATCTAAATAAGTGTTATCCTGACTAAAAGCAATAATTAAGTTAGCATTATCACTTATTACCTATTTTGGAATTCTCGTACATGTATGACAGGTAAATTATATCGACATTCTTATGCCGACCAAAATCTGATGCTGACTTTCCACTGCAACATCGTCAGTTATAAATAAGTTCTTTGATTTTAGCCTCTCGGGTGGCGGATTGTCATTGCTTTCGCTGAAAGTCTGGTACCTAACAACGGTGTTTTCGATATTACCTTTTTAAGCTGTTTGTTTATATACATAGAAAATATTCCCCTGGAGCATTCCCGACGATACCCTAGTCTCTAAAGAACACTCGCCATCGAGGACTACGCTCTGGGTACTATTAATTAAGTACTTGTCGAGCCACTCACATATTTCGGTACGTATTCCATAAGCTCGTATTTTCGTTAGCAGCCCTCAGTGTTGTACCGTGTCAAACACCCTTCATGCATAGCTCGCAAGATGTGCTGATGCATGGACAGTAGCTTTTCCATCTCAAGGTAATTTATTCAATTAGACCTGAGAAAATGTTCAAGAATTATACAGCAATATGATGTTAATGATATAGGTCTGTAATTTTGTCTTTCTTATAGACGGGAGTTACCTCTACTTGGAACTTTGCGCTGTATTAAAGATTCCTGATAAATGCAAGTTAAGTAAGGGGCCTATTCCGGAGAGTACTCTTTATAAATCCGGATTGGTACGCCATCTGGAACTGGCGACTTCCTTGTTTTAAACTCTCTCAGCTGCTTCTCTACACTGGCTATAGAATTTACTATATCCTTGAGACTTAATGAGACCATCAAATGAAGGTATGTTTTCATGGACTTACTGCATAATGATTTCTTAAATGTTCCTTTGTTCTTCTTGAAAATACTTATTCCACACACTGGTAGGATGTGTATTTAAATGTGGACTACACAAAAGCAGAAACGATGAAGGTTCCTTCTTGCAAAGAAGAAAACAGCAACCATCGACCATTCATAATGCTATTTATTAAAAATTATTTGAGCCACTTTACCTTGAGACAGTGCTAGGTTACGATTGTAATTTTTTTCGTGTTACTGTTGTTACTGACAGTGTGGTGTAAATAGCTGACTTTATCTGGTATTTCCTTTAAACTAAACAAAAGGCCTGCTATGTGCTAAGGCTAAATGCGCGTATTCGGTGGTACTTTCGTATTTTCTGTGTTTTAGGCCCAAACCACAACTAACATTAAGTTGCGCAACGGATAATAAAGAAACGCACAAAAATCCATCGCACTAGCAATGGCTTCGTAACCGCCTTCTATGTTCATACCAAACATGAGAGCAAACATTAATAATTGCCTAACTACTATTATATCATTGATTTTATTGTTTCGGTACAGGGGTTGTCCAAAACTGCGGGTAACATATTCATTTATTCCACATAGTTGCAAAACCATGAATTTAGCGACTATTACAGTAAAAGAAAACACAATTGATTGTGCTACTGTTCCAATTCGAAATAACGCTGTGGTGGCCACACAAGGGGAAGATTATGCTTGGAGCTCAATCAGCAATCTCATCTAGAACCATGTGAAAAATACATTAAATGAAACCAACTAAGGATGACAGATTATTGCTGCGGTGGAGTAGCCGAGCGGTCTAAGGCGCCTCGCTGCGCAGCGCGCGGTTGCTTGCCGTAGGAGGTTCGAGTCCTCTCTGGGGCATGGGTGTGTGTGTGTGTGTGTGTGTGTGTTGTCCTTAGGTTAGTTTACCTTAGTTTAAGTAGTTTGTAAGCTACGGACTGATGACCACGAAGTTTGATTCGATAGATTTACAAACATTTGAACATTTGGACTATTGCTTGCGTGTAGCAGCTCAGGTGAGCTAGTAAACTAGCCATAGGAATTCCTGTATAAAGCATGATGTTCACCATACAAATCACTTGCTAAATAATGCTCTGATGCAGATGCTTGCCACTAAGCACCTCCAAACCTGACTGGTTAACTATGATGTATCACGGGGCCACAACACAAAAACCGTTACAAAGACTGAACATAATCGACACAAGACACTTATAGAATAAGCCTTCAAACAATTATACAGATAATAGAAACACGACAAGGCAGAGCATGGCGTGCCATATCGAACAGTTCATTACGAGGCCGCATGGTATCGACTGAGAAGCAGCCAGTACTCATAGACCAATACCGCTAAATAATCTGATAACAAAACACTCTCGTTCAGTTTAACCTTTCTTACTCAGCGTTAATTTTATTACATACCCTTATACCATACAGTAACCAAGAGCCGCTACAGTCGGAGATTCGAATCCCCCCTCCGACATGGACGTTTGTGTCGTCTTCAGAGTAAGGTAGTTCATGAGTAATTTGTAAGTTTATGGACTGATGACCTCGCAGTTAAGTCCCTTAAGCGTAACAAATATTTGAACATTAGCAACCAAGACGCAACCGCTTACACAAGTACGAAACACAAAGAATCCGTTACCATAAAACAACTTTGCGCCATTAAATTACTCCAAATGCTTTACCTTCAATTATAACGAACAGTTCAAACCAAATTAACGAGTAAACGACCGCATGAGCGGTACTTATCCTGAACAGACACAAGGCAAGTGCTCCACTTGCAAAGTAGAACGAAAACTATTAATATCAAGTAGTTCAACCAACAAAGAAAAAAAGAAAAAAACACTGAACTCCCAATGAAATGATCGCATAACAAAATACGCCAAAGCGCATAACATTGCAAGCTCGCTTTTACCCTCACACCGCAGCTCCGTGGTCCACGCCGTGTCGCCTTGCTCGCCGCGCCAGAAGTCACCGAAACTTTCTTTCCGTCGATTCCAACGGCTCTCACTTGAATCGCCCTGTCCTGATTGGCTGAGGCGGTGACCTCCGACCTATCTTCCGAACCCACCCCCACAATCTTTCGTTAGCCATGCCTGTGCTAAACCCTCGCCTTTCTTCTTTGAGACACTACTTCACTACATAAGCATCTTTGAACTAACCTGCCAACTACTACCAAAGAATCTCTGTTCTATCCTACCAATATATTACTTAACCACAGTACAGCCACACTACATGCATTCACTCTCACAAGAAAAAAAAAAAAAGCCTAACGGGGAAAAGAAAGTGTGACACAGCCGATAAAAGTACAATCAAGTGATAAAGAGATGAAACACAGTTGCAACTTTCCATGCCCAATATTTCTTAATCTTAATAACCACGCAAGACACGCTTGCAGAATTCATAAATAATAGCTTAGAGTAGCTTTTCAGCACCTTGGGCTCCTGTTTGTAAAACGTAAGGGTTGGTTAAGATGCATAAAGCGTACCTACTATACCGCTTCAATAATGATGCCCTACAGTGGACAAAAGACGATTGAAATGACTTACTTGAACGTAACTTGGACTAATAAATATGTAACACAGTGTAAACAGATTTTCACTATTAAGTTGTTACTTTTTACTTACATCGAAATGGTACCTTTTTATAATTGATAATTTTTCCTTAGCAGTTTAATTTGCTTCTGATCACAAAATAATGTGCTCTCTGTGAAGGACCTATTCCAATCATCTTTTGTGTACTGTAGGGTACCACCTTCCCAAGAATATTTCGCCAAAAGGGGCTCTTAACACAGAATCCAGATGTAAATAAGAACAAATATATACGGACGTGAAGAGCCGTGTGGTGACGAACCTTTCGTTTATAAACTAACAACGGTGGTAGTTTTTCCAATTTTTAATAAGTAGCATTATTAATGTTGCCTGCTTGCTATTTTCTTCTTTTCAAAAAGCAGACTGTATTTTGTTTCGGTCTCTAATATCAGTTTTCTACAAAATAGCAAAAACTATAGGTTTATTCTTACTAAATTTAATCTATGTTATTACGGAGTAACCACTGAATGGTCAATAAGCAGATTTGGCTACATAGGCTGTGAACTTACCAGTTTCTCAAATTTTTCATAAAATTAGTAGAAATGATGGTAGTTGCGCGTATTTCTGTCTAAGAGATGAAGGTAACAATGGGTCATGCAAAAGTAAAGTCCATTACTGATTTCAGAAAAGTTCTTTGACCTGGTGTTGATAGTACGAAAATTACCAAATCTGGAGCTATTAGGAGTGAAAAAATCGTACTGGCGTGTTTTGTGGCCCACTTCACGTTTGCATGTAGTTTTATGATTTTGGAAAATTTTTAAGACAAAAACTAATAAAAATATAAACAATATTAAATAAATTATATGAAAAATTATAACATTTAATCAAATAATTCAAAATTATATATAAAAATAATACTATAATATAAGACATTTTTATATATTCTATTTTATATTGAACATAATTTTATTACTTTTTATCAGAAATATTTGTAAAACAGGCTAGTGCGATTTTAATTTTTGTAATTTCTTTAATCAAATTTTACTTTGACCTTTCACAAGAGTTTTATTTTTGTTTAGTTTACACAGTCTATTATCTGAAGCATTTCATAAGCGAGGTCTGGAGATGATCTATACCTAGATCGAAAACGATCACATATATTAATAAATTGTAAAAATAAATTTGCGAACTGGACTTTTATTTTTATCATTAAATAATAAGGCGGCCGTTTCTTCCAAATAAGAAAACAATGTTTTCCAAATTGATTAATTTCATGATAGATTCTTTATTTTCTCTCTAACATTAATTTATTTTTTATTTTTAAAGTGGACCCTCCTCCACATTCCTGTGTAGTGTTCTTATCATTTAGTGCAATATCACCCTCTTTTGTTTTACCTTCTTCATTCCGACTTTTTGTTATAAGAGTGCTGCAAAATACATTTGTTGTTACTTTTTACATCTCATACTTTCTTCAGTATATATAAGAAATAGCAACTTATTTATCGTCTTCCAGTTGCTTTTCTTGTCGTATTTCTATTAATATTTTCTTTTACATTTCGGAGCAGTTTAGTATTCACACAAAACTGTTTTTATTTATTTATAAAAAAGTTTTCCCTGTGATACATTTAGTCATATACGAAACCATAACCTCAACCCATTTACCGAACCTGCAGTTAATTATTTACAGTGAAAGAATATGACGGTATAGACAGCTTAAAGAGTGACAAGATAAAAAATTCAAACCATACTCATACACTCAGACAGTGTCAAATCGTAATTACATATTTTTGCAAACATTTTTATTCCACTTATGGGGAACAGCACTTTTATTTACATTTATATATAAAGAACAGTCTAGATTGCAAATTTTTTTATGTTTTTTGTGGCTAGTTTCGATCTTATTTTAGACAATCTTCAGAAAATTAAGCTCCATTGATGTTGTGGAGCTGGCAGGAAACTTGGAGCCTTCTAGTGCATCACTGAGCAGTGAAGGCTCCAAGTTTCCTGGCAGCTCCATAACATCAATGGAGCTTAATTTCCTGAAGACCGAAACAAGTCGAAATAAAAAAAAAAAAAATGCTCTCTAGACTGTTCTTTATATATAAATCGTAATTAATTGGAAATATATAAATCGTAATTGGAACTATATAAATCGTAATTAATTGGAAATATCTCTGAAACTGTAGTAGATATGGAGAAAACCATAACAGCGAAAATTTTTAAATAATTTTCTCCTCTATATATTCATATGAGGCGTTAGGTGTAATTTGAAATTAAATCTCGAGATGTCAAGAGGCCATAGCTAACGCTCCACTTTTAGGGTTACTAACATACAGTGGGCCATAACAAAAAAGAGAAATCTGTAGCTGAGTACGATGTCACAAGGTGTTGGACACGCCGCCGGCGAGCAGCTACGGGCCATCTGCTGTGTTTAATTGCCGCGGACAGTTATCTACGAGCTAATGGCTGTTACGGGATCGCGACCGGCGCCGCAAATCATGGCAAGCGCCGCTGCAGCCTACATCATCCCCCTGACTCGTCCTCCATCCCCTCCCCACTTACTCGACAAATGTACAACGCGACGCAGCACCGGGGCGAGACGCCATCATTGACAGATCAATTAGTCAATGCAAATCCGCACGGAATTGTGTATCAATTGGCGAGAGTCGACCCAGAGTCTGCTCGGGGAATTATGTCACTCCATCTGCTCGGCTGAAGTTCTCAAGTAGATCAAGCAGGAGGCCGTGGAGACTCCGATGCTACATTGCCCCATGTTCGGAGGAATTGGAAATATGTTTTTGTCTGTCCGTGATTAATTAATTTTCGCTGCAAGCTATACAAATTGCGTTAAATGAGGGGTGGCCAGAACAGAACTGCGTTATTATATGCAACTGTTTACATTTTTTCACTCTGAATTTAGTTTTTCCCGCTTTTTAGTTGAATATTCGAAATACTGACACCGTAAAATTTGAATTAAATATACACGATAAATGATGTATTCTGTTACGATATGCATAAAATATCTAATAATATTGTATGAACTTTTCTTTGCTATTACTCTTAAAATAATTTATCTGGCAAACTGTTCAAAATGTTCAAATGTCTCTAAATCTATCGGACCAAACTGCGTGGTCATCAGTCCGTAGCTTAAATCTAGCCGGCCGCGGTGGCCGAGGGAACTGAGGTGCTCCAGTCACGTCCGCACGGCCACTACGGTCGGGGGTTCGAATACCCTCTCGGGCATGGATATTTGTGCCGTCCTTAGTATCAGTTAGTTCATAAGTAGTTTGTAAGTTTAGGGACTGATGACCCCGTAGTTAAGACCCATAAGCTATAAAAACATTTGAAACTTAAACCTAGGTAAACTAACCTAAGGCCAACAAACACACACCCATTTCCCAGGGAGGACTCGAACCTCCACGGCGAGCAACCGCGCGATCCGCAGCGAGACGCTTTAGACCGCTTGGCTACTCCACTGCGGCGTGGCAAACTGTATGTAATGATTTGAGAAATAAATAATTTTTTTTTAGAAGTTGTTATCATTTGTGAATTTACGATTCTTTATGTAATACTGCGTGCTTCTAATGTGACGAAGACACAAAGGCACAAGATCATCCAGTGTAATCTCAAAGTATTGAAATTATACTTCGTGATCGGATCTGAGCTGCTCGTTACGGAAAACACACAATATGAAAATATTTCACACTTCTGTCGATTATAAAATACGTTGCTGCAAAGGAAATGATTATGTTTTGCTATATGTGAGTTCATCAAAATCGAAAATAAGTACGTTTTGTGAACCAAAACTTTTTTCTAGTCCTTGAACTAGTCAATTTAACACTTAACTGTTCCATTTAAATGGCACCCTCAAGGAAAGCTATTTGTGCGTAATTAAATTTATCAGTTCTAAAAATAAGTTAATTGTATTAATACATTACATTTCTTCACATGACGGCTTCGCCAATGCCCGCTGTATGAAAATCGCTGACGTTGTCAGTAATCTGCTGAAATGAAAGAAATAACATTTCTCCCCAGATGTAATTGTTGATTTTACATTCATTTCTATCTACGGATGAAAAGTCAGACACCCTTTCACAATTATATTTAAATCAAATGACAATTACAAACCTTACTCGTACGATAAAACAGAAGTAAGTGATATCGATTCATGCAATGTTCATCTCGTCTTTATAATAAGCACCATGAATGTGGTACAGAAGGAATACAAAACGCCAAAAAACTATTTAGAACGTTTCAGTCTTTTTTCTTAGAAGTATTTCTAATAAATTTATATTGAAATTATTTAGGGATATTTTTTTCTATTTTTGCAAGATCTGCTCCAGCAGGACGGTGGTACAAAAACACCTTCGACCATCCAGATTTAGGTTTTTCCGTTATTTCCCAGAATAGCTGCAGTCAAATGCCTTTAAAGGACACGGCTGATTGCTATTTGCATCATAAATCAAAAACACTCGAAGTTTGTGCCCCGCCTCTAATATCAGCGTTGTCAGTGTGATGTTAATTCTTAAGCTTCCTCCCTTCTCTGTAAAACCTATCACGATCTAATGATACTTTGTTTCGTTTGGTGTTGTCGGTATAAATTTGAATACTGCATATGAAATAGAATGAAGTTCGGAATAGTTACAGGAATAATATTTTGAAAGAGGACAGTAAGTCAGAACAGACATGAATAATACCGACAGTTATTGTTAAAGTTAACACCCGTAAATATCAGTACAAAAGAAAGTTGGCTAAAAGCTAGCTTTTCATGCCGGATGGAGTCTAGATGAACTGTAATTATTAACTCAGTGTTGACCTTTGATTCAACCTTAACTTTCCGCCGTTAAATAGATGCTTGGTTATCTTATACCAAGCGGAAAAGTTTTACGACCCTGTTAAGTGATTGTCACAATAGACGAATAAAATACAGAATACCGGACTGTGGTGTCGCACAAGTCTAAAGTGCGCGCCACCCACTTTCGCCGCGCGCCGCCATGCACGCACGGCGCGGCGTTTTTGCGACGTCAGTCACGAGCGCCCTCTGCTACAACTCCGCTCGTGGCCACCACTGAACGACATCGTTCACTTGGAACTGAGATAGGAACCAGTTAACACTTCGGAACCAGATAGGCACCAGTGAAGACTTGGCTATCGAATAGGCACTAGGCAGGCCTCTAGCTCAACTATGTATCAGCATTCTGCAGTACTGAGCCATGTAAAAGTTAAGTATTACTAGGTCTCTAAGAAATATATATCTCGTTCTAATTTACTCTAGTGTTTCTAGTTTCTGCTGTCCCACTGGCTGGTCACCTCCTACCTGCACAAGCGTGCATCCTTTATTCCTGTGTCGGTCTTTCTACTCGGCCACCGACACCTACGACGGAAACGAGACACAAAAGCGGCGACGAGGCTGGGATACAAAACGGACCTCGTTGGAACAAAACACTGACTGCAGGTTCTGAAATACTGAATCATCCGAATGAAATGTTGAGATGTAATAAATTGAGTTACACTAGAAAACTGTCGCGAAGCGAATCATAATAGTAGCCAAGCATCATTTTACGTTCGTCTTTGGCTTGCTGAAAACAACGAACTAATATTAATGGAAAAAAGAGAGGGCATTTTGAAATAAAAAAATTTTGGAAATAAATCTGTGGTTTATTATAGAAAAAATAAGATGAGCTCACACTTAGATAGTAATTACAGACAGTATGAAGAGGTGACGTCGATTCAAAATCACGGCCAGGACATGAAAAACGACGGATGCTTCTGTTCTCTCTCTCTCTCAGGTCAGAGAAAAGAAATTGACCATCGGGAACAAAAGTAGGCAGATGTATGCATTTTAGCGACAACAGATTCGTAATCGACAAGCGTAGCAAATATAATGTTTGAAAAATATTTAATGATGTGCTACAACGAAACCACTTACGACACGACACAACATTATTGTGTTGATTTATGGTCTCCAGGAAGCAGATAGTAAATGCAGCTCTCAGCGCCACTCTATCGTGTTTAAGCTTTACCATCTCCGAATCAGAATTGCAATATAGATCCTTTTGGACCTTCTTACTTTATTCGTCTCTGGGCTGTCTTGCTGTTGGATGAGTACCTCGGGTCTCAGAATATGTCCTACCAGTCTCTCCCTTATCTTAGTCAAAACCTACACATAACATTTTTCTCCCCAATTCTGTTCAGTACCTTCTCATTAGTTACACGTCTACCCACTTAATTTTCAGTATTCGTACGAGGTACCAAATTTCAAAAGCTTCAAACCTCCTCTTATCTAAACATTTTTCTTTTATGTTTCACTCCCGTACAAGGCTACACTCCACACAAATTAATGCTGTTTTGTCTAAAACTGACATTTTGAGCCTTTCGTTGAGTATGAAGTGAAGGATGATTCTTACAATGAAGAAAACAACAACCAGCCGTATTTAATTATGCTATTTATTTACTAAGTTCTAACTTTCCAGTTCATCATCAGACGGCTGTTCACGTCGAGATACGTGGCATTTACATTTTGCTTATGCACATAATTTTGATTGTGGCGAAAATTCCTTGGTTATGTGGTACGTTACAATACAAAAAGATCATTGGAATTGCTTACTCGGACGTAAATATGACTCAAGATACTGACAAATGTTATAAACAATGTTTTACGATAGGGTTTTTCGTATTATTCATTCACACACGCCGAGAAAAGAAAGGAAGAAAATAAATAGACTTGTCAAGTTCAGCTTGCGTCTCATTCATATGTAATAGCGTTCTTGAGCGCTCCCATAAGTACAGATGTTGTCCCCTATTAGCACTTACAGACTGAAAAATAGGACGAAAGGAGAGTGCAGAATGTACCAGTTGTTAGATGCTTCAGTCAAAGGCTAAAATGGCTGCCACAAAAAATACTGAGGGGGGGGGGGGGGTTCAAAAACAGTATCTTGACCATCCAAAATTTCTAGTAGGGGAAGGGCGACTGCCATCACCCCCACCCCAGGCTGATACGTCATTGTCCTCTGCAAACCATGAGAAACAGTATTTTTATATAAGACGATTTTATGTCACATGCGTTACATGTCAACTTGTTTGGTAAGAAAAAATTCAGTAGTTAAACATAATGCTACGAATCCTCACTCTAGGTTAGTTGTTAAAGGGTTATGTTATTCCTTGTGTTATAAAAATTCCCATTATGTACTGTAAAGATTGTTGTGTGGTGTTTCACTGACGTTTACAGAAGTCCAACATATCGAATTCCAGTAATCAGCTCAGAAGAGAAATACAGGAATGGTCTTGCGACATTAATGTAATGAATGTGGGCCCTCTGACATGAAGTGCGACATGAATTTTGACGGCGGTCGTGTTCACGCTTAGCGATACGCCTAGTTACGTCTCTCTCATTTATTTTGATTCAAATCGTGTTTGTTTTCGTAGGCCTCGTTACAGCTCGCGTGGGCGCGCCAAAGGCGAAAAGGAGGAGAGAGATCTTGCAACGCCACAGGCGGAGGGAGACGTAAATACTTCAGGTTTACACTGCGTGACCAGGAGACCACTCAGTAAGCGCCCTAATTTGTGTTCTCAATTTTACTGGACTGATGTCTATAGTAACGAACCAACCCCTACCTGTCTGTTTGGGGAAGGCTCAGACTATGATTTGACGTCCTTTGTTTTATCCCTTTCGATATGAACATTTGTTTTACATTTATTTAAAAAAATTAAAGCTGGAAAACATTTTTGTAATGGTGAGTAATTTTTAAGTTGATCTATTTTGAAATTGATCTCTCCATGCTATCCTATCCCGTGCAAGCCTCTTCATCTGAGAATACGAACGACAACCTACATCCTTTTGAATATGATTCGTCCTTCGGTCTTCCTCTACGATTCTTACCCCACAAACTTCATTCTATTGCTAAGTTGATGATTCCTTGATGTCTCAGAAAGTGGCCCACTAAAAACTAATATTGGATGTCAACAAATTTCGCTTCTTCAGAAACGCTTTTATTCCGATAGCGACTCTGCACTTTATGTCTTCTTTACGTCGCCCGTCTGACGTTATCTTGCCACCCAAGTAACAAAATCCATCTATTATTTTTCTTGTTTCATTATATAATCTAATTTTGTCAGCATCCCCTGATTTTTTAACTACATTCCATTTCCTTTGCTTTATTCTTGTTAATGTTCATCTTATACCTTCCTCTCAAGACATTGTCCATTTCGTTTAATTGCTCTTCAAAGTTCTTTGATGTCTCTTAAACAATTCCTATGTCATCAGAAAACCGCAAGGATTTTTATTCCCTCTCCCTGGACCTTATTTCCCTCTCCAACATTCAGCTTTGTCAAAAGCTTTCTCTGGATCCACAAATGGTAAAAACATAGCTTTCCCTGCCAGCCGTGGTGGCCGAGGGGACTGAGGCGCTCCAGTCACGGTCTGCACGGCCGCTACGGTCGGGGGTTCGAATCCCCCCCCCCTCGGGCATGGATGTTTGTGTCGTCTTTAGTATAAGGTAGTTCATAAGTAGTCTGTAAGTTTAGGGACTGATGACCTCGCAGTTAGGTCCCTTAAGCTTAACAAACATTTGAACATTTTGTACATAGCTTTCCCTTTACTTAACCTAAGGTAAGTAGTAATGTGACAAGTACCTCGTGTGTTCCTACATTTCTCCTAAATCCAAACTGATCTTCCCCATGGTCGGATTCCACCAGATTTTCTATTCGTCTGTAAATAATTCGTGTTAGTATTTTGAAACCATGACTTATTAAACTGCTCTGTAATTTTGTGTGAACCCTAGTAACTTCTAATACAATCATAGCAATGACACATATGCATTAATGTAGATCACAGTTGTCTCTAGAAATTTGTTTCAATAATTTAAAAAAATGCATAAGTATATACTGCATGCTCTTGCTTTCTTCGGGTTTCCCGCGGTACGGCAGATTCTAATGTGGCAGCATCGTACACTGATTGTTTGTCGTTCAGATTTTGTAGTGTGGTCCAGTGGCTGCCATCATCTCTCAACATCTCCGCTATCGCCACAGGCGCTGCCCCAGGCGATCAGATACTGCAGCCGCAAGCTGCCGGCAGACGTCCTGTTGATCACCAAACGTATCAGCGCAATTACGCTTCGTATCGCAATGATAACCGCCCACTGCCGCCACTTTTATTTTACCCTCGTTCCGTTCGGTCTGATTCATTGTCTGATGAACTGATCGTTCGCTGCGTTCTTATCGACTAAAAATGTAACTCGCCTATCACCATCGTTCGCCGATCCAGCGGCCATCGCAAATGAAATTTATACCATCGTATGGGGGGTTACGTTCCCTTCAGAATCGTAAATTTGTGGAGATAAGCGAAACGATGATATGGGCACGTTTATTATTATCTCGTTACGTCCGACTTGTCTGCGACAATGTGCTGAAAAACGTGTAATCTGCAAAGGACCTGTCCGATTTGATCCAGCAGTGAGGTTTGACGTTTGAAGTATATGAGATATTATGTGATGGATGTCAACCATCCGCTTACTGTGTCAACTGCTCTAAGTAGCATGATATTCTTATTTTATTTTCGGTACACGTTTGAGCTTCGGGAGATGAATAGACCACTACCAGTTTGCACTTGATGCTCCTGACACTGTAATCGACGTACCATCCTTACCAGCGGCGCAAGAGGTCCTGGTCAGCAGCTGATGATGTCCAAGCCCTCTGGTGCCATTTGCAATGTGAGATTGTCAAACATCTACCACACTCACCTGACATGCGTCCCTGCGATTGGGATCCCATTGCGAAAGTGAAAGAACCACAGCGAGGAATCCATTACACCATCAGAGATGACTCGCCGCGGTGGAGTAGCCGAGCGGTCTAAAGCGTCTCGCTGCGGAGCGCGCGGTTGCTCGCCGTCGGTGGTTCGAGTCCTCCTTGGGGCATGGATGTATGTGTTTGTCCTTAGGTTAGTTTACCTAGGTTTAAGCTACGGACTGATGACCACGCAGTTTGGTCCGATAGAATTACAAACAAACATTTTTTCAGAGATGACCTCTCCATACCATAGGGCGGTCAGTACGCGACATCAATACAATAGATGCCAACGCGACGCCTCCCGGACATTGTTGTAGTAAATAAATCCTGGGTGTTGATCTGGACGTGTCTTTGCTTGCTATCTCAAAACGTGAGATGTTGCATACGTTGATTTTCCAACGCCGTCCAATAAGGCGCTATATGTCACTGTAGTTTAAAGTAAACGGTGTATTTTCACTAAGGGATAAATCTGATTTAAGAGCCATTCACTAACCCCCCTCCCCAACCACCACCACCACCACCACCACCACCAACCCTTCAGCGCTAGCTAAGCTGGGGAATTAGGATTCTTCTAAAATAAAGCACGAATAAGTCAAGGATATTTTTAGTTAAATGATTTTGAAGCTGCCATATGAATCGAGTAGTTCTTCTCTTTTCCATATTTGGTTGTGACCTGGACGTACTGCCCTTGTGCTGTGAAACTCCAAAACGTTCCACAAAAATTATATAAACACGGTCATCCTTAATAAATTATCGCAATTCACTGAAAACATACTACATTTAACATGTAAACTGAGAAACAAAAATCAACTGAAAATATTATTGGGTACAACATTACTTGGAAATCAAAGAGTCCTAGCACGTGCTAAATTCACTACGATTTTAAGCTGTCATATCTCGACGACGGATTATTCACACTGAGTATAAAAAATCGTCCAAAGTTTGTATCGATTCACACAGTTTTTGCGATAATCTTTCAGATTCATATATTGCATTTAAGCTGTGTCCATCTGATGCGATGTATGTCCTGGAAACTTTACAAGTCTTCCTTTGGAATGGCTTTAAGTCTCGTCGCCGCGGTGGAGTAACCGAGCGGTCTAAGGCGCTTCGCTGCGGAGCGCACGGATGCTCGCCGTTGGAGGTTCGAGTCCTCCGTGGGGTATGGGTGTGTGTGTTGCCCTTAGGTTAGTTTACCTTAGGTTAAGTAGTTTGCAAGATAGGGACTGATGACCACGCAGTTTGGTCCGATAGATTTACAAACATTTGAACAAAAGTTTCGTCACGTTTCGTTGGATGTTAGGAATATCTTCAAATCTTTTCCTTTCAAAACGAGTTTGAGTCGAGGGAATAGGAAGAACTCTGATAGACTGAGATCCAGTGAGTATGGTGGAAGAGCAAGGTGCACGAGAATGCTCGCCTGCACAAAGACAAAATCCTAAAATAGTTCCGCAAAGAAGTGGGTGGCGGAATTCGAACATCCACCGCACTCGCCGGATCTCAATCCACTAGACTTCTTCCGATTCCCTCGAATCAAACTCGTTTAGAAAGGAGACATTGTTGATATTCCTGACATACAGCGGAACGTGACGAGGCTGTTGACCACCAACACAGAAGAAGACTTCGTGCAAA
The DNA here is from genome assembly GCA_026315105.1 of Locusta migratoria. NCBI lineage: Eukaryota > Metazoa > Arthropoda > Insecta > Orthoptera > Acrididae > Locusta > Locusta migratoria. Next base: position 82,916,424 of record CM048751.1, on the reverse strand, counting down.
GTTCCCAAGAGCTCAGCGGTGCATAGTTACGGGAGATGGCTATTTCGGAGAACAGTAAGATGACTGTAGTTCACAGTTCATCTATGTCAATGTTACAAGACTATTCACCGAATCTAATGCCAGAGGTTGTAAATCAATCAAGTTTTCATATGGTGATGTAGAAGATGATATACTCCTACAATGATAAACTACCAATCTCTTCATTTGCCGATAAACTGATTTTGTCTACAGCTGCATCTACATGGATACTCTGCAAGTGACACTGAAGTGCATGGCAGAGGGTTCATCGAACCACTTTCATATTTCTCCGTAGTTTCATTCTCTAATAGCTCGCGGGAAAAAAGAACAAATAAACGTTTCAGTTTTCGATCTGATTTCTTTGATTATGATGATCCTATCTCCATATGTAGATGGGTGCTAACAATATATGTTCGTATTCAGAACAGAAAGTTGGTGAAAGACATTTCATAAATAGTTTTCGCCGTAACTAATAACGCCTTTCTTTTAATGGTTTTCAACCCAAATCGTGCATAATTTCCGTGACACTTTCTTCCCTATATCGCGATAATGCAAAACGAGCTGCCCTTCCCCGAATTTTCTCTAAATCTTCCGTCAGTCCCATCTGGTGTAGATCCCACAATGTGCAGCAATATTCCAAAATAGGACGCACAAGTGTGGTGTAGGCAGTTTCTTTAGCAGAACTGTTGCATATTCTTAATGTTCTGCAGTCTTAAGTTCGCTTTCCCTACAATATTTTCTGTGTGTTCTTTCCAATTTAAGTTGTTCTTAATTGTTACTCCTACTTATTTAGTAGAACTGACGGGCACATTGCTAACAATATTTCACACATCGAAGTTAATTACTGTTTAAAGTGAGTGATTCTGAAGAGATTAACTTTTATATTAATGACAAACTTAATAACTAGGGCCAAAAATTAATACATACATTAATACATGAAATATTGTTAGACGCATCGTGTAACTGAAATTTATCGTCTTTCTTTTACTGATCATATGGATGACCAAACACTTATTACTATTAAGGGTCAAGTGCCAGTTTTTGCTTTTGATCTTCTGGTGACTTAACTGATACATGACAGCATCACCTCTGAACACTCTAAGACAGCTACTCAGATTGTCTCCTAAATCGTTGTTGTTCGATGACTTACCGTTAATTACAACGTACTGTGTACTTTCTAGCAGGAAACAACGGATCCATTCGAATAACTGTGGCGATACTCCATTAGCATGCATTTTAATTAGAAGACGCTTGTAAAGTACAGTGTCGAAAACCTTCCGGAAATCTAGAAATTCGGAATCTATTTAACATCCCTTGTCCATGACACTCATCACATTATGTGAGTAAAGAGCTAGATGTGTTTCACAAGAACGATACTTTCTGAATCCGTGTTGACTATAGGTTAATAATTCTCTTCGTGGTAGTTCATAATATTTGGGGAAAGTATATGTTCTAAAATCCTGTTGCAAACCGACGTCAATAATATAGACCTGTAATTCTGCGGATCACTCTTATTGCCCTTCTTGAATATTGCAGTGACCTGTGCAAGCTTATAGGCTTTGGTTACGGAACGTTCGCTGAGCGAGGCGATGATCCGTATAAATCAAAAGCAAGTATGAAATGTTAAATCGCGAATTACCCTTTTGTCATTTATGCAAATACCTGACACTGAGAAGGCTGGAACTTATTACAGAAAGTACAAAACTTTGTTCTTAAATAGTGAATGAAGCTTTCCGACGATGTCGTCGTTATATCCTTACCATTCAGGAGTTATTACAGTTTGCTGAAACCTGATAGAAAATATTGTGTTTATTGTCGTAGTGACAATAAATGTATTAATTTTTGACCCTAGTTATAAAGTTTGTCATTAATATAAAAGTTAATCTCTTCAGTATCACTCACTTTAAACAGTAATTAACTTCGTTGTGTGAAATATTGTTAGCAATGTGGAAAACGTGACGTAGAAATAAACGCCTGTTGATTTCACAAAAGTATTCCTGCCACTCTGCATCCTACATCAGTAAAAATACTGATGGTCACAATTAATGCGTTTAAAGCACTTCTCTCTAGCCATTCTTGCTACAGTTAAATTTAATGCGGACAGCCTCGTGCCCCGCCAATAATTCCAAACCTTCGAAATAATCTCTGTACCACAGGAACTTGTTATTAACTGTATGACATTAATATCGTGCTGAACTGTACTCTTATTTGGCAACTGAAGCTCCACTAATGATACTTTAAATAGATTTTATTTTCAAAAATAGTTTCCCACATCCAACTGAATTAGTTCTGTTAGAAAATATTCTATCTTTACTTATCTCAACTTTCTCGTGGCAATAATCCTACGACAAAAATCTCTTTCGAAACTTTGCTATTATTTTTAAACATTACACAAAATTTCTGATACACTTGAGATCCTTTCGTACTAACGCTACTCTGGTTATGCAACAATATAACACTTCATTGAAGAACAGTGGTAGGAGATTCTCTACCTACATAAATCATAAAAACTGAAGTTATATTATAAGTTCTCTATTCAAAAATCAACAATACAACTTCTACAAATACTAACGACAAATGATTATATCTGTTGGTTTAATTATGATACACTCTACTACATCTACATCTACATAGATACTTTGCAAATCACATTTAAGTGCCTGGCAGATGGTTCATTAACCACTTTCACAACTTTTCTCTACTGTTACACTCTCTAATAGCGCGCGGTAAGAAAGAACACCTAAATCGTTCCGTTTTCGATATGATTTCTCTTATTTTATTCGGATGCTCATGTCTCCCTAAGTAGGTGGGGGCGCTAGAAAAATATGTTCACATTCAGAAGTAAAAGTCGGTGACTGAAACTTCGCAAACAGATCACGCGGCTATGAATAACGCCTTTCTTTTAATGATTTCCACCCAAATTCGTGCAACATTTCCGAGACGCTCCCCCCCCCCTCCCCCGAAACGTGATAAAACAAAACGAGCTGCCCTTCTCTATGTCTTCCATCAGTCCCACCTGGTGAGGGCCCCAGAAGGGGCAACAGTACTCCAGGATAGGACGCACAAGTGTGATGTAGGCAATCTCTTTGGTGGATCTGGTGCATCTTCGAAGCGTTCTGACAATGAAACGTAACCTTTGGTTCACCTTCCCCGCAATATTTTCTGTGTGTTCTCTACAGTCAAAGTTGTTCGTAATTGTAACTCCTAGGTATTTGGTAGAATTTACGACTTTAAGGTTTGACTGATTTATCGCGTAATTGAAGTTCAGATACAACAATGCCTTGTTTTCAAAATGTTCAAATGTTTGTAAAGCTTATGGGACTTAACTACAGGGTCATCAGTCCATAAACTTACAAACTACTTATGAACTAATATTCACAGAATATATGACCTACTGCGATTGGCCAAAGCTGTAAATGTGTACCCAGCCGGGATTACGAACCCGGGTCTCCTGCTTTCTAGGCAGTTGCGCTGACCCCTACACCACTGGGGACACAGTGATCACCGCACCTGCAAGGACTACCTAAGCACGCCTCCCGTCAGATACAAATTCCCAGCTTCGCCCTGCCCACAGTACAGTGGTGTAGGAGTCAGCGCAACTGCCTAGAAAGCAGGAGACCCGGGTTCGAATCCCGGCTGGGTACACATTTTCAGCTTTGCGCAATCGCAGTTGATGTCATATATTCTGTGAATATTAAATAATAACAACTGCAGGATCAGAAGTGACGTCTGCTCTTTCGGAACAGACGCCACATGTATATACTTATAACTACAACTAAGGACGCCACAAATATCCATGCCCGAGGGGGGATTCGAAACCCCGACCGCAGTAGCCGTGCAGACCGTGACTGAAGCGCCGCAGTCCTCTCGGCCACCGCGGCCGGCTGCCTTGTTTTAATTATGCACAAACACAGATACAAATGGAGAAAATTTTGATACGTTCGTTGTACCTTATCAATGCTGATATATATATCAGTTGTGGGAAGTCATAGGAAATTAGCTGGTGGTAGAACTTCTGGGTTATAAGGCCGTTGACCATAAAACTTTTCAGTTTTTCCTAACGTTTCGTCCGGAGGTGCGCCGGAAATCTTCGGAGGTCTTCCTACTTCCGATGAGTCTTGCCGACAGCTGACAGCCGACCTCCGAAGATTTCCGGCGCAGCTCTAGACGAGACGTTAGGAAAAACTGCAAAGTTTTATGGACCATGGCCTTATTACCCGGAAGTTTTACCAGCAGCTATGACATCCGGTAGTTAAAGCCTTCATGAAATTATTCCCACAACAGGCAGTCTCGTGTCCGCCTCAACTCGTGGACCAGACAACCTTCCAGTCGAAAGCTCAAACGCTGGCTCTCTTTCTCTCTACACTACTAGCGCGGTCTACCCAGACCTCAAAGATATTACACTCTCGGGAGAGTGGTGCCAACTTAATACCAACATGACAGATATAAATTACATTATAACTCCCCAGAGATCTAATATGACAGGGATGTTCCTCGGTTGTATATGATAGTTTAGTATGTGGCTATTGCATCAGCATTCTCTGAAAGGAAACTATTTCGTATACAGTTGGGACCGGGTGACTTACTTTTGTTCAAATGTTCAAATGTTTTGTACAGCTTATGGGACTTAACTGCGGGGTCAGCAGTCCCTAGACTTACAAACTTCTTATAAACTACCTTCTACTAAAGACGGGGGTGAGACTGTACAAATTCAATAATGTTGTTTCGCTTGTCTTGTATCGATATTTGGATGTAAAATGTTATATGAACTTCTTTGAGTAACTACGTCTATGGTTTACTCTGTTATGTAACATCTCTGTCAAAGACTATGTATGTGAGTATTAGTTGAAAAGAAAGAGGGAGAGTCGGTGTGTAGCTCTGGTATTGATCGGACGTGTTTCAGTTAGCTGCTTTTGTACGAGCTGATGGAATAATTTTGAAATTTGATTTTGACAGACACAGTTCTGTCTTTATAAGATTTTGTATCACTCATATATGTATCAGTCTGAGAAGTTTTTCTTGTTCTTCAATCATAAGATAATATAATAATTATTGTTAATAATAACTGAGAAAGGTGAACTTCGTTACCTATTTCACTTTTGTAGTTAGAAAGCCAACCCTCTTCCTTTCATTGAAAGTTTTTGGCTATTAAAATCAAAGTATAATATAGACTAAGCTGAGTTGGTGTGACACTATACAGATGAACAAGATACTAAGTTTCTGCAATGAGTCAGTTAGCGAAATAAATTCTTGCAGTTTCATTATTACAAAGTAGTTTGTGTTTTTCCAGATTTCTCTCGTAGTCAAATTTATAATGTCGTCAATGAGCCTTAGGCGAACCTCGTATTGTTGTTGCTGTGTTCAAAATATCCGTTGCGCTTTCAATCAGTTTAAACCCACTGTTTCCTAATTAACTGTGCAGGTATTAATATTAGGGCCATAACTAAACAGAATTATAGTGTTAATGAATAAAAAAATGTGTTCAACTGATCTTTAATCAGCTTGATTGGAAAGTTAGTTATTGTGAGTGTTAACTACCAGCTGATGAAAATTATTAATGCTGCATTTAACACCAGATTAGATTTGATTGAGTAGCTTTTGAAACAGTCCTTTTTTAGCTGGCTCACTATTGCCAAATACTTGTAGCGACCCTGTTTTTCCAATCAATAAAACAGCCTTACCTACAGGGTGTTTCACTAAGTATGTTTGCCTCTGTAACTTATAAAATAATAGGTGACGGGAAATTTTAATGCGGTAGGTCAACACAAGAAATGTTACACTTTCTGCGGAGCTATGAACATAGGTTATTGTATCATTTTCCAAAGAGTTACAGCACAAAGATATAACTTTTTAAATTGAACAATAGTTTCTTCTATCGTGCATTGGAATCGTTGAAACCAGCTGCGTCCAAATCAAACTACATTCCTATCACTTTTAGTTTGTGAGCTACAGCCCTTCAAAGTTTCAGGGGCAGATACCACTCGCTGTACATAATACATGGCTGTGTGGTGGGTGATTGATGTTATGGCAGTGGGAAGTTGATTTACATGAGATGTTCAAATGTGTGTCCATGTTCCTCAATGCATAATGCAACGCGCCGTCGAAAGGATCTGCGGACCAGATGTAACATCGCCGGTGTGACGGAGCGACATGCGTCCTCGATGCGCCGTTTTAGATCATCTGGGGAAGTGGGCTCAGTGACATAAACACGATCCTTTAGATATCCCCACAAAAAGAAATCTTCTGGTGTTAAATCGGGCGACCTTGCGGGCCATGAATGAGGACCATGGCGCCCCAACCATCTCCACAACAGCACGCGCAGAATGGGCTGGGTGACCATCATGCTGCATCCACATATGGGCTCTCGTGAGTAGACACACATGTTCAAGGAGACCACCCAAACTGTCGGCTATAAAAGCGCGATATAACTCACCTGGGAAGTAGTGTGGACCGATTATTTCATAACCAAGGATTCCACACCACACGTTAACAGACCACCTACGTTAGCGGTCGACAGGTCGTACCCACCGAGGATTGTCTGCGGCCCAGTAGTGCATGTTATGGCATTTCATTGCACCATAATTTGTGAACATGGACTCATCAGTGAACATAACACTTTGTAAAGACTCCAGCGTGAAATTACGCATTGCCTACTCAAAGAATGTCACTCTTGCATGAAAATCGTTCCCATGCAGCTTCTGGGTCAGTGACAGGCGGCAGGGGTGAAACCTGTGGCCGTGTACTATACACCACAAAAATGTGAGACTGACACCAGCGACTGCAGCAACGGCTCGTAAGCTGATATGAGGATCGTGGTGTAGTGCAGCTAAAACAAACACCTCCGTCTCCTCACTTCTTGCAGGTCTTCTTCTGTTACTGCGGCGCATTAGCAAGCTACCTGTTTCCCGAAGTCGTTGTCCGGCACGTAAGAAACTAATGGCTGCCGGGGCTCTTCGCCTAGGATATCTCACGGCATACGCCGTGGCTGCTTCAGTGGCATCGTGTCGTCACTCGCCGAGCATCAGCAACATGTCAACGTACTCGTTGTTCGTGTATGCCATCGTCATCCGATCTCAGTAACTGTGGTATATTGAGCGCCAGTTGTTTGTGTGGCTCCAACTGTCGGGTATATGGCCGTGTGCGGCGACAATCGGCGGTCTAACAGCGCATCGAGTAAGCTTCTCGCTCCGTGACACCGGCGACATTGCAACTCGGTCGCACCACATTTAGAAGGCGCATTGCATATGCGCAGCGTTTGTGGTATCTGCCCCGGAAACTTTGAAAGGTTGTAGCTCCCAAAGAAACAGTGATAGGAATGTAGTTTAAATTGATTTGGACGCAGCTGGTTTCAACGAATCCAATGCACGATAGAAAAAACTATTGTTCCATTTAAAAATTATATCTTTGTGGTGTAAGTCTTTGGAAAATGATACAATAAACTATGTTCATAGCTCCGCATAAAGTGTAACATTTCTTGTGTTGACCTACCACATTAAAATTTCCCGTCACCTATACCAGTTTTAGGGGGATTCGAACCTCCGACGGGGAACGGCCTCGCTTATCGCAGCATAGCGCCTCAATGCGCTCGGCCACTCCTTCGCGGCACTTGGTTTTGTCCATGAGGATATTAAGAGTTTTTGCCAATATTGAGGCTCTCAAGTACCTGGTCCCTACGAGTACTTAGCTTCCATCCCACGTTCGGTGTCGTCTGTGCGCGCAGGAAGGACGGGCGACTATCGCCCCGCCGTGTACGCCGGTGTCGCTACAAACTCCTCGGCAGAGGATAAACGCCACCGCTGACGTCACACGCGGCTGCCTTTGATGCGGGCCACGGTGTACTTCGCCCCCGGGCGCCCCCTCCGTATGCACGGCCCATAACGCCGGGCATCGATTGCGCGCTAACCGAAGCCGGAGTCTGTTTTCAGTAAACCGCGGAGAACTTTGGAGAGCTCGCCAGCGAACATAACAGCGGAGCACGCTCTCGCATCCTTAGTATCTGCTGCAAAGCACGAGGCGCAGTGTCAGGTGGCTCTAGCTGGTATAGAGACAGTTTATAATAACTCATTGTTTCCCTACTTGGCTGATGACGCCTGTTCCTCTTCCGCCGTTAATTAATGTTCAAAATACCGGGTGATGAAAAAGTCAGTATAAATTTGAAAACATAATAAATCACGGAATAATATACACATGATTGGAATGAAAAGGGGCGTTAAAATGTCTGACAGATGACGCTTTATCAGAAAAGCAATAATTAGTATAACAGGAGATACTATACTGAGAGATGAATTTGACAGAGCCTTGAAAGACCTAGGTCGGAACAAGGCCCCAGGAGTAGATGACATACCCTCAGAGCTACTAAAGTCTCTGGGAGAGCCAGCAATGACAAGACTATTTGAACTGGTGTGTAGGACGTATGAAACAGGCGAAATGCCCTCAGACTTTAAGAAAAATGTAATAATCTCCATTCCAAAGAAATCAGGCGCAGACAGGTGTGAAAATTACGGAACCATCAGTTTGATAAGTCATGGTTGCAAAATTTTAACACGAATTATCTACAGCAGAATGGAAAAGCTGGTAGAAGCTGACCTCGGGGAAGATCAGTTTCGATTCAGGAGGAACATAGGAACCCGGGAGGCAATACTCATTTACGTCTTATCTTAGAAGATAGATTAAGGAAAGGCAAACCTACATTTTTAGCTTTTGTAGATTTGGGGAAACCATTTGACAATGTTGACTGGAATACACTGTTTCAAATTGTGAAGTCAGCAGGGGTAAAATACAGGGAAAGGACAGTTATTTACAACTTGTATGAAAGCCAGAACGCAGTTATTAGACTCGAAGGGCATGAAAGGGAAGCATCAGTTGGGAAGGGAGTAAGACAGGGTTGTAGCCTTTCTCCGATGTTATTCAATCTGTACATCGAGCAGGCGGTGAACGAAAGCAAGGAAAAATTTGGAATAGGGATTAAAGTTCAGGGGGAAGAAATAAAAACATTGCGTTTTGCTGATGACATTGTAATTCTGTCAGAGACAGCAAAGGACCTGGAGGAGCAGTTGAATGGAATGGACAGGGTGTTGAAGAGAGCGTATAAAATGAACATTAAGAAGAGCAAAACAGAAATAATGGAATGCTGAAGGAATTAGATTAGGTAACGAATCAGTGAATGTGATAGATGAGTTTTGTTACTTGGGTAGTAAAATAACATGCAATGGTCGCAGTACAGAGGATATAAAATGCAGAATGGCAATGGGAAGCAAAGCATTTTTGAAAAGAGAAATTTGCTAATATCGAATATTAATTTAAGTGTAAGGAAGTCTTTTCTGAAGGCATTTGTGTGCAGTGTTGTCTTGTACGGCAGTGAAACATGGACGATAAGCAGAGCGGACAGGAAGAGAATAGAGGCTTTTGAAATGTGGTGCTACAGAAGAACGCTGAAGATTAGGTGGGTAGATCGCATAACTAATGAAGAGGTATTGAACAGAATTGATGAGAAAAGGAATTTTTGGCATACCCTAACTAAAAAAAAGGGATCGCTTGGTAGGGCACATTCTTAGACACCGAGGAATCGTAAATTTAGCATTGGAGGGAAGTGTGTGGGGTAAAAATCGCAGAGGGAGACCAAGAGACGCGTATAGTAAGCAGATTCAAGTGGATGTGGGTTGCCGTTCTTATGAGGAGATGAAAAGGCTTGCCCAGGATAGAGTAGGGTGGAGAGCTGCATCAAACCAGTCTCCGGACTGAAGACCATAACAACAACAACAAAAAAGTAAGTATAAATTTGAAAACTTCATAAATCACGGAATAATGTAGATAAGTAAAAATTGACACACATGATTGGAATGAAAAAGGGTGTTAAAAATGTCTGACATGGCGCTTTATCTGATCAGAAAAGCAATAATTAGTATAACAAATTAAGACAAAGCAAATATAATGTTCTTTACAGGAAATGCTCAGTATGTTCACCACCATTCCTCAACAATAGCTGTAATCGGGAATAATGTTGTGAACAGCACTGTAAAGCATGTCCGTAGTTGTGGTGAGGCATTGGCGTCGGATGTTGTCTTTCAGCATGCCTAGAGATGGTGGTCGACCACGATACCCTAGCGACTTCAGGTAACCCCAAAGCCAATAATCGCAGGGACTGAGGTCTGGGGACCTGGAAGTCCAAGCATGACAAAAGTGGCGGCTGAGCACACGATCAACACCAAACGACGCGCGCAAGAGATCTTTCACGCGTCTAGCAATACTTTGTTTTCATTTTGGTTCTAATAAAACCCCATGTCATTCCAAGCATGTATGTCAATTTTTACGTCCCTATCTACATTATTCTGTGATTTATTAAGTTTTCAAATTTATACTGACTTTTTGATCACCCGGTATTACCAAATAGCTGTTTGCAGAAATTGGAAAGAACTTTACATTTCTACCATCTCAGATAAGACATGTGGCCAGCTGTGATACACTTTGGGATAAGATGGGAGAGAATGCTTGTTACTTACTTACTTTTCAGTCCAAATCAAACAGAAAACCTCCAATAACTAACGACAGTTATCGCCTTGTCACTGGATAGTATTAGATCTGCCTGGGACCACTTTTCGTTTCGCCAACCTTAAGGCACTGAAAAAGATGCGCTGAATCTGGAAATGTGGCACAGGCTCAAGAGGCATCTGCAAGTTGAAGTGTTACGCCCTCCCTTAGCCTTCTTAACCCTTTCAGAGGTGGCGTCCAATATATTGAACACTGACTTTTTATATTAATTTTAGACCACTATACGATTTCGCTTTACAATGAGACTCAGTGGCCTGTTTACTGGACATCTGTCGCTTTTAGTTTGGTGCTTCTTAATGCCATCAGTCAACAGAATGGCGTGCTACAATGAAAAACAGTGAACATGGCGGACCCCTTGCGGGGAGCGTCGAACGAGATACCAGTAGTTGGAATTATTTTATATGTTAATTTATGAATTTTGAGATTACCTGACATAGTCTGGTCTGGAGGCGATTTAATCGTTTTATAGTTTTATAAATGACAAGCCAAAATCGCACACTAACAATTTATTAAATGACGACCGGTTTTGGTGCACTGTGTCACCATCATCTGGTTCGCTGCATGAGGATCAGAAGAACGTTAACTCCATTTCAGGTACATCACAGGAGAGAAGACAATAGGTATTTTCAGATGAAAATTTCTTGTTTCAGTGATGTAATATAAATTTTATTCGAATATAAGTTTATATTACGACACTGAAACAAGAAATTTACATCTTAAAATACCTCTTCTCATCTCTTCTGTGAAGTAGCTGAATCCTCACGCATATGTTATAATCTGGTCATCTTGTTAAAAAATTGGGTATAAAATAACAAGTGCAACATTGCACTTATTCACTATATAAAAATATACATAAGTTAAAAACATGACAGCTTACAAAATAATGACAGCTCTGAAAATTCTAGTTTATGAATTTTCCACAAATTCCACTTTACGACATAAGTTCCACAATATGGTGTGACACATATATAACTGATGAATTCTTATTCCACGTCCGTAACTGCCATTCAGGTTCCGTGTCTAATTTATTTGACAATTTTTATTTTGGAAAGCAAGTACACTACACACAACTTTCCTTGATGATATCAGCAGGTCGTTATGTTGAGGGATACATGTCATTATTATCACGGATATTCCATATTGGCATAGCTTATGTCGCAGATTACTTCTTCTTCCTTTGATTTGCTCGTCCAGATCCTCTGCATCCCTCAATGATTTACTTTGCTAGTATCTCTCCCGTGTTTTCATTTTGATGCAGGGTAATATTTGGTACATGAAACATAAACACTATTTCAGAACTACGTTAAATTAACATCTTACAATATATATATATATATATATATATATATATATATATATATATATATATATATATATATATATATATATATCAATTTCGCTCAAATATACAATAGATAAGGTCTTATAGACATGAAAAAGTGCAAGAATATGTTTTATTCCAGTTTTAAAACAATTCATGACTGAAGGTGTTACTGTTTTCCAAAGAGTATATGGAAGATCTTTTCCAGAGGCTGGCTTTAGTTTCAGTGCTAATAGTGGATCAGATACCTCTTCTTCCCATTTTCAGATACGACTAAGTTCTGGGGAACTTGCCAGGGCTTTTTCCGTTCTTAGGAAACGATGGCGCTGCGGCGGAGTGGCCGAGCGCATTGAGGCACTATGATGCGATGCGCTAGGCCGTTCCCCGTCGGGGATTCGAATCCTCCCTTGGGCATAGATGTTTGTGTCGTCTTTAGTGTGAGGTAGTTCATAAGTAGTTTAGGCACTGATGACACCGCAGTTAAATCCTATAAGGTTAACAAACATTTGAACATTTGAAACTGTGGCGGGAAACTGGCCGACCGCGGTGGCCGAGAGGACTGAGGCGCCCCAGTCACGGTCTGCACGGCCACTAGGGTCGGGGGTTAGAATCCCCCCTCGGGCATGGATATTTGTACCGTCCTTAGTATAAGGTAGTTGATAAGTAGTTTTTAAGTTTAGGGTCTGATGACCACCATGAAGTATACAAACATTTTGGGAAACTGTGAAACTAATTCGGGCAGACTGATCGCCATACATTGACAAGTGTCAGTGTGTGTGTGTGTGTGTGTGTGTGTGTGTGTGTGTGTGTGTATTGGTATAAATTTAATAAACACTTTTCCCATCACTGTGTCTAATTACGTAAAATAATACTTACTAGTCTGCCGATCTGCAAACATTGACTATTGTTTTATGCTGCATGCTTGTTATGCCGACTAGCACAGTTCACCGATACGCAAATAGGACAATGCCGTGCACAGTAATCAAGTGATAGGATGCAGCAAAGAGATTTCTATTACGCTATTTCCATAATCAACATTTGATATATTTTTGCCCTTGTAACAGCACCAAGTGTTCCGGATCTCATTAAATGACTTAATTTGTTACGTGTTATTTAAAAAATATCCCAAGTGTTGAAAGCACCTCTTCCATGCACTACACAGTGGTTAGCAGCGTTCTATTGAAGGTAGAACAGTTCTACGAAAAGTACACATTTGTTGCGGGGTATAAGATCTAGACGTTAACGTTACCAGAAAATTTCCTACCAACTTGAGAAAATTTTCGGTATAGACAATCCAAATAATCACGTACGAATCCTTGTATCTTGCTTCAGTTTTGATCGCATCACTTTCCCATTCTGCATGTTAATGACAGACGTATTTTCCTATAATGAGAAAATATCATCATAGACGTATTCACACCCTAAAACGTTCCTCTGAAGTCTTACCGAGCAAGGTGGCGTAGTGGTAACACTTGTATTCAGGAGGACGGCGAATCAAAACCATCACCGGAAGTCCAGATTTAATTTTTGAGAGATTTTCCTAAATCGACCCATGGCAAATGCCGGGAAGAATCGTTTCAAAGGGGTCGCAGCCGATTACTTTCCCATCCCGAAAATAAACTACCCTAGCGTGTGCTCCAACGTCGGGGGGCGTTAAATCACCTACATGGAATGCCCGCGTGGTCTAATGCGCCATGCTACAGACTGGGCTGTCGTTTCCGCCGAGGTTCGAGTCCTCCCTTTGACATGGGTGTGTGTGATGTCCATGGTGTAAGTTAGTTTAAGTATTCTGTAAGTCTAGGGACTGATAGCTATAGCAGTTTGGTCCAATAGGTTTACAAACATTTAAACTGTGACGTTGAACCCGGATTGTCTTCCTTCCTTCTGAAGTGATCTGCAATCACAGTGGCCGGCCGTGGTGGCCGAGGGGACTGACGCGCTCCAGTCACGGTCTGCACGGTCACTACGGTCGGGGGTTCGAATCCCCCTCGGGCATGGATATTTGTGCCGTCCTTAGTGTTAGCTAGTTCATAAGTAGTTTGTAAGTTTAGGGACTGATGACCCCGTAGTTAAGTCCCATAAGCTATACAAACATTTTTTGAGATCACAGTGCATGTATTTGATGAAAGCATACCATGAGACTTCCTGGCACAATAAAAATAGAAACCAATTTTTTTAGTGGACAAGAGTCCTACCGAGTGAGCCACCCGAGCACGACGAACGGCCCCCTTCCTTTCGGCTTTACTTTTTGCAGTTCGAGCCCCGGTCAGCACACAAATTTTCATCTTCCAGAAACTTTCATGCCAGCGTAAACACCCCTGCAGAGTGAGATATTTGTTTCTAGGATACTACGATATCTTGTATCATCATGTGGTCTGTAATTTCATTCGAATTACTTGCCCACTGTTGGTAGTTCTTATAGCAATTTGTTGAATAGATAGTCATGAAGGTTAATATAAAAGTGATGTTACCTAGCCATAATGATCGCTACCGATATAAGGGAAGGTGATCCTGCAAGAAACATCCTATTCCACTTGCGGAGAACTGCTTTGCTTGAGCATAAAACAAACTTTGGCAGTAAACCGCAGAAGAATAGCTGGCCGGGTTTTTACGATGACGACAAAGTCAGGATCAAACGACAAGTGATTTTGAGTTAACGACACACTAAAGTTCGGAACGCTGAAGGGTAGAGGCGTTAAATGAGAAGAACACCCCAGGAAAGAAATAAATGGCACTAAAATAGCAGTAATAGTATTACGTTGCGAAACCACTTTATAAAAGAAGAGAAAGGGGTAATGCAGAAAAAGCCAGTCCTATTTCTAAGCAATCAGATTTTGCTGAGGTTTTTGGAGAGATTGTACATACAAAGTTAAATGGTCATTTCAGATCCCATTAATGGCTGTCAAATGTACAGTTTGGTTTCGGAAAATGCTATGTACTCTGGTCTCCGTGCAGCACTTGATAAATTAAATTTTAAAAAAAATGTGAAAACCGACGTTCTATGATTTGACAAAAGCGTTGCAAAAATTGAAACATGGAGTAATGCAAGTAGCTTAACTTCCTCCATTAATAACAGATAGCATAGGGTAAGCTGAAATTTGCTATGATAGCACTCACAATGGTGCCCCAGGGGTCTGTTCTGGTAACGCTGTTGTTTCTCATTTACATAAATGATGTGCCTTCAGGGATAATAAGTAATTCCAAATAATTCTGTTTGCTGATGACACCAGTTTCTCAGTGAAGGGTTTTGTATGCAATATCGACACACTATCAACTAATGCAGTCAAAGGAATACGTTCATGGATTGTATAAAATAAATTGCTGTTTAATCATAGTAAGACTTAGTTCATACCATTTATAACAGACAATTCAACAAAAACTAAAATTTTAATTACTCAGATTGCGAATATTGTGAGACTGATCAGTAAAAAATATCACTGCATAAATTCTGTGTGATTTGCCATTCGAACAGTATCTGAAATAAGTGATAATTCAAAATTAAAAGTACCCAATATCCCTTATTTTCTTTCGCTAAAGACGTGTGGCGTCATTTTTTGGCGTTATTTACGGCACAGAAAAGGCCTTTCGATTAATATGTGTTGTACCCTCGTGATCCTATTGTTTATCCCTATACAGTAAGCTGATAATTCTGACATTGACACTCAGTGCATAGTTTTTAACATCGTTAATATCAGTACCACTGAGTTAAATGTAGCCATAAGAGGAATGGACAAGGTACAGGGTCACACTACTACAAGTAGCTAGAGAATGTCTTGGAACAGTAGTGTGTAAAGGCAGGAAGAAGCAGACAGCTTGTTAGAATGACACAGTCAAGACAACCTGTAAAAAGAAAAAGAAGGCACTTGGCTCCATACTAGAAATCATGCAGACAGAGAAAGTTATGTTGAAGAAAGAAACAAAGCCAAACGGATAATTGCAGACTCCAAGCAGAAATCATGGCAAGACTTTGAAAATAAGCTAGAACCTCTGGGTCAAGCCACAGAGAAACCATTCTGGAGCGTAATTAGCAATCTTCGAAAGCGAGGGAAGAAGAAATTAACAAGTGTTTTGGACAGGTCAGGAAAGCTGCTAGTCAATCCTGTGTATGCCTTGAGCAGATGGAGTGAATATTTTGAAGAATTGCTCAATGTAGGTGAAACGTTCAATGATGTGTTAGATTTTGAGGTAGAATGGAATGAGAATGATGATGGAAACAGGACTACATTTCAGGAAGTGGAGAAAATGGCCAATAGATTGCAGTGCAATAAAGCGTCTGAGGTGATTGAAATTAAGCAGGAACCCGTCAAATACAGTGGATGTCAGGTCTCAAATGGTTACACGGGATAACTGATAAGGCGTGGGAATTGGGACAGGTTCCATTTGACTAGATGAAAGCGGTAATCACGCCAATTTTCAAACATGTAAACAGAAAAGATTGTAACAAATATCGAGGTATCTCTGTAATTAGTGCTTTAGACAAAATATTCTCAGGTATTGTTGAAAGGAGAGTGCTAGTATTAGTTGGGAACAAGTTAGACGAAAATCAGTGTGGGTTTATGCCTCTTAGAGGCTGTCAGGACCAAATATTTACCTTACATCGATAATGGAGAAGTGCTATGCGTGGAACAGGAAATTGTATCTATGTTTTATAGATCTAGAAAAGGCTTATGATCGTGTTACTAGGCGGAAGCTATTGTCAGTTCTAAAAGATCATGAAGGCAAACATCTGCAGGCAATTATAGGTCTTTACGTTGACTGACAAGAAGCAGTTAGAGTAGGCGGTTCCGGTTAGTTTCAGGGATAAGACAAGACTGTCACCTGACACCACTGTTGATCATACTATTCATAGATCATATGTTGAAAACAGTAGACTGGCAGGGCGAGAATAAAATAACTGAAAACAAAATAAGCAGTCTCGCACATGCAGATGACTTAGTTGTAATGGCAGATTCGATTGAATGGTTGCACTCTAATATTCCAGACCTCAATCAGAGGTATAACGGTTATGATATGAAGATCAGCAGCTCCAAAACAAAAGTAATGTCTGTGGGAAAGAGCTTTATACAGATTGAGTGCCAAATAGAAGGAACAAATATAGAACTGGTTGACAGTTTCAAGTAACTAGGATGCATTTACTCACAGGATGGCAACATAGTGAAAGAACTGAAATCGAGGTGCAGCAAAGCTAATGCACTGAGTGATCAGCTAAGATCTACTTTCTTCTACAAGAAGGTCGTAAGTACCAAGAGTAAGTTAGCAGTGCACCGCTCTATGTTTCGACCAACTTTGTTGTATGGGAGTGAATGTTGGGTGGATACAGGTTACCTTAATTGTAAGGTATAGGTGGTATGAAGTTATCCTTTTATTTGCTGCATATTCCAACTTCAAAATCAAATTCTACTCGTCAAGAGAAATCTTTTTAATATAACCTCGATGGGGTTTGGACATTTTCAAGGATAATAATTACAGTTTGATATGAAAATTACGAGATCATGTCGCAAATGCAATAAGATAATCAAGGCTGGTGCATACTAGTGGACAAACGGTGGAAGCCTCTTCTCCCCAACTCCCTCACCCCTGGCGATCTACGGCCAGAAAGCCACTGGCTTCATGGGAAATATGGACGCTTAAAATCCGTCAAAAACTACATAATGCCACACTCAACGAAGCATGTCTACTTTTCACTTTTAGGACACAGATGGAAACCGAATTTCAACTGGCGCCATCGAGTCCTAAATGAGATATTAGATGACTCACTAATGGCCAGCGAGCCATACAGCATTTTAAAACACACTATCAGAATGGTAGGTTACAGATATGAAAGTAGCAAGACTGATTGCAAGTACTAATAGATGGTAACATTGGCAGGAGGATGTCAATAAGGAGGAAAACAAAGGAGAACTGAGAAGCAATTAGAGAGAACAGGCTGTGATGGTTGGGTCATGATACACCCATGGAAGAAGGAAGGTTACCTAAGAGACTCATGAGCTCAGCAGCGGAGGGTAAGCGGAGTCGAGACAGACCAAGAAGAAAGAACTTAGAATCGGTGAAGAATGATATTGAAGTAAAAGGCTTAACATCAGACGAGGCATAAATGTTAGCATTGATTAGGGGATCATGGAGGAATTTTATTAGAGGCACTATGCTCCAGACTGAACGCTGAAAGGCATAATCAGTCTCTAATGATGATGATGATGATGATGATGATGATGACGAATATCAGCTTATTTCCAAGTATTAGCAGATCTCTCTCTCAGTTATTACTAGACTAGGCGTGCACTATTCTGCCACATCCAATTTCAGTAAACTGCCACAAGAATTCAAATAGCTTAGTAGTAAGCGAAACACTTCGAAATGTGAACTGAAACGTTTCCTCATGACTCACTCTTTTTATTCTGTCGAGTCATTCCTGGAAAAGTATTGACAAAGCAAATTTTTGAGTTACGATATTTCTTTTTACTTATGCTTCGGTATGCCGTGTACACAGGATTGCAATACGTTTCATTTGATCAATTACCACTCTTTTGTTACAATTTTCCGTACTGAATTGTTGTATTACTGTGGAGAGTTGCTACTCAATTGGATTTTGAAATAGTGAGAAAATAAATAAATAAATAATGGAAACTACCATACCCAGATAAAGTGTCTTACACGCACCAACTACATCAGCAAACAGCCGCAAATTACAACTTACTCTGTCCATGAGATCATTTATATAGGTAGAAAATAATAGCGGTCCTATCACACTCTCCTTGTGTACGCCCGACGATACACTCGTTTCTGATGAACACTCGCCGTCGAGAACAACGTAGTGCGTTCTGTTACTTAAGAAGTCTCCCAGCCAGTCACAAATCTGTGAACCTATTCCATAAGCTCGTATCTTCGTTAGCAGTCTGCAGTACGGCACCGCGTCGAACGCCTTTTTGAAGTCGGGGAAAACACAATCCACCTGTTGCCCTTCATCCATGTCTCGCAAGATGTCATGTGAGAAAAGGGCAAGCTGAGTTTCACATGAACGATGGTTTCTAAACCCGTGCTGATTCATGGAAAGAAGCTTTTCCGTTTCAAGGAAATTTACTATATTAGAACTGAGAATATGCTCTAAAATTCTTAGATGAGACTGATATCAACGATATTGGCCTGTAATTGTGTGGGTCAGTTCTCTTTCCTTTCTTATAAACGGGGGTCACCTGCGCGATTAATGCAAGCTAAGTAGGGGCTAATGCCGCAAAATTGTCTTTGTAAAACCGAACTGGTATTCCATCCGGACCAGCAGACTTTTTCGTATTTAGCTCTCTCAGCTGTTTCTCTACACCGGAAATACCTATAGCTATGTCCCCCATTTCGGATTTAGTGCGTTGATCAAATGATGGTACATTTGTGCGGTCCTCCTGCGTGAAAGATTTCTTAAAGGTTAAGTTTAGAACTTCAGCTTTCCGTTTGCTTTCTTATATTACTGCCCCGGAATGATCAACGAGTAACTGGATAGTGGGCTTTGACCCGCTTATCGATTTTAGATAGGACCAGAATTTTTTCGGGTTCTCGGAAAGATCTTTTGGTAAGGTATGGCTGTGATAATTATTGTATGCTTCGCGCATCGATCTCTTTATAGACGCACGAATCTCTACTAACCTTTGCCTGTCATCATTTGCGTGTTCTTTTTTGAATAGAGTGTGCAACAGCCTTTGCTTTCTCAGCAGCTTTCTAACATTATTATTATACCACGGTGGATCTTGTCCATCCTTAATCGTCTTTACTGGCACGTATTTCTCTAACCTTTTATTAACAATGCACTTAAATTTAGTCCACAATTCCTCTTCATCCATAATCCTGGAATTAAACGATGCCCATTCATTTTCTAAGTGCGATCGTAACATTTGCCTATCGGCTCTTCCAAACAAAAACACGCTCCTAGTCTTCTTGATTGGTTTATGAACTTTGGTCACCATCGACGCTATGACGATATCATGATCACTTATTCCTGTCTCTACGCAGACATCGTTAATTAGGTCAGGCCTGTTTGTAGCTATTAGGTCTAGAATATTTCCATTACGCGTGGGTTGCCGGTTTAACTGCTCAAGGCAGTTTCCGGAGAATGTATCCAAAAGTAGCTCGCAAGCCTGCTTGTCTGTACCGCCTGAAATGTAACTAGCGAGGTCCCAATCTATAGTCTTAAGGTTGAAGTCTCCTCCGACTAATATTACATGGCCCGGATTCCTATGCACTACCTGGCGTAGACTTTCTTTGAATGATTCTAAAACTGCTACAGCAGCACTGGGGGGCCAGTAAAAACACCCAGCTATTAACTTTACTACCATCGAGATTAGCACACCAGAATACCCAGATGCAGTGACTTACTTAAGGATTATTATTTGGCCCCATCAGGGGTCTTACGGTTCTTTCATGAGTACGTGCGTGGCGAACAAGGGGCCCCGAGCTAATAATGCAGTCTTCCTTCCTTCTTTCGTCTCTGGAATGCATTTTATTTCCCTTCCCTATTCTCACTCCTTCCCCTAGCCTGGGAACTGTTGATCTGGGCAGTTTGGTTCCCCTGTCGCAAACTGCGAACCAACCAACCCATTATTATTTGATAAAAAAGATATGACTACCCTTGCTAAAAGGTGTAAAAGTTGGAACAAGATAATGCCAAAGAAAGCAGTTGCGTATAAAATATATGAATAAAAGAAATAATTGTACAACTAAATTTAGTTAACTAGTGGATACTGACGGTTGCAGTTCATGACGTTTATTTTTGTTCTTTAACTTAGAGATGGGCGGCAGTAGCTTAGCATAACAACCATCAGACTCACGTTCTTCAGGAACACCTGAGATCGGAGAACATAACTTCTCATTCTACATCTACATACATACTCCGCAATTCACCGTAAGGTGCGTGGCGGAGGGTAAACTGTACTACTACTAGACATGTCCTTTCATATTCCACTCCCAAATGGAACGAGGAAAAAAGAATGCCTATATTCCTCCGTACGAGCCTTAATTTCTCTTATCTTGTCTTTGTGATCTTTACCCGAAATCTAAGTAGACGGCAGCAAGATCGTACAACACTCAGCTTTAAATTCCGGCCCTCTAAATTTACTCAACAGAAATTCACGAAAAGAACGTCGTCTTTCTTCCAGCGATCACCAATTGAGTTGCCGGAGCATTTCCGTGACACTCGCGCATTGGTCGAACCTACCGGTAACAAATCTAGCTGCTCGCCTCTGAACCGCCTCTATGTCTTCCTTTAAACTGATCAGCTGCGGGACCCAAACACTCGAGTAATACTCAAGACGTGCTCGTACAAGCGTTTTATACGTGGTCTCCTTTACAGGTGAAGCACATCTTCCCAAAATTCTCCCAATAAATCAAAATCGGCTGTCCGCCTTACTCACAACTGTCCTTACATGTTCGTTCCATTTCATATCGTTCTGCAATGTTACGCCTAGATATTTGAACGACGTGACAGCATCAAGAAGCTCACTACTAATGCTGTAGTCGAACATTATAGGATTGTTTTTCCTACTCATGCGCATCACCTTAAATTTTTCTACATTGAGAGGTAGCTGCCATTCTTCGCACCAACTAGAAATTTTGTCTAAGTCATCCTGTATGCTATTACAGTCAGTTATAGACGACACCCTCCCATACACCACAACACCATCAGCAAACAGCCGCAAATTACAACTTACTCTGTCCATCAGATCATTTATATACTTAGAAAATAATAGCGGTCCTATCACAATCCCCTGGAGTACATCCGACGATACACTCGTCTCTGAAGAACACTCTCCGCCGAGAACAACGTACTGCGTTCTGTTACTTAAGAATTCTCCCAGCCAGTCACAAATCTGTGAACCTATTCCATAAGCTCGTATCTTCGTTAGCAGTCTGCAGTACGGCACCGCGTCGAACGCATTTTTGAAGTCGGGGAAAACACAATCCGCCTGTTGCCCTTCATCCATGTCTCGCAAGATGTCATGTGAGAAAAGGGCAAGCTGAGTTTCACATGAACGATGGTTTCTAAACCTGTGCTGATTCATGGAAAGAAGCTTTTCCGTTTCAAGGAAATTTACTATATTAGAACTGAGAATATGCTCTAAAATTCTTAGATGAGACTGATGTCAACGATATTGGCCTGTAATTGTGTGGGTCAGTTCTCTTTCCTTTCTTATAAACGGGGGTCACCTGCGCGATTAATGCAAGCTAAGTAGGGGCTAATGCCGCAAAATTGTCTTTGTAAAACCGAACTGGTATTCCATCCGGACCAGCAGACTTTTTCGTATTTAGCTCTCTCAGCTGTTTCTCTACACCGGAAATACCTATAGCTATGTCCCCCATTTCGGATTTAGTGCGTTGATCAAATGATGGTACATTTGTGCGGTCCTCCTGCGTGAAAGATTTCTTAAAGGTTAAGTTTAGAACTTCAGCTTTCCGTTTGCTTTCTTATATTACTGCCCCGGAATGATCAACGAGTAACTGGATAGTGGGCTTTGACCCGCTTATCGATTTTAGATAGGACCAGAATTTTTTCGGGTTCTCGGAAAGATCTTTTGGTAAGGTATGGCTGTGATAATTATTGTATGCTTCGCGCATCGATCTCTTTATAGACGCACGAATCTCTACTAACCTTTGCCTGTCATCATTTGCGTGTTCTTTTTTGAATAGAGTGTGCAACAGCCTTTGCTTTCTCAGCAGCTTTCTAACATTATTATTATACCACGGTGGATCTTGTCCATCCTTAATCGTCTTTACTGGCACGTATTTCTCTAACCTTTTATTAACAATGCACTTAAATTTAGTCCACAATTCCTCTTCATCCATAATCCTGGAATTAAACGATGCCCATTCATTTTCTAAGTGCGATCGTAACATTTGCCTATCGGCTCTTCCAAACAAAAACACGCTCCTAGTCTTCTTGATTGGTTTATGAACTTTGGTCACCATCGACGCTATGACGATATCATGATCACTTATTCCTGTCTCTACGCAGACATCGTTAATTAGGTCAGGCCTGTTTGTAGCTATTAGGTCTAGAATATTTCCATTACGCGTGGGTTGCCGGTTTAACTGCTCAAGGCAGTTTCCGGAGAATGTATCCAAAAGTAGCTCGCAAGCCTGCTTGTCTGTACCGCCTGAAATGTAACTAGCGAGGTCCCAATCTATAGTCTTAAGGTTGAAGTCTCCTCCGACTAATATTACATGGCCCGGATTCCTATGCACTACCTGGCGTAGACTTTCTTTGAATGATTCTAAAACTGCTACAGCAGCACTGGGGGGCCAGTAAAAACACCCAGCTATTAACTTTACTACCATCGAGATTAGCACACCAGAATACCCAGATGCAGTGACTTACTTAAGGATTATTATTTGGCCCCATCAGGGGTCTTACGGTTCTTTCATGAGTACGTGCGTAGCGAACAAGGGGCCCCGAGCTAATAATGCAGTCTTCCTTCCTTCTTTCGTCTCTGGAATGCATTTTATTTCCCTTCCCTATTCTCACTCCTTCCCCTAGCCTGGGAACTGTTGATCTGGGCAGTTTGGTTCCCCTGTCGCAAACTGCGAACCAACCAACCCATTATTATTTGATAAAAAAGATATGACTACCCTTGCTA
Source organism: Locusta migratoria (assembly GCA_026315105.1). Taxonomy (NCBI): domain Eukaryota; kingdom Metazoa; phylum Arthropoda; class Insecta; order Orthoptera; family Acrididae; genus Locusta; species Locusta migratoria. Next base: position 82,892,925 of record CM048751.1, on the reverse strand, counting down.
AAAGGTGTAAAAGTTGGAACAAGATAATGCCAAAGAAAGCAGTTGCGTATAAAATATATGAATAAAAGAAATAATTGTACAACTAAATTTAGTTAACTAGTGGATACTGACGGTTGCAGTTCATGACGTTTATTTTTGTTCTTTAACTTAGAGATGGGCGGCAGTAGCTTAGCATAACAACCATCAGACTCACGTTCTTCAGGAACACCTGAGATCGGAGAACATAACTTCTCATTCTACATCTACATACATACTCCGCAATTCACCGTAAGGTGCGTGGCGGAGGGTAAACTGTACTACTACTAGACATGTCCTTTCATATTCCACTCCCAAATGGAACGAGGAAAAAAGAATGCCTATATTCCTCCGTACGAGCCTTAATTTCTCTTATCTTGTCTTTGTGATCTTTACCCGAAATCTAAGTAGACGGCAGCAAGATCGTACAACACTCAGCTTTAAATTCCGGCCCTCTAAATTTACTCAACAGAAATTCACGAAAAGAACGTCGTCTTTCTTCCAGCGATCACCAATTGAGTTGCCGGAGCATTTCCGTGACACTCGCGCATTGGTCGAACCTACCGGTAACAAATCTAGCTGCTCGCCTCTGAACCGCCTCTATGTCTTCCTTTAAACTGATCAGCTGCGGGACCCAAACACTCGAGTAATACTCAAGACGTGCTCGTACAAGCGTTTTATACGTGGTCTCCTTTACAGGTGAAGCACATCTTCCCAAAATTCTCCCAATAAATCAAAATCGGCTGTCCGCCTTACTCACAACTGTCCTTACATGTTCGTTCCATTTCATATCGTTCTGCAATGTTACGCCTAGATATTTAAACGACGTGACAGCATCAAGAAGCTCACTACTAATGCTGTAGTCGAACATTATAGGATTGTTTTTCCTACTCATGCGCATCACCTTAAATTTTTCTACATTGAGAGGTAGCTGCCATTCTTCGCACCAACTAGAAATTTTGTCTAAGTCATCCTGTATGCTATTACAGTCAGTTATAGACGACACCCTCCCATACACCACAACACCATCAGCAAACAGCCGCAAATTACAACTTACTCTGTCCATCAGATCATTTATATACTTAGAAAATAATAGCGGTCCTATCACAATCCCCTGGGGTACGTCCGACGATACACTCGTCTCTGAAGAACACTCTCCGCCGAGAACTACGTACTGCGTTCTGTTACTTAAGAATTCTCCCAGCCAGTCACAAATCTGTGAACCTATTCCATAAGCTCGTATCTTCGTTAGCAGTCTGCAGTACGGCACCGCGTCGAACGCCTTTTTGAAGTCGGGGAAAACACAATCCGCCTGTTGCCCTTCATCCATGTCTCGCAAGATGTCATGTGAGAAAAGGGCAAGCTGAGTTTCACATGAACGATGTTTCCTAAACCTGTGCTGATTCATAGAAAGAAGCTTTTCGGTTACAAGGAAATTTACTATATTCGAACTGTGAATATGCTCTAAAATTCAAAATATTCAAATGTTTCTAGAACTTATTTGACTTAACTACGGGGTCATCAGTCCCTAAGCTTACAAACTACTAATGAACTAGCTAAGACTTAGGACGGCACAAATATCCAAGCCCGAGGGGGGGATTCGAACCCCCGACCGTAATGGCCGTCAGACTGTGAATGACGCGCCGTACTACGCTTGGCCACCGCGGCCGGCAATGAATTATTAAAGAAAACCTTACATATATAAATATATGGGCTGGAAATCCATCTTCTATCTTGGATAACGCATGTATTTTCTCAGTTCCCTCAATAACGAAAAACGAGAATTTTGATTGATTCTACAGCAAAGGCTACTGTAATAAAGTAACATTCATTTTTTTAATGTAGCACTTCAGGCAAAGGGACATTACAAGAAAAGTTTTCCATGTTCAATATTTAATCATACCTCAACCCACAACTGTCCCTGCTTGATTTTAACTATCAACAGAGCGAAGCGTGATAATACCAAAATAAAAGTTAAAAAATCAAGACATGCCTTTTTTTGGATGTAGATACAAACATTAAGTAATAAATTTTTTTTCCATATTTTGTATGCGGCAACATTAATCATTATGCATCAATCACCAAGTTAAATCAATTTCGTTTCTATTTCAAATATGATGAAGTTCAACCATACTTCTGGTGAGCGATTCGACTACTCACTACCAACTGCTGCCACACACTGCAGCTGCACAACCAGCGATATGTTGCCAACACACTTCAAAGAATTGAGAATCACATTTATACCAGCATACGATTTTAATCAAAGACCGTGGTGAACATTCAGGCAGTGACCCCGACCGTAGTGGCCATGCAGACCGTGACTGGAGCGCCTCAGTCGCCTCGGTCACCGCGGCCGGCGCTCAAAAATTCTACATGAGACTGATGTCAACGATATTGGCCTGTAATTGTGTGGATCAGTTCTCTTTCCTTTTTTATAAACGGGAGTCACCTGCGCTTTTCCCCAATCACTAGGAACTTTGTCATATTGTGTGACTTCACTACTCGTGCCTGAGCAGAGAACAAGGCTCGATTCTAGGCTTTGATCGTGGCACCTGCCAGAAATAATATGGAAACGACCTCTTGCAACCAGGGCGCTTGCCAGTCTAGTCCGGGACAGATCAGGTGCCTCTGGATTGGCAGGCATTTATTCACCGCCTCCTGCCACAAAGGCTTCTTTGTCATCACAAACATTGTTCGCCGACAATGAGGCTCTCTGAGCGAGCCATTAATAATTCCCTGACTGACAGTAAAATATCACCTGTCCAGCCATTAAAAACACAGGAATATCCAGGAAAGAAAATCCCGAAGCATTGTCCATAGAGGTCGTTTGACACTTGAAACAAATATAACGTGGCTATGCCGGAAACGTAGAGATGTTGATTATGTCCTCTATTTAAGTGCAACTGCAAGACGATGTAAGGAAAGAGCAACATTCGTGAAATATGTAACTAATATACTGAAAAAGGGAGCGTCAAAAATTTAACGGGAAATAGAGAATGTTAATGAGTTTGGAAATCATTGTTTCCTGCTAGGAAAGCAGCGAACTGGTATAAGATTCGAAGTGAAAATTAAGTCAAGTTCGCACAAAGTTTTAACCATTTATTTATAACTAGCTGAAAACCCGGCGTTGCTCGACTATTTATTTATTTATTCGAACCTTGAGTTAGAACTTTTCCTATCCACTCTCACTCTCTCTGTCCATCTCGTTTTTTTTTTTTAAATCATGTTACATTTATCAGAGTCTATATAAGAAATCACAGGTAAAAATGCACGCGTTTCGAAGAATCCAATCACGAAATTCAACAATAATGATTGTAATAATATCACAGATGGATCACTTGATGTAATGCGCGAAACGTCAAATCGATATTTTTAAAGAGATGTATTAAAAGAAATTTCTTTTTTACTGCTTTATTTATATAGTCTTATATTTCCTTATTCGTATGCTTATCCTTACAGAGAAATAGTTGAAAATATTGTATCATGCATAGACCAAAGATATGGTCTGTGGCATCACGTTTCGCTGTACGTAACCTCCTAGCTATACAGTAGCAAACGTCATCGCTGGCTTCAGTCCGTTTTTTTTTATAGTTTGACGACTTTCAAGCAGCAAATATTACAGCTGTCGGCATGGAACTGCTATGGTGTACAACGGGAGACTTCGGCCAACAATTAAACACAAACCATTCGTTTTCGTTCTGTAGTTTTCGCTGCAGAGCGAAATATTAACACACACACACACGTAGAATTTTATATACACCGATATCTTTCCATCCCAATATACTCCACCCTTTTATCATTATCAAATCTCAAGCAACAATGCAACCAATAAAACAATTTTCGAAGAGTAAATATAATTTTCAAAGAATCATTATTGTTCCGCATTTCGCCTTATATTCTTCAAATTACTAAATATATACATATATGATCGATATAAAACCGTGCCTAATATCTTACTCAAGTGTAAATTAGTAATTGTACAAATATTTAAGTCTCTGCGTCTTGTAGTTTGGACGTAATTAGCGTATACGGAACAGACTTTCATATATATAGCTATCCGATCGCCACTGAACCGTGCCTAAAGCCTTCCACGGGTAGACATTAGTAACTGTACAAATTTTTAGATCTTTATGTCTTGTGTTTCAGACGTGATAAACGTACGCCGAACAGACATTCACATTTATTGATATAGATAAGACGACCGGTTGTGATGTACGAAGCGATCATCATCCGACCGAATTCTTGGTGCCGAGGCGATGAGCATGCGGCGACTAGATTAGATTAATACTTGTTCCATAGATCATGAATACGACAGTTCGTAATGATGTGGAACGTGTCAGTTTAATGAAGGGTGTCTGTACAAGACGTTACATTACACAAAATATGCCATGAATTTTTGTAAATTATTTTTATTTTTACTTTTACTAATTGATATCTAAAAACTATGCACTGCGTAAAAGGAGTTGTCATTCAGAAATTCTTTTAATTTATTTTTAAATGTTGCTATTTGGCTATCTGCCAGGCTTCTGATGCTGCTTGTTAGGCGACCAAATACTTTTGTGGCAGCATAATTTACCCCTTTCTGTGCCAAACTCAGATTTAGCCCTTCATAGTTAAGATCATCCTTTTGGTGTGCACACTATTACTTTTGAACTGGGTTGGATTATTGACAACAAATTTCATAAGTGAATATATATACTGTGAAGTTACTGTGAGGATACCTAAATACTTTAATGGATGTCTGCAGGATTTGCGTGGGCTCCAGCAATTATTTTGATTACACGGTTTTGTATAACAAATACTTTTTTACTCAATGATTAATTATCCAAGAATATGATGCCGTACCAAAGCAGCGAATGAAAGTAGACATAATAAGCTAATTTATTGAGATGCTTATCGCCAAAATTTGCGATAACCCTAACAGCATACGTAGCTGAACTCAAACGTTTCAGCAGACCGTCTATGAGTTGGTTCCATTTCTTTCTGTCATCAATTCACACAACCTAAAAATTTTGAAAATTCTCCCTTAGTTACAGACTTATGTTCAAAGTCTATATATTTATTACTGGAGCTGTGCCATTTACTGTGCTGAACTGTCTATTGTGCCATTTACTGTGCAGAACTGTCTATACTGTGTTTTAGCAAAATTTAATGAGAGTCTGTTTGCAGAGAACCACTTAATAATTTTGAGAAAAAACATTATTTACGATTACATTCTTGTTTTTTGGGTGTGATTACTATATTTATATCATCAGCAAAAAAAACTAATTTTGCATCTTAATCAATGTAGAATGGCTAGTCATTTATGTATATCACTAACAGTAAAGGACCAAAGACCTAACACTGTGGCACCCAGTGCTTGATAGTCCCCCAGTTTGAGGAATAATCGGCTGTTGTTTTGACGCGACATGAACCACTTATTTAAACTTTTTGCATTGTTCCAGTTAAGTATGAACTACACCATTTCTGCACTGCCTTAGTCAAACCATAATGATTAAGCTTATATAGAAGAATTCCATGATTTACACAATCAAAGGCCTTTGATAGATGACAAAAATTCCAATGGATAATAAAGAATACTCCACTCAACAATGTGATATAAGGAACCTGGCTTTTGAGACGCCACTTGAAGTATATCAGGAATACAATTACATTATTGTTTACTGTTTTCCTGAGATTAGTTTTAGTTAACTTGCAAATGCCATCAATGACATAATGAACGTACCTTTTGCACTGTATCGTACAGAATGTGCTGAAACTGATGGCCATCAGAAATGTAGTCATGACATCAGCGAAAGCAATACTACATACTTTACGATGCCCAAGGAACACAACACTGATTTCTGCAAAACTCTGCTGGTACCGCTCCATCGCACTGTTCTGCACTTCTCTGACTAGCAATGACTTATATATTGGTGTGTTGTAGTTTATAAAACATTCTGTCATGGGAAAGTGTAAATGAGTAGCCCATTATCAAAGACGGGCATTTGGCGTTTGCCAGAAAAAAAAAAAAAAAAATCAAATGTTTGTATAGTCTTTGGGACTTAACTACGGGGTCATCAGTCCCTAAACTTACAATCTACTTATGAAATAACTAAGACTAAGGACGGCACAAATATCCATGCCCGAGGGGGGATTCGAACCCCCGACCGTAGTGGCCGTGCAGACCGTGACTGGAGCGCCTCCCCGTGGCCACCGTTTGCCAGAAACTGAGATAAACGTCATTTTTATTGCGAAACGTGGAGCTATTATATTTATAAGCTGATTTGAGCATTATCAATATTAATATTCGGGGATTTATACCTGTAAGTGGCTAATATCAATTTGATTTCTCAAGCACCTTCAAATTGTGTTTGAAAGTACAGATGTCTGTCTTTGAAACCAAAACGTGTTGGTGTCCTCTTTTGATGTGAACACACTTTCAGATGTCCGTTTTTGATACACAGAGATTCTCTTACTGCTGACGAGAATCTTTTACAGGTGTATAATCTTGGAAATTATAGGAATATGGACATAAAGTGGAAAATATTAAATTCTGAACTCTATTACATATTGGAAAAATAAAAAACCTTAATAATCACAATAATCTTTTTAATTTTATATACAAAATGAAATGTTACGGTACTGAATCTCTAAAATAATTAGCATAAGGTCTGTTGAAACTGTCGCCAGATTTTTCCGTAAACACCCTTACGTTTTTTCTGACATCGAACTTCTTTCCAACAACTCATAATTTCGTACAATACACCTTAGAATGAACAGTGTAGTTTACAAGCTAGTCTTGCTTTTGTTACTTTTCAATGTTTATTTTCCACTTTTCAGGTTGTCTCAACCGCTTCCAAGCTTTTCCTTCTGACGCTGGTGATATATTACGTTCTATTATTAGTAATAATACTATAAAAATTACTGGCAAACTTTAAGTACGGGCTAATACGTCTTAGTATCTGGCATATACTGTACACATGTCTGATTTTCGAGGTCATGTGATCATATACCCATTGGTGCACATTGCTTCATTCAACAAGTTTCCGAATTTGATATCAAGCTCTTATGTAGGTATCCGCTTTTGATGTGAACAAATTTAAGGTGTGATTAATGCCATTTACGTCAATTTTTGGAAAAAAAAACTGATTTCACCAATGAAAAGAGCGGAAAAACTTCCTTTAGGATGGACTGATAACTAAATTTCGACCATCAGGTCAGATGTCCATTTTTGTTATTAGGCTACTCAAATATACCCTCCTTTTGCACTAATAAAGTAAACAAAACCTTCATAATGACTTCGTAGCAATAAGGCTCGTCTCCTTTGCTTCCTTGCAAGAAACAAAGATTGCACAAATAAATAAACAGCACCACGTGTGTAAACTGTTACATATGTTAGGATAAATAAGCAGGGAAACAGTGAAGCGAGAGAAAGCGGTAGACAACTTTACTTCCATATCTGTTTAACTCGGCTTCTTCGATCCCCAGGTTTCCTTTATACAGTGGAACATTCTCTGTCTTGTTTATGCACGCGCTCACGAAAACACCCTGCATTTAATATTAACGTTTTGAATCACAACCTTTTTTTATTGAGTCGTCATTATAAGGAAATATTGTTTGAGCTCAAATGGGCACTGAGAACATGTTAGTTTTAGTCGCTCCATAAGCATGTAGCGTTTTAAAAACAAACGGTTTTATGTTTTCAAAAGTGGTAGAATCGTTCATACCCAGTTAAAATAGTTTATAACGTCATTCCTACATCGCTGTTCTGGAGAGCTATGAGCACTTCTCAGGAAGGTGAAATATAGCACTTCTGTTGAACAAGAGCTCTAGTTCTTACAGTGTGCCTTCTTGATTATTCGCATGTATCTTCCTTTGATCAGTACATCGGCATCCAAAAAAATGGAATTCCCATTTTACACCTCTATATAGTGGAATGTTATTCTTAAAGTAAAATGGACTGCAAAAGTTCGAAAAATAAGTATTTTATTCGTTGACAACTAGTTTCGGTCTAGCACATCATCAAAACATCCTATTTCAAAGGGAGGCCAAACATTAAGAATTCAGTTACGTTTTATATATATTTACACAACAAGACAAACGTATTCACACAGGTATTCTGACATTAATGACTAACTTTATTACGGAAACCACATACTACCAGCTTCACTTAATTCCGGAAACTGTAACTTATATTCTCGTCATCTCCTCCAAGCATCAATTAACTGAAAAATCATATCTTCACAGGAGGGAGTCTCTCGTTCATATGTTTCTAATCCTGACGACCAAACTGTTAAGATCTCTGGTCGCTGTAGTTACAGACTCCTTATAGTAAATGATGATACGAACAACACACACACACACACACACACACACACACACACACACACACACACACAAAACAAGCCCAAGGGAGGACTCGAACCTCCGACGAGGAGCTGCCGCGCAATCTAAGGTAATACGTCTTAGACGACGTGGCTATTCGCGGACAGCGTTTCTTGTTGGTAAATGGCGCTAAACGCCAAAGTTATTTTTATAAAACAGATGAATTTATATGATTATCTAAAAAAAAGTACACGAAACATGTAATTTTAATGCGTTTTCATTCTAAATGAAAAAAGGTGTACTACGGCTTACATATTTTTATAAACATCATCTACGATGTATAACCACGTGCGTTATGCAGTATTCCAAACAAGTACTTCGATTTCATGTGAAGTATACATAGGTGCTTCATACAATTATACATCAAGTAGTACATAAAAGTTGCAGCATTATAGAATTCTAAAAAATATATTAAAATGTTGGGATGAAGATTGCAGGGAGTAGAGTCGAATACATATAGATATTAAAGATAAAATAACAAGCTCACCGCTTGAAGACCTACAGCGAGAGGTCGGAAGATGATCTAATCTTAGTTCGAAACCGATTACCTTAGTAATTAATTATCAAATTTTGCGCTGTTCTTTCCAAATAAGGAAACTATGTTTTCCAAACTGATTATATTGATATTATCTATTATAGGTAGAGGGAGATAGGGAAGGAAACCATATTAATAATCAAGAATTTATATTATCGGTATTATTTCATAAAATCAATAAAGTTTACTACTCTATAATTGATTTCATCCTTACAGCCACTCAGTTACCGAATCCAGTAACTATTGGATTAGAAATATGTTAACATTAACTGCAAACAATTCCTTGAATCTGTGAATCTGCCGTCAAACAGTAAGCATAAGCCAACATATTGCAGCGATAGCATACCGGGTAGAAGCGCCTTGCAAGTAATTGCTAGAAATAGGGTAGCAATGTTTCACAATATTAACGCCAGAACGGCAGGTGTTGCACTGGGAGTTGGGCCTACGTGACTCCGTAAGGGACGCTTTCAGAAGGCTTCGTCTCTCTCTCTCCCTCTCTCGGCTGTTGCGTCACGACAGACTATATAAGGGCGGTCGGGGACGCTCTCCGCGCATAGCACGCAAAAGATTATCGTGCTCACGGGTGCGGTTCCTTTAGGGGGGTGCTTGTCCACTGTTGGTCGAGCTGATCTCTACGAGGTTACAAGAGTAACTCGGGCGTTCGATCGCTCTCCGCTCTCCAGTTTTCAGGCAGCATCCGTATTACTCAGTCTTTCAAATGTGCAACCAGATGGGTTCATCGATCTTCGCGGCACCAAGTGTCTGTGACATTGCATATGCCTGTGTACTTTCAGTTTATTTACAATACTCACGCATTCCAATCCAAGTCGCTCCACCCAAAACTTTGCAGATGTCTACAGTCAGGGCTCAGGGTGTCTCTACTGCAGTAGCCTGCACGGACTGACTGCTACCCACGCCCTTACCGGCTGCTGTCAAGGTAAGCGTCCACTCTTCCCCTCCTTCTCTGGAACGCGACAATTTGCGAAATAATCTGAGTATTTCCATAATAAATTGATATAATGAGAGTAATAAACCCTTAAACAACTACATAAAGGTTTGTTGCTCTCATGATTACAACCTGAGGTATATAAGATGTTATCATAGATATTGTTTGTTGAAATAACAAGATACTTTCAAAAGTTGGAAATTTTTAGTTTAATTCTGCTGTATTCAGATACTGTGTACATTTACTTCTATAGCGTTGAAGATATTAAAAATATTATTGTTTCATGAGATGTGCATATCATACATGCCTTCAGAGTTGATAGTAACATATGTATTATTTATTTCTGACTAGACGCTCCGGCTAATGTTTCGCAATTGCTAATATGTATGTACTTTTGCTCTGAACGTCAAATGTGCAAAATTTTATCGCAATCGTACGAATGATATTGATATTCCAAAGAAAAGAAAATTTTCCTATTTTCTGGCCAACTATTCCAAATTTTACTTTACTCAAACCTTCCTCTCGCTTTGAAAATCTTTCTATTTTTTCCTAATGTCCCAATTTTTCAGGAAACTTTTCCTAATTTTTGTTTCATAAGAACTTTACACTTGCTTTTAACGTCAAATATGCAAAATTTTATCGCAATCAGACGAACGATATTGATATCCAATTTTTCAGTTTCTCGCGAATTTTCACATTTTCCCAAATTTTTAGTTCTTTCGTTGAACGTCAAATGATCAAAATTTTATCACAATCGGATGAACGGCTCTTAACTTATAGTGTTAAGTACATTTAGAAACACATTGAAAAAGGAACTTGGTTCAAATTTGCGACTTTCCTCTTTAACTGTCCGTATTTCTGTAAGTACTTTTCCGAGACCATAACGAACAAGGAAAAAAAACCCTCTTCATGGTGCGAATTGTCAGTTACAGTGCTGCATTTAATCAAAAACACATTGGAAAACTCACTTTCACTTTTTCTCAAATTTTCCAATTTTCCGGTAGATTTTCCAAAAAAATTATTTCAGACAAACCTTGTCCTGTCAAACCGTACTCAAGTCATCCTCTGCGAACCATCCTCTTACTTTCAACATGAAATGTACAAAATTTTATCGCAATTGGACGAACGGTATTGACAGCTCACTGGAAAAAGCTGTTTCAGTTGTTCCCGATTTTCCTCTTTTCCCTATTTTATCACCGTTTAAACCTTCCCTGAACTTGCACGAATATTTCAAGACTAATATTAGCCAAATCGGATCAGCCGTTCTCGAGTTTTATCGAGACTATCGAGCAGCAATTATATATATATAAAAGACAGTGTCCATCATTTTAAGTAACCGCCAGAGCGTCCATTGAGACATCTTCAAGTCGCTGGCCATCTTTGCACAGCTCCCCTAGTGCATGGCTATACCCATCTTCAGCGGTTCGCCAGGGTCCACTCTTGTCTTAAACGGTTGCGGTGGACAAGCAAAGGCTACCTCAATAGCTTGTTAGGACCTTCAGAACCAAAATCTACGCTTCTCGAATTTTCGCCTTGTCATAGAAGAATTATGTTACATCTGACGTATGTAGTCATTATATCACTAAACCTTAACGCAGGCATTTTGATCTAGCCGCAATGAGTCCACCTCCTCTCCATTTCTCCTCCCGCTCCCCCCCCCCCCCCTAAAAATGATGTTCATTATACAAGTTACCAACCATGATCTTGAATGCATTGTATATGTAAGATTTTATATCATTTTTTTAATGATGATCTTGTAATTAGTTTTAGAGCAGTTATGATAAAGTATGTTTGACAGTATAGTAAAAATTGAAAAATATAAATACTCGATTACTGTTATGAACCCGTAACTCGCACTCCTTTTCGCCCCCTATGCGTAAAATGAAAAATAAATGTTTGTGACCCTGCCTCCAACAACTTTTATTCTCAAGTTTGAATAAATCTTTATAAATATTGTAGTCCACTATTTATATTGGCTGACGTAATATTGCATTAAGGGAAGTGTATATTTCACATGAAGTCGATGTACTGATTTGGAATACTCCAAGATGACGTGGATAACAAGATGGAAGATATAATACAATATTGTTTCATTTAGAATGAAAACCATGGATAACATTTATGACTTCATGTACCGACGTTACATTTCTGGATAATTATTTTAATTTAATTGTTTTACCAAAGTAAAGCACCGAGAAAGCATGGAATCAGATATAGCATAAAAAACTTTACACAGAAGGTGATTTTTTCCCCCATGTACAAACGCTAGGAATGATCGTGTAGAGGACACGAAACAATATAGTCGAATGAATGGATGGTTTCAGTGCTGGAAACGTATTATACAGTCATGCGGTCTAATGCCAGCTGTATCACGCAGTCAAAGTTACAATACGTGTTGCAAACGGTCTCCATGTGCCTCAACACATGCGTATTCCTGCTGCCTTTGACAGACGAGCACTAACGTCACAGTGGTGACAACTCTGAATGAATACTCAGCTCCATTGTCTCGAAATCTGGTATGGTCACTGCTCACAGGAAACTTTTTAGATGGACCCGTAACAAGAAATCAAAAGGGTTGAGATTCGGTGAACGAACAGCCCAAACAACTGGACCTTCTCTTCCAACCCACTGATCAGGGAAGAGGACTGAGATGTGTCGGAATGTCAACGACACAGTGCGTTGGAACACGATAATGTGGCAGCCACATACCCCTTCCAATCATCAAATGTACGGTATGAGGAACACTACCTCCCTCTAGGACGAAACCGTGAATACCATAACTGCAGTTGCATGGTAAAGTCCGTTTTAGACCCCAGTATCTATAACACTGTATAATTAAAAAACAAAAGTAGCCTCCCTCACTAGTAGATAAATTATTTTTCAGTTATTTGATGCCTGGAGTGGATAATATATGAAACGGGACTGAATGTTCTTAAATCGTGAAACCATGTCTGTATTTGAATAATAATGTGTCACTGGTCATGTGTGACGTGAATGTTAGTGATTACGTTTAAAAAAAAGTGGTGGCTCTGTCTATTAGATAAACTTGTTGAAGCTATGAATTTCAATGTGATTCTGATCTTTAAAAAGACTGAGCGTATCTGAGATTAAACCCTGTAAAATTACTTGTGTGTGGTTGTTTGGCACGCAACGGATAACATTGTAACATGAAAGCAACACTATTAATGACAAAACGGTAATTAAAATCGTAATCTGATTGAGTACTAGTCTCTTGTGTTTGAAACGTGACATCTGATAACGTAATTTCAACATTATTTTCAGCGTGCACAGTATAGTGGAGACCGAGCTATACTCAAACAAGTAAACTGAGAGAGCCAATGAAATAATTCTGTATCTGTTACTGGAATATTTTTATCAGTTTAGGTGAATTAATATCTCTCTTAAATTGCTCAACATAGGGTAACCTCAATGGCACTGAAATTGATAACGCGCAAATCACTGCACTGTCTCATTTGTATTTACGTAATTGTCAAATTTGACTATCTTTAAAAGAACACAACTGAATGAAAATTATTTCTTTCTCACAGACAACTAAGTTTTCCTTTAGCTACTAAGATCATTTATTGACGTAACAATATGATCTTTCATCAATACTACAGAACTCTCTATTTATGGATTTCACTTTGGCTGCTGTGTGTTACTTTTTATTATCATTAACTGCGCAAACTGACATCCTCAAAAATTATTCTTTCACTACCATTCTTTTCAATTTGTAAATCAGTGATTTTCTTTGCAAAACGGCACATACAAATGACATAATAATATGATCTAATCCAAGAAGTAATCCTCAAAATAACGAATGGAAGGGGAACTAGTAAGTAACTTCAGGTTAAATCAAAACTTGGAACTTTTGGTAACTAACTTCATTAACAACAAAACGCCAAGCATCTACTACATGATGATCATACAATATCATAGTTACAAATAATAAATGTACAAACTTAAGCTTTTTATCCAAAAACAAATACGTTTTCTCAACTAATGATACAATAGTCTACGCCATAAGGCTGGTTACCGTCCATCCAAAATAGACAGATAGATAATGTAAAGTGTAGCTGTATAAGCTACAGGAGTAAGTGGCAGACTGCATCTGCTTCATATGGGCTCCCTTCAACGATTCTATCTACAAATTCCCTGCCCGCTACTACTACCAGCGCAACACTCAGGACAGATACATTGCATTCTATTTGGCTTAAGGGACAGATTACCAACTTATCGGTATTAACAAAATGAAGTCAGAAAGTTACATGGATTAATACAATGGAATCAGAATGTTACTTAAAAATGGAGCATACAAAATTACAACTTGAATTCCAATAACAATGTGACCTAGGCATAATATCAGATCACAAGGCAGAATATATGCACTCCTTTCACATTACATCAGTTTCGACAGAGCTAGGTTGGCTTTATGAGATCTGTAAAAGTATAACACGTATTGTAACTGAAGGAGGATTATGTTTGTCTAGTGATACTTCACTCTCTCCCGGCATACTTTATACCGAAATAATTCCCGCGTAAACTTCCGGGTTTCAGTATCCAACGGGCACAATATTTCTGCAAACGACGACGTTGGCATCGTGTGATGCGCTGATGAACTGACTGAAGAGTGGGGGGGTGTCCTCGCGGCGTTTTTACCACCACCCACCCTATCGAAGGTCCAGCATCCCTGCCCTCGCCTCTCCCACCGACCGAGTGTTCAGCCCATATATGCAAACGTGTGGTGCTCGAAGTCTAGATGCTAGCATTTCCTTATGAGATATTGATAAAGTCGTAATAATGTGGTGTTCATGTTGCTAGGCTTCCATACCAAGAGTCATTATATGTTCACGTACATGCTCCCTTTTATCAGAATAATTGATAGTTGTAGCGCTCAAGGTTGAAGGCTGGAAGTCTGCTTCAGTGCTTCAGTTTCAAATCAAATGTTTGTTAAGTTTATGGGACTTAACTGAGTGGTTATCAGTCCCTAAACTTACAATCTACTTATGAAATAGCTTATACTAAAGACAGCACTAGCTTCAATTCCCGAGGGGGGATTCGACCCCCCGATGGGGAATGGCCTCGCACATTGAAGCACACCACCTCAATCCGCTCGGCCACTCCACCGCGGCGATTCATGTTTGCATTTTATACAATATTCGAGTTTTGTGATATGTTTGGTTGTTAAGATATCTCGAACGTTATAAAGAAGTTGCTGCTCCAGAAAACATACGGTATGCAAGAATCTCGCAAAAATAACCCTCATCTTCTTTGGTGCACTTTAAGTAGCCTTTGTTCTTTGTTTTGACTGCAGTTTTAACAAGAGCGTCATGATGGAGCCATGTTTCATGAACAGTTACAAATTGGGGCAAAAAGTCTTATGGACTACGACTATACATCGCCAAACATTGTGTTAGAATGTTGTGCTAGATGCAGTTTACATCGACTGTAAACAATCGTGGCATCAACAAACGACAAATCTCGTATGTATACAATCATTTGTGCCAGCTATTACAAAGCCACCTAGTTTTGATGCCAGTTTCGCCAGTTTAAAGAATGAACACACCAGATGTAATGAGCAGCAACAGCCGGCCGCGGTGGCCGAGGGCACTGAGGCGCTCCAGTCACGGTCTGCACGGCCACTACGGTCGGGGGTTCGAATCCCCCCCTCGGGCATGGATATTTGTGCCGTCCTTAGGATAAGCTAGTTGATAAGTAGTTTGTAAGTTTAGGGACTGATGACCCCGTAGTTAAGTCCCATAAGCTCTACAAACATTTGAACATTTTTATAGACAACAGATCGTTTTCGTTCATACAGTGATCATCTTAAGTCTATCCTTCAAACTGTAGAACAAGATCATAAAATCAGTACGGAATTAAAAACAAATACAAAATAAACTTGAATACAATTTTAAATATAATATACAGACAGAATACATACGAAGCATTGTGAATGCACCGAATGTAACTGCAACTGCAACTTATTTCGACACAGTTGCACTTACATTCAGTGCATTCACAATGCTTGGTATGTATTCTGTCTGTATATTATATCTGAAATTGTATTCAAGTTCATTTTGTATTTGTTTTTAATTCCGTACTGATTTTATGATCTTGTTCTATAGTTTGAAAGATACACTGAAGATGATCACTATGTGATCTGTTGTTTATAAATAAAACATTAACGGCCAATGCTGCTCATTACATCTGGTCTGTTGATCATTGTGTGGTCGTTAAGCACCATCCTGAAAATGGAATCAAATCTCATTGTAAATAAAGTTTTTATTCAATGATGCTGTTTTATCATATCATTAATTTGGTCTACGGCTTCTTTTGTGTTGAGGTCAAATGCTAAGGCTTCCATGATCACCTAATGTGAATAATCCATTGGAGATACCTTTCACGAAGAGGTCGAAACGAATCTGGAAGATCAAATACTGCATTGAGGAACCGAGCACAGACACTTATTCTTTTCATTCTCCACTCCGAGGTTGTGGCGGGCTGTTTGAGATCCGGCCCGTAAAGAGTCGCGGTTCTACTCAGCCAATTATCAGACAAGTCGATAGTGGGGCAAAGGGGGATCCCAATTGGGAATAAGTGGGAGGGGCTTACCAGTCCTGGCACACGTCTTACAACCAAGGAAAACCTCCCGAAAATCTTGGTCGGAACTGGGGGATTGGAATCAATTTAATTTATCTCCAGGACGTTGCCCCAGACTACAAATGGATTATCGGGAGTGCACGAGTGCACTCACGACAATCAAGGATCGGACGCCCGATTTATTCTCGTAAACTCGTAGAAATCAGTTTAAAGAAGTTTCGGGCGTACAGCCGCATAAAGTTTACTTTTTCTAATATTTCGGCTGAGAAACGTTCAGCCATCTTCAGAGAGAGTCGAAGACTGACGCTCCAGCAAGCGCTTCGTGCTTATAAACGCGCGGGCCGCGCTACTGCGCATGCGGCCACAGATACAACAAGGCGCCAAAGACGTTACTCGGCGGCAAGGAAGTACACGTATGTGTAAATTATGTCTGTGGCTGCATGGTCGATGACTGCGGAGAAATCGATGTATTATGATCTGTGCTGTGGCGGCGTCTTTGTAACTTTATTAAAGAAAGTGCCGGATTCCATAATTTATCTAAACTGAAGCCACTGCCTCTGTTAATTAAATTCGTCCCCAAGCGAATTTCTATTGCTTCTTTCACTACTGAGTCCAAGAAAGATGAAGTGGAAGCTAAAATTTTGACGTTTTCGTACGTCATGGAGTGTCCAGTATCAATACAGTGCTCTGCCACTGCCGATTTATTTGATTGTAAAAGACGGGTATATCTCTGGTGTTCCGTGCATCTTTCCTGCACTGTACGTGTCGTCTGTCCTATGTACGAAAGGCCATATTCGCATGGGATCTTGTAAACTCCGGCCTTCCGGAGCTCCAAATCATCCTTGATAGAACCCAAAAGTGCTGCTGTCTTTGGTGGGGGTCGAAAAATTACTTTAACATCGTGTTGGTTCATAATCCGTCCGATTTTCGACGACAGGCATCCAACATATGGCAGAAAAGCCATAGATTTAAAACTTTTTGCATCATCTTCTGTATTCTTTGCATGTACCGTTGGCTTCGTACGTAGTGCCTTATGTATATGTTGTGGAGAGTAACCGTTTGCTTCAAAAACTCTCTTCAGGTGTAGAAGCTCGTTCTGCAGACTGCTCTCATCAGCAATGACGTGTGCTCTATGGACCAGTGTTCTAAGAACACTCATCGTCTGGGACGGATGATGGCAGCTATTTGAATGTAAGTATAAATCAGTATGCGTTAGTTTCCTATATACTGCCATCGTCTTTACGTCGTACCATTACATCTAGAAATGGAAGGCATCCCTCTTTTTCGACTTTCATTGTAAACTGGATTTGGTTGTGGATGGAATTCAGGTGGTTTAAAAATTCTCGTAACTTTTCTTCACCGTGAGGCCACACAACAAATGTGTCATCAACGTACCTCCAGAACACTGTGGGCTTCGATCTGGCAGATTCCAGCACCTTTTCGTCGAAGTCCTCCATAAACATATTGGAGCGTCAGTCTTCGACTCTCTCTGAAGATGGCTGAACGTTTCTCAGCCGAAATATTAGAAGAAGTAAACTTTATGCGGCTGCACGCCCGAAACTTCTTTGAACAGTCATTGCGCCGCGGAAACATGAAGTAGCACATCATAGAGATCAGTTAGACCAACAGTGGACAAGCATCCCTCGAAAGGAACCGCACCCGTGAGAACGGTATTCTTTGCGTCGCAAGGAAGAGAGAAACACGGCGTCATATTTGAAAATATATGTTTATACAAGTGCTGCGAGAAATCGCATAACCAGTGAACCAACCCAACAAGTGTGTCTGCGCTCCGAGGCGCTCAGTGGCTCAGCGGGGAACGTATACAGTATCTCACCGGTCACGCATGATCTGCCGGGTCGATCGCCAGCAGTGCGGAAGAATTGGCATTCCGACGCTGTTGTGGGAGCCGACGGCCGGAGTCATAGCACAGTAAATAGATCAATTTTGCTGCCCCGGATGCCGCACCCTCCGCAGCCGCTGTCGGCCCGCGCTGCCTTTTGAAGCTGGCCACGTCGGCCCCCTAACGACCTAACTCAATTTGGCGTCCGCCTCAGCGATTTCTCGTGCGGACATGGCCGCCGACGGAGGCCCGGAAGTCCCTCTAAACAAAGGCAAGCGGCCGGCTCTCGCAGCGCGCGTGGCCGGACGAGAGACAAAGGAACGGCGGTAGCGCCATCTGCGGCGTGGCGCGGGCGCTATCCTCGGCAAATCCTCTGCGACGTATCGCTCCTCCCAAAGTTGTAAATCCATTTAGCAAGGAAAGGCATGGGCAACCGAGGATATTCAAGGGAAAATAAATAAATAAAATTATAACCTCTTCAGATCTGCTACCAGAATTTTTTTATCTATTATTCCTGCAACAGGTTATCATCTGTTCATAAAGGCATGAATATGAACTTATTTTCAAGAAAAAAAATCGCTCTAACGTGTTTTACGGCCCACTTTGGATTTGTAGTTTTATAAGTTTTTGCAAACATTTTGGAACAAAATAATAATCTAAATAATAAAAAATTAATTAATAAGAGTGTCTGAAATCCTTTTAGGAAAAAGAACACTTTAGTAAGTGCCGGGTTCCGAACTAGTGACCTTCAGCGTCATACGCCAACGCGTTGCCCACTACGCTACGGCTAATAGGTAGCTGTTGCCTTCATTCATCTCGTACTATTAATGGCCGTTGTTAACTGATGCTAATATGGCATTTGTAAATACTAGATTATCATTTATCGTACGAAGAACGACGTGTTTTTGTCAATTCTTCAGTGCGCCATTGCTTTGAAATAAAAACGTGTAAGTTACAATAAGAAAATCATCAAATACGCAACGCAAGATTGTGTATGCCAGAGGGAGTTCTGGGCGAGGAATGTCACGTGACATCTGCGAACAGCTGGTTTTCGTTAATTCAATGAAGGTTGTCAAAACTCGTTATTTTTGCAGATATCCCTCAAACGATACGAAAAAAAAAAAAAAAAAAAACATAAGGGAACAAAGTTGTAGAGAATTTTCTCCTCTACAAATGAGTTTATTCAATTTTCGCGTCAGATGAATGGTTTATTTGCAATTAAAATTACCTTACAAACGCCATTTTTGGTATTACTAACGTATTTTTTGTCCGAAATATTTCAAACATCGAGGTTCTGGTAGCCAACAATTATATCTGTAAAATTTGATGCCGATCGGTTGAACGGTTCGACCTAAAAAGTGGGAACACGTTACAGCCAGCCAGACATCGTCAAATCGCCGTTATTTTTGCAAATATCTCTGAAACGATACGAGATATGAAAAAAAACCATAAGACAGCGAAGTTGTAGAGAATTGTTCCCTCTACCAATCAGGTTATTCAATTTTCGTATCAGATGAACGGTTCGTTAACAATTGCAATTATATTACAAACGGCTTTTTTAGGTATTACTACCGTATTTTTTGTCCGAAAAAATTAAAAAAGGGAGGTTCTGGTCTCTGGCGGCCTACCATTATGTCTGTTAAATTTGGTGGTGATCGATTGAAGGGTTCGTCTTAAACACAGGGAACACGTTACGGACAGACAGATAGACGGACAGACAGACAGACATACATCCCAAAATCGCCGTTATTTTTGCAAATATCTCTGAAGCGATACGAGACATGGAAGAAACATAAGAGAGCAAAGTTGTAGAGAATTTTCTCCTCTACAAATTAGGGTATTCAATTTTCGTGTCAGATGATTGGTTAAGCCGTTATTATCATTTAAATTTCGATCTGTCAAAAGACTATCGCAAAGGCCCACTTTTAGTGTTAGTACCGTAACCTAAAGTGAGCCAAAAATGTTCAAATGTTTGTAGAGCTTATGGGACTTGACTATGGGGTCATCAGTCCCTAAACATACAAACTACTTATGAACTAGCGAATACTAAGGACGGCATAATTATCCATGCCCGAGGGGGGATTGGCATCCCCGACCGCAGTGGCCTTCCAGAATGTGACTAGCGCACCGCACATCGCTCGGCCACCGCGGCTGGCTTGTTTTCCAAAAGTGTTATGTACATTTACCAAAAGTCAATGTGTCATATACGACACACTGGCACTGAGGGGAAACAAACTGAAGTTGAATAATATAATTACTTTACATTTTTTGTAAACTTGAAATGAAAGGAAAACAAGAACAACAAAATTTTTGAATTGCATAACGTCACATACAAAATCAGATTCTACATTGACAAGAACAATGATATGTGGCACACAGAACTTGTTGCTTACATCGTATGGTAAGCTTTGAAACAGTTTCTCTCTTTCACAAAACACATGGACACGAACTCCTCGCAGTAAACTCTCGCTCTTACACTTTTGCAGCCTGGAAATCTGCAACGATGAGTCTTTTTTCTTCACTATTCTCTCCTATGTCCTACTTCTTGCGCAAGGAAAAGCCACTCTCACAACTGAATCTTGAACTTCAGGTAATCCATTGCTTCTCTGCTCTTCATTTTTAGAGCAGTGCAATCCCGTCTGTATTCAATCCATGAATCAGCATACGAAAAAATATAATGAAAATAAAAATTAAGCGGACTGTTCACTTCATAGTTTTTGCAGTATGCCTGTATGCTGCGATGATATGAATTAATAAATGAACACCTCCCATATTTTTATTTTATTTTTCAACGATATGAGGTCTGTTGATGCTGATATACTGCCTATCTGTTTCTGACCACCGCTTGCATTGCTCCAGAGGCAATCTACCTTATGCAGATGATACAAGGTCTACTGATTTGTTGTCGTACCATTTGACAATAGAAATCTGTCCATCTGTTTATATGGATTGGTCTATTGCAGCACAGCCTGTCTTTCTCATTTCATTGTCAGGCTGGAGATTACTCTCCTTGCAATCCTACTAAATTGTGTTGTTCCAGTTGCCTGATGGCCTCGCTCAGAGTGGAGACAGTCAAATAGCTCAATGGGTGTAAAGTACCTGCCTATGTAAGTACTACAACCTGCAGGTAATGTATTTGGTATTATTATAGATAAGTTAATTATTGTCCCTCAGCAACAACACAAAATGTGCCGAAACTGATAGCAGACTACTGCTGAATATTTACAAAAGGTCACACATTTTTACGAGGTATACATCCAATGTGTCATATACGACACACACACACAGGAGATTCATGCAACAAAATCGTGAAAATTGGGTCAAATTGGGGTGTGGGACGATATATTCTGTCAGTGTGACTGTACTGAGGAATGAATCTATATGATTCAAGTATAAAGTTTTAGAGTGTTAATGTAGTTTTTTTTATTTACAAAACTTAAACGGTTGCCAGAAAAATAATCGATGGCATTACTTTTAATTATGCCCTCCTAGCTGTAATGTAACTAAAGAATAATATTCACTTGTTTCCTTTGTAGTTAGTACATTATTTGTAACTTCCAGGGTATTCCGGGAGAGTCACATATTCCGCAAGCCACCTGACGGTGTGAGGGTCTTGAGTACCACTATCGGCTCTCCCTCCTATTCCAGTCTCGTATTGTTCGAGGAGAGAGAGATATCGGTATGCCTCTGTGTGGGCTCTAATCTCTCTGATTTTATCCTCATGATCTCTTCGCGAGATATACGCAAGAGGGAACAATATACTGCTTGACTCCTTGGTAAAGGTACGTTTTCGAAACTTCGCTGTGAAATACAGAGCGTCTCTCTTGCAGAGTCTTCCACTGGAGTTTGTCGATCATCTGAGTAACCTTTCACGATTCCTAAGTGGTACTGTAATAACGAAGCGCGCTGCTCTCCAATATCAACCCCACCCGGTACGGATCCCACACCGGTGCGCAGTATTCAAGCAATGCCCAAACAAATGTACTGTAACCTACTTCCTTTGTCTTCGGACAGTATTTACTTACGATTCTTCCAGTGAATCTCAGTCTGGCATCTACCTTACAAACGATTAATTTTATATACTCATTCCACTTTAAACCACCCGTAATTTATGGAATTAGCTGCTTCCAGTTACTGACCTGTTATAGTGTAGCTAAATGATAAAGGATCTTTCTTTCTACGTATTCGCAGCACATTACACTTGTCTACATTAAGATTCAATTGCCATCCCCTGCACCATGTGTCAATTCGTTGCAGATCCTCCTGCATTTCAGTACAATTTTCCATTGTTTGAACCTCTCTATATACTACAGCATCATCTGCATATGCCTTAGTGAACTTCCGACGTTATCCACAACGCCATTTATACATACTCTGAATAGCAACGGTCCCACGACACTATCCTGTGGCCCACCTGACACACTCTTACTTACGTTCTTTATGAAGTAGAATGGGTTTTTCATATTACACTCACCGAAGGTTGAAGGGGCTGTCCTACTGCTCTGGATGTCGGGTTTCTACTTTGGTCTTTTAGTTATCTGTCATTCCATTTCATCATCACTTTACTGTCCCTGTTATATGACGTAGCAACTCTTTGCCTAATTTCTGGAACCAAAAGTTCGTGGTAAGAGACTGAGTTTGCACTTCTTCGCTGCCATTTTACAAAGTTGCTGATACCAATACGTAATACATTTTACTTGTTGAATTCGTTCGTATAATTTGAATGTACCTTTATGAATACTTTTTCTTGGGAATCAGGTGCTTACAGTTTTGAGATACTTAACAGCCAAGAAATGATCAATTCTCGGCCCACTAGTATTCCTTTCCTCACGGCTTTGTGATAAATGTTCAAATGTTTGTGAAGCTTATGAGACTCAATTGCGGGGTCATCAGTCCCCAAACGTACCAACTACATTATACTGAAGACAGCACAAACATCCATGCCCGAAGGGGGATTCGAACCCCCGACGGGGAACAGCCTCACGCATCGCAGCACAGCGCCTCAATGCGCTCGGCACTCTGCCGCCGACAAGGAAGGCTTTCCTTGCCAAAATGGAGGCTCTTTTTGTAGTTTTGCATTATAATGTTACAGGTCTATTTTTGAATTGTGTGCTGTTATCTTTTCACTGATTCCTGGGTTATCCAACAAATCTGTAAATGATCTTACAACAGGGGCGTAAACAAAAGTTCTGTTATAGAATGATCCTTTCTTTCTGAGGGTGCATAAAGGCAAGGATAGATTTACTCACATATCTTTCTGCAGTGAACCTAACACCATGCATTCCTTGTCATCATTTCCCCGAGTGTAAAATTTTGCTTCGATAACTCTCCTTTACTATTCCATCAGAATTTGCAGAATCTGCTGACGCCAATCTGCTTTTCAGCACTGCTCCAGTTAAGCCATTAAATTCTCCTGGTTGCAGCATGGCACATATATTCCATGTCATAAATATATGAATCCTATAGGCACTCTTATTTATCAGCTTATTTCTTCTTTGTGAGAGCAGTGCAGCTTTTCCCATGTAAGTTATTCCCAACAATCATTTTATCCCAAAGCATAGATGTTGCCCCTCCCCTTAATCACATACTCTTTTCTGATAGACTGAAATATGACACTGTTAAACCATTGTATAAAAAAGGGGATATTTCAGATGTCAACAACTACCGCCCAATCTCTCTTTTGACAGCTTATCGAAAATTTTTGTGAGAGTAATGTATTCAAGCGTAGCCTCCCATATTTGAAAAAACGAAGTACTGACCAAATGCCAGTTTCGTTTGCATAAAGGCTTTTCAGCAGAAAATTCGATATATGCCTTAACTGATAAAAATATTAAATGCTCTGATAACCGTGCATCATTCATTGGTTCTTCTTGTGATCTCTCAAAGGCCTTTGATTGTGTAACTCACGGAATTCTTCTAGATAAGCTTAATCATTACAGTTTGATTGGGGCAGTGCGCATATGCTTTAATTCATACTAAAGTGGAAATAAGTGGTTCATGTACTGGTACAACATCTGCTGATTCCTCGAGGTCCTTTACTGTTACTGATGTACGTTAATGACTTGCCATTCTAAATTGATGAAGATGAGAAGTTAGTTCTTTTTGCTTATGATATAGTAATCACACCCAAAAAAACAAGAACTAAGTGATGTAATCGTAAATAACTTTTTTCAAAAAATTATTAGGTGGTTCTCAGCAAACGGACTCTCATTAAATTTTGATAAAACACAGTATATACAGTTCTGTACAGTAAATCGCACAACTCCAGTAATGAATGTAGACCTTGAACAGAAGACTGTAGCCGGCCGCGGTGGCCGAGGGGACTGAGGCGCTTCAGTCACGGTCTGCACGGCCACTACGGTCGGGGGTTCGAATCCCCCTTCGGGCATGGATATTTGTGCCGTCCTTAGTCTTAGCTAGTTAATAAGTAGTTTGTAAGTTTAGGGACTGATGACCCCGTAGTTAAGACCCATAATCTTAACAAACATTTGAACATTTTTTTAGAAGACTGTAGCTAAGGTAGAATTTTCAAAATTTGTAGGTGTGTAAATAAATGAGAGATTAAACTGGAAACAACACATTGAACGGTCTGCTGAAACGTTTGAGTTCAGCTGCGTATGCTACTAGGGTTATTGCAAATTTTTGGCGATAAGAATCTCAGTTAATTACCTTTCTATGCCTATTTTTATTCACTACTTTCGTTGTTGTTGTTATGGTCTTCAGTCTGGAGACTGGTTTGATGCAGCTCTCCACCCTACTCTAACCTGAGCAAGCATTTTCATCTCCTCATAAGAACGGCAACCCACATCCACTTGAATCTGCTTACTATACGCGTCTCTTGGTCTCCCTCTGCGATTTTTACCCCACACACTTCCCTCCAATGCTAAATTTACGATTCCCCGATGTCTAAGAATGTGTCCTACCAAGCGATCCCTTCTTTTAGTCAGGGTATGCCAAAAATTCCTTTTCTCACCAATTATGTTCAGTCCCTCTTCATTAGTTATGCGATCCACCCACCTAATCTTCAGCATTCTTCTGTATGCACCACATTTCAAAAGCCTCTATTCTTTTCCTGTCCGCATTGCTTATCGTCCACGTTTCACTCCCGTAAAAGGCAACACTCCACACAAATGCCTTCAGAAAAGACTTCCTTACCCTTAGCAAATTTCTCTTTTTCAAAAATGCTTTTCTTCCCACTGCCATCCTGCATTTTGTATCCTCTGTACTGTGACCATCGCATGTTATTTTACTACCCAAGTAACAAAACTCATCTACCCCTTCATTGTTTCGTTACCTAATGTTATTCCTTCAGCATCGCCAGATTTTCTAAGATCGCAATCCATTATTTTTGTTTTGCTCTTGTTAATGTTACTTTTATATGCTCTCTTCAACACGCTGTCCATTCCATTAAACTGCTCTTCCAGGTCCTTTGCTGTCTCTGACAGAATTACAATGTCATCAGCAAAACGCAATGTTTTTATTTCTTCCCCCTGAACTTTAATCCCTATTCCAAATTTTTCCTTGTTTTCCTTCACCGCCTGCTCTATGTACAAATTGAATAGCATCGGAGAAAGGCTACATTCCTGTCTTACTCCCTTCCCAACTGATGCTTCCCTTTCATGCCCTTCGAGTCTAATAACTGCGGTCTGGCTTTTGTACAAGTCTCCTTTCCCTGTATTTTACCCCTGCCAACTTCAGAATTTGAAATAGTGTATTCCAGTCAACATTGTCAAACGCTTTCTCCAAATCTACAAAAGCTAAAAATGTAGGTTTGCCTTTCCTTAATCTATCTTCTAAGATAAGACGTAAAGTGAGTATTGCCTCCCGGGTTCCTATGTTCCTCCTGAATCCAAACTGATCTTCCCCGAGGTCAGCTTCTACCAGCTTTTCCATTCTCCTGTAGATAATTCGTGTTAAAATTTTGCAACCATTACTTATCAAACTGATGGTTCTGTAATTTTCACACCTGTCTGCGCCTGATTTCTTTGGAATGGGGATTATTACATTTTTCTTAAAGTCTGGGGGCATTTCGCCTGTCTCATACATCCTACTCACCAGTTCAAATAGTCTTGTCATGGCTGGCTCTCCCAGAGACTTTAGTAGCTCTGAGGGTATGTCATCTACTCCTGGGGCCTTGTTCCGACCTAGGTCTTTCAAGGCTCCGTCAAATTCATCTCTCAGTATAGTATCTCCTATTTAATCTTTATCTACTTCCTCTTCCCTTCCTACAACATCGTCTCTAAGTTCATTTCCTTTGTAGAGCTGCTCTATGTACTCCTTCCACCTTTCAGATTTCCCTTCTTTGCTGAGAACTGGTTTCCCATTTGAGTTCTTGATATTCGTAGAGTTGCTTTTCTTGTCCCCAAATGTCTCTTTTATTTTCCTGTAGGCGGTATCTACTTTTCCCCTTGCTATACATTCTTCTACAGATTTGCATTTGGCTTCTAGACACTCCTGCTTAACCATTTTGCACTTCCTGTCAATCTCATTTTTTAGTCGTCTGTACTCCATTTTGCCTCTTTTGTGATTCTTAAACCACGTGTTGGTTACGATTAAATCATGTTCCGTGCAAAATTCTACCAGGTGACTTCCTCTTTCATTCCTCCTGCCCAGTCCATATTCACCTATTATTTTTCCTTCTCTTCCTTTTCCTACTACCGAATTCCAGTCTCCCATCACAAATAAGTTTTCCTCTCCCTTAACTGTCTGAATAATTTCCTTTGGCTCCTCATATATTTCTTCGATTTCCTCATCATCGGCAGAGCTAGTTGGCATATAAACCTGTACTACTGTTGTCGGTGTTGGCTTCGTAACTATCTTGACATTGATAATGCGATCACTGTGCTGCTCATAGTAGTTTACCCGCATTCCTATTTTCTTATTCATTATCAGACCTACTCCTGTGATACCCCAACTGATTTTGTATTTATAATCCTGTACTCACCTGACCAGAAATCCTGTTCATCCTGCCACCGAACTTCACTAATCCCCACTATATCTCTATGGTTGGCCCGCTAGATGGCACTGCCATAGGTAAAACGGATATTAATTGCATTTAAAAAAAGTAGTTACTCACATTTTGTTACATATTCGTCTAGTACGTAAATAAATATGAATATTTTATTTGGAACACTTTTGTCACTTTGTGATAGACGGCACTGTAATATTCATAAACATATTGCTCACAATTTTAGACGAACAGTGGGTAACAGGTAGGTATTTTAAAATTAAACACAGAACGTTTGAACTTCATTTCGGTTGTTCCAATGTGATACATGTACTTTTGTGAAACTGACACATTATGAGAACGCTACTGCGTGATTACCTGTAGTTACCTCGAATGCTCAAAATGATGTCCTTTAACTTCAATGCATTTGGTAATAGACGTAACGAAATTCCTCTCAACAGCGAGTAGTTCGCCTTCAGTAATGTTCTCACATGCATTGACAACGCGCAGAAGCATGGTTTCAGGAGTTGTCGGTGAATCAAGATAACAAATACCCTTCAATTTTCCCCACAGAAAGAAATCCTTGATGTAAGATACGGTGAACGGGCGTCCCATAGTATGGTGCTTCTACGACCAGTCCACCTGTCATTAAATATTCAATTTAAGACTGCTTCAACTGCACCCGAGCCATATTCCGAACATCCATCATGTTGAAAGTTCGTCGCCACATCTTGTAGTAAAATCGGTAGAACACTACGTAAGAAATCAGCATACATTGCACCATTTAGATTGCCATCGATGAAATAGGGGCCTCCCACGATGCCGCACCATACATTAACCCGCCAAGGCCGCTGATGTTCCACTTGTCGCAGCCATCGTGGATTCCGTTGCCCAATAGTGCATATTGTGCCGGTTTACGTTACCTCTGTTTGTGACTGGGACTTCGTCACTAAGCAGAACGCGCAAAAACATCTGTTATCGTCTCGTAATTTATTTTGTCCCCAGGGGCAAAACTGTACACGACGTTCAGAGTCTTCGCCATGCAAATCCTGGTGCATAGAAATATGGTAGGGGTGCAATTTATGTTGATGTAGAATTCTCAACATCGACGTTTTTGAGATTCCCGATTCTCGCTCAGTTTGTCTACTACTAATGCGCAGATTAGTCCCAATTGCAGCTAAGACACTTACTTGGGCATCATCATTTGTTGCAGGTCTTGGATGACGTTTCACTTGTGGCTAACACTTAAGTTACAGTCTCTTTAAATAACATAACTATCTGACGAAAGCTCCGGACACTTGGATGATGTCTTCTGGATAACGATCAACATACATAGCACAGACCCGTTGGGCTTTTTGATCATAGCCATACATGAAAACCATATCGACCTATTCTGCAACTGGTAAACGGCCCATTTTAACATGAATATGTATCACGAAGTAAATACCGTCCGCACTGGCGAAATGTTACGCGATACCACGTACTTGTACATTTGTGACTATTAGAGCGCCATCTGTCACAAAGCGAAGAAAGGGTTCCAAATAAAACATTCACATTTATTTACGTAGTAGACGAGTATCTAATAAAATGGGGGTACCTAGTTTAAAAAAGTGCAGTTGATATCCGTTTGATCTATGGCAGCGCCATATAGCGGGCCAACCATAGCGCCATCTGTTTTCCGACTTCAAGCTAGAAAAGTTTTGTACTTTGTATTTTTTTCGTTTGATCCTTATTTCATGAGATATTTGGCCCGGTCACTTTCAAAGCACCACCCTGTATATCATGAAATTATATATATGTATGTCCCCGGTGTAGCCTGACCTCACCTTTTCTCCACAGACTCAGGTATTCTGTAGAATCAAAACAATTAAAGGTGTTGGACGCTGAGATGAAGTCCTAAATCGTCCCAGAAGGGTTCCATTGAGTTCAAATTGTGGCTCTCGGCAAGCCAGTTACTTTACGAAACGTTATTTTCCCCAAACCACTCTCTGATATATATATTCACCAGCCGGCCGCGGTGGCCGAGGAGACTGAGGCGCTCCAGTCACGGTCTGCACGGTCACTACGGTCGGGGGTTCGAATCCCCCCTCGGGCATGGATATTTGTGCCGTCCTAGTTTGTAAGTAGTTCATAAGTAGTTTGTAAGTTTAGGGACTGATGACCCCGCAGTCAAGTCCCTTAAGCTTAACAAACATTTGAACATATATTCACCATAAATTTTTGTTCTCACAAATTAATCACATGCAAACTGCAAAATTTCTTACACTTCTCTATGATTTCATAGCCGCTGTGAACGCTTCTGCTGTGGAAATTCGTCCACAACTACTGAATGAACGAGCACATAGAGCGCCTTTCATCGTTGGAAAAATCCGGAAGTCGTTCGGTGCCTGGACGCGTGAGTAAGGAGCATGAGACATCAAAGTTGTTGTCGTGTAAATATTGCAGTGTTGCGTTCGCCCGATGAGCTGGCGCGTTGTCTTGATGGAAGAGCACACGTTCTGCCTTTTCCGGCAGTATTTCACGCAATGCTGGAAGGAACTAAGAACTATCTCGGCAGAATGCACCTGCCACCGTCGTGCCTTTTGGAGTGCTATGAGGAAGGATTCCGCAGTCGCTCTACAAAACATGGTTACTATCATAGTTTCAGCACTGGTGCTTACCCGAAATAATTGTGTGGTGCTGTGTTACTGTACTTCCATTGAGCTGACTGATTATGGATTCAGTAACGACATTTATGTCTCCAACATTGTCACAGCCTATGAAAATAAAGTCCCATTAATGATGTCATCACGTATCAACATTGCTTGACGTCATGTTACAAGCGCAGCTTTGTTCTCGACAGGCAAATTATTTTCATTTCTTTCATGTGGTGAATTAAATGAAAGATCCGAAGACGACTCTTTGTATCAGTAGTCAGTCCCAAGTAAAGATAGGTGCTATAAAGTGCATGAACCTCTTATTTATATCACTTTGTGTCCAATTTGTAAAACTGCTATGTAGTGCATACTGCGTTTTGTCTTAAATAAAATGATAGGTGTTCCTCATTTGAAATATTCCTTTTATTGAGCTTAAGAAAATAGTATTCTGGACACTTGTGCAGGTAAGTGGTAGTGAAATCAATATCGGTCTAGAAAATGTCGCCCAAAACGTATGTGTGTCTCCTCCAAAGCCTTCCGATTGTCGATGGCAGAGCACCGCGAGTTCGCATCCCTCGCTGTGCTCAACTGTGCCGCTGCAGGCTCTCCAGCAATAAACCCTGGCGCACGTCCTGCGTATGTTTTGTTTTTTGTTTACCCTCCTGCTTGCACTCTCCGCTACTCCTTCCGCCAAAGACGGCCGCACCCCTCGCAGCCTCCCCAGAATATGAGCGCTCGCAGCCGCCGCCATATTGTGGGAGCCGGTCTGCCCGCCCGCCCGGCCGCCTGCGCCAAATTGAAAACTCGTGTTACATGCACAAAACGTAAATTACTTTTCTCGTCGCCGCCCCCGCAGCTCCGCCCCCGGAGGCGGCACGACGGCTTCAAAGCGCTCGTCCGTCCTCCCGCCGTGCTCGGCGACCGACCGTCTGTCCTCTTTATTTTAAATTAATTTCTTTTTTTCAGAGACTTATCTCATATTAAAATCTGGGACCGCGTTCGCGACTGGTAACGAAACCGTGTGTGTCCGTGTACGAATGACGGGACACGGTTCTTTGCGTTTAAATTAAAGTCCAGATAAACTCAACACTGTGTTCTGAAGCAAGCCATTCGTGTTTCAAAAGTTTTTGTTTTTCTTTTCGATGAAAAAACTAATACCGCATATCGGAACCTCTATTTGTACTACGACTAAGGCAATACACGAGTACACCAACGTTGGTGATACTCTCGAGCTAGCGAGAGACAACCAAATCGTAGAAATTGTCGAAATAATTGCTTTGAGATGAGCTGTAAAGAAAAGGTGCACCACATCGTGAACAATAGGGTCGTTGGCGGAGAAACTACATCTACATCTACATGGGATACTCTGAAAATCAAATTTAAGTGCCTGACATCGAACCACCATGATACTATTTATCTCCCATTCCATTCTCGAATAGCGCGCGGGAAGAAAGAACACCTGAATCTCTGTGTTCGAGCTCTGATTTCTCGTATTTTATTCTGATGATCATTTTTACCTATGTAAGTGGGAGTCAACAATATATCTTCGCATTCGGAGGACAATGTTGTCGACTGGAGATTCGCAAGTAGCCCACGTCGCAGCGATAAGCGCCGTTGGTGTAATGATTCCCATCCCAGATCCTGTATCATTTCCGTAACGCTGTCTCCCCTGTATCGTGACAATACGAAACGAGCTGCCCTTCTTTGGACTCTTTCGATGTCCTCCGTCAAACTCACCTGCTAAGGATCCCACACTGGGCTGCAATACTCCAAAAATGGACGGACAAGCGTAGTGTATGCAGTTCTTTTTTTTAGTTCTGTTGCGTGTTTTGAGGGTTCTGCCAATAAAACGCAGTCTCGCCTTTCCCACGATATTATCTACGTATTTTTTCCAATTTCAGCCTGAAGTAATAGTAATTCCTAAGTATTTTGTAGAGTTTACGGCCTTCACTTTTGAATGATTTATCTTGTAAACAAAGTTTAACGGATTTCTTTCCGTACTCACGTGGACGACTTCACACTTCTCATTATTTAAAGTCAATTGCCAATTTTTACACCATACGGATATCTTATTCAGATCGTTCTGCAGTTGGATTTGATCTTGAGATGACTTTACTAACAGCAAGTGGAAGTGCTTTGGAAGAAGATGGATGTCATTGTGCAACAGGGGGTGTTTGCAATACACTGGACTTATTATTACGTGATTCTGAAAATCGGTAGCTAGCTATCTCCCCAAAGAAATCGGTGGTCCGACACTTACGTCTTTAGACATTTGGAACCACGAACATTTGGGGTTTGATAGTTTGAATAACCTTGATTATTAATCCTCTCCTCCATCCCCCCCCCTCCCAACCGAACCCTGGGATTGATGAAGAAGACTTAGTCCTCGCGTATTACTTAGTAAGAAGAATTAACTACATGTCCGATTACCTGTCGTTGCTCCGGTCTGCATTTCTTCTCTAGGTCCACCTTCTTCTCCTCTCCATTTCCCCCTCATTCCATCGCCTCCTGCCCTTTCTATGCATGTTTCATCTGGTCTGTAGTGAATTTCTGTCCTTACCTTCGTTTTCATATCTCCATATGAATTTATCTTTTAATAATTTTCTAGGCACAAACAGGGAAACACTGAAAACATTCTGAGAAACATGTTACTAGTAAAGAAATAATAAATTAAATTTGATTCATTATGAGACATGCATCAGGGCGTCAGAGCTATGTGTCATAACATGATATACGTTTTACGTTTATTTATTGGTATATGTTAACTATGCCTGCAAAATCTGTTATAATTAATGTAATAATAAATTTCACCCTTATCCGTAACGAGGCGGTTTATTACCTCGTATGTCCTGAGCTGCTTGTCTTACTATGATATAATTTTGCAGCTACATTATGTAGTATAGTGTCAGTAAAATGTCTGACAAATACATTTAGTATTACACAGGTCGACAAATTTTTACTTTTTGTCTGGGGTTTGCATGAAAATATGAATTTCTGACTAAATTAACCCTGCTGATCACAAATCTGCAGCCTGTTTCTCTGTAGCACTTCAGGTTTTTGCACCACCACTATCATCATCATATTCACCATTGTCTAACTCTGCTCCCAATGAAATTGGAAATTGGAAAGCAATTACGGGACAATGGAAACGAAATGGAACAGTAAAGTGGTTAAAAAGAATTGGAAGAAATGCCTATGAATTATAAGAAGCAAATATTATGGTGGGCACTTACCAGGTAGAGGTATTACTTCCGTTTTCGTTTGCCCGTGAATGAACGCTTGATATCCTTCCTCTTGTGTGTCACTTCTCCTTCACGTGTGATGCGCCGTAAGTAGTCAGCCATCATTTTTATTCCCTTGATAACGATGTTCCATAGTTTTAAGTTCCTGATGAAATCGTTCACCATGTTCCTCTGATGTGTCAGCCAAATGTTCTTGAAAACTCTATAAGTGTGACATTAGAAAATGTAGTTTTAAAGAGACCTAGCATCCTAAGTGTTTAAAGGACTGTAGCATGTCTTCCACTATTTCCTTGTAATCTGACTGCTTATTCTGGCCAAGGAAACGATGCACAACATTTTTAAACTTCTCCAAGCTTGAAGTTCTATTTCCGCCATAGAACTGTCAAAGTGCTCATCAGACATCAACTTCCTTATATCTGGTCCAACAAATATCCCTTCTTTCAACTTTGCAGCCGATAGATTTGGGAATTGCCTACACAGATATTGGAAACAGTTTCCTGTTTTGTCCAGTGCTTTAACATACTGCTTCATGAGTCCTAATTTGATGTGCAGTGGAGGCAATAAAATATGATCTGGATTAACCAAATGTTCATTCACTATGTTCTTTGATCCCACTGTCAGATTTTGCCTCTTGGGCCACTCTCTCCTACTCCAATGCTCATGATAAGCTCTACTGTCCCATTCACACATATAGCAAGGCATCTTAGTGTACCCTGCTTGCTGACCAAGAATGCCAATCACTTTAAAGTCACCACACACAAGCCACTGGTGTTCTTCGTAATTCACATTTTGTAGAAGTATTTTCATGGTATTGTATGTCTCTTTTAAATGTACTGAATACGCAATTGGAATTGATCTTAGGTCATTTCCAATATGTAGCAAGACTGCTTTCAAACTTCGCTTTGAAGAATCTATAAACAATCTCCATTCCTTACTCTCATACTTCTGAGCTCCCATGTCTTTGCAGAACACCATTAAACCATCTTCAACAAAAAATTCCCTGAAATCTTTAACACGATTTCTGTACAATGAATATAATGTACTGTGTGCAAGTAAGTTATTTTCACTGAGACGTGATCCCAGTAGTTGTGCTGCATCTTTTGAGAGTCCTAAGTCTTTCACCAAATTGTCAAGTTCTGTTTGGGTAAGAGGTTTTGGGCTGCTATAGTTACCACACTCAGAATAGTCGGATTCATTGCTTTCTTGACTTACACCTGGTTTAGAGAATTCAAGAGAATCCACTGATGTTGATGGAGAGGGGATTGGTAGCCCTGAGCCATGAGGAACAGGTCTAATTGCCGAATCTGAGTTTGGATACGATATGTTTTTCATGTTTCTTCTGTTGTATCCCGTAACATTCGTCATACAGAAGTAACAGTCATCAACATGATTCTTCTGTTCACGCCATACCATAGGAATTGCAAAGTTCAAGCACTTGATTTTACCTTCACTCCATTTCCTTAACTGCTCCACACATGTATGGCACACAATGTGTGGAGCAAATGACTTGTCCTGATAGCCGAGCTTCATGCCGAAATATGACTTCTGCACAAATTTTGTTATTTGTCGACGTCTTGCACGTATCACATAATTTCCACAGATATAACAAAATGTATCTGGGCTATTCACACACTGCCTTCTAGACATTTTTAACACACCTTTAGTGAAATACCACCACTCATAAAAAAGCGCGAAAGCACTTTCTTGTAGCTGTAGCACTCACTCACTGATTTCTGTGGCGATAATGGAACGTCAGCTACAAGCTCATTAGCCCCCTCTGCCTCACCTTCACACAAGAAATGCAGCGTTGCCACATTTCTGTAGTTGTGGACACTGCATAACATAGATTTCGCAGCCAATGGTAGGTTTGGAGGGGGGTAGCTGTGCAGAAAAAACTGAGGGTGATGGAAAAAAACTGATATGATTTTCATATTCAGGGGTGCAAATTTAGTAAAGAACACCACTTACTTTCCAAAC
Source organism: Locusta migratoria (assembly GCA_026315105.1). Taxonomy (NCBI): domain Eukaryota; kingdom Metazoa; phylum Arthropoda; class Insecta; order Orthoptera; family Acrididae; genus Locusta; species Locusta migratoria. Next base: position 82,857,820 of record CM048751.1, on the reverse strand, counting down.
CCCAGAATCCATGTCGACCTGTGTAATTAATCGACACTTATTACCTAATGCCGAAGTTTCACTGTTTGAACAACGGAAAAGTAGCGAGAAATAAAATATATGCAATAAAGAGTTTTGGAAATGTATGAAATCATGTGTAATTTGTAACAGATTTTTAAATTATCGGTTTCTTAAGTAGTGGATAAATAAAGTGTCAACATTCACGCGTCGCATGATGAGATAGTTATTCACATATCTCATTTCTTATTTCTTACCTCCTGAAATATACGCATTACGTTGGGCTTTTTCTGACGGTATGAAACGTGTCTTCCAATATTTATAGAAATCGATCCAGCAATTTAGAAGATGATGTTAAACACACACACACATCTATTTTGATAAAAAATTTATATTTTGAACCAACATTATCGGAGCTAGTGTTAAGTTCGAAGGGGTCATTTAAAAAAAAGTGATGAGCCCCAAAAGTGAAATTTTACAGGAAAAAGAGAAAACTTTCTACAGCATATACCATCTCTTGACTTATTGTTATTTTATAATGGTGGGTGAGTCGTCAAGCTGTGTACCACTGTCCTTCTTTTATTTTTTTTTTATTTTTTTTATTTTTTATTTTCTGTTTAACCGTACACGAGGAAATTGAATATGACAATTACTATCTAATTAAGAATTTTCGCAACATCTTCGTTTTTCATTGCAAAATGAAGATAGAATACAGTAATACAACTTAATCTTCTTGATCGTCATCTTCATTGTTGGTTGCTTCCCCAGTTGTTTACTAAACTTCCATATACTCAGCTGAATTTACGTACCTTTTCACATTCTATTTTTTTTTTTTTTTTTTTACATTGATCGACACTCGTTTTTAGGATATGAAATTTCATAGGTACGTATTGGATGCTTATTGCAGCTGTGAAGGAGCTGGTATGTCGCTTTGATGATATCATCGATGAACTGCTCTGTTTTCACTTGCCCAGGATAATTCTCAGAACTCGTCTTGTTTGAACAAGGAAAATAAACTATGTTCCTTGGGAGTTTTTCCACGATTGGCTCAGAGAGTCAAGACTTTTGAAAATAACAATAAAGGCTAATACAGCAACATTTTGTTTCCACTGCATATTTACTTCATGCCAATTTTATCATTATAGCATTATCTTCAGATAAATAGGTCCTCTCATGACGTCTTACCAACTTGTTATAGTCCCAAAATCTCTATAGTTTGGAGGGAAACTATGTACATGTATAGGGAAGTAATGATTCATCTTCATTTTGTATTTTTACCTAGTACGCCAAGGTTACGTTCAAAATGTTCAAATGTTTGTTAAGCTTATGGGACTTAACCACGGGGTCATGTCATCAGTCCCTAAACTTACAAACTACTTATCACCTACCTTATACTAAAGACGGCACAAATATCAATGCCCGAGGGGGGATTCGAACCCCCGACCGTAGTGGCCGTGCAGAGCGTGACTGGAGCGCCTCAGTCTCCTCGGCCACCGCGGCCGGCCAAGGTTGCGTATTGTGAGGTCTTTGCCCCTTTATAAAATAATTTTTATTTTATTTTAAATGATCTAATGAATATTTATTTTAGCAAAATACAACAATTTCAAGTTAATTTAATGCAATGTAAACCAAAAGTGTAGTAGTTTTCTTTTGTTCAGAAAATCGATCATCATCTATTTTACTATACGGAATGAATCCTTTAAATCTGTTCAGCAGAACCTTACTGCAATTTCAATAGTGTCTGTCAATATGAAATGGCTAAACAATTTAATAACAATTAGTTTCTTTTAGTTAACTAATTTAAATCCATCCAAAAACAGATATCACAGAAGACACTATATTTACATGATTAAAGAAGAGAATATTAAAGTACAGTGAATGAAGCGGATAAAATGGCGTACAGATGACTAAAACATGAGTTTGGCAGTAAGTTCAAACTGACTAAGCAGAATTGGCTAGTAGGAAAAAGCATGTATGTAGAAGAAATTATAACTACTGGAGATATTTGAACCACCTACAGTAAAATATGCGGGAGATTTGGAGACAAGAAAATTAGTTATAACATTGGATCTGGAAGAAACGTTGCGAACACAAGAGACAATACTCACCTTGTGACTTACCATTCATTGAGGGAAGGAAAACCTACTTCTCTGGGATTTGTAAAAGGTTTCCGACAATGTTGACTGGAATATTCTTACAAATTCCGAAGTCAACCTGGATAAAGTGTAAGGAACGGAATGTTATTTACAATTTGAGTGAAGATAAGATAACAGTTACAAGAGACGAAGGGCATGACAAGAGAGTAAGACAGGAGACATTTGGAAAAGGAATTGAAATTCAGGGAGTAATTCTGACAGCGGCAGCAAAAGACCTGGAAGAGCAATTGAACGGAATGGGTAGTGCCTTGAAATGAAAGATTAAGATGATCATTAACAAGAGCAAAATCAGGGCAATACAATTTAATAAAATCAAGTGATGCTAAGGAATAATATAAGTAACAAGACAATAAAAATTAGAATATGACCTTTTTTTTCATTTGTGTAGCAAAGAAACGTCTGAGAGCCGAATGAAAGAAGATATAAAGTGTAGAAACAGTAGGGGAAAAAAAACCTTTCTGAAGAAGAGAAATTTTTGTCATACAATATTAACTTAAATGTTATGAAATCCTTTTTGGAAGCATTTTTTCTGGAGGAAAGATTTAGACAGGAGTGAAACGTGGTCAATAAGGTCTTCAGACAAAAAAAGACGATAGAAGCTTTTGAAATGTGGTTCTACAGATTGCTGATGGGTAGATCGTGTAACTAATGAGGAGGTAATAAACAAAATACCAAAAGTAGGTATCCATTTGTAGGACTCAATCCTGTGACATCAAGGAGTCGTCAGTTTAGAATTGGAGGAAAGTTGAAAATGCTCATATGTTGGTGAATATATGGGACTTAACTACTGTGATAGCCAGTCCATAGGCTTACAAATTACTTAAACTAACTTAAAGTAACCTCAGGAAAACACACAGAATGCCACGCCCACGGGAGGACTCGAACTTCTGACGCAACAAGGCGCCTTAGAGCGAACGGCCATCCACTGCAGCTTGGAGAGATGTGTGTGAAGTATATCAAGAGAGAACTACAGTATGTAGGTTCAAAAGGATGTGGGTTACCATTCTTACGGAGATATGAAAAAGCTTGCACATCATAGAGTGCGGTGCAGCTGTATATCAAACCATTCTTCGAACTGAAGACAACAACAACAGTAAAACTTCACCGTAACGACAAAAAATTATACAGATGCACACAAACAGTCGTTATCCCTTTTCCTATTTGGAAATGGAACGGGGAGGAATATTAATAGTGTTAAGTATCTTCCGCCACTTAGTGAATGTGTGTATGTGGATGTAGACGAAGTAGGTCGGTTATTGTCACGCTGATGTGGTGAGGATCATGCAGAGTGGTTGCATGGTAAAAGAGGTGCCTAGTTGCGTGAAATGATTTTTTTTCTACTAAAAAAGATTAATGGGGACGGCCAAGATTGCTTCCACCTAACTTCTCGTTTTGTGCTTCGCCAATTAGGGTAATGGATTTCAAGAAGTACCTTCCGGTATTGATTTCGTGGAATAAACGCTTACAAAAGCTTCCCGAAAAAGGCGCCCTCTTTCACCACATCAAGTGGAATTTTTAAATCGGTTCTCGCAATAAAAAGCGGCACTTTCTTTCAATGAATGAATGGTAATCGTACAGTAATCCGTACGTACGTGGTGAATAAGAAAAATGTCTAACCTATATATTTAATGCAGCACAACGAAAACGTAGGATCCGTCACGGCCGTCCGTGCTTTTTAGTTAAATGATTGTAATTATTTATTTGTACCACTTTTCGAATCTGACTGCGGGCTGTTTGCGATTCTTTTTTACAGTAGTACCGATTTTAGCTCATTGAAAGATTGAACATACATACAAGATAACGGGAAAGTGAATTATTGAATAGATAAGAAAACAAGAAAAGTAATATCCTTTGGCATTTCAGAAAAATCACGAAAGAAATCGCGCTGTCTGCACGTAATTGCACAGTGTCTTGCGGTTTATTCACACAGGAGTAATTATTGATTCTACACAATGGCGGCCTTAACCACTAGCCAAGTGGTGCTACAATAAGGGACAAGATACAAAGGATATACATCACGAAAATTTATTGTTATTATTTGTATTTCATTAGGAGATTGTTGTATCGTACGTCTCTTTGCGGAAGGTGGTTGACTGTATGGGGTACAAACGAAGCTAGAATCGGTATGGCTCCGTGAATATAAAGCTTAACTAACGTTCAAAGTTCACGTCCTAAGTCCATTATAGTGGTTGGCCAAATTACGCACGCAGAAAGTAATTAGACTAGAATAATGTGGTGATACAAAGTGTTCATACGTGCTACTTTATTGAATTTCTAACAGAATGTGTCATGGCTTGTTTTACGACCGTGTCCATTGGAGACAAGTTTACCCATCAACATCACAACCCAGTTTTTCAGCGAGTCAGGGACCAGGTCTGGGCATCCACCACTGACAACATGCCGGTGAGGGGCTCACCGTGTACAGCAAGGTGAACGGAGATCTGTGGGCGATGTCTCGGCAAGTTGCACTTGAATCAGTGAGTGGATAAAACGTCTCTTTTCAAATTGAGATAGCCCATAGTACCGTACATACGTGGGTCTTCCAGTTTCAGAGAATTACACATAACGAACACAGTATACACGTTTACGAGGCTACCTGGCATATTATTGGCTGTGAAAACGATAAAGCTCCAGGTGTTACCAATTTCGTCAACGGAATGTCACATGTTCTTCCATGGTCCCCCAGTGTGATAACTCTTTCCTACCATGCGGTAGAGGCTTTGGAAATGTAGATAGAGTCATAAGAACGCATGATAGAATTAATCTGTCTCAAGATTATCAGCACCTGATAGCAAGCAGTAGCAAATTAAAGCCATTTACGATGTCAGAAATAATAATAATAAAACATTATATATATTTTTGATAGTCATTTTATCGGAGAACAACATACAAATACAGTTCAACTGAGGAAACCTCAAGTCAATCCAACGGTTCTGAATGAAGTAGCTTACAGGAAACCATTACCAATCACTGCGAAGAAGCTCTGTTTAAAACTGATATGTAGTTTGGTGATTAAAGGTAAGTCTGTTCTATTTTAAGTTAGAGGGCCTCGGGAATACACAAAATGGGTTTCAGTCTCAAAGGGGGCAGGTCAGACACAGGAAGAAAGCAAATCTAGAAACCATTGGTATAACAGTTGTAAATTGTCATAGCTGTATTGGGAAAGTTCCAGAGCTCCAAGCGCTGATAGAAAGTACTGAGGCACAAATCGTTATAGGTTCTGAAAGCTGGCTGACGCCTGAGATAAGTTCGGCCGAAATTTTTTCGAAGGGCCAAATGGTCTTCAGAAAGGATAGAAAAAAATGGGGTGGCGTGTTTATTGCTGTTACTAACGGTTTATCCTAAGGCGAAATTGAGACAGATACTTCCTGTGAGTTGGTCTGGGTAGAGGTTATTCCTGACAACCGGAATAAATTAATAATTGGATCTTTTTATCGGCCCCCTGACTCAGACGATGCGCTTGCCGAAATGTTCAAAGAAAGCTTGAATCACATTTCAAATAGGTATCCGAAGCATACTGTTATAATTGGTGGCGACTTTAATTTATCCTCAATATGTTGGCATAATTACGTATTCAAAACCGGCGGGAAATATAAAACATCGTCCGAACTAGTTCTTAATGCTTTTTCTGAAAACTACTTCGAACAGTCAGTTCATGAACCCACTAGAATAGTAAATGACTGCGAAAATACCCTTGATCTCCTACCAAAAAGTAATAAAAAATAATCCTGAGTTAGTAAAAAGTATCAAAACAGATAGAGGGATTAGCGAACATCAAGTTGTAGTAGCGAGACTGAATGTTGAAATGCCCAAATGCACCAAAAATAAACGAATAATATATCTATTCAATAAAGCAGATAAAAATTCGCTTCACGCTTTCCTGAGTGATAGTCTCCAGTCTTTCAAAACTAAAAATGCGAGTGTAGATCAGATGTGGCTTACTTTCAAAGACATAATATCAGTAGCAATCGAGAGATTTATACCAAATAAATTAATAAAAGAGGGGGCTGACCCCCCGTGGTACACAAAACAAGTCAGATCACTGCTGCAGAAAGAAAGAAAACGCATGCAAAATTTAAAAAGACACAGAATCCACTAGACTGGCAATCTTTTACTGAAACTCGCAACCTAGCGCGGACCTCAATGCGGGAAGCCTATAGTAGTTACCACAACGAAATCATGTCTCGTAATCTTGCAGAAAATCCAAAGAAATTCTGGTCATGTGTGATGTACACTAGCGGCAAAACACAAACAATACCTTCACTACGCGATAGCAATGGTAATACTACCGATGACGGTACAGAATTACTAAACACAGCTTTCCGCAATTCGTTCACCAAAGAAGACGAAGTGAACACTCCAGTATTCAATCCAAGAACAGATGCCAGCATGCGAAACTTAGAAGTAGATGTCCCTGGAGTAGTAAAACAACTTAAGTCACTAAACAAAAATAAATCTTCCATGGCAGATTGTATACCAACTATATTGCTCTCAGAGTATGCTGATGCAATAGCTCCGTACTTAGCTATAATTTACAACCGATCACTCAGCGAAAGATCCGTACCCAAAGACTGGAAAGTTGCCCAAGTTACTCCAATATTCAAGAAAGGCAATAGGAGTGATCCCCAAAATTACAGACCTCTCTCATTGACGTCGATTTGCAGTAGGATTTTGTAACATACACTTTGTTCGAATATTATGAACTAACTCGAAGAGAACGACCTATTAACCAGTAGTCAACACGGATTCAGAAAGTATCACTCTTGCGAAACACAGCTTGCCCTTTATTCACATGAAGTGTTAAGTGCCATCGACAAGGGATCTCAAATCGATTCCATATGTCTGGATTTCAGGAAGGCTTTTGACACTGTACCCCACAAGCGGCATCTTATGAAATTGCGTGCTTATGGAATATCTCCCCAATTGTGCGGTTGGATTCAGGATTTCCTATCAGAAAGAACACAGTTCGTTGTAATTGACGGTAAGTCATCGAGTAAAACAGAAGTGATATGTGGCGTTCCACAGGGAAGCGTTATAGGTCCCCTACTCTTCCTTGTGTTTATAAACGATTTAGGAGATGATGCTGTCGTTTATCGGTTAGTGAAGTCAACGGACGATCAAAAGCAACTGCAAAGCGATTTAGACAAAATTTCTGCGTGGTGCGAAAATTGGCAATTGACACTAAATAAAGAAAAGTGTGAAATAAAAGAAATCCGCTGAACTTTAATTACGCGATAAATCAGTCAAACCTTAAGGTAGTATATTCTACCAAATACCTAGGAGTTACAATTACGAACAACTTTGACTGCAGAGAACACACAGAAAATATTGTGGGGAAGACGAACCAAAGGTTACGTTTCATCGGCAGAACGGTTCGAAGATGCACCAGCTCCACCAAAGAGACTGCCTACATCACACTTGTGCGTCCTCTCCTGGAGTACTGTTGCCCCTTGTGGGACCCTCACCAGGTGGGACTGACGGAAGACATTGAGAAGGTTCAGAGAAGGGCAGCTCGTTTTGTTTTATCACGTTACGGGGGGGAAAGCATCACGGAAATGTTGCACGAATTAAAAGAAAGACGTTATTCATTGCGGCGTGATCTGTTTGCGAAGTTTCAATCACCGACTTTTCGTTCTGAATGCGAGAATATTTTGCTAGCACCCACCTACTTAGGGAGACATGGCCATCCCAATAAAATAAGAGAAATTAGATCGAAAACGGAACGATTTAGGTGTTCTCTCTACCCGCGCGCTATTAGAGAATGGAACGGTAGAGAAAAGTTATGAAAGTGGTTAATGAACCTTCTGCCAGGCACTTGAATGTGATTTGCAGAGTATCTATGTAGATGTAGAAAAACAGTCGCTACAAGGATTTGGCAATAGTGAGCCAGGTAAAGGAGGTCTGTTTCAAAGGTTACTCATTCAAAAAAAAAAAAAAAAAAAAAAAAAAAAAAAAAAAAAAAAAAAAAAAAAAAAAACTTACAAACTACTTATCAACTACCTACAACTACGGACGGCACAAATATCCATGCCCGAGGGGGTTTCGATCCCCCGACCGTAGCTCATTCAAAACTGATCTGGTGTTAAGTGTAGCATTAAAAATTTTCATCAGCTGATAGTTAACACTCACAATAACTAACTTTCCAATCAAGCTGATTAAAGATTAGTTGAACACAATTTTGTTTGTTCATTAACACTATAATTCTGTTTAGTTATGGCCCTAATATGAATACCTGCACAGTTAATTAAGAAACAGTACGTTTAAATTAACGGAAAGTGCAACGGATATTTTGAACAAAGCAAGAACAATACCTAGTTGCAGCCGCGGTGGAGTAGCCGAGCGGTCTAATGCGTCTCGCTGCGGAGCGCGCGGTTGCTCGCTGTGGAACCTCCCTGGCATGGGTGTGTGTGTGTTATCCTTAGGTTACTTTACCTAGGTTTAAGTAGTTTGTAAACTACGGACTGATGACCACGCAGTTTGGTCTGATAGATTCACAGACATTTGAACATTTTGAACCTAGTTGCATAAGGCTCACTAACTACAGAATAAATTTGACTGCGAGAGAAACCGGGAAAAATACAAACCATCCTCTAATAATGCAACTGCAAGATTTTATTTCGCTAGCTGATTCATGGCAGAAACTTAGTATCTTGTTCATGTGTGTATTATTGCGCAACAATCACTATTTTTATTAAACGTCACATCAATAAGGAAATATGTTAATCAAATTCAGTCTATATTGTGCTTTGATTTTAATAGCCAATAACTTTCAGTGAAAGGAAGAGGGTAAGCCTAATAACTACAAAAGTGAAACAGGTAAAGAGGTTGAACTTTCTTAGTTATTATTAACAATAATGATTACATTACCTTATGATTGAAGAACAAGAAAATCTTATATATATGAATGATACACAATCTTATAAAGACAGAACTGTGTCTGTGAAAAATCAAATTTCAAAATTATTCCATCAGCTCGTACAAAAAGAGCTAAACAAAGCACGTCCGATCAATACGAGAGCTACACACCGACTCTCTCTTTCTGTTGCTACTACTCACATACGTAGTCTTTGACGGAGATGTTACACAACAGTGTAAACCATAGACATAGTTACTCAAAGAAGTTGATGTAACATTTTACATCCCAATTTCGATACAAGACAAGCGAAACAATATTGTTGAATTTTTACTGACATGTTTCAAGATATAGAAAAAATATTGAAGTATATGGAGAGGGAAATATTGGAGTTTTTCTCTGTTTCCGCCTTGGTAAACAAACATAAGAATCTTAATGTAACCAGTACGTTTCTAGGCCACCAAAAAACATGAAACTGAGTTATTTATTTAATTATGCACTTTTTTTCCTGGAAAACGTAGAGCCTTCAGGCTCTCTGTTACCCTTAACCAGTCTTGCTCAGACAGAATAATTTGTGTAGTACATTATAGACATAATATGTATCATATAAGTATTAAAGTTAAAATGAAGACTATTACTAGAATATAGTTTTAACAATAATAAAAATATATTTATTTATAAGATTCAATACTAATACTATTACTACTAATAATAATAACAATAACTTTGTAAAAGACACTATGAATATTTTTTTACTGTGAACGTCAATCATATTACCATTTAGAAATTACCTCTTTATGTTCTTGCAGACTGTGAGTTATTCACATCGAACCGAGACATAAGACGGTAACATGTGTTAAAAGAGACACAGAAGAGGCAGCATGGTTAGAGGAAGAGAAACAGAATGGTGATATTGAAATCTTTATTAGAAAGAAGAGAGAGAGAGAGAGAAATGAGAGGAGCATAACCACGGAGACTATTTCGTCATTAATATGTAAATCTTGAGTTTCCTCTTGAATGTAGAGTGGTTTAGTATCAGACGTGCATCATCGGGTAGTGTGTTCCTGGCTGAGATGGAGAACGATACGGAAAAAATTTTGTATTGTGTACAAATAAATGTTTTGTAAATGTATCGGACTCAACTGCATGATTATTACTCCGTAGCTTACAAAGTTCTTAAACTAAGGTACACTATCACCTCAGCCTGAGGAAAAAGGCCGGATTGTTCCCATTCACGTTCTTTGCTGGAGTGCTATTCCAATATAGAAGAGCCCTGGCAATTTGATACGCATTTCACAGGGAACATGAGACAGAATTAAAGTACGTGGTGTGGAGGGAGACGTGCTTTAAGACAGACCGTGTAGTCGCTTTTTCCTGTAACGTTGTGTTAGCAGAGCGGTCTGAAGCGCCTGCAACCCAACTGCTGAGATGTATGAAGCTTACTGCAAACTTCGAAGCAGAACCAAGCCAAGCGAGGAATGCCATAAACAGACATGCCCGCTCTGTCGCATGCGGCATATCGAATTCTGCTGCACCGTTCAGACTCCAGGAGCGACGATTCGAATGAAGCCTTGTAATGCTTTGTCATATTCTTCTCGCAGTATCGTATCACCTATCTCGTCTTCCTCTACTTCGTCTTCCATTTCTAGAATACGGCCTTGATTTCCCTTCTAAAGGCCCCCTATACAGTCTTACACCTTTTAGCTTTCAATTCTTTGTTTAGTACTGGTTTTCCATCTGAATTCTTGACATTCATACAGCTGGTTTTCTTGTATCCAAATGTCTCTTCTATTTTCCTGCAGGCGGTATCTATCTTTCCTGTAGTTAAGCATTCATCTACGGTCTTTTATTAGTCTTCTAGGCAACGCTGCTTAGCCAGAGTATACATTCTGTCAATCTCATTATTCAGCCATCTGTACTCCCCTTTTCATGCTCCCCTTTCTCCATTTTGATATTTTCTGATTTGAAGTATTACGTTCAATATTTACTATGTAATCCAGGGATTTGAATTATGCCCTCTCCTTCTGCCTACATAATCATCTGCGGCCTTCACTACTCTGTCTCTCAGAGTTGAATCGATCCCCCCCCCCCCTTCTGTCAACTCACAGATATTTTATGGAAGTAACTGCTTCCAGCATTTCTCTTGTTATTGCATAAGGATCTTTTTCTCTAAGTAAACACAGCCTTCACACTTGTTTATGTTGAGGCTCAATTGCCATTACCTACACCAGTATATTTCAACCTGAGGGTGTCGACCACCAATGGGGTCCAAAGTCTTGTTTGGAGGCTCGTCATATAGGAGGAGATACAGTAGTATCAGATCAGTGCATGTCTGAATAGTAGTGGTTCCGTAATGCAAAAGCACATTCCTAAGAAACGTGAAATATTTTCGTAATAAAATTGCGCTTTTCCTTGTTGATCATCAATTCTCAGTTGAATCGATCAAAGTTTGTTTTATAGTAAATTCGCCGTCTTAACAACGAATAAACAAAAGGCTCCTAAATTGTTTTCAGATACCAGGCGAAAGCTAAATCTACAAGATACAAAAAGTAATTTTGAGAAATTCGATAGCTAACAAATTGCCTATACAGTGGGACCTTGATAAACGAACGTAATTCGCTTCTGAGCTTTACCTGGTATGCAAAACCTCGTTATACGACGTATATTTTTCTTTGGTAAGAAATTCTAAAAGATAATACAGACAATTTAGCCAGGATTACTTTCCATGAATTATCGTAATCCGCTCTAGCTGTCTTTTATGCCTTTATTAGGTTACGACCGGTTTGGCACAATTACAGTTGCATCTTCAGGTATCTGTATTAACAAAAACGACTTATTACACACAGAGTTTATAACTAATAATGTTTACAAAACTAGAAAAACCTGCTATAAACCAACGTTAATTTACATGAATTGTAAATTACAGTATTCATATTGGGTGCCGGGTTTTAGAGGGGTTTTCCTCAAAGTTCTTAGATAGGTTTATATGTGACACCATTAAGTAAACGTCTGTACGGTTGCAGTCAACAGTTGGTAAAAACTAGTGGGTAAGAAAATCATCGTGAGCTAGAATTTTGAGGGCGTAACCAGTAAAGAAAAGGGTATCAAGAGGAGTGCTACTCACCAAGGGTACTGCCTAAATAGTTTAATTAAAACTTTGTGAATAGCACTCCTCCTGTTACACTTTTCTTTACTGGTTACGTCCTCAAAATTCTAGCTCACGATGATTTTCTTACCCACTAGGTTTAACTAACTGTTGACTCCAATCATATAGACGTTTACTGAATGGTATCTATGAACTTTGAGGAAAAGCCCCATAAAACCCGGCACACAATATGAATATTGGAACATCGCAATAAGTCATTCCACCTCATGCAAATTAAGGTTGGTGTATAGCAGGTTTTTCTAATTTTGTAAATATTAGTAGTTATAAATCCTGTGTGTAATAAGTTGTTTTTATTAATACAGAAGATGCACCTTTAATGGTGCCTAACCGGTAGCAACCGAAGAAAGGGATAAAAGACAGCTAATGCGGATTACGATAATTCATGGAAGGGAATCCTGGCTTTATTGTCTGTATTCTAGAATTTCTTAACAATGTATTTTAGCTGTGGATGTCTAAAGTGTAAAATAGTATATTTTTCTGTCGAAATTCAAGTAAAACAGATGGTCTCCCATTCTCAAAAATTGAGAGTAATGAATTTTTATTGTTTTTCACATAAAAGTTACATCATCAGAAGAAAATTAAAATCCTCGCCTAACACACAGTTGTGTTATGGTTCTGGGACAGGCTGGGAGTCGTCAAAATATTTTTAGTTTGAAAGGGATCGCATATTCAGAAAGGTGGGAAACTGCTCTACACCACGTGTCAATACGCTGCAGATCACTCTGCCTATCGTTATCCTTTTCCAGTGTTGCGACGTCTCCATAAACAACAGCATCATTTGCGACAAGCCTGATTGAACTAGCGATGTTGTATACGAGGTAACTTATATATATATATATATATATATATATATATATATATATATATATATATATATATATAGTGTGAAATGCAAATTTCCTATGCAATGCTGCGGAGCGCGCAGTAGCTCGCCGTCGGAGGTTCGAGTCCTCCCTGGGGCATCGGTGTGTGCGTGTTGCCCTTAGGGTAGTTAGATTAAGTAGTTTGTATGTCGAGGGTCTTATGAACACAGCAGTTTGGTCCAATAGGTTTACAAACATTTGAATGCTCCTATAACACTGCCATGGAGCACGCCTCAAATCTCTTTGTCTGAAGATTTCTCTCCTTGAGAATGATATGCTCCGTCCTGTTAGGTAGAAACGCTCGAGTCCACAGTTTACCTGATATTCTACATGCTCACGCTTTGTTCATCAGACGACGATGCTAAATGGTATCGAACACCTAGCGCAAGTCAAGAAACATGGCGTCTACCTGGAATCCTGTATCAACTGCCCTCTGGATATCGTGGAAGAAGAGCGTATGTTGTAATCATAACACGTAAGCGTCTTCATTAATTAAAATTTCCGAGATAAGTTGCCGTGGTCCATCTGTAAAAGTTTCTTCTCCCAACGTTTAGTTGCCTACTGTGGGCAACGTCTTCCGGGGTAAGTCGACGACTGGTTGATAGCCGCTGGAGCTGATGGTTATATAGAGCGCATGAAGTGCGACACCACTTGTCACGTGCTAACGACTATCAAGTTATCTCTTACCAGTGCGTTCGCTCTCGATTATAGGTAATCGTCACATCCTTGATGCAAAATCGACCGCCATATCTTAACTAATTTCAAAACCTTCTTCTTTTCTGTTGAAATTATTGTGGTGTTTCTGGATCTCTATTGCTTCTCTATACATTCGTGTGTAATATTGTGAGGTCTTCGCTAGCACGCTAGTTTCACTGAATTTTGTATCGTCATCCACGTTTGTAAAGACATGTTCCGCTACAGCTGATTTGTCGGCATGTCACCAATCGACATTTCCTTTTGTATTCCATCAAGCGGGTATTCTTTTAGTTGCTCCTACATAGACCATGCAACAGCTACATGGAATTTTATACACACTCTAGCAACGCCTGAGGAACAAAAAAGGAATTGTAGACTGGAACACACCGACAAATCAGCTGTAGCAGAACATGACTTTACAAACGGGGATCATGAAATAAAATTCAATGAAACTAGCGTGCTCGCCAATACCTATCAAGCATGTATGGTGAAACTATAGAGATCCAGAAACACAATAATTTCAATAGAAAAGACGAAGGTTTGAAATTAGATAAGATATAACGGTCGACTTTGCACCAAGGATGTGAAATCGATTATCTGCAATCGAGAGCGATGCCACTGGTGAGAGATAATTTCATAGTCGGCAGCAATTGACAAGTGGTGGCGCCCTCTATGCGCTGTTTATAAGCAGCACCTCAAGCGACTAGCAACCATTCAACGGGGCAAAAACACAGACGCTCATCGTCACCAGGAAAAACGTTCTGGTCGACCTTCCTCGTCTAAATTCAAATGTTCAAATGTTTGTAAAGTCTATGGGACTTAACTACGGGGTCATCAGTCCCTAAACTTACAAACTACTTATGAACTACTTACGAACTAGGACGGCACAAATATCCATGCCCGAGGGGGGATTCGAACCCCCGACCGTAGTGGCCGTGCAGACCGTGACTGGAGCGCCTCAGTCTCCTCGGCCACCACGGCCGGCTTTCTTCGTCTCACCGTGCGGGGTGTGGTTGTATCCTGGGGTAGGACAGCTAAATATCTGGACGTGACGTAGGACTGGCGGCTCACGTGTGAAACACACGTCGATGACGTCATCTGCAAGGCTCGGGGAAGATTGCGGACTTTGCACCCCTTCCTCAACCCCGACTCTACGCTCTGGTTTCAGCTTGGTGTTGCCATCTACACTACCCTCGTCCGCCCCATCTTTGAATACGCGGCGGTGGTTTGGGAAAATGCTGCGCCGACGCACTTCAACCGGCTGCAAAGCCTCCAAAACCGGGTGCTTCGGCTAGCCCTACATCTACCACGGTATTTCCCAACGGAAGACCTCATAATGATCTCTTTAGTCCCCACCATCAAGTGTCGATTCCAGCAAGCTGCGCGGGTCTTCTAACAGAAGGCAGCTCGACAACCAATGCCCTCATTCGGGCTCTCGGCCACATAGTGCAACGGATTAACGCCACGAGATGGCCACACCTGTTCCGCGCTGATTAGGCGCGGTTAGCACGTCAGGACAAACACCAATCACGACTGCAAACGAAAGGACAACCAAACTCGCCAGGACACTGACCAACCAACCACGTCATTTTGGAGGCATTGCCTACCGGCTTGAACTCCACCGACACTCAGAAAAACAGTTGTTTCCGCTATGCAGCAAGCGAGACTAGCAACCAGTCGTCGATTCACCGCTGAAGATATTTCCCGCAGTATGCAACGAAACGGTGGGAGAAGAAAGTTTTACATATGGAACACGGCAACGTGGCTCGGAAGTTTTGATTAATGGCGCGCATGTTGTGTTTCACATGATCGTTCCTTTCAGAAACCGTGTACTGTTCGTATAACGAAGCCTCTGTTAGATGTGATATGTGAATGATTTGCGCAAACAACAGCTCTGAAGGGAAGCGTTTATAAAGGCTATTGGGCGCGCTACTGTTCCGCCCTGGGAGACAGTAACCCCTATGGGGCTTTGTCTCGGCCGGGCAGCACGCGGCGTGTGCAGGCGCCCCGCGGCGCGGCTGATGTGGTTTGCGACAGGTGACTAATCATGGCGGCCATCAATTAAGCCGGACAGGACTCTCGCCCACGCCTCCTTAATGCCACCCCTCACCCCGCCTACCCTCAGGAACATGCTGGCCTCACCCTGCTGCCTGCTGCCTGCTCGGAATTAGGCAGGCGTGCTCGCGACCTCTGAATACAAGGTCTCTTACCTGGCGCCGCTGTTGCAGCTGCTTTCGCGCCCTCTGTGGGTGGCAAGGTTACATAACAAAGAGAGGGAACCTGTTTTGCTTTGTCAGTGACATTCTACAACTAAATATTGTTGAAACGAGGTAGAATGGCTGGCCAGTACTTACATTTGTGCTGTACCGCCAAAGATAACACAATAGAAGAAACAGAAAAAAGGGGACAAAAAGGACAAGCTTTCGGAACACAGTTCCTTCATCAGGTGGGATCTCTGACGTCCACACTCCCGAAACACCACATTCATG
The DNA here is from genome assembly GCA_026315105.1 of Locusta migratoria. Classification (NCBI taxonomy): domain Eukaryota; kingdom Metazoa; phylum Arthropoda; class Insecta; order Orthoptera; family Acrididae; genus Locusta; species Locusta migratoria. The sequence continues at coordinate 82,841,600 of CM048751.1, read as the reverse complement.
ACCTAGGTCGTGAACTACCTTTTCCTTCTGTTCACATCCTTTCTTCTTCCCTTCTCTCCCACCTCATGAAGGAACTGTGTTCCGAAAGCTTGTCTTTTTTGTCCCCTTATTTCTGTTTCTTCTTTTGTGTTATCATCGGCGGCACAGATCAAAGGTAAGTACTGGCCAGCCATTCTATCTCGTTTCAACAATATTTATCATCTCTGAGAAGAATTTTCATCATTAATAGAATATTACATTCTACAACTACATCTACATGGGATTCTCTGCAAATCACATTTAAGTGCCTGGGTGCTATCGACAAGGGTTCGCAAATCAATTCCGTATTTCTCGATTTCCAGAAAACTTTTGACACCGTACCTCACAAACGGCTTTTAATCAAATTGCGTGGTCATGGTATATCGCCCCAAATTTGCGATTGGATAGGGGATTTCTTATCAGAGATGACACAGTTCATAGTAATCGATGGTAAGGCATCGACTAAAACAGAGGTGATATCTGGCGTTCCACAGGGTAGTGTTACTGGTCCTCTGCTGTTCCTTATTTACATAAACGATTTAGGGGAAAAATCTAAGTAGCTCTCTTAGGTTGTTTGCAGGTGACGCCGTCATTTACCGTCTAGTAAAATCATCTGAAGATCAAAACCAGCTGCAGAACGATCTGAATATCAGTATGCTGCAAAAACTAACAATTGACTCTAAATAATGAGAAGTGTGAAGTCGTCCACATGACTACGAAAAGAAATCCGTTAAACTTTGTTTACAGGATAAATCAATCAAATGTAAAGGCCGTAAACTCCACAAAATACCTAGGAATTACTATTACTTCAGACTTAAATTGGAAAGAACACGTAGATAATATCGTGGGAAAGGCGAACCAGAGACTGCGTTTTATTGGCAGAACACTTAAAACATGCAACAGAACTACAAAAGAAACTGCATACACTACGCTTGTCCGTCCATTTTTGGAGTATTGCAGCCCAGTGTGGGATCCTTATCAGGTGGGTTTGGCGGAGGACATCGAAAGAGTCCAAAGAAGGGCAGCTCGTTTCGTATTGTCGCGATACAGGGGAGACAGCTTTACGGAAGTGATACAGGATCTGCCAGGCACTTAAATGTGATTTGCAGAGTATCCCATGTAGATGTAGATGTAGAAAACCATCATTATACTATTTATCTCCCATTCCATTCTCGAATAACGCGCGGGAAGAAAGAACACCTGAATCTCTCTGTTCGAGCTCTGATTTCTCGTATTTTATTCTGGTTATCATTTCTACCTATGTAAGTGGGAGTCAACAATATATTTTCGCATTCGAAGGAGATGCCTTACCATCGATTACTACGAACTGTGTCCTCCCTGACAGGAAATTGCCTGTCCAATCGCAAATTTGGGGCGATATACCATAACCACGCAACTTGTTTAAAAGCCGTTTGTGAGGTACGTTGTGAAAAGCTTTCTGGAAATCAAGAAATACGGAATCGATTTGCGAACCCTTGTCGATAGCACCCATCACATCGAGTGAATAAAGAGCTAGTTGTGTTTCACATGAACGATATATTCTAAATCCTTGTTGACCTTGGGTCAATAGATCATTCTGCTCGAGATCATAATATTTGAATACAGGATATGTTCCAAACCCCTGCTGCAAATTGACGTCAATGAAATAGGCCTGTAGTTTAGAGGGTTACTCCTATTGTAGTGTAGCCTGCTGAGCCGTGTGTTGCTGTTAGTATGTTGACCAAGGAACAGGGCACAAGGCTAACAAGGAGAGAACGCCTAGCCGTCAACGGCGAATTCATCAAAATTTATGTCGTGATAAAACATGAAAGTGCCCCAAGTTGGATTCCAACATGGCCAAGACTTTAGCAAATTTAAAGAAATTTTGATGCGAATTTATCACCATATGCACCTTATCAATTGTCCCTGCGTGAGTTTTTCAGGAAGCGGCGTTGCTCGTCAGCTGCTGGTGATACGGAAATAACTTTCCACTGACAAAGTGTTGCAGACAGCATGAAAATATTGTCGGTATGGGTATTTATTATTCATTATTGTAGTATAAAATTTCTTTCTTTCAGACCACGGCATTCCAGTCCAGTTTGTAATTTCTGTCTGACCAACTATCGGAATGTCTTTCTGTCCATACCGTCAGCTTGAGCGTGGCACCATGTAGTTTAAGATCCCCCTTAAACACAGCGACCTATTTCAGTTGCTCAACTTTTGCCTTAATTCTCTTTTCGTATAAATCTACTATTTGTTTTGTCAACGTAGTGGGTACAATTCTTTTAATGAGCACATAAAATTTAATTCTTCATTTTTCTGATGTCGCCACGTACGAGTATATCTCATTATTTCTCAGTCCACAAATTTCTCTGTTAGTAATTTTGAGGCGTAATATTTTCCTCATAGTCTTTCTTTCTTTTGAATTTATTTCATGCCTCTCTTTCATTTTAAAATAAAAGTTTGTGCTCAATAAAGACGATAGGTTTCATTACCGTGCTGTAATGTCTAAGTTTACTGAATTTAGAAAGTGATTTTCTCTTAATTAATCTGAATATAGTTGCTATTATGTAATAGCGAACGTCCTCTGCAGCTTTTTCCAGACTGTTCTCTTGTATGATTTTACCCCCAGTATTTAAAATGAGAAAGCCTTTTTTTCATTTTTTGTTAAATCTTTGGCGCTTTTTGTTGCGTGTTATATGTTGTTGTTGTGGTCCTCAGTCTGGAGACTGGTTTTATGCAGCTCTCCATGCTACCCTATCTTGTGCAAGCCTCTTCCCTTTCCTACTACCGAGTTCCAGTCTCCTATGACAATTAAATATTCATCTCCTTTAACGGTCCGATTAATTTCTTCTATCTCCTTATACATTTCTTCGATCTCCTCAGCATCGGCCGAGCTAGATGGCATATAATCTTTACTACTGTGGTCGGTGTTGGCTCTATGTCCATCTTTGCTACAATAATGTGTTCAGTATGCTGTTCATAGTAACTTACCCACATTCCTATTTTCTTATTCATTATCAGACCTGCGTTACCACTAACTGATCTTGTATTTATAAACCTGTACTCACCTGACCAAAAATCGTGCTCATCCTGCCACCGAACTTGACTAATCCCCACCTTATCTAACTTTAAGATATCCATTTATCTTTTCAAATTTTCTGAGTTACCTACCCGATTAAGGATTATAACTTTCCACGCTATGATATCTAACTTTAAGATATCCATTTATCTTTTCAAATTTTCTGAGTTACCTACCCGATTAAGGATTAGAACTTTCCACGCTGATACCTAGAATGCCTGTTCTGTTTTTGTTGATGATGATCTACCGTAGTAGTCCCCGCCCAGAGATCCGAATAGGGGACTATTTTACCTCAGGAATATTTTACCCAAGAGGATTCCATCATCATATATTCTTACAGTAGAGCTGCATGTCCTTGGGAAGATTAACGACTAGTTTCCCCTTGCTTTCAGTCTTTTAACTAACTTATACTAAAGACAACACAAACATCCATGCCCGAGGAGGGACTCGAAAGCCCGACGGTGAACTGCCTCATGTATCGTAGCACGGCGCCTCAATGAGCTCGGCCACTCCGCCGCCGCCTGATTAAGAAGACAGTGTGCATCGTATCAACAGTGTACCTCGATCCAAGACAGTACGCATCGTACCGTTTAAGTGCAACAATAAACCGAATTTACTGCTCACCGTAGTACTGAACAGTGTCTTGTTTACTCATGGAGACCTATATTCGCAAAGTGTCTCAAGGGCATTAACCCCAAGTTTGCAACATACGCATAATCGATCCAATAGATGACAGTAGGTCGCATTTTAGCTTTACGAATGAGTGTTCGTAATCCTATGAGACCACACTACGTTGGTCATTAGTCTCTAAAATCCCACCTTTATCAAAGAAAGAAACGTAATGGTACGCATTTCTCCTCCTTAAACGAGACATTACGACAACGTTTCACCAGGCAGCGCCGGTCAACTGCTGTTTGTGTATGAGAAATCGGTTGGAAACTCTCCTCACGGCAGCACGTCGTAGGTGTCGTCACTGGCGCCAACCTTGAGTGAATGCTCTGAAAAGCTAATTATTTGCATATCACAGCATCTTCTTTCTGCCAGTTAAATTTCGCATTGATATGTGAGTTGTTCTTAGGTTAGTTTAACATAGTTTAGATAGTTTGTGATCCCACACTGGGCAGCAATACTCTAAAAAAGAACGGACAAGCGTTGTGTATGAGTTTCTTAAGTAGTTCTGTTGCATCTTTTAAGACTTCTGCCAACAAAACACAGTCTCTGGTTCGTCTTTCCCACGACATTATCTATGTGTTCTTTCCAGTTTAGGTCTGAAGTTATAGTAATTCCTAGGTATCTAGTGAAGTTTACGGCCTTCACCCTTGATTGATTTGTCTTGTAAATAAAGCTTTACGGATTTCTTTTCGTACTCATGTGGACGAATTCCCACTTTCCACTATTTAGAGTGAATTGCCAATTTTTACGCCGTAGTGATACCTCATTTAGATCGTTCTGCAGTTGGTTTTGATCTTCAGATGATTTTACTAGACGTTAAATGACGGCGTCATCTACAAACAACCTAAGAAAGCTGCTTAGCGTTTCTCCAAAATCGTTTATGTAACTATGGAACACCAGAAGGCTAATAGCACTACCCTGTGGAACGCCCGATATCACCTCTGTTTTAGTCGATGCTTTACCATCGATTACTATAAACTGTGTCCTCTCTGACAGGAAATCCCCTATCCAGTCGCAAATTTGGGGCGATATACCATAACCACGCAGTTTCAATTTGGTTAAAAGCCGTTTGTGACGTAAGGTGTCAAAAGCCTTCTGGAACTCAAGAAATACGTAATTTAAGAACCCTTTTCGATAGCACTCATAACTTAGTGTGAGTAAAGAGCTAATTTTCTTTCGCGTGAACAATATTTTTATATCAGTGTTGACCTAGGGTCAATAGATGATTCTGTTTGAGATAATTCATAATATTTGAATACAGGATATGTTCGAAAACTCTACTGCAAATTGACGTCAATGAAATAGGCCTATAGTTTGCTGCGTTAATCCTACTGCCTTTCTTGAATATAGGTGTGACCTGTGCAACTTCCCGATATTTTGTTACAGTTTCTTCTCTGAGAGAGCGGTTGTATGTGGCTGTTAGTAAGGAGCTGTTGCTTCAGCATAATCAGATATATATCATTCGGTATACAGTCCGGACCTGAAGACTTGTTCTTTTTAAGCGATTTTAGTTGCTTCACTACTTCGAGGACATCTACTTCAACGTTGCTCTTTCTGGCCTCAGTTTGTATTTTGAAATCTGGAATATTGGTTTCGTCTTCTTTGGTAAATGAGAATTTAAAAGCTATGTTTAGTAACTCTGCTTTAGTAGCGCTATCATCGGCACGATAGCCATTACTATCACGGAGTGAGCGTATTGTTTGTGTTTGTGTATATTTAACATATGACCTAGCTTTCTTTGTGTTTTCAATCAAATTTCGAAAAGAGATTCGCTGTGAAAAGTATTGTAGGCATCTCGCATTCAAGTCCTCGCTAAATTTTGAACTTCTGTGTAGGATCGCTAATCCTGGTGATTATCACGCCTTTTCCGTTGTTTTTGCAACACTGACCTGACCTGTTTTGTGTAACAAAGGGGGAACACCTACTTTTATCAATTTATTTGGCATGAAACTGTCAATTTCTGTCGATACCACGTCTTGGAATTTGAGGTCTAGATTAAGCTATCAGTCAAGGAGTACTGGCGTGAGTTGTTTTCGATCGTTTGTGGTATCTGCTGAAATTTAAAGAAGTAAACGTGTGCTTTAATTCCATTTCGGCGTATTAATTTGCTGTGCCGCCTTTAGACAATTGAAAATGTAAGTGGTGAGACATCCTCTGGACTTTTAAGGCGAGCACTATAGACTTAAGCCGCATGATAATGGGAAAAGTAAAATTAATTAATACGCATTTTGTGCGGAATAGGATTCTGAACTATTTAGAGTGATGCGTAGGAGGAAACAGTATACTTATAAGTAGAAAATATGTACGTGCTCTCCTTTCAAGCAATACACGTATTTATTAAAAGCAATAGAAATTCAGTTTCGTTGTAGTGCCTGAGTATTCAAGTTTTTTAAATGTTTCAAATGTTTGTTAAGCTTATGGGACTTAACTACGGGGTCATCAGTCCCTAAACTTACCAACTACTTATCAACTAGCTTATCCTAAGGACGGCACAAATATCCATGCCCGAGGGGGGATTCGAACCCCCGACCGTAGTGGCCGTGCAGACCGTGACTGGGGCGCCTCTGTCCCCTCGGCCACCGCGGCCCGCATTTAGGTTTTAGTTAAGATTAGAGACATTCCATTTTAGTTTCATAGAGCTGAAGTGAGGAGTAAATGACAATACTAAAAGGAGTATTTTCTCCATCGCTTTCTGACAGCTGATGACATTAATTTTCAGGCTCTAGAAATCGTTGCACAAAAACAAAATATTTAATATTTACAATGGCAAGCGCCGTCACAACTTAAAACATCCGCAACTCCACAAAGAAAGTAGATACCAGTGAAAGCAGACGCCCTTAATTCTCTTTTTTATAAAGAAAAACGTTGGAGAAATGTCCCAGTTCAGTCCTCGTAGCACAGAAAAGGCTTAGTGCCCTCAGAAACAGCTGAAATAGCTGAAAGTGAACATGTACTGAATATGCTATCGATTGAACCCCTCTTGACAAGCGACAATGTGATATCCTAATGATTTGGAAGTAGCGAGAAACCTATGTGCCTGACACACCGTGAAGAGTTTCCGTCGGTGATGGTTCGCCACCCTCAGCACAGAGACTGGATATGTGGTTCGTCCTTAAAACATTTTCTTCTAGTCTAATCCCCTCATTGTCACGATCATATACGAAGGTCAAGCAGATCCTTACACTGTGCACCTTTAGTCTAGCCGCTATCGCATTAAAACCTTTAAAACTCGAGCAGACATGCTCTCACAAGAAGTGTAGCAGAAATAATTTACAGAACTACCGTCCAATGTGTTTCAGTTTGATTGCTGCAGAGTAATCCAGCATATTATGAACCCATAATGAGGTAGCTCGTACACAGGGACCTCCTCCAAGCCAGCCGAGCAGCCAGCTTTACTGTCTAGTAAACGGGATTCCCAGTCCCCCACACAAATTTTCATATGTCCCTGTCGTTTGATTACACCACCTACCAGCAGATGACACAAAAAAGAAAACACTTCTATTAAATTAACATATACATTGCACTAGAATTTTTAACCATAGATTCCATGGTCACTAAAATTCACAGCATAGCAGAGGGTTCATCGAACCACTTCTAGACGACACTGCTCAAAACAATTTATACAATCTTCCATGACTACATATTCAAAGGTTGGTGAACCTATTGGCCAAGCTGCTATCGTCATCAGTTCATAAACATACGAACATCTTAAACGAACTTACAATGAGAACAAACAGACCTTTACCCGACGGAAGACTAGAACGTCTGGCGGGAGAGACCGCCCAGTCCTTAGCATGACCCATTAGACCATGCGGCAATCCTCACGTGACTTCCTAAGCGATTTTATAGATACGGTACTGGTGAATTCCTTGTTGGTTGTTTTAAGCAGGAGAATTGTGTAGGTCATGACAATGTTTTAAGTGCTACCTATTTTGGCGTAGCCAGAAATAGTTTTCAACCTTACGAATTCCTGTCCATGCACCTTATTAGTGAAGGATTTTTTTTTTAGTTTCTTGCTTTTTTGGAGTTATTTGTCAATTAAAACAGTACAGAGTTTGAGGAGTGGGCTGCAAAGACGAAATTTCAGTTTTCTGCTAAGTGAGAATGTATTAATTATAATCGTCTTGTGTCTCTTTTCATCTGCCAGATTTGCAACAAAGAAACTGGGCAATATTTCTGGATCTCACTGCTAACTGCAGTATTTTATGGCTACCACACCTGAGGGATTTGACAGCCGGCACGCAGAAGCCACGTAACACTTTAAAATGGCTTAGCCACAGGTTTTGGGAGGCAAGGACAGCGCGCCTGTTCGAGTTTAAAGAGTTTTCATGCGATCGCGACTAGACTACGGGTGCACACTGCATGGATCAGCTTGGCCTTCGTATACGATCATTGACGTAACCCAACATGAGGGGATAGTAGAAAATGCTTTAAGGATCAGCCACATATCGTCTGTGCTGCAGATGGCGAACCGTCAACGATGTAAATTCCTCATAGTGTATTGGCACATAAGTTTCTCGCTGCTTCCAAATCGCCAGGGCATTATACTGTTGCTTGTCAAACTACGGAGAGCATTTACTCAAATCTTGCGTCAACTAAAAGTCCGTCTGGGATTAGAGTTCTACGTCTACTGAATTCACTTGATTTAACGCACGTACAATCGGAACTTAAGATTTCCACCATGGCTATTGCAGAGAAATAATTTGACAATTAGTTAAGTGGAAGAGAATTAGCACTCCTCTATGTCAATTTTAAATAATTATTCAATTATATACTAATATGTAATATGAACATGCAACTGTATTTATAGATGGGTCTAAACAGAGAGGTTCTTGCTTTCTGTTGTCTTTCAGGATCAGATCATCAAGATATGGTTGCCTTGATTATCCTATCTTTGATTCAGAACACGATACGTTCATGCGTATGCTGCAGTAGATGTATGTGTTGCAGGTGTTAAATTCCATGTCTGCTTTAACGTAATATGTGCCCTATAGACTCTCCAGGACCTGTACCCTATGGATAAAGTAGTCCAGAACATTCAGGATCCCTTCAGAACCTTCAGAATTTTGGGAAGGAGTTGTCTGTCTGCTTAATGCCAGAACCATATAGGTCTTACAGAAAACGAAAATATAGATGTAGTAGCCTAGGAGCCACACAGTAATCCTGTAACATTGCAGTGTGATATTCGCAAACACGTGTGAATGGGAAGATGATCTGGGTGAAATAACAAACTATAAGTTACAACTTGTGATATCCACCACGAGGCCGTGATCACCTCCTTACAATAGGACAGGCGGGATCATAATCTCCTATCTTCTCTTAAAAGGCCACTGTTTCATGGCCATGGACTTTTTCTCGGCCGAGAGGGCCTTACAATTTGTGATACTTGTGATGTGCAGATCACAGTGCTTCAATTTTTTTAGCGCTAACCTTCTTTTTCTTTTCAGCATAGCTTGCTATTTTAACTGATGAACAGAGAAACACGTTTAGTATTTTTAAATTTTGTGAATTATAAAGCTTATTCCCTGAAGTCGTAGCATGAAATTTACAATGTGTTTTAGGTTGAATGGATCGTCAGTATTTTATTCATAATTTTCAGCTAGTCACATATTCCTCTGAGTGTGATTTAGCTAAGTTTAAATTATCGCCAAGTTCGTTGGTCAAATGACAGATTTGGCTTTTTCAAATAAAGAATTTGAGTTTCTCCCTCGTTAGAATCCAGGTCACATCACAAACATTAATGCAGCGCCTCTCCTTATATGCCATATAGCCAGAAATGTTTATGGGGAGGCTGCCTCGTTTCATATAATTGTTATACTGCATTAACATGACGTAATCATATTACAAAATAAAGAAGTCTTACAGTGCCCTGTTAATATTTTGTAATGTTTGGGAAGATTAGACACTGGAGAAGGTTCCGTTATTTAGGCAGTTGCTGTATCATGTAGGTAGTACCATAAGTCTGCAGAACGACAAATATGTAGAAACGTTCACCAACAAATTACAAGATATGTACCAATATCTATAAATGAGACTTCAAAAACTAAAATGAAGAAAAACACAAAACAGAAATTGTGTGAAAAAAGTACTGTGTTTGTACTCCTTAGTCAGTGAATTCTGGATTGAGAAAGAAAAAGGTTCATTAGAGATTAGTTTATTAAGAACTGTGGAAGTTTCCTCAAGGAGGGACCGCATGATGGAATGAAATTCATGAATAATTCAGAGGAAAACAGAGAAAACACCTTTAAAAGTGGGTAGAGAGAGAATGTCACTCGTGGGAAATGAGTGAAAGCCATTGTGAAAAATACATTGTTAACTACCGAGCAAGGGTTGGATATACCCATGTGAAATCGGGACAGGCACTTTGCATAATCCTTGAAGTGAGATGATCATTACGTCTTTTAGTTTTGCTTTACTTTTTTCTACTAACCAGTAGACACACCCATGATGGGAGCTAGTGTGTGCATGTGACCATGGTGATATTAAGGGAGAATGATTGCGATTTCAGTTTATTTCACTTCTAGTTTTTTATCTGCTTCAAATTTAGAAACAACGAAAAGATTTTTTACCGCCCAGTGTAATGCCAATCCATTTCATGACTGTTCATTTGCTGAAAATGGCGACGCAGTGAAGAAACTTTATCGGTGTTGTGGGTGTAGTTACAACTTGTAGAGCACCACCCGCTTAAAATTTCAGGAAGGGAAAAGTTGTTGACTGCTGGCAGTGGATAGGTTTGCAGTAAAGGGCACTCGGCCAGAGAGATCGGGGCCAGCTGTGTGGTTCTGGCGACGACGGCCGCTTAGCGGGCGTATGCTGGTCACGCAGACGTCGGGCCCACCCATGGATTACTAATTCAGCGCCAGGCGGCGGGTAGGCAGCCCGCGCTGCAGCTGGGGTCAGAGAGGCGCGCAGGCGGCCGTAGGCAATCCCGCGCTACAGACCGAGGCTAGGTGGTCAGACGGAGGGTAGGCAGACCCGCGGTACAGTTGGGGACAAGGTGGTGCAATAGAAAGATTTCTCTCAGGATCAGTGTTGCCATATGGCAGAGTGAGAAAATACCTGCAGTTACACAAAAATGTACCCACGTTTTCCGTACTTTCTCCCTACCACCTCATTCATGCTCATACATCAGGGTCGTAGCCAGGATTTGGGTCTGGGAGGGGCTGAATCCAGGAGTCCGGCCAGCAGAGGTTAACCAGTTGATTAATGTGACAAGTTACAATTTTGCAAAAGTTTAAAATAAAATATTTGGCATCTTGCTTCACTTGCTAGATATGTTTTTCCAGGGACTGATCGTTACTGATTGGAGTCAAGTGTACATTATGCCGCGAATTCCAAGCGCTCTGTTACAAGAAGATTACTGATTTATCGATCGCACAAGAGCACATCAAGACCTGTCAACCATAGAGAGGAACAGCATTCATTAGTTTCCCCAAATATGCCGCTAATTCCGAGTGCACTGTTACACGAGGATAACTGATTTATTGACCGCACAAGAAAACATCAAGACACTATCAACCATAGAGTAGGAACAGTAGTAATTATTTAGTTCAGTCAGCACAAAAAAGGAAGTCCGTCACTCTACATTATTCGATTTTCAAAGAGTACTGCTATGTTGACAACGAATTTGTTCATTATAACGTTGGCTGTCGCAAATGTTTTAGCGTTTTCTTGTCAGCATCTTCTCATTTACAAGTACTAGTATATCATCCTCACGTAAATACGTAAGTCCAGTCGAGGTAATAAAACGTCTTACGTTCATGGAAACAATGAATTTTTCTTGTGCTGACATTTTCTAACATTATTACCAAACCGACTCTACATTCCACTGATATACATTGAAATCATCGTAATTCGCATCAGTTTTACAGAAAACAACTATGCCGTCTATAATATCATTGGCTAGTTCAAACTTTGCCGCAATTGGTCGGCATCATTCCCGCGTGCTAACAACTGTTTGTTCAACACTGCCCACTAGGCCTGTGTTGGCGGTGTTGAACACTTTTGGAAGAACATTCCCTACATGATTTTAATGCTTAAAAGTACCTACGTGTAGGTACCTCTTGCAACACTGATCAGGATGACCCTGGTGCCGTGGAGAAGGTACGGTGAAAGAATAACAGTTACAAAATATATGGATACATTATTATGGGCCAAGACTCTACAATGTATCTTGTACTTACTAGGTAGTAGTGCTAACCCATGCAGACACACAGGGTGTATACAATTGCACAGAGTACTCACGCATGAACCCCATCCACCAAATGTGGCTGGTCTACTCCATGACTATCAGATAACCCTATATTGGCGACAGGAAGGAAGCATCAAACTTCCATAAGGTGGGTTACAATAAATAATTATGTACTGCTTTACTGTAAACCATATTGTTATGAGTTGATGCATCTTTCAGTGTCGATGCACACGAAGATAGGACTCCTGGCAGCGATATAGGATTAGATGCGACCTAAGGAGAACACATGTGAAAATATAATTACGTAGGCTTCCGCGGCCAGAGTCAGATGACATAAAAGATTCTGGGTGTTGTACCGCGTAATGATGTAAAAAGGCAATTACTTAAATAACCGACGTTTCAGCCAACGTTACAGTGTCCTTCATCTGGGTATACTGATTTGAGCAGGTTGTTACACAAATAAAAGAAACAGCAGTAGGCAGGAAGTCAATAAAAAGCACGCTTACCGTATGTAAAAAACGTCACAGATCGGATTGCTAAACATCTTCGCCGGGTTGGTGTCCAGCCTTTCTTATATAGTAGCCACAAGATCCAGGATGTACTTGGTTCCACAAAGGACAAGTTAGAGGCACTACACACATCAGGAGTGTACAAAGTGGAATGCGAGTGTGGGGAAGTATACCTAGGTGAGACAGGGAGGGCAGTGGCAACGCGCATACGTGAACATGAACGCTACATTCGATTAGGCCAACACAATAAATCTGCAGTAGCCGAACACCAGCAAGATTGCAGCAAAAAGAAAAAATTTAACGATGCCAGAATACTCGCCAAGCAACCAGGGATGGTTAAACGCCGCGGTGGAGTAGCCGAGCGGTCTAAAGCGTCTAGCTGCGGAGCGCACGGTTGCCCGCCGTGGAGGTTCGAGTCCTCCCTGGGGCATGGGTGTGTTTGTCCTTGGGTTAGTTTACCTAGGTTTAAGTAGTTTGTAAGCTATGGACTGATGACCACGCAGTTTGGTCCGATAGATCTACAAACATTTGATTTTTTTATTTTTTGTGTTAAACGCCAGATAGTGGAATTCATGAAATTGTAAAACACCCTAATAACATGAATAGAGAAGATGGACTCAGGCTTGCCCCCTCTTGGCTACCAGCCATCACAGCGAAATAGGCCGCACTGATAACACAACACACGAGCGTCAACAACAAAAGGTCGAAGGAGCACGTCTCCATACTTCTGAGCAGTCAATGCGCAATTCTGTAGGACATACAGGACCGTAAGTCCACCAATATTGAATTCCGTCCACACCACTCGTCCACCACCATGATATGGTGATGTTTTCTGCAAATAAGCAGGATTGTTCCGAGTTCCATGTAATCTCCATATGAGCGAAAGTTGAATTTTCAACTGAACACAAAATGTTTACTCATCTGTGAACATTACCCCTTAATTCGTTACGACTCAATCCTGACGTTCCTTCGGACAGTTTCTGTTGCCTAAACAGTGTCGTGTTTTCATAGGTTTCTGTGCGTAGACACCGTATTCCCGAAGGCGATTATGGACTGTGTGTTGATATTGCGCGTTTTGGTACTGCCTGGCAGGTGATGAGTTACATTCAGCCCATCCTACTGTCTCTAAGGGTTGTTAACCTGATATAACTGTAATCCTTTGCTGATGTTACCAGAGGACGAACTTCGTGTTACCTTTTTTTAACGGTTCCTATTGTGTCAAATCGCTTCCAGGTCCTGGAAATAACACTTTTGGGCTCTCTGATAGCTGCAGGCATCTCATTCTGTGTTCGTCCGGCTTCCACCCTTCGTATGGCTCTCCATGCCATAGCTTGGGATAAGCCACATTGTTGTTACATTGTGCCATCTGGTCACTATATGAACCCAACTTCTCGTGTAATTCGTTTGGTAGAGTAAAAAACATAAGCCCCTCTGCAGAAAATTTCTGTTATTATCACTATGTCTGTTACCGAAATGTTGTTTTCTTCACTCCATAGAACGGAAAGAAAGATGTCGACCGATTTTAGTTCATTATGTCGATGAAAATACGAGGTACGTCCACAAAGTAAGTTCCGTTTGGTTATATAAAACGAACGTATACAAATAGAGAGAAAAAATTTATTGTACAAAAATCTACAACGGTTAAACGTTTTCTCATGATGTCCGAAATTTTTAGGCAGTTGTCATAGCGAGGAAGTTGTTTTGTATGCCTTCTTCATAGAAGGTTGCCGCTGCGTATTCAACCATGTGGTAACATGTTCTTTCAGCTCGTCATCATCGTTGAAGTGCAGACCAGCAAGGGCAGATTTTAGGTGTAAGAAGAGGATTACTGCAAGAAGTTGTTTTTTTTCACGATTATTCCCGACCTCACACGGCGAAAGTGACGCAACAACTCTTACGGGAATTTCAGTGGGACGTGTTTGATCATCCTCCGTACACACTGGACCTCGCTCCTAGCAACTTACATCTCTTATTACACCTAAAATCCGTCCTTAGTGATCAACACTTCAACGATGATGATAAGCTGATAGAACATTTTACCACATGGTTGAATAAGCAAGCGGCAATCTTCTATGAAGAAGGCATACAAAAACTTGTGCTAAGATATGGTAAGTGCCTACAAAATTTCGGAAGCTTCGTAGAAAATAGTTTAACAGTTGTAGATGTTTGTACAATAAATACTTCTTCTGTATCTGTACACGTACATTTTGTATAACCAAACGGAACTTACTTTGTGGACATACCTCGTACTTCAGAATCTAGATATCTCGAACTGATCTCCTAATTGTTTTGACTAGTGTATAAAAGGTGCGTCTGAAAAGATCGGTCAGTAGTGCTATATTTTTTAAATTGCGAGGGCGATGGTGAGGTGCCCGCGCATACACATTGAGAGGCGTGTCAACAAGCGACTCCAATCATGCAAAGCTCTGCAGTGAAGCGGTGCTTTACGCTGCGACCCAGATAACAGGGTCAGTGTGAGAATTCTTGACACTGGAACATGGACCGCAAAAAGGAGAAACGTTTTGTGACATAACCGCGACTGATCGAACAGTCATGGCCACTAAGTGTGGTACCCGTGCTAGCCTAAGGACAAGACTTGGACCGAAACTCCCCGAAGATTTATCCAGACACGAAGTAAATTGTGGAAGGCGATAACTATGTTTGAAATAGGTGTAGCCTATGGCAGTAAAAGAATTCTGATTACTATGAAACAAAAAATTAACTTAGGTAATCTTGTAATACTATTGTTGTACTAATTAAAATTATTAACCAAATGTTTCATTAATAAAAATTTATACACAGTCGCCAGCCTAATGAGGCATAAGAATACCAAGCAGCGATAAATTAAAAATGCAGTTAAATTTAGAAACTTGGTGCAGAATAAATAAAGGGTGAAAGAAACTTTTTCACCAGTTTCATCAGAGATAAAAAAATACCAATCACAAAAATAATAAAAATTTAAATCAAAGCAGTAATTATTTAAATTATTGTAACGGTAAGACTCACCTCATCAGTTACTTTCTGATACTACAGAGTAAAGCGTGGAATGCAGTATTGCAGTGCAAGTGGCACTCAGAAACAAAGTTACTGAAAGGCTTATAATTAGTGGTAAAATAATAATAATAATAATAATCTACTGATGTTATGATCAGTGCTGTTCCTAATGTTCTTTGTAAATAAGTTAGAAATTGGTTATGATTATGACCTCCATTCAAAAACTCTACTTAAAGAACACTGACTAGGATGTACTTTGTTGAAAATAATGAAATCTTTCTTCCTACCGTGAGACTAATGATTCTGTTACAGTTAACTATTTTTTAAGTAACACTTTGCTGAATAGATTCATCGTTTACATCGGCTAGCCTGGAATCTAGAATGAGGTCACTCAAACTGTACTGACAAGTTATAGGAACACTGTAATAAATTTCGACTAATACCACACATGAACTTCTATGTCTGAACTATTTGAATTACATGAACTGATTAAATTTAGTTATGTGGCAAAACAGTAACTTATTCCTACCAATGCTATTGTGCAAGAGCAATGCAATTTATAGTTGCAGCACTGTATAGTGTACTAAGAAGATTCCCCGAGAAATTTACATTATTAAAATTGATTGCTGCCTTAAAGAATAGGATTACTCGGTTAATAAATCTTTACAGGAGAGGATCCCCATTAGGTTATGTGACTTGGGAGAAATTAGGGTTACGTACACATTACCTTTAACAGAAATGTAACCTCTATTGATAAACGTTCAAAACACAAGTTAAATCTCTCAACGACCAGTTTATAAACTGTAACATGAAATATTATGACCTGTTATTAATGCGGAGTAATGGCGAGGTGGCGGCGCAACATATAAAACTCAGTTTCATCCTTATTCAGTTTATGAGCCGATATTATAACAACGGTTTCCAGTAGCTTCCATTTAGCTCCATATGCTGACAGTAAAAGTGTTACCATTGCATCTGCATGTTCACCGAGGCCGTTGTAAGTAGATTGGTCTTCTGCCTCAAGTAAAACAAATATTTGGCCCAGAATACAGTAGCACAAGTCTGCCACTACGTCTTGATGCTGAGCACTCCAAACAAAGGCTCACTACTGCTGTGAGCTCCCACCACAGACTGACTGCTGCCTTCAACTCCCAACTCATACTGACTTCTCTCTCTCTGTTAGCTGCGCGCCAACACCACCTTTTCATTTACAACAGAATTCCGTTCACATTGGAATGACTACATCTTTTACATATCATGCTGGTCGTGAGATATTACAAATTTACATAATACTCACATAAAACGATTCAAAAATAAAATTGAGATTATCGAACCCACTTAAAATTACAAAAGAATATGCAAAACTAAACGTGCGTAGATATTCATAAAACACACAAGAAAAAACACGTGAAGTACATACATCACACACCATACAATAGTGGAATCGACTGTAACATGAATGATATTTAGTATCTCACGTAGCATAAAAATGAAATATTATTACCAAAAAATGGTCAAAATTGGGCAATGGCGTTATAGTTTTAAGATTAAGTTATGTTTCAAATTAGGCAAAACGGCGACCGAGACCCAGAAGATAGTAGTGAAATTGTATGGTGAGTGGTTTAATTCTCTTAGAGACGGAAAGTAAGTTGTAGAGGATGAGCCACGTTCGGGTCGACCAAGCACAATCACAGTCCCAGACAACATCGAACGAGTGCACCGGTTTCTTCGTAGTAATTAGCTGCTGTGTTTGAAAATTATAGCACTGAACGGCTTACGCTTCGAATCGATTGCGGTGATTCGACAACGCGTGTCCTCAGTGCTCCGATCGATTCCACTGGCCGTATTTGCTGACAGTTTGCAACAGCTGTACAACCTATGACAAAAGTTGTTAAAAACTGGATTTTAATTAATAGTTTCGGGTATACACTATTCTTCAGACCTCGTATCTGACAATAACAATAGTTAACAACAATGGTTCCAAGACACATCGTCCTAGTTGGTACACATTAATTTGAAATTTGGACTTTACTATTAACATATACATCGTATTTAGTTGAGATTTCACTAACAGATAGCTCATGTGTGAAATGTGAACTAAATACTATATAAATATTAATAGTAAAGTCTTAATTTTAAATTAATCTGTAGTAATTAGGACGATGTTCACAATGAAATCTGTGTCGGCCTGGAACCGTACATTCGTAATTACCTTGCAAACTGCTTGTTTGCCTACCCATTCTTACGGGACAATTTTTGCTTCCAGTATTGTGTACATCCAACCATGTAAGTTTGCTGCATCCTATTTGATACACTCTATTTAGGAGGAAAGCGGAGATGTACTGACATAGTATTGTAATAAATAAATACCCGCACTACGTTGCCTCTACAGCTAGTGTTTTAATAAATTTAAAGCCAATAACCTCGGGTTTTATGAGATGTTACGTGCCTGACTCCTGATTCCAATTACGGGCGCCTTTAGAGTAAAATGTTGCAAGTCTGCGCCGCGAGTATGAATGCGCAACGCATATATCTCAGTTTTAAAGATCCAGCAGTTGGCTGCACTGTAGGGCACGAAACAGCCTCTGTGGGTGACTCCTTGTTGCAATAGTTTGCTTGTTGTCGTAGTGCTAACGGCTGTGTAATGCGGTAAGATATATTTTACATTATTTTCATATAAAATTGGTCTTGCGGAAATAAGCTCTACCTAAGACAATAATGAGCTGCGTATGTTTAACTTCATATTAAACTACAATTTATTGTAAGTCTTGTGATATACTGAAACATGTGGGTGACTCCTTGTTGCAATAGTTTGCTTGTTGTCGTAGTGCTAACGGCTGTGTAATGCGGTAAGATATATTTTACATTATTTTCATATAAAATTGGTCTTGCGGAAATAAGCTCTACCTAAGACAATAATGAGCTGCGTATGTTTAACTTCATATTAAACTACTATTTATTGTAAGTCTTGTGATATACTGAAACATTTAATTTCGTGCAAAGCTTGTCCATGCGCAGACAAAAGTTGCAGTCTCGTATTGCTGGGCAAGCTTAAGTGTTTTGGGTGGGGTAAAACTGCGCAGTGCGTTATCTTACGCCCATCAGCTATGATTATTACTTTTTTCTTTCTTGTGACGCTACAAACGTTTATGAACATTACAGGTCGATATTGTACATTGATAATAGTCTTAAATGAGATCATTTTTCTTTTGTAGCGTCTACAAAAGAAAAACTGAACGGAAGGCATGAACAACATAAATGCGGCAAGAGATGGCCTGAAAAACCGAAAGTCTAAACGACAGCCAGGGAAGGAGCTTGGAATAAATGATTCTGATCAAGCAAACAAAAGGAAAGCAAAACTTAAATACGTCGACGGAATGTCCGCGTACTTTTCACTGTCCCGGGTGTACTGAAAATTAGAATAATCTGCCAACAGATGGTTGGATTCTCTGTCTAAAATGCGAGGAGTGCTGGCATGAATCCTGTTCTTGCTATGAAGGGTCTGAACGCTTCATTTGTGACCTTTGTTAAATAGCATTACCTCCAATCGAAATATTACACTACAGGTTCTTTTTCGTAAGCTCCACAATTGTTCAATAAAGTATATTTTGTAGTGAAACTCATTATTAAGTGCCGTGAAACAAGGGGCATTATATTCATGTAAAAGATGAATTAAGCAAAGAAAAAGAATTGAGTGCAACTTATGTTTTTATCATTTTAATAATAACGCGGCAATTTACCTTACTGGAAACCCAGTCTTACCTCATGGTTGGTTAAGCATTACTTTTTTTGTTAAATGCGAAATACAGTTTAGATCATACATATGACTTTTTCACTCTGTTATATAACAGGAAAACGTCAGATGAACTTGTAGTAATACATTAATGATTTTTTAAAATCAAAATAACTTGTGCGACGCTTGTCACTGACTTCCGCCATCTCTCTGCCAGCGTATCGATAAACATTTGATATTTGTCACGTTCAACTGTATTGTAACAAGCTGAAGGGAGAGAGCGAAACTTCTGGGGCTTACTGTTTTCTCCTCGATGTATTAGGACGTATTCCAGCCATTGATTTTGCCTAACCATTGTGTCAGCTTAGGTTTTTTTTTTATACTGATTTCAATAAACCCTACAGTTAATTTGAAACAACTTACTTATTTACAATCCCGTCTTCATTCTCACAAATTTTAAGCTTATTTATTTTCAGCAGACCCAGTACTTCATAAAGTGATGCTTGGGTATTGTTGCAGTTCGCTTCGCGATTGTGCTAGAACATTCTATGTGCAATTTTAATTTATTTCGTGACTATGAATGGTTTATTGCATTTCAATGCCTGCAGAAAAATCTTCGCGATATTTATGAGTTCCGTTGATTTTGCTATTTTTTGGAGACTATCATGATTAATTTTCAACACGGTCATAGAACAATAGCAAACGGAACGAACAATTCCAGCATCAAATTATCGAAGTAATATTCCAGTTATCTCTTCCATAAACACAGCAGAAAATGGCAGAAATATTACTCCGCCGACTTCTTCCGTAATGTTGTTTGTGGTTTTGTATTTGCTACCAATATCATGATCGCTACCATTTAGTGGCGGAATCCAATGATTTTGTTTAAATCGTCCCTTCCTTTTCAAAAGTGATCAGTATTTTCATTTGAAATATTTCACTATCTGGTAAAATTTCATAATCGGTCCCAAACCTCAACTATAATACGTAAAACAAGTCTTATTATTATTATTATTATTATTATTATTATTATGGGACTTAACTACGGGATCATCATTCCCTAAACCTAAAAACTACTTACGAACTAGCTAATACTAAGGACGGCACAAGTATCCATGCCCGAGGGGGGATTCGATTCCCCGACCGTAGTGGCCGTGCAGACCGTGACTGGAGCGCCTCAGTCTCCTCGGCCACCGCGGCCAGCACACCCGTTTTCATTCGAAAGCACCATTACAAATTGTCAGTTAAAATATGATTGCAATTTGTGAAGTTTCTCTGTTATATAGCTCATTATACCTAAAGTCCGCAATCTTGGTCCACTTTAGCGGAAAACAACTAGATATACGCAGGAAGGAAGGAAGGAATCTTAGGGTTTTACGTCCCGTCGACAGCGTGGCCATTAGAGACGGAGCTTAAGCTCGGATTTTTTGGTAAGGATGTGGAAGGAAGTCGGCCGTGCCCTTTGAAAGAAACCATCCCGGCATTTGCCTGGAGTCATTTAGGGAAATCACGGAAAACCTACATCTGGATGGCCGGAGGTGGAGTTGAACCACCATCCTTCAGACTACGAGTCCAGTGCGTTACCACTGCGCCACCTCGCTCGGTAGATATACGCAGGACTCAAGTTGTATGCTATGCTGAAACGCTTCTCAGTCTGATTATGTCTCAAACAGTAAACGGTGTCGACTGTTGGGAATACGGAATTGCAGGTGGGCGCGGGTGCTTCCCTAGCCTTGCAGACAGAGGAGTACGACAGGCAGCCAGCAGTCACTCAGGCAGGTCCGCAATCCAGTGTCGGCGCCTTTACGACTGCCGCGACGGCAAGTGGCAGTCAAACCAGAGCCCCAGGCATCCCGCGCCGAATACAAAGCCCTCCACCTGTAAACCGCGCCTCACACACACACACACGGCTTGCTGCACTCCACAGGGTTGTCAGTGGCAACAGCTGGGCGGCGTTTCAGCGCAGGGGCGCCTCCTACCAGTCAAAGTCACGGGAGGGCAGACATCGCACTCCCGGCCCCCTTCAGTCACTGTGCACATATTAATTCTTGTCGCACTCTTACAATCGATATCGTGTTTGTTGCATATCTGTACCTCTGTCTTCACTTAAACGAGCTGTACTTCTAATCTTGCAGCAGATGGTGACTGGGGTATCATGTGGGGGTTTGAAGTAAACAGCAGAAGACCTCCAACCCTTAACCTTCGGGCGCACAGTGGTTCAGAACGGCCGATTCTCTGGCCAAAAGTCGAAAAATGAAGGTTGAAAGATCAATGTTTTTGGAATGGATTCTTGTTAAGGAGGGTTTGGGGCACTCAGATCTCATTAGCAGAGGTCATAATATTGTCCACCTGCTTCCCTGCGACAGTCGCTAGTTGCCTCTCGTAGAAACACACGAGCGACGCGTCAGTGCCAAGTTATAAACCGCTTCAGAAAATCATACAGAATTTTACAACGAAGCGTCCGATTCCAATTTTCCAAAAAGGAAAATGTTTACGAAGGTATGTAGAAACAGTTTATGTACTTCAATATTCGAAAATGTATGTTGTTGTCTATGAAACGTTATACTAAAGGTAATCGTGATTATCATGTTTTTTCGCTTCTTTAGATATACATTTGTGTCGATACAAAATTTTTTTAACACATTTTAACGCTGGAATTGACAGGGACATGATTGTTGAACTATCTATTAATGAAATGTTCAAGAATTAGCTGCTCGAAATTTGCCCATTTAGAATAATAAAGATTTTAGTGTTACTGTGCACGCTGTTGTGCGCATTATGCACTGTGACTTAATGGCGATACTCTCCCCTCAACTTCCTATACCTGAGGCTTGAAAGGTCCCACGTATGAAGGGTTTTTTGTAGATGATTTCTACCTCTTTCTAAAGTATTGAGGAGATAAGTACGGTATATTATTGCAACGGTGTAGCATTGTGAATAAAGATTTGAAATAAAATTCCAACCGTAATGACCATTTTTACAGAAATATGTTTACAAATATGTTTGGATGAACCAAAGGCCTTCTTCATTCTGTTACTGCAGACCACTGAGATTGCAAGTTTGGAAAGAAACAGTCAGTCAACTGTTGATGAAAAAAATATCATTGATAAGTTGATAGCATCTCTCGTCACATTCACTATGGTAACGGAGGGTACTAACGTTCAAGTGAAATATGACTTACCGTTTACAATGATAGATGTAAACGTGAGATTTGGTATTACTGACTCTAAATCTGCACATAGATGTTATTTATGTAATTTGACGTCGAAAAATTTCAATAATTTACAATTGGTGGAACAAACAAAATGTGATAGCTCGAAACTATATTTTGGAATTTCTTCCTTACACGCGTGGATAAGGGTTATGGAATGGATGCTTCATATTGCATATAAACTGAATGACGGAACTAATGGATGTAAATAAAGTAGTTAAAGATTGTAACGAACAAATACGAAAGAAATTTTAAAACTGCTTTAGGTTTACATATCGATATGCCTAAGCAAGGATTTGGCAGTACAAACGATGGCAATAGAACCTGACTTATTTTTATTTTTTTTATTTATTATTTATTGCTACCACTTTGTATTCCGTGTTACAAACCTAGTTTAAAGCTACTAAGTGATCGTAACGACAAAAATAGTTTAATGTACAGGTAGAAATGTCACATTTATTAACATCTGAATTAGCATATTAGTTACCGTCGGTGTATAAATATAATTCCTTGTAGTTCCTGTCTCTTGAGTAATTAGTGTGAGCTTTTTTTTGTGCCGCGGTGGAGTAGCTGAGCGGTCTAAAGCACCTCGCTGCGGAGCGCGCGGTTGCTCGCCGTGGAGGTTCGAGTCCTCCCTGGGGCATAGGTGTGTGTGTCTGTTTGTCCGTAGGTTCTTTTACCTAGGTTTAAGTAGTTTGTAAGCTACGGACTGATGACCATGCAGCTTGGTCCGATAGATTTACAGACATTTGAACATTTGATGGAATTCTTTTTTCTGTGTCAAGTGGAACTTAGTACACATAATTACATCATCAATTATATTATCATCTATCATGAATGAGAGAGCTTGCGTCTCTGTACCTCACGTCCCCTTGCGTTCCCTTTTGAACCAGGGAAGATTTTCTTTTTCAGTGTTTTGGTGCGCTGCTTGTATGGCGTTTTGCTACACAGAGTGGTACCGTCTTTAATATCAGATTTATTGTATCTGAAATCTCGTTTGTGATCGGAACTAGGATCTAATTTTGAATAATAGTATCCTGTTCATGATCTGATGAGGAATCTAGACAAAAATCACTAAGATCTTCATTACTTGTCGAGAGAAGTCTATTTCCTCATCTGATAGACCCATACCACGTCTACGAGACCTGAAGATTAAATTATGTGGTAGAATAACATTCATTTACGCATTATGTAAGGCTTAAAAAGGGCTAAAATGAAATGGACGGAATCTGCAGCATGTATAGAAGACAATGTATAGAGAGTTAAATTTTTATTTACGAAATAAATTTGCATTTTTGAGCTTTCTAATATGTAGGGTAAAATTTATACAGTAAATATTTGCTAGAAACTGCTACAAATCAATTCTCAAGGAAAACTGGACGTAGCACAAAACAATTCAAATCTACTTACATGACAGGCAGCGCGGTGCAAATCTGCTACCTTTGATGCACTCCCTAACAAAATCTTTTTTGTGTGGACACAGTCGTGGAAACTCAGAACCTACACTGGCATCATTGTTAAGGCTTAATTGAGGAATAGCTAAAGCGGAAATACAGCATCTTCATTATTCCGACAACAGTGAGCATTCAAAGAAAAGTGGTAGCATATTTGCACCAGCGCTGCCGCTCGAGGATTAATACTGTACAGCACTTAATATTTGTCCCAAGGATGATAGCAAAATTATGCAACCCATCCCACTGCTTTACAACTAAGATGGGTTGGAGGCGTTTTCAGGATGGAAGGCGAAGAGGTGAAGGCTTGTGGACGCTCTAGGAAAGGGTGGCTAAATGATAAATAAAAGATAGGATTAAAGTTAGCATTGGGTATATTCTCAAAGTACTGGTTACATATCGGACTAGCCCTGGGGTCGGATGCAATGAATGAGTGCTAGTCTAAGTTGCGGATTAGAAAATAGGAACGGCTACGGTAATGGTTCACACAGTTGGTGGCTGATACCGAACAGCCGCTAGGCGCGAGCGGACGGCATGCGGCCGTTCGCCCCGCACAGACGCTGAGCATCTGGTGTGCGTCTGTTATGTCCAAGAGCTAGGACGGAAGAGAGCCAAGGAACTGATTCTCGCACCTGGAAGTCCTCCAGCAGTATCACACGTGATCAGACGTGGGTGTCTGCTATTGGCTCCATGGTAATATGGAAACGTCAGTAGTTTCAGCACGGACGCCAGATTTTAGAATCAGAAGTCAATACTGGTTGTGTCCGGCTCTGTCCTGCAAGGTGGACAGGCTTGGCTAGGTTGTCAGGGCAGATGTTGCAGTGGAAGAACACTTGTAAAACTTAAGTGTTGAATTAAAATTGTTGAATTATTTCCCTAAACTATTTTAGACTGACTGTTCATCCTGTACAATAATGAGAGAGTTTTTTTTAATTAATCTACTGATTTTGATACAAAATTCCATTGTCATCATTGAAGATGAAAGCGGACATCCAACTTATTCAGAACTTTTGATTGTGCGGAATGCTCCGGACAGAGAGAGAAAAGCCAAAATAACAATGTGCTCACCCAGTGTGGTGCTGACTTCTATGGGGCTATTGGTGTTAAATTTTAACACCTGACCTTTTCATATGTATACAGCCTCTGCTCTTTCACTTTACTCATATGAGATGGTTAACTCCAAATTATTTACCACATTGGATTCTATCTTTCAGGAAACATTAATACTGAGTTGGACGAACATTTGAGGTATTAATTTTTTGATGTGAATAATATTAATAATATATCATTTGAGGTATGAAAGCTTTAGAGGCAGCCTGAAACGTTTGTGTTGTTCGATTGTTTAGGGGAAAATCAGGTCATAAGAGGATTTTCTTGTTTCAAGGAAGATCGATCTGATATCAAAGGTCGTACACATTTACCTAGTCTAGACAACCTACGTAGGTCATAATCAACGATGTGTTGACGATCGTGCAACCCATTTATCAGAAAATATCTCAAGTTATGTATAAAAGTAGTACATGTTGTTTCAAAGCGACAAACTCATATTGGTGGGCGCAATTATATTTTTGCTTGAACGTCATCACTAAGCTTATTGAGAATACCTGTAATTCTAGGTGAAAAATTGTGGTGACTTCTGTTACCTTCGTAAAAGACGTGTTAATTTCTAAATCGTAACGAAAGGCAATGGCATTTGGAGTACAATGCTTTGAAAATGGTAATTGTAATCTTGTGTTACGCACTAGTCTTCGTCACTAGTTTTTCCACAGCAGCTGGCATTTATTACTAACTACTGAGAGACTATGCTTTCGGGCGTCAGAGCCGCTTGGTAGTTTCTCAGTTTTTATTGATGTATACTTTTAGTAAAAAAAAAAAAAATGTTCAAATGTTTGTTAAGCTTAAGGGACTTAACTGCGGGGTCATCAGTCCCTAAACTGACAAACTACTTATGAACTACCTACAACTAAGGACGGCACAAATATCCATGCCCGAGGGGGGAGTCGAACCCCCGACAGTAGTGGCCGTGCAGACCGTGACTGAAGCGCCTCAGTCCCCTCGGCCACCGCGGCCGGCATACTTTTACTAACACCATTATAAAAGTAATGGTGAAACGAATGTGTCGGTCGTGAATAGCGTAAAAATTGTGGCGATACATGCAAAAAAGTATCTGAAATCCATTTATCAACTCTGATTCATGTCGCACAGAAAATCGATCATGTTGTTAAACCTGGCTTTCGGTATTCGACGATAACTGTTTTTCTCTCAGGTTTCGTGTCAGCTACACGAGTAATCGGCGTTATGTAGGATCCTGTTTCCTAGATTTTTATATGGAAGACTGCATAGTTTTGCGGTTAAGCGTAACGAATAGGCAGGCGGTCTCGCGAATTATGTCACCGAGTGTACGAAATTTTTAGTATACGGATCCCTTCCTCTTGAATGGAAGGTCAATTACGTTTAATTTTATCAATATCGGAAAGTAAGTAAACTGCTCATCAACATGCGCCTACGAAATTTTAGGTAGATGGTGATTTCTCTCTTATTTCGAAATGTAAGTGTACAAAATTACATCAAGATCGGTATTGTACTGTAATTTTGTCGAAGTGCGTAAGTAAAGCACGCTTCGGCATTCCTTGTCGTGAAGATCAAGTGTGCAATATTTCACTAAAATTGTAAAACTGTCGCAAATTTGAATGCAATACAAACACAGGGACATCCTGCTTGATGTGAGAATTTTGAATTTGTTGTTAAATATACTACTAGATTTACAACAATATTTTACCGATTGAAAAATCACGAGGTAAGGAAAGGATTTCGACGTATATGAAATTCTTAAAAGATGTTATTGCGCATTCGTGAAGTACAGTAGCAACCATAAAAATTGTCAACATTTTTGTTATATATCCAACTGTTTAGACGATATGTGATAAGAAAGATAACAAAATGTTAAAATATTTGTAGACCTAAAGAACCAAACTGCTTAGTTCACTGGCCTTAGACTGACGAAGTGAACACTCCAGAATTCAATCCAAGAACAGCTGCCAGCATGCGAAACTTAGAAGCAGATGTTCCTGGAGTAGTAAAACAACTTAAGTCACTAAACAACAACAAATCTTCCGGGCCTGATTGTATACCAACTAGATTCCTCTCAGAATATGCTGATTCAATAGCTCCGTACTTTGCTATCATTTACAACCGATCACTCAGTGAAAGATCCGTACCAAAAGACTGAAAAGTTGCCCAAATTCAATATTCAAGAAAGGACTTAGGAGTGATCCCCAAAATTACAGGCCTATCTCATTGACGTCGATTTGCAGTAGATATACTTTGTTCGAACGTTATGAACTACCTCGAAGAGATCAACCTATTAACCAATAGTCAACACGGATTCAGAAAGATTCGCTCTTGCGAAACACAGCTGCCCTTTATTCACATGAAGTGATAATTGTCATCGACAAGGGATCTCAAATCGATTCCATATTTCTGGATTTCAGGAAGGCTTTTGACACTGTACCCCACCAGCGGCTTCTAATGAAATTGCGTGCTTATGGAATATCTCCCCAAATGTGCGATTGGATTCACGATTTCCTATCAGAAAGGACACAGTTCGTTGTAATTGACGGTAAGTCATCGAGTGAAACATAAGTGATATCTGGCGTTCCCCAGGGAAGCGTTATAGGTCCCATACTCTTCCTTGTGTTTATAAACGATTTAGGAGACAAACTGAATAGCTCCCTTAGACTGTTCGCGGATGATGCTGTCGTTTATCGGTTAGTGAAGTCAACAGAGGATGAAAAGCAACTGCAAAGCGATTTGGACAAAATTTCTGCATGGTGCGAAAGTTGGCAATTGACACTGAATAAAGAAAAGTATGAAGTAATACACATGACCACTAAAGGAAATCCACTGAACTTCAATTACGCGATAAACCAGTCAATACTTAAGGTCGTAAATTCTGCCAAATACCTAGGAGTTACAATTACGAACAACTTTGCCTGGAGAGACCACACAGAAAATATTGTGGGGAAGGCGAACCAAAGATTACGTTTCATTGGCAGGACGCTTCGAAGATGCACCAGCTCCGACAAAGATACTGCCTACATCACACTTGTGGGTCCTGGAATACTGTTGCCCATTGTGGGACCCTCACCAGTTGGGACTGACGGAAGATATTGAGAAGGTTCAAAGAAGGGCAGCTCGTTTTGTTTTATCACGTTACGGGAGGGAAAGCGTCACGGAAATGTTGTACGAATTGAGGTGGAAATCATTAAAAGAAAGATGTTATTCATTGCCGCGTGATCTGTTTGCGAAGTTTCAATCACCGTCTTTTACTTCTGAATGTGAAAATATTTTGCTAGCACCCACCTACTTAGGCAGACATGACCATTCCAATGAAATAAGAGAAATCAGATCGAAAACGGAACGATTTAGAGAATGGAACGGTAGAGAAAAGTTATGAAAGTGGTTAATGAACCCCCCGCCAGGCACCTAAATATGATTTGCAATCTATGTTGATGTAGATAGATGTAGAACCGCTTAACTATCACACAGGCACATGCCCGAGGGAGGACTTGTACCTCTGTCGGGGAGCAGCCACACGATTCGTACATGGCGCCTTCGATCACGTGACCTTTTCCACGCAGCAGGAACAGCGGTTTATATGGGGAACTTCCACCTCTACAATGGCGGTAAGGGCTCTTATAAATAATACGTGTCTCATGTTTTCCCCTAGGCTCCAATACACTAGGAATGTGTGGGACCCAGTGAGCGACACCTGGGTAGTGTTGCTTGTCAGACAAGTGCCACGGAGCGGCGGCCCCTTTGCTGACAGCACTGTGCAGTCGGCCAACAGCCAGCGGGGTAGGAGGCGCGCCTCCCGCCCTTGTTTGCGGCAAACAGGCGGATTGCAATCAGCGTGTGGACGCTCGCTTAGCGCCAAACACCTGCTGCCTGCCAGAGGCGGTTGAGCTCTGATCAGCTGCCTGCCACCACAGACGGCCTGCCGCTGGTCCGACAACTGTCGACTAACTAGTGCTAACCGCCGGGCAGTGAAGCAAGGGGGACACTATCACGGCAGCAAATATTAACAGTCTGGTAGCCTAACCATTTCGCAATGTTGCTCTCATGCTCTCATTTAATCTTCGGATGGTCAATGGTGTTTTCAACCAACATTTATACTCTCATGTACTGTGATGATCCCCTGTCTTTTGGTCTGTTGGTTTTTTGACAGGGGGCGAAAAAGGTCATCGGTACCCCGGTGGGCAGGGGATGGAGTCTACATCTACATCTACATAGGATACTCTGGAAATCACATTTACGTCCCTGTCAGAGGGTTCATCGGACCACCATTATACTATTTATCTCCCATTCCATTCTCGAATAGCGCGCGGGAAGAAAGAACACCTGCATCTCTCTGTTCGAGCTCTGATTTCTCGTATTTTATTCTGATAATCATTTCTACCTGTGTAAGTGGGAGTCAACAACATATTTTACGCATTCGGAGGAGAATTGGAGTTTCGCAAGTAGCCCACGCCGCAGCGATAAGTGCCGTTGTTGTAATGATTCCCATCCCAGATCCTGTATCATTCCCGTAACGGTTACTCCCCTGTATCGTGACATTACGAAACGAGCTGCCCTTCTTTGGACTCTTTCGATGTCCTCCGTCAAACCCACGTGATAAGGATCCCACACTGAGCTGCAATACTCCAAAAATGGACGGACAAGCGTAGTGTATGCAGTTTCCTTTGTAGTTCTGTCGCATGTTTTAAGGGTTTTGCCAATAAAACGCAGTCTCTGATTCGCCTTTCCCACGTCATTATCACGTCAGTGAGGTTAGGCTGCATTTATAGCCCGCGGTTCCTCCGCGGCGGAGCAACCGCTGCGATTTTCCAGAGGCTCCGCTCGTCAATCACGCAACAGGGTGTTCAGCTGCAGTGACCTTGAGCACCCTGTTGCCACCTGGCAGCCAGACAAAGGGCGCATATGGTGTGTGGTTCCGCCGCGTGCACTGACCAGTCCATTAGCTGCCGTGTAAGAAGACGCTGCTGCAGCCAGCTCAATCGCGGCGATTTTTTAGTGCAGCCGCTGGTATTTTGACACTGCAGTGGAAGAATGGAGGGTTCCCTACCACAGCTGCGCCTATAAACAGGCCCCACAGTGCCTTATGAAAAACAGCGTACTGCTAAACCACCGCGATTCCTCTGCCACGTAGCAATCGTGGGAAGGAGGGAATCGGAAAGGAAAAGCAGTCCAGGGAGTAAAGAAGGACATCTCTACATTATCTCGGGCCCCATCCATGCTGGCCACGTACGCGCCCATGAAAAAAGCGTGAGTCCCTGTGAGAGGGGGGGGGGCACCCTCTTTGGCGAAAGGTTTCACAACAGTATGAATCTTGAATAGACACTGCAAGCATACATTACTGATGTATTACACTCTTTCGATTTTTCAGTGCCAGTACCCATAGTTTTTCTTCGTGCAATTTCTGTGAGTGCTAAATGCGGGGTTAAGAGCCGGCTTGCTGGAAACGTAAGCATTACTTATGGCTACGGTTAAACCATTACATACAACGGTAACTCTCCACCACACTCAGATATAGTAGTGAGAAGGTAACTGACAGAGAAAGTGAATGGTTGAGATGGGCAGAGAGATGCATAGAAGTTGATGAACAGAGAGAGGGAGAGAGGGGGGGATGGACATAGAGAGAAGCGAGAGAAAAGTTGGACAAGGTCTGAAAAGGAATGGAAAAATGGATATAAGAGTGCAATAAACAAGTACCCTGGTGATGCCGGGTTTACAGTTAGTATTCTGTATTTTTATTTTTCCTATTTCACAAAATTACGAACTCACTCGATATTTCCATGGCCGGAACTGCAGCTGGTCAGTATGTGTGAATAAAATAAATGAAACAGCTGTAGTTTCAATTTTTTGTTACAAAAGCAACCGGGTTTGCTGCTTCACCTACTCCATCATAAGGGCACTAGATATAAAAGGTAGTACAATAGCTACAACAGTGTTCAAACAGATAAGCAATAAAGTCGAATATCAATGACTGGAATAATTATAATACATTGTGTGAAGTAAAAGTATATTTTAAAGTATTAAAATACGTGTGTAAAACTTGTAATAAATAATCGAAAGAAGAGGATCACAACTGTGGACACGCATATTATATATGTAAACTGAATAGTGAAATAATGTATGTATTATAAAATCACTATCATAACTGGATATATATCTCATCATCGTAATAGTCAGGAAGTGACAACAGAAGATAAGTTGTTCTGAAGAGTGTGATCTAGTTTATCGTATTATGACAGTAAATTACGAAATGATTCTGATATAGAATACTTGTCGCAACTGTCACAGGGAAAGAGATCTAAATAATGTTGAATGATATAGTTTGCTTAGAGAAGGATCTATCAATTTAGAAAACATATCTGTATATAGGGGAAGGAGAAATTGTGTATATACATGTATTAGGAAAAATCAGGCACAGTGGCTATGACCATCGTATCGTTTTATCCAACATGGATGCACGTAATTGGGCCCATGCAAAGATGTCGAGTGAGTTTTAATTATAAGAATATTGAAACATAATCACATTCTACGAAGTACATGGAAGTGTGGGGACACGGTAATAAAAAGTGATGAACAATCTTCCAAAGATCCACAGTATAGTTCCTTACAGCATCTACACCTAACAACGCAGAGGAAATATATATTAATTATGTGGATTAATTTGCAGACGACATAGACGGAACAGGCTTTGCTTCTGCGTGGCATAGAGAGATAGGTGCTAGGGTCTTAGAAT
This sequence comes from Locusta migratoria, assembly GCA_026315105.1. NCBI lineage: Eukaryota > Metazoa > Arthropoda > Insecta > Orthoptera > Acrididae > Locusta > Locusta migratoria. The sequence continues at coordinate 82,809,953 of CM048751.1, read as the reverse complement.
TTAGGTGACAGAAAACTAAGAAGGTATTAAACAAATAAGCTACATAGAGGAAATTTAACAGGAATATTCATAGGTATGACCATAAAATTATGAAGTATTCAAGTGGGGTTAATTAATAAGCATTAGGCAAATGCAGGTCAAAAGGAAGTAACCAAGTTCTGAAACTGACGGACAGTCAAAATAAATAAACAGAAGAAATGACGTCTAGGAAGAAGAAGAAGAAAATCTCATTAAAGCGAAATGAAGATCAGAATTTATCCTAAGAACGGCACACACACACACCCATGCCCGAGGGACGACTCGAACTTCCGACGACGAATGGAAGCGCGCACCGCAGCAAGGTGCCTTGTTGCGCACGGCTATTCCGCCGCGGCAAAGACGAAAAGAAAACATAATTATTAATTTACCTCATTATATGTAATGACTTAGGGAAAGCACCAAATTATGACCAAGTTCAAGTGGGCTGACTGAATGTGTTAAAATAATTTTATGAGAAACCCGCATATTACGTAGAGAAACAATTAAGATTTGTAAAAGCCTCATCTCATCTACGTAGAAGTCCAACCAACAAAATCGATATATAACAGACTAACCATCCAAAATTTGCTATGAAAGAGCTATAGTTTTGGAGTTGTAAAACTGATTCGCCAAAATGGGAAAGAAAGAAGTGGATTTCTGTGTGAGTCTCTCGTTGGTTTGGATTCACAATTCAAATCGGTAGGTGGCGCTGAAAAATCGACATAATTGATACTCATAATTTTAGTAACTTCTAGTTAGATTTGTATTTTATGTGCTGCCATAACGTTCATCTCATTGAGGTGAATGTTTCACACTTGATCTTCAAACCAAGGAAGACGGAGCCGTCTAGCCGCGCGGGAGTAGCCAAGCGGTCTGGAGCGCCACGTTACGGATCGAGCGGCGTCCCGCGTCGGAGATTCGAATCCTCCTTCGGGCATGGATGTGTGTGTTGTCGCTAGGTTAGTTTAACTTAGTTTAAGTAGTTGGTAAGTCTAGAGACTGATGACCAACGTAGTTTGGTCCCATAGAATTACAAACTTTGAACATTTTTTGCGCCGTCTAATTAAGATTAAATACGATGCATGGCGGAGGGTACTTAGATTCAGAGTCCAGTATACAGTTTTGTTCCGATCTTGACAATATTTTGCGCAGTTCTCGTTCGAAACAAGGTAAACAGCACTGACTATAAACGATTTCGTGCCTAGCAAATTGTATCTTTCTTTAGACTGAGCGATAATCATGAAATGCACAAGGCGAGAAGACGATAAACAGAGATGCAAACAGGAGTAGATTGACCGACAGAGGGGTGGGGTGCAAATTTGACATCAAGTCACTAATGAGGTGTGCGCCCATTTTCAATTTCGTAATTGAACAATCCTATAAGAGAAGCTTTAAAAAAACATGAATGACACAGGCGGTAAAGTGACTGTTATTTATTGAGGCGTGTCGACCTTATCATCGTCAGAATCTGCAATTTTTGTAACCATCAATTAGCATAGTGTTACAAAAAGAGAATTATTACAAGAGATAGACACAATACAACTTACATACAATGAAAGAAGTACATACCTAAAACATGGGGTAAAATTTCGTACAGTCGTATTACGTCATGGGTCTGATGAATTATACTGATGCAAAGAAGCAGACATCACCGTTGAAGTAAACGGAAGGTTTCGCCAGGTGGCGTTAGTGTACATAAGGAATGTAGGCACCATACAAAAACCATAAAAGTAACAAACTAGGTTGTCATAAGCACTTAAGAATTATTTTCTCTACAACTGCAAATAGGCATTTTTAAATCCAATTTTAATCCACTATGTGACAATTTCACATGGTTTAATCTGAACATCACTTTTTTGTAAGCCTACTATTGTAACGTAGGCATTTTTATCACGACATCCTACAGGTCATCGCATTTTATTTAACTGACATTCTTCACTAGTTTGTGCTCATTTGAATGCCTTCCTCTCTCCCGCCATTCCATCCTTGCCGTGCCATTGGTCATCTTTAAATATGAATGCCTTTAATTTTGGTAGTTGCTTTTAATAACTTTTCGTAGCACATTTTCTCCTCTTACCTTAAGAGGAAAATAAAATTCTTAAGTGTTTATGGCACCCTAGTTTGATACGTTTTTGGTCTTTATATGGTAGCTACTTCTACATTTCTTTTGTACACTAATTCCACCTGGAGACACCTTTAATTTACTTGGACGGTGATGTCTGCTACTTTGCTTTAATATACTTCAGCAGACCCATGACGTAACACAATTATACGAAACTTTACGCCATGTTTTAGGTATGTACTTGTTTCTTTGTATGTAAGGTATATTGCGTCTATCTCTTGTTATAATTCTCTTTTTGTAACACTATGCTCATTGATGGTGATAAAAATTGCAGATTTTGACGATGACACGATCGAAACGCGTCAATTAATAACAGACGCATCACCATCTGTGGCCTTCATATTTTTTTACACATCCCTTATAGCATTGTTTAATTACGAAAGAGGGGTAGGTAATGACAGGGGGATCGATAAATGGTTTTGGGAGGGAGAAGGTGGAGGTAGGGGAAAAGGCGGTAGCGGAAGTGGCGAAGTGGGAGCAGGACGAGGCGGAGAAAGAAAAGGCGCAGGCAGAGGTTTATAGAGGGGTGGATAGGGTGGTTAGAGAGAGGAGCACATTGAGGGGAGGGAGGAACACATGGATTGTTAGATTATTTGAATAAATAAATAGCTCAGAATACAGCTGTTTTTCATTCAGCTAAGGCAGGAGAAGCCTAAGGGGACAAAGAAGAAGGCACATAATGGGCAAATAGATGAGGGGTCTGTAGGATGTACGAGTATATCCAATTCGCATTACAGTTGCTCTACGGTTGGCATATAATATTGTCACGTTGTAATGGAAGTAGGCTTGACTTCGAAGGCAACTGAACACAGCACTTATACGGAAAGCACGTTTATTACGAACTCAACATACACGCAGCACTGACTGCCTCTCAGGCAGAGTGCTCTGCTATTTATACACAGACAGAATTTACCAGAAATTAGAACAGTTAACATAAGAAACAAGTAGAATTTACAAGTGAACATAAGAAAGATGTAGAACCTTGTAAATTACAAAGAAATAAATTTTTGCCGGTGGGCGGGATTGAACCGGCGACCTTCAGCTCCGCAGTCCGTGACGCTATCCCCTGCGCCACGCCGGCAGTTGATATTCGTCGTCTCTGGCGGCAATATTTTGTGTGTAATTTAATTTTCTGTGTTATACACTTAGAGTGTTGTAAACTGCGACCTAAACTGTCATTACTGTTGTTCTTCACAGGCTCTGTGAATGATACTGTACTACCGAAACTGGTCAGATTAAAAGTTCAATTAGGTTAACGGATGAAGGTGTTTTATTCATAAATTTAATGCAAAATGAACATACAAAGAATTGTTTTGTTCATTCACAAGTACTTCTGATCCTATACTTGTTGATGTCAGCGTCATTTCAGAAGATTAATAACAGTGGTTATTATCTTTGCAGTCCTCGGTTTTTTCCGACGTTTTTCGATGACTTTCCTCTAGCATCTCTCTTGTATTTCGGTGTAAACGATATTGTTTGAATCCTGATATTGCGTTTCTATACCTGCTGTCACTACTACATAATAACAGCCCTACATCTACCAGCACTAACAAGGGAACATCATCAACTCGGTCTCATATTTTCTTGAGAAAAAAATATATGACCAAGATATAAACTCCAGAAATCGCTATCACGCGAAAATTTGGGCCATTATTCACATACTACGCAGTTACGGCCTCCACAAAGTAAAGCTTTCAAACATTCGCGCGCTCGAGTTGTTCCTCACTCGGCCCGCTTCATGCGGCCGCTTACTGCCCGAACGCGAAGTGCTGTGCAATGAAGGGAGTCCCCCCAAATGTGAAATTTGAAGAGCTAGCAAAGTGGAGGAGGAAATAATACTGCAAAGTGAAACATATGTACTGTAACTTTTTTAAGTTTCCTCCACTTCAATAGTGGCAGCTTTACGTATAACAGAATGATTAACATGAAAGGTATTGAAAATTAAATTACGTTACTCTGCTTATTGAAAAACCGTCTCATTCGTTTCCACTGCAGTTGTGACGCGCTGTATAAAACGCAAACGGCTCGTTGCATATTTTCTTCTGTTACAGAGACGGGTAAAGTCGTATTCGACGATTAAAAATCATCAAAGCAGCTTTAACCGACGATCTGAATTCCACGCCCAGGCTCCGTTGAAGCAATGTAAGTGCTCGACGAATCTGACGATGGTGAAATTGCAGCTACGTTATTATCGACGTCATCGTCTTATAAATCTGCACCGAACGTTAACCTGCTGTTTTCTTCTATATCCAGCACGTTTTCATCAGTACAATTGCCTATGATCTCTGCAACGCAGTTCAAAGATATAAGACAAGCATAAGGAAAGCGCAATGTATTTTCTTTTACCGTATATAGTACATCTAATAACTGCAAATGATTATGCTTACCGGTAACGACTTTAAAGAGCTCTAATTTGCTGACATTTAATCGTTGCAGATTAATTTATAATCATATAACTACACTCTGCTCACAGTTCTACTTTTTCGGGCAGTAAGCGGCCGCAGTGAAGCGGGCCAAGTGACGAACAACCCGAGCGCGCGAATGTTTAAAAGCTGTACTTTGAGGAGGCCGTAACTGCTTAGTATCTGAATAATGGCCCAAATTTTCACGTGGTATTGATTTCTGGGGTTGATATCTAGCTCGTGCACTTTTTTCTCAAGAAAATATGAGGTCGAGATGCTGATTTTCCCTTGTAAGTAGTAAATGTGATTCCTCTTGGGAATGCGTTATAGCTTTTCCCGGAATCCTTCTGGCAAATCTTTCTACTCCCCTCTAGTAACTCTGATACGATCATCACATTTCGCCGCTCCTCACCACTAACCCTAAATAATTATGCACTGAACAGCCAAAGAAACTGTACATATGCCTAAAAGCACCCAGGACCCCCAAATGCACGCCGAAAGAAGATGTGGCAGATATTCGACTAATGTTTGAAATAGTGCTCGAAGGAATTGACACCATGGATCCTGCAGGGCTGTCCATAATTTGGTGAGTGCGAGTGGGTGGAGATATCTTCTGAGCAGCACGTTGCAAGGCGTTCCAAGTACCCTCAATGAGGTTCACGTCTGGGCAGTCAGAAGAGTGTTCCTCGAGCCACTCTTCCACGATTCTGGACGTATGGGGTGTCGAATTGTCCAGCTGAAATTGCCCGACGTAAAGCACAATGGACATGAACGGATGCAGGTAATCACCCAGGATGCGTACGTACGTATCACTTTTCAGAGTCTATTCACACGTATTAGGAGTAGCACATCACTGCAACTACGCATGCGACACACCATTGAAAATCTTGACTGATGTTGACAGATCCATGGATTCATGATGTTGCGACCTTCCTATCGGTACTCACCAATAGGCATCGGGCAATACATAACTCGAAGTACTAAGCAGCCACGGCTTGCTCTGAATGCGCCCGCGCATTGTGTTGCAAAATGATGTTTTGGTTGCGCAGAAAGTGTTGCCGTTTCTTTCGCGAAACTGGTCGCAGGTTTTGCTTCAAAAAAAAAAAAAAATAAAATAAAAAATAAAAAAAAAAAATAAATAAATAAAAAAAAAAAAAAAAAAAACGAACAGTAAAAGTGTGTTTCGGCTGTCTGTTGTGGAGAAACGTAATGCGTTAGGATAACAGCATCACACTCGTACATGCGAATCACCATCAATTTCACCATAATGGGGCTCTGACGCACTTTCGTCTTTCGCGGCGACATTGTCATGCTGTACGACCTCTGGGAAATTCAGTCATGACCCAACTCCGTTGTTCCTGAATGAAACTTTCACTCTGCAGCGGAGTGTGCGCTGATAAGAAACTTTCTGGCCGATTAAAATTGTGTGCCGGAACCGGGACTCGAACCTGGGACCTTTGCCTTTCGTGGTAGTGCGCAAGATCCCAGGTTCGAGTCCCGGTTCCGCCACACAATTTTAATCTGCCAGGAAGTTTCGTTGTTCCTGTTTCGATAACATAGTGACATCGTTACGTTAGACCACTCACCCACAATCGACTGTCTTTCCTGCTGTGGCAGCCCCTGACCGTATAGAGTGCCCGCATAACAGGCAGCCAAGGCGGGCTGCTGAGCTCCCTATCGTAGACGCTCACACGTAATCACATAAACAAATTATGTCCTGCGATCTGCAGGAAAGATAACAACTAAAATTGCCAACGGTTTCTTAAACAAAAGAGACTTCTGGGCGTACAACAACACAACGTGAAAAAAAAAAACAGATAGTCACTTAGTGACAACAAACAACAAGTATAATAATTGAACAAATAAACTATTTCACGTGGAGCTAGGCCAAGGCAAACAACTACACTACAAAGAAAACTACGCTGAGTGCGGCGGCACTAGCTATAATTTACAACCGATCACTCAGCGAAAGATCCGTACCCAAAAGACTGGAAAGTTTCCCAAGTTAATCCAATATTCAAGAAAGGCAATAGGAGTGATCGCCAAAATTACAGGCCTATCTCATTGACGTCGATTTGCAGTAGCATTTTGGAACATATACTTTGTTCGAATATTATGAACTACCTCGAAGAGAACGACTTATTAACCAATAGTCAACACCGATTCAGAAAGTATCACTCTTGCGAAACACAGCTTGCCCTTTATTCACATGATGTGTTAAGTGCCATCGACAAGGGATCTCAAGTCGATTCCATATTTATGGATTTCAGGAAGGCTTTTGACACTGTGTCCCACAAGTGGCTTCTTATGAAATTGTGTGCTTATGGAATATCTCCGCAATTGTGCGATTGGATTCACGATTTCCTATCAGAAAGAACACAGTTCCTTGTAATTGAAAGTAAGTCATCAAGTAAAACAGAAGTGATATCTGGCGTTCCACAGGTAAACGTTATAGGCCCCCTACTCTTCCTCGATTTAGGAGACAATCTGAATAGCTCCCTTAGACTGTTCGCGGATGACGCTGTCGTTTATCGGTTAGTGAAGTCAACAGAGGATCAAAAGCAACTGCAAAGCGATTTAGACAAAATTTCACCATGGTGCGAAAATTGGCAATTGACACTAAATAAAGAAAAGTGTGAAGTAATACACATGGCCACTAAAAGAAATCCACTGAACTTCAATTACGCGATAAATCAGTCAAACCTTAAGGTCGTAGATTCTACCAAATACCTAGGAGTTACAATTACGAACAACTTTGCCTGGAGAGAACACACAGAAAATATTGTGGGGAAGGCGAACCAAAGGTTACGTTTCATCGGCATAACGCTTCGAAGATGCACCAGCTCCACCAAAGAGACTGCCTACTTCACACTTGTGCGTCCTCTCCTGGAGTACTGTTGCCCCTCACCAGGTGTGACTGACGGAAGACATTGAGAAGGTTCAGAGGAGGGCAGCTCGTTTTGTTTTATCACGTTACGGGGCGGAAAGCGTCACGGAAATGTTGCACGAATTGGGGTGGAAATCATTAGAAGAAAGACGTTATTCATTTCGTCGTGATCTGTTTGCGAAGTTTCAATCACCGACTTTTAGTTCTGAATGTGAAAATATTTTGCTAGCACCCACCTACTTAGGGAGACATGACCATACCAATAAAATAAGAGAAATCAGATCGAAAACGGAACGTTTTAGGTGTTCTTTCTTCTCGCGCGCTATTAGAGAATGGGACGGTAGAGAAAAGTTATGAAAGTGGTTAATGAACCCTCTGCCAGGCACTTGAATGTGTTTTTCAGAGTATCTATGTATATGTAGATGGAGATCCAGCGTAGGAGCGGCCGGTGGCTGAGTATGCACGCCCTCCACACTCCGTCTGTGCGCTTATGAAGCCAGCGTCGGTGGAGGGCTACAACCGGTTACTGCGTTGTCATTGTCTGGGCACTGTCAGATGGCGGACCGTAATGTAGTGCCGCCGTACAGCGCCGTTTCTTCTGCTGTTGGCCGCTGTTTATGTTTATGTTTATGTGATTACGTGTGAGCGCCTACGAAATGGAGCTCAGCAGCCCGCCTTGGCTGCCTGTTATACGGGCACTCTATATGGTCAGGAGCTACCAAAGCATTTCCCTTGATTTTGCGCACGCTGGTAAAGGGGGGGCAGTGAGTCCATTTGATCGGAGGTAGGGTAGGTATGTCAACAATGTGGGCTATCGGCGACAATAGTAAATTCCATTGCATAATGTCTCCATATCAGTGTTGTCACTATTTAAGTTGCAACCCTGGTACAGAAATCGTGATAACCTATGTAACGCCGGCACCAGACACCTATTCTCTTTCATGGATGTCGACTGCAGCGCCGTTCTCCGCGTTCCTACACATGCATGTCTGTACCAGTTGCTTCGGCTTTACAGTGAACAATGTAACGCTGCCAGGAAGATCACCACATACTTTGGAATCGGCCCTAATGTGTTCTTTTGCCGTGTGGCCTGTGGCGCCAACCGGACAGCTTCCCTACTTACGGCGCAGTGTCACTGGTTGCATACCCTTTAGGCGCTTACATATGACGAGGTAGACACGCTGGCTCTTAAAGAGAATAACATAGACTATGGAACAACATCGCTGAGTATTTAAATAGTCCACCAATAATGACTGGAAATATTATAGTCTGAATTGTCTGTTAAATAACACACTGTGCAAAGATCGCATGACTGAAAAGACGGCACATGTGAAATGAGGAAGACGACGAAATCTTTATTGACTGTTGTCGCCATTACTGGTTGAAACCGCTGCTACTCGCCTCCGTATTAAATCAAAGAGGCTGTTTATATGTTTTTGGGATATAGTAGTCAAAGATTCTATGATGTTGTATCATAGTTGATCTGGTGCAGCAGCGGGTAATATATTACAGGCCATTCATCTTGTAAGAAATACAACGTATAGATTCATTCTGCAATCGAGCCCAAGTTCTCGGTAGGCGAAAGATCAGAAGAACCAGTAGGCCAAGGCAGCAATCAAATTGTCGAAGAAGTCTGAAAACCAGCTTTCCAGTTTCATCCCATTCCAGTGTTTCCTTCGGCAAGCTCCGAAGGTAAATGAGGACAAGGGCTTCCAAGACTTGATAGTATTCTAACCATTGTGTACGAATGGGGGTGCGGGAGTAAAATCCAGTTTAACAGAGTGCAAGGCCAGTGTGCCGTTGCGCAATGCAAAATTTCTCATCACGGTGTATCTAGAGCCTAATCAGTTAATCCTGGTGGTGCAGGCATCGGAATCATATGATACACAACTCGCTGTCACGCTACATTAAGACTAGTGTGTGTTTGGAAAAGTAGTATGTGTAGTATGTGGAAAAGTAGTATGTGTTTGTGGGGCGAACGTGTCACTGTTTTTGTTAAGAGACCGTCGCCGCTAAAATTCCCAAATAAATGTTCTGTTGTGGTTTTGGTAACAAAATAATTTGACTAAGCAATGAGACTTAGTACCTTCCTTTGCCCTGTTAGAATAAATTGCAACTGACATGGGATGCAATGATCTTACGTAAATGTGGTTTAGTTTGATGCGCAACGGATAACACTTTAAATTGTACAGTTGTTAATAAGTCAACAGTAATTAAACTCGTAATTGATGTACACATTAATCTCGTGTGTGAAAAACAATGCGAGCAAATGAAATGTTCAGATCTGTTAGCGTGCACCATATACCAGCAGCCAGACTATACATGTATAATTCGACTGCGAGAGCGAACAGAAAGTGCTACTACAGTGATAATTTTGATACTTGAATTAACAGGATGCCAAACAAGGATATTTGATATTAATTGGATATCAAGATCACTGCAATTGATAATGTGCCTATTTGTACAACAATTATCATACAGATTCAATGTAATAAAAAATGTTCTACAAATCTGGTAATGGTTTCAAGTATCACACACTGAAAATATGTCTCATCCCTTTACGTGATCTACTTCTCTTCTAATCAAACAAATCACTTTAACTGTTACTAACATTAACTACCTTAACAATCTGAACTTTCATTGAGACTGAGAAAATCTTTAACTATGATCTTTACTGCAATTATGAACAAACTACTTCCTGCTATCATTAATGGACCAACTGATCATCACAAAATGCCTACACTGAACTGTTCTAATTAGCATACAAATTTACAAACACAATAATTATGCAACTCTATCATAAGAAACAATGATCAGAACGGATAGCAATTCAAATTGGTGAAAGGAACGAGGAACTGGTAAAATGACACAGGGATAAATGATAAATGCGAGCTGAATTAAACAGTATTCATTACCCAAAAGACAAACCAACTACAATATAGGCTACATACAGGCTACCATACATAACAACAGAAAAGTACAAGTTTACCTTATTTGAGACATAAATTTCCATACAAAATTTTCAATCTGCAGACTTGGCTGCGACTCTTCAAAACTGAATTTTTACTCTTCGAGTCTAACACACAGACAGAATAACCCGACAGTTTCACGACTACAACTCTACATCAACTATCCTGCACGAAGGTCACACACCGACTCCTCTCTACACGAAGGTCACACCTCGACTCTTTAAACGCAACAACTGTGAGTGCAAGACACACTCCAAAGATACAACAAAGTCTTTGGTTGACAGCAAAGATATGAAAATGAGTACAGTATGTTATATCGATTAGTGAAATAGTACAAAATATACATAAATTTGTTTTCTGCAGAATTATAGTTTTGGTTTTTATAACAAAACATGCTCAATGCTTTATGACAGGCAAAAATTATGTGAAAATTATATTGCGTACTCTTTTCAACATCAACGTTGTCAACAACTGGAAATTGTACGGGTTACTACTGCCAAATAATACACCCAAAGCCTGTTAAAATGCACTGGCATGTGGCAGTAGTTAAAGAGAGAAACTGCGGCATATGAAGTTGAAATGGGGCTGTATTTTCAGTCATTTGATCGTAACACAACGTGTAATCCGTGATATCTCCGGCCCTTTAGAATGGTGAGCAGTGTATTACACATTGTCACGCCTACCATGGACGCCTGTCAATCCGAATGACAACACATAACGCGGAGAACCAACAGGCAAACAGCTCGGCTTTGGTGCGCTCTGAGTGCACTCATCGTCGTGAAAATTGAAACAACACTTGGCTGGCCGGCCTGTGCTGACCACTTAGCCTAGCATCGACCCGTAGTGCGTTCAGGGCTCACGGCATCCACGGATGGAGAGAGTAACATACTGACCTCAGCCAGAGGGAACCATCATACGTCACTGCATCTTTAATTACTGACTTGCAAGGGGTGCAGAAAGCAATAGGAAATCCTAACACATGCAAGATGTTTACTATGAAGGAATTCGCCCATCGCCAATAGATGCAACTATTTTACGTACAGTTCATTAAAGTATATTAGTAAAATTCAATTACTTTAACGATATCGGAACTGCAAATTTGGGTCTCGCTCTCTGGTCCAAAAATACCCACAGCGGTCCATTTTTATTGAGACACGGCGATTGAACTGTCCAGAGATAGTGTTCGATGTTTTTTTTTTGTCATGTTGTACAAACTACGCACTTTAGGCTGTGTTTGTGGGCTCATTATTTTGGCAAAGCTTCAGTTGACGGACAGTGGGATCGGTACGAGGCGTTGTCGTTGTTAATCGATATAGTAACAACAAAAATTCCGATACAATTAGTGCTACGTGCTGGCCACCAGAAGAAAATGCTGTACCATTCAATGTAGGTTATGTTGCATCTGCATACAAACAGAGGGTCCGGAGCATCCACACACATACCCTGATTAAAAATTTGTATTTTTATTTTATATTATTTAAACATATCTGTTTCAAGTTCGTCGTAAGGTGGGGCCTTAACAGTTACGAAATATTTCTGAAATTTCATTGTGGTTGTGCTGTGGTATTCATTTGATTCTGTCATTACCCTCACTAAGCGAATAGCTGTGAATGAATACCTCACCATCCTCGACAACAAACATGTAACACCAAAGCCTTCAAATATCAGACAATCTGATCGATACCTAAAGTTGTATATCAATAGAATCGCCAGAAGATGATGAGCACAGCTCATCGAAACGTTGCGAAAAGACGACGCCATCACTCGGCTGATTACCCGAGAAAACTTCATAAATGGAATACGCCTAGAAAGTCTACAGTCGCATATAATGCATAAAATATTATAAATAACAACTGATCTACGGAGTATAGGAAAAGCATAATCGTGTGAGCATATAATGTTGAGCTCCTGTAGCAACGTTATGGAGCTTTATTCTGTTATACCAAGGGTCCTGGACTCAAGATATGCCCTTATCAATTTCTTTAATACAGTACGTTGAAAATTGTCATGACGTGCAACGTGTTCCTGACGTGTAAAATGACAGTTCGGATTTTATAGCAGTGTGTTATCGGCAGTTTCCTTTGCTTCGTTTACTTGAAAGTAGCAAACCTGTAAGTTTATTAGTGTTTTAACAGAATAAACAGACGTGATTGGTACATGAGAATAAAGAAAAAAATGAATCACAAGTGCAGGTGTTAATTGTAATAATAGAACCAACAACAACAATAATAAAAGTAAGCATAAAAATAGTAAGCATAATTAATAATAATGATACCAGTAGTAATGAAAATAATAATAATAATAATATATTAAGTTCAGGCATGTACATAAACACCACCTTAAACGTACAGTGCCGTTCTTTGAATAAACGTGGAGAACACAATTGACTGATAGTGAGCGACTGCAACTTAACAATAATATTCTGTCATTGAAGGCTAATTTGGAACAATCCCGAACGGCATAGAAGATTTTGCGGACCATTTGCTTGTACTTTCTGGAAATCAAACACACAGGGAGATTGTGTTTGGTGGTATTATATGTGTTGTCTTCTGGTAGTTATGTAGACGACGTTGGAGAACAATTTACCACGAAATGCAGGAAAAAAGTATCGCCTCACCAGGGTTTTAACCTAGCAATCTTGAAACGACAAACGTACACACTATCGATTTCCCCAAGGAGTTCACTACGACGCAAGCATTCTTGAGCGAGTGCGTAGTACAGATGTTACTCACTGCTTCCCGATCACGCACGTTTTCCTAGACGGCAGCACATAGCAGGAATTATATCGAAGTTTTGGTTGTTATTCTATTGATATACAACTTTTGGTATCGATCAGATTGTCTGATATTTGAAGGCTTATCACGAACTTGAAACAGATATGTTCAAACAAAATAAAATAAAATAAAAATAGAAATTTTTAATCAGAGACTGTAGTATGTGTGTGGATGCTCCGGACCCTCTGTTTGTATGCAGATGCAACATAACCTATATTCAATGGTACAGCACTGTGACTATAAAAACTGATCTGAATGTCTGTAATTAAAGTAAGAGTAAACATTATAATTAATCAACCTGGCAACGACTGATAGCAAAGTGTGGACCTGTTAGTGCGCTTAACTATCCAGAACGTCAGTCTGGTAAAATAATGAATGACAGTTCCGGTTGTACTTCATGGTGGGATTCTTTAATTAGACAAATAAATAGTTCATAAATTAAACAAAATGCAGACCAATGCTTAACACGAATGCGATGCCAAAAACGATTTGATCATGAGTGAAGTAACAGACAATTTCTAGCAACAGGATAACATGTAAGGTTATGGTACAGTAAAAACGCTAATACTGACGTTTATCTATACGTTAATTATGTAAAAACCAGACTGAGCAGTGATGATTGTTATATGTAACGACACGTGCTGAGAATAAGAGAAAGTTTATTAACAAATAAACTGTTGTGTTGTCAAAATAGTTAATTAAGTAGAGTGAAAACCATGTAATACCGGCTGTATATACTACTAGCCATTAAAATTGCTACACCAAGAAGAAATGCAGATGACAAATGGGTTTTCATTGGGCAAATGTACTAGGACTCACATGCGATTATATTTTCATGCAATTTGGGTGTATAGATCCTCAGAAATCAGTATCCAGAACAACCACCTCTGGCCGTAATAACAGCCTTGATACACCTGGGCATTGAGTCAAACAGAGCTTGGATGGCGCGTACATGTATAGATGCCCATGCAACTTCAACACGATACCACATTTCATCAAGAGTAGTGACTGGCGTATTGTGACGAGCCAGTTGTTCGGCCACCAATGACCAGGCGTTTTCAGTTGACGAGAGGTCTGGATAATGTGCTACCAGGGCAGCAGTCGAACGTTTTTCGTATCCAGAAAACCCCGTACATGACCATCAACATGCGGTCGTGCATTATCCTGTTGAAATGTAGGGTTTCTCAGGGATCGAATGAAGGGTAGAGCCACTGGTCGTAACACATCTGAAATGTAACGGCCACTGTTCAAAGTACCGTCGATGCGAACAAGAGGTGACCGAGACGTGCAACCAATGGCACCCTATATCATCACTCCGGGTGACGTCAGTATGGCGATGACGAATACACGCCTCCAGTGTGCATTCACTGCGTTGTCGCCAAACACGGATGTGAACGTCATGATGCTGTAAACAAACCCAGTATTCATCCGAAAACATGACTTTTACCATTCGTGCCCCAGGTTCTTCGTTGTGTACATCATTGCAGGCGCTCCTGTGATGCAGCGTCAAGGGTAACCGTAGCCTTGGTCTCCGAGCTAATAGTCCATGCTGCTGCAAACGTCGTCGAACTGTTCGTGGAGATGGTTGATGTCTTGCAAACGTCCCCATCTGTTGACTCAGGGATCGAGACGTTGCTGCAAGATCCGTTATAGCCATGCGGATAAGATGCTTGGCTTCTCGACTGCTAGAGATACGAGGCCGTTGAGATCCAGAACGACGTTGCGTATTGCCCTCCTGAACCCACCGATTCCATATTATGCTAACAGTAATTGAATCGCGACTAACGCGAGCAGCAATGTCGGGATACGATAAACCGCAATCGCGATATGCTATAATTTGATCTTTATCAGAGTCGGTAATGTGATGGTACACATTTCTCCTCCTTACACTAGGAATCACAACAATGCTTCACCAGGCAACGCCGGTCAACTGCTGTTTCTGTATGACACATCGGTTTCCTTATGTCAGCAAGTTGTATGTGTCCCCACCGGCGCCAACATAGTATGAATGCTGTGAAAAGCTAATTATTTGCATACCACCGCATTTTCTTCCTCTTGGTTAAATTTCGCCTCTGTAGCACGTCATCTTTGTGGTGTATCAATTTTAATGGCCAGGACTGCATGTGATCAAGCGTTGAATTGGAAACAATCTATATCAGTAACTGATAGCCACAAAAAAAAAAAAAAAAAAAAAAAAAAAAAAAAAAAAAACCTCGTACAATGTAGAATAGAGTGGAAACACATAAGTCGACAAAAATGCAAAAACTAACGCAGTATGATTTCTGTTGCACCCTTAGCAATAACTATTGCGTTATCAGCAAATGGTGTAATTAGTAGTAGTGTAAGGAAAGTGTTTCACACGCTGGACAAGAAATGCTGGCAGCTTCTGCAAGCGAGAAGCTGAAGAGAGACACAACACTCTGCCTCACATTTTTCTGTTGCCAGCAGCCTCACTCAATAATGTTGAGATCTTTCAATTCAAAAAAGGAAATGTAGCTATCTTCAATAATAAAAATAACTTATCATTGCTGATAAAAATGAATGAATAGGAAACAAAAAGTCAGTATAATTCTCCAAACAGCATCACTATTACAATAAAAAATAAATAGCTAAGATCGAAGTTGCCGACAATCCCTTTATCAAAACTGATGCCGCGACGTATTAGCCGTGTGCACTGGAGCGCCTTGCTGCGAAGCGCGCGGCCGTTCGCCGTCCTGGAGTTTGAATCCCCCCCCCCCTTCCCTCGGGCATGGGTGTGTGTGTGTGTTGTCCTTAGGTTAGTTTAACTTAGATTAAGTAGTTTATAAGCTACGGATTAATAACCACGCAGTTGAGTCCGATAGTTGATCCCAACTGTTCCACACGCCCACTGACGTCCCTAGAACTCCCTCAGCCTACTACTAACTACTCTCCACCGCTGTCTCGCATTTCACAGCAACCAACCTCTCTGACCAGAGAGGGAAAATTACAAAGTGGAGTGTTGCCACCATTTCAAACTTAACTTACAATACGGCTGCTACGAATTGATACTAGAAGACGAAGAGAAAACCTGATTCTATTCAGTACTAAAACCAGCCTTTTAGGTCCCATCGCATATTGGCACAGTTCGAAACAGGTAGAAAGTTGGAAATTGTCACATAAAAACTTATTACAATTCTCTAGGCAAATTATAGCGTGGTGAACAACACAGAATCGTGAAGAATACGTGTCTGCACGTTACACGTCTATGTTCAGAGCCCACAGTTATACATCCAGCCTCTATAGTGATCAGTGATTTCAAATTATCACCCGAGTTCAAGAGGACAATAATTTGCAACGTCGAACGTTTGACCGCATTTGCGGTGAATTTTTTTTTGGGGGGGGGGGATACTTGACAAACATTCTTTACAAAAAGAAAAAAATTTCTTAAAAAATTTTTAAAAAAATATTTTAAGAAATTTTTTTGTTTTGTAAGGAATGTTTGTCAAGAATCCCTCCCCCCCCCCCCCAAAAAAAATTACTTATTGGCCCTTTTACAGACTACAGTTATTAGTTCAGATGTTCCCTATTCACAGATGTCATCCACCTGAAGATGCATCTTTACTGATGAGAAACCGGTAATATCGGAATAAACACATCTTGACAGCTGTTGCGATTTCATTCTTTACACACCTCCACCTAAGACATCATCGAAGTCAATTTTAATTTTTAATCTTGATTTTTTGTGGTTATTGTGTAGAGAATTCCATACATTTTTGATTTTGTTGTATGGTAGGCCTACGTTAGGATTTTTTTTTTTTTTTTTTTTTTTTGAGAAAAAGAATTCCTTTTAAATGTAAATGTTCACGTACCAGTAAAGTAATCAGTCCATACATGCCACTGAATCTGACTGTCAGAAATAATGTTCACAGAAGAACAGATTGTACTACTTACAGGGCCTACTTTTGTTTGTTAAATCCGTTGTGCACATATGAATAGAGAAACTCATTGATTTAAAGAGAAAGACTTAATAAGAATAGGAAACATTCATGTAACAAACTTTCATCAAGCTTTCATTTTCACTTAATTTACAACGAGAAGCTTTCAACCGAGCTGTCTGGAGCGCCTCGTTGCAGATCGCAAGGCCTAATGCTTCGGAGGTTCGATTCCTCCCTCAGGCTTGGATGTTTGTGTTGTCTACAGTATAAGCTAGTTCATAAGTAATTTGTAAGTTTAGGTACTGATGACCCCGCAGTTAAGTCTCATAAACTTTACAAAGTTTACTTTACCGATTTCTGTTGGACCTTCCCATTTAGGTCCGGCCATCCTGATATGCGATTTCCGTGGTCTCCCAAGTTCTCTCCAGTCAATTCTGGCGTGTTTTCCTGTAAAAGTCCACAGACACTTGTTTATTCTCTCGTTGTCCCACTCAGATTAAGTACGCGCGATTATCTGGCCAAATGGGGAGAGTACCCGAAACCAATAAAATAAAATTAAACACTGACCCATTTGAAATGTATCGTCGAGGTGAATGCACAGAGCGAAATAACTTGTGAAATAGCGTTGACAGCCAAAACACGCTACCGTATTCTCTTCGTGAAATGCGGTCGATTAGATTTACACTCATAATTGATTCCAGTGCAATATTATAATTATATCTATATTAAGGCCTCAGTATTAAGGCACGCGGAACAAGTACTGGTATTTGAATATAAATCTTTGGAACACGTCTGTATTGGTGTTTTGGATGTTATTGGCCTTTTTGCGCGTAAAAAATTAACACTTTTGGACAACAGCCTAGCCGCTTCAGGTTTTTATTTATACAGTAATTTGGACCAAAGCTCACGACGGGATAATTATATTTGATGTTATACAATAATAAAATTTTATCTCTCCATCTTGCCGGCCGCGGTGGCCGAGGGGATTGACGCGCTCCAGTCACGGCCTGCACGGCCACTACGGTCGGGGGTTCGAATCCCCCCTCGGGCATGGATATTTGTGCCGTCCTAGTTCGTAAAGAGTTCATAAGTAGTTTGTAAGTTTAGGGACTGATGACCCCGTAATTAAGTCCCATAGACTATACAAACATTTGAACATATCTCTCCATCTTTTTCTATGTGTTTTCATCAAGCCAGGGGGGTGCAAGTGCACCTCCTTGCAGCCCCCTCCCGGTGCACATATGGTCTTGTTTAACAAGTTTCTGAATGAATGGGGAAGCTACTGCATTGGAAATTGGACTCCTTATTGTCCGAAGTGACGAGCACTTATCTGCTATCTGACATTTCGGATAAAAGAAATAAATGAGGTAACTTTCCAAATCACATCGGCAACAGAAAGATTTTAGTGTGCCGGCCGCGGTGGCCGAGGGGATTGAGGCGCTTCAGTCACCGTCTGCACGGCCACTACGGTCTGGGGTTCGAATCCGCCCCTCGGGCATGGATATTTGTGCCGTCCTAGTTCGTAAGTAGTTCATAAGTACTTTGTAAGTTTAGGGGCTGATAACCCCGTAGTTAAGTCCCATAAGATTTACAAACATTTGATTTAGATTTTAGTGTTCCTTTTTCCCGCGCACGATTAGAGAATGGAACGGCAGAGAAATATCATAAAAGCTGTACCATGAACTCCCTGCAGTGCACTTAAATGCTATTTGTTGAGTAATTATTTGGAAGTAGAAGAAGAAATTAATGAAAACACACCTTCTTTAGGTTGTTAAGGCAAGATTGCCAACAAAATATGTTTATTTCTCTTAACTGGATCCAATGATTTATAACATGATCATCAGAGGGGTTAAACATATCCACTTATTGTAAAATGAGTAAAAACGCTTGGTTGAAATGTTAAAATATAGGTCTCCAAAATGGATCGTCATATCAGATTAAAAGTTAAAATATGACTCACGCTTAAGTACAAGACAGACTCAATTTACATTTCGACGAGAAATCCTTTATTTCACCTGTTCTCTTTAGTGAATATGTTTAAACACTTCTGTATTTTTATTAATATTATAAACAGATCGCTTTCGACGGGCGTAAGAAGCCAGGTAACTATGAGAGGTAGAAACATTGCAAAAGCTACACCGAATCTTCCAAAAATGAAAGGCTGAATCTGAAAGGAATCGCACAGTAGTAACACCAAATATGGCAAAAAAGCAGAAAATAGGGGAAAAATAGCTGTGAATACAGCAAAAGCAACGTATGAATATGACAAAAAGTAACAAAATAGTGAAACAAGTGGGATAACAAACAATGTAAGTGTAATAACATCGGAAACGGAAAAATGTACATAATTGACAAGAAAAGCAGCGAAGTAGCCAAAAAACTCCAAACTTCGGTTAAATGTTGCTAGAAGGAAACCGAAATTGCCAGTGAAGCAGCCACTGCGACGTGTTCGATCTATCAAGCTGTACGACGAGCAGAGCATATCTGCCTGATCGGTAACAGCAAAAGGGTTTCAGCGCTCTGCTGTAGCTATTCCAGAGAATGATGATTATTTGAGCTCCTGAATGTCCAATGAGAGGCCCCTCCCCACACAGACACACGTCGTGCATCCGTGATAAGGAGGTGTGCTCCGCTGCCCGATATTGCTGAATGTATCTGAGCCAAGGTCGGCGCTTATCGATCTTTACGATACCACAGACCTGGCGCGACCGGTCGATAATTCTGGATTCGTGTGAGCGTGGGCGTGTCGCTTCTGCGTGAATAGTGGACGCGGGCCACGATGGACGCGCCAGGCAGCCCTCAGGTGGACTGTCAACGCTGTGTTTGTGGACGCTGCTCTGGCAAGTTGGGGTACCAAGAAAAACGCTTCTGCTGGAAACGCACCCGAATGTGGCAGAGTCCAGTTTTCTATTTGTGCAACCCTGACGTCAGACAAAGGAGTTTGGACCATCATGGACGGAAATGGAACACCTTAATTCCATACATATTATAAATGCGAAAGTTTGTATGTTTGTTACCACATCACGCTAAAACTACAGCACTGATTTAGATGAAATTTCATATAGAGATTTCTTATGTCTTGGATTAGGACGTAGGCTACTTTTCAAAATGTTTATTACATGTTATTTATTTGAAATATATCCATAGAAATACGTAACGGTTGTAAGAAGCTTCTAATACAACAGCTGTAGGGTATGTCAAGTTTAGCCGCGAGGGATAACGCGTCATGTTATAAACATCCGTATTTTGGGCAATGGTTCGTGTCCTGCTATAGTGAAATTTTTATCTTTTTTACTTTCGAATATACAAAAAGATTCTGGGATACTGCCAAAACGGCTTAACTGATATATAATTACATACACAAGAAATCTGAATGTTGGCGTGTATGCTGCATTCATTTTCATTTGTTGTAACAAATGAAAGAAGTATGTATATAAATTGAAAAATATATGCTCTAAGTACCATGGCAAGAAAAAACATTGACTTTTGTGTAGAATGGGATCTAGATACCAAGCCCTATTTTGTGTACAAGGCGAGAACTGACACGTATGAATAGCGTACGTAAACTGCAACGAAAGTAGTAGCAAATGCACTCAACAGATGGCAGGCGGTACGCTGCAGTTAACATATGAAACGTTGTGTGTTCCGGCCAACTGCAACGATATATATTAATGTGAATGTCTGTTCGGTGCACGCTTATCACGTCCGAACGACAAGAGGCAGAGACTTAAATATTTATACTGTTACTAATTTATACCTGATGAAGGTTTTAGGCACGGTTTCATAGCCATCTGATAGATATTTAGCAATTTGAAGAATATAACTTGAAGTGCGGAACAATAATTACTCTTTGAAAATTATATTTACTCTTTGAAAATGGTTTTATTGGTTGCATTGTTGCTTGAGGGTTGATAATGATGAAAGGGTGGAGTATTTTGGGATGGAAAGTTATCGGTGTATATAAAATTCTATGTACGTGTGTGTTAATATTTCGCTCTGCAGCGGAAACTATAGAACACAAACGAATGGTCTGTGTGTAATTGCTGTCCGAAGTCTCCAGTCGTACACCATAGCAGTTCTATGCCGATAGTATAAGGGGGTGGAAGATATGGTGGTTGAAAGTCGTCAAATTAAAAAAAAAATTCGGACTGAAGGCCAGCGATGACGTTTGCGACTCTACAGCAAGAAGGTTACATACAGCGAAACGGGATGCCACAGACCATATATTTGGTCTATGTGTGCTACAATGTCTTCAGCTCTTTCTCTGTAAGGATAAGCATACGAATAAGGAAATATAAGATTAAATAAATAAAGCAGTAAAAAAGAAATTTCTTTTAATACGCCTCTTTAAAAAAATGGATTTAATGTTTCGAGCATTACATCAAGTGATCGATCTGTGATATTATTAAAATCATTATTGTTGAATTTCGTGATCGGATTCTTCGAAACGAGTGCATTTTTACCTATGATTGGATCTACACTACTTACGCTCCTGATAAATAGATAATCAACCAACACGCGAGCGGAGCCGCGGGTTTAAGCTAGTTGCTTATAATAAGCATGTGGCTTCAGTCCACAGATTTACTATACTTCATTACGGCTTTTCTTAATTTTATTTCTGTAGTGGAAGCAGGTGGCCGCCCAAACTAAGATAGAGTGGGCAGCGGTTCCAAGCACGGGCTGGATCGCTGGAACAGCGACTGATGTTCAGTCCACCGTGGGAATGCAACCGTTAGCCGAGCATACAAGGAGGGGCTCCACCATGTTTCTATATGACGGGGACTGCCTCAGTTTATATTTTAATCTTTTACTATTTAAAAAATATTTTCAATAACTTAAACATTATCAGTGACTGCACTCAGTGGCGCACACACACACACACACACACACACACACACACACACACACACACACACACACACACACACACACCACACACACACACACACCCTCTCTCTCTCTCTCTCTCTCACACACACACACACACACACACACACATATATATATATATATATATATATATATATATATATATATATATATATATATATATTAGTCATTACCACATGTAACTGAAATAGGAAACACCCAAAATATGCTCCAAATGCTCCAAAGTCACAGTCGCTTTAAAAAAAAAAAAAAAAAAAAAAAAAAAAAATTAACGTACTTCCATCTAACTATTAGTACTATTAAAGCACTATTAGTGTCTGTGTTTTATGGCGTTATTTTCAAGTTTCCATGATTGCAAAAATATTACTATTATTAAAGCACATTAATTAGTTTCTAAATTTACTACAAAATTAAAAAAAGAGAGAATTCACAGTCTGTATGCCCTGTATTCAGCTTTTGGTACACTTGTTTCATTCTTCATCATCATAAAGATGAAACATTTGCACACAGCTGAACACAGGGCATTCAGGCTCTGAATTTACTTCGATCTGTAACTGTTTCTCAGCTTGCCCAGATGGGTATATGCGATTCCCTATACAGATGAAGCCATGCGAATTTTACATTGGTTTCTCCACATAGTTCCAACTTTGGAATAATTGGGCTATATGAATGAATAAGACTTGAAAATTCAAAAGATTGTAAAATACGGTCGAAAAATAAGTTTTCTACAATGATGCCCACAGGATTATGATATTTAATGTACCAAATGAATTAATGGTGACTGTACAAAAACCCACAGCACATGGTTCACAAAATAATAATAATAAAGTGTTGAAATATATGTAATCCTAAGGAACGAAACTGCTAAGGTCCCTTGTCTTGCAAACTACTTTCACTCATTCTAAGCCCAACACGCACACCCATTCCCGAGGGAGGACTCGAACCCCAGGCGAGATCGTAGCTGTTTCATTATCACACAATGCACTGAACAAAAATCAAACAGTCAGCAAATATGATATGGCCTCAAAAGCTAAAATCAGGTTTCCTGTGTCCCATTGTACTGAATCAATTTCTTCTTCGTGCTTTGTAAAATTACTATGCAAAACGTAATGAGTTATCAAAAAAGGTTTCACGATTAACCTAATTACAGTTGATCGTGTTTCTAGAAGAACTTCTACTAGCTTGAAAAGCCTTTGTACCGGATATCCGGAAAAATGTTTAAATTTCTAATTTGATCAAATACCTGGATAATCGAAATCTGTGGTTACAAATAAAACTGATTATAGTGTGATGAAAACCTGAATGCACCAGCCTGAATGCAGCTTTAGAAATTCACGGTTTTTTCACATAGTTAAATCCTTGAACTTTATTTACGTATGAATAGAAGGTACACCATATCTCATTTATCTCACAAGCAACCGCAAAGCAATAAGAATATAATTTAGTTTTATCGTAAATTAACGACAGAAAAGTAGCAAGAAGCAATTAGAGGGAAGCATAACCTAAAATGTAAATTTACATTATGTTAATTAAAGACAGTTTGCCTTTTAAAACTCGCAGTTATATGCTGTCTGTAAGTTCAAGTTAAATTCTTTACGCTGAGATTCTCTCCCTCCCTCCCGGCTTCTCTCTCTCTCCTTCTTTCTTTCTCTCTTTCTCTCTCCTATTTTATCGGGCTGTGTGGGGGAGAGGGCACGTGTCCCTGTGTCCCCTCCCCCCTCCCGTAAGTCCGCCCTTGATTACACTCATGTTTGCATTTGTCATGATTAATTACGTAATTACTAAACAAGCTATGTTAATCAAAATTAGGATATGTATTTAACCCTTTAATGCACCTTATTTTTCCATTATCTCTCAAACTGGTCAACATTTTACTACAAATGCATTTGTAGCTGCTTGTATACATATTGTTATATATGCTAGTAGCTCGTCCTAGAAATTATAAATTGCAGAGTGCTACTGAATGATTTTGACATTTAGCTGCATTCAGTGCGTTTGTTTACTTTAGTATTTCTCCTTTGCCACGTAAAAGTTGCCCATCACATACTACTGTTGCATTGTGAGTTCCTTTATGGAAAGATGAGAGGCATTTTCTGCATGGGGTACATCATAGAAGCACTATACAGCGTGCTCCATTGATAGTGACCGGGCCAAATATCTCACGAAATAAGCATCAAACGAAAAAACTACAAAGAACAAAACTTTTCTAACTTGAAGGGGGAAAACAGATGGCGCTATGGTTGGCCTGCTACTATAGGTCAAACGGATATCAACTGCATTTAAAAAAATAGGTACCCCTTTTTTTATTACACATTCGTCTAGTACGTAAATAAATATCAATATATTATTTGGAACACTTCTTCGCTTTGTAGTTTATTCGTCAGATAATTGGCCCGGTCGCTGTCAATGGACCACCCTATATAGCTGACCAGCTATGAACTTTTTGTTGCTAGTAGTGCTTAATAATTTTAAGGATTTTTCTCGTGGTAGTTTTTATAGTTTAAAATAAAAAGTCACGCATTAAAAGTGATTTTCATTGGACGCTGATATCCAGAGATTAGTGTACAAGATTGTTACATCGAGGCGCTAAGGCGCGAGCGTGTACAAAGTACCAGTAGCTATTGGACCGTGGGTGTAGGCACCACGTAGTGCTGTGTAAAAGAAACTGAAAAGAATCGTACCGACTAATATTGAGCCAACGACACTCTGTGAAAAGCTAAGGCCGATTAATATTTACAAATCGCGACATCAAGATTTGACAGTAAAGGCTAAATTAATATTTTGATTTCATATTCAAAACGGTGTTCAGCAAAGCTAATAATACATTACCGCATAATTGATATGACACATGTGAATCTGGCTTCACAATAATCTACTGAAAAAATAAAATGTTCAAATGTTTGTTAAGCTTATGGGACATAACTACGGGGGTCATCAGTCCCTAAACCTACAAACTACTTATGAACTACTTACGGCACAAATATCTATGCCCGAGGGGGGATTCGACTCCCCGACCGCAGTGGCCGTGCTGACCGTGACTGGAGCGCCTCAGTCACCTGGGTCACCGCGGCCGGCTGAAAAAATTAACCGAAAAATTGTTTTAAAATGACTACGTTTAAATCCGAGAAGACAAAACTTTACCTTCATTGATTATATTCCAAAACCCGTTTTGTGATCTGCACATCATTGGAGTCCACGATCTGAGTAGAAGACTATCCAGTAGGACATGTAAAACTGAAGTAAGCAATATTGAACTGTGTACTGAGAGGCTGGGTGGGAATGGGCACACTACACTGATAGATGGAAAAAACTACTGTATGAAATCGTCGTTTGGTGTTTGTGTGTTCGTAATAAAACGAATTCCGGCGAGTATTTAAGTCCTATACACTGGAGGTGTAGGTGTCATCTTTAACGAACTGACATTTATAGTTAACAGGTCTATATATGGGTCTCTGCATTTAATTAATATGTCAAACCGCGCGTGAAATAAAGTGCCGGAATGCTGTAAGTTTTCGGTTAGAGATTCGCAAATTGTCTGACTTTCCCGATCCATGGTTTTACCTCTGGCTACAAATTTGCATTGTGATTACTCCGGTTGGTCGCTTCTGGAGAACTGTAATTTGGGGTAGTGCTTTTCCTCGTCAATCTTAAGCAGTCGTATGGCATCTTCATAGGTATATAATCGTCCGGCTTCGCAGACTACGTCGGGTGCGTTATAGTAAATTTAAAATGTCTTAGTGGTTTACAGTCGATTTCTGACCTGAAAAATCTTTGGAATTTACCGCCGTCCCTGTTATGTCTGATATGTGCAGCCAGCTATTCTGGACCTACTTCATTTTCTCTATCTCTAACGGTAATTTAGGTGTGTCATAGAACTAAGGAAAACCGGTGCCTTGTTTGTCACTGCCTGTTGGCAGTAATCTCTAGTACATGAGACGATAGTGGGTGTTACGGCTCGCTAGAGACCCTTGCGTTATTTAGTACACGTTAAACGCAGTCCAATAAAACTATTACAGAACGACATGTTGACCACAGCTGTTTATTATTTCTCAATGCTACCGGTTTCGGTTATTTACCATTATCAAGCGTTAGCAGAGATTAGCTAACAGAGTCTGTAGCAGTCAGCCACTGTGATAATATCAATGAATAGAGCAATGACAACGAATACTTGTGTTATAATTTTGTATTTTGTATCAATGACTAGAGCAATGACAACGAATACTTGTGTTATAATTTTGTATATTTGTATTTCGACATGTTAAGCTATTAGCTAATCTCTGATAACGCCTGATAATGGTAAATAGCCGAAACCGGTAGCATTGAGAAATAATAAACAGCTATGGTCAACATTTCTTTCACCAATTATCTGAAAGCTGTTACGCCCCATCTGTTCACCTTTCTAAACAATAAAACTATATTGATTCAATACAGCATTAAGTGTATGCAAAGGTGATAAGATTCTAACGCCAGCATTGTTAAATATCGGTCACGGAGAGTATTAATCCAATAAATTTCGGGCGTGCAGCCGCGCAAATTCAGTTATGTCGACTAACACTTCGGCCGGTCATTATCAGAGCAAGATATTGCGGATGGCGCAGTTAACAAGCAGCGAACGAATCGTGCTACGGCGCAGGCAGAAGAAATTACACTCCAAACACCAATATTGAGATTATTCAACGGCTCTTCCAACTATTGACGCGATTTCCAGTTGATAAGTGTTGGACTGGCTCTGAAGATCGTCGAACGGCACGCAGCGGAAACAATAGTAACGAAATTGAGTTTTCGCTATTTCACACCCGAAATTTATTGGGTTGCTCATTACGCCTCGGAAAATAGAAAATGCACATATAGTGTATTTCAGTAAAGAAGTGGTTGCTTGTGACTTTGAAGTAATGTTGATTAAGAGTTTAATCTATGAGGATTTAAGGACCATTGAAAGTAAGTATCCTGAAAAATAAATTTGCGACTTCCAAGAACAGTTAATATCTAATATTTATGGTTCGTCGATTCAAATTTTGCTTTAAAAGTAAACAGTATTGTTTTGAAAAGTTTCATTGATATTTAATTTTTGAATATCTATGGTTTATGAATTTAACACTTTTTCCTTTAAATGTATAGTTCTGTTAGCAAGCCTTGAACTTCATGTATTTATATGTTTTACCTGTAAAAGAACCAAGTACCATACATCCTTCTAATAAGGTTCTGTGCAAATGAAATGCATTTGTGGACAAAAAATTTTCCTTCTTGTAACCGGTTCTTACCACTACAATCAGTCATGCTTTTGCATTCCCTAACCCAAGATGTTTTAATAGGGTGGCATAATAAACGCACACTCGTCCGTTTTCTGTAACACAGCTGTTAACATTAACAGGCTGCATATATTTCACTCCAAACACTAATCTTCAGATTATGCAACGGATCTTCTAACCATTCTGGATTTACAGATGATAACATCATATGTCTGTGAGTTTACGTATCGTAATAGTTCCAATATTGCAGCGTGCCTCCCATTCTTTCTTTTTTTCTGGTAGGTAGAATTTACGGGGTTGACTGAATGCCTGCTACTTAAGGCCACTGTCGATATCCATAATTTATTTCAATCGCTGTTCTGGTACCTGTATTACTGATGTGGGGAAGCAAGCCACAACACCTTACCCAGGAACAACTTGACATTTTGTTATTTCTAAAAGTTTCATCGAACGTTGCCAATACGAAGCCAGTCACGTTGGTACGACATTTCAACCAGTAATAAGGCTACACTGCTGTTGGCGATATGGATAAAAAGTATTACTGTTTGAGGGTCTAATAGCGTTGCTAAGTCTTATTTATCTGTTTTAAGGGACTTATGTCTGGGTAACAGACAAATTCTATTGGCATTATTATTGACACCATAGATAAGAATGTTTAGTGTCTAACTATTCATATTGCTGACTGACTTCAACGTACAGCGTTGGTGCAAAATAATTTTGAAAGTCAATTGTAATAAAACCTGTCACTGGAATAAATTCACACTACCCAGACATTTGTCAAATGTAAGTTCTAAACTGAACGTTTAGTATTTAATTTCTAATATAATAACTACCGTATCGTTCTCGCAAGTAAGTAACATTTGTGACTTTGAGAGCTTCACCCTACTTTAGCAGTGCTTATCAAAATCGGGATAAATGATAGAGAAGACATAACTAATTTCTAACTGTATATCTTCAGACACTTAAAAGGTTTACTATCATGGAATACATCTCTGACATTTACGAAACAATACAATGCTTGAGATTACTCACCGGTATGTCCTCTTAATATATACATTTTAATTTCATTTTAATAATTTTTGTCACATTATTGAACCAAAATGTTATCAACTATTATAAGTAAACTTTATCCAAATTTTTGAATTATGTCTTGGCATTGAATGAATTGTTACAATGTGAAGAAAATAAAAGTGAAGTATACTAAAGTTCAAATTCCAGCCCACTTTGAAAACACGCTGAAACTAAAGCGATCAAAGTTGGTCCTCACAGTTTCACTCGCACACAACAGTAAATGCGTAAACATCCATATAAAGATCCACGTAGCTAATATTCCAAAAGTAGGGTCCATATTTTTGACATACAAGGGTAAAATGTTTTGAATTTTCGTCTGAAATTAACCTGAGCTTTCTTTTTCAGTAGATATACTCGCAGGTATTACATGTCTTACCGAATGGTTACGGGTTTTATTCCCTAAGGAGCCTGTATTGCACTATTTTATCATCGAGCACTGCACTACAGACCTAAACACTTGCACAAACAGCTCTGCGCACATTTACCACGATCTGGGCTTGACACGACAATCGTCATTGAACACCAGATGTTCTGTCATCCTGTCATTGAACACCAGCTGTTCTGTCATCCTGTCATTAAACAGCCCACCGCTAGTGATGAATAATACGTAACGACGCAGCCGAATGCACGAGGCAGAACAAGTGGGAGGACAGGACACACCAGCCAGCTGTTGTAACGGAACAACGGCAACCCACGCGGTCCGTGACGGACAGTCCTGTTCATTAACAAGAGCCAGTGCAGTGATATTTCATGGCCTAGCTATATATACCCACCGTGGACAACGTGAGGCCGTCCCATAGGATCCAATTCCGTCTACCAGCAGAGAGATAAATTATCAAATGTTTGTAAATCTAAGGGACTTAACTACGTTGGTTACCAGCCCCTAGGCTTACAAACTACTTTACAGTAACTTAAACTAACTTACGCTATGGACAACACCAAAACCCATGCCTGAGGAAGGACTCGAAACCGCAGCTGTACGCCTTAGTGCGCTACCAAAGATATGAATAAAACTGGTCACACGGAAATAATATTTACACATTTCACATGCGTGCGTCATTAATTTTTAAGCACTCCTCTTCTTATCTCCACAACTCCTCAGTGATTTCCTTCTACCTCATTCTTGATATCATGCCGTATAATTGTCATTGATCTCTACAATTGTTCATTTTCCTATTTTTATTTTTAAGCTTAAGGGACTTAACTAAGGGGTTATCAGTCCCTAAACTTACAAACTACTTATGAACTACCTTATACTAAAGACTACACAAATATCCATGCCCGAGGGGGGATTCGAACCCCCGACCGTAGTGACCGTGCAGACTGTGACTGAAGCGCCTCAGTCCCCTCGGCCACCGCGGCCGGCTTTATTTTTCAAAGCATCCAAAACATTAACTGTTTTCGTTGTATAAAATAAATCAATATCAGAATTTCGAATTAAATTCTCTTTTCTCAGTCTCTTTTTGAACATTCCTTTATTTACATTTTACTTACATAACTGTCACACATCAGGAGACATTAAAATCGAACGATGTCAGTTGTTAATTTAAACATATTTCATTCTCCATCAAGATGTGAAAATGTTTACAAGTTTAACTTCAAAATTGTTTATTTCGTCTTATGCCAACAGGCATGCCGCATTGGATACACCGGTTCCCATGAGATAACAGAAGCATTGCCGGGCACTGATATCACTTGTATGACAAGCAGGATGCACTCAGCCATTATGAGGCCAATTGAGGAGCCACTGGGTTAAAGAGTAGCGGCTCCAGTCACGAATGCCGACACAACAGTCCGTGTGCGGGGCACTGACCACGTCCCCTCCATGTCGCATCGATGATGCCCATGTGCTGAGGATGACACGGCGGCCGGTTGGTACCTGATGGATCTGTGGGACGAGGTTTCAAGTTTTATTTAGAATCATTTATGTGCATCATATATTGCATGACGCGGAGCCTCCACATTGCCAACAGCTGGAATTTTAGTGACCTGAAGTTAGTCTAACATACATATCGAAATCCTGTCCATTGAGAAACGTTTCTGGAACAGTGGTACCTTTTTAGACTAGGGCCCACTTTGATTCCTTTGTTTGGAGCAGAGACAACAATATTTTCATTTAATGACACTAGTACTTTGATACTCATGAATTTTCTGAGGACAATAAATTTCAGCAAAGACCTACCAAAACAATTTCAAAACAAAATAAAACGAACCAAAGAACACTCACTTCCTGTTCATAGAAAAGAAAAGAAATATATACAGATGTGTTCTTTAAAACACTTTTGATACTGCGTTTATTATGTATTCATATTCGTGGGGTGCATGACATTAATTACGAATGGGTGAAGCTGTAAATGTATACCCAGCGAGGATTCCAACGTGGGTCCACTGCTTTCTAGGCAGTTACCTGACCCCTACACCACTGGGGACTCTGCGATTACCAAAACTGCATAGACTACTCAAGGACGTCTCCCGTCAGAGACAAGTTCTAAAATTTTCCCTTTTCTCTCTGTCCACAGTGGTGTACGGGTTGGTGCATCTGCAGGAGACTGGATTCAATTCCCGGTTGGATTGGATGCACATTTTCAACTTTACCCATTCGCAGTTAATGTCATACATATTATGAATATGAATAAAGACCTTTCTTGAGTGTGGATGCATACCTAGGCACTCACTCTTACGGGAATAAATTGTAAATACCACGAATTTGAGTAATAGTTGGCAGGGAAACTCTGAGATCTTGTATCTGACGGAAGGCGTTGTGATGACAGCAGTTGTGATGACAGCTGTGTTCCCAGTGGTGTATGGTTAGCGCAACTGCATAGAAAGCAGAAAAACAAGGCTTGAAACCCGGGTGAGTACAGAATTTCAACTTTGCGCATTCACAGTTGTTCTTGTTGTTGTGGTCTTCAGTGCGCAAACTGCTTTCATGCAGCTCTCCAAGCTACCCTGTCCTGTGCAAACCACTCCATCAGGAAATACGGCAACCTACATCCATTTGAATCTACTTACTGTTTTCATCCCTCGGCCTCCCTCTACGATTTCTTCCCCATACGCTTCCCTCTAATGCTAAGTTGACGATTCCTTGATGTCTCAGAATGTGTTCCACCTATAAACCACAAGTCAGGGTTTGCCAGAAACTCCTTTTCTCCCTAACTTGGTTAAGCACCTCCTCATAAGTTACGTGATCTACACATCTAATCTTTATTATCCGTCTGAGCACCACATTTCAAAAGCTTCTGTCATCTTCTTGTCTGAACTCCTTATCGTCCACGTTCACTCCCATACAATGCTACACACCAGGCAAATGCTTTCAGAAAGAACTTCCTAACATATAAACTAATACTGGATGTCAGCAAATTTCGTGTCTTCAGAAACGCTTTTCCTCCTATAGCTATTCTGCATTTTTTATCTTCTTTACTTCGGCCATCAGAAGTTATCTTGCTACCCAAATAACAGAACTCATCTACTACTTTTATTGTCTCATTACCTAATCTAATTCTTCAGTATCGCATAATTTTCTGACGCTACATTCCATTATTCTTGTTTTACTCTAGTTGATGTTCATCTTATACCCTCTTTTCAAGATACTGTACATTCCATTCAACTTCTCTTCCACATCCCTTGCGGTCTCTGAGAGAATAATTTGAATCTTCCTGGCAGATTAAAATTTTGTGACCGAACCGGGTCTCGAACCTGAATCCTTTGCCTTTGCGAACAGCGCTCTACCACTGAGGTATCCCAACTCACGGTCCACCCTCACTACTTCAATTCTGCCAGTACCTCGCCTCCTACTTTCTAAATTTGATAGAAGTTATCCTGCGAAACGTGCAGGACTAGCACTCCTGGATGAACGGATATGGAGGAGACATGGCTTAGCCACAGCCTAAGGGATGTTTCCAGAATGAAACTTTCACTCTGCAGCGGAGTGTTCGCTGATACGAAAACTCCTGGCAGATTAAAATTGTGTGCCGGAACCGGGACTCGAACCTGTGACCTTTGTCTTTCGCGGGCAAGCGCACTTGTGAGGACGGACCGTCAGTCGTGTCGGGATAGCTCAGTGGTAGAGCGCTTTCCCGCGAAAGACAAAGGTCCCAGGTTCGAGTCCCAGTTCTGGCGCAAAATTTTAATGTGCCAGGAAGTTTCATATCAGCGTACACTCCGCTGCAGAGTGAAATTATTACTGTACTTCACGCACCAGTTGTCAATAATAAAATATATACGTCAGCACGACATGTTTCTGGACGTCATTATCCCATTATCAAGTTCTGTAAAACAAGTAAACGAAGAATAATAAGGGCACTATATACATACGACTGTACCAACAAATATTTCAATGAAACTAACCGACCTATCATAAAACTTATCTGCTGCTAGGAAGCATCGTTAAACACAATAGCTGTGTATGTAAATTGTCAAAAATAAAACTTTGCGCAGTGCCACGTGTTTCTCTGATGGCAGCAAGTTCTTCACTAACGGAAAGCTGATCTAACTTGAAAGATTGTCCATATGTTTAACCGCTATCATTGGTGGCCAAAGATATTCTAATCAAGATACCTAACATTATTCATAAAAACATTCATTAAAATAAAGGCTTCGTTTAAACGGAAATACGCTCCAAAACAGATGGCGTCTAAACAGATGATGCAGAGTGAAAGTTTAATCCCGCGAAGTTTTTATTTCTTCTCACTGAACTTTAATTTTCTCTCCAAATTTCTCCTTGCATTTCTTCACTGCTTACTCAAGGTACAGACTGGACAACGTTGGGGAAAAGTTACAACCTGTAAGAATACTCTAACAAAAGTTTGAAAAAAGAAAAATACTTTTTGAAAAGTCGCCAGGTTTGTCAAAATATATTTTAAAATATTCTCTTTGTATTTTATATTATTTTTTAGTTTGCCAGATAGCTCAATAAATTGATGAAACCAGAACCTTCTCAGGGACGTGATTATTCAGGTTAAATTTTAGTTGAAGGTCTTCAACTAGTGCGAGTATTCTTACAAAGTAGCCCCACATTAAATGCTATAAAAATAATAATCAATTGCAAATGATTTCAATGTGGAACCTATCCGCTATATTAAAATTCTGAATATTATCTTTATCTCGAGACTTTAATTGAATGTCCAACTTGAAGTAAATTCGCGAAGTCTGAATTCACTAAAGCTAAATGAAAACTGTCTTTTAACTTTTGAAGATGTGGCTATCGGGAAATTATTTAATGAAATATTATTCACTTCTCACTCATAATAATAATAGCAGTAACTTTGAATAATTATGCCCTTCATAATTTATAGATCTTTGCAAGATACCACATTTTACCATATATTACCACAGAAGTTGGCGTAATTTTTATATAAGTCCAGTTTGGTTTTGCAGAGCTGAAGTAGAATTTTTTTTATTAAACCTTATTTTCCACCCGTACTTGCTTTATCAGTTAGGAATTCTGTATTTACCACGTAATTGCGGCGGTTGATGTTATCTGTGTCCTTAGCTTCTTGCTGAAACAAATGCTAATGGCGTCCTTTAGCATTTCATATAAATGATCAGGGTATTTCTAATTGAAGTTCGTACACTTATCTCATTTAATACATATATTTTAAGTCTTTAAAAATTATTCAAACAAATTTACAGACCTCATTACAAAGTTTGCTTCAATTTCATTAAAAAAAAGCAATCTCGTCACGATTCATGCATGAATCGACCAGAGCAGATAAGAGACCAGATACAACAAGATTACTTTTTTGACATTACACACATTTATATATTTTAATTGTACAAAGATAATAACACACATTAAAGTAATTATTCTTTGTTACGAGTGTATACACTGACACCTTTGTTACATGATGCGTCTATATAAGTGGTACCACTAAACTCTTCAATCGTCGATTTCGGTAAAAATTGAAAGGACATTACAAACCCTGTCTTACCCCCTCCCAACCTCTGCATGCTTTTCATGCCCTTCGACTCAGACATAAACACAGTTAACGTCGTAAATTCCGTGAAGATCAAATGATAATAAATGCCATATCAAAAGTCCGAAAGGACAGAAACCACACACATACAGCTTATAAAAATATGTTTTCTCATATTCCATAATATAGTATGCCACTGGATGAAGAACAGTAAACGAAAAAATTCTCACAATATACCCAGTTTGCACCTTTTGACATAACCAGAGTATAGAAGCTGGAACAATAATCCAGAACTTCCTTATGAAACACAAGAAACTTGCATACTCGAGAACTGTTGAATTCATGGAACACCTACAACTCAATCCAAGTTTTAACTACTTTATATTCAATAGCAACCGTATGCCCTAACATGGGATCTTATATTTTTACATATAATCAACTATCAACTAAAATTGTGCGTGTTCTTATATTAAAGAAAGGATAGTAGAAAGAAGCAAGAACTCACACACTCTAAACATCGTAAATCAAATAACGTTGCATAGATTGAGATAAGTTTTATTATTTGGTTAGCAAGATAACATCTGATGGCAGAAGTAAAGACGACATAAAATGCAGAATGGCGATGGGAAGAAAAGAGTTTCTGAAGAAGCGAAATTCGTTGACATCCAATATTAATTTAAATGTTAGGAAGTTCTTTGTGAAAGCATTTGTCTGGAGTGTAGCATTGTATGGGAGTGAAACGTGCAGGTTAAGGAGCTCACACAAAAAGATGATAGAAGCTTTTGAAATGTGGTCCCATAGTCGAATGATGATTATTAGATGGGTAGATCACGTGATTAATGAGGAGGTGCTTAACCGAATTGGGGATACAAAGTGTTTCTGGCATATCCTGACTAAGAGAAGGGATAAATTGGTGGGAGTGGTGGCATAACCCTGTTCTTGTTATGAAGGTTCTGGACACTTCATTTGTGACCTCTGTTAAATGGCGTTACCTCCAATTGGAATATTACCCTTCAGGTTCTCATTCATAAGCTCCACTATTGCTAAATTAACCATATTATGTACTAAAACTCGTTATTATATGCCGAGAAACAAGGGGCATTATATTCATGTAAACGATGAATTAAATAAAGAAAAAGGATTGAGTGGCACTTATGTTTTTATCATGTTAATTATAACGCGCAAACTTACTCTACTGGAAAGTCACTCTTACCCCACAGTTGGGTAAGTATACGCATTAGCATTTTTTTCTTTTTTTGTTTATTAAATGCGTAAGACGGTTTAGATTGTACATTTGACTTTTGGACTCTTTTGTATAACAGGAAAAAGTCAAATGAATTGCCAGTTGAAATATGACTGTAATTTGTGAATTTTTCTCCATTATATGGCTAATCAAACCTTAAATTCACAATTTTGCTCCACTTTAAATGCAGCAATTAAGCGATACGTACCCAGCGTTGCAATGAATGTTCTGCACAATAACACACTCTAAGGGGACTGAAAACGCCAGTATAGTAAGTTCCAGCCGCGCGAGAGCGCCACGTTACGGATAGGATGGCCCCGCGCGTTGGAGGTTCGAGCCCTCCTTTGGCCTTAGTTTTGTGTGTTGTCCTAGGTTGGTTTAACTTACTTCAAGTAATTTGTAAGGCTAGGGATTGATGGGAATCATAGTTTGGTCTCATATAATCAGAAACATTTAAATATTTAGTAAGTCGCTACATTACAGCTTGCACGTAACCCGACGTTCCGGCTGATGTTTACAGTAGAGTACTTCCACGCAAAGAGACACTAGGCGATGGTGTCGAGCCCTGTTGACGAATCACAGAGGCAACGAAATGTCTATGCAGTACAGTACTGTATTTGTTTCCTACTTTTTACCTTGTCTATCACAGAAGCGGACATTGCCAACCAAACCTCTTCAGTCACTAAGAACAGTGTTGTTGAAAACACAGGAAGTATGCGTTTCCAGACAAAGGTATATTGAGTACTAGACAGATACGTTTCATTATATATATATATATATATATATATATATATATATGTGTGTGTGTGTGTGTGTGTGTGTGTGTGTGTGTGTGTGTGTGTGTGTGTGTGTCTGTGGTGTGTGTGTGTGTGTGTGTGTGTGTGTATGCGTATGTGGAGGGGGAGGAGAATACAGTGATGAATTTATTGTCGAGATTGAGATGGATGGATGCAATAATTACACAGAAAGCATCCAAATGATTGATCATGGGGCTAGGGTGCAGACTTGGGGTATAAAATGCTTTTAAGTTTTTAAAGATGAATGGCGACTTGCAGTTCTGAGCCTGAAAAAAACTAGAAAAAAACCTCCTTACACTGCACTTTTTTCTCCTTTTGAGATCTAGGGGAAGTGGGAGGGTAGATTCACCGCCGCCCTCCTAAACTCACTCCCTCCGCCCCCACCCCCCCAATGCAGTCTTACTTCAAAATGTTCAAATGTCTGTAAATCTATCGGACCAAACTGTGTACGGTCGGGGGTTCGAATCCCCCCTCGGGCATGGATATTTGTGTCGTCCTTAGTCTTAGCTAGTTCATAAGTAGTTTGTAAGCTTAGGGACTGATGACCCCGTAGCTAAGTCCCATAAGTTCTACAAACATTTGAACATTTGAACCAAACTGTGTGGTCATCAGTCCGTAGCTTACAAATTACATAAACTAACGTAAATTAACCAAATGACAACACACACACACACACACACACACCAATGATCATGCCCAAGGGAGGACTCGAAACTCCGACGGCGAGCATCCGCGCGCTCCGCGTCGAGGCGCCTTAGACCGTTCGGTTACTCCACCGCGGCTTACTTCAAATGTTCAAATGTTTGCTAAGCTTACGCGACTTAAATGCGGTGTCATCAGTCCCTAAACTTACAAACCACTTATGAACTAACTTATACTACAGACTGAACAAACTTCCGTGCCCGAGGGAGGATCGACCATCCGACGGGAAACGGCCTCACGCACCGGAGCATAGCGCCTCAATGCGCTCGGCCGCTTCGCCGCAGCCAGGCTCACTGCCATTCACAGGACAGGGGAACGTAGATAGGTCTAATGATTCTTCGTAATGAATACCACAGAATCGACGCCAACAAATATTATAATTTTTTGAGATGTGGATACATTTTTAAGCGCTTCATATTAAAATGTTTGTTTATTCCGTTCGAGTTTTCGGAGGTTTCAAACTGGCAGTATTTCTACCGTTTTGTCGTTAAAAGAAATACACCGGAAACGACACTAACTCTGGCAAGAACAGAAAGTTGTTTAGTAGTTTGCTCTTAGATTATGATTATTTCTAAATCAATGTATGCAATTTTGCGGTAAGAGGCCAAGGAAATGAAGTAGTTGCTCGCTTGCGAATAACGGGCATAATTCAGGATACAGGGGACATTATCCCCATGACAGCAGCGAATTAATAAAGAAAGCGGCTATTCTTCTGGACGAGAACAATGGCCGACCACAGGGGTCGTGTGCCATCAGCTGATTCAGAAGGTAACCCGCCTTCAGTATTCATGTACACCGCGTAAATGATTTGTAGGATCAACATAGCCACTCCAGAGTGTGCAGTAGGTGCAAGTTTGTGTTCTACACGTCTACTATGTCCAGTAAGTTGGCAAGCGAGTTTTCAAAGGATTTTTGCATGTTTTGATCAAATTAATTTTTAACTTAGTTTCTTATTGCACGGATCATTTCACTATAAATCGTAATGATGAGGACACCCATAAAATGAGAAATTCTAACTCTGTTTTTATACCAGCCAAACCATATGCCTTAAAAGTATCTTCAGTACCAATAATAAACAGAACAGCGTAAGTTGTTTCCCTTTAGAGAATAAGACGATATAGAGAAAACAAGTCAATCCTACTTTGAACACGTTTCCTCACTAATTACTGTTTTAACATGTCTATAAACTGGACATATTTATAGACCTTTTTTATATAAATAAATATGGATTTACGTTAGTAAAAAATTTAAGGAAAATAAGGAATTTTCAAGGCTCAATTTTCCAGTTTATTTCGAAACTTTGTGTTGTTATACAAGGTATGTTATATTACTGGATAGATGAAAGAGTTCTTTTGTTTCAATAATTTGTACCCTATTTCGCTGATGGAGAAAATACGGAGTAACGAATAGAGTTACTTTTCTTCTGGTACTCTAATTTACACACAACACGTTATT
This sequence comes from Locusta migratoria, assembly GCA_026315105.1. Classification (NCBI taxonomy): domain Eukaryota; kingdom Metazoa; phylum Arthropoda; class Insecta; order Orthoptera; family Acrididae; genus Locusta; species Locusta migratoria. The sequence continues at coordinate 82,771,563 of CM048751.1, read as the reverse complement.
TTCTAAACCGCAAAGGTTTATTTACAACAAATTAGGTGAGTGAATATTTATATATATCTCGTTTTTCCATATAACTTACTCCTATCTTTCTCAGAATTCCGAGCATTCGGTCGATGACAACACTTCAGAACCTAGCTATCTCAGCTGATCCCCTGATTGTTTCTTTGTGGTCGTTATTCTCTGCTGGTTTATTTGGTGGTTACAGTTAAACAACAGAGTGTTCCCCTCCTACCAGAAAGTTCTGTTTCAGTGCATCTTGCCGCGGTGGAGTGGCCAAGCATTCTAAGTCGCCTTGCTGCGGAGCGTGCGGTTGCTCGCGGACGGAGGTTCGAGTCCTCCCTGGGGTGGGGGTATGTTAGTTAAGTAGTGTGTAAGTCTTGGAACTGATGACCATAGCAGTTTGGCCCAACAATTTACAGACATTTTAACTTTTGGTGTGTTTCCTTTGAAGGTGATCGACTGTTTGTATCGTCTTGTGGTGTTGCTCTTGTTCAACCTGAGGGTGTAATTTGAATATGGCGGATTCCTGTGAACTTTTAAAACACATTAATTTTAAAGGTCTTTTTTCTTGTACCCTCGCGTGATGTTGGTATTTAGCGTGAAGGTAGAATTTTAGTGTATTATTAACCAGTGAATTTTGATACTGTTCAATTTCACGGTGAAATTTTGTCTGCTTTTTACCCTCTCGCCTCGTTGCTGTTATCTAGCGTGAGGGAGTAAGGAGTGTCCGAGCGCTCTAAGGCGCCTTTCTGCGGAGCGCGCGGTCTTTCTGCCGGCGGAGGTACGAGTTTCCTTGGGAATGTTTGTGCCCAGGGCCGTCTTAAGCCACGCAGGGACCCTGGGCACTCAGTGTTTTGGGGACCTTAAAAAAATAAAAATAAATAAATGAAACTAAACGAATGCATCAGAATCGTGTACATTTATTTAGTGGCTTAATTGGTTAAAATATTATAAACCAAATACTAATGAATAGTTCCACAAATTACTCTTTCACACAGATTAAAGATTTATTACAGATATCCAGACTACAAAATATGCAATTTTTGGAGTATGTCTCTTTCTATGCAGATGACTGGGACACAGATTAGGGGACCCTACAACAAAACAAAATTTTCCTTTGAATGAACTCATCAGAATGATGTACATTTGTTTAGTGAATTTATTGTTTATATGGTTAGAAATACAGAAATAAAATAGTAGTGATTACTGTTTTGCAAACTGGACTTACGTTGCTGTTAAAGGTTTGTTTCGGGATTTCTGAATTGCAAAATCTTCTATTATGTCTTCAAAGTCTAACTGTCGAAGCACGTCACTTTCTATGCCCATGATTGACAAATTAGTAAGTCGTTCCTGTAACATAGTCATTCGTAATTAATTTTTCACTGTCTTTAACTGGGAATTGGTTACTTTTAGGCAAAGAAGTATCCAGGTAGCAACTTCTACATTCGAAAAGGTTTCTTCTATTTTATCAGCTTTTATTAAAGAATGTAAGGATGATATACTTATCTCTGGAGATTCATTTAGAATGTTTTTCAAATATTGTTTTAAATGAAAACATTCTGAAATAAGCTCATCAGCATCGACGCCTGCATGATAAAATTCTGCGAATTCTTTGCACCCGTTTCTCAACTGTTCCGAATATATAAAGTTAAAAACATGACAGCTTACAAAATATTTAGTATTTTGGTGACTAAGTGCAATATTGCACTTCTTATTTTATACCCAATTTCTTAACAAGATGACCAGATTATAATATATGACCAGATGATGGTGACACAGTGCACCGAAACCGGTCGTCACTTAATAAATTGTTAGTTTGCGATCTTGGCTTATCATTTGGAAACTCGAATTGATCGCCTCCAGACCAGACGATGTCAGGCAATCTTAAATTTTGGTATTTGTAATGCAGCTTGTTTGGTGAAATTGACCTTGTCTCCCATGTCGTTTTAGTTACCCAGTGCGAGGGAGCAAATTCAGAATAGCATATTCTGCAGTATTATGTGTTGTACATGGGTGCTGACAGCCACAATTCTTAAAGGTTCGATTGTTTGGTCCGTAACCCTCTGCGAACCATAAATATAGCTCTCGCTGTTAGTTGCTCTCCTGTCTTCCGCCCCCTCACTGAAACTTGTTGTTCTTCCTTCTTCGGCCGCTGCTCGTTGCGGACGACACTTACAGACGGCTGCTTTTCCCACTCAGTTAGTGTGCGTCGGACGTGGTGTCGTGCTCCGTCGCGCAAGGCCTAGGTTCCATGGCATATGAGGGGCCGCATGCATGAGATTCTCCAACTGGAAGAACAGACTGTGTAGACTGCCGTCGTGTCCACCGTCGGGACTGCTGCTACAAAGTACTTTTTTAATTATTTTGAGTTCAGTGTGTGTTTTAAAGTACCTTTTTCATTGCCTCTTATAGTTATTAAAATTGTTAAAGCGCTGAGTACACGTGGGTGATTACTCCTGTGATTTAAGGCCGTTACCTGTGAACGGCACACTTACTTAAATTCCTAGTGAGCTCCTGTAGTTCATTTATAAACAAATAACCTAATTAATTGGAGACTTAGACTTGTAAATGAACATTGTTTGGGGCTGAAGATGTCATTACTGGTCTGTTTGTAACTACCTTCCTAAACCTTACCCTTCGCCTTGTGATTTGCTAAATTTATCTGCAACTTTCTTGGAGTGTTAATTGTGGCTAAAAATGTATCGTCATCAGTACTGTAACCTAGACCTTGGCTACCAGAGTAATGTTCATTCCTAGCAATTAATATTTTTAACTGACATATTTGGGTCAACTATTCGTTATTGTTTACTTTAATTTTGGAACCACTGAATTCAATAATTGTGATATTCTTTAATTACAGTCCTTGCTTACTCTTAAAAGGAAGCTGAAGATGTGATTACTGTTTAAAATTACCCTTTTAACGGCTCTAAGTTCATGATTTACTTATTTAAAAGCCTAGTGAACTCCTGCAGTTACTTTGTAAACAAATAACCTAATTAATTGGAGACTTAGACATGTAAATGAACATTGTTGTGGGCTGTAAATGTCATTACTGATATGTTTGTAACTCTCTTCCTAAACCTTAACCTTAAACTTGTGATTTGCTAAATTTATCTGCAACTTTATGGAAATTTTAATTGTGGCTAAAAAATGTACCGACCGGGTTGGTGCAATGGTAACACATTGGACTCGTATTCGGAAGGATGTTGATTCAAATTCACCTCCGGCCATCCAGATATAGGTTTTCTGTGATTTGCCTTAATGACTCTAGGCAAAGGGCACGACAAATTTCCTTCTCTCATCCTTACCCAAATATCCCAGAGCTCCATCTCTAATGTCCACGCTGTCGACAGGACGTTAAACCTTAAGATTCCTTCCTTCCTTCCTAAAAAAAATGTATCGTCATCAGTACTGTAACCTAGACCTTGGCTACCAGTGTAATGTTCATTCTTAGCCATTAATATTATTAAACGATATATTCTAGTCAACTAATCTGTATTGCTTTCTTTACGTTTGGAGCCACTGAATTCAATAATTGTGAAATACGAGTCAGTTATTATTGAATCTTTAATTACAATCCTTGCTTACTCTTAAAAAAAAAAAGAGCTGAAGATATGATTACTGTTTCAAATTACCCTTCTAAACCTTACCTTTTGCTTTGTGACTTACTAAATTTTTCTGCAACTTTCTTGAAGTTTTAATTGTGGCTAAAAAGGAATCATCATCAGTTCTGTAACTTACACCTTTGCTATTGGTGTAATGTCCATTATTAGCCATTAATATTATTAAACGATATATTCTGTATAGTTTACTTAAAGATTGGAACCTTTGAATTCATTAATTGTGATATTCTGGTCAATTATTCTTTAATGTTTAATTACAGTTCTTGCTTACTCTAATAATAAAAAAATTAAACTAAATTTAAAAAAAGTTGGGGACTGAAGATGTGATTACTGGTCTTTTTGTAATCACCCACCTTCCTAAACGTTACCCTTCGCCTTGTGATTTGCTAAATTTTTCTGCACCTTTCTTGAACTTTTGATAATAGCTAAAAAATAAATCATCTACTATTCCGTAACCTAAATCTTGGCTACTGGTGTAATGTCCATTCTTAGCTAATAATATTATTAATTGATATTTTCTGGTCAATTATACTTTGCAGTCTAATTAAAGTTTTGAGTCGTTGAATTTTTTAATCGTGATATTCTGTTCAATTATTGTTTAATGTTCAATTATATTATTTGCTGACTTTTAAAATATGTGTATGAAATATGTGTAAATTGATAAATGTTTACAATGAACTGCATATCGAAAATAACGAATGGTAAACTGAACAGGCAAGATCTTCCTCGTCTTTTAAATTTACGTATATCCTGTATTTCCACATTGCACCTCCATGGGGCATGGGTGTGTATGTTTGTCCTTATGTTAGTGTACCTAGGTTTAAGTAGTTTGTAAGCTACGGACTGATGACCACGCAGTTTGGTCCGATAGATTTACAAACATTTGAAATTTGAATTTTGCACATTGCAATTATGACTGATTTTCCTCCGTCAACTGTGACCCACTTGGCAGCCCTGACGAGGAACCGGAAGGTTCGCATTTGGACGGGACGCATCAGCAGAAAGTGATCGAGTGCAATTAAGCCGAACTAATTAACTCAATTATCGATTGTGACGCGCGTCCCGCCCCCTGCACAGCGTGGGTGGATGGCGAGGTAGGAGAAGGTGAGGGGGTGGGGCGCAGGTGCCCGCATGCCAGCAGCCCTAACAGCCGCTGGGCAAACATATTGGCAGCCGTGGGGCGGGAACGGTCAGGGTGGAAAACCGCCCCTCGTAAAGCCACCCTGCAGTGCAGGGAAGCGCGCCCCATTACACTCGAGGGTCCGGCAGGAGATGGGGTGGGCCGCTAGTACAGCGGCAGGCTCACCCTACTGCAGTGGATAAGCAGTTATTTTCCAGTAGCAGTTACCGCGGCTATTTCTCGGTAACCGTTTTTCTAAAGACTGTAATTAACTTCAGAAAGTAACTTATTTACAGTGGCACATGAACCAGCCTTATTCCTTGCCATCTAGTCTTGCGCATAACAGTTCGCGGCCGGAAGCGCTCACTTTAGTTGGCAGTTCTGTCGCGAACTAGTTCGCTCTTTTAGTTCGTCCGCTCCTACTGACGGCTGAGCGGTGTGGTCTTTGTATGCAGGTGGAGGGAGAAGTCCCCCCACCTAGCTGCTTCATGGAAGTACTGCGCGAGCCGCTAACGATATCACGCAGGCGAAAAGAAACAGTTTGTGAATAACTTCTCGCGTTTGAGTTATGCTTTATCTTTGTGTATTGGCGTAATGGAATTAGACAGATATTGCACAATCAGACTACTTTAAAACAGAAGTATTATAGCCCTGAAGTATGTAACTCTAGCTGGCAGACGCTCACCTCGCAATGACTCTCAGTAGCAGAAGGCAAACACGTGATTAATAAGTCTGGTGCGCGCCATCTCGTTATTGCCTTTTAATTTTGACAACATTGTCAGAGGAGAAAACAGCGATCTATTTGGTATGATCAGTCTTGATCGCAGGAATTAACAGTTTCAATTAACTGGTTTCGACCTGATGTAGGTCATCTTCGGAATTACAAGTAGCCCATGTGGCCAGTGCTGCACTCGGCTGGGCTGGGCTGTCCTGGGCTGTTCTTCTGCCAGTAGGTAACATACTACCAACCTACCAGTTGTTATCTACTGGTAGCAGAACAGCCCAGGACAGCCCAGTCCAGCCGAGTGCAGCACTGGCCACATGGGCTGTTTGTAATTCCGAAGATGGCCTACATCAGGTCGAAACCGGTTAATTGAAACTGTTAATTCCTGCGATCAAGACTATTTTTTGTATATTGTTCGTTATTGCCCGTCGATCTTCGGATCAGACGAAGTAAGGAGCGGGGTATGTTTGACATAATAGTTCGCGACCGGTAGCGCATATTTTAGTTCGCGACCAGTAGCAATCATTTTAGTTCGCAACTCCGTCGCGAAATAGGTCACTCTTTTTAGTTCGTCAGCTCTAATTTCCGAGACAGATCGTTACTTGTTAGCTCTTTTTGGCTTTTGCTACAACTGCTGCAAGTGTTCTTTCTTGTGTGATAGTAGTTTTTTTACAGCGATCAACATTGCCCAAGCGTGTGCGATTACCCGTATTTTTGGGCAATTACACAGGAAACAGGCAAACATACCAGTTATTTATTTATTATGTCATTGAAGAATCATTTGCTATAAAATATGATAAATACATTTATTTTGGTGATGAAAAATACTTTTTCGTAAACAACGGACTCAGCTCGAAATGACGGTAACTGACAGAAGTGAATATCAATTTAAATATAAATTCAGGTAACCCTGAGACGGTTTTTCGTCTCGAATATGTGCAAGACATCACAGATAAAGGAGAAGCAATGATATAAAATTTGTGATGCGGCACGGAATCTAATACGGATCAATGCGCCTCGGAATAGTCTAAGTACGACTTAATCGTTAGTGGTGTGGTGATCTAACGGTAAGACGTCTGCCTAGTAAGCATGGAGGGTTCGATTCCCGGCTGCATCACAAATTTCAATTTATTGCTTCTCTTTTATCTGTGATGTCTTGGACATATTCGACACGAAAAACCGTCTCAGGGCTACTGCCTTGGCAGTGGTGGCAATTATCTATGGAACAAAGAAGCTGAATTAAAGTTTGTGACGTGGAGGGAAGTCGTACTTAGACTATTCCCAGGCGCCTTAATTGTTAGTGGTGTGGTAGTCTAATGGTAAGATGTCTGCCTAGTAAGCGTGTCGGTACGGCTTCAATTCCCGGCCGCATCACAAACTTTAATTCATTGCTTCTCCTTTATCTGTGATATCGTTGAGAGGAGTGAATCACTTGATTCTACGTGCTCTCGTGTCCTCTCGCTGTTCCCTGTGATCTTCGGAAAATGAGCGAACGAACTAAGAAGCGAGGAATCTGAGAACTATTTCGCGTAGTTCGCCTGTGGAAGCGCTCTTCCGAACTAGTTCGTTCGGGAACTACACAAGACTACTCCCATCTGTAATAAATTTGTGTGGTAACCATGCTCCCGGATTTGAGATTGTGGAATGTTGGAGCGCGGTTTCTTTTTTGTTGGTAAGCTGGAAGTGGATAGATTTGTTGTGTTTAGCGGGGACCGACGCCCACTGTTACAGCCGTTAGAATAGCTTTCTCACTGTAGCCCCCAAGGGCTAACCACAACTGGCTCCCAGCTAAAATGTGACAATCGTTTAATCCATCTCGGTAAAGACGTCTGTTGGGTTGAAGTTAGTGCTTCGCTAATGTCAGCATTTTTATGAGAACCGTTAGGATGTTCGGAGCACGTATTGATTTTTCTGAGAAGGTGTATGAAACGAGTCACTTCAACACCCTGAACGTGCACGAATCTTCTAATCTGGTGCGCCCGCAGTCAGTCAATATTATTCATACACTTGCTTGACCATAAGAAGGAAGGAGAACGAATAGGAAAAGCAATGAAAATTCTATATAGTGTACCCAAAGGAATCGTAATGCGAATTCTCGAATAACTTGAAATATATATCAACATGGATGCATTTCCAGACAAAATTCATGACGAGAAAACATATTTAAAGCACTAGACAGTATTTAGAAAACATTATTGATTTCATAAAAAAGGACAACTTTCGACAGTTGTAGCTGTAAATAGCAAAGATAATAAATAATATCGTTGGAACAAGCATCAAATATTACGATCCTTTATACAACCACACACACACACACACACATTATATATATATATATATATATATATATATATATATATATATATATATATTATTCGTAGCTCACAGCTCTGAAATTCTGTAAAATCTAAAAGTATATACTCTTTGTTAACAAATAATGTCAATGGAGAGCTCTATACTACAAAATTAATAATAGAAAGAAAAATAAAAAAAATAACAACTTGCTCAATCTTTTCTTGTTTCTTTCTCTTCAGCCCTTTTCCCGCACATGTAGGGTCGGCTTTGTTATTGCAGATTTGACATGTTAGTATTGACGGGGTGGCCGGATGCCCTTCCTGCCGCCACCCCCTGCCCCCCGGGATGAAATGTGTACACCAAATGTCTGTGTATAGTATTATATGTGTGAAAGTGTAAAGTGTTATGAAATGTTTGCGAATCGTGTAACTGAAGCGGGACTTGGGGACCATCCCGGTATTCACCTAGGGGTGTGTGGAAAATCGCCTAAAAACCACATCCAGATTGGCTGGCACTCGACCCTCTTCGTTAACGCGCCGGGCGGATTCGAACCGGGGCCAGTACGCCTCCCGGTCTCGGAACGCGGTGCGTTAAACCACACGGCTAACCGAGCGGGAGACAACTTGCTCAACACATATAATATATTTAAGCAAATAAAATCAGTGCACGACATTAAACTGTAAGAAGAAATCTTAAATATCTAAACCAATATTATTAATTAGACACGAAGAAATACTATACATTTATATTATGTATACGTTGCAGTTGACTGGCTTGAGAATGGCAAACAGCCGAAACTATCATCGTCATTAAATTAGACCTATAAATAAAATAAAATGCAGCACACACTGTAATAAAAGTTTAAAATCTCATTGCATGAAACTGTTCACAGTTTGCACAAAGCACGAGGGACATTCTGAACGTCGTGAGCAACCCACTGATAAAACACAAAATCTGTGTGACGCAAATGACTACAGGATCATACGCTACGAATGTTACACTACGTGTTTTCATGTTCTGACGTCATCATCATTTATCAAGTGACAACTCCACGGATCGCAACTAGGAAAGCGTTGTTGCGGTCATTAGAAACGACAGACGTGTAGCTGTACATGAAAACGATACAAATCTCGTAGCAGAAAGTAGTGCACAGCTTAAGGGTACCGAAAAGTGAGTGTCCGTTGGCTTTCACGTTATTTAACCGTAGATCACAAACTTCAGAGTACCGTCTCCTATAACCTTCTTCAGAAATTTCTATATGAACGTGTTGACCGGTAGCGAAAGCTGGTCATTACGAGTCTGAAACAAAGCACCACAATATGGACCCTTGTGATTGTTTTGCCAAGATCGATTCTTTTATCTGCCACAGTTACCGGTTTCGACTGAGCTTTCAGTCATCATCAGATCTGTAAAGGGAAAAGGAAAAGATCAATCAACATACCTGACGCTTACTACCCGTGAACGCTAAAAATCATAGCTTATACATTTTATTTTTGATATATACCTAACTGTGGAACTGTGTTGAATCTAATAATACCAGTAACATGTAGCGGTGTCTCTGCGGCGTTCTGTGGGGTTGTCAATTATACAAAACTGCGTAGTCATATAATAAAAACCAATCATTGCGCCCAGATCATACACGGTCGTCGACACGCGTCTCACACCACATTAAGCCCAACTGCACGGGCTCACGTTACACTTATCTCCGCCTCGCACCTTTGGGTGGATTGCGGAGTATGAGTGTAGAAGTGCAAGGTCCTCAGAAGCTCACGCAGCGTTTGTATGGAATCGTAATGACATACGTCACCATGACTTGCTACCAAGAAATTATAAGGTACTAGCTAAAAACCCGGCGTTGCTACCAAGAAATTATAAGGTACTAGCTAAAAACCCGGCGTTGCCGGGGTATTTATTTATTTATTCCTGCCTTGAGTTAGCACTTCTCCTATCCCATCTCTATCTGTCCATCTCCTTTTTCCTAACAAAAAATAAAAAAGTAAATAAATAAATAAAAAATAAAACAAAATAAATAAATTTATATGTGCAGTATCCAAACAGAGAAAGATAGCAATCAAAATACAAATAGCATATAAAATTCTCTCGATCTCATATTTATTGAGTTATATATTGTACAGTTGTATAATGTTTCAGTTATATATTAATTTGTATAAGTGCTGTACGTCTGTAAAAACTGTTGCGAATACAATTAGTAGTTATGAAGTAATACAATAGACGCTTGGTGCGTGATGGGGCGGTTTTCCCATGAACGTTACTGTTTATGTGGTCATATCTCATGAAATACATGTCGTACTGTAATACAGTTTCGAAGGTACATTCAGATATATGTGTGTATACTGTATGTAAAATTTTCGGCGGCTGCAATTTGCATTGTAGAAATTATAAATTGTAACATCAAACCGAATGCCGTAGTTTTAGTCCACGAACAGCGGAAAAGCAAAAAGCGAGAGACTTTTCTCCTATCATAATTTTGCTATGGTTGTCAGCGAGAAAAAGTTCAATAATGGTTTGAAATTATGTTTAAAGTTGGTTCCTAGTCGCTAAGTACTGTCATTCTCATACATTGTGTGAATAAATTTCGTAGCATTATGAGGCAGTTTGTTGCAACTACATTGTCTATGACGTTGTATCTCCTAAACCATGTGTGGTGAGTGGTTCTTCCCCTGACAATATTGTTACCTCAGGGTAAGGAATATGTACAACAAATTTGGTTGAAATCGGGCCAGTGATATAGGAGTAAACGTGCAACACTTTATTTTGATTATTTAGCATATTTTGTAGGAGACGGTCTTTTAATTTAATATTCAAGAATCCCTTTATAAAATTTTTATTGCCACATATCGCTTATTGATTTTATATGACTAGTTTCCACTCTCGAATGAGTCATTATCAAATCTTACTTGTCCAGGCATGTTAGGAAATATACTTCAGATGAACCAACATCATTGTGACAAGTTACAAATGGTATGCACATCATCAGTTGAACATGCCTTTGGGCAATGTTGTTCAAGACCCTGTGCTGCGCTGTGCCCCATGTCTAGGCAGTATGTTATCACAGTGAAAACTATAGAGTCCATCTACAGTTTTCCCTGTGGTAACATACTGCCTAGACATGGGGCACAGCGCAGCACAGGGTCTTGAACAACATGGCCCAAAGGCAAATTCAATGATGATGTGCATACCATTTGTAACTTGCCACAATGATGTTGGTTCATCTGAAGTATATTTCTTAACAAGCCTGGAAAATTAAGATTTGATAATGACTCATTCACGAGTCGAAACTAGTCATATAAAACCAATAAGCTATCTATGGCGATAAAAATCTTATAAAGGTATTCTTGACTATTACGTTTCGTTGTCAGAGTAGAAGGGCATGAAAGGGATGCAGTGGTTAGGAAGGGGGTAAGACAGGGTTGTAGCCTTTCTCCAATGATATTCAATTTGTACATTGAGGAAGCTATAAAGGAAAGCAAGGAAAAATTTGGAGAAGGAATTAAAGTTCAGGGTAAAGAATTAAAAACATTGCGTTTTGCCGACGTCAGAGACAGCATAGGACCTGGAAGAGCAGCTGAACGGAATGGACAGTGTGCTGAAAGGTGCATATAAGATGGACATTAACAAGAGGAAAACTAGGGTAATATGGTGCAGTCTAAGAAAATCAGGTGATGCTGGAGGAATTAGATTAGGTGACGAAACAATAAAGGAGGTAGTTGAGTTTTGTTACTTGGGAAGTAAACTAACAAATGATGGTCGCAGTACAAAGGATATAAAATGCAGAATGGCAATGGATAGAAAAGCATTCTTGAAAAAGAGAAATTTGTTAACATCGAATATTGATTTAAGCCTAAGGAAGTCCTTTCTGAAGGCATTTGTGTGGAGTGTTGCCTTGTATGGCAGTGAATCATGGACGATAAACACTGCAGACAGGCAGAGGTTAGAGGCTTTTGAAATGTGGTGCTACAGAAGAATGCTGAAGATTAGGTGGGTGGATAACGTAAGTAATGAGGAGGTACTGAACAAAATTGAGCATGCCTTGACTAAAAGAAGGGATCGATTGGTAGGGCACATTCTTAGACATCAAAGAATTGTGAATATAGCACTGGAATAAAAGCCGCAGAGGAAGACCAAGAGATGGATACAGTAAGAAGATACAGACAGATGTAGGTTGCCGTTCTTATGTGGATTTGAAGAGGCGTGCTCAGGATAGGGTATTGTGGAGAGCTGCATCAAACCAGTCTCCGGACTGAAGGTCACAACAACAACAACTGTCGTTTGATGCAGCAGTTTTCGCGTATCTCATTGTTTATGACGCCATATCTCATGAACAATGTGTTGTAGGTGATCCTGACAGTTACGGCGACCGTCCTCATGGACTGAAGTTTACGTGTGCATTATTTCATAAACATTGGAAGAAAACTGTACATTTGTATACAATACGTACAGACAAACATACGGACACTCTACTTGATATATGAAAAAAAGCTAAGGTGCCCATTGATAATATAGCTGATGTTAAAATGCTATGTGGCTACGTATTAGGGAATAATATTTTTAGCTGTAAGATACAGTGTCCGACAACTCTCTACCTATTGAACCCATCACTGCTGGTGGTACCGGGACTGCGGCTGGTTAAGAGTATCTAGGTAGTGACATACCATCAGCCGTAAGTTTAATAGAAACATTCATTCTTTCACTACCAGTTTCGGCATTCAATTATGCCATCTTCAGATTCCTTCCATCGGATTATAATAAGTAGGGATATCGAAGCTGGCTTCGTGGATTTTTCTCAGTAGGAACCAATTACAACAACAGTTATAGTTGGATTTCTCTCAGTAGGAACCAACTACAACTGTTGTTATTGGTTCCTACTGAGAGAAATCCACGAAACCAGCTTCGATATCCCTACTTATTATAATCCGATGGAAGGAATCTGAAGATGGCATAATTGAATGCCGAAACTGGTAGTGAAAGAATGAATGTTTCTATTAAACTTACGGCTGATGGTATCTCACTACCTAGATACTCTTAACCAGCCGCAGTCCCGGTACCACCAGCAGTGATGGGTTCAATAGGTAGAGAGTTGTCGGACACTATATCTTACAGCTAAGAATATTATTCCCTAATACGTAGCCACATAGCATTTTAACATCAGCTATATTATCAGTGGGCACCTTAGCTTTTTTTCATATATCAAGTAGAGTGTCCGTATGTTTGTCTGTACGTATTGTATACAAATGTACAGTTTTCTTCCAATGTTTATGAAATAATGCACACGTAAACTTCAGTCCATGAGGACGGTCGCCGTAACTGTCAGGATCACCTACAACACATTGTTCATGAGATATGGCGTCATAAACAATGAGATACGCGAAAACTGCTGCATCAAACGACAGTTGTTGTTGTTGTGACCTTCAGTCCGGAGACTGGTTTGATGCAGCTCTCCACAATACCCTATCCTGAGCACGCCTCTTCAAATCCACATAAGAACGGCAACCTACATCTGTCTGTATCTTCTTACTGTATCCATCTCTTGGTCTTCCTCTGCGGCTTTTATTCCAGTGCTATATTCACAATTCTTTGATGTCTAAGAATGTGCCCTACCAATCGATCCCTTCTTTTAGTCAAGGCATGCTCAATTTTGTTCAGTACCTCCTCATTACTTACGTTATCCACCCACCTAATCTTCAGCATTCTTCTGTAGCACCACATTTCAAAAGCCTCTAACCTCTGCCTGTCTGCAGTGTTTATCGTCCATGATTCACTGCCATACAAGGCAACACTCCACACAAATGCCTTCAGAAAGGACTTCCTTAGGCTTAAATCAATATTCGATGTTAACAAATTTCTCTTTTTCAAGAATGCTTTTCTATCCATTGCCATTCTGCATTTTATATCCTTTGTACTGCGACCATCATTTGTTAGTTTACTTCCCAAGTAACAAAACTCAACTACCTCCTTTATTGTTTCGTCACCTAATCTAATTCCTCCAGCATCACCTGATTTTCTTAGACTGCACCATATTACCCTAGTTTTCCTCTTGTTAATGTCCATCTTATATGCACCTTTCAGCACACTGTCCATTCCGTTCAGCTGCTCTTCCAGGTCCTATGCTGTCTCTGACGTCGGCAAAACGCAATGTTTTTAATTCTTTACCCTGAACTTTAATTCCTTCTCCAAATTTTTCCTTGCTTTCCTTTATAGCTTCCTCAATGTACAAATTGAATATCATTGGAGAAAGGCTACAACCCTGTCTTACCCCCTTCCTAACCACTGCATCCCTTTCATGCCCTTCTACTCTGACAACGAAACGTAATAGTCAAGAATACCTTTATAAGATTTTTATCGCCATAGATAGCTTATTGGTTTTATATGACTAGTTTACTTAATGGATATTATACTCCGATGTAGGGACCTGAAAATGGCATATTTTATTGCCTAAACTGGTAGTGAAAGAATAAATGTTTCTATTACGGTATCTCACTTCCTATGTACTCTCGACATATGTGAACAACGTCCTACCATGTTGCAGAACGACATATTGACCATAGCTGTTTATTTTTTCTCAATGCTAGCGGTTTCAGTCATTTACCTTTACCAAGAGTTAGCCTGAAGTAGATGAAAGTTATCAAAGCATTAGTCACCCATATAAAACGTTACCAAAAATACAGTACGTTTCATGTGAAATGCTTACAGAGATTAGCTAATAGCTTAACATGTCGTAAAAGAAGAATTCAAAATTGTAACACGTTAACACCAAAAGAAGGATCTGTTGTCAATGTTTTCTCTTCATGCATTCATATCAGACAATAGTATAAAAAGCACCAGAATGTTACTTTGGTTCACACGTTTTATTTTCAGTGTCGGGCAATTAAATTAATATGCTATGTTATGTTTACACCAAAACAAAGAGGTGCTATTAAGTTTTTCACTTCAGACTATTATATTCAGATTAATAGAAATTACAATGTTACTTTTAGTGTCATAATCTGTACTGTTTGACAATTAACTCAAAAGGTTTTCGTAATTACGTTATTCTTTACTTTAGTATCTGAAATTACATTTATCGTCTCACATCCTAAATAGTCACTTGGTGTTTTATTGATGTAATGTAGATGTAATTGTAGAGTATATTACCATCACAACTTCACAGCAGTGAATATGTACGTATCATACTTCCACTTCATCATATTGTATAGCACTTTTTATAAGCATAGCAATCACATTCTTTACATCAATCACAGATCGTAATGAAGACCAAAGATGGTCATAGACATAGCATAACTGAATGCCCTATAATCTTTGTGCAATGAGATTTAATGTAAGCATGTTCGTTATCTTTGGTTTTTTAAAATAATTTTATTTCACACTCATCAATGTATGCTTCAGTCTGTAGCAATCAGCAACTGTGATAATATGAATGTCTAGAGCAATGACAACAAATATGTTGTTGTTATGGTCTTCAGTCCGGAGACTGGTTTGACGCAGCTCTCCACCTTACTCTATCGTGAGCAAGCCTTTTCATCTTCTCATAAGAACGACAACCCACATACACTTGAATCTGCGTAGTATACGTGTCTCTTGGTCTCCCTCTGCTTCCGTCTAATGCTAAATTTACGATTCCTCGATGTCTAAGAATGTGTCATACCAATCGATCCCTTCTTTTAGTCAGGGTATGCCAAAAATTCCTTTTCTCACCAAGTCTGTTCAGTATCTCTTCATTAATTATGCGATCTACCCACCTAATCTTCAGCATTCTTCTGTAACACCACATTTCAAAAGCCTCTATCCTCTTCCTGTCGGCACTGCTTATCGTCCATGTTTCACTCCCGTACAAGGCAACACTCCACACAAATGCCTTCGGAAAAGAATACCTTACACTTAAATTAATATTCGATGTTACAAATTTCTCTTTTTCAAAAATGCTTTTCTTCCCATTGCCATTCTGCATTTTATATCCTCTGTACTGCGACCATCGCATGTTATTTTACTACCCAAGTAACAAAACTCATCTAACACATTCATTGCTTCGTTACCTAATCTAATTCCTTCAGCATACTTATTCTTGTATTACGACATGTTAAGCTATTAGCTAACCTGTGTAAGTATTTCACATGAAATGTACTGTATTTTTTGTTAACGTTTTATGTGGGTGACTAATGCTTTGATAACTTTCATGTACTTCAGACTAAAGCTTGATAATGACAAATGACCGAAACCAGTAGCATCGAGAAAAAATAAACAGCTATGGTCAATATCTCCCTCTGCAATTATCTCAAAGCTGTTATGCCCCATCTGTTCACCGCCCTGCCATGTGTCTTATTCGAACACGAGAGAGGCCCAGGTAATAGTTCTCTCAAGGGGAGGCCACCAATTGTGAAATTCAGATTCGATTAATACTGCGCATAATGAAAGCTCATGGCCAGAGGTGTAATTTGGCAAAGCAGCAAGATGAAATTCGCAGCCGTTGTCGAGAGAATCGAAAGTTAAAAAAAGCCGTTGCGGTGAAATATCCTCTACGATCTCTACGATTAGTATTGTTGTACAGAGGCGTTGGTAATCCGAAGGTCGCCGGATCGAATCTCTCGGCATGCAACTTTTTTTCATTATTTGTTTTTTTGTAATTCAAATACACACACACACACACACACACACACACACACACACATATATATATATATATATATATATATATATATATATATATATATCTCGCACGAACCAGAGTGATAGTTATCATAGAAATATGGAAAGCAGAAAACAGCACGACATTGAGCACATCTGATAAACGATGCGTTTTTACAAGAACAATTGTATTTTTAAATTTATCTGTTGGGAAACACACCTCATTGACAATCTGAAAAATTGTTCTATCGTTCGTCAGGTTTGACTTACACTATGCGTATTCGTTTCGGAATATCGTTTACACTTCTTCCGTTAACTTTACGTGGTAAACATTATGAAGACAATTAATAACATTTGTGAAATACAACTTTGTTTGCGGAAAACATAATGATGTTCGAAGTCGCCAGTTGCATATAATATATTGTTTGAAAGTCGTTTGTCGGGGAAAAACTGGCGACTTTGAACATCAAATGCTATTAATTGTCTTCATGAATCTTCAATCTCTATATATAAAAGGAAGTGTCCCGATTGACTGACTGACTAACTCATCATCGCCCAGCCCAAACCACTGAAGATAGAAACTTGAAAATTGTGGAGGGTGTTGATCTTACTCTGTAGGCGTCATTTAAGAAGCTATTTTTCGATATTCCGTCCGTAAGGGGGTGAAATAGGGGATGAAACGTTTTTTGAAAATACGTAGCTATTTAGGCAATTTTGAAGCTAGAACTACAAAATTTCGGATTTTAATTCAGGGTTCAAATTTAAAAGACACGTGTTTCGGCATTTTTTATATTCGACAAATAAGGGGGTAAAATAGGTGACGCAAAAAATTGATTTTCAAAAATATGTTGCTGTTAACTCAAATTTTAAGCTATAACTACGAAACTTAGGATATGGACTCTTGATCCCGATTAAAAAAACACGTGTTTCGGTATTTTTGGAAATTCAACAACTAAGGGGGTAAAAGAGGGGATCAAAAATTCTTTTCGAAAACACATTGTTGTCAAGACAATTTTGAAGCTATAGCTACAAAAATTGGTATTTGTATTGTTCGTTATGATTTAAAAAATACGTGTTTCGGTATTTTTGGAAATTCAACCATCAAGGGGGTTATATTGGAGAGGGGGTGTGTTTTTCGAAAATCTATTGCTATTTAGGCAAGTTTGAAGTTAAAATTACAAATTTGGATTCGGGGTTCGAATTTAAAAGACACGTGTTTCGGTATTTTTGGAGGTGAAATACGGGATGCAAAAATTGATTTTCAGAAATATGTTGCTGTTCGAGCTATAACTACGAAATTTAGGATATGGACTCTTGATCGGGATTAAAAAAACACGTGTTTTGGTATTTTTCTAAATTCAACAACCAAGGGGGTAAAAGAGGGGATCAAAAATTCTTTTTGAAAACACATTGTTATCAAGACAATTTTGAAGCTACAGCTACAAAAATTGGTATTTGTATTGTTCGTTAGAATTTAAAAAATGCGTGTTTCGTTATTTTTGGAAATACAACCATCATGTGGGTTAAATTGGAGAGGGGTGTTTTCCAGAAATATGTTGCTATTTAGGCAGTTTTGAAGTGAGAGCCGGCCGCGGTGGCCGAGGGGACTGAGGCGCTTCAGTCACGGTCTGCACGGCCACTACGGGTTCAAATCCCCCCTCGGGCTTGGATATTTGTGCCGTCTTTAGTATAAGGTAGTTTATAAGTAGTTTGTAAGTTTAGGGATTGATGACCCCGTAGTTAAGTCCCATAAACTATTCAAACAAATTACAATTGAAGTTAGAACTACAAATTTTCAGATTTGGATTCGGGGTTCAAACGTACAAGACACGTGCTTCAGTATTTTTGGAAATTCGACCAATAAGGGGGTGAAATACAAGATGCAAAAATTGATTTTCAAAAATATGGCACTGTTAACTCAAATTTCAAGCTATAACTACGAAACTTAAGATATGGATTTTTCATCATGATTAAAGAGAAACAACTGGGGCAGCCGACGCATGCGAAGCAGCGGGGGTTCGGCTAGTATATATATAAATATATAGTGTGTGTGTGTATACATTTGAATTACAAAAAACAAATACTGTAATAAAAAAAGCTGCTTGCCGCGGGATTCGAACAGTCGACCTTCGGATTACCAACCCTAGCGCTTACCGCTACGCCACGCCTCTGTACAACATTACTCGTAGAGATCGTAGAGAGTATTTCACGGCAACGGATTTTTTTTAATTGTCGATTTTCTCGACAACGGCTGAGAAGTGCATCTTGTTGCTTTGCCAAATTACACCTCTGGTCATGAGCTTTCATTATGCGCAGTATTAATCGAATCTGAATTTCACAAGTGGTGGCCACCCCTTGTGAGAAATGACGACTGGGCCTCTCTCGTGTTCGAATAAGACACTTGGCAGGACGGTGAACCGATTGGGCATAACAGCTTTGAGATAATTGCAGAGGGAGATATTGACCATAGCTGTTTATTTTTTCTCGATGCTACTGGTTTCGGTCATTTACCATTATCAAGCTTTAGACTGAAGTAGATGAAAGTTATCAAAGCATTAAGCACCCATATAAAATAGAGAGTATTTCACCGCAACGTCTTTTTTTTAATTGTCGATTTTCTCGACAACGGCTGAGAAGTGCATCTTGTTGCTTCGCCAAATTACACCTCTGACCATGAACTTTCATTATGCGCGGTATGAATCGAATTCTAATTTCACAATTGGCGGCCTCCCCTTGTCAGTAGTGAAACCTGCTCCTTGGACTTAGGAACCGCATCACAGGCCGCACCTGCGGCGGTATTAAATTAGCCGGCACCTTGCCCCTCCTCCAGAGCCAGGTGCCTCACACCCCGCGCCGACCGCAAAGGCAGCCGCAGCAGCCGCCCCCGCCGCCCCCGCCGCCCCCCGCCGGCTGCCCCCGACAGATGGTACTGGCGGGCGGCCGCCTCCCGATATTGTGGGAGTATTTCAGCCGGGCTATTACTCCCAACTGTGGCCACGCCGCGGACTCCAAGTTACGTGACCGAGGACAGCGCGCTACCGTCTTCACGAACACAGGCGCCCACACAGTTCGCCTCCTCGCAAACTTGGTCTCTGTCCTGGTCCGAATTCCTGTCCTCTCAGAGACGCTAACGTAACCTCCGGCTGCCCTGGTTGTATTCCGGAATGGAGCAGAAAAGAATGTGGTGAATTGAGGAATATGAATATACTAGTAGCTGCGGGCGGGCGCGGCAGATATTCCACTCGTCCCAAAGATATTCCACTCAACCACAACAGTGGCGCGCCAGACGGAGAAAGTCAGAACTAAATGTACAAAGTGCATGAATGCAATGCTGTAGCATTACAAACACCACATAATGACACGAAGTGCGCGATTAGTGTTTTCAATTATTTAAAAAAAAATCTCACGGGATAAAAGGAAAGGATCTCTTTATTCAATAATGATAATACACCAACACATCTCCTTGAACAGTAAACTTCTTCTCAAAAGGGCCAACAACTTTAACCCAAATATGTACTCCCTCGCCGACAGAAACACGTCTTCTATTCCTAGTTCTCAAACACAATGGCTTATCAGAAATAAAGTATGAAGTACCAAATGGCTTGTTAGGTACCTCACCAATACTCCATGTACGAAAACATATAATATCCCTCTCGTTGAAAGATTCCAATCCAGGTTTCTTAGCATCACTTGTTCGTACCAAAGCAACTGTAAGCCATCCAGAACCACCAAAAACTTCAGTACTTCTAATACTAAAATCAAATCTGGCTCCAACAAATGTAAAACTACCTCGGTTGCACAGTGGTAGAGTGCCAGACTATGAATCCAAAGGTCGCGGGTTCGATCCCCGCCAGTTCCTAGGATTTTAATCTGTCACTTTCCACTTCTTTCACCTCTTGCAGTATTGCTCGTGTGAAAAATGCCGAGTAGCACCGTGGTTCGGAACCCACGTTAAACTGTAGGTCCCCCTATAACTGGCTGGGTAAGTCGGTTCGAAGGTCGGAGGAGGCAACGGCATACCACCTCCAAACAGGACCATGCCTAGTAAAGCACTGCGGTTTTCAAACTAATCTTCGGATTGTTGACTGCTTTACCTTACCTTTAATAAATCTAGTTATGGATATACACCACGGTGATTTTACCAAGGATCACCTATGGGGCGGTCGTGTGGTGGAAGATGGTAGAACAGCAGGTTGCTGCTAAGGAGCTTGGTAAGGTGCAGAGATTAGCCTGCTTAGCCATAACAGGTGGAATTAGCAGCACACCAACTGCTGGGATCACTACCGTCTCTACCATAGGGGCACAAAGGGCACGTGTCTAGGGCCCACAGCCTGATGGGGGCCCCGAGAGACGTTCCTTTCTCCTAGGCAATGACATTTTTAAGTCAATTTTTGTCGCACTTTTTCATTATACACAGAAATTGTCTCAATACGCGTCATATATAGTACGGCAAGTGACTTGGCTTGCTGTATACATGCAAAATCGTAGTTATTATTCCGGGACTTAGCAAGAAGAACACACAGCGACAAACATTATAGTTTCCTTTCTGAGTTAAAACAAATCTATTCTGAACAGTTGAGAAACAGGTGCAAAAATTTGCAGAATCTTATCATGCAGACGTTAATGCTGATGACCTCGTAACAGAATGTTATCATTTAAAACAATATTTGAAGAAAACATTCCAAATGAATCTTCAGAGGTAAGTAAGTATATTATCCTTACATTCTTTAATAAAAGCAGATACAACAGAAGAAACCTTTCCGAATGTAGAAGTTGCTACCCGGATATTTCTTTGTCTGATGGTAACCAACTGCAGTGGAGAGCGTTCATTTTCCCAGTTAAAGTGAATTAATAATGAATTACGAACGACTATGCTACAGGAACGCATTACTAATTTGTCAGTCATGTGCATAGAAAGTGACGACCTTCAACAGTTGGACTTTAAAGACATAATAGAAGATTTTGCATTTCAGAAATTCCGAAAGAAACCTTTAGCACCAACCTAAGTCCAATTTGCAAAACAGTAATCACTATTATTTTATTTGTGAATTTCTAAATATACTAACCAATAAATTAACTAAACAAATGTAAGTCATTCTTATGAGTTCATTCAAAGGAAAATTCTGTTTCGTTGTAGGGGCCCATAATCTGTGTGTCAGTTATCTGCATAGAAAGAGACATACTCGAAAAATTGTATATTTTGTATTATGGGACTCTAAAGAAATCATTAATTTCAATGAAATACTAATTTGTGGAACTAATAATTAGTATTTGGTTTGTAATATTTTAACCAATTAAGTCACTAAATAAATGTACACCATTCTGATGCATTCATTTAGTCTGTTTTAAGGGCCCCAAAACACTTGAGTGCCCAGGGCCCCTGCATGGCTTAAGACGGCTCTGGCTGGGATGGAAACCATGCTGGATATGTCCCCATTACACCTTTGGGTCAAGATGGAGGCAGCGGCTGGTGCATACAGACTCAAAACTGGCAACAACTGGAACTCTTTGCGATATCCAGAATCACACTAAAATAGTGAGTGAGGTAAATATAGGAAAGGTTGGGGAAATACCAGCCGACTATATCATAACCCCATACTGCTTCAATAAGCCTTTCAATATAACAACTGGAAGTAGGGAGCAGTGGGAGAAAATAGTTCGACACCGTACGGGGGATATTGTCTGGTTCACTGACGGGTCAAAATCATACCAAGGCTTTGGGGCCGGGGTATACGGGGTGCAGCCAAGACTGGAGGGCGTCATCTCTCTAAGGAAACTGGCCTCAGTATTCCAGGCCGAAATCACTGCCATCAGGGCGTGTGTGGAGGAGAATTTGCGTAGGTGCTACAAAGATCGTATCATCTATATCTATTCAGACAGCCAGGCAGCCCTGCGATCACTGGCAGCCCCTGCAACAAGGTTTAAAGTTGTTGCAGAATGTCACAGGGTTCTGGTGGAGATAGGGGAAAGCAATAGAGTAAACCTATTGTGAGTCCCTGTCCACTCGGGGATCAGTGACAACGAACATGCCGACAGATTAGCCAGGACGGGGGCAGAGACTCCATTTATTGGACCGGAACCTGTCCTGACAATCACCAAGGCAATGATGAAATTGGAGCTACGTAACTGGCTCAGAAGACAGCACGTAGAATATTGGACCAAAGTCCATCAACAAAAACATGACAAGGCGATGATGCCAAAGCCATGTTTTAAAAGAAGCTCTGCATTCCTGGGCCTGAACAGGAGGGAGATTAGACTCAGGGTTTGATTGCTGACAGGCCATTGGAATTTCAGAAACCACCTACATACAATTGGAATAACTGAAGAGGACCCTAAATGTAGGATCTGTGCTGACGGTGATGAAACTGCATCACATGTATTCTTGCATTGGAGAGTAAAGGCACAGAACATTTGGGATAACCAGACCCGAAGAAATTGTGTCTAATAAAGAACTGGTAAAGGGAGTCCTTGCACTGTTCACGGGCATTGGTTGTCTTTACTAGATATACAATGAGCGATACCGCACAATAAACTTAGTTTCGGTGCGGGGAATGGCGAGTTGAACCAAGACTGTTTTGGCTTCCCTGGAAAAATCCAATCAAATCAATGTAGGTAGAGAGGTAAAATTTAACTCACATGCTTGCAATGACATGGGGTTTTTATCAAAACAAAATAAATAAATAAATAAAATAAAATTTCAAAAAATGTCCGACATCTGATCAGAAAATAAATAATAACCATAACAAATTAAGACAAAGCAAAGATGATATTGTTTACAGGAAATGCTCAATATTTTCACCATAATTCCTCAACAATAGCTGTAGTCGAGGAATAATGTTGTGAACAGCACTGTAAAGCATGTCCGCATGACGAAAGTGGCGGCTGAGAACACGATCATCACCAAATGACGCGCGCAAGGGATCTTTGACGCTTCTTGCAATATTTTGATTTTTTTGGGTTCTAATAAAACCCCATGTCATTCCAAGCATGTGTGTCAATTTTTTCCTCTCTATCTACATTATTCTGTGATTTATTAAGATTTCAAATTTATACTGACTTTTTGATCACCCAGCAGATGTAGATTCCTTCTGAATATCGCCATTTGACAGTATTGCACTAAAAGCCTCATGGCATTCCCTCTATTTTCTTCCTATAACATTAAAACCTTACAACGCCATCTTATACCAGAAAAATTAGAAAATAATAGTTACAGTCTTTTGTTTTTCTTGATGAAACGTCTCTCAATAGCGAGTTGTGAGCATAAAGCAGAGTGTCCGTACATGTGTGAGTTTGTGTGAACGTATTGCATGCAAATCTACATTTTTGTTCCAGTCTCTATGAAATTTTGCACACTTGAATTTCAAACCAAGTACGTTTAACCCTTTCGAACCTAACCGAACACGTATGACCCATAAGAAGAGCCAAGTAGACTTTTGTGATAAAGAGGTATCAATTTAGCAATGAATTTGCACCTGACAGTGTTTTAACTTCCCTCCTAGAGGCTGGACTAGTATGATGAATGTACAGTGAATAGAAAGGCAAAAGATGGATCTAAAATGGGTGTATAATGTCCAGTGGCACTCAAAAGTTAAAAAGACTTTATGGGTGGCGTGGACAAGGCTGATCAGATGAGTACACTGTATGATTTAGAGCCAAAATCTGATTAATAGTGGAAATAAGTGTTCTACAAACTGTTGCTAACTAGTGTTGTAAATGCCTGTACATTGCAAAAGAAAATTCAACCCAAGACGAAAACATTTTCTAGTCAACCTACAGAGCAATGTCTGTTTGCCAACAGACAAAAGACTGCCTAGGTACTGCGGGAATCCTGAACTGCACGCCCTCCTACGAGAGCTAGAGATATGCAAAATGCAGGCCTATACCTCCCTGAAGATGGACCTAGACGAAGAAGAAGGTGTGTTTTGTTTTCCAACAACAAAAAGGAAACAAGAACAAAAACTATCTGCAAAATGTGCCAAAGTTCATTATGCAAAATGTGCATTGCACCGTATCATATGTAATTTTATAATAACTTGGACATGTGTCAAAATCTTTGATAGGAAATTAGCACCAAAAGTTTTTACAACTTAATGTGATGATGAAACTGAATGCGTACGTCTTGCTGTTGGGTACCGATGGGAGAACGTATCTACCACTCAGTGATGCTATTGGGACACCAGTGTCTTACGCAATGCGACTGTTGGGACACTAGTCTCCCAGGGCTTAATTGCACCAAGTGACATCAGAATAAAAAGATGTTTTCGTAATTTTATCACGACCAATAAAATACTTTCTGGTCAAAAGAAGAACTTTTAAACAATCCGTCTTGAAAGGGTTACGGATCACGTACAGCATATAATTCAAGAGATATAACGTCATAAACAATGAGATGCGCTTAAAACTGCTGCATTATGTGATGATGTTCACTATTTTCTCCTAAACCACTGGACGATGTCAGTAAAATTTGGTGCACATATTCCTTACCGTGAGGTAACAATTGCTGTAGGGGTAAGAACCGCGTACTACACGTGGTTCACGAGATATCTCATAAACAATTCGAATTGCAAAAAAACTGCCACTTCACTGTGTGGGAATGAGAGTTCTTACGAACTTGCAACAAATTTTAAACATAATTTCAAACCTTTATTATAATTTTACTCGCTGACAACCACAGCAATAATTTGAAAGGAAAAAAGTCGTCGCTTACTACTTCTCCCCTGTTCAAAGACTAAAACTTCGGCATTCGGTATAACGTTACAGTTAATACACTACAAATTGTAATCGCAAGAAATTTTACATACATTATACAAACATATAGCTGAATAACCGTACTAGCAACAGATTTTGGAGATATACACCACTTATACAATTGTATATATACCTGCAAAATTGTACAATTGACAACATTTAATTAAATGAGGTCGTTTATACTGCGCTCGGTAAAAACTGTCGCATAATGCACCAAGTTTTAATCAATATCTTATTTACTACCGAGAAACTCCTGTATTCCACTCAGCTGGAGGAAATCTGTGAAAAATACCATTGCTATTAATAACTTTGAACTGTGAAGCGCACACGGCGCAGGCGAGAGCGATAAACCTCTATAGAGCTACGAGGAAAGTGCGAGAATGAAACAGTGCACATCCAACGAATACTCATTATTTCCAACAGGTCCACTTTTTTAACTTCAAGAGACTTTCGTCCCCAGTGAGACTTGTATTTTCTATTACGATTAATAAATCACAGGGCTATAGATTAAATACTGCAGCGTGGATTCGTCATCTCCATGTATTTGACATGTAGCTTTTTTTTCGATTGCTCAGGGTAGGCTCACTAAAAAAATTATTTATATTAGATCCTGGACAAGTGACAAGAAATGTTGTTTGCAGTGAATTTTGAATGAATTAAACGTTTGGATTTTACATATCATTTGTATTTTGCTTACAATATTTCTTTGTCTGCCGCGACGGATTACCCGTGCGCACAGGCGCGCCGTGTTGCGGTGCGCGCAGCCGTTTGCCGTCGGGGGTTCGAGTCCTCTATCGGGCATGAATGTGTGTGTTGTCCTTAGGTTAGTTTAGTCTGTAAGCTAGGCTGAGTGCATATTTCACTTATAGTTTTGTGCATTATGGAAGCAGCCTTACTTGTTATATATTATATAACATGTTTTTAGAAAAATGGATAGGAGAAGTACTACGTCAAGGGTTGAAAAGATAAGTATATACCCGGGCAACGGCAGCTCTTCATCTATGTCTTGTGCCCACTTAATACGCCAACAGATTGAGGTGGGGTTGATCTATCCTCGGCTCTGCAAACGTTGCGTGGCTATCTCCCTTCCTGTCTCCTCCACATATCATTATCCATGATCTGTTTTAGGGCCTTTACACTTTAAACTGCCATTTCAACAATACAAACTCACAATCATCCCCCTAAGAGATTTCTACCGACGTCCTCTCCCACAAAAAGTCCGATTTGGTATTTATGTATTCCCTACCAAACCCAGTCAACACTCCGACTCCCCTCTCGTATTCTCCCTCCAATCTCACCACTCCTAATTCTTACCCTTTACTGATATGTGTTTTGTTCAAATGTTTGTAAATCTATGTGACCAAACTGCGTGGTCATCAGTCCGTAGCTTACAAACTACTTGAATTAAGGTAAACTGACCTAAGGACAACACACACACCCATGGCCCAGGGAGAGCACGAACCTCCGACGGCGAGCAACCGCGCGCTCCGCAGCGAGGTGCCTTATACCGCTCGGCTACTCCACCGCGGCTTGTTAACATGGGCCACATACTCAACCAGAACTTATCAACTGCCTTCCTTCAGTATAACTGGCTTTTACCTTAATATCCACTGTTCCCACCAAAAGTACCCCTAATTTTTTCCACCCAAGTCCCTCAAAATTTCTTTCACCCATTGCAAAAACCCAATATTTTATTTGAACCACGTCATTAGAAAACTTTCACTCTATTTTGTTCCATGTTTGTCATTCATCATACAGTGATATCCACAAATCGCATATATTCAAAAATTATACTTCAAAATAAAGCTTCTTACAAAATGCCCACCGAAAATTATTGCAGATACATGATTTGAGAGGTTTAGATCATATTCACCAAAATGTTCGAGAGACAGTCGTGTCAATCAATTAGGGTATCAGTTGAGATATCTAGAATCTGAAGTATTCTCATCGACAGTA
This sequence comes from Locusta migratoria, assembly GCA_026315105.1. Taxonomy (NCBI): domain Eukaryota; kingdom Metazoa; phylum Arthropoda; class Insecta; order Orthoptera; family Acrididae; genus Locusta; species Locusta migratoria. The sequence continues at coordinate 82,744,457 of CM048751.1, read as the reverse complement.
TGTACTAATATGTTTCGACGACTTTCTGACATTGCTACCAAGGGGAGGCAAACGAGGTAGTGGTAATGACAGAAATTTGCTGGAGATGGGGTTGGTGTAGACCTGTGATTACTCTACCAAACTAATTACACAAGCATTTAGTTTCAGATAGTGTAGTGAGCAGGTAGCACAATGCAACAAGAACGTGACTTACCCTAAGCTATGGCATGGGGACCCATAGGAAGATTATTAGCGGTACAGGGAGGGGACTGCAGCTATTGGAGTATCTGAAAGTGTAATTTCCAGTACCTGAACACGATTTCAGACTAGAGGAACTGTTAAAAGAAGGCTAGGCCGTGCTCATGCACGGATAACAACAGCAAGATATGACCGTTATCCCTGGTTATAAGCCGGTCGCGACAGTAGGCCTGCAACGCACCTTCCAGGCAGCAAACGGCTGCGTACTAATCCACGACACTATCTAGCCCGCAGAAACTGGGCAGAGGATTGAGGTCATAACGAATGGTGCCAGGTTGTGTTCATAGATGAGTCTTTGTATTTAGCAAGATAATAGTCGTTGCCTCATATGAAGAGAACGTTGAACTCGGATCAATTCTGCTTATCTTCAGGAAAAATCACTATGTCAATGGCGAACGTACAAACCTCAATGTCGTTCAGAATGACTCTGACTGCTCAGGGGTATAGAGACAAGATCCTACGACTTTTTATTGTGCCCTACGCTGTTGCCATAGGAGACGGGATCCTGGTGGATTATAACGCTCGTCCCCACCGAGCTGCACCGGTGGACAACACAACTGAAACTGGAGTGGTCCAGTTTGTTCACCGGACTACAATCCGAGGGAGCATGCCTGTGATGTACTTGGCAGACGTGTTGTAGCCACACCAGCACCTCTCACATTGGTTGCAGAACTAGACATTGCACTCATGGATGAATGGCCGAATGTCCCTCAAGATAACCTCATATTGTACATGCGCTATAGGTGTTAACTGTACTGGCCGTACGAGGTGATCACACACTGCATTTGACAGCAAGAAGAATGACTTTTTCACTATCGCGTTAGACCCATGGTGCCTCGCTGTAAGTGAACGTCTTGTAAACCTCAAGTAAATATCTGAGACAGGAAAATATCGTAATGTATCACACACAAATTACAGTTGAAACCAATACCTCAAATATATATAATGTCTCACCTTACCCGACAATTGTGTTGAACAGTGTAGAAAAACAACATTTCACTTATCTTTATTGCTCATGAAAACTGAAAAGTAGTACGACAATGACCCAGGAATTCTGAATTTTGTGTCACAGATTGCAGCATGTTCTTGTACCTATAATATCGGGTAACACGTCTTCTCGCACTGATGCGTGGCCGTTTTCGTCTTGGCTTTCTGAGCACTCTATCATCAAGGATTTGTCGGATCAAATTGTCCCATTATTCAAAAGAGATGGGCGTAGATCTCTCAGCTCGGTCACGTCCGTAGACAGCCCACTCCAGTCCATCCCAGAGGTGTCGAAAGAGTTTATGTCTCGAAATAGGCTAGCCATTATAATAATCCGATGTCGTTATCACGAAGAAACGCATTCGAGAGATGTGTACGATGAGCGTAAAGATTTTTATCGACTAAGAGGAATCTGTCACCGAAATTCGGCCGATGTGGTTGCATTATAAGTCGAAGGATGTGATTTCAGTACCATACATCAAAGACCACCATTGACGTACGGTGATACCTATAATGTTCCAGCCTAGCTATTAATGACTGAGATTAACAAATTTACGGAAGGAAGTGGTTTGAAGTTGTAAGTTCTGAAAGACCGCAGTCAGAAATTTTACGAAAAATATTTTGGAAATCTATTACATGCATTTAAATGAAATAACAAGCTAATTAACGGTGGAGTGTTGTGCAGGCAGAATATTACAAAAAGAATCGACGAGCGGTTACCTTTAACAAGAGATCCATCAGTGGTTGAAATTTAGCTGTAAATGAAATTTTCAGAATATAATAACCACTCGCCGAACAGTTCGTCAATATCAAACTACGACTCGTGTAGCAGACTGTGAAATAAGGTTAGGTACATGATAAAATTGGGATAGGAACATTACGAAAGACAAACACATCGGACTTCCATAACTTTTACAAGAAAATAGACTGCACATTCTATGATCGGTAAATGATAATAATATTGAATAAATTCTGAAAAGGGGTGGCATGCTACACGAAATATCACCATTCAGTATTAACTAAAACAGTGCCATCCATTGCTGCAGTCATGCAACATGGTTGAAAAAGACATCATGGGCGGATTGATGAAAAGGCAAAATTATTAATAAAAATTCATAAGTGCAAATTTAAGTGAGAAGTGGGGTTTATTGATAAAAGAAAGATCCGCGCACACCACATATATTTACCTTACAGTACAGAGGCCACATAAAATGATGAAGTCCTACAACACTTGTCTGCAAGATACCATCAATACGGAGTACAAGACAACTTACTGTATTGTGCCTTAAAAAAATCGAAGTCATGTTCTTCAATGGTTTTCTCTGACATTCATAGATAATTAGTTTTCAATGCCGAAATTATATAAAAATAAAAATCTTTTGATAATGACGAGTAAAGGGAAACCGTGTCATTATATCCCAAATAATACCACTTGGGGAAATAAAACAGGGGGAAATAAAACAGTAGAAGAGGAATGGGTAGCATTGAGAGATGAAATAGTGAAGGCAGCAGAGGACAAAATAGGTAGAAAGGCAAGACCTACAAAAAATCCTTGGATATCACAGGAAATACTAAATTCAATTGATGAAAGGAGAAAATGAAACAGGCAAAATGGAATATAGACGACTAAGAAATGAGATTTACAGGAAGTGCAAAATGGCTAAGCAGGAGTGGCTAGAAGCCAAATGCAAATCTGTAGAAGAATGTATAAGAAGGGGAAAAGTAGATACCGCCTACAGGAAAATAAAAGAGAAAAGAAAAGCAACTCTACGAATATCAAGAAATCGGATGGGAAACCAATTTTTAGCAAAGAAGGGAAAGCTGAAAGGTGGAAAGAGTACATAGAGCAGCTCTACAAAGGAGGTGAACTGGGAGATGATGTTATAGGAAGGGAAGAGAAAGATCAAGAGGAAATAGGAGATACTATACTGAGAGATGAATTTGACAGAGCCCTGAAAGACCTAGGTCGGAACAAGGCCCCAGGAGTAGATGACATACCCTCAGAGCTACTGATGTCTCTGGGAGAGCCAGTCATGACAAAACTATTTGAACTGGTGTGTAGGATGTATGAGACAGGCGCAATACCGTCAGACTTTAAGAAAAATGTAATAATCCCCATTCCAAAGAAATCAGGCGCAGACAAGTGTGAAAATTACAGAACCATCAGTTTGATAAGTCATGGTTGCAAAATTTTAACACGAATTATCTACAGGAGAATGGAAAAGCTGGTAGAAGCTGACCTCGGGGAAGATCAGTTTGGGTTCAGGAGGAATGTAGGAACCCGGGAGGCAATACTCACTTTACGTCTTATCGTAGAAGATAGATTAAGGAAAGGCAAACCTAGATTTTTAGCTTTTGTAGATTTGGAGAAACCGTTCGACAGTGTTGACTGGAATACACTCTTTCAGATTCTGAAGTCAGCAGGGGTAAAATACAGGGAAAGGAGAGTTATTTACAACTTGTACAAAAGCCAGACCGCAGTTATAAGACTCGAAGGGCATGAAAGGAAGAATCAGTTGGGAAGGGAGTAAGACAGGGTTGTAGCCTTTCTCCGATGTTATTCAATTTGTACATCGAGCAGACGGTGAAGGAAAGCAAGGAAAAATTTGGAATAGGGATTAAAGTTCAGGGGGAAGAAATAAAAATATGACATTGTAATTCTGTCAGAGACAGCAAAGGACCTGGAAGAGCAGTTGAATGCAAGAGCAAAACAAAAATAATGGAATGCGATGCTGAAGGAATTAGATTAGGTAACGAAACAATGAAGGTGGTAGATGAGTTTTATTACTAGGGTAGTAAAATAACATGCGATGGTCGCAGTACAGAGGATATAAAATGCAGAATGGCAATGGGAAGAAAAACATTTTTGAAAAAGAGAAATTTGCTAACATCATATATTAATTTAAGTGCATGGAAGTCTTTTCTGAAGACATTTGTGTGGAGTGTTGCCTTGTACGGGAGTGAAACATGGACGATAAGCAGTGCGGACAGGAAGAGAATAGATGCTATTGAAATGCTGAAGATTAGGTGGGTAGATCACATAACTAATGAAGAGGTACTGAACAGCATTGGTGAGAAAAGGAATTTTTGGGATACCCTGACCAAAAGAAGGGATCGCTTGGTAGGACACATTCTTAGACATCGAATAATCGTAGATTTAGCATTGGAGGGAAGTGTGTGGGGTAAAAATCGCAGAGGGAGACCAAGAGACGCTTGTAGTGAACAGATTCAAGTGGATGTGGGTTGTCGTTCTTATGAGGGGATGAAAAGGCTTGCTCAGGATAGAGTTGGGTGGAGAGCTGCATCAAACCAGTCTCCGGACTGAAGACCATAACAACAACAATACCACTTGCTGAACACTACGACGTTCAGACTGACCAAGATCCATTCACAAACGACTGTGAATATTGTTGAAGGCAGAAGCGAGCTTGGTCGGTGAGTATCACTTGATGCCAATTCTGATGACCCCATCCAGCATGTTGTTGAACCTATCTGTAACGTGCTGCGTGGTGTGTCGATGTTGGCCTCGCTTTGAACTTTGTGAGTGAAGTTGGTTATCACAGAGCCTACTACGTACAGTTTGATTCGTAGCTCGACGTCCTATGGTGGCACGAGATTCATTATTGAGTATGGTGGCGTTTCTCTCAGGGGTTCTCTGTGGTATCAGCTGCTATGGGAAGGTTTGAGCGGCCAGAGGGAGAAAAGTCATCGAGACTCTCTGTATTTCTATTTGTTCTCCACGTCCGAACAGAATCGCTTTGGTTCTCCCCGAGCAGTGTGTAAACTTCCTTTGATGAAAATTCCTTCTTCCAGAAAGGATCATTGTAAATTACAATCATATTTCTAGGCTTGACAGGCCTACAGTTAACTCGTGTACATCCTTCCTCATCTAAGGGGTGGAACTGATCGGCCGTCTTATCCATTTCGTCCCATTGGCACTGTCTATTCTTGGTTGTTTACTTCTTTGTGCGGGTTTAGTGTCAACTACAAACAAAGTGAGGAACTGTGTTCTTGATGAAAGGTACGTATTTAACGTCAGTGTTGAGAAGACTTTGAAGCCGAGGTGATTCAACTTCTTTTTATGTATTGTAGATTTACTGATCAAATTTGCATCAATGTATGTGGCATAAGTGCTCGCACCATTTGATTACATTGTTATAGAAAATTTACTACAACACCAACAAATTGAAAACTTTAGAGAATGTGACACTTTTCAACTCAGTCTACATCAATTTATTACAGAAAGGGGTGTTAACATTTGGACAGGCTGACTGAATCACAGAAAACGAAGTAATCCTAAGGGCTAAGTTTTTAACAATTGATTTTTCGGAACCTGTGATGGTACGAGACCGTGCCTTGGCCAACAGTCGACTGTTTGGTGGCGTTTCCCGCCTTCGCCCCTTGTCTACAAGGCCAGGACGGAATTAGTGCAGTGTGCCCGCGGTACTGCATGATAAACCGCGTCGCCACGCCATGCAAACAGCAGCCATAATGAGGACACGCCAGACCGTAATGGCGTCGTACGTTACGATATTCTGGGCGCCTCTGCCGCCTCCAACGCTGCGGCAACACACCAGCAGATAAAACACTCGAGCGAAATTTACGTCTCTTGTGCGCTGACGCTTTGGTGAAAAGAGGCGCTTTATACGACCTCGAGCATGAGTAAAACGTACCAAGGTTATTTTTCGAATCTTACCCTCTGATGAATCCAAACTAAATCACTTATCACTAATTTTATCATTGCGAACTGATGTTAATAAAGTATTCAAAAGTAACTGTTTTCAGTAGTTTGGAAGCTCAGAGGCAATTATTAGATTGGTCTCACAGAAACGTTTGCATAATCTGTGACTTTTCCTTAAGGAGGCACATAACTTTGCCTTATTTTTGTATGGTCACGTTATATTCTGTGGAGTAAAGGTTTCTTGCCTATATACACTAAAGAGCCAAACATTCTGGTACATTCTATATAGAAAGAACAGTCTAGAGAGCAAAAAAAAAAAAAAAAAAAAAAAAAAAAATATTTTTTCGGCTAGTTTCGGTCTTATTTTAGATTATCTTCAGGAAATTAAGCTCCATTGATGTTGTGGAATTGGAAGGAAACTTGTAGCTTCTAGTACGTCGTCACTGGTGTTGTTTTGCTTGTTTGTTTTGTTTTGTATAGCTTATGGGACTTAACTACGGGGTCATCAGTCCGTAAACTTACAAAATACTTTATGAACTAGCTAACACTAAAGACGGCACAAATATCCATGGCTGAGGGGGGGATTCGAACCCCCGACCGTAGTGGCTGTGCAGACCATGACTGGAGCGCCTCAGTCTCCTCGGCCATCGCTGCCGGCACTGGTGTTGGGACTACTGCTCAAGAAGAAGTTCTTCATGGGCCTATTACTTTTGTGCCTGCAAGATATGACTTTACTGTGAAGACCACTGAAGTTTTTGGTGGTTCTGGATGGCTTACTATTGATTTTGTTCGTACAAGTAATGCTAGAATGCCTAGTCTTGAGTCTTTCTGTGAGAGAGATGTTATTGCTTATCGCACTTGGAATATTTCTGAGATACGTAGCAAGAGTTATGGCACTTCTTCAGAAAAGCACACGTCTCCCAATCGGGTCCTCAAACAAAATGGCTTATCAGAAACGATATAAGAAGTAATAGGCCCATGAAGAACTTCTTCTTGAGCAGTAGTCCCAACACCAGTGACGCACTAGAAGGCTCCTGCCAGCTCCACATCATCAATGGAGCTTAATTTCATGAAGATGGTCTAAAATAACACCGAAACTAGTCGAAAAATTTTTTTTGCTCTCTATAATGTTTGTTAAGCTTATGGGACTTAACTACGGGGTTATCAGTCCCTAAACTTACAAACTACTTACGAACTAGGACGGCACAAATATCCATGCCCGAGGGGGGATTCGAACCCCCGACCGTAGTAACCGTGCTGACCGTGACTGGAGCGCCTCAGTCACCTCGGCCACCGCGGCCGGCTGCTCTCTAGACTGTTAATTTATATATAAATTTAAATAAGAGTGCTGTTTCCAATAAGAGAAAAAAAAATATTTCCAAAAACATGACTCTGGTATACGTTTGCATATGCAAACACAATGTAAACAGTGGACTGCGCTCTGGTCGCCAACATCAATACAGGAAAACAGATGTCTGGCGTAGGCGTTGCACACCTGTATGATACACAAAAGAAATCGAGTGCATTACATCTCAAGGGGATTACTTTGAATTGTGGAAATTTGAAGTTGATAAGTACATGAAAGTTCATTGAGATACTAAAAAAATTGCAGTTAATTTTTGATTAGACCTTGTTTATTGTTTTTTTCTGGTCTGAAACATACATAATAAAGCAGGTTATACAGGATTAGTTAAAAACGACGCAGTTTACAAAATTGTTGACCGTTAATTTCAGTTTTGTCCAAAACGAGGCGAGTAATACAGTATTCTCTGTTGTATAGTGACGGTTATTTTCTTTGCAGGTGGCTAGATACAGTCGGCAGGGAAGCTTGTACTGACCGGTCTGCACTTGCCACATTGTTTTCTTCAATGTATCCCTATCTTGCAATGTTCACTATTTACCTGCCCTCTCCAGACCTCGGGGCTTTCATATTAGCCAGTTCTGATCATGACCATGGGGTAAAGATTCTGAAAATGTCTTGCTTGAGGATTACGGGACGGAATTCTTGTAAATATGGTTCTAGGGCCAAACGTCGATTGTGGTAACTGCACAATATTTCGTTGTCGCAACGGGCCTTCAACTTCATATTCGATGGAAACGCTGGTGAATGAGCGACACATTGGTATTTATATCCTAAGAAGGTAATGCGGAGGTGTGAACGTGCCAAAATCGGTGGTCAATAGGCAGAATACCCCATTGGCAACGAGATAGGCAGCTACGTCACCTATCGGACTGTGAACAAAACATTTTGACCTTCGCACTAATCTGTCCATCATGCGATGCGCTGCCGACGGCTGCAACAGTGCCTCAAGCCGATATACTTCGTTCGTATCCGGGATGGCATGCGTCAATCGTTCAAATGTTCAAATGTTTGTATAGCTTATGGGACTTAACTACGGGGTCATCAGTCCCTAAACTTACAAACTACTTATGAACTAGCTAACACTAAGGACGGCACAAATATCCATGCCCGAGGGGGGATTCGACCGTAGTGGCCGTAGTGGCTGTGCAGACCGTGAGTGACGCGCCTCAGTCCCCTCGGCCACCGCGGCCGGCTGCGTCAATCGCAAATGTGGTCATCGTGATTTTACCATGCTCCGGTATTGCTCCCCACGGTAAGTTCGTAGCCGATGACCCTGTTAAACTGATTAGGAGAGCTTCGAACTTCCAAAGCCTCTCTAATTCGTTTTCCATTCCAGAGAACTGGAATAGAAGTTCATACTACAATGGTCAAAACAATTAGGAGATCAGTTGAGATATTTAGGTTCTAAAATATTGTCATCAGCAGAAGGTACTAAAATGGTTCGACTTCCTTCTGGTGGCATATGAGATCGTATCCCACAAGAGCTTCAGTGGTGACCAACAGGCTTGATGCTGAGGAATTTGAACGAATGGAGTTTCCAGGTTTTTCACCGGACTTAAACCCGATTGAGTATGTCTGGGATGCACTTGGCAGACGCCTTGCGGCCAGACCAGTACCTCGCACAACGGTTCCAGATCGGGATGTTTTACTGACGGAAGTGTGGCCAAGTACCCCACAAGAGCTGATTCATAACCGCGTATTGTCTATGCGACGCAGGTGTGTAACTGTCCTGGCCGTACAACGTGATCACAGTGGACAACGAGAATGACTTTTCATTACTGTGGGAGGCTCACAGTGCCTCGCTCTACGTAAACGCCGCCTAAACCTTAAGTAAAGAGTTGAGATAGGAAAACATTTAACTGTACCACAAACAAATTACAACTGTAATCAACATCTGTATAAAATAAGTTACAATGTGTATATTGCGTATGATATCGGATCGTGTCATTGTTTTGAATAGTGTATACGGGGTTCTGTTGTGATTGTAAAATCGATTTTCGGCCAACTTCGTCAATCAGCTGTTTCGTTTCAGGAGTGTCAGTGTAGCGGGACGCGAGCCTGTCCCCTGTGACGTGGCCGGCTCATTTTTCTTTCTTTTTTTTTCCTTTTTTTCATCTAGTAGATCAATAGCTTGAAGTCGTTCGTTAAGTTTATTTGTTGAATGGTTGGCTCAGCTTTTTTTATTACAGACGGCGTTCAGCCCCCTGACCGGGCGCCCTGAGTCACGGCGCCTGGCATCCTCGACCTTGCAAGTTCCCACGTGCCGTGAGAGGCCCCTCAGCAGACGGGGCAGGAGGTGGTACCGCACGCCTGTGGCGGCAGAGGCCGGCAGGCTGGGAGCAAGCTATCGATCAGGCCTGACCGGCCGCAACGAGCCGCCGTTTTCCGCTTCATTACCAGAGGGCTGCTGTTAGCTGCCGGCACCACTGGTTCTCTCACTGGGCGGCAACTCGCCTCTGGCTGTGGCCGGGGGTCATGTACACTGGTGTCCGGGTCATCTGCCTGTGACACACGTCAGGGTCAGCTTTTGTCCCGCAAGCTGCTGCATGTAGCAAACCAAGAGTCGCGGAGACCTTCCTCTAAGAGCGTCACACCTAGCTCCATTTACCAAATCCACCTGGTTTTCGGAATGATTTTTACACAAAGTTGAAGCTCTTGCTTAATTCGACCATGGGAGGTCGATGTATAATATGAAAAGATCTTTCACAGGTTTAGTCGCAGATGCTAAAAATTTAATTCATATATATTTTTAAAATTTAATATGTTTGTACTTATACATACACATAAATGCAACCACGGAAAGAAGCACAGACGTAGACACACACAAACACGCATGCATAATTCGTATGCGTTGAATATACATCACACACTCCTTTCCTTCATTTCTCTGTCCATCACTTCTCCCATTTCTATGCTTCCTTCTTACCTCGTTTTCGACTTAGTCTCTATTAGCTACATGAAAACCAGGTGTTGCTCGGCAATTCATTTTTTCCAATATTCAGTTAGTCTCCTGACCCCTCCTCTCTCTCTCTCTCTCTCTCTCTCTCTCTCTCTCTCTCTCTCTCTCTCTCTCTCCCTCTCTCCTCTCTCTCTCTCTACTCACCTGTGCCTCGTCGTCCTCTTCTTCTTCTCCTCCACCTTCTCCTATTACTCCTATCCATATTCCTCCAGTATTTCCTCCACCTATCTGCATCAGTTCCCTCCTGTCCCTTCTCTTCTCATCCCCTTCGTCTCATGCATAACAAAAATTACATTTCTCGATAATGAATTCATGGTGATCGCTCAAACGGTGTGAAAGTCTGGACTAAGGTACCCTCCGCCATAAAAGACATAGACATAGATGACACTAAATTAGTATCAGAGGCTTTTATGAAGTACCCTCCGCCATTGACGATGCGAATTATTATGTAAGCCTAGAGTGTGCCATTCCTCATATTTTGAAGTTCAAATGTGCAAAATTTTATTGGGACACTGCGCAGAATTCTAATCCAATCCGAAGTGGCTAAGGCCCCTAGTACATTTAATATATAAGTTTTTTTTCAGCTCTTCCTTTGAGTTTTCCAATTTTTTTTTCTAAACCATCACTGTATCAAAGCGAACGAAACAAGAGTATATATATATATATATATATATATATATATATATATATATATATATATATTCTAGTCGGTGAAAACATTTGTGATTTTTAAAACGACTAGTTCAAAACAATTGAGATAATATAGCCGGCCGCGGTGCCCGAGGGGACTGAGGCGCTCCAGTCACGGTCTGCACGGCCGCTACGGTCGGGGGTTCGAATCCCCCCTCGGGCATGGATATTTGTGCCGTCCGTAGTCTTAGCTAGTTCATAAGTAGTTTGTAAGCTTCGAGACTGATGACCCCGTAGTTAAGTCCCATAAGTTCTACAAACATTTGAACATTTTTGAGATAATATACAGCTTAATTATAATGACATAAAAGAAACGAAAATTTTAAAAAGCACGGTTATAACGTACGTAAAATTATTAAAAAATCTGTAATTTAAAAATAAATTGTAGCACCAAGGTAACGTCCTCAATCGAAAATAAAAATAATTTCGAGCTGTTCAGTGACCTGGTGCAAGACTTTCGGGTGGACGGCACTAGCCGGCAGTAGCCTATCCCAGTTATCAAATGTTTCAAATGTTTGTACAGCGTAAGGGACTTAACTACGGGGTCATCAGTCCCTAAACTTACAAACTACTTATGAACTAACTAATACTAAGGAAGGCACAAATATCCATGCCCGAGGGGGATTCGAACCCCCGACCGTAGTGGCCATGCAGACCGTGACTAGAGCGCCTCAGTCCCTTCGGCCACCGCGGCCGGCTATCCCAGTTATCCAACTGGGAAAAGTGGACCTACAGCTTAACGAGGTATCCGAGCCACGAGTCATTTATGGCGACTCCTCACATCGTTGAGAGGTGAAGGCTGGGTTAAAACTCAAAGTGCGGAAACAAAAGAAAATGTTATCCTAACGAGATTCAAGGTGAATACCAGCGTCAATTATTGTTCACTTACCCAACATACATAAAAATATTTAATTTCCTATGTGGGGCGAAAGGAAATTTCTTATGAAGGTCGGGAGTGGACTCCGTAAGTCCCATTCGTACAATGGCACCAGGTGGTATTGCCGCAGGATCACAAGTTATCCGACTGCCGGCGTGGCGCAATGGATAGCGTCACCGATTGCGGTGCTGAAGGTCGCCGGTTTAATCTCGTCCACCGGCAAAAATGTATTTCATTGTATTTATCATTTCCAGAATGTTCTAGATATTTCTTATGTTCACTTGTAATTTCTACGTGTTTCTTATGCTAACTATTCTGCTAATTTCTGGTACATTCTGTCTGTGTATAAATGTCAGAGCAATCAGTCCGAGAGGCAGTCAGTGCTGCGTGTATGTTTCAGTTCGCAATAAACCTGCTTTCAGTATAAGTGCTGTATTCATTTGACAACCCCGCCTTCGAAGTCAACCCTGCTTCCATTTCAACCCGGCAGTATCATATGCCTTGCGGTGCTTACGCTGAGTGAAAGCGGTACGGATGACAGACTAGAGAGCCACTAGATTGTCTATAGTGGAGCGGCCTTCGCGGCCCACTGCTGTTGGGCCAGGAGGCCCCCATGTGCAAGGATCCACATGAGTCGCCGTCTCTCCATCCGTTCGAAAATCCTACTCAGAACGTTATCGACTGCCAGCGGATCAAAACCTGATTTTATCACCGGGATGATGACACAATCCCGCCATTGGGATGGGAAGACACCGTCAGCCCAGGGGCGATTTAACAGGTCGAGCAGTTATAGTCCGGTGGCAGATGACTGAGAAACTGGCTATGAATTCGGTCAGGTCCAGGTGATGTATCAGGGCATGCAGCAAGGGCACTGTCGAACTCCCAGTCGCTAAAGGGAGCATTGTACGGCTACTGGCGTCCTTTCGAAACGAGATTGGCTTACGCTCTACTTGATGGCCCGAAAGTCGGCACTATAAGCTTCCGATGCACAGCTGTGTGCATAGTGTTCCGCCATGTATGCAGCGATAGTGGTCGGGGGACTACCCTGGATGTGGAGACAGGAAATTCCTGTCAGTAGACGGTACCTGTAATGGAGTCAAAATTAGGAACACACCCATGAGGGATAGGCCCCAGAACCAATGGTTGCAACATCCCTCTTCCAAGAGTCCTGCTTGCTCTGCTGAACCAGAGCTCTGGTCCGGAGTCAAAAACGATCAGATGCTATACGGAAAGGTAACGCCAATGCGCTCAAGCGGTCGCTGACGATCCAGGATGGCCTCGGAACTCTGGTGTCCATCACAGCACAGGCTTACCTCGCAGTGGACCAGGCGTGCATGGGACAGTGGTTTCAGCAGCGGAAATTATGGTGGCAGTAACCTCACGAACGGCAATTTCAACGTCAACGGGAATCTGATCCAGAAACACAGCAGATGATGTTTAAGATGGCCATTCAGCAGGGCAGAGGGACAATCGGGGCAGGCAGTATGCAGGCTGAGACTGTGGGAGCAACAGAAAAATGGGGAAATTGTAGCATGCAGGAGAAGTCTATGGCAGAATATGTGCCATGCACCACACTAAAATATGTGGAGGCACCATTGTTCAAAAGGCAGACATCTTGCTGTGCCAAGAAGGTCCCTATGCCCCTAACACGACCTGTTGTAGGGACAAAGAGTGGTGGACATAAAAATCCCCTAAAAGGACAAATGGTGGAGGAAGCTGGGCGATCAAGGCAGTCTTGGTCACAGTATCTCAGTTGCCCATGTGCGAACAGCCACTGCCTCTAGAGTCTTTTGGAGAGTCGTGACATCACTGGGGACTGTAGCGAGGACATACATACAGACACCGCCAGATATCCAGTCGTGATTTCTACAGTAGCCCCGATACCCACTAAGGAGTGGTGTCCGCCGAGCAGGAAGCCTTGTTTCTGGGAGGGTTAAACAGGTATTGCAGGGAAATGGCACAATCACTGTTGTACGTCAGCGAGATGGTGGAAACATCCCACGATTCCACTGGAGATTTCTTTTTTTGGTTGATGAAAGTGAATGAGTAGGGTGAAAAACTGTTTCAAATCTCTGCATCGCCTGTTGCCAAAACGTCAGAGCCAACAGAGTCTGGTTCTAGGGATCTGGTGAGGGCCAGTTCCTCGGCAACCGTGAGAATCTCCACCTCATCGCAAAAGATGTAAGAGGTTGTAGTTTTGGAGCCACAGCAGCGTCTTTTGTCTTATTTTTCTAGGTGGCCTCAAGGGCTTGGAAGGCATCTCTGCAGCGTCTTCAGGGTCAAATAAGGACCGGGAAGCCCTGCAACCAGCAGTTTTGGGGTTCACCACCCATTGGCTGGGGTCTACCATGGTACTTGCAGAAGTCTTGGATGGGAGCATTCTAAGGAGCACTTCCGAGTGAGATGAGCAAGAGAAGGCTGCTCCTCCTCCAGCTGGGGTGTGGGGACTGGCGTTCCCAGTGGTGCTGGGGAATTGCTCCCACAGGGACAGCAATGGATGAAGAAGTGGCCCCATCCATCAAGGGGGCATTTTGAAATTTACGGCCCATAGGGCGCACAGTGGGAGTTTGCACTTGGGGAGCAGTTGTCCCCGAGGAGTTGCAACTGTAGCAAATGATGTTGTCATACAAATGGGGTGGAGTCGCAATTATTTCCTTCTTTCCTCATGTAAAACAGAACAGACTGGAGAGCAAGGTGGATGGTACTGCCCACAGTTCACACATGCAGGAGGTAGGGTGCATTGAGCGTCCGGGTGTATTGGCTGCCCGCATTCCCGAATGTGGAGAAGGAAGTCAATTGGGAGGGCATATGCTGGAACTTCCAGCACTTGAAACGCCTCATAGGGGGAGGGACCTCCTCAGGCAGTGTATCACCTTCAAAGTCCAGGATGAAAGCACTGGTGGCAACCGTGCGATTTTATGGATGAAGTGAGCACCTTGTCGTTGGAGGTTAGCGCAAAGTGCGTCATTGGACTGTGATAGTAAATTTCTGTGGTCTAATTTACCACAGAGATTCACTATCACAGTCCAATGACCTTTGACCCTGAGAGTTTTATGGGGCGTAATATTAACGACATCACACAGCCTTTCACAGGCAAGTAGTGCCTATGACTGAGCTAGTGATGCCGTTTGTAATGAGATGGAACTGCTTCTCATTTTGGAAAATAAGCAACCTCACTAACCACATCCTCAATGTTCTCCACAGAGAACTGTGGGTTGGTATTTTCTCCCCATCCACAGGTGCACAAACAGGTATTGGGGTGTGTATCGCTCAGAGCAGTTAAAGACCTATACGTCCAGGCAGAGCCCCGTTTGCCTGGGTAACTCTTATACCGTTTCTATGCACCTTACACTTAGTCTCTTCTAATAAACGTAAGTAGTCTGAAGAAAATGAAATATTTAACAGACAATCAGAGTCACATGTGAATGTGACGTAACTATGTATCGAATTCAATTGTTGTGTGACCTTCCTCACCGTAATTTATTGTTTAAATACTGATTTACCAATAACGTTGTGCTGACTAAATTCATTTTAATAACTTTTGCGTTTATATACTTAACAAAACAAATATCTGTCACTCAATGGCGTTCTAAAATGAAAAGCTTCCACTGTGCCAACCTTTTGCTAGCGTGGGTGCTTGCCGAGATAACGTCCAAACCGGACATTTATCTTACCGGGACAGTCAACACCGCCATGACTTTTAGAACCCAGGGGACAAAGCAACCAAACGACCTTGGCGTCTCGATACGAAACGGCACATAGTGCCATGTTTCATGAGACGCCAAGTTCGTTTGGTCGTTGCTGGGTCCCCCGTCTCGCCGTGCGGTGGTCGTTGAAGCACGCACAGAGCGTACGGTGTTGCGGAATGTTGGCGCGACACAGACCAAAGCTCAGCCTCTAAGGGGGACAGCGTGATCTTCAGCAGTTCATGGTGTCAAGTTGTGCCAGTGAAACTGTGTTGAGATGGCAACAATTTCATGTAACATGGAAGAAGTTGTTTGTTTTTAACACTGTAACACAAATATCTGTGAAGTACTGCTGACAATACATGGGCTAGAAAGTGACGAAGTGTCGAAATTAGTTTATCACAAAATCCTAAGACAGCCCGTTGCGGAGATATTCCAATGTTTGTTAACCTGTTGGACCAAACTGCTTTGTTCATCAGTCCCTAGACTTATAAACTACTTAAACTGACTTACAGTAAGAACAACACACCCACACCTAAGTCCGAGGGAGAACTCGAACTTTCGGAGGGAGCCACCGCTCACTCTGTAGTAAGATGCCTTAG
Organism: Locusta migratoria; assembly: GCA_026315105.1. Lineage (NCBI taxonomy): Eukaryota > Metazoa > Arthropoda > Insecta > Orthoptera > Acrididae > Locusta > Locusta migratoria. The sequence goes on along the minus strand of CM048751.1, from coordinate 82,728,378 downwards.
AACGCGCGGCCACTCCTGCGCGGCCCTACTGTGGACCACGTTTACTTTTGTATGATTGAATTTGGTGTTAACGATGCTATACCACATACTACTTGTCAAATATCGGATTAAAAACAAAATAGTTGAAAGGGCTACGGATTTATTATAAAAATCGCTATTTAACAAAACTTGTCATGTAGCGTTGTAACGAATATTGAAAACAATTTAACTTTTCTTTGAAGTGTTTTGGACATCAGTATTGGCTGCGGCAGTATTTAGATACGGTACAGGCAATTCTTTTGAAGACTGTGTTTGACCTTAATGGGCAAGTGGAAAATAAAAGTTTTAAGTCAATTATTTGAAGACTGTATTTGACCTTAATGGGCAAGTGGAAAATAAAAGTTTTATTTTGCTCTACCATACAACATATTCATATGCGATCAATGGCAGGGTATCCTATGGGTTGGTTTACTTGTTCGCATGTTATATGAAAGACATTAATCTTCTGATAGCAGTCGATGGCGCCGAATATATATACAATCCAGAAAAATGAAGCAGGCGGCACAGCGCTGTTTTATGCGTTTTTTTATTGCTAACATAAATCTCGTGATTGCCTCTTTTAGGGGGGAGAAACAGCGAGGCACGGCTTCCCTCGTAGGGCAAGCGACCACAGAAGCGCCACAGACGCTGTTTCCTTCTGCTGCTACTCCAGCTGTCTGCCAAGTCATCTGCCGTCTGCGACCAGCGGGCGATCTGCATCTGCATCTACAGCCGATTGCGTACTCCGTAAGTGTGCGGTACGTAGTTATTGGTGCCCTATCCCACAACCAACCATTCCCTCTCCCGTTCAAATTGAAAACTGAAAACAAGAAAATAATGAATGTTGAGGTGAGGTCCTAGAAGCCTAAATAATTTCTCTTATCTTTGAGGTCCTTAAGGAAAATGTACTCTCCTCTTAACCAAAAAGACTGCATACCAATATTTTCTCTGCGGAATATGACTTTACGATAAGGCATCTAGGTTTAGCAATATATCAAGAAATAAAAAAATAATTAAAAAAAAACTACAAAAATCTACTGGTGGCCTCATAAGATGTTATTTATTCCCTTACTGTAGGATTATACCCGACGTGTTCCGGCACAAATTAAATACCTCAACGAGTTACATCTGAGATGCATTCGAGCTATAGCGAAACTGGTCTTGTATGACCTTGTGACATTTGCATCCAATGAAGCGCAGATGATTTGTAGAAGATATTTTATACGAGGGTTGGAACTTTAATAGTGACAACAACTTCTTCACAATCGATACAAAAGTGTTATACGTTTTCACATGATACTGCTCATCAAAGTAGTCACCAACGTTGTGTAGAAGCTGTTGCCAGCGATGTGAAAGTTGTTAGCACAAGAACAGAAAAGGCTCTGCAAATGGTACACTACGCATTCCACATCGCTGGCAACGGGTTCTACACAGCGCTGGTGACTACTTTGAAGGGTAGTAACAAGTTCAAAATGTGACAACTTCTGTTCTAAAGGAACAGAATTGCCGATGGTCCGCAGCTATAAATGATAATTATACAAACTATAGTTTGTCTATGCGTGTTCGGGTGGCCAAGTGGTTAACGCGACCGGTCGCGATAAGCGGGAGACCCGGTTTCGAGTCCCGGTCTGGCACAAATTTTCATGTGCTGCAAAAGCATAGACCAACTGGAGAATAATAGCTAAAGTCGGAAATTCTCGCAAATTGCGAATTAATATTTGTATAATCAAAATGTGACGCTTTTGTATCGTTTTTGAATAAATTGTTGCCACTATTTAAGTTCGAACCCTTGTATATTTTTCTCAGTAGCGTTCCAGAAATTTCCATGTCACCATCTCCTCTTTGATTACTGGGCGTTAAATTAATTTAAAATCTAGTATGTCTGAGTGTGAAGTCGTAAGTGAAACATCTGAAAAATATCTTTGGAGTTCTGAGACCGAAAAACATCAGTTGCTAATACGATTTAAACTGCTTCCACGATAGAGCACGTGTAGATGTACTAGTACTCGTACACGGATTTGCCCTGCTATATATTTATTTTATTCTTCTGTCCGTCTAGCTGCTTCCTTGCACACGTCCAGTCTCTCTCGTTCCGTTTGCCAATGTAATAGGACGGAGAACAGGTGGTTCTTGAGCAAAGCACTCTTCACTATTCACTGTGCCGATACTCTCGTACTCTTTCTGAGCTTGAACATGCAGTTATTTCCCTGTTGAGAGTCACAGAGTCTATTTACTTTTTTCAGCACAGACGCTAAAACGTGCTAGGGACGTACACCGAAAGTTTACACCAGGGTTTCCCAAACTTGTTTGTCCCGTAGACTCGTTTCCACCTGTGTGTAGACCTCCTGTCTTTTGTGTAATCATTTTTTTAGTAATTGCTAACTTCAAATCTGTTTTCTCACCTGATATGGCGCTACTAACTTCTTATAACTTTGACTGTATAAGGGTGGAGTGAAAAACAAGAAGAAAAGAAAAAAAGGATGTTTAGTATTATACGATGCATGTCCACAAAGTAAGTTCCGATTGGTTATATAAACCAAACGCGTACAGATACAGAAAAAAATATTTATTGTAGAAAAATCTACAACTGTTCAACTACTTTTCCACATAACTTCCGAAATTTTGTAGGCACTTGTCATAGCGTGGCACAATGTTTTTGTGTGCCTTCTTCATAGAAGGTTGCCGCCTGTGTATTCAAGCATGTGGCAAACATGTTCCTTCAGCTCATCATCGTTGAAGTGTTGGCCACCGAGGACAGATTTTAGGTGTAAGAATAGATGAGTCTTCTTCTTCCCTTTACGTTGTCGCCCGACCTCACAAGGCGAATGTGACCAAACAACTCTTACGGGGAATTTCACTGGGACGTGTCTGATCATCCTCCGTACACTCTCGCTCCTAGCAACTTTCTTCTTACACTTAAAACCTGTCCATGCTGATCAACACTTCAGCGATGATGACGAGCTTAAAGAACATGTTACCACATGGTTGAAGACACAGGCGGCAACATTTTACGAAGAAGGCATACAAAGACTTCTGCCACGCTGTGACAAATTTCGGAAGCTATGTAGAAAAGTAGTTTAATAGTTGTATATTTTTGTACAATATATATTTCTTCTGTATCTGTACACGTTTGTTTTATATAACCAAACGGAACTTACTTTGTGGACATGCCTCGTACATTATTGATTTGTTTAAATGACAGAAATGAAACTGATACATATAGGCTTTTAATGGGAGGGAAGTGCAGTGACGGACTGAGGCTGTTGGAGGCCCGGGCTGGTGGCGAAACAAAATGAGGTTCGCCCCCACTCCACTTGGAAATATATTGCTATAAAACAACATCTTTTGAGATTTGGAGACCACCACAGAACGAGAGGCACAGGCCAGTCTAAGAAAAATAACTTTCGAGATTTGGAGGCTCCAGCAGAAAGAGATGCCAAGCGCGCTCAAAAGCCCCCCCCCCCTTGGCCCACCACTGGGGATGTGGCTGATGCTCTTTCAGTAAATTAACTATATTTGGTTTTGGGTTTGTTAGGTTTAACCTTAAATCTCCAATTTCAATGATTTCCAGCGTGTTTCTTCTTTTTGTAACAACAATTGGCAACCTATTTTCACAGGTATGAAGCTGGGAAAGCTATGAAAAACATTGTTGCGATAGTCCATAATAAAAAGTAACAGGTATATCTCTCTAGAGCCAAAATTGCTTATATCAGTGTGTAGTTCTTTATTAGTGCTACATCACATTTGTGCGTTCTCTCCTGGAGTACTGTTGCCCCTAGTGGGACCCTCACCAGGTGGGATTGACGGAAGACATTAAGAAGGTTCAGAGAAGGGCAGCTCGTTTTGTTCTATCACGTTACCGGGGGGAAAGCGTCACGGAAATGTTGCACGAATTGGGGTGGAAATCATTAAAAGAAAGACGTTATTCATTGCGGCGTGATCTGTTTGCGAAGTTTAGGGAGACCTGACCATCCCAATAAAATAAGAGAAATCAGATCGAAAACGGAACGATTTAGGTGTTCTTTCTTCCCGCGCGCTATTAGAGAATGGAACGGTAGAGAAAAGTTATGAAAGTGGTTAATAAACCCTCTGCCAGGCACTTGAATGTGATTGCAGAGTATCTATGTAGATGTAGATTCCGAAGACTTCCTTTTGAAGTTCGACATCCGTCACTTCGAATATGGATTGATAATCCACTGTAATATTTCCATACTCTTCAAAGTCTGTCAAGAACATTTAAATGTTGAAAGTAGGTTTAAGCATCATCCTCACAGTATATATGTAACAAACTGGCAAATGTAATATTATTGAGACATCTGAATTATCTGTATATTTAATTATGTTGTAATGCTTTATAAGATAGAACAGAGGAAGCGAACTTCAGGCGGTGTGACGTGTGAGCAGGAAGAGCAAGCCTGTCAATTCGTGTGACGTCAGACGAGAGCTGTGTTCGCCATGTTGCCCAGATAAACGGGGCCGCGAGTACGGAGCTGGAGGACTCAGTCTGCAATAGTGTTTTTAACGACAATAACATGGCGAGTACAAGTAAAACGGAGCAATCGGTTTTTCTTTCTATGTGGGAAAATCTGTTTCTTTTTGTGCAGTACGGTGAAGGTACAAAGTGTTTGGTGTGTAACAGAGAAGTATGCAGTATAAAAAAAGTAATTTACAGCGCCATTATTCCCTGTGTCACGCAAATGAGTATGGGAAATATGAAGGAAATGTTCAAATGTTTGTAGAGCTTATTTGACTTAACTACGGGGTCATCAGTCCCTAAACTTACAAACTACTTACGAACTAGCTACAACTAAGGACGGCACAAATACCCATTCCCGAGGTGGGATTCGAACCCCCTACCGCAGTGGCCGTGCAGAGCGTGACTGAAGCGCCGCAGTCCCCTCGGAAACCGCGGCCAGCAAATATGAAGGAGAGAAACGAGAAGCCTTAATATCTTAATTAAAAGAACGTGCTGATGTGGAGGACTGTAAATGTACCGAAGTTTCTGTCCGTCTCTGAGTTACAGAATAGGTCTATATACAGCCGAGAAAGTTAGACCATTGAGGATGACTTTGCGAAAGAAGTGATTGTGATGGCTGCTGAAGAAATGTGTCCACATTTGGTAGAAGACTTTGAAAAAGTGAGTTTGTCTCCGAAGACTGTTATGCGACATATTCTGAACATGGCTGCAGACGTGCAAGAAGAAATGGTTGTTACGGCACGTAAGTTTATACATTTTCCTTTAACTGTCGATGAGAGTACTGGCATATCGGGTACCGCACAGTTAGCTATTTTCATTCGGAGCGTCGATGATAAGCTTAACATAACGTAGGAATTTCCAAATTTGATCCCCCATCAAGGTCACCAACACCAATTGGGTTTGACATTTTCAAAGGCGTAGATAAACCTGTTGAAAACGTTAGCCTGAGTTAGCTTGTTTCTATCGCAACAGACGGGGCTCCTTCTATGGTAGGAGTTAATGTGGGAGTAATAGCACGGGTCAAATAACATATGAAACAGTTTTTCGGTGCAACACAAGAACTCACTGCCGTCCACTGCTTACTTCATCAAGAGAATTTAAGCGCAAAATATATGAAAATTAGAAATGCTATGGATACGGTGGTACAAATTCAATCCGATCACGAGGCCTCAGACATAGACAATTTTGAGTCTTCTTGAAGAATGTGGTACACAGTTTGGTGATGTTCCTTATCTTTGTAATGTGCGCTGATTGAGCAGGGGTAAGGTGCAAGATCGATTCTTTGAGTTAAGAAATGAAATAGCTTTTTTCATGACTATTCAAAATCAAACTGTTCCTCAGTTGCTAGAAGAAACCTGGATTTGTGACTTAGCATTCCTTGCAAATTTAACAGGCCACTTAAACGATTTAAATAAATCACTCGAAGGAAAAGGACTCCGCATAACAGATAAGTACTACGGAATTAAAGCTCTCAAAATGGCACTCAATCTGTGTATGAATCAACTACAGACTGGAAACACTGCGCATTTTCCGAAGCTATCGGAAGAGAGCGTTCCTCACCTTTCTCTCTCTGAAGAACATGTGAAAATTCTGGAAGCTCGTCGTAACCAGTTTGAGTCTAGGTTTAAAAATGTGGAAATATTTACTGTTTCAGTTCTTTACAACACCGTTTTCAGTGGATGTCAACAATATTCCTACCAGGTTTCAAATGGAACTGTTCAATTTACAGTGTGACGATTTATTGAAGGAGAAATATAAACACGATAAAGGCTTGGAAGATTTTCATAAGAATGTTCCTCAAAACAGATTCCCGAGGTTGTATGTCCTAGCTTCGCGGATATTATGTATCTTCGGTTCTACATATGTGTTTGAACATTTCTTTTCTATTATTAAATCAGCAAAGTCCCAATACCGAAATACTTTGTCAGATCACAACCTTACATGTAGTCTTCGATTAAAAATATTTCAAACATTGCATCCTAACTGAAAAACTAACCAAAGAAAAATAAATAGGAAAATGGCGGATAATTTCTACTTAATTATACTGTACAGCTTTCCTTTAAATTGCGGAAAAAATGTATTATTTTGCCTTATTTATTTTATAACACTGTTATTCTCACATTAATTACATCTACATTATAAAGTTGTCATAGTATTGAGACGATATACAATTGTCAGTGTGTCTATTATTCAATTAATAGAGTATGTTTTAAAATTAAGATATCCTAGTCCTCACTGTATTCTTCTCACCAGATCTGTTCCCTGTCTTTTCTGAATTGCTGCACTTCATACGCAGCATTCTATTTCTCCGCGTTAGCAGTACAGACCGCGTGACGTGACTTGGTCAACTATCCTTCCTTATGAGCCGTCAGAGCGGCATGGGCTGACGTCACACCGGGTCTACCTGCCCTCTCCTGGAAAAAAAAGGGCCTGCAGCATGAGACCGAAAATACAGAATTCCTCCACTGTCTCGCTTAGGCAATAAAGCGAACAGTGACATACAAAGGATTAAGCTTTAGTATTGTGAGAATAATTCTGAAATTTAGTTATGAACTTCCTAAATGTGAACTAGTCTCGCGGAGCCGCATTTACAACAAGTATACTCCCAAATTATTTTTCAGTTCACGTGGACCCCTTGCAGGTTGGAATAGTTCCTTGGGAATCTATCGGGTGATCAAAAAGTCGGTATAAATTTGAAAACTTAATAAATCACGGAATAGTGTAGATAGATAGGTAAACATTGACTCACGTGCTTGGAATGACATGGGGTTTTATTAGGTAACACATCTACCGTTATCGGGCCTTTTTTCTTCGAGGAACTGCGTGATTCTGGTTTCGTAACTGCTACCGTGACAGGTGAGAGGTACGCCTATATGTCACAGAATCGCATCATCCCCAGTCTGGCTGATAAAGACCTGCTGGAAAGTCCGATTTTTATGCAAGATGGCACTCCACCCCATATTGCTAGACGCGCGAAAGATCTCTTGCGCGTGTCGTCTGGTGATGATCGTGTGCTCAGCCGCAACTTTCGTCATGCTTGGCCTCCCACGTCCCCAGACCTCAGTCCGCGCGATTATTGGCTTTGGGAGTTACCTGAAGTCGCAATGTATCGTGATCAACCGACATCTCTAGGGATGCTGAAAGACAACATTCGACGCCAATGCCTCACCATATCTCTGGACATAATTTACAACAGTATTCCTCGACTACAGCTATTGTTGAGGAATTGATGGTGACCATATTGAGCATTTCCTGTAAAGAACATCATCTTTGCTTTGTCTTAATTTCTTATGCTAATTATTGCTTATCTGATTAGATGAAGCGCTATCTGTCGGATACTTCACAGAAGCTTCACAATATATATATATTCACTTATGAAATTTGTTTTTAACAATCCAACTGAATTCAAATGTAATAGCGGTGTGCATAGCTACAACACTAGTAGAAAGGGTGACATACACTATTCAAGGTTAAATTCAGCTCTGCCACAAAAGTCTTTGGTCACTTACCAAGTAGTATCAAAATTCTGACAGATAGCCAACTACCATTTAAAAATAAATTAAGAGAATTTCTGAATAGCAATTCCTTCTACACATTAGATGAATTTCTAGATAAAAGTTAGTACTTTAAGAAAAAAAATTTAAAAAAATTTAAATAAAATAAAGTAAAATATTCAAATATTGAGTGTCATGTAATATTATGTATAGACACATTTCATTTAACTGACACGTTCCACATCATTACGAAGTGTCGTATTCATGATCTGTGGAACAAGTATTACTCTAATCTAATCTGACTTTTTTTCGTTCTAATAAAAACCCATGTCATTCCAAGCATGTGTGTCAATTTTTACCTCTGTGTCTACATTATTCCGTGACTTTTTTTTTTTATCCCCAGTATATAGAGCAGTTTCGGAATCACTGGTGTACGCCTCGGCGCCTACTTAGCAGCACGCTTCGTGATTCCGGTGACGCTTCCCCCTGCACAGTGCCGGCGGGGTCGCCCCCCCTCTCCTCCCCCCTCCACCAGTACCTCACCCCCTCCCCCTCCTCTACCTGCGACCTCGGCGCTGGGTAATTTATCGCCCGGCCCAATGCAGACCGGAGGCGGCTGTTGAGGCAAATTGTAATCGCACATCAGAGGCGCATTCATCTCTGCTGCGCGCTGTTAATCTGGGAACAGCTGTAGCGGTTACCTGCGCCGACGCCCCTTGCTCTACGGCAATCGCTGTCGTCCCACACTGCTTGCGGGATGGCCCCATGTAGCAGACGCACAGCACGCTTCTGGAGAATTCAAACACTGCGTGACGACAAACACTCGTCTATAGTCCTCACAACACAACATGGTGCGTGGCGGAGGGCTGAAGCGTGACTATGTGTACAAAAACCCACGGCAAAGAAATATTGGCCCACTTTAGGTTACGGTAGTAACACTAAAAGTGGGCCTTTGCGATCGTCTTTTGTCAGAACGAAATTGAAGTGAAAATAACGGATTAACCATTTACTCTCTTATGTTTTTTTCATATTTCGTATCGTTTCAGAGATATTTGCAAAAATAACGGCGATTTTGGGATGTCCGTCTGTATGCCTGTCCGTAAAGTGTTCCCACTTTTTAAGACAAACCGTTCAATCGATCAGCACCAAATTTTACAGACATAATTGTAGGACTTTAGAGACCAGAACCTCACTTTTTCAAATTTTTCGGACAAAAAATACGGTAGTAATACCAAAAAAAGCCGTTTGTAATATAATTGTAATTGCAAACGAACCGTTCATCTGACACGAAAATTGAATAACCTAATTGGCAGAGGAGCAAATTCTCTACAACTTTGTTCCGTTATGTATTTTCATATATCGTATCGTTTGAGAGATACTTGCAAAAATAACGGAGTTTTGACACCCTCAATTGAATTAACGAAAACCAACCGTTCGCAGATGTCACGAGACATTTCTCGCCCAGAAATCTCTGGCGTACGCCATCTTGCGTTGCGTATTTGATGATTTTCTTATTGTAACTTACACGTTGTCATGTCAAAGTAATGGCGCACTGAAGATTTAACAAAAAACGTCGTTCTTCGTACGATAAATGATAATCTAGTGCGTACAAATGCCATATTAGCATCAGTTAACAACGGCCATCAATAGTATAGGATTAAAGAATGTAACTTGTAACTGTTAGCCGTAGCGTAGTGGGCAATGCATTGGATTGTGACGTAGAAGTACAGTGATTCGGCACCTGCCACTACCTAATTTTTTTTTCCTAAAAGGGTTTCAGTCACTGTTATTAATTATTATTATTTAGATTATAATTTTGGTCCAAATGTTAGCAAAAACTTATAAAACTGCAAATCTAAAGTGGGCCGTAAAACATGTCAGTACGATTTTTTTTGTTATTTCTTCTTCTTCTTTCTTTCTCTCAGTTACATCTGTAGTGTGGAATCTGAATGTGGAAGGATTTATTTGTTGACAGGGAGAGAAAGACATAGATAGATGATTGCCGTGTGCAGCTCAACTTCCTGTAGACGCACCTCTCCAGACACTTGAGATGCGCATAACAATGTGAGTTTGCATTACTGTTTAAATTAGATTGATTGAAATACTTCTGTTTTTTAATGCCTGTGAACCTGTTTAATCACATTTCACTAATTTCACTATTTACAGACTTGTATAAGTGATTTCGACGTCGTTGTTACAGAGCCAAATAATGTCACTATTATTTTCTAAATCTTAATTACTTTCAGTAAGAATGCTGATTTAATTCGGAAAGTTTAAGTTTCCTTGCCAATTTTTATTTAATTTAAAAAAGATTTTCTGTAAATTGTTACCAGTCTTTAAGAATGTAACAATCTTTTACTGTGAGATACCATAATATCATCTTCTGTTTACCATTTTTAATATTTGTATTATAATCGGTATTCTGTAGGCCTGTAGATGGTCTCACAAGCAAACTGAAACCAGTTGCCAAACAATAAAAAAAAAAAAAAAAAATAATAAAATGGTCTTGCAATCGAGACTTTATTATTACTATATATATATGTTCAGTCTGCCTGATACCTGAAGGCAAACCATTAGAAAGAAGCCGGTAAGAAAGTAAATTTTAAAACTTACGAAATATGAATCAAGATGGCGTACATAGCCAAAAGTATCGACTGCATTATTATGTTTCGACTATATTTCAAAAACTCTACCAAACCTTTAAAAACTTAATTATGTATAGCTTTAACAGTGAAGACCTGAAACATGCTATTTCCTACAAATATAATTCGCTGTAAGCGAGGGAAAAAAAGTTGTCGTAATTAACTTTTTAGAGTAATGCGGTTAATATATGTTGATAAACAATATGGAAGCGCGGAAGTGTATCGTTCGTCAGCTGGTCCAGGCGGCTAAGCAGGGGCAGCTGAAGTGCCCTCACTTTGAAACATCCTGGTGGGTTATTTGTAAATTTCTTAGCGAAAATATTTTTGTAACGTAGTAGATTTTATAAGCGTCAGAAACTAGTATAGCGTGCTTATAATTACTAAGCAAAGTATTCCAGATATTTCATGAAATATACAAAATTATTCAAAGTACGATATAGTTACGAAACGCAAATGAAGTGTAACTATTTCCTGGTTATTTCGCCTGTACAACGAAAATGAGTAATATTCATGTTTTTCTTAACAAATACAAATACACACGGCTAATCTAGATATCGCAGACTTTGCAAGTGCGGTCGGTTGGACGTTGTTTTCCGACAGAACGTGCGCTGTTACCCCCAAATACTTAAAAACAATAGAACATAGCCATGTATTTAAAAAAAATATCAGTATTCAATATTAATGCCATTTAAGTGTATTTGTCTAAACCACGATTTTTAACAAACAATTTCATGGTTCTAGATGGTCGAAGAACATTTATTCTACATAAGTTCATCAAAAAGTCAGCAAGTTATATCATTTACGTTATTTTCATAACACAGAAATTAAGATATATTAGAGAAACTCCCTCACAGCACAGTGATACGAGGGTACCAACAACAATGTGGTGTCAACATCTGGTGCGGTATTATTGATCACCATCTCATAGGGCAACATGTGCTACTACAAAGGCATGCAGGAGAGCGGTATCTGCGATTCCTGGGTGCTACATTACCAGAATTGTTGGAAGACGTTACTTTGCCCTCTCGTATGAACATGTGGTACAGGCATGATGATGTCTCCACTTACTTCAGGGACACAGTGCGACGCCACCTGGAAAATGCCTTCCCTTCCAAATGCTTTCGTCGTGGAGGCCCTGTACTGTTGATGTCAGCAACCTTCAACGCAGAATACAATATACCTGCGATGTTACGCAGAGAGATACAGACGTGTTCAACAATCCTTCCTTCGAAGTGTTACTTTGCCACACACATCATAGCCGTCACTTCTAACAGTACTGATAAAACGCCACAGCAGCTTCTGGTAATGTGTTTCTATGATACTTTCGATTTTTCCCTTTTGAGCAACGTGTAGCACAATAAATTTGAGTTTACACAAACTATCAGTATGTTGTAATAGTATTAGCTCAGGCGCGCAATGAAGGAGCCTTCCCGAAGATTGCGACAGCAAGATAAAAAACAAAAACCGCAATCGGGCGCACCCCGGGCAACGTTGATACATCAGCGGCTAATCCTTCAACAACTGGAACGGACTTCTGAGAAAATGAATACCAATAAGACCCCATCAAAACGGTCTTTTCCAAGGCCACTTGTGACAATATCGATAAACATTGAAGGAATATCGAGAGATAAAGAAGTTTTATTATCTGACTTGTGTAAAGAATACCAATGTGACTTCCTCCTGATTCAAGAAACCCATCGGGGCATTACAAAACCTTCACCCAAAATAGACGGAATGAAAAAGATCCTGGAGAGACCACACGAACAGTACGGTAGTGCCATTTTCGTGAGGCCAGGAATCAATGTCACATCTGCATCACTGACTGACAGGGATGACGTCGAAATATTAACTGTTCGAACTCAGCAGTATAGCGTTACCTCTGTGTACAAGCCTCCAGACTCTACTTTTATCTTCACTGAGCCTGATAACTTCAGTTACCAGGACATTAATTTTATATTGGGCGATTTCAACTGCCAGAGCACTGCATGGGGTTATAAAGAAACCAACTGCTGTGGAGCGGAACTAGAGAAATGGGCTGAGGTACACGACCTACTACTCATACACGACCCGAAACTGCCAAGTTCCTTTAACAGTGGCAGATGGAAGAAAGGATACAATCCTGATAACATCTTTGTCAGCAAAAAGCTTGCAGCTCAGTCTGAAAAATTGATTGGGGAGCCAATTCCCCATACGCAACATCGGCCCATAAATTGCACGGTCAGCGCAGTTGTTAAGCCTGAACAAGTTCCTTTCAAAAGAAGATTTAACTTTAAAAAGGCTAACTGGAAGAAATTCAGAGAGATTATTGATTTAGAAGTAACAAAAATCCCTCCACGACCTGAGATGTATGACTCTTTTGTCAGTCTAGTTCAGAATGTGTCTAGGAAGACAATACCGCGAGGATGCAGAACACAGTATATCGCCGGACTCTCTGAGGATGCAAAGCCATTACTGGAAAGATATCAGAAGCTCTTCGATAATGACCCATTTGATGATGAGACTCTTTTAGCAGGCAATGAACTCATGTCAGTCATTGCAGAGAACCGCAAAGCCAAATGGAGTGACCTTGTCGAGAACCTGGACATGCAAGTAAACAGTAGGAGGGCTTGGAAACTGCTAAAGAACCTCAACGGTGACGCCACAAAGTCAAATGATAAATTTAGTAACGTCACTGCAGACCAGGTCGCCACCACACTCCTCCTGAATGGCAAAACCCGTGGCAGAAAATACCATGAACCATTAACGCGTGTTCTGGCAGAGGAAAACCATCACCTCAAGGCACCATTCACAATGTCAGAACTTACAGCAGCTATTTCCAGCCTGAAGACTAACAGAGCTCCTGGTATCGATGAACTGAGAGTCGAGCAAATTAAAAACCTCGGCAGTAATACCCTACAGTGGCTGTTAGATCTGATGAATGCATGCGTAGAAAGGCTTCACATCCCAAAGATGTGGAGGAAAGCCCGCGTGGTTGCTCTTCTGAAACCGGGAAAGGATCCTAATGATCCAAAAAACTTCCGTCCTGTGTCTCTTTTGTGTCACTGCTTTAAGATCTTGGAACGCCTGACGTTAAGTCGCATAGAAAACGTCTTAGAACAACAGATCATCCCACAGCAGGCAGGTTTCCGACAAGGCAAATCATGCTGCGGTCAAGTCCTCAACCTGACCCAACATATCGAAGATGGTTTTGAGAGAAAAGAGATCACGGGAGTGGCATTCATAGACCTTACAGCTGCATATGATACCGTAAACCATCGGAGGCTCCTCAGGAAAGTATATGATGTAACAAAAGACTATCATTTAACATCACTGATTGCTACTTTCCTGCAAAATAGGAGATTCTTTGTCTGTCTCCAGGGTAAGAAGAGCAGGTGGAGAAAACAGAGGAATGGCCTGCCTCAGGGAAGCGTCCTCGCTCCAGCTCTGTATGATATATACACAAATGACCAACCAGTTCCAAACACCACGCGCCAATTTATGTATGCCGATGACACTGCAGTTGCAGCACAAGGTACGAATTTTCTGGATGTAGAGGAGAAATTATCCAGTACCTTGGAATCCCTCTCCCAGTATTATGAGGCAAACTACCTACGACCGAACCCTTCCAAGACTCAGGTCTGTGCTTTCCATTTAAAGAACGCGGAGGCAAATAGGGAACTGAATGTTACATGGAGAGGTGAACGACTCGCGCACTGTCCGACGCCCAAATATCTCGGTGTCACACTGGACCGCACACTGACCTATAAATATCATTGCAGTGCCACAAGGGAAAAAGTCTCAGCGAGAAACAACATCATCAGGAAATTAACTAACGGATCCTGGGGTGCAAACCCAAAAGTCCTGAGAGCCTCAGCCCTTGCGCTTAGTGTGTCAGCTGCGGAACACGCCGCTCCAGTATGGAGTTCGTCAACACACGCGAGAAAAGTTGACACCGCGGTGAATGAAATGGCACGGATTGTGACTGGGTGCCTGAAACCAACACCAGTACACAAGATGTACTTAATTATGGGGATCGCACCGCCCAATGTACGACGTGAAATTGCTGCCGAAGCTGAAAAAACGAAGCAAGAAAAGGACATGCGTCACCCTCTATATGGACACCAGCCTGCTGACCGACGGCTTCGTTCGAGGAAGAGTTTCCTGTCATGTACCCGAGCACTGGAAGGGTCGGCCGCAGAAAACCGTATTGCAAGGTGGGAAATGGATTTGAGAAGCCCGTATGAAGCAGCGAAAGAAGAACTGGCACCTGGTGGAGACCTGCCATACACAGTCTGGAGAACCCTGAACCGCATGAGGGTAGAAGTGCCAAAGTGCAAGACAAACATGCAGCGATGGGGCTTCCTAAAAGAAAATGAGAACACTCTGTGTCTTTGTGGTGCTGTACAGGATCGTCAACACCTGCTTATCTGTCCATATTTAGAAAAGCCCTGCACAATGGAAGACTTATGGGAGGCTAACGACAAAGCCATATTGGTTGCTAATTTTTGGAAGTTAGAAGTCTAGTTCCGGACACGGAAAGAAGAAGCTCAGTTTCAAAGCTATGAAAATATTTCTTTGACTGTCACTTCATTTTGACAGTACAAATAAACGTTACAATTGCACGTTGAATGTGACACTCCGCATATGATAATGTTTAAAAGAAGTTACTGAAAATGGAAAAGGGATTGCACGTATTTATTGTGGTATAAAATTCAAAACAAAAATGTATTTTTACAAGTATAATATTTATTAAATCTAAAGACATTCATCATTTTAAATTTCATACTGTGACTAAAGAAAAGTATTTTCTTTATTCGATTATCAAAAGTATTTCGAATACAGCTTTATTGTATTCGTTGTTCGTATTAACTGACATACCTATGCTGTTGCATTTTGTATTCTGCATGTATGTACTCGTTTCTTCAACCTAATTCTGGGATACAAAAACCAAATTATAAAACATGCAAGTTCTTTTCCCTATGCCAACTAGCCACGAAACATAATACCAGCCAGCGAAACCGGTACGATATAGATGTGAGCGCTGTCATTGCTAGCAGTGTCACGCAGACCGTCGCTTGACACAGCATGCCTCTCGCCTTCTCGTGAGCGGCTAGACTATCTACAACACTCGCATGTTCCACCCTGTTGCCGACCTGTCCCCTTGGCCAATGTTACTGCACAGTAACAGTCTCCTTCATCTACATCTACATCTACATAGATACTCTGCCAATCATATTTAAGTGCCTGGCAGAGGGTTCATTAACCACTTTCATAACTTTTCTCTACCGTTCCATTCTCTAATAACGCGCGGGAAGAAAGAACACCTAAATCGTTCCGTTTTCGATCTTATTTCTCTTATTTTATTGGGATGGTCATATCTCCCTAAGTAGGCGGGTGCTAACAAAATATTTTCACATTCATAAGTAAAAGTCGGTGATTGAAACTTCGCAAACAGATCACGCCGCAATGAATAACGTCTTTCTTTTAATGATTTCCACCCCAATTCGTGCAACATTTCGGTGACGCTCCCCCCCCCCGTAACGTGATAAAACAAAACGAGCTGCCCTTCTCTGAACCTTCTCAATATTTTCCGTCAGTGCCACCTGGTGAGGGTCCCACAAGAGGCAACAGTACTTCATGAGAGGACGCACAAGTGTGATATAGGCAGTCTCTTTGGTGGAGCTGGTGCATCTTCGAAGCGTTCTGCCAATGAAACGTAACCTTTGATTCGCCTTCCCCACAATATTTTCTATGTGTTCTCTCCAGTCAAAGTTGTTCGTAATTGTAACTCCTAGTTATTTGGTAGAATTTACGACCTTAAGGTTTGACTGATTTATCGCGTAATTGAACTTCAGTTGATTTCTTTTAGTGGTCATGTGTATTACTTCACACTTTTCTTTATTTAGTGTCAATTGGCAATTTTGGCACCAAGTAGATATTTTGTCTAAATCTCTTTGCAGTTGCTTTTGATCCTCTGTTGACTTCACTAACCGATAAACGACAGCATAATCTGCGAACAGTCTAAGGGAGCTATTCAGATTGTCTCCTAAATCGTTTATAAACACGAGGAAGAGTAGGGGACCTATAACGCTTCCCTGTGGAACGCCAGATATCACTTCTGTTTTACTCGATGACTTACCGTCAATTACAACGAACTGTGTCCTTTCTGATAGGAAATCGTGAATCCAATCGCACAATTGGGAAGATATTCCATAAGCACGCAATTTCATAAGAAGCCGCTTGTGGGGTACAGTATCAAAAGCCTTCCGGAAATCCAGAAATATGGAATCGATTTGAGTACTTAACACTTCATGTGAATAAAGGGCAAGCTGTGTTTCGCAAGAGCGATACTTTCTGAATCCGTGTTGACTATTGGTTAATAGGTCGTTCTCTTCAAGGTAGTTCATAATATTCGAACAAAGTTATGTTCCAAAATCCTACTGCAAATCGACGTCAATGAGATAGGCCTGTAATTTTGGGGATCACTCCTATTGCCTTTCTTTAATACTGGAGTAACTTGGGCAACTTTCCAGTCTTTGGGTACGGATCTTTCGCTGAGTGATCGGATGTAAATGATAGCTAAGTACGGAGCTATTACATCAGCATACTCTGAGAGGAATCTAGTTGGTATACAATCTGGCCCGGAAGATTTGTTTTTGTTTAGTGACTTAAGTTGTTTTACTACTCCAGGAACATCTACTTCTAAGTTTCGCATGCTGGCATCTGTTCTTGGATTGAATACTGGAGTGTTCACTTCGTCTTCTTTGGTGAACGAATTGCGGAATGCTGTGTTTAGTAATTCTGCCTTAGCAGTACTGTCGTTGGTAGTATTACCATTGTTATCGCGTAGTGAAGGTATTGTTTGTGTTTTGCCGCTAGTGTACTTCACATATGACCAGAATTTCTTTGAATTTTCTGCAAGATTACGAGACAGGATTTCGTTGTGGTAACTACTATAGGCTTCTCGCATTGATGTCCGCGCTAGGTTGCGTGATTCAGTAAAAGATTGCCAGTCTTGTGGATTCTGTGTCTTTTTAAATTTTGCTTGCGTTTTTCTTTGTTTCTGCAACAGTGATCTGACCTGTTTTGTGTACCACGGGGGGTCAGCCCCCTCTTTTATTAATTTTATTTGGTATAAATCTCTCGATTGCTACTGATATTATGTCTTTGAAAGTAAGCCACAACTGATCTACACTCGCAGTTTTAGTTTTGAAAGACTGGAGATCATCACTCAGGAAAGCGTGGAGCGAATTTTTATCTGCTTCATTGAATAGATATATATTTTTCTTTTATTTTTTGTGCATTTGGGAATTTCGACATTTAGTCTCGCTACTACAACTTGATGTTCGCTAATCCCTGTATTTGTTTTGATGCTCTTTACTATCTCCGGATTATTTGTTGCTAGGAGATCAAGGGTATTTTCGCAACCAATTACTATTCTAGTGGGTTCATGAACTAACTGTTCGAAGTCGTTTTCAGAAAAAGCATTCAGAACTAGTTCGGACGATGTTTTATATTTGCCGCCGGTTTTGAATACGTAATTATACCAACATATGGAGGGTAAATTAAAGTCGCCACCGATTATAACAGTATGCTTCGGATACCTATTTGAAATGTGATTCAAGCTTTCTTTGAACATTTCGGCAACCGCATCGTCTGAGTCAGGGGGCCGATAAAAAGATCAAATTATTAATTTATTCCGGTTGTCAGGTATAACCTCTACCCAGACCAACTCACAGGAAGTATCTGTCTCAATTTCACTGCAGGTTAAACCGTTTGTAAGAGCAATAAACACACCACGCCCTTTTTATTTATTCTATCCTTTCTGAAGACCATTTGGCCCTTTGAGAAAATTTCGACCGAACTTATCTCAGGCGTCAGCCAGCTTTCAGAACCTATAACGATTTGTGCCTTAGTACTTGCTATCAGCGCTTGGAGCTCTGGAACTTTCCCAATACAATTTACAATTGTTATACCAATGGTTTCTAGATCTGCTTTCTTCCTGTGTCTGACGTGCCCCCTTTGAGACTGAAACCCATTTTGTGTATTCCTGAGGCCCTCTAACCTAAAAAACCGCCCAGTCCACGCCACACAGCCCCCGCTACCCGTGTAGCCGCTTCCTGAGAATAGTGGACTCCTGACCTACTAGCGGAACCCGAAAACCCATCACCCTTTGGCGCAAGTCGAGGAATCTGCAGCCCACCCGGTCGCAGAACCGTCTGAGCCTCTGATTCAGACCCTCCACTCGGCTCTGAACCAAAGGTCCGCAGTCAGTCCTGTCGACAATGCTGCAGATGGTGAGCTCCGCTTTCATCTTGCAAGCAAGACTGGAAGTCTTAACCACTTCTGATAGCCGCTCAAAACCAGAGAGGATCTCTTCCGATCCAAAGCGACACACATCATTGGTCCCGACATGAGCCACCACCTGCAGCTGGCTGCACCCTGTGCTCTTCATGACATCCGGAAGGACCCGTTCCACATCTGGAATGACTCCCCCCGGTATGCACACCGAGTGCACATTGGAATTCTTCCTCTCCCTAGTAGCCATTTTCCTAAGGGGCTCCATCACCCGGCTAACGTTGGAGCTCCCAACTACCAACAAACCCACTCTCTGTGAGTGCCCGGATCTTGAAGGCAAAGGGGCGAGTACAGGGCAAGTGACACCATCTGCGTCAGGAACATCCCCTGCCACAGACAGTGCCTCGAATCTGTTGGCAAGACTAACAGGGGAGGCCTTCACTTCGGTCCTCCGGGAAGTCTTACGCCGCTTCAGATTTCCATTATTTTACTATTCACTTGCATTGTCATTTATTGAAATGAAAACATGTGGAAAACGAATTTATGTTTGTAGATCAGTGTGTGACAATTTGCACGATATATTTTTCCTCATTTATGACTCACCCTGTAAAATGGAGTTTGAAGGGTTCGTAAAGATTTTTCGATATAGCTTGGGACATAATAAAATAGATGATAGTTATAAAAGAAACAATGTATAGAGCTTTCGAAGCCCTAAAAGCTACAAATATAGCTTTTCATCAAATAAGGAAAATATTTTTTTTCCAAATTTGAGCAGTTTTTTGGTGATGTTCACACTTATGGTTCGACTTTAATGAAACTGAAAGACTGTACAAAATTTAGTTTCTTATACGTTCATATTTATTGTAATAGTGTTATAATTTTAGCCAATTTAACGTTGGAAAATCGATGGAATGAAAAGTGGAAGCTGAGTTTAATGCGAGAGATGCTTCCTAAAGCTGTGCTGAAGCATGGACAGAAGTGTTTTGTCTCAAGGGAATGTACGATATTCGAACATATAAGTTTACCTGCAGATAAGGCGCAGCTTCTAGATTCTAAGAAAGGACTGGGACATATACTCGGATTGCACATTATACAATGTATTGGAACAGCCGATTTCATTCAAAATTCAAGTTCTTTAACTTAATCATGTTGGGCTTCGACCCTAGTCATTCAAATAAACCCGAATTATTTAATTGAAGTTTCAGTTTTCAATTAACGAAAAACATCTTTAAATATTCCTTGCTAAATTCTTGTGCAATATAAGAGAAAACAAAACTGTTGAAAAGAAATTAAAATTCGAAGTTGGTTTATCCTCTCGCAGAATTTATTTTCAAAATAATAAATAAATAAAATAATCTTGTTGAAAATCAGTCAAACGTTTTGCAAACCACCGATATTATTCACAGGATCGGTTGTAAAATATATCGATTCATAAAAGAAAACTTGAACTCACTATCTCCTAATTAATAAAATTGCTGCTGAGTCCCTAAGAAAACTTATAAAATAGTAATAATTCTGTAATACGTTCACAAATGCAGTTTCAGCACAATATATAAATGTTATATCTTCTTAATAGGTGAAATAACTGGTTTTCACACATCGATACTTGAAGTAACATTTCACTCCAATCAAACATAACCCAAAGTCAGATCTTTCTCGAAAGGACTCAACATAAAGACTGAAACTGTTTGTAACATATAATTTCTAACAGAATTTATTACAGTGGAAGTCTTCTTTTTTATTCTTATTTAATTTATTGCAGGAGTTGGCAACGGAGGTCCTCCAACAGGATCTTCTCTGGCCACAGTGTGGCTGTCGATCCGCGCCGATTTGTGGCCAGCTATATTATCTTTGGCTTCAGCAGAGAAGATGATGTTCTCTTAGGTTGCTCCGTTGACACCATACATGAAACATAAGAAACAACAAATATTTCTTTTAGGAATCATAACATAAACATTTTTAAGTTAATATTATTAACAACAACGTAAATAATTATGATTTTATCTTCAAAATTGAGCTGACGTAAGGCAGTAGCAGGGATAATATTTCGTCCCACTACATAACCATTTTATTTAAAAAAAATTATCAGTATCAGTAGAATAAACAGTTCCTTTAGAATAAAGTGACAGATATTACGTTAATAGGCAGACCAACACTTAATTACAATTTACTCAAACAATCTTGCGTGAAGAACATATTTATACATGCATAGCGTCTAGAACCCGAATTATCCTAAGTGAAATAATGGAAAAAAAGTAATCTCTTGTAATAAATACTAAAACAATAATTACAGATGAGAAACAAAAACAGATTCCTCCAGAAATCTCTGCAATTATAAAATACTACCGGTATAATAAGAGGCTTCTATTGACCACTTAACTATAGACTGGAAATATGGACCTCAGCCCTTGCTATCCCGATATCAACAACAACAAGAATTAACAAGGAGTCTCTCCTCAAACACTACAGTACAGCACATTAAATTAAAAGGTTAATTAAAACAGTCTTGGTGTCAAATCAACAGAAAGTTGCTAAAGTTTTTAAATAACCTAAGCAACTGAACGAATGGCTCAGTAAATAAAGGTAAACACACAAACATTCATATTAATTCCCTACCTTATAAAGTGATGCACTTTACAACAAATGGTCAACGGAATTGAGTACCTTTGCACTAGGACATGAAACGTTCATCTACAGAAGTGAACAAAAAATGGCGACTAAAGAAATACTCTCCCTTTGCCGGGAATTTAAAGGCTTCTGGGCATCAAGCTCCCACCCTAGATAATTTAGAAATTTTGCATTATGCCCAAAAAGGACGGAAGTTAAGCATTCGGGAAGAATTTGAGATATATAAGCGGGATTATTTTAAACACCCTAGACTTCTAAATCTCGGAGTATAAATTATTTCAATAGCCATTCAGTTAAAGATTGTATTAATTTGTTTTTTAACGGTCAATGTTATCGCAAATGAAGGTATTACATGTAAATGTCTCTGTAAGATATCCATTTATATCCATATCAGTTGACATCAAAATACCAAACATTTTTTATACTTTTATGGAAACTTTTAAGAAATATTTCTGTTATGTACCCTGGCATCCTTTCAAATGTGTTTCATGTGACATTGGGTATTTTATGTAAATAGAGTCCATATTTGAAATTAACAACTGTTATCCGACCGACCCAACACCTACAGTGTTGTGGAGCACTACGCTTTGTTGGCGGTTACTCGCAGTAGACATTTGAAATGTGCCCCAGGCAGTACCAGTGTCAATACCGACCTACTCTATGGAACACGAAAAGGTAAATCTCGGAGTATAAATTATTTCAATAGCCATTCAGTTAAAGATTGTATTAATTTGTTTTTTAACGGTCAATGTTATCGCAAATGAAGGTATTACATGTAAATGTCTCTGTAAGATATCCATTTAGCTGCATTTAACCTAAACACCCTCTATCAAAGAGTAGGTAAAACATTAGTACCGTACATTATTACAGTTCCTTATTTCCTATTTCAGCATGGATTTATATTTAAAGAAAATAATATTTTTTAAATATTGTCGTTTAAATATTGAAAGTTCTGGTTTATTTTTCTTCTTAGTTAGATATCTGAAGATGCCCTAACCGGGCGAAAAGCTTAATTAAAATACAAAAATTTACTACCAACATATTCTGTAATTCAATAATTATTAATTGTTACTTCCGAGAATAGGTCTCTCCCTAAAGCTGGCCGCGGTGGCCGACGGGACTGAGGCGCTTCAGTCACGGTCCCCACGGCCACCACGGTCGGGGGTTCGAATCCCCCCTCGGGCATGGATATTTATGCCGTCCTTAGTTGTAGGTAGTTCATAAGTAATTTGTAAGTTTAGGGACTGATGACCCCGTAGTTCAGTCCCTTAAGCTTAACAAACATTTGAACATTTTCTCTCCCTAAAGGCACAGTGCTTTTGTTTTGTTATAACTAAACATGTTTATTGGCGGAGGCTGAGCCAGCAGGCTGTGACCACAGGCATACACCGTTCTTCCAAAACGGACGAAACCACAGCGAAACGAGCGAGAAGGACTTGGCACATAAATATCAAATACCTGGGTTCAAACAGATATCAAATGGAACAGTGCTCACCCACTAGTACTCTCAATTACCCGTTCCCGCGTCGTCCCCACTGCTCCGAAGAATCAACAAGCGACAGCTCAGAAGTCTGTGAAGCGGAAATAAAAGTTTGAATGTGTGTGGAAATTGGGTTCAAGGATACCTGAAACTTTCCACAATAATATTTCTAAACTAAATTGTGAAAACTTACTTGAGCATGTAGCACCTTAAGAATACATAGAACTTTTCCAGGTCAATATTGTGAAAAAGGAACACCTATTTCTTTCAGGCACTGTTTATAATGTATATGATTTACTAATATTTTGTTGATTTCAGGTAGTGCAGCTCACTTTTAAAGAATATTTTTAATCTTCTTAGGGTTATTAAAAATTACAAAGACATTTATGCTTTTATTTTCCAGAATGCTTCCTCAAATTTGAAGGAGACCAAATTTTTACCAGTTATGTATGACATGATGGCTCATCTACTATACGTATTTAATTCAACCTACTATGTATATTACAATCGTACAAAATATCAAATCTTACATTTTAATTTTTTTTCTTCTAATGAAAATGTTATTTTTAATATAATTTAGTTGGTTCTCCAATAAAGTTAAAGTATACTACATAGGTAAGGACTGTTGCAAGTTACAGAAAAAAAATTAGAGCAGTACTTAATAAACGTTAGGAAATATTTGTACCTGAATGCTGAAAAATACAATTGCGGAAAATTGTGAATGAAGATATGAGTCCAATTAGTCTGTGCCTCATAACATTCCTGAAGCATAGTCTTCATCCTGCAGCATTGCATCATCTTCAAGCTTCCTCTAGGGACTGATAACCCCGTAGTTAAGTCCCATAAGCTTAACAAACATTTGAACATTTTGAACAAGCTTCCTCTTGGCATTCATTTTAGCACTTCTTGCTTCTTTGGTAAATTGAAGAGCGAATCTTTCAGCTTCATGCACCCGTTGCCTGTCACACGCAAGCAATTGATCTTCCATAGTGGAGCCACATTTTATGCCTAAATTTCTCAGGACTTCCATCCTTCCTATCACTCCATCATTGAAACTTATCGCTGCATTTAGAATACCAAATTTCAATGTGCTTAGTCCTACAAAAACATTTGGGTAATCTTTCCCATATGCAATAGTTGAAACTTTCATTTGTATTCTGAGTGCCCCCATGAAGACATTTACTAAGCACAACAGGGTCAGTCAGGTATCGAAAAATGGATTTTATTTCATTGCTTGTGATGGTGTATTTGGCCACTCTCTTTTGCTTTTTGGTAAAGGGGCTTGGCGGTAGACATGACTGTAACTTTAAAATTTGGTATATACAGGATGTTACAAAAAGGTACGGCTAAACATTCAGGAAACATTCCTCACACACAAAGAAAGAAAATATGTTATGTGGACATGTGTCCGGAAACGCTTAATTTCCATGTTAGAGCTTATTTTATTACTTCTCTTCAAATCACATTAATCAAGCAACCGTACCAGCGTGACTTCAAACACTTTGTTACAGGAAATGTTCAAAATGTACTCTGTTAGCGAGGATACATGCATCCACCCTCCGTCGCATGGAATCCCTGATGCGCTGATGCAGCCCTGGAGAATGGCGTATTGTATCACAGCCGTCCACAATACGAGCATGAAGAGTCTCTACATTTGGTACCGGGTACCGGGGTTGCGTGGACAAGAGCTTTCAAATGCCCCCATAAATGAAAGTCAAGGGAGTTGAGGTCATGGAATTAGTCAGCCTCTACCAATCCATCGGTCACCTAATCTGTTGTTGAGAAGCGAACGAACACGTCGACTGAAATGTGCACAAGCTCCATCGTGCATGAACCACATCTGTCGTACTTGTTAAGGCACATGTTCTAGCAGCACAAGTAGAGTATCTCGTATGAAATCATGATAACGTGCTCCAGTGAGCGTACGTGGAAGAACATGAGAGCCAAAACATGGTGCTCATATCGAATGTATAAAAATTTGATCTTTTCTCTTTCCAGAAATGTTGGAATTATATTTCTATGTATTACAGTTTGTAAACAACATATTTTTGAAATTATTTCTTCATTTTGAATAGACCTGTACCTTTTGTTGTATTTGTAATTGTGTAATTGCTTCATGCGTCAAATGTTCAAATGTTTGTTAAGCTTAAGGGACTTAACCACGGGGTCATCAGTCCCTAAACTTAGAAACTACTTATCAACTACCTTATACTAAAGACCACACAAACATCCATGCCCGAGGGGGCATTCGAACCCCCGACCGCAGTGGCCGTGCAGACCATGACTCACGCGCCGCAGTCCCCTCGGCCACCGCGGCCGGCATCATGTGTCAAGGTGAGTATCTGCCTGTTTTATGTTGGTCACAAAGCTCCTCGCTAAATCTCCTTTTCCCGGTTATTTTAAATCTCTTGCTGTATGTATTGTTGAATTAAAGTGCCAAAGAAACTGGTACACCTGCTTCACATCATGTAGGGTCCCCGCGCACGCGCAGAACTGCCACAGCACGACATGGCATGGACTCGACTAATGCCTGATGTAGTGCTGCATCTAACCTACACCACGCATCCTGAAAAGCTGTCCATTGTGAGAGTACGAAAGGGGAGAGATCTCTTCAGAACGGCACGTTGCACGTCACCCCAGATATACTCAATAACGTTCATGTCTGTTGAGTTTGGTGGCCAGCGAAAGCAATTACACCAGAAAGAGCATTCCTGAAGCCAATCTGCAGAAATTCTGGACTTGTGGGGTGTACGTGTCACCTGTCAGAGTCGCATCTAGACATCACCAACAATTCCTGCCCAAAAGTTCACAGAAAATCTGTGTGGATGACGTGATTTCACAATTGCGTGCGGATTCTCGTCAGCCCACAATTTTATCACGTTGGAATGAAGCCTCATCCGTAAATACTAAATTGAAATCTAACAAAATGTTCAAATGTTGGTTATCAGTCAGTCCAGTGCCAGCTGCCACCAGTGACACATCGTTTCAGCGCTAAGTATCTGAATTTAATTTGTGTCAAATTTAATTTGCCAGTCTAGTTCATTTTCGGTAGTACTGTTTTAAGAGGTTTACTCCTGCGTACTTGCAGATTTCGTTTGTACTACTGTTTTAATAGTTTATTCTATCGTATTTGATAAATACCGTTGTGTTTAGTCTTCGTCTTTGACCGGTGTATTTCAAAACAAGTCAGAGACCGTTACTAAAGTTCGTTATCAGTCAGTCCAGTGCCAGCTGCCACCAGTGACACATCGTTACAGCGCTAAGTATCTGAATTTAATTTGTGTCAAATTTAATTTGCCAGTCTAGTTCATTTTCGGTAGTACTGTTTTAAGAGGTTTACTCCTGCGTACTTGCAGATTTCGTTTGTACTACTGTTTTAATAGTTTATTCTATCGTATTTGATAAATACCGTTGTGTTTAGTCTTCGTCTTAGACCGGTGTATTTCAAAACAAGTCAGAGACCGTTACTAAAGTTTGTTATCAGTCAGTCCAGTGCCAGCTGCCACCAGTGACACATCGTTACAGCGCTAAGTATCTGAATTTAATTTGTGTCAAATTTAATTTGCCAGTCTAGTTCATTTTCGGTAGTACTGTTTTAAGAGGTTTACTCCTGCGTACTTGCGGATTTCGTTTGTACTACTGTTTTAATAGTTTATTCTATCGTATTTGATAAATACCGTTGTGTTTAGTCTTCGTCTTTGACCGGTGTATTTCAAAACAAGTCAGAGACCGTTACTAAGGTTCGTTATCAGTCAGTCCAGTGCCAGCTGACACCAGTGTCGCGGCGTTAACAGCGCTAAGCTGCCGGACTCAGTTTTGTTGATTCGACAGTGTAGTTACCACTGACCACAGTTAAGTCAGCAGCCAGCCGCCTTCATTATAGTACTAGGCTTCTTTAAAGTTGTTAATTGCTGTTAATTGTATCGATAGGATGGATAGTATGTGTGCCTGCTGTGTGCGGACGCAGGAGGAGTTGGCCGCGGTTCGCGAACAGCTGAGCGTGCTGTTGGCTACGGTCAGCCGTCTTCAGGCTGCTGTCTCGGGGTGCAGCGATGGTGGGGAGTCTGGTGTCTCACGCTTCGCTCTCTGTCCCTGCTACCGAGGCACCTTCAGGTGTACCGGACGTCGTCGAGCCGCCTTCTCCGCAAGGGGAGTGGCGGGTTGTACGGCGTTCGCGTCGCTCGGAGGCTGGACGTCCGTCCGCGCCCGTTCGTCCTGTGAGTGAAAGTGTGGCCACTCCTTCAGCAGGGTCCGAGCAGGTGCACGGGGGGAGGGGATTATTAGTTATTGGGAGCTCCAATGTCAGGCGCGTGATGGAGCCCCTTAGGCAGATAGCGTCCAGATCTGGAAGGAATTCCAACGTGCACTCGGTGTGTTTGCCAGGGGGCCTCATCCGAGATGTGGAGGCGGCCTTGCCGGCGGCTATCGAGGGTGCGGGGTGCAGTCGACTGCAAGTCGTAGCTCACGTCGGCACCAATGACGCTTGTCGCTTGGGTTCTGAGGACATCCTCAGGTCCTACGAGCGGCTGGCGGAATTGGTGAAGGCTGCTGCCTTCGCACGCGGGGTGCAAGCAGAGCTGTCGATTTGCAGCATTGTTCCCAGGGTTGATCGGGGTCCTTTGGTTTGGAGCCGAGTGGAGGGTCTGAACCAGAGGCTTCGCCGACTCTGTGACAGTCATGGCTGCAGATTTCTGGATCTGCGTTATCGGGTGGGGAATTGTAGGGTGCCCCTAGATAGATCAGGGGTGCACTACACTAAGGAAGCGGCTACTCGGGTAGCAAAGTACTTGTGGAGTGCACATGGGGGTTTTTTAGGCTAGGTGCTAACTCTGATGAGCACTCGCCTGTCAGCATTCAAACAGCGAATTCACGCCACGTTCGGAACAAAAATTCGAACATAAAAATATTAGCCGCGAACTTACAGAGTATTAGAAACAAAGTTCCCGAATTTGCAGCGCTGCACGGAAGTTATTGCGCTCAGATAGTTTTAGGCACCGAAAGCTGGCTAAATGATGATGTGGCAAGTTCAGAAATATTTAGCGAAGCGTGGAATGTATATCGGAAAGATAGATCTGATACAACTGGAGGAGGAGTGTTCATCGCCGTGGACAAAGATATTGTTTCTACTGAGATCGAGGTTGAAAGTAACTGTGAAGTTATCTGGGCACGCATAACAGGTCTAAAAGAAGTAAAGTTAATAGTTGGGTGTTTTTACCGGCCCCCCAGTGCTGCTGTAGCAGTTTTAGAATCATTCAAGGTAAGTCTACACCAGGTAGTGCATAGGTATCCGGGCCATGCAATATTAGTCGGAGGTGACTTCAACCTTAAGAGTATAGATTGGGACCTCGCTAGTTACATTTCAGGCGGTACAGACAAGCAGTCTTGCGAGCTACTTTTGGACACATTCTCCGAAAACTGTCTTGAGCAGTTAAACCGGCAACCCACGCGCAATGGAAATATTCTAGACCTTATAGCCACAAACAGGCCTGACCTCATTAACGATGTCTGTGTAGAGACAGGAATTAGTGATCATGATATCGTCATAGCGTCGATGGTGACCAAAGTTCATAAACCAGTCAAGAAGGCTAGGAGCGTGTTTTTGTTGGGAAAAGCCGACAAGCTAATGTTACGATCGCACTTAGAAAATGAATGGGCATCGTTTAATTCTGGGACTATGGATGTAGAGGAATTGTGGACTAAATTTAAATGCATTGTTAATGAAGGGTTAGAGAAATATGTGCCAGTAAAGACGATTAAGGATGGAAAAGATCCACCGTGGTATAATAATAATGTTAGAAAGCTGCTGAGAAAGCAAAGGCTGTTGCACTCTCGATTCAAAAAAGAACACGCAAATGATGACAGGCAAAAGTTAGTAGAGATTCGTGCGTCTATAAAAAGATCGATGCGTGAAGCATACAATAATTATCACAGCCATACCTTAGCAAAAGATCTTTCCGAGAACCCGAAAAAATTCTGGTCCTATGTAAAATCGATAAGCGGGTCAAAGCCCACTGTCCAGTCACTAGTTGATCATTCCGGGGCAGTAATAGAAGAAAGCAAACGGAAAGCTGAAGTTCTAAATTTAACCTTTAAGAAATCTTTCACGCAGGAGGACCGCACAAATATACCATCATTTGATCAACGTACTAATTCGGAAATGGGGGACATAGCAATAGGTATTTCCGGTGTAGAGAAGCAGCTGAGAGAGCTAAATACGAAAAAGTCTGCTGGTCCGGATGGAATACCAGTTCGGTTTTTCAAAGACTGATCTGCGGCATTGGCCCCCTACTTAGCTTGCATTTATAGCGAATCTTTAATTCAGCGCAAAGTTCCTAGTGATTGGAAAAAAGCGCAGGTGACTCCAGTGTATAAGAAAGGAAAGAGAACTGACCCATACAATTACAGGCCTATATCGTTGACATCGGTTTCATGTAGAATTTTGGAGCATATTCTCAGTTAGAATATAGTAAATTTCCTTGAAACGGAAAAGCTTCTTTCCATGAATCAGCACGGGTTTAGGAAACATCGTTCATGCGAAACTCAGCTTGCCCTTTTCTCACATGACATCTTGCGAGCCATGGACGAAGGGCAACAGGCGGATTGTGTTTTTCTCGACTTCAAAAAGGCGTTCGACACGGTGCCACACTGCAGACCGCTAACGAAGATACGAGCTTATGGAATAGGTTCATAGATTTGTGACTGGCTGGAAGACTTCCTAAGTAATAGAACGCAGTACGTTGTTCTCGACGGCGAGTGCTCATCAGAGACGAGTGTATCGTCAGGCGTGCCCCAGGGGAGTGTGATAGGACCGCTATTATTTTCTATCTATATAAATGATCTGATGGACAGGGTAAGTTGTAATTTGCGGCTGTTTGCTGATGATGCTGTGGTGTATGGGAGGGTGTCGTCTGTAACTGACTGTAATAGCATACAGGTTGACTTAGACAAAATTTCTAGTTGGTGCGAAGAATGGCAGCTAGCTCTCAATGTAGAAAAATGTAAGGTGATGCGCATGAGTAGAAAAATCAATCCTATAATGTTCGAATACAGCATCAGTAGTGAACTTCTTGATGCGGTCGCGTCGTTCGAATATCTAGGCGTAACATTGCAGAGCGATATGAAATGGAACGAGCATGTAAGGACAGTTGTGAGTAAGGCAGACAGCCGACTTCGGTTTATTGGGAGAAATTTGGGAAGATGTACTTCACCTGTAAAGGAGACCGCGTATAAAACGCTTGTACGACCACGTCTTGAGTATTGCTCAAGTATTTGGGACCCGCAGCAGATCGGTTTGAAGGAAGACATAGAGGCGGTTCAGAGGCGAGCAGCTAGATTTGTTACCGGTAGGTTCGACCAATGCGCGAGTGTCTCGGAAATGCTCCGGCAACTCAATTGGGGATCGCTGGAAGAAAGACGACGTTCTTTTCGTGAATTTCTGTTAAGTAAATTTAGAGGGCCGGAATTTGAAGCTGAGTGTAGTACGATCTTGCTGCCGCCTACTTACATTTCGCGTAAAGATCACAAAGACAAGATAAGAGAAATTAGGGTTCGTACGGAGGCATATAGGCATTCTTTTTTTCCTCGTTCAATTTGGGAGTGGAATAGGAAAGGAAATGCCTAGTAGTGGTACGGTGTACCCTCCGCCACGCACCTTACGGTGAATTGCGGAGTATGTATGTAGATGTAGATGTAGATGTAGAGCTTAAGGGACTTAACTACGGGGTCATCAGTCCCTAAACTTACAAACTACTTATGAACTACTTACGAACTAGGACGGCACAAATATCCATGCCCGAGGGGGGATTCGAACCCCCGACCGTAGTGGCCGTGCAGACCGTGACTGGAGCGCCTCAGTCCCCTCGGCCACCGCGGCCGGCTGAAATCTAACATGGAAATTAAGCGTTTCCGGACACATGTCCACATAACATATTTTCTTTTTTTGTGTGTGAGAAATGTTTCCTGAAAGTTTGGCAGTACCATTTTGTAACACCCTGTATAGGTCATTTTTCATTTGAAACCCTATAATGTACTAGCTTGACGCCCACTGCTTCGCATGCGTAGGCTGGTTGGTCTGCACCAGTTGTTTCTCCCTCTTAATATAAATTTTCATAGATTTAGATTAAGTACTAAAATAATGAAATGTTGTGATACTACTTGTTGCAGCGGCAGAATGGTCGTGCGTATTGAGGCGCCATGCTGCTGTGCGAGCTGTTGTTTGCCGTCGGGGGTTCAATTCGCCCCTTTGTCATGGGTGTTTGTGTTGTCCTTGGCATAAGTTAGTCTAAGTTAGTTTAATTAGTTTGTAAGTCTTAGGGACTGATGACCCCGTAGTTAAGTCTCTTAAGATTTACAAACATTTGAACATATGATTTTACTACTTGTAACCCCCCTATAGCACCCATTAATAGCTGAATTTCTAAAAATACCCCAACATGTGTCTTAAATTCCAAACAAGTATGCAAATATCATTTTTTTGTAATTCTGGGTTCAAAATTGGCTTAGCAGCAACGTATATCTAAAATATGTTTCATCCCCTATTTAACCCCATAAATGATTAATTTCTGAAAATACTGAAACACGTGTCTTTTTAATTCTGACCAAAAAACATATACCAATTTATGTGGTTGTAGCTTCAAAATTGCCTTAATAGCAAAAGATTTTCGAAAAACATCCTCTCTCAAATTTAACCCCCTTGATGGTTCAGTTTCCAAAAATACCGAAACACGTATTTTTTTTAAATCGTAACGAACAATACAAATACCAATTTTTGCAGCTATAGGTTCAAAATTGTCTTGAAAACGAAGTGTTTTCGGAATGAATTTTTGATCCCCTCTTTTACCCCCTCAGTTTTTGAATTTCCAAAAATACCGTGTCTTTTTAATTATGCGCGCGGTGCAGCATCGATGGAGGATATGTCAAACTGGCATATTATCAGTAATGAATTAATACCTGATAAACGTAATATATATACCATCTAAAGAGCATATATACTGCAATAATATACAGTTATTATAATAAATTATACCTCCACGATGCCATATGGAAATAGCTTGATGATGGCCACAGTGCCTAAAAAGGCCTAATGCTGTAATAATAAACAGTTTCTAACATCTATAAAGTGAAGCAGCATTTTGGCATTACTTAGATTAACAATATGTCCTTAAAAGACATACACAATGCTGAAGGCCCAAATGAAATGAAATCATTGACGAAATTTTGTAGTTCTAGCTTCAAAATTGCCTAAATAGCTACGTATTTTCAAAAAACGTTTCATCCCCTATTTCACCCTCTTACAGACGGAATATCGAAAAATCGCTTCTTAAATGACGCCTACAGAGTAAGATCAACACAAATTTCAAGTTTCTATCTTCAGTGGTTTGGGCTGGGCGATGATCAGTCAGTCAGTCAATCGGGACACTTCCTTTTATATATAGAGATATATCAATGTAATCAGTAAAGACTACAGAATTTAATAAGACCATAGAAAAGTAGATATTTCCACCATGTGGAAGTATCCTGTATCCTTAACCCGCGGTCGCTCGCCTATATTGTTGTCACGCGATAACTCCCGTGTTAGATTTTTTCTAACAATGAGATATTCCACCTTTTCATTTCTTTGTGCCAGACAAAGACACATTTATACAATAAATCATTTCTTTATTATTATCAAAGCATTGTAAATTATTATAAACATCGTATGGAACATGTAATTTGTCGAATTTCTAGACATTTGCAAGAAGAGCTATAATGCCGAAGCACTAACAACAAAAAACGAGATGTTAGAACAATTCCGAGGAAGTTTCAAATTCAGGCAGTATATAGGCTTTATTTAATTGTTCACTACAGCTGTTTCGCCGTATTTGGCATTGTCAAGTGGTCTGCAATAGTTAAATAAATTTTGTGAAAATATTTTTTCGATCAAATAGGGAGCATATTATACAGTTTTAAATTTATTACTTACTGTCTATTTGTTGCCAATATACACACAGCATTTGTACCTCTATATGATTTTAATAGGTACTTTCTCAGAAAGTCGTTTTTTTAATAATTTTTAAAATAATAACTTCCTTGTTTGACAGATATTTTGATGCTATGTGTTTACAAAGATGTTCTATTGCATTATATCTTTGGTAAAGATCTAGCTTCTCTGAGATGATTAATTTCGAATTTTGTGATAGTGGACAATTAAATAAAGCTAATAAGCAGCAGTAAAGGTGATTATATTTATTGAAATGTCATATTACGATATACGCACTGCTGCAGGCCCATTTATGAAAAAAGTTTTGATAACAAGCTACTGTTAATTTTAGTTTGTTTGTTTGTATAGTCAATGGGACTTAACTACGGGGTCATCAGTCCCTAAACTTACAAACTACTTATGAACTAACTAAGGACGGCACAAATATCCTTGCCTGAGGGGGGTATTCGAACCCCCGACCGTAGTGGCCGTGCAGACCGTGACTGAAGCGTCTCAGTCCCCGCGGCCACCGCGGCCGGCAGTTTGTCGAGTCACAGATTAATTGAAACACGAGATATGAAAGAATGCATTTCTAGATGGTCACTTCATTAGCTTTGAAATGTGATGGAATATTCAACTAAAATCGTAAATGTTAGATTTTTTTTTTCTAACAACGCGAATGATCGCGGGTTAATTATGCGCGCGATGCAGCCCTCCGAGCGGCAGCTTGCGCCTGTTGGAGACTGCGCCTTTGAAGAGCTCAGGAGCGGCGGTCGCGTTTCTTTCGAGCACCCGTGCGAAGTGAAGCAAAGAGCCGCCGCGAAATCGGATTTTCTCTAAAAATGACAACATCCTTCCGCGATGAAAAGCGCGCCGACGTGCAGTAAGCTTATTCTGCGGAAGCGCCTACTGCAGAACGCGGCCCCTGTATTCTTTTCATTTCCTCTCTGTCTCTGTCTCTGTCTCCCTCTCTCTCAAATGCACACAGCGCCGCGAGGAATAAATTTCCCCACTGCCTCTCCCGCGTTTGTTTATCGTGTTACTGTCTGCGTGTTACTGCGGCAGCAAACGCGCAACCGAGATACGAGCTCTCAGAAATAAATCTCAGTACCGTTCTCTTTGAAATAACAAGCAAGTTACTATTATTTGTTTCGGCTTCGGGTTGAAATGACAGGACCTTTGCTGCACGCGAGGAAAAAAGATCTTGTCTTCCTTCGCTTCAAATAGTATGCTGTGGTTGACAGAAGTTTGGGGAAGTAATCGTGGTCGTGTACTAATGTCGCTGGGGTGGTTAAACGTATTAAGCATGTTATTTTCCGTTGTTCAAGAAAGAGCAAAGGGTTGTCAATGAATTGCGTGCGGTGTTTTTCTATAGGGGTCTTGCCCGTGAAGAATCAAATCAAATTAGCCAGTACACTGACTGGCCCGAGAAATACATAGCTCACACTGGTAACTATAACTACTTGCCTTTTCTACTATCTCTCACATCAATTTTTGTTTCATCAGTTATATTTTCTAAAATTCTCGCCTGATTGTTTTTACATACAGGGCTATTCAAAAAGAAGAAACAAATTTCAAAGATTTATATCTTCCAAACTACAAAAGATAAAAACACATTTCCAATGTTCCTCGACAGACCACAGTGTAAAATTTGAACATGAAACACATTCACAGAAGACTAATGTCTGCTGTGTAATATCTCTTAACGAAGTCTATGGGCGTTTCTCGTTCATGGAGAAAACTGTGAGAGAAGTTAGGTATCAAAAAAATTGTTCAATACTGGTTATTTCCTCAACTTGAAGAGGATTCAGATGGCTTGATTTTCATGCAAGTTGATTCCCCGCCTCATTTCTGTACCAGCATCGAATATTACCTGAATGACACCATTCCAGGGCGTTGAAATGGATGAGGAGCAGCAGAAGATCAACTTCATCAACCACTGCCTACCACGTTTCCGGACCTCACACCTTATGTAAATCCTACTGTTGCCAGACTTGTTTCAAAGTCAACTACGTCAAATTGTTGGGTCTGTGAATTTGTTAACAGAGAAACTAGCTGCTTCATGTATGGCAAGAAAGGAGCCACTGTTTCAATATTTATCATGTAACACATGGTGCTCAAATAGAATGTATAAAAACTTTATCTTTTCTCTTTCCAGGAACGTAGGAATTGTATTTCTATGCATCATAGTTTGAAAGCAATAAATTTTTGAAATCTATTCCTTCATTTGGAATAGCAATGTACCTTTTGTTGTATTTGTAATTGCTTCATGCGTCAAGGTGAGTATCTGGCAGTTTTATATTGGGAACAAAGCTCCTCGCTAAATCTACTTTTTTCCATTTGTTTTATATCTCTTGCGACTTCGCATAAATAACGCCAGATTAAACGAAATCTTGCTCTATGTATTGTCACAATAGGTGTGTGTAGGTGATGTGACTTTAATATAGTGAGAGACGTTCAAGATTCAAAATAAATACCGTAATTCATTACAAAAAAGGAAAATAAATTTATTCAAACAAATTTGTACCCACACAATTATCTGTTTTGGGCCTTCACTACAGATATTTATGATTTGCACCATCTTACAGTAACATTCTTTTGAAGGAAATTACGTAATATCATAGGATCATATAAAATCAACTGGCTGACAGATATCATAGCTTCACATGTCATGTCTTTCTTGCCGCCATTGTAAGTGTACTGGAAGTTTGACGACTTTGACGACTGTTGGTGTCACCCAGTGTAGAAACATGGAACTAAAACACGTTGCGCACGTTATCACAGACCATCCACGATTGTGTGATGCAGGCCGGAACTTCCTAGCGTGAATCACAAAGAAATACAGCGAGCAAAACCAGAACCGCACAATTGTGTGCGATGGGTCTGAAAGGGCTAAAGTGCCAAAGAAGTTGGTGCACCTGCTTAATATCATCTAGGGCCCTCGCGCGCACGCAGAACTGCCACAACACGATATGACATGGACACGAATAATGTCTGATGTAGTACTGCATACCGGTCGCGGTGGCCGCGGGGACTGAGGCGCTCCAGTCGCGGTCGGTCTGCACGGCCACTACGGTCGGGGCTTCGAATCCCCCCTCGGGCATGGATATTTGTGCTGTCGTTAGTATAAGGTAGTTCGTAAGTAGTTTGTAAGTTTAGGGACTGATGACCCCGTAGTTAAGTCCCATAAACTTAACAAAAATTTGAACATTTTTAGTGCTGCATGGAATCGACACCACGCGTCCTGAAAGGCTGTCCGTTGTAAGAGTTCGGAGGGGTAGAGATGTTTTCAGAACAGCACGTTGCACGGCATCCCAGCTATACTCAATAACGTTAATGTCTGTTTGGTTTGGTGGCCAGCGGAAGCGATTACACCCGAAAGAGCGTTCCTGAAGCCATTCTGCAGCAGTTCTGGATGTGTGGGGAGTCACACTGTCCTGCTGGAATGGGTCAAGCCCATCGTAATGCACAATGGGCTCGAATAGCTGCAAGTGAAGCCAGGATGCGTGTGTACTAAACAGCCTCCATCAGCTTGAACAGTACACTGCTGACAAGCAGGGTCTATGGATTCAAGCGTTTCCATACCCGTACACGACCACCTCTTCAGTACAATTGCAAACGGGACTTCAGGAAATGTGTTTCCAGTTATCATGAGTCCAATACCGGTGATGACAGACCCAGATGAGACGTACAGCTTCGTGTGTGAAGTCAGCAAAGATACCGGAGTGGGCCTTCTGCTCCGAAAGCATATCTCGATCGTTTCACTGAATGGTTCGCATGCTGTCACTTGTTGGTGGGCCGGCATTGACATCAGCAGCAATTTCCTCTTCAGTAGTCGCTGGCCCCGTTCTTGGAGAATCTTTTCCCGTGGCAGCAATGCCGAAAATTCGACGTCTTACCAGAACTCCGACATCCACAGATGCCCTCGTGAAATGCCAATCCCCGCTCATCGCTCCCTCGATGAGTTCCATCTTTTGTGCGCCGACTATAACACCATCTTCAAACTCACTTAAATCGTGATAACGTATTGTACCAGCAATAACCTATGTAACGTCTGCGCCAACCCTTTTGCATACCGCAGCTTCGTGTTCTGAATGTTTACGTATGTCTGCGTTTGCATACGCACGCTTTGACTCTGTAGTGTATATTTATGGTTAGAATATGTAGTTTTGTTATTGTGGTGTCTGTACTAGAAGGTTTTCTGTAAAGCATATTCGTGTACAAATGCCCCATTTATTTGGCCATACCAAAAAACTGTTTGTCCAGATAACAATTATACAATGATTCAAGCAAACGTTGTTTGACCGTCAGAGAAACAGCAGTCAGCGTGACATCCTTCTTCGTTGCTTTGTTATTTATAAAGATATGAACAGCGGTGTGACTTTTTTTAAATTGCATACTGTATTTTTATTCGGTAATTCATTTCCTCTCTTAAAGACCTGTTCATAAATGTATCACAGTCTACTATTCACTGAAACACAACAATATTAATTACACATCACAACATTGACTGTCCCAGCGCTTAGTGCATGGACTCGGGGAAATGGAACATATCCACGTGCTGACGTTGACAGAAGACAAATGTAATGATAAGTAGACAGAACAACCGTCATTCCGGAAACCATTGTCATTTGCAGATACGCAGGCAGAGGAACTGTACAGAGAGCGATATTCTCACAAGAATCCACCTTCCTGACGGATTTCTCGTCTTGCTGCGACGCTTCAGGAAACGGGAAGTTCCAACCCCCGACTACGAATCGTCGTAGCACTCGCACAGACGAATCTGCTGAAGTTACTTGTATCACTTCTGTTGCTATGATTCCACATGTGAGCACACGGCAGCGTGAACACAAGATTACCATTCTGAAAAACAGTGTACATCGTATTCTTACACGTCACCGGTTCCATTCTTACACCTACATAAAGAATTGTATGGGAATGATTTCCATAATCGTGTAAAGTTCGGTCAATGGGCACAGCAGCAAATCCTCGCGGAACTAGACTTGTTTTCCAATGTCTTATTTACTGATGAACTTTCTCAAACAAAGGACAGGTAAATACATGGAAGATGCATTATTGGTCCAGCGATAACCCGCGATGGTTTAGACAGGTGGAACATCAGCGTCAATGAAGAGTTAACGTATGGTATTGGTTGCTTGGTACTACAATTATTGGCCCTTATTTCATATATGGTAGTTTAAACGGCACAGTGTATGCAAACTTCCTGAGACGGATTCTTCCTCGTCTTCTGGATGAAGTGCGGCTAAGAACCAGAATGTCATATCAACACGATGGATGTCCAGCACATAATACGTGCACGTTATGTTCTGAACCGAAGGTATCCTGCCAGATCGATTCGTCGAAGAAGAACAGTTACTTGGCCTCCTAGGTCTCCTTATTAAATCCTCTGAACTCTTTTCTTTGGGAATGCATTAAAAAAGTCTATAGGGATATTGCAACAACTCCAGGGCACCATACAGGAACGCTTGCTTGTAATTCTCTTAAGCAGGCAGCACTGGAACCAGAAAATAATTCTTTCATTCAACGATTGCACCAGTATCGGTGTCCAGAGTCACCACTTGGAGCAGCTTTGAATGTTCTACTCCTGTGCAATGAGACAGGAGTGAGAAGGTCAATTTTGTGTTATGGTCTTACTTGGTTTTCATTTGTTTTCTGACTATTCCAGCAAGTGGACTCGGCCTGAAAGTAAGTGGTGTGTTATGTAAATAATAAAGTTGTGTTTCAGTGCATGGTGCACTATGATACATTTTTCAATAGGTCTTAGGGTGAGGAAATGAATTACCGATTACAAATTACAGGGTGCCATTTAAAAAGTCATATCGCTGTTGAAATCTTTGTAATAAACAAAGCTACAAAGAAGGCAGTCGTGCTGATTAATGTCCTCCTGACGGATAAAGAACATATGCTTGCATCTGAATGGTTATTTAGAGCAGTCAAGATAAATGGGACACCTTGTATATCAATGCTCCACCTCCGCAGTCCACCGGATAGCGTGGTAGATTTCCACGCAGGGGGCCCGGATTCGATTCCCGGTCGGGTTGTTCTCCACCCGGGGACTCGGTGTCGTCCTCATCATCGACCTGCAAGTCGTCCACGTGGCTTGACCTAAAGACTGGCACCAGGCAGGCCGAACACGATCCCAGCTGGGGTCTAACGGCCAAAAATGCCACACGAAATCATCATCATCATCATAGTATACAGCCCACAAATTCTCACTTGAACCAGAAATAGAAGCCAAAAATGGTAATGCAATAGACATTGAAGAGCACAAGACAAAATGATGATAGTCACTTTTTAGTAACTTTTCAGGACGACGAATATTCTGCTCTAGTCTCTCGTATATCATAAACGTTACAATTGCGTTCAGATTTCCAGTACTGACAATATGGTCGGAGATTTTGGTAGGATCGTCACTAACACGGGTTTTGCATATAAAAAAAACTACTTGCTTTAACAAAATATTCAAATTATCAATAAAATTCTTCTGGGTATGAAACCGCGTCGTCATTTTATAAATTCCACCGACGTTTCGGCCGCTGTTGCAGGCGGCCTTCATCGGGGTCTGTGTCTGACACAGACCCTGATGAAGGCCGCCTGCAACAGCGGCCGAAACGTCGGTGGAATTTATAAAATGACGACGCGGTTTCATACCCAGAAGAATTTTATTGATAGTGACAACAACCGCGGAAGCCTACGTTTGCAAAATATTCAAATGTTTGTATAGTCTATGGGACTTAACTACGGGGTCATCAGTCCCTAAACTTACAAACTACTTATGAACTAGGACGGCACAAATATCCATGCCCGAGGGGGAATTCGAACCCCCGACCATCGTGGCCGTGCAGACCGTGACTGGAGCGCCTTAGTCTCATCGGCCGCTTTAACAACTCGTAACGACTGCGTACTGAGAGGCCCTATAACACTTCTCTGCGGAAATTCTGTCTAAAATATTATGTACGTAAAACAAATGAAACGGCAGAAGCGCTCAGTGGTAGCAGCCACGGGGTAGGCACGCCTGCTCATAATGTTCGTGACGGCACAGGAACGGCGGGGGCGTCGGTGGCTGGCGTGCAGGTGGCTCCTGCAATATCCGGCCAGCCGTCACCTCCACTGAAGGCCTGGATGCCACAGTCCTAATTACCGACTCACGCAAATACCGCGCCCCTCACACTCTTAGCGGAGCGCGCCCACTGGAGGCAAGCGCTGGAGCCACCTGGAGCATGTATCTGTACCTGTGCGGCCACATGTCAACTTTCTGACGTCACAATGTGGAAAACGCACAGTGGGGGGCTTCTCAACCTGTAAGGCAGTAATGCAGCGAGTCTTCCGACGGAACGCGTGGTGCAGTAGTTAGCGTTGCAGATTGTTGTGCGGGTGGTCCCCTGTTGAAAGCCCGCCACTGGCGGAAAAATTTATCTCATTGTATTTACCATTTCTAGAATGTTCTATGTGTTTAATACGATCGATGTACTGTAACTTCCACAAAATTCTTACTGTGTATAAATAGGGAGTACTCCAATCTGGAGGTAGTTTGAGGCGGCCATTGGCCGAGCGGTCTGCGGCGCGATAGTCACAGTCTGCACGGCCGCTACTGTCGGGGATTCGAATCCCCCCTCGGGCATGGATGTGTCGTCTTTACTGTAAGGTAGTTCATACGTAATCTGCAAGTTTAGGGACTGATGACCCCGCTGTTAAGCTTAACAAACATTTGATCACTTTTTTGAGGCAGTTTGTTCAGAATGTACGCTTGTGATGGCAAATAACCTGTTCTAAGTGTAAAGTGCTCTATTAACTACTTCGAATACAGTTTAGAACGTAACAATATGAAGCATGTCTGAACGTTCACTATTAAGATTGGAGCACGTCACCAATCGCAGAAGTAAACCATCCGGACCCCGTGTAGCATTACATTTAATAGATTTTTTCTATTAAAATTACATCTGTGACGCTAGTCGCTAGCATCCGTTCTCTCTGCCAGTAAATCATAAATTTTGTGTGTTTCTCATATTTTTTCCATTAACGTTTTGGATATTATACTTTGTAAATAGTAGCTTACATTCAGTTGTAGCATTGTGCAACAGATCTGAAGATAGGCAGCTGTCCGGAAACCGGTCATGTTCTAGAAAATAAAAGCAATCAGGAGACTGATATTCAGGAATTTTATAAATTAAAAAGTTAATAACAGCCGTACTGGCGATTATCACGACCCAATTTCACAAATACTTTGCAGAAACTATAATAAAAATATAAATAATAAAAAATAAATGTATAAAACATTTATAAATTATGTTGTTATTTATTGTTTGTTCAAATGTTCAAATGTTTGTTAAGCTTAAGGGACTTAACTACGGGGTCATCAGTCCCTAACCTTACAAACTACATATGAACTACCTACAACTAAGGACGGCACAAATATCCATGCCTGAGGGGGGATTCGAACCCCCGACCGTAGTGGCCGTGCAGACCGTGACTGAAGCGCCTCAGTCCCTTCGGCCACCGCGGCCGGCATTTATTATATTATATTTTATATTATATTATATTATATTATATTACATTATATTATATTATATTATATTTCTTTCTAAAATAGTCTTGTAAATCAGGAAACTACAGGAAAACCTATAGTGGGCCGTACAAAGGATCAGAGCCATTATTTTTTTATTATATTCTAAAAATTCTGTGGCATAGTGATAGTCATCGAGGAGGAAGGATATTTAACATTCACTAAATCTGACGGAACCGGTCATCTTAATAAAGATAAGTAGAGTTCTGTTTTACATAATAAATTAATTGAATAGATGTACCCCATACTAGTATTAGAAAACTTCATGATGTAGTTTGTTTCATGTCCATTCTTATTTTATAGCACACTAATTGTCATGAAACTTCTTTACGTCGCTGTTCTTATTCACTGAACATGTAACTAATTTGTAACTTTCATTTCTACCGTACGTCTGTGGATACAAGGTGCCTCAAGTTCGGTAAATAATCTATTATTTCACAAATCGCACTAGCGAGGTTCGGGTGCTCGCGCATGGCATTGGGGCCATGTTAATAAGCTGTGGTACAAGCTGCGATCCAGCTAACAGTCAGTGTGAGAACTCCTGCCATTGCGACATGCAGCGTAAAATAGAGCAACACGTTAACATAAGTTTTGTTTCAAATTAGGCAAAACTACGACGGAGACTCATTGGATGTTAGAGCAAGTGTATGGGCTTGAAGCAGTGAGTACGAAGAGTGTGTTTTGTGGTTGCGGAGATCCAACACCGCGTGACCTCCGTACTTCGAGCGATTCCACAGGAAGCGTTTGCTGATAGTCAGAAGTAGGCCAGTAAATGTATCTCCAGGACAAATAAGACAAAACAAACAAACAACAAACAAGTTAGAGAGAACAGACTGAGAGGGGGCCATGTTACACGCTTGGGAGAAGCAAGGTGACCTAAGAGACTCATGAGCTCGGCAGCGGAGGGTAAGAGGAGTCGAGGTAGACCAAGAAGAAAGTACTTAGATTCGGTGAAGAATCATTTTGAAATAAAAAGCATAACATCAGAGGCATCAATGTTAGCATTAAATAGGGGATCATGGAGGAATTGTATTATAGGTACTATGATCCAGACTGAACGCTGAAATGCATGATCAGTCTCTAATGATGATGATGACAAAAAGTACCCTCCAACCCCCAGCGTGAGGTGGATTTCTATGCAGTAGATGTATCTGCAGAATGTCTCAATAAGAAATTCGTAATTTTGTAATACAAAAATTCTGTGAAATATTAAAAATATATTATAAATGCTAGATTTCACATTATTTATACGCTGCCTAAGATCTAAAACGACTGTATTCAACCGGGTGCGTAAAACTACCAACAGTAAAAATTCAGTCGAAAAATAAGTCAAATGCTAAAATTGGCCAGTTTATTCGACCGGCATTTCGAAACATCAGAACAGTTGTGGCAATCTCGCCGTAACGGATTGCCTGTCGGAAAGAGCAGGAAATATAAGTGGGCAGGCGGAAATTAACAGCGCTTCCGAAGGGTTCCGTGTCCAGGGGCGAGAAATCCTGACGTCGCCAGTTATTAATTGCCCCGCTGCCTGGGCAGCGCCGCGCCGAGCCGGCGCAAGGGCCGCGTCGCAATGTTGGCAGCCCTGCTGCTGCTGATGATGATGATAACCTCACAATTAATAACGACGGGCCGGCGGTGCTGAGGACTATTTCAAGCCGGGCTTTGTATCACTATGCGTGTTAAGTGTGAATGGTAGCAGACCGTTACGGGAGGCGGCAGCTCACTCTACTGGAAGCGACACACCCTAAAGCCGTCGGCACACGGAGTATATCTGCACGTGTGTGGTCAACGTGCCGAGTCCACCGTGTGGCTGAACGCTCGGAGACGGTGCAACTGGAGCATACAGGCTCGTTTACACGACGATAACTACGTTTCATGAAACTGCGCTACTGGCCAGTGCGCATGCGTGGCAAGCGTTCGCGCAACTCGTTGGTGTAACTAAACGGTTTCGGCACCTTCCAACTTTGGCGAAACTGATTGCGCGTGTTTATAGGTTAGGTGATAACCAATACAGAACAAAACACAACATAATGGTGTTGAAGGAAGGAATAATTCGCGTTTTGAACATATATGTCATGTATAGGTGTTCGTGCAATTTTAACGATGAAAATTTCAGGAATAAGCAGCGGCGTGTTAGTGCCCTTGAAGCAATTATTCGTGAATTAAATATTGATGGGTTGACGATTAGTGAATTGCAGACTAAACTACATTCAATTCCAAATACCTATACAAACGAACTATGGCAACTGTGTGTTTGGAAACAGGGAACAGGTACTGTAGAGACGAATATCTATTTGACAAGAAAAGTAATGCAACTTTTATTTCAGTTCTGGTAACAATGATTCACGATTAACAGTATCTTGTTTGTTTATTGCATTACTAACTCTGTTTAAAAGGAACGTAAACTGCTCTGATGACATTCTGAGTTGTTTAAAATAACTTATAGAGTCTCCGATCACAATTTCTTTCAGCAAGGTCGCTAAGCAACCGAGCTGACGTCTTTTTTTAATCCAGTCACGAACCCAAACACGTTTCTTATTCTTTTTATGTTTAGTCTTTTGCAACGACTTCACACAGAGAAGCAATAGCTCCAGCACAACTCTTACAGCTACCAAAACTTTCATTCTACGGCGACTACGGCACTCACAAAACAACGAATCTGAAGTGTATAGTATTTGCGCCGTGTCTACAGAGATACACGTAACCACTTGCGCGCAACTCATTTCATGAACCGGGTGTAGCAACCTAGTGTCGTCGTGTAGACTAGCCATACAAGACGTGTGCCTCAACGAGCTACACGCGCCAGCAGCGCGCTCCAGCGACAGTTGTCGGCGGTATCAGTTGCTGGAATCCCACTGTTTACCAAAACAAAAGAGTGGAATTCCTGCTTTACCTCTATTGAACCGCTTATTTCCGCGCTTGTGCTTATGTTCGTTATGTTCTGTGATGGGCCTAAATAAGTAACAACAAAATACCTATGAACATAAGACTCTTATAACAGTTGCATTTTATGTCTATAACTGAAGCGAATAATAAAAGTTTCATGACAAACTGTGCGATATAAAATTAGAATAAGCCTTCACAACAAAGATTATTGCAAGAGTCTCGCTTTTTAGTAAATCTTAGAAGATCATGCTTCCACGGTCAGTGTTACTATTCAGTAGAAGAATGTTAAGGACGTGTAAAATGCAATACCTGAAACAATAAGTGCGTATTTTACTCTAAGTGAAGTGTTCATAAAATGAATCCAACAAACTCACTCCTATCAGAAAACCGAATA
This sequence comes from Locusta migratoria, assembly GCA_026315105.1. Lineage (NCBI taxonomy): Eukaryota > Metazoa > Arthropoda > Insecta > Orthoptera > Acrididae > Locusta > Locusta migratoria. Next base: position 82,683,540 of record CM048751.1, on the reverse strand, counting down.
AAAGAAGAAAAAATATTTGCTTATGTGGAGCCTTGAACCATCAGCACAACTTCCATAACTTCATAGTCCACGACTTAACCATTACGCTACAGCCAGTTACACTAACACTATACTCTACAGCCAGCTACACTGACAATGTATCCTCACCTACGGTATTAGACGTGTCGAATATGCTACTAGGCGATATGGCGGTTGCTGACATGTAGCAAATGATACAAAGAACTCTTCGTGTTGATAGTTCTCGGCCCGCCTTGCCTTGAAATGACAGATTACTTTAATACGGAAATTTTGTAACTACGTGTAAGACGTTTCCAGTCATTTATTCCAACAAATAGTACCTTAATGGTCAGTTTCCGAGATATTCTCGATTTACTCAGTTACTTTTACTTGTTTTGAAATGTCATACATTCATAAGACCTAAGTTATATACATAAAAACAACGAAATACGACGGCCAACATGGCGTCTTCGTCTATCTACCGTAAAGAGCTTCCCCCTTATTGGTGATCGTTCAGACGCTCGTTGAGAATATCTGGCTGGCATGCTTGATGCTGTCCCACACGTTGTAAAAGCCTCGCCAACGTGCGGTTCGCACGTTGTGACGTCAGAATCTCGTCACGTTGGCCACACGCTCCGTGTGCCGACGGTTTTACCCCGTTGGTACACGGAGCGTGTGTATCAGCGTGTGTGGTCAATGTGCCGAGTCCACTGTGCATGTGAACGGCCGCAGGCGGCGCGACCTCTGCTTACGGGGCACGTGTCTCTGCGAGATACACTCGATCGCAGCGCGCTCCAGCGACAGTTGTCGGCGTCATCGTTTTCTGGAATCACACTGTTAACCAATGGAAAGGAGTAAAATCCCTGCTTTAGCTCTATTAAAACGCTCATTTCCGATCTTGCCAATACGTGCATCATGTTCTACCTGTGGTACAGGCCTAAGTCAGTAACAACGAAATATCTATGAACATAAGACTCTCAAAAAAGTTTCATATTACTTCCATAATGGCAAGACTCATAAGATGTGATATAAAATTGGACTGGGCTTTCACATATCACCACAACCCTCTGTCTAAATCCTCCAACATGCTGTCGATACCAACTTCCTCCCCATAGACCCTCCCTCGCCAGTTCCCAGCATTTGCTCCAGTTTCACGTCACCGACTTCACCACATGGTGTAACCGATATCTCCTTTCCGCCAACCCTGATCCCAGGCAATCGACATGGGTCGTACCACCCCTTCCTTCCGTTTTCATAATTTTTACCTTACCTCCATGACCGCCCCTTCCGCCTTACCCCCCACCCTTAAATGCCTAAGCTCTGTCACCTAGGTTCCCCGCCTCCATACAGACCGCCGAAAAGCATTATCCCGTCTCAACCTATTGAAACTCCTTCTGGGCGGACGAAGTTCACGAGTATTGTTCAATACGCGTTAGACAAGTGCTTGCCGCATAAAATTCTGTAAGGACAGATCCACCGTAGTTCAACAACAGAGTAAGAAAACTGTAAGAAGGCAAAGAGAACTTCCCTAGAAATGCAAACGCAGCCAAAGACATGGAGAAAAAATAAATTTCTGCGGGTCATTCGGCCAACACTTGAGTATTGCTCATAAATGTGGGACTTGTACCACGTACAGTGAGCAGACGAGTTAGAGAAGACACAACAGAGACCAGCACGCATTGTTACAGGCTCGTTTAGGAAGCGAGAAAGTCTCCAGTAGAAGAAAAATCGGTATGGCCTTCTCTCGATGTTAAGAGACCTTAGGTTTTTTGAAAACACAGAAATTACTTCCTCTTACGTATATCTCACGGAAAGACCACCAAGATAGATTTCAGCCCACACGAACTCAGCATACCAGAGAACATTACCACCCTTTTACTACATTCCACACCTATTATTCCATCACGCGTCCTATAGTTTCAAGCTTCCACTCTGCCTGGATTTCCTCACCTCGCCCCCCCCCCCCCAACCTATTAAAAAAATCCTCAGCTTCGCTTACCGATCCGCCTTCCCAATGCAGATCCTGTACGACCTAATCCCATTCACTCACCTCTTTCAGTTCTTAGAGCATATTCGGATCCTCTACATCACCCGCAAAGTAGGCTCCCGTAACCCACTGGTGTACTTCATCCATACCAATCATGGGCCTCTGCCACACCATCAGTGCATAGCTCCCTCCATTCACCTTCACATCTTTTCCCAGGATAACTTCCACCACATCGCCCGCTCAGATGACGCCCTCCATCGTCACATCTATCCTTCATACAGCCCTAATCTTCCCCCTCCCTAACAGATATAACGCCCCCTCTCCCCAACCCATCCGCTTCCCTACCATCACTTGGATTTCCTTTCCCCTCCACTCCATCCCCCGCAATCCTTACACTCCTCCCTCACCTCCCTCCATGTCCCCCCTTCCCCTTCCCCCACCTCCCACACCCCTCTCCCATATCACCTGCGGGATCTACTGTGTCATAATTTTGTATGGTGCTTCATTAAGTGTTGTCTGTACTGTGCGTCTTCGTCTTTTTTAAAGTAGCGTCCACCAAGAGATGGAAAAGTGTAGCCTGTGTTCATTTAATCAGTGTCTCCGTCCATCTCGTCGTATCCAGTGTATGTTTCATCGGTGTGTTTTTAAACCACTATGGCATGTCTGTTTTTATCATCTAATACGACATTTATGCTTATCCGAAGTTTCAGCATGTCCATGTTTTAATTTTCCAATTGTAACTCGTTTCAATGCATTTTCTTACTTCATATCTATTGTTACATCCATTAGACTACAGAGCAGCGTATAAAGTTGGTGCCGGCCTGGCTAATGTAATTAGTTTTATAAATAAGTCTCAAGGACTTTAGCTTTGCGAAAGAAGAGGCAACAGTTTCTCCGCAACCCACCCATCATTTTGCACGACAATGCGCGGGTCCATACAGCGCAAGCTGTGGCTGCTCGGTCCGGCCGATGGGACTGGGAAGTACTGTACCATCCACCATACTCCGCAACTTAAGTCCTTGTGACTTCGATTTAAATGGATGAAGGATGAAGTAAGTACTTCGTGGCATTCCCTTCAGAACTGTTCCAGACATTCGATAGGCAATAGACTGCTCCTTTCGCACCATCAACAGAACAGGCTCTGCTAACGGTATACTACGCTTTCCACAACGATGGCAACAGGTTATACACAACGCTGGTGACTGCTTTGATGGACAGCAACAAATATGTAATGCTTTTGTATCGGTTGTGAACAAAAGTTGCCAGTATTTAAGTTCGAGCTCCCGGTGAATACAAATTATTTTAGTTCGTATATATTCGATGTCGATGACTTAGAAACTAACTGATAGAAATAATTAAATTAAAATTGCTGTAAACTACTGACCATAGAAAACTGTGTGACAAATTAAATATAACAAGTTACAACAGTCATGCTGAGACGAAATATAAATTGTAATACTCGGCCATGTAGACATGCGTAATTGACATTAACTGAACAAATAATCCTATTTGAAACAGGTAAAATGTATCAAACATAAGTCGATATTAAGCCGAATTAATTTTTTAAAATTTATAGTTACTAGCTTAAGTAACTAGTATTATAAATATATAAGCAATTATTATTAATATTAAGCCGGTAGTCAAACAGCTAATACAAAGTAATTTTGTATCTATGCACGCCGCTGTGTGCTCTGAAGCGTCTTGCTCCGGTGTAAAAGGCTATTTTCCTTCGGAGGTTCGAGAATGTGTGTGTGTGTGTGTGTGTGTGTGTGTGTGTGTGTGTGTGTGTGTGTGTGTTTGTCTGTGTGTGTCCTACTAACCTATCCCTTCTCTTAGTCAGCATATGCTGCAAACTCCTCTTCTCCCCAATTCTGTTGAGCATTAGTTACGTGAGCTACCCATCGAATCTTCTTCATTCGTCTGTAACACCACATTAAACAAGTTTCTATCATATTTTAGTTCGAACTCCTAATCATCCACGTACAGTCTTAGACAAAAAAATTGATCGCCGGCCGGCCGACGCAGAATGCTAAGTCCGCCGATGTGCACGATCTGGCAACACTGTAGAATGCGGTACTGTCAGGAGGAAGTGTTATGTCCTTCTCGAGACGTTTCTGTGATATGTGAGCGCGTGGTCTGGCGGTAAGAGTCGCATTTACAAGCGTATGTGTAAGCAGTCGCGAGATCGAATCCACCCACATTCAAATTTTTTTTAAACCGCAAATCGGCTGTCTTCGTTATCAGTGTGGAAGAACCTCAAATATAACAGCGAAAAGTCCCAGAAATATTACACAAAAGAACTCGCTGCAGCATCAAAACTGAACTGTTTACTCTCGGCAGTAGTGGGCACCGGCTACGGCGACGCGCCAGCGGCCGCATCGCGGCTGCCGCCTGCGGACTCAGTGACAGCGGCGCGCCGCTATGAGTCTATTTACCGGCTGTTATATCCTTACCTCAAGTTCTGGTACTTATATTACAGTTACGTATTGAATTTTTCTGACATATATGAACGTGATCTAAACGTCGTAAAGTAGAATCGGTATATAGAGTCATAAGGGTGACTATTACATTTTTCTTGAACGACATCAGGTCGCTCAATTAGGATTCCTACTCACGGTTGTTACTAGTAACGAGTTATGATGCTCTCATGCTGACATCATAAGAAGAAATTAATGACTGAGTACTAAAAGATTTTTATACTCAGCAAAATGCAACCACAACGCTAGGGTGCGCCCATTTTTTGCAAACAACTGAGACACCATTTAGTCACACTGTAAGGACAAACGACCTAAAAAATAACATCATGTGTTAGTACTACAACATAATATTTCCCGTTGATTTCACAAAGAATACATCGAATAGTGTGCTTTGGAAGTCACCGATTCCGCACCTACTCTTTCGATCATATGTCCTCAAATGTTTATCTTTCCTGCCCTACTCGAATAACCTTCGACAAAAATTATTTCCAGACGAAAATACACGTCGAACATCGATCGGCGTCAAAATTAGCCTGGAATCAGTTCGATTCTAAAGGGACAGATATGGTAAACTACCAGAAAATTGTCAGACTTTCGCATAATCTGATAGAACATAGCAAGTAACCACAAGAGGTTTCTTGTTGTTTTCGATGTGGATTCGTGCAACTCCTGTCACGAAAACAGCTAAAAAATCCTACTCCAATGAGACCCGAACCAGTGACCAAAGCCACCTCTCCGTGGCAGTCGACGACTTTACCTCAGACCTAGCGAGGAGCTGTGCATGCCTGTTCTTTCCTACTGCCACATACATCAGTAGAACATATAACTCGCAACGTAAGAGAGGAGATTACTTGGAATTTCGCCGTGTAAACAATTTTCTGGATCCAAAAGCATGAACAAATAGCTTCTGTCGCCTCTCGACTGAGAAACCTGTCAGTTTATGCAATTGACATTGCAGGAAACATCAAGTGAATTTATGAGCATAGTTCTGTGCCAACCAGGAAGTAAGACCTCGGTACCAGCGTTGACAGACTTACACTCCAATGTTGCCAAGCTTCAGTCATACTATCAACAGGAAGAATAAGAGCCGAGGTGATTGCCAAGCGAGCTCGACAGAGACTTAGCTCGCGCGTCGCGCGCCTGCTGGGGGCCGAACACCTACAGTATATGTCAATGAGCCATGCTCGCAAGTCCGTTACTAGCTTTAATGAGTCGATCGTTGTCACTAATAAAAGTATACAGATGCACCGACCTCTAAAATAGTAATAAGTGTCTCAATTATTTGCGTATTCTGTCTTAAGCGCAATGACAACAAAAGTCATTCACCAGTGCTGTTTTACATTTCTTCGAGCATTTCCATTGATTATACTGAAAACATTAGATGTAAGAGTCAGTTTCCTATACAATTATAGACTCAGAAAGTATCTTTCTTGATATCGCTGTCAGAGGCACAAACGAACGAAGAGAGGCAAACAAACGAAGAGAAATCAATGCAGCATTGTTTTCAAGATGTGAACATTTCTGGGAAGGCTTCGTAACATGGTGTGCAAAATAAGAAGAGCTTCTGTTATCCAAACATATAATTAGGGATAAAAATGTATAGATTAAATTATCTTTAAGCCAAACTCTCATCCAGTCTACAAATATTGAAAAAATGATACTATCACCTGTAGTATAGAGTCCCATCAAATCCCCTAACAAAAGCGAGCAGCAGATATACTGAAAACCGTTTGATGACTGTGCAGAACATTCAGGCAGAAAGACCCCTAAATCCAAAATAACTATGGGTTAACGAAGCAGAGTACGGTGCAGATATTGTATGCGGCAGTCGCACCGTGTTTTATTTTTAATTATATTTTATCCCAGTCGTTTTCATATGAATACAAGCTCCCACAATATTCATATGAGAACCATTGGGCCGTAATATGATGAAACAGTTGATCAGATTGTTATAGAAATTTCAGTGACTTTCTCTATGCTGCCAATGGATAACGCCAGAATGTCACTATTTCGAAATATATCACAGTTCTGTTAAGTTCTGTTGCTCAACAGTTAGTGGACAGTATCGACACCGCTGCACGTAACACGAACCCATCAAATGCCATTTATACGCAGCTAAATTTTATAATTTGATCTTTCTACGAGCGATTTAATTTCTTTCACGACAGTGTTATTACTTACTGAAAGTGTTCAACAAGCATGAGTCTATCACTACTCGTTCACGTCCACTTCCTGCTCTCACCCCTACACCCACTGTAGAGGTATAATAAATGACACAAAGTACAGGTTTATATCTACATTAATGGGGCTATTGATGTCAGTTTTCCCGACAGTATTCTGCTATTGTTCTGAAGATGAATACTCAACGTTAATAGTAATATTCAGTTGTCTTAATATCTGCGGTGTCGATTTGAGTTCCACAGACCAAAAAATGGTGGAATTAAGCGAATAAACAGCGCCTGTATGCAAATAAATAAAAATGAAATAACAGTTAATGGAAATACTTTTTTGACCTACAGACCACTGCAATACAAATTCTTGGATTTCACAGAAATGAATTACTTAGGCCCTACTTTTGTTTTGGTGCATTTCACTTGCACTAGAGAAGGGATAATACATGCGAATATTTCATTAGTATTACAGGTCCTGGAACTCCGTCGATTATTACCGAGTTGACAATCACTTTCAGTATGATATTCGTTGTTTGAGTCTGATTAAAGGGGCTTTACGACGTCATTTTATTAATCGAATTCTTTGAACTTCTCGATAGTTGCAGGAAAGTGAATTCAGGTAGACAGCGCTAATATTAAAAATTTTTAGCGCAGTGGTAGTGGAACCTTGCTTTCTTTTTCCTAGTAGAGCTATTCTCTGCGGTCGTTGGATAGTTTTCGTTCTATGTTGATTGGTAAGATTGATCTCAGTTTCCCTCGCTTAAAAAAGACAACAACAAAAAATTACAGATGCGGTCACTCCTCAGGGCCGAGCGAGCTGCTAGAATCGCCTCGGCTATTTATGCAAATAATATTCAATATGCTTCAAGAGTTTCAAAACATGTTGTCACTGAGTCTTATATAGGTATGACAGCAGTGGAGATAGTTCGAAACGTATGTATGGTGCGATTACTTTTGTGCTAATCACGTCACAAAAGAGATTTCCCGTTTCAAGAAAGATCTTTCCGGTATTCATGATTTTACACATGAAGGAAGACTCAATAACTCACGTAAGTCATGAACTATGATGAGTTGAACATCGTGCGACGTTGTCACTGGTCAGGCAGGATTCAAAAGTTGGGAGCAGGAGTATTGCATACACACTTTCAAAGCGACAAAATCCATATTATTGCGTTTGCACATAAACGTCATTAGTTCACTCATTAAGTGTAATGCTGTTATTAGTGACTAATTCTGTAGCCTTTATGTTATCTTCTTAAATGGCTGGTAGCTCTACTAAAATAGGGTTAAAATTCTGATCTACAGAGGGGCTGGTACCATGACCTAAAGCAGCCATCGCTTAAGACGTAGACACGTCATCTCAGGGCTACTGACGCGCTGCTACGTCTCACTTCCTGCTTGTTCCATTGGTGGTTACAACTAATCGCCAATTTACGCATGGTATGACCTCCTTGCACTTGAAGTAGAAATTAATGCGCCGACGTCGCACCGTTAAAGAAAGTAACTGAGATTATTCACCAAACAGACAGGTAAATATTAAGTGACTTTATCATGTTTCTGTGTCATACCGGAAGTAACTCGGCGGTCACGCCGGTGCCAAAGAGCTCTCAAACTTGCACTGCGCTCAAAACAGAGACTTACCGAGATTTCAATACGTGCAACTAGCTTAGCGTTGAGCTCATTTTCCATAGAGTGCTTCTGAGTCGGTGCACGGTGTAGTTACGAACGATGCCTCCACCCTGTCACAATATTCAAATGATTATTGTAGGCGTTTAGTACGACGGCACAGACAGGCAGACAGATCTTGTAGAGACTATCCATGCGCTACTAGTTCTTGACACTTAGCTAAGTCGGTTTGTAGGACTTATTTTCTGCCCGTGAAAGAGTTTTGCAGTAGCGGGTAAATAAGCATTGACATTCTGGTACCACACACATAACCAGACAAATAATATGCCAGTTAATCGCAGTGAAATGCAATATGACCGTGTCTTTCTGGCAGCGACTATCTTTTCGGTTTTTCTATTTTCTGTATTGCAGCAGTCTGCCACCTCGTTTTGGAAGTGAAAAACGATTTTTGCAGTCCACCACACCTCAATTCACACACACTCCTTCCCGGACAGGGACAATTGCATTTTTTTTTTTTTTTTTTTTTTTTTTTGAGAGGTTATTGTACTTTTATTCTTAAGACATAAACGCCTCCATTCTCACAGCTCCACCAATCAAAATGCAGTTCAATTACTGACATAAATTCGTATCTAACAGATAAACAATATTATAGTAGTAACTGGCAAGTGTGGCGAATTCTATAAGTCATCTGACGATTACGAACTCTGGTGTTTCGTAGGATTCTTGTAGTTGATGTTGCGGTCGTACCCATTTAAAATACAGGAATAGTAAAAGCTTCCGGCTGTAAACATACTTTGTGGTGGGATTTAACTGTATGGTTACAGTTGCAGCAGTACGCAGGTGGTGATATATTGTCAGGTCTGTGAAGATTCTCTCATTTCTTTAGTGCAGGCTAAGTTAGGAAGCCGCTGTTAAAATTATTGAAATGAAGTGATCATACGGAATTATTGTCCGGGACATCCCAGGCGGGATTGTTCGGCCGCATTACTATTTAATCTATCTCAAATTTAACATTCTGCAATAATAATAACAAAATAAAAAAAGATAGGAAACCACTCGCCTTAAAGACGAACGATGAGTCACAGGCAGACACAAATAAGACATTCACATTCAGACAATTTAAATTTTAGGCCGCAGCCTTATTCAGAAAGAGATACATTCAAACACACTATCACTCAGGCATAACTCATCCACGCACGTCAGCCATCGCTGGCAGCTCAGCACACCCTGACATACTACAACACATTTCAAGCTCGTTTTGCTCATCGTTAGGCGTTTATGCGTTCTGATCCGTTAGTAAAAGAAATTGTCTTAGCATCGGTTTCGTTCACTCTCCCCTCTAGTGAGGCTATTTTAGTCTCAGACGGAAAGCGGTGCTACTGAGTGAACTTTGAGGCGCTATGCTACAAAGCCGAGGCCGTTCCCCGTCGGGGGCTCGAATCCTCCCTCGGGCATGTATGTGTGTGCCGTCTTTAGTATAAGCTAGTTCATAAGTAGTTTGTAAGTTTAGGGACTGATGACCCGCAGGTAACTCTCACAGGCTTTAGAAAAAGAAAAAAAATGAGAGAGAACAGAAATCGATGCCCAGTGGTGCCTTCCACTAGCGTAAAGAAATGTCTCGTCATGTGTCCTGACTGAAATCATGGCCTAGATGGGTAGCGGATAGTGTAAATTTCTTCATTTTCGCGTGACATCGTATAATACACATTTTATAAGCCACTTGATCAATCATGATTACTACATCTCACACTTCATCTTCATCCATGGCACAACAACGAATTACGAAAATAGGTTTTTCATGCTGTAAATTACGAGAGACATTGTAATTTACTCTTCAGATGAGCTCGTTGTAGACGAAGACGTAAATTTCCTATGATTATTGATTATTACGCACGAATGATATTTAACTGTTTGTCAGACAATAAACGTAATGGCACTTCAACAGTATTCATTCGTCAGGCGTTGATTGTGAAGAGGCCAAAACATGTCAAATACTTGTGTCTCGGAGTGGGAAGTGTATTTATTCAAATAAATAATGGGTCATACATTTCCTAACAGTGGAAATAATGCAGCATTCTGATTACTTAATTGTAACTTATAAACTTGTGTAATGGCTATCATTTCAACTGTGTAGCAGACGGTAATTTGCCTAAGCAATTATTTGCAGAATTCATTATTTACCATACGACTTTTTGTCTCTTCTTATGCCTATTCAGACAGGTGTATCCTATATTGGACTGGAGCAGACAAACGATTGTTTTGTTTCAAATGTTAAGGGTTCTTGGTTCCATTCTCTGCATGTTCTTGATGGTCTGATGGTCATAAGAAGAGAAGACACCACCGACACTTACGATGTCAGCGCTAGATTAAGCCCACCAGGACTACCACGTTGTAAAGCCGGTAGACAGCATGACGCCGTGTCGCTCTCTAAGCATCCATACTTTTCTGATATAGAAATTCTACTGTCCAACATAGCGATGGTTACAATATAACTGCTGTGGATGCTTTGCCGCGAAACGTGAGAAGCGCTTTACAGATTAGAATTTTTGTTTCAGCATGCCTCGATTCTTGAGTTTGTTCTAAATAAATTCCAGGCAGCTCCACACTAACGAACATTTTCAGCTATCAAATTAAACGTATAGGAATTATCCAAGTGTAACTGCTGGATCTGATTTAAGTAATATTCAATCTTTGGGTGAATATGGCTCGGAAAGCAACGTCAATTTTATTACAGTCCATCTCCTGTCTCTGAATGATTTGACAATTGCGTTAATTCTGTAAAGCGTTGTGGCAACTGTGAGTCGGTGATCAACGAATACATGCGCAGCGATATTCACCGACGAAAGGAGGGGGCGGGTGTACTTCCCGTCTTAGGTCCCCACGTCTATATATAAAAATGTTAGGCGTATAGCTGTTAATCTCCGAAAGTTCTTGACCCATTGTTTTGAAATTCTGACTCAACGTTGCATTCTAGCCCAGTAAGGTTTTTAGGTACACTTTTCTTGATATATTATATATAAACTATAAATGCATTACTTTTGCGATTTTTAGTATAAGCCTTTTTCCTATTACAAAGTTTATATAAATTCATATATGACACATATTGAAAAATTTGGTATATGAAAACGTGCACATATCTTATTAGAACGTTGTGTCATCATTTCAAAGCTTTCGGAAATACACGATTTTTAACATAACACTAAACATGGCTCTAGGTTAGAAAGAGTTCTAAGAGGAAATAGAAGTGAGGAGACGAACAGGGAAAGCCTAATGATGAGATGTAGAGGGAGAGGGAGGAGTTGCAGATGCACAGAAAGAGGAGGGAGGAGGATCGGATAGACAAAGAGAGACGGGAGTGGGGAAGGAGGAAGTTATGGACAAAGAGGGGGGGGGGACGAGGATAGGGGCAGAGAGAGAGGCGACAGAGATAAGGGGAGGTGAGAATGTAGAACGTATATCCAATTCTCTTCCACAAGGCAGTAGGAAATTACGTATATAAGAAATGTATGATTCCTCATGTCTTTCTTTTCTACTTAATCTGTAACAAGCCACAGCAACGCGTGGACGGGTACAGCTGGTGTCATAGTAAGTAAAGAAACACATCGTTCAGTCACAAGAAAAATCTGATGTCCGCAGTTACATAAATAAAGGGTTGTGATGTGTAGTTATGTAGAAAGGAAAGTCCTGGAGTTTATGATGTTTACAATCCAAACTACTATTACGGATAGGCAACATATCAGACTTCGTAACCCTAGCATATTGATTTTATCACTTCACACTGACACAAGGGCTGTGATACGAGAGAAGGAAATTTATTATATGCTTCTCACAACAGGTTATTACTTGTGTACCACTATCGAGTGCAGGAAAGCTCCTCAATTATTTTCGTGTGTGTTGCATGAATTTTGGTCTCGCATAGGTTGACTTCCTGTGCGGGTAAGAAGAGAGACATCGGAATAGAGTCTGATTTTAGTTACGAGAAACCTGTGCAGATAGTGTCGGCACACTGCGTTCAGAACCAAGACGACGTCTTCCTCTTTGTGTCTTGGCGTGTACTGGAGTGGGGTGCTGTTTACAGCTGCACTTGTTGCGAGTCTCTACACCCGGAATGCACTGCCTTTGCCAAACATTTTATGTAATCTATAGGAAAATGTTTGGGTAATTTTGAATTTTGTAGCTTTAGAAGTCATTAAAACATTCCACATTGATATTTTATGCATTTTTATTGTTGCTTGTCTTTTACATACTCGCGCACACACACACACACACACACACACACACACACACTTCTTGATTTTTTGAGAAGTGACTATTCCTATAACCTACCCATCCAGCATCATTTCGTAATATTTTTCTAAGGCGTCTTGGAACTGACTCTACTAACTCAAATGTTCAAATGTTTGTAAATCTATCGGACTCAACTGCGTGGTATGCAGTCCGTAGCTTACAAACTACTTAAACCTAGGTAAACTAACCTGCGGACAACACACACACCCATGCCCCAGGGAGGACTCGAACCTCCACGGCGAGCAACCGCGCGCTCCGCAGCGAGACGCTTTAGACCGCTCGGCTACTCCACCGGGGCACTCTATTAACTACCTTCATAATGTTTCATAGTGGTTTATTTGCCACCAAGAATGTTCTATATTTTCCCGATAGTCGCTTCCGTTTTCTTGATCCAAGTAACAACGGCGCAGGTTTCATGGATGGGGCTGTAAATAAATAGGTATCAAGTTACTTCATCTATTTATATTTGAAGAACGTATTTGTAATTTACGCACTGTATTAATGTTTTGTATACGCTGTCTAACAAGTCGGGTTCAAATATCGCTAAGAGGCCTTTGTCAGTTAAACATTTCCGTGTCCATCATGTCAGATTGAGCATGGCTGGCTGAATCATACCAAACGATGCAGTTTGGAGCTGATGAGAAGACCATCGGATCAGTTACCCAACCTGGAGGAACCTCTACTGAATACCAGGCGTCTAACTGAAGTATTTTGCGTACCATCTATATCACTAACGTGATACCTATATTAAGCAACTGACAGAAGTGCAGCGGCTTTAGTCCGAAGTTACCATGCCAACAGTACAGGTCAGAATCTGCATAAATATATGAGTAGCTTCTTATCCGTCGTTTACAAATAATTGAGATAAACGCCATTTTAATTACGAAACGTGTATTTCCATGCTACTTTGGTGATCATTTGCACCTAAGTGATGACCAGACTAACATGTATACGTATTAACTCCACGTTTCGAAATAAAAATGTTTTATCTCAGTTATTTACAAACGACAGATGTCCGCCTTTGATAACAAGCTACTCATATCGTCGTACAGCAGGACCGCAGGGTAGTATACAATTTGTGCAAACGCCAGTCGGCTTTTGTAAGAGCCGAAGAGCATGAAAGGGACACAGTAGTTGGGAAGGGAGTAACACAGGCCTGTAGCTTTTCCCCAATGTTGTTCAGTCTGTCCACTGAGTAGGCTGTGAAGGAGAGAAAGGAGAAATTTGGAGAAAAGGATTAGCCGATGACGTAGTAATTCTGTCAGAGACTGCAATGGACCTAGAAGAGCAATTGTATGGAATGAACAGTGTCTTGAAAAGAGGGTGTGAAATAAACATTAACAACAGCAAAAAAAGAGTAATGAAATTTATTCTAAGAAAATCAGGTGATGTGGAAGGTAATACTTTAGAAAACGAGACATTAAAAGTTGTAGATGAGGTTTGTTGGTTGTGTGTGTGGGGGGAGGGTTGGCTTGGGTTGTGGTTTGGAGGCACTAGACGACTCAGGTCATCAATCCCTATTTCGGATAAGGATGGGAAAGTAAATCGGGCGTGCCCTTTGAAAGGACGCATCTTGACTTTCGCCTGGAGTGATGTAGGGAAATCGTGGCAAACGTAAATCAGGATGGCCGGAGGCGGATTTGAACCACCATCCTCCCGAATGCGGGTCCAGTGTGCTAACCACCGCCCTACCTCGCTACGCTGAGTTTTGTTATTTGGATTGTAAAATAACATCTGATGCCCGGAGTAGTGAAGACATAAAACGTAAAGAGTTATGCACGAGATAGGGTAGCGTGGAGGTGGAGAACTGCATCAAACCAGTCTACGGACTGAATACAACAACAACACCAACAACAACAACACACCACATCATTAAGTTGTTTATGTCGTGTAAGACTATTCAAAAATTGTCATTTTAGATACAGTAATTTTTTTAATAAAGCACCATCATTACAGCAGACTTTATTCAAATGTGTAGTCCGTTTATTACGGAATGTATTGCAGTATCTTCTTAGACACTTTCGTTTACTGTACCAGAAAAGAATTAGGAACAGAATTTGTCGCACAGGTAACTGAAACACCAATTCTTGGAGTAATGTCCACATTTCATGGAATATGCAGCTGATACCCGAAAACATAGTTTATTTAAATTCCAAAAATTATTATTATTTGATTAATGATGGAAATTCTCCTCAGAGTAGATTATATGCGTGCGCGCGCGCGCGTGTGTGTGTTCTGCTTGCTCTTTCCTCTTTGCTTATATATTCTCTCTGACTTGACTCAGTACTAAAATACAGTTTCTCTGACTTCCACACTCCTTAACAACATCCTCATGACCTAGGTCGTGATTTACCTTCCCTTTCCGTTCCCATCATTTTTTCTTCCCTTCTCTCCCGCCTGAAGAAGGAACTGTGTTCCGAAAGCTTGTCCGTTTCGTATGTTTTCTTTTTTTATTCATTTGTGTCACTATTGGTGGTACAGCACACAGGTAAGCTCTGGCCAGCCAATCTATCGCTTTGAAAAATAATTTAAAAATTATTATTACTGCGATCAATTTTTACGTTAATCACGCAGATCTGATCATTACTGTGAAAGCAGGCACGTTAAACAGATGAAGAACAGAATGTTGTATTTCTATAGAAACTTCCCTCGAAATATTTTCTCCATTAGGCTTATGCAAGCTGCCTGCTTTATATATTTTTAGTGAAACCTTCAACCTGCCTGCAAAAAGAAACGTCCCAGTAAAGTGGAGTACCAGTTCGTGGTATAATTTTACACAGCGAAAGCCTATGTTTCTTCTCTCTACAAAGTTTTGATGGAAAAGAGCCTTATCAGTGTATACTCAAGCAAATGTTATCCACACACGTGAGACTCTACCTACCAGAAATATAACTCATATTCGAAGAAAGTTTGTTTATTAATGCAACTGCTACGACAAAAGCACATGTCTGAATAATTTTCCATTGCATATTATAACGACATTCTGCACACGCCCGCATGACAACCGCAAACCATAGCCACAGCACCACCCTATATCTCAGAACAACGCTCACGTTAATGCTATAGGAGATGCCCAAAAACAATATCTATTTCGTCGGAAAAGCCACTTACTGATTTACGGGTCTAACGGTCTCCTTAGGAGGTATAAAAAACACTGGACAGTTTGATATTCAGTGTTTGCAACAATACTGAGCACATAACTCCGATAGATGTCCTTACAGGTAACGACCGCACAAACGACGTTGAAAATTATAAATAGTGCCAGCATTGTATAAATTCTTATACATTATGATTATGTGATGCTAATACTAGAATGAATATTAAATATTCGTTTAAGTGTTGCAAATATACACCTTATCAAATGTGCAGACGACACAAAAAGAATAATAGACGGATTATAAGAAAGAAAATGGGTCCAAGAGAAAGTACAGACATTTGGAAAATCCGTAGTAATGTAACCTACAAAAATATGGAAAACAATATCAGTCGGAGTGGTTAAGTGAGGTTACCTTTTGTTGGACATATGTATTAAATAAATGATAAAAGGCTAAAGAAACAATTATTCGTATACTTCTGGAAGAATAAATGAACAATAGCATGAGCGAAGAAGAAAATAAATACTTAGAAAGGAACATAATCAAATAATCTGAACTAACCACATTAAAGAACGTAATAAAGTTAGCGGCTATCGAAAGAGGATGAAATAAGAAATTGGAAACAACCTGAAAGAAAAGTAACATACAACATGGGAGATTATGACGGATAAATTAATCTATACATTACTGTCCCTAATTATATGTTTGGATAACAGAAGCTCTTCTTATTTTGCACACCATGTTACGAAGCCTTCCCAGAAATGTTCACATCTTGAAAACAATGCTGCATTGATTTCTCTTCGTTTGTTTGCCTCTCTTCGTTCGTTTGTGCCTCTGACAGCGATATCAAGAAAGATACTTTCTGAGTCTATAATTGTATAGGAAACTGACTCTTACATCTAATGTTTTCAGTATAATCAATGGAAATGCTCGAAGAAATGTAAAACAGCACTGGTGAATGACTTTTGTTGTCATTGCGCTTAAGACAGAATACGCAAATAATTGAGACACTTATTACTATTTTAGAGGTCGGTGCATCTGTATACTTTTATTAGTGACAACGATCGACTCATTAAAGCTAGTAACGGACTTGCGAGCATGGCTCATTGACATATACTGTAGGTGTTCGGCCCCCAGCAGGCGCGCGACGCGCGAGCTAAGTCTCTGTCGAGCTCGCTTGGCAATCACCTCGGCTCTTATTCTTCCTGTTGATAGTATGACTGAAGCTTGGCAACATTGGAGTGTAAGTCTGTCAACGCTGGTACCGAGGTCTTACTTCCTGGTTGGCACAGAACTATGCTCATAAATTCACTTGATGTTTCCTGCAATGTCAATTGCATAAACTGACAGGTTTCTCAGTCGAGAGGCGACAGAAGCTATTTGTTCATGCTTTTGGATCCAGAAAATTGTTTACACGGCGAAATTCCAAGTAATCTCCTCTCTTACGTTGCGAGTTATATGTTCTACTGATGTATGTGGCAGTAGGAAAGAACAGGCATGCACAGCTCCTCGCTAGGTCTGAGGTAAAGTCGTCGACTGCCACGGAGAGGTGGCTTTGGTCACTGGTTCGGGTCTCATTGGAGTAGGATTTTTTAGCTGTTTTCGTGACAGGAGTTGCACGAATCCACATCGAAAACAACAAGAAACCTCTTGTGGTTACTTGCTATGTTCTATCAGATTATGCGAAAGTCTGACAATTTTCTGGTAGTTTACCATATCTGTCCCTTTAGAATCGAACTGATTCCAGGCTAATTTTGACGCCGATCGATGTTCGACGTGTATTTTCGTCTGGAAATAATTTTTGTCGAAGGTTATTCGAGTAGGGCAGGAAAGATAAACATTTGAGGACATATGATCGAAAGAGTAGGTGCGGAATCGGTGACTTCCAAAGCACACTATTCGATGTATTCTTTGTGAAATCAACGGGAAATATTATGTTGTAGTACTAACACATGATGTTATTTTTTAGGTCGTTTGTCCTTACAGTGTGACTAAATGGTGTCTCAGTTGTTTGCAAAAAATGGGCGCACCCTAGCGTTGTGGTTGCATTTTGCTGAGTATAAAAATCTTTTAGTACTCAGTCATTAATTTCTTCTTATGATGTCAGCATGAGAGCATCATAACTCGTTACTAGTAACAACCGTGAGTAGGAATCCTAATTGAGCGACCTGATGTCGTTCAAGAAAAATGTAATAGTCACCCTTATGACTCTATATACCGATTCTACTTTACGACGTTTAGATCACGTTCATATATGTCAGAAAAATTCAATACGTAACTGTAATATAAGTACCAGAACTTGAGGTAAGGATATAACAGCCGGTAAATAGACTCATAGCGGCGCGCCGCTGTCACTGAGTCCGCAGGCGGCAGCCGCGATGCGGCCGCTGGCGCGTCGCCGTAGCCGGTGCCCACTACTGCCGAGAGTAAACAGTTCAGTTTTGATGCTGCAGCGAGTTCTTTTGTGTAATATTTCTGGGACTTTTCGCTGTTATATTTGAGGTTCTTCCACACTGATAACGAAGACAGCCGATTTGCGGTTTAAAAAAAATTTGAATGTGGGTGGATTCGATCTCGCGACTGCTTACACATACGCTTGTAAATGCGACTCTTACCGCCAGACCACGCGCTCACATATCACAGAAACGTCTCGAGAAGGACATAACACTTCCTCCTGACAGTACCGCATTCTACAGTGTTGCCAGATCGTGCACATCGGCGGACTTAGCATTCTGCGTCGGCCGGCCGGCGATCAATTTTTTTGTCTAAGACTGTACGTGGATGATTAGGAGTTCGAACTAAAATATGATAGAAACTTGTTTAATGTGGTGTTACAGACGAATGAAGAAGATTCGATGGGTAGCTCACGTAACTAATGCTCAACAGAATTGGGGAGAAGAGGAGTTTGCAGCATATGCTGACTAAGAGAAGGGATAGGTTAGTAGGACACACACAGACAAATACACACACACACACACACACACACACACACACACACACACACACATTCTCGAACCTCCGAAGGAAAATAGCCTTTTACACCGGAGCAAGACGCTTCAGAGCACACAGCGGCGTGCATAGATACAAAATTACTTTGTATTAGCTGTTTGACTACCGGCTTAATATTAATAATAATTGCTTATATATTTATAATACTAGTTACTTAAGCTAGTAACTATAAATTTTAAAAAATTAATTCGGCTTAATATCGACTTATGTTTGATACATTTTACCTGTTTCAAATAGGATTATTTGTTCAGTTAATGTCAATTACGCATGTCTACATGGCCGAGTATTATAATTTATATTTCGTCTCAGCATGACTGTTGTAACTTGTTATATTTAATTTGTCACACAGTTTTCTATGGTCAGTAGTTTACAGCAATTTTAATTTAATTATTTCTATCAGTTAGTTTCTAAGTCATCGACATCGAATATATACGAACTAAAATAATTTGTATTCACCGGGAGCTCGAACTTAAATACTGGCAACTTTTGTTCACAACCGATACAAAAGCATTACATATTTGTTGCTGTCCATCAAAGCAGTCACCAGCGTTGTGTATAACCTGTTGCCATCGTTGTGGAAAGCGTAGTATACCGTTAGCAGAGCCTGTTCTGTTGATGGTGCGAAAGGAGCAGTCTATTGCCTATCGAATGTCTGGAACAGTTCTGAAGGGAATGCCACGAAGTACTTACTTCATCCTTCATCCATTTAAATCGAAGTCACAAGGACTTAAGTTGCGGAGTATGGTGGATGGTACAGTACTTCCCAGTCCCATCGGCCGGACCGAGCAGCCACAGCTTGCGCTGTATGGACCCGCGCATTGTCGTGCAAAATGATGGGTGGGTTGCGGAGAAACTGTTGCCTCTTCTTTCGCAAAGCTAAAGTCCTTGAGACTTATTTATAAAACTAATTACATTAGCCAGGCCGGCACCAACTTTATACGCTGCTCTGTAGTCTAATGGATGTAACAATAGATATGAAGTAAGAAAATGCATTGAAACGAGTTACAATTGGAAAATTAAAACATGGACATGCTGAAACTTCGGATAAGCATAAATGTCGTATTAGATGATAAAAACAGACATGCCATAGTGGTTTAAAAACACACCGATGAAACATACACTGGATACGACGAGATGGACGGAGACACTGATTAAATGAACACAGGCTACACTTTTCCATCTCTTGGTGGACGCTACTTTAAAAAAGACGAAGACGCACAGTACAGACAACACTTAATGAAGCACCATACAAAATTATGACACAGTAGATCCCGCAGGTGATATGGGAGAGGGGTGTGGGAGGTGGGGGAAGGGGAAGGGGGGACATGGAGGGAGGTGCGAGAGGAGTGTAAGGATTGCGGGGGATGGAGTGGAGGGGAAAGGAAATCCAAGTGATGGTAGGGAAGCGGATGGGTTGGGGAGAGGGAGCGTTATATCTGTTAGGGAGGGGGAAGATTAGGGCTGTATGAAGGATAGATGTGAGGATGGAGGGCGTCATCTGAGCGGGCGATGTGGTGGAAGTTATCCTGGGAAAAGATGTGAAGGTGAATGGAGGGAGCGATGCACTGATGGTGTGGCAGAGGCCCATGATTGGTATGGATGGAGTACACCAGTGGGTTACGGGAGCCTACTTTGCGGGTGATGTAGAGGATCCGAATATGCTCTAAGAACTGAAGGAGGTGAGTGAATGGGATTAGGTCGTACAGGATCTGCATTGGGAAGGCGGATACGGTAAGCGAAGCTGAGGATTTTTTTAATAGGTTGGGGGGGGGGGCGAGGTGAGGAAATCCAGGCAGAGTGGAAGCTTGAAACTATAGGACGCGTGATGGAATAATAGGTGTGGAATGTAGTAAAAGGGTGGTAATGTTCTCTGGTATGCTGAGTTCGTGTGGGCTGAAATCTATCTTGGTGGTCTTTCCGTGAGATATACGTAAGAGGAAGCAATTTCTGTGTTTTCAAAAAACCTAAGGTCTCTTAACATTTGATTCCGCTGTCGGCGGGCGAGCAGTGCGGACGCCTGGTGTTTACGTCCTCGCCGCTGCCGGCAGAGCGCTGTTTGTGTGGTGAGTGTCACGCCGCTGAGCATGTTTACTTGTTAGTGATGCTATTTCGAACGACTTAACGATGACGCAACCACCACGAAGAGACACATTGAAATTGACGTTTGACCCGAAATTAGTACGACCGACATCATTTGAGATTGAGGATTTTATAGAAGAATCATTGCAATTGAATACCGACGATGTCATTGGTTACCATTTGTCACTCTGTAGCAGTACAGTTTATTTGAAACTTCTCAGTGCAGCCAAATGTGACGCGGTTGTCGAATCTTGCGGAGGGATTTCAAAGTTTAAGCACTCCGACGGTAATATAGGAGAGGTCCGCATAACACAAGTGGGTCTAGGTATCAGGACGGTTAGAATATTCGAACTGCTTTTTGAAATTACCGCCGAGGATATCGACTCTGTTTTAAAGGGTTATGGCACCGTTCATAGTAATGTTGCTGAAATATGGTCCGGTGCTCACAAATTCAAGGTGTTGAATGGCGTTAGACAAGTCAGAATCGAACTTCTGAAACACATTCCGTCCTATATTTCAGTTTGTGGCTATAGGGCAATAGTAATGTACGACGGTCAACCACGCACGTGCGGGGCATGCGGCTCCACCGGTCATGTCCGCTCGCAATGTATGCAACGACGAGTGACACAGACCCCGGTAGGCGAGGCGGAAGCGCCGGCCGCCGTAACTTCACTGCCGCTCAAGTACGCAGCGGTAGCCCGCGGACACGTGGCCACACAACCGACCATAGCGGCTGTCACACCTGCCACCGAGGACACGCCTGTAGAAGGCGCAACCAGAGAATCTAGCGCTGTAGCGACAGACACGACTGTTACCGTGAACGCTTCGGCAGACGGTGTCGTGGTGGATTCCAAGATAACAACGGACGCACCTGTCGCCGAAAACACTTCGGCAGACGATGTGCATATGGAGTCCTGTGACACGGCGGTGCCGACTGCTGACGATCGCGTGGCGGATAAGAGTTGTGCCGCAGTGACACCGGCGCACCACGGCTCGTCCGAAGTTGCTTGCACAATTTTAGAGGTAAAAGCACACAGCGCTCCATCAGAGACGGACATGATGGAGGTAACTGACACTGAAGGCGACGTTTCTCCCCAGGAACACAAGAAGCGTCGAATCGCTCATGAAGCAGCGGAAAAATATGCGCCGACGCTGCGGGAAAGGGCGGCGCAAGTTCGCCAGAAAATCACGGCGAAGGACACGGCCGGCGCCTCACAGCCTTCTAAATCAAATAAGAAATCGCGGACGGGAGACATGTCGGACCGAACAACCGGAAAAGCGGCTATTTCTGCCTCCACGGGGAAAGACACAAAAGGTTCCGAAAATAAGAATAAAGCGTTAGTATCCACGGTTCAGGAGAAGGAATGTCCGATCCCCGACAACCGTACGCTGGATTGGTACCAGGACATGGAAGATGATGCCGAAGACCACGGCGGTGCTGATACAATGCAGGTGGAACCACACGGCGGACTGCCTCCTGGACAAGAGGGCCCGCCGCGGGAAAGAGATGACGACCCGGATTTTTATTAAAAGTTACTAAAGTTACGATGTTCTACATAAAGGCATCCTTGCACGATGAACACCGACGGACAGAAGGTGTCTGAATTTCCACTTAGTTGGATGATTTGTCTTTCCTGCATGTGCATGATTTCGCTCGTGTTACAGGGGAACATGTGATCCTATCCCCATAGATGTCACTTCTCCAAACATATAAGATAGCAACCCTCAACATCAATAAAATAACGACGTTGCTGAAGGTTGACGCTCTTCAAGATTACATCTACAGCGCCGATGTTGACATCGTGATGTTACAAGAGGTCGACTATGAGCTACAGCTAAATATTACCGGCTATGACGCGATTTTAAACACGACGTTGGATGGTGCCTTTGGGACGGCATTCCTGATTAAAGAGGGAATCGTAGTCTCTGATGTAGAACGTATAACAAACGGCCGAGGGTTGTCTTGTTTAATACATGGCGTTCGTTTTATAAACATTTACGCTCCTTCAGGCAACCAGCACAGGGCTGAGAGATCACTTTTTTATGAACAGGACCTCCTGTATTTAATACGACGAGCTGAAGAAGCAATGGTTTTAGCCGGTGATTTTAATTGTGTGCTTAAGCGGAAAGACCAGCATCCCAACTTTAATTACAGCGCGGAGTTAGACCGCGTAATACGTGAGATGCGATTTGCCGATACTTGGGAGCTTATTCATGGAGATCGTCAATGTTTTACCTTTTATACCCCGACCTCAGCTAGTAGACTGGATAGAATTTACGTAACACCGTGCTTAACAGCAAATGTCACTGGACCTGAAACGTGGCCTGTGTATTTCTCAGACCATTTGGCGTATCACTGTCACTTGAAAATGACGAAACAGGATATTTTTCGGGGAAGGAACATCTGGAAACTTAACGTCACTGTCCTCCCAGAAGATAGTTTGAGGCTTCGCGTGGAAGAGGTATGGGATACCTGCATGAGACGACGACGAAACTTCCCAAGTACGATACAATGGTGGTGCAAGTGTGCTAAACCAAAGATAATCAGTTGCTTAAAAACGTATTGCTTTCAACGGCGTCAAGACGAAAAGAGCGTGTCTGAGTTTTATTTCCGTTGCCTCCGGGAACTCCACGAGTGTCGTAACACAACAGCGGATACCATATTACGAATTAAAAAAGTGAAAGCCAAATTGACGGCTTTAAAGAGAAAACAGATGGAAGGCATAATAATCCGGTCGAGAGACCACAACAGCTTGTCCGGGGAAGCGCCTTCGCTGTACCACCTCGTGAAGGAACAACGTCACAAGCGTAATAGACTGATACACAGCCTTCGAAGAGGAGACGGAAACCTGCTGAAAGATCACCGGGCAATTAAGCAATACGTCACCGAGTATTATACGGAATTGTACGCTTCGGAGCATGTCGACGACGAGTTTCTCAGACAGATTATGAACAGCTTACCTGACCGTCTGAATACACAACATGCGGAATCTCTGCTGGTGGACGTAACCGTACAGGAACTGAGATCAGCGATGAAAAGAGCACAGGGAAATAAATCACCTGGCGCGGACGGATTACCAATAGAATTCTACAAACGATTTTGGTACCTATTGGAAAACTGCTTCCTCGACATGTGCAACGAAATTAAGGACGGGACAATTGTACCGGATGGTTTCAACGAGGGGATCATAGTCCTTATTCCGAAAGAATACCCCTGTAACGACATGCATAAAATCCGCCCCTTATCCTTACTCAACTCGGATTACAAGATAGTAGCCCGTGTCATGGCAGCGAGGATCAAACTGGTGTTACATAAAATTATACATTTAAGTCAGACGGCAGCAGTACCGGGACGAACGATCCTTCAAAGTCTCACTGATTATAGGGAGCTCATAAGCTACTGTGCTCTCACACGTCCAGAAGCAGCACTCTTATCCTTAGACCTTAACAAGGCTTTCGACAGGATCAGGCACCAATACCTTTTTGCAATAATGACGCGTCTGGGGTTTGGGGAAGAATTCGTCTTCATGCTCAAAAATCTATTTCACAATGCCAAGTCGAGGGTAAAGATAAACGGACATCTCACAAAACCAATCCCCATAGAGAAATCCGTACGACAAGGCTGTCCCTTGTCAATGACTCTCTTTGTCATTGCTATCGACCCACTAATAAGGAGACTCAGCCAACGGCTCCAAGGAATGAACATCTACGGCAGCACTCTCAAATGCATCGCGTACGCGGATGACGTGGGAGTCGTTCTTAATAATGTACAGGAACTGCGTGACGTGCGGACGGTGGTTGGCGAGTTTGAACACACTTCAGGTTCCAAATTGAACATACGGAAAACGAAATTACTGCCATTAGGGACTGGGTTCCCGGAGAATGATGGAGAAGACTACGCGCGTAGCGACTTCCTGAAACTCCTCGGAATAAATATGTACAATTGCCCTCTGCGAACAACGGCTGCAACTTGGAGGGACATTTTAAATATGACCAGAGCATGTCTCCGACAGAATTGCGGTCGTATGCAAAATTTAATTGAAAGAGTTCACTTCGTTAACACCAAAATCTTATCGAAAATTTGGTATGTAGGCCAAATCCTTCCCGTCAATGCAACAATAGCTGGCAGAGTGATGGCGGCGGTAGGTTGGTATCTATGGCGAGGCAGTATCTTTAAAGTCGGAATAGATGTAACAACACTCCCGCCCAGGAAAGGAGGACTTGGTGTAGTGGATGTTGGCGCCAAATGCAGAGCACTACTGATAAGACGAACTCTCCAAATTTATGAAGAACAACCACACAGCGCTCTCCGAGCAGTCATCAACGCATACAGACCACTTAGTTTAGAGGCTCCGGTTAACCTTAGTGCCGTACCACACCAACTAGCTCATATTCGCCAGTTCTTCCTTGATGCAAGCTACCTGCGAAGGCAGAGCAACACAATCAGAAATAAAACAACAGCAGAGATATTCAATTTTCTGAATGACAACGGGAGGAAGAACAGGATGGAAACCAAATACGCACGAATACGGTGGCCCACAGTGTGGAAGAACATCAACAACAAGATCCTCGACCCAGACATCCAATCAACATGGTACAGAGTCGTAAACGAAACAATAGCCACGAAGGAAAAACTTCACAGAATAAAGCTGGCCAAAACTCCTACGTGCAAGGGTTGCGACCTCATCGACACACTACAACACAGGTGTATATGCGGGGAGAACACGAAGATATGGGAATGGTGTCGGAGGAAACTTGCTCTGATAGGCAGAACGACCACCAAAGAAATAGCAATTGGAACCATGCTACAACCTGATTTCAACCATTTCCCAATGACGAAACAAAACATGTGGACCTGGCTAGTCGGCCACACATTACATTATATAATTAATAAACCAGCGGAGGGCACCTACCACGATTTTCGACTGTATAGTATAAATCAGGCTATGAAACTCCTTAACAATCCAGGACACAAAACATTATTTGCAAACTACCCAGTGGCGCTAGAATTGACGCATATATGAAGAACGAAGAGCAACGAACGTTATTCAACAGAAAGGGGAAAAAAGGAAAAAAAAGGTATAAGTGGAACCCGACGACACACGACTTTAGAAAGAGAACGTCAAAGAAGCATGAGGCACAGTCCTTTCGGTGCGTGGCGCTATCGGAGTTAAGAGAGGACAAAATTAAAACAGATTCAAAATGACAGAGATTAGTGGTTTCTACGAAAAGAAGATTTGATGCGCAAACGGAAATCAACCAAACACAATTTACGAGAAGACGAACTCTGGTAGTCGACAGCGTGCTGGAAATGACATGTGTGAAGACAGAAGAGTCAGTTTCTTTATCTTATTCCTTTAGTTATTATTATTTTTTTATTATTTATTGTTATTATTATTTTCCTGTGACAGAAGTTGTCGATATATTTTGTTTCCCTCTGGATGAAGTTCCACACTTACCTGCGGAGGACTTCAAGACGGAAAGAGAGAGAGAAAAAAAAAAAAAAAAAAAAAAAAAAAAAGCTAGGTCTGAGGTAAAGTCGTCGACTGCCACGGAGAGGTGGCTTTGGTCACTGGTTCGGGTCTCATTGGAGTAGGATTTTTTAGCTGTTTTCGTGACAGGAGTTGCACGAATCCACATCGAAAACAACAAGAAACCTCTTGTGGTTACTTGCTATGTTCTATCAGATTATGCGAAAGTCTGACAATTTTCTGGTAGTTTACCATATCTGTCCCTTTAGAATCGAACTGATTCCAGGCTAATTTTGACGCCGATCGATGTTCGACGTGTATTTTCGCCTGGAAATAATTTTTGTCGAAGGTTATTCGAGTAGGGCAGGAAAGATAAACATTTGAGGACATATGATCGAAAGAGTAGGTGCGGAATCGGTGACTTCCAAAGCACACTATTCGATGTATTCTTTGTGAAATCAACGGGAAATATTATGTTGTAGTACTAACATATGATGTTATTTTTTAGGTCGTTTGTCCTTACAGTGTGACTAAATGGTGTCTCAGTTGTTTGCAAAAAATGGGCGCACCCTAGCGTTGTGGTTGCATTTTGCTGAGTATAAAAATCTTTTAGTACTCAGTCATTAATTTCTTCTTATGATGTCAGCATGAGAGCATCATAACTCGTTACTAGTAACAACCGTGAGTAGGAATCCTAATTGAGCGACCTGATGTCGTTCAAGAAAAATGTAATAGTCACCCTTATGACTCTATATACCGATTCTACTTTACGACGTTTAGATCACGTTCATATATGTCAGAAAAATTCAATACGTAACTGTAATATAAGTACCAGAACTTGAGGTAAGGATATAACAGCCGGTAAATAGACTCATAGCGGCGCGCCGCTGTCACTGAGTCCGCAGGCGGCAGCCGCGATGCGGCCGCTGGCGCGTCGCCGTAGCCGGTGCCCACTACTGCCGAGAGTAAACAGTTCAGTTTTGATGCTGCAGCGAGTTCTTTTGTGTAATATTTCTGGGACTTTTCGCTGTTATATTTGAGGTTCTTCCACACTGATAACGAAGACAGCCGATTTGCGGTTTAAAAAAAATTTGAATGTGGGTGGATTCGATCTCGCGATCTCGCGACTGCTTACACATACGCTTGTAAATGCGACTCTTACCGCCAGACCACGCGCTCACATATCACATAAACGTCTCGAGAAGGACATAACACTTCCTCCTGACAGTACCGCATTCTACATTGTTGCCAGATCGTGCACATCGGCGGACTTAGCATTCTGCGTCGGCCGGCCGGCGATCAATTTTTTTGTCTAAGACTGTACATTACTACACTCCACACAAATGCTTTCAGAAAAGACTTCCTAACATTGAAACTAATTATGTAAGTTAACAAATTTCGGTTCATTGAGAAACGCTTTTCTTCTCATAGCCATTCTGCATTTTTATGTTTTCTTTAGCTCGGGAATCAGAAGTTATCTTGCTACCTAAATAACAAACCTCGTCTACTACTTTTATTGTCTCGTTACCTAATCTAATTCCTTCAGCATGGCCTGATTTTCCTACACTACATTCCATTACCTTCGTTTTATTCTGTAACGATACACATTTTTTTTTGTTTATCTTTGATTAGCGATGGTTATCACCTGCGGTTCCCTCTGACTCAAAATGCAACTAATTTAATTTCGTTCGTAATTTTTTTTTTTTACTTCCGAACAAGCGAGAAGACGGAACCGTGATAGTAGTTTCACTCACTCTCTTGTCTGTATCCGATGTGTCAAGACGTCTTTCATACCTGTATCCACTCATGTAAGTAAGAATAATGCAAGCTGTTGGTGAAAAGATATTAATTAAATTTAAAAGCATTCCCTCTCCTTGGTTTTCATTTAAATCAAACACCTCCACGTCAAATATTTAATTTCTTAATGTTTTCAGCTTCTCGACGTCCGTAATAGTTTAATGTTCAGACGCCATTACCAGTAACTTCAAGTTCCACGCACGGTCACACAACAATAAAAAGCGAAGTGAACAGTCTGAATATTGATCTTCTGGAACGTTCACGTATTAAATAAGTAAAAGTTATCATTTCCAGATTCTACAATACGAAGCGCAGGATCCAGCTAGATGCTTTCCGTAAGTCTTGTAATGTGCTGTTGCTTGTATAGTGCCCGACTTTAATATGCAACCCGTGGTTTATTAGCTGTAATTTTCATTTTGTGCTGTACTTTAACTAAATAATTTCAAATTAAAAATTTCGGTACCATCAATTCCTTGTCCAAAATATAATCGCGGAATCTACTTTAACAATTATGGCATCATACGAAGCAAGGGCAACGTTATAACTCTTGTTAATATTCATCTTATACCTTCCTTTTCCATTCCGTTTAATTGCTCTTCCAGGTCATTTGCTGTCTCAGACAGAATTACTATGTATGTAGGAAGTGGGTTACCAACAGCCATAAGTTTAATAAAAACATTTATTCTTTCACTACCAGTTTCGGCATTCCATTATCCCATCTTCAGGTCCCTACATCGGAGAGTTGTTTTTGTTGGTTCCTACTAGAGATAGGAATCCACGAAAACAGTTTCGATATCCGTACTTAATGGATATTATACTCCGATTTAGGGACCTGAAGATGGCACAATGGAATGCCGAAACTGGTAGTGAAAGAATAAATGTTTCTATTAGACATACGTCTATCGGTATCCTACATGCTCTTGACCAGCCGCAGTCCCAGTTCCACCAGTAATGATGGATTCAATAAGAATTACTATACCGTCAGAAAACGGCAAGGTTTTTATTCCGTCTCCCTGGACTTTAATTCCCTCTCCAAATTTCTCCTTGTATACCTTAACAGCTTGTTCAATGTACAGACTGAACAACACGGGGCAAAGGCTACAACCGTGTCTTTCTCCGCAGCGGCATAGTGGCCGAGCACATTGAGGCGCTATGCTGCGCTGCGGAGGCCTTTCCCCGTCGGGGGTTGACAACCCACACCCCTCGGGAATGGACGTTTATGCTGTCTTTAATATCAGGTAGTTCATATTTTGTAAGTTTAGGGAGTAATGACCCCGCAGTTAAGTCCCGTAAGATTCACAAACATTTTTTTGTCTTACTCCCTTCCCAACCATTGCGACCTTTTCATGCCCTTCGACTCTAATAATTGCTGTCTGGTTTTTGTGTACGTTGAATATAACTCTTCGCTCCCTGTATTTCACTCATGCTACCTCCAGAATCTGAAAAAGCGTATTCGAGTCAACATTGTCAAAAGCTTTCTCCAGATTCAGAAATGCTAGAAACGTAGGTTTCCGTTTCCTAAATCTAAGATAAGTCGTAATGAGAGTATTACCTCGCGTGTTCCTACATTTTTGCTATATCCAAATTGGTCTCCCCCAAGGTCGGATTTCTCCATTCTTTCCATTCGTCTGTAAATAGTTCGTGTTAGTATTTTGCAAGCATGAATTATTAAACTGATAGTTCCGTAATTTTCACATTTGTCTGCACTTGCTTTCTTAGGAATTGGAATTACTATTTTCTTCTGGAAGTCTTTCACAAAAACAGAAGATTACGGATTAACAAAAATATGCGCATTTTTCGTAAAAATTAACATTTGATGTTAAAATCTTGTAATCTACACCGACAGATGTTGCGCCTTTTTTTAATTACCGGTATTTACATGTAGATCCAAAATTTCAGTCAAGTTTTTGGAGAATATTTTGAGAGTCGGGTCGAATGGCTTTGGCTGATTGTAAATTGAGCTGTGAACTTATAAAATCCGATACCCATGTGGTATCCTAGTAAGTGTTGTTACTTGTGTCAGGCGGAGTGAAAGTGGACGAATGTATTCCTGGTATACGGTATTATGGCCCAGACGTAAGCAATTGATGGTACGTATTGTGTGACAACGCATCGTTAATTACGTGAAGCCTGGTGGTCAGCAGGCCTGACCTTATTAACGATGTCAGTGTAGAGACAGGAGTTAGTGATCATGATATAGTAATAGCGTCAATGGCGACCGAAGTTAATAAGCCAATCAAGAAGGCTAGGAGCGTGTTTGTTAGAAAGAGCCGATAGGCAGTTGTTAGTATCGCACTCAGAAAATGAGAAATGCAGTAGCTATATGTTAGAATGCTGCCCGATCGTAGATATTCATTGCTTACATTAGTTTATCAGTGGTAACACAGTGTGAGTATTTTGGAACAATTTAATACCACTCTGAATGCTTGGCCATTAACAGTATCCCTTCATATGCATGAGAGATTTTCAGATGCAGACAGGTATACTCAGTTCGCTGAAACGAGAGACGGACCGTGAACACAGTGAGGCGTGTGACCAGGGGTGAACAAATTGGGGGCGCTGGCTCAGTATGGTCGCATCATTTTCAGTTGTTGGTGTTGTATCACCCCCGACTGTAACGGCCGTGCAGACTGTGACTGGCGCGCCGCAGACCGCTCGGCCATTCAGAAAAGACACTGACGGATATAGTTTCGAAAACAGCTGCATCTAACGGAGTTGGTAGTTCCTCAGTTATTGTGTGGTAATTCAGTATAAAGCCACATACTTTCTCAAGTCTACCAGGAAAAAGGAAAAAAAAAAAAATCACGAGAGAAGCTGTTATTAAGTGTTATGAATTTGGCAGAAATCTAATGCGAAGGAAAATATAGCAATGTGTGTGTGTGTGTGTGTGTGTGTGTGTGTGTGTGTGTGTGTGAGTGAGTGTTCTTTTTCTTTAACGAATGAGCAACAATTAACGAAGTACTTGTTGCCGTAGATGAAGATGGAGATTTAGAGCACCAATTTTTATGAATTCCCAAAAGAAACTAATTTTCAACATGATCTGTTTACAATATTGTTGCTGTGTTACAAAACAGACAACAACCTTACATGTGAAACAGATGACACAGAGCGACCGCCTCCGCTTTGTCCAACCCAGATAACGCTCATCGGTGTGTTTACTGTCCGTCTCTCGTGTCGGTGAGCGGAGTATAGGCTACTGGACGCTGTTCTGGAATTCTGCCGTGTGGAAGACTGTGCATTGTGCTTATTGCAAAATACTGGTGAATTTCATAGAGTTTCTAGTAGCGACGTATTCCCCATTTTCAGTACTTTCTGCTTCTGAATTACACCGTGATTTTAATAATATAGCGAAGAACTTCAATTTTTGGAGCGTATATCCAGTAATCACTGACAGCATGAAGCATCCTCATTGTGCTGCTATTCAAAACCTCTTAAAACACACATTGTATTATTTCTGGACAGAATTTCCTAAAAGGTACGCATATATGTATATTTATCACTAAACATAATAAAGTAAATGTATATGTGTGACCTAGGAGAACTTAACGATTCATAGTAAGATCAGAATCGAACTGTTTTTATTAGATCGTAAGTATTGCTATTATATAGCACAACGAAAATTCATGTTTAAGCACATAGCAGTATCTTATTTGTTAACAATGACAAACAGCTTGCTACTGTACTGCTGTTCCTGACTAATTAAAACCAATATAAAATAAGTCTACATTGCATGTATTTCGTATTTTGACAGCTGTTTTCACCTTTTATAAGATCATCCTCAGACCATGTTGGAACTTTTCCGGCGTTGCCTGTTCCAGCAAGGTCTGAAGATGGTCTTCTAAAAGGTCGAAACCTGTAACCAAAAGAAAAGAAATGCGATCTACACTGATGTACATCTACATCTACAGGGGATACTCTGCAAATCACATTTAAGTTCCTGGCAGAGGGTTCATCGAACCACCGTTATACTTTTTTATCTCCCATTCCATTTCCTAATAGCGCGCGGGAAGAATGAACACCTGAATCTCTCCGTTCGGGTTCTGATTTCTCGTATTTTATTCTGAAGATCATTTGTACCTATGTAAGTGGGAATCAACAATATATTTTCGCATTCGGAGGAGAATGTTGGCGATTGTAGTTTCGTAAGTAGCCCACGCCGCAGCGATAAGCGTTGTTGTTGTAATGATTCCCATCCCAGATACTGTATCATTTCCGTAACGCTGTCTCCCGTGTATCGCAAAAATACGAAACGGACTCTTTCGATGTCCTCCGTCAAACCCACCTGATTTGAAGTTAGCTTTAATTATTCATGAAGATTAGTGTTCTCCATAAATGTATTAAAAATAATATACTCCTAAAGTTTCCAAAGATTTGAAGCAGCCTTCTTGAAGGTGACAAAATTCCTGGATTCTAGATATATTCAAATGTATAAATAATGGATCACGTAGCACATTTATGAATCGAACTTTCCCTATTTGATTGTGTCTCTAATTTTATTTTCATTTCGGACAAATGTTATTGAAACTGGAAATATATTGGGAAAAGAAATAATTTTAAGTATGCCACTTGTTCTTGGATGTTTGATGATTATGTAACACAAATATTAGACAGTTACAAATGTTGGAACAAACACAAAAGAAGTTTACCGAATTGGAAAAATCGATCGAAAATGTACCAGAATAGGTTCAATTGTGATCACTTCCTTGTACAATTTTGATTGCTGGCAACCTACACATAAAAAGCACTTTTTCCGTCAGGCACCAACGCATACGTCGTAGTACCAAACATTGAATTTTGGTCAGCGAATCCAGTTACCCTAAACTATGAAATTTACAAGAGCGCGTTAGACTAAGTAGCTTCGCTTACCTCTTAACAGGAAAAGATTTATATCTTCTTAGTACAAAGTGGTGTAATCTTAGAAAAGACAGGAGGAGCTCTAGAAACCTGCTACACTACAACGCCACACAACGTGACACTACGAGCCTGACAAATGGCGCGAAAACTTACGTTGATCGGAATTGTACCTATATCGAATTTGTACCACATTACCCTATACTAAAGACGACACAAACATCCATGCCCGAGGGGGGATTTTAACCCCCAATCGTAGCGGCCGTGCAGACTGTGACTGGCGCTCCGCAGACCGCTCGGCCACTGCGGCCGGCCTTGTTAATTACATTTGATTTCGAGAGCCTTTGCACTGTTGCTGAAATTAATAGAAACATCAAAGAAACAGAGTAGGGAGACATGGAAGTGTACGTCCATGATGTTCTAGCAAAAACTCTGTGGCAGTGTGGCGTGCTGGTGCGCCAAAGTGGTCGGTCGCCAGGAGTCTCGGGCTAAAATCACGGCCTTAGTACGTAATTTTACTCTGCATATATACGTCATTGGTGTTCGCTACTTGCAGAAGACACCTGTCCGCTTTCCCAACGTTCTTCCTTGCTCCTCCCTTTGTTGAGGTCTCTGGATTTCTGTCGGTCAGAGGTGGCGGTGCCGGCACGGCCTGCCGTGTTTTGGCGTCCGCGCCAGGGGTGCATCTGGCGCCCGGCGTCAATGGCGCGCCCTCCCACCCCCTACCCCCGCGTCCACACCCCACAGTGATAGATGACCGCTGGCCGCTGTGTGTGTGCGTGCGATAGTCAGCTGTCCCTGGCTGCCGTCCCCTTTCCTCTGTTCCCAGTCCGGGCTCGCGTTATTGATGGCCCTGTACTACAGGCCGTGTCTGCAGCTGTGACACAAATACTCTTTCTATTGTTCCACGCCCTAGGATCCCTTCCACGCGCTAGGTCTTCTTATTGCATGTGAATTAGACGAAAGACTAGTGTGGGCAAACTCGATAGAATCAGAATACTATATCATTTGATCCATGTAAAGAGATGGATAGCAACACCAGGAAACGAAGTTCAGATCAGGAATCAAGTGCACTGTAGAATGGGAGACAAGAAGTAGACTTATTTCGTCAAGTAATGAAGATCTTAGTGACTTTTATCTACATTCCTCATCAGATCATGAACAGGACAATATTATTCAAATGTAAATCCTAGTTCCGACCCCGAACAAGATTTCAGACGCAATGAATCTGATACTGAAGACGGTACCACTCTGTGGAGTAAAACGCCATAGAAGCAGCACTCAAGTCACTGGAAAAGAATATCATAAAAATCTTCTCTGATTCAAAAGGGGACGCAGGGGGCTTGAGGTCAGAGACACAAGCTCTCTCATTCATGATAGACGAGGTAATTATGTGTACTAAGTTCAACATAACACAGAAAAAAGGTGACACTAATTACTCAAGAGACACGAACTACAGGGAAGTAATGAAACAGGAAATGATGGTATTGCTGGGTCTATTATACATAATTATTGTCTACTTTCGGAATAGTGTTACATTTGTTATATTTATACACCGAAATTGATTGATATACTAATTCAGATAATAACAAATATGATATTTCTACCTGTACTTTTCACCATTTTTGTCATTACGATCACTTAGTAGCTATATACTAGTTTTGTAACACGGAATACACAGTGGTAGCAAATCTGCACCGCGCTGCTGCTGAAGTTATAATAACTGGCGCTGCTGCCCGAGGGTTAAGCTTAACAGACATTTGAACATTTTTGGAATCAACAGGACATCCTGCAGTGTACTGGTAAGACGTCTTGGAGCCGAATCATTCCTAGCAATGCTTACTAATTTGGATGTTACCCCTCGCACCTCATACTGTAGTCCAAAGAACCCTATTCTATTTTGTTTATTACAAACATGTTGGCTATAATTTATCGAAACTTACTTCATATTATGTTGGTGATTGTGCTTACATATTTTCTATTTGTAGTAAAACATTCGAATTCTTCTCGTGGTAGAAAATGTGATGCCGTGTAAAACCCTCATTTGCGACGAACAAAGAACATTAATTTCTATCTAGTGTTCCAATGACAGTAAAAATAGTGGTGATATTCATTACGATGAACACTTCATTCTAATGTGCATTAGTCGCATTGTATGCAGTTTTTCAGAAATACACCTCAATAATAGCTAACTTTGTGAAGACAATATATATAATAATCACTTGAGAAACAGCTCTTCGGTTGCAGAAGTTTTGGTAAAATATTTACTTTACCCATCTCTCAGGGAAACTGAACTGTTCTTCGTTTCTTCATAGACAATCCTGCCTTTATAGGTGGAGTCAAGCAGAAATAGCAGTCATCTGTATTGTTTGTAAGCAAGTGTAGTACACACTTTTTTAGTTTATATATTTACTTTTTTTGTATAGCGGGTAATTCAACCCATTAAGCTCGTCGGATCATGTTTGTTCTATGTTGGCCAGTTAGTTATTCGCAAATTTTTAGTTTTATTTATTTATTTTATTAGAGGACGGCCAACACTACCCTGAACGAACGTGGTGAGCTGCCACGCCGGAGACGTACGATTAACAAGCGACTGAGCGTATACATCTACACGATTCTCTGCCCATCCTCACAGCTTTACTCCCACCAGTCGGTAGAGCGCTCGTCTGCGAAAGTCAAAGTTGCTGGTCTCGAATTGTGGTTTCGCATGCAGTTTTGATCTAAAAATGTTCAAATGTTTATATCTAAGGGATCTAACTACTTTGGTCATCAGTCCCTAGGCTTACAAACTTAAAGTAACTTATGTTAAAGACAACACAAACACCCATGTCCGAGGAAGGACTCGAACCATCGACAGCGACCAATACCAAAATTCGAAAAATAGGAAAAATTTAAAAAAATATAATATCCTTAAAAATGGAGTGCCATATATAGGCATCAAATATTAAACTGGCATTTTCCACTTCATTACGAAATGTCGTATTTATGATCTATGGAAGAAGTATTAATTTAATCTAATGTATAGGAATGAATGGAAACATAGAGAGCATATTGATCAAATCGAGAAGTGGAACCGATGTAGATTAAAATTTAGTTCGTCCAAAACGAGTTACTGATTGGAAGCTGTAATGGAACTTGCAGGTATGTGTAAAGATGTATTTTGTCTCTCACCACTAATGACACTCATGTTCATAACAAATGGAACAGCTTGAAATACTGGAGATACGAAATTCCTGTTCACAGGGCATGTACAGTATGTCAGTATTATCTACAGAAGTAACTATTAATTCAACCATGTTGGCCCGCGTGCTCAGTGTCAACATCGACTTGCTGCGCAACACCATAAATGGTAAATGAGCCTCCCTTCCGTATAAGCTCGACACCTCATCCGAATGTGATTGCAGGAATACCTGGGTCCTTCTCGGCTTTGGCGCAACATTTGAATAGTGTCAAACATTTGCACTATTACTGGCGACATTTGGTCGCCTTTATTACCACAACTATAGAAGGGTGTGTGGAGGGGGACACTTGTGACATCAAATGAAGAGGCGTCCTTTTATCAAATGGTGATGGGTTTTGATATTTAATGGAGTAACCTCATCCCTTTGCTAAATATTGAACTCTTAACAACAACTGTAAATGTACTGCCCGTTGTCAGTATGACAAGTTTTAACCACGAATTAACATTGTATTGTCAGGATGGCTTTTACAAGGAATTTTATAAACCTGTGGGATGTGGGATCTTTTCCTTAGGTCGAGTATGAGGCGTAAATGAAACAGCATTTACACGAAATACATTTATTAAACAGTTATATCATACATTACTCTTACTGTGTACCAGTTGGCTCGGCGAATGTCGGTGGCTAAAGGCGTGCAGCGGCGAAGAGGCGTTTCGCAGCGTCTGCTGTGGTTCTCTGGTTACGCTGGCCTCGTATCTGCTTCTGGGCTCGTCAGTTAAACAGCGTCCGATGGCGAAGGGAATATTGTGCGTTTAAAGACCGTACATTCTGCCGAATTACATCGTGGCGGTGCGGTGTGACTTTTCCCCTCTTCTAAAAACGTGTTGTGTTGTGGTACGATCAGAGGTAGCTGCGCGGCGAGGAGGTTTTGAGTCCTTGATCTGTAGTCGAACCGGCAGTCTTCAGGCTGCACGTCTTCGATTGGCTGAACCTTGGACGGAGATCACAGGTGACTATCACGGCCAAACCGCATCCTATCGTTCTGGCCAGTCATCCTGAGAGATACTTCTGTCATTGTTGATCTTCCCGAACGCTGTACTGGCGACCAGATTCTTCCGTCCTCTTTCTTCTATCTTCAACTGTCATGCCGTTGGCTGATCATGACTAAAACTCCACTTCTGCTGCTGCTGCTGCCATTAATATCGCCGCTACTGTCAATCTGACGTTAGTAACACCATCACTCTGTGTGCGTCAATCTATATGTTTCTTACTGTCTCTCACTCTGTCGTCGTCTTCTTGGATGTAGTATTTATTTGATGGACCTAGATGGAGGTAAACGATCGTCGGGATCGTTGTGTTCTGCTATCACCTTGTACAGTTTCTACAAAGGTCGAACGTCGCGTTGCTCTGCAGGTCAATACATCAGGTTATTGGCTTCTGATCACATTGCTTCTAGAAGTTCGCGACGCTTACGTCTTGCAGTTTGTGCTTTCAGGTGATTCCGTCTGCCGATGGCCTGATCGCTGAATCAATGGCTTCCGCCTCTGGAGAGAGCGATGGACTTCTTGCCACTCGTAAATACTTCGTGAGGCAATGCCGTGCTGATTCCGCTGCGTTAGCCAGTCGATGGACTCTCTGAATGCGGCCTAAGTCTGCTGGTTTACTCGGCCGTGCCTGACTGAATTGAACTAAGTTCTCACCCTCAACACAAGGGTTACATGCGTGTCGACCAGTTCTCCGCCTTCCTTTGAGTGATGTGCTGCAACGCGGTAATATAGTGTGGAACAACATCACTGCAGACAGAAGTGTTATCACATGTTTTCGGACGATACCAGCTTCTGTTTCTTTGAAGGTGGTGGCTACATTTTGGATAGCAGCAGAAGAGCGACTGTGTTCGCACAAGACGTACAGCACCAACTCTAGCCCTTATCCAGAGTGGTGCTAGTGGCTGCAACCACAAGTCAAAGTTCATTTGTGTCCCTGCACAGTGCTCCGTTTGACCCACATGAATTACATTCTGTGACCCACAGCTGCACCCTTTCTCCACGATATCACCTTCTCTTTCAGCAAGACAATGCACGACCACATGTTGCAGCACGAACATTGCCTTTTTGATGACTGAGATGGTCAGCCTTTCGCCCTGCCAGTGAGATCAGACAATACGTCCATAATCAAAAGCGCGTGGGATGTGTGAAACGCCGTTCGGTGATGGCGCTCTCGGCTGTTTGTTCATGTATTTAAATGTTATATTGACGATACATATGTAAATGAAACATTATGGATCCGGTATAACTCAAAGAAATATGTTCATAACTTCTAACACTCCGTCAATATCCTTGCGAGTGATAGAATATCTACAAACTTCTTAGATAAAATATTTATTTTATGAAAAGAATACTTAACATCACTCTGCTTCAATGTATATATTAATCCACAACAGGGACAGTGCACGACTTAGCTGCTAAAACTGACCTGACAAAACTGATTGATTGACTGACTGACTAAATAGCGTGAGATGAAACATTTATATCATTATGATAGTTACATCGTATTGTTGTTTATAATTATACAATTAAAATTTAATCAATGAACGTGGCTACAGAAATGCAACCATACACATTACATAATTGTATGAAAATACTGCATCAATAGTTATACGTTCGTTTGGAAGTATAATTTTGTTATGAAAATCGTAATTAAATATTCTATTCTTATTGTAGATGAACGACATTGGTGTTCAGAATTTTATGAATTGAATTATGGAAACGGTTCAGAAAAGTTACCGAATTATTCCTAATATAATCTTCATTCGTTTGTTTTGCTAATTGCTTTTGAAATAAACAATTTACACGGTTTTAATTATTACCTCTACAATGACTTACAAACGAACTCTTTCGAAAAGGGTTTCATTAAAATTTATTATCGGATTTATATGCAATTAATGAATTTGATTAAATGAAATCCTCTATTTGAACCAGTAAATAAATGAAATACTTGAAAATTACAGATAGTTCATTACGTCAAGATATAAATACGCTGTGGCAGAAGGATTAGGGCATGGGACAGCGGATTTTATACTAGAGAGGGTATCGTGTACTTGACTAATGAATTGGCTATCGGAAAATCAACTAGAGATGGAATTACACTTGTAGCTTGGCGTAGTCGTTACATTACAAACTTCACCGTCATAATAGCTGCATGTTGGAAGTTTTATGCACGAAAGCACTCCGATTCACAGTGGTACACATGTGAAAGATCTCTTCCGCACAACCGTTTGGTGAGAATCGCGTGATGACGCGTCACTTGGGTCATACTTTGTCTCCCAAGTCTTAAAAGACAACCCGTACGATGACTGTGTTGTATTAAAGAACATACCAGCAGCTGTGTTTAAATAATTTTAAATTAATAAAACGACCTGTTTCGGTGCTACACTGCACCATCCTAAGGCACCCGTTACGTTACAGTTGCAAGTAACAGTGTATTTCAAAGGGGTGGCCGTTGTCTCCAGTATCGGTAAATTTCTTAGTCAATGCATCACTGGTATCAAACGACAAGACCGTCATGATCAGTTGTCAGTTGATGTCTTGCACGTACTACGAAATTTAGCGATACCGGAGATAAAGGCCACCTCTTTTAAATACACTGTTACTTGCAACAATTACGTAACGGGTGCCTGTATATAGTGCTGGTGAATCACCGAATTATTAATTTAAAAAAAATTTAAACAAAGCTGCTGGTATTTTCTTCAATCTAACACAATATTTCAGTGTAGTCTTAACCCATTAATTACGAAGATAATTAGATTTGTGATGATTAATTTACGGGTTATTGCAGTTGTAAGTCTACCGTAAAGGTACGACCACTTTAGGAGTGTTAACAGACGTCTTAAAGCAATTTCTCAAAATTCCTACTTACATGTTGTTCATTGCTGCTCACAAGCTTCCCGAATACATGATAAATGACGGCGGAGGTTGAGAATTTATTATAAAGAACATCGCTTTTGCTAATTTTGATTGTATCTCAATAATAATTAAGAACCATCTGTGGGTGACTTTGTGAACGTTTTATGCCTGTGCATAGTGGGCAACGCCACATATGCTGAACCTGTAAGGGTACATAACGTTATTCGAGATTAGTGTCGAGGTGTAGAATGGAGTTTAAGGTCTTTCATGCAAGACCTTTGCATAATGTCGCTGGTGCGCGGCATCAGCATTGCACAGAAGAGACAGTTATTGGAGTGCAGAACAAGCAGTCGTGGTACGCAGTAGCTCTTTGTAAGTGGACAGACCCATTAATTTCTGGCAGGATAAGGGCACACAGTTTTTGATTATTTTGGTACATGAAATGTTTAATTATGTGCGTTTGAAAAATTGTATTTAATTGAAGTTATCACCACTTAAAAGGTGTTGGTTAGTTACAATTAACTTTTCATTAATTGATGACATTATTAGGAGTTGTTGTTGTTGTTGTTGTGGTCTTCAGTCCGGAGATTGGTTTGATGCAGCTCTCCACCCTACTCTATCCTGAGCAAGCCTCTTCATCTATTCATAACACCTGCAACCTACATCCATTTTAATCTGCTTACTGTATTCATCTATTGGTCTCCCTCTGCGATTTTGAACCCACACACTTGCCTCCAACGCTAAATTCACGACTCATTTGTGTCTAATTATGTGTCCTACCAATAGATCCCTTCTTTTAGTCAAGGTATGACAGAAATTCCTTTTCTCCCCAATTCTGTTCAGTATCTCCTCATTAGTTACGCGATCCACCCACCTAATCTTCAGCATTCTTCTATAGCACCACATTTCAAAAGCCTCTGTCCTCTTCCTGTCCGCACTGTTTATCGTCCAACTTTTTCTCACATACAAGAAAGCCAAGTATACAAAAAATGCCTCCATACTTCCTTACGTGTCGATGTTAACAAATTTCTCTTTTTAAAAAACGCTTTCCATTCCATTGCCATTCTTCATTTTATATCATCTGCACTGCGACCATAGCATGTTATTTTATTGCCAAAGTAATGCAACTCATCCACCACCTTTATTGTTCCGTTACCTAATTCCTTCAGCATCATCCGATGTTATTCTTGTTTTGCTCTTGTTAATGTTCATTTCATATGCACCTTTCAACACACTCTCCGTTCAGTTCAACTTTTCTTCCAAATCTTTTGCTGTCTCTGACAGAATTACAATATCATTAGCAAAACACACTGTTTTTGTTTCTTCACACGAAATTTTAATTCCGTCTCCAAAGTTCTCCTTGCTTTCCATTATAGCTTTCTCAAAGTACGAATTGAACATCACTGGAGAAAGGCTACATCGCTTTCTTACTCCCTTCCCGACCTCTGCATCCCTTTCCTGTCCTTTTGTCCTCTGCTGTCTTCACTATTTCATCTCTCAATGCTCCCCACTGCTCTTCTACTGTTTTATTTCCCCTCGTTTCCTTCAATTATTAGCTAAAACTCCCTCTGAAATTCTTAAAAACTTCAGGTTCCTCAAATTATCTCAGTCCCATCTCTTTATTTTCATACCTTTCTGCAGTTTTCTTCAGTTTCAACCTACAGTTCATGACCAATAAGTTATTGTCAGAGTCTGTATCTGCCCGTGGGTATGTCTTACAGTTTAAAACCTAATTCTGGAATCTGTCTTATCATTATAAAATCTATGTGGTAGCTTCCGGTGTCTCCTGGTCTCTTCCTTTATATAACCATCTTTCGTGATTCTTAAACCAGGTGTTGGTAATGATTAAATGATGTTCAGTGCAAAATTCAGGCGGCTTCCTCTTTCATTCCTCTTTCTCCAATCCATATTCACCTACTACTTTTCCTTCCCTTCTTTTTTCTACTATTCAATTCCAGTCTCCCATCACAATTAAGTTTTCCGCTCCGTTAACAGAA
Source organism: Locusta migratoria (assembly GCA_026315105.1). NCBI lineage: Eukaryota > Metazoa > Arthropoda > Insecta > Orthoptera > Acrididae > Locusta > Locusta migratoria. The sequence goes on along the minus strand of CM048751.1, from coordinate 82,641,615 downwards.
TAATTTCCTTTACCTCCCCATATATTTCTTCGGTCTCCTCATCATCGGCAGAGCTAGTTGGCATATGAACCTGTACTATTGTGGTCGGTGTTGGCTTCGTATCTATCTTGACTACGATAATGCGATCCTTGTGTTGCACCTAGTAGATTACCCGCATTTCTATTTTATTATTAACAGACTTTCTCCTGTAATACCCCCAACTGATTTTGTATTCATAATATTATACTAACTAGAACAGTAATCCTGTTCCTCTTTCCACTGAACTCAGTAATTCCTACTATATCTAACATCAACATATATATTTATCTTTTTAAATTTTCTAACTTTCCTACCCGTTTCAGTCAACTAACATTCCACACTCCGAACCGTAAAATACAATGTCGTCTTTCCTGATGATCACATCCTCCTGGTTTCCACCCGGAGATCCGAATGGGGGATAATATTTATTGACGCTGCGGAGCGGCCGAGCGCATTGAGGCGCTATGCTGCGATGCGCGAGACCGTTCTCCGTCGAGGGTTCGAATCCCCCCTCGGGCATGGATGTTTGTGCCGTCTTTAGTACAATGTAGTTCATGAGTAGTTTGTAAGTTTAGGGACTAATAACTCCGCAGTCAAGTCCCATATGCTTCACAAACATTTGAAAATTTGAATATTTATTGGGTAATTGATTCTGTCAATTGTTTCATATCCATTATGTCATCATATTTTTCGTACATTCAATTAACTAGCTACTATTACTATACTTCCAACCCGGACCTCAGGCTACAACGCAGGTTCCTAATAACGAGCAGTTTTTACAGTGATATTCTGTGTGTACTGTAATTGTGTCTAAAATGTTACATATCATGTTAATTATATGTGTACACATTATGTCTGATTATTGGTATCTGATGTCTAAACATAGGCCTTGGAATACATAACAGTTGCCTGTATATATAAGTTTGTGGCGACTTTATTATCTTCCTTTCATGTTCTTGTGTTTTTTAAATAGCTGATCCACATATTAAGGAAAATTGTAATATTTATTATAATTATCACATATAAATGTATACATCTACTGCCTAATATGAATGTCGTTTCATATGTACAAGATTACTGTTCTTGACATCAAGGAAGAGTTGCTCAAATGACAGCTAGAGTGTCATGAGGAATCAACTCGTGAGTTTGGATGGCTGAGTTATTCAGGATTGTTTTTAACTTAGTGACCACACCTTATTACAGGATGTTGACGTTCATGGTTTTTTTATGTATTGACAAGTCAACAATTACGTTAGCTAGTAAATAGGTTATTAAAAGCGTTTAATAATGATGTTCTGAAGAATGAAATCTAAGGTAGGTTTCGAAAGTGGACATTTAAAAATATGTATTTCTCTGGCTTCTTGTATTATTGCAATTTGAGTGTGATTTTGTGTGTGCATGCAGATCCGGAGATGGCAGTTAAACTGCCGAAACCTGTAATTTTAATAAAAAAATAATAAAAAACTATGTTGTCTCCTGTCTTCAGTTAACCCCAACTACTTATAAACAATCTTATACTAAAGACAATATAAACATACATGCCCGAGGGAGGATTCGAACCTCCGTCTTGGAACGGCCTCGCCCATTGGAGCATAGCGCCTCATTACGCTGGGTCACTCTGACGTGGCACTCAGGTTTTGGTAGCCACAAATGGATAGCACGAAACACTGTAAACAGAGGCTATAGGGATTTTAAGACATCTCAATAACTTCAATAGGATGGAGGACAGAATTAAACAATAAAATTTGGATTCTGGTGTTGAAGAAAAAATGTAACAGTCTTACACCATGGGACGATATCAACAACGGAGAAAGGCAATCGGCAACGACTAATTGCGCGCCGATCCAAAAGATCTGACGTCACACCTCTGCGCGCGAGCCCTCATAAACGGAATTCGGCTGCATTCAATAACGATTCATGGTGTGCATCGAACGTATGTAAGTACCACGATTCCCTTTGAGAATGTCCTCCGCAGATGGGTTTCAGTGACAAATCTATAAGATCACGGCCTAATAGCTCGGAAAATTTTAGTAATACTGTTGAAAGTGTCCTGTTAAGATGAATATTCTGCTTCTAGGCCTTCTAGGCGTACAATTTATTTGTTCATTTATACAGGGTGTTTCACTAAGTGTGTTTGCCTCTGTAACTTATAAAATAATAGGTGACGGGAAATTTTAATGCGGTAGGTCAACAAAAGAAATGTTACACTTTCTGCGGAGCTATGAACATAGTTTAATCATTTTCCAAACAGTTACACCATAAAGACATAATTTTTAAATGGAACAATAGTTCTTTCTATCGTGTATTGGATTCGTTTAAACCAGCTGCGTCCAAATCAATTTAAACTACATTCCCATCACTGTTAGTTTGGGAGCTACAACCCTTCAAAGTTCCGGGGGTGTAGGCTGCGATAGCGTATCTGACTGGCCGAGAGTTACACCATAAAGATATAATTTTTAAATGGAGAAATAGTTATTTCTATCGTGTATTGGATTCGTTTAAACCAGCTGCGTCCAAATCAATTTAAACTACATTCCCATCACTGTTAGTTTGGGAGCTACAACCCTTCAAAGTTCCGGGGGCGGAGGCTGCGATAGCGTAGCTTACTGGCCGAGTGGCTATCCCCTGGGGCACGGCCCACTGTTTCATGACCACCAGCTAGTCAGCTACGCTGTCGTAGCCTCCGCCCCATAAACTTTGAAGGGTTGTAGGTGCCAAACTAACAGTGATAGGAATGTAGTTTAAATTCATTTGCACGCAGCAGGCTTCAATGAATCCAATCACGATAGATAAAACTATTGTTCCACTTAAAAAAGTATATCTTTATGGTGTAAATCTTTGGAAAATGATACAGTAAACTATGTTCATAGCTCCGCAGAAAGTATAAAATTTCTTGTGTTGACCTACCGCATTAAAATTTCCCGTCACCTATTATTTTATAAGTTACAGAGGCAAACACACTTAGTGAAACACCCTGTATATGTACTTTGCTTTTAGCCTGGGCGTATATTGTAACCTATGAAGAATACGTTGAAGGGGAATGAAATGATGGACTACGCCATGATCTCATCTTTGTGATGCCGTTTCTGGTACACGTATTTGTATCCCCTGTCTCTGGATTCGCACTTCTGTTTCTGTGCTCTGATCAAAGCCTGCCGGACAGGCCGTATTCCGGCTGGACTGTGGCCAGGCCTGAACTGCGTTGGAGTGGTGAGTAATAATCTGGCGCTGGGCGCTGGGCGCTGCAGCCACTGTCGCTCAACTGTGCGGACTCTTGTCAGGCAGCAACTTGGTCCGTGGCCGGCCGCCTGGAAGGTGCGGAAGCAGCGCTGCCCGTGGCTGGGGACGGAACTAAACTCCCGGCAGCTTAACTCCCAGGAGTGTCCAAGTAAGTGGGCCAGTCCCTAGCAGGCGCCCACCATCTTCAGATATACCTGGCCACGTTCCTTCCTGTAGGTAGCAACGACTTCCGTTAATTTTCACAACATTGTCAGAGGAGAAAAACATCGATCTATTTGCTATGATTAATATTACAAAAGAACAGTCTTGATCGCAAAGATTAAGAGTTTCTATTTACTTGCTGGCAGCAGAACAGCCCAGGACAGCCCAGCCCAGCCGAGTCCAGCACTGGCCACATGGGCTACTTGTAATTCCGAAGATGACCTACATCAGGTCGAAACCGGTAAATAGAAACTGTTAATCTTTGCGATCAAGACTTTTTTTTGTAATATTAATGCAATACTTCCAACTAGTTAAACCCGCCACACTATGCTGTGGCTCCGTCTGCAACGTAAAGTAAATAAAAAAATACTGCGCCGAGGGCCGAGGGGACTGAGGCGCTCCAGTCACGGTCTGCGCGGCCACTACGGTCGGGGGTTCGAATGCACCCTCGGGCATGGATATTTGTGCCGTCCTTAGTATTACCTAGTTTGTAAGTTTAGGGACTGATGACCCCGTAGTTAAGTCCCATAAGCTATACAAACATTTATTTAATAATAAAAAATACTGTGCACATAAACATACGGAGACAATACATCAATCTCAGGTACACCGAAGGGTCATAAACTGGTACATCTGCCTAAAACCGCGTAGAGCACCTTCGAGCACATAAAAGTGTGCAAAACGAATCAGCAGGGACTCGACTAATGTGAGTAGCAGTCCTGGAAGGAGCTGACAGCACGCATAATCGGGTTGAGATCACTACTGAAAGTTGTAAGGAATACAAGATATACTCAATAACTATCATGTCTGTAGTTTTCTGCTCAGCGCAGGTGTTTTAGAATAGGGTTACTGGAGCAGCTCTGCAGCGATTCTGGACGCGTGGAAATTGGACAAGTTCGTCGGCATGCTCACTGCACGTGAACGGGTGCAGGTGATCATCTGGCAGGGTTATGTACATGTCGCCTGTCGTATCTTGGCCAGTTGTTCTCGAAGTGTGCGATGCGACTCGCTAGTGGTCTCGGGGATGTCTTTAGGTGGGTCGCCGAACGAACCTTAACATATCGAAGTGAAATATCCATTGAAAACTGTATTCCGTAAGTCTTATAATGTACATTATACTATTTTTTTGTGAATAATGAAATTCTAAGATCGCGGTATTTCGTCTTTATTTATAACAGACAACCGGTTTCGATGTACATGGACATAATCTTCTGTTCTCTAAGGGCGAACATAAAATATATGGTTACAAAAAATCAACAAAGGAACATGCCACATAACTGTATGCGTAGGTAATCATAAATCAATAGATTTTTCTCACATACCTGAACTGAATTATAACATTATTACAGAAATGCATTTTCATTATTCACAAAAAAATATATATAAGATCGTTTCCTGCCATGAGCAAATTATATTATACTACTTTTCACTCAATAAGGAAACGTAACGCTTCTGTCGCTTTTTTTTTTTTTTTTTTTTTTTTTTTTTTTTTTTTTTTTTTTGAATTGGTAATGGTTAGAGATTAAAGTTTGTTACATTAAAGTCTTTTGGAACTCATACTTTTATTTTATATCCACTGAAAGTTGTTTAAACAATAGTACTTCTTGATCATAATTTTAGGAGATACTCATTTTTAGAGTATTCATTATATTTTTATGAGCGTTCACTCATACCTGTGAATTTTAAATAGTCATCTTTGTTATAAATTTTACAATTTTTCTATATCTCCTTACACAGTTTTAGATGTACCGCAACCCTAGCATTCGGTCCACCTCCTGCAATATGCTGACTACACCACCTTCCTTGCCGTCGACCCCTCCCTCGCCTGATCCCATCACCATCAGCGCCATCTCTCTGAATTCTCCACCTGGTGTAACCAGTGGCTTCTCACCGTTAACCCCACCAAATCCCAGACAGTCATCGTAGGTCACACCACCTTGTCTTTCCGCCATTGCGACCTGTACCATACGCTTCGTAACTGCCCTATCGCGCAAACCACTACCATCAAATATGTAGACCTTATGCTCGACCTCTGCCTATCCTGGAAACCATGACAAAGCCCTCTCCTGCCTCAACTTCCTCAAATTCCTTTCCAGCCGCACATGGAACCCTTCCACCATCCTCTTCATCTACCTATCCATCGTGCATCATATCCTGTGCTGTTTTCACCCTGCTTGGGTTTCCGCTACCTCTGCCCACTACCAATCCCTTCAGATCCTTGAATGTCACGTCCTGCACCTCGCTTACCGCATTCACCTCTCTTCCCCCACGCAGAACCTTTAGACTGTATTCCTTTCCCACACCTCCTCAAGATCCTCGAACGTATCCCGCAAACTTGACTTCCAGCACCCGCTTGTATCCCGTTTCTTGCTGCATCCCGTTCTGCCACACTGCTACCTGGTTATCCCTCCCTCCCTTCACCTCCACAAACTCTACAAATCCTCTCTGAGGGTAACTTCCGTCACCTCCCCCTCCGTCCCGACATCTACCCTCCTACCAACCTTAACACGAAATTGTATGCCCCATCTCTGTCCCCCACCAGTCTTCCCCCCCCCCCCACCACATGCTTGGCTTTCTTTTCCCTTCCCCTTCCCTGGGAGCTTGCGTTTGACCCTCCTCCCACCTCTCCTCATCATCCTCTGTCCCTACCCCCTCCATGCCTCCCCTCCCATCCTCATCCTCATCCTCATCGCCTGTGCCAGCAAATTTTTTATAGTGGCAGTGCCAGTGTTTGTGTTCAGTGTCTCCAGTTTTTTTAAAACGTCAGCAACAGCCACATAGGCTGAATATTCGAGATGTCATGTGCTGTTAATTGTGTGCTCTCGTCGCTGTCTCCTGTCTTCCAAAAGTGTTAATGGTGTATATATGTCTGTTTGAAAAACAGTGTATTTTACTGTTGTATGTAATCTTGTTAGATCTCCAATTTTATCATATTTACAATGTTTTAATTCTGCTTTGTTTGCTCCTTTTATGTTTCAATTCTTCACGACTAATCGTGTGAAACAAAACTAGCTCTTTACTCACACTAAGTGATGAGTGCTATCGACAAGGATTAGCAAATAGATTCCATATTTCTTGATTTCCAGAAGGCTTTTGACACCGTACTTCACAAACGGCTTTTAATCAAATTGCGTGGTTATGGTATACCGCCACAAATTTGCGACTGGATAGGTGATTTCCTGTTGGAGAAGACACCGTTTGTAGTAATCGATGGTAAGGCATCGACTAAAACAGAGGTGATATCGTGCATTCCACAGGATAGTGTTTTTGGTCGTCTGCTGTTCCTTATTTACATAAACGATTTGGGGGAAATCTAAGCAGCTCTCTTAGGTTGTTTGCAGATGACGCCGTCATTTGCTCTCTAGTAAAAGCATCTGAAGATCAAAACCAACTGCAGTACGATCTGAATAAGATATCACTATGGCGTAAAAATTGGCAACTGACTCTGAATAATGAGAAGTGTGAAGTTGTCCACATGAGTACGAAAAGAAATCCGTTAAACTTTGCTTACAAGATAAATCAATCAAACGCGAAAGCCGTAAACTCCACAAAATACCTAGGAATTACTATTATTAAGACTGAACACGTAGATAATGCAGTGGGATAGAGGAACCAGAGACTGCGTTTTATTGGCAGTACCCTTAAAAGGTGCAACAGAACTACAAAATAAACTGCATACACTACGCTTGTCGGTCCATTTTTGGATTTTTGCTGCCAAGTGTGGGATCTTTATCAGGCGGGTTTGACGGAGGACATCGAAAGAGTCCAAAGAAGGGCAGCTCGTTTCGAAAAAGTGTTCAAATGTTTGTAGAACTTATGGGACTTAACGACGGGGTCATCAGTCCCTAAGCTTACAAACTACTTATGAACTAGCTAAGACTAAGGACGGCACAAATATCCATGCCCGAGGGGGGATTCGAACCCCCGACCGTAGTGGCCGTGCAGACCGTGACTGAAGCGCCTCAGTCCCCTCGGCCACCGCGGCCGGTTCGTTTCGTATTGTCACGATACAGGAAAGACAGCGTTACGGAAATGATACAGAATCTGGGATGGGAATCATTACAACGACGGCGCTTTTCGCTGTGGCATGAGCTACTTACGAAACTCATGTCCCCATCATTCGCCTCCGAATGCGAAAATATATTGTTGATTCCCACTTACATAGGTATAAATGATTATTAGAATACAATACGAGAAATCAGAGCTCAAACGGAGAGATTCAGGTGTTCTTTCTTCCCGCGCGCTATTCAAGAACGAAATGGGAGATAAATAGTATAAAGGTGGTTCGATGAACCTCCTACCATGCACTTAAATGTGATTTGCAGAGTATCCCATATAGATGTACTATTGGCTGAAGAGCAGCAATGAAGCTGCTGCCAGCCTGCCGCCACACAGTAGCTTTTAAATAACAATTAAAAAAAAAAAAAAAAAAAAAAAAAAAAAAGATATGGGGAACCTCCGCCTCGCATTTTGTATCCCTTTTTATGCCCCCTTCCCCACGCGGATCGTCTACGATCTCATTCCTTTTCTTCATCCTAACATATCCGCCTCCGTTACCTATCCTGTAAATTAGAACATCGTAATCCTTTAGATCATCAACTCTTCTCAGCGCCTCCACCATTGTATCCCCCCTGCTCTACACCTGTCCTTTTCCGTGGCAACTTCCGTACCCTTCCCCTCCGAGCTGTGATCCCCTTGCTCTTCCCTCCTCTCCCTGAGGGCCCCGACTACCCCTCCCTTTCCCCTCGCCCCGGTCCCTTTTACCCTCATTCCATCCTGCTGTCCCTCCGACTCCTCCCCCCACCTAGCTTCCTGTGACATCATTCACCCTAGTCCCGCCGTGACCTGCCCTGGCTCCTCCCTGCCCTCTCCCTCCACTCTCATTCACCTTTCCCCTACGTTCACCTTTCTTATTGGGAGTGCTCCGCCATCAGTGGAACATTTTAATATGCTGTTTATTATTATTATCATAACTGTTATTTAATTTTACGTACAGTGCACGACCAACCGATCGCCGACCTGTTAACTTTCAAGTGTGTGCTTCGTCTTTTAGCTTTTTATTTAACAACAGTGAACTACCAACTCGCAGCCGACACCTTCAGTTTTAATTTCTGTGTTTCTTCGAATGTGTAGTGTCTCTTCCTGTTTCTTATTTTTATTCACCAGTGAACAGCCAACTGTAGCTGCCGCCCAGTGTTATTTTAATTGTCCGTATTTCTCCGCATCTCCTGCAGTTGTTTTAATAATCATCGCCGCCATTACAATGTTTACAAAGACTTCAATGTTCTTCTCCACTAGAAGCACTTTGTGTTTCTCGAATTAAAATCACCGTGAATTACTTGTAATTCATATAAATTCTGTAGGCAGAAGAGCGCCTGAGATCACTGATAGTCCGCCCTGTATTGTGGAATGAAATGCCAAAAAAAAAAAAAAAAAAAAAAAAAAAAAAAAAAAAAAAAAAAAAAAAACAAAAACAAAAAAACATTGGGAACTCTTAAACAGGAAAACTTTGATAATATTAACCTACAATCTTCTGTAATAATTACAAAATTGGTGAAACCATTTTGTAAGCTAATTCGTTCTATTAATTTTACCTATGATTTTGGATTAATGAAAAGAGAAAAATATTATTTTGACGATGTTAAAATTTTTAAGTGAATAGGTTTTATAAAGTAAACGATTTGCATTGAACGCTACAATTTACAGTCCTGTCATGAGGATATAGCCAAGAGAGCAAACAAGTGTTCACAGGAACAAAGCTTATAATAATTCAGCCCGGACCTACTCCCCTGATACAGGAATGCTGTATCTACCTGACGTAGGAATCTATTATTTTCGACAGGATAATTTATTCTCAGTATTTTAATTTTTTATTATCACTTGTATTAGTACAGGATTAGTACTTTAATTTTAAAGAGGTTTTTTCCGTTTTCATCGAAGAGCATAAACCACAAAATTTTATTCAAATTATTTATTCTCATTACACTGATGGACGATGATACTTCCTTTACGGTTTCATTGCGCCATTTCATGGAAAAGTCCTAAAAGTTTGAATTTTTGCAGGAGTGACACCTGCAAATATTTTTCAAAAGACATAGAAACTGGGAATTATGTAATAAATGATTTCCCATAAAAGTCTCTTAAGCAAACATCGTTATTGAAATGATGGATGCCGTCTTTCTAGTGAATGAACGGATGCCGAATTCTTGTTTAGAAGCGTGCGATATCAGGCTATTGACAAACTCGATTCATTCGAGAGCTAAAGCGAAGATAAGAGGGACAGTCCATAAATTCGGCAACAGTTCGTACAGCACATGTACCGATTCTGAAATTTATTGCCCTCGAAATAGAAATAAAAAATGATATTCACGTGTCCCACTCCGTCACATCTGGTTTTACAAATGCACCTCACAACAGAAATGTGCATACGACAGACTGCAGACATTACAAGGGTAAGTAGTGATGCATCACACACAACGTACAATCTGGATTTGTGAATTTACTTTAGACGTAAAGCTAAATATGACAATGCTTCAAAAGATTCAGTTACATACTGAAATGGTATTGTAGTGTGACTCATTATTATCTAATTCACGTTCATGAAAGTAATGGTTTAGACAATTTTGTTACGAGGTTTTGACGAACTATCCACTGAGGTAAAAATCGCAAAATACTCTTCGCTTCTCTTGATCAAAGTATATCGTACTTTACCAACTTTTGCTCTAGAGTATCTTAGGAGAAACAGATACTACGCACGATACAGCATCACTTGAATTATACCCGTAGACTGTGTAAGCGTTGGAGGACCATGGTTGTACAGCAGAACGGATGTTATTCGTCTCTAAACTCAGGGCAACTTGTATACAATTATCATCAAGATTTACATCTAGCGAGCCGTGTAGAAGTGTCATGTATGATCTGCCACCACTGAGTTCTGTACTGGTGTAGTTTTCTTCTCTCCACTGCCTCCCGTGCTACTCCTCTTTTCTTGCTCAAACTGATCTGATCATATCTAAGCCTCGGAAACGCTTTTCCTGCTACCTTCATCTCAAAATAGTGAGACTGAGTTGTAATTGCGTTTTTTTATTCCCGTAATCTCTTCAATCTCTTAGCAGTCATTCTATAGACCATGGACAAGATTACCTGGCCGCGGCGGAGTGGACGAGCGGATTGAGGCGCTATGCTGTGATGCACGAGGCCGTTCCCCGACGGGGGTTCGAACCCCCTCAGGCATGGATGTTTGTGCTGTCTTTAGTACAAGATAGTTTGTAAGTTTAAGGACTGATGACCCCGCAGTTCTATAAGCTTAACAGACATTTGAACATTTGAATGTTACCTGCAGGTCCTTTCTTAGATACTCCTTCCTGAACACCCTTCCCTGTTCCCTTTTCTTATAAAACTAACCTCAAGATCTTCATATTGCATCCTTATGTTTACTCTCTTTTATACTGTATACGACACACGTCTGCCAGCCGCAGTGGCCGAGGAGACTAAGGCGCTCCAGTCACGGTCTGCACGGCCACTACGGTCGGGGGTTCGAGTCCCCCCCTAGGGCATGGATATTTGTGCCGTCCTAGTTCGTAAGTAGTTCATAATTAGTTTGTAAGTTTAGGGACTGATGACCCTCGTAGTTAAGTCCCATAGACTTTACAAACATTTGAACATTTCGACACACGTCTCCACATATGTTTAACAGTTAGAGAGATTCCTCACACTAGGTTTGGTACTTGGTGGAAGAAGTTCGATCCTTTTCGCACTGTGTTTAAAAGTTTTTGTTTTGCATTTACGACACTTGACATGACACAAAACATAGTCGCCGTGGAGTGGCAGAGAGCTCTAAGACGGTTTGCTGCGGATGGTGCGGTTGCTCCCCGTCGAAGGTTCGACTCCTCCCTCGGGCATGTGTGTGTGTGTGTGTGTGTGTGTGTGTGTGTGTGTGTGTGTGTGTTGTCCGTAGGTTAGATTTAGTTTAAGTAGTTTGTAAGCCTAGGTAGTGACAACCTCAGTAGTTAAGTCCCACAGATTTACATGCTTTTGAACAAATTGTTTATACAATCAATCGTACTACTAATATGATATTACAAGGTTCTCGTTTCGTAGGAATCTTCATTTTCATTCTTATGCTTGTTTTCACTGTCCACTTTGAAATTTCTCTTCCGTCTTGTGCATCTCAGGTTATGGTCAGAAGTGCCTACCGGAAATAACGGCAGTGTTTGCAGAAAATAAAAATTTCTGTATTTTACGATTATAGAATTCAAGAATTACGTTGGGTAAGCTAGTGTTTATATTGTCATTTGTGTTTGCTGTTTGCTTTTAATAAACATTGCGTGCTTGAAATACTGAATGTAAGGTAACCCAATCCAGACGTTCCTAATTCCGCATTGGTCTATCCTTAAGTATTAATAATTCAACAGGAAAATCAGTAACTCTCTTGTAATTGAGACCTGATAAAAGGTGATCGAAGGATATGACAAAGTTCAGTTCTTTTGGTGACTATGCCAAAAACAGCTCAATCATAACGTTTCTTGTTACCAATGAAGACTTTCATGTAATTATGTCATCTTTATTTAAAAAATACGTCGCAATATGCAAAATGTGTACACATTGTAAAATTCGAATATTAAAGTGTGAACATCCAAGTCTCCTCTTAAACTATTTGACCGATTTCAACGAAACTTCGTAAACGTATTGCTTATTGGCAGGCATCAGTGGCTACTTTCTTTATTTTATTTTTTCAATCTTTCATTCCATGTCTAATGAAGATGGTGCGGCTGCACCTACGATATATAGTTCACAAGATGTGATGGTGTAATTAAATGTGCGAAACTGGGACATCTTGCGATATTGTTCCAAATCTTCTCCTAAACTAAAGGACAGATTTCTGCGAAGCGTGGAATACATTTTGTTTAGCATCAGACAACAATAAGTGAGGAGGTAAGGAGCACCAACAAAATATACTTCAGCAAATATAACGTCCTAAATAATTAAATTTGCAGAAAACACAATCATCATGCGACGCGTGAATAACTCGATTTCACTCATTTACTATTTGAGAATGAAAGCAATTAGCAACAAACGGGACACTTAATTTCATATCTTTTACCTCGCTAACCAAGCACATTTATTGCAGAAAGAACTTAGCAACAAACTGTGCAAGTAATTTTAAATGCTTATTTTCCTCACGATTAACCGCAGTAAAATTATGAAAGCAAAGGACTTTATGGCTTATTACTTTTTCACCGTTCATGAACGAAAGCTACGGCAGTCGGCATGGCATTACAATTTATCACTTCAACTCTAGTAATTGTACTTACTAGCAATTTTACAGACAGTTTGCACATATGCCATAGAATAATCCGTCGAAGTACTTGACATACTTCATGAAGTATTACAACAAAAATGGGTGCATGAAAACCGCCCAGTAAGTCATGACCTTACGATCTATTACGTCATGACTACTATTCTTGGTGTGATTTGCGGAGAGTATACACATAAACCACTGAATGTACTTGTTAAATTATATATGACGTCATGCATCATGAGACGCCACAAAATCTGCCACATCACGCATGAGACTGTATCATGTATTTACTACTAAATCTATTCCCCGTTCATACCGCAGACATTTTCCTAATAATTCAGCATGGTTGGTTTATTCACATTTGCTTGCATTTCGGAACCTCCAGATACATCGGTTGCATTACAAAAGATATGAATGTGATTAGTCCATTATCATTTTCTTTAACAATACTTTTGATATTCATTTTTATAACGTGACTAGTTGAAGTCATTTTCTATTATTTGGTCTTGCTATAGTTTGTTTAATTAGCAAATATTTATTAGTTAATGCCAGAGACGGATTGTTATATTTCACTTAGTGTGGTAATTAGTATTTCTGTTAAAACTAATTAAATTATTTTCTCTTAACAATAAAATAGGCATTACTATGTTTCACAAGTAATGTTAGGAAAGTTTTTTCTTCATTAGTGTCATTATAATTACCGTCAATTACGAACGTATTGTTGAACAACAGTATTTTGTTAAATACGTAAATGAAATACTATTAATTGAAGCGAGATTTGTATATTAATCTAATCCGTATTACTTACGCTATCTTTTACTACAGTCATTTGCATGTAATTCTTTACTTTTACATTACAATTAATTTAATGGACATAATTAACAATACGGAATTTCTAGTGTCATTGTTTGAAAAATTTAAATAGGATGCTTTCGTGGCATGTAATAGAGTATTGTTTCATCCTCCATCTGAAGCACAATCTATGTCAGTTCTGAACATTGTTTATTGTTTCGTCCGTTGTCTGAGGCACAAGCCAAATCAGTTTGAAATTTAATTTTGAACAATTATGTGAAAGTTCGTCTACCGTTATAAATCCATATATGTGCCACACTGTTCACCTCAGATTATTGTATTCCACACACGAACTACGTATATGCATATTATTGATGTGTGAAATGTGCGTACTTTATCGTAATGGTTGTAATTAATGAGACTTGTAATGGGACAATCTGGGCATTTATGAATCATAAAAGTGTCAACTTCAATTCTGTGTGTTGCCTACGTTATTAGTAGAGAATTAGTTTTCGCCCCATGAGATTTCAGGCAGCCGCTTCAGAGACCAACGAATGACACGAGCAACAAGGATCATCGATCTACGACCAGGTAGCGGCACATACGTACCTGGAACAATGCATTACTTTAAATCATATTATTCAGAATATTACGTCATAAGGAGTGCGTTACATGAAGACTAAAATAATGGGAATAGAGAGGTAAACAGAAGGGAACAATCACATTGTAAATAAGGAGATGGTGGAACAACACACAATGAATAACTACCCGGAAAACTCTGCGAACAAACTTTAGTACCGATAATAAAATAAATAACTAAAAATCCTAGCAGGATGGATACTCTTTGGAAGTACACGTCAGCTTCTAATTTACTCATTGTGAAAATCTTTTCGTCTCACAGAGAACCGACAACTTATTAGGGAACAGTAGACTTAAAAATTAATAAGTAAATAAAGAACAAAAAGTGCTTACATAGTGTTCAGTATACCATTCACAGTATGGAAAGAAATGAGCGAATGACAATTTTGGATGGGACATGTTCGGCCGCCTAGCGCATATCTTTTTAATTGACGCCACTTCGACGACTTGCATGTCGATTATGATGAGGACAGCACACAACACCCAGTTCCTGCCGGGAATCGAACCTGGGACCCCTGCATGGGAGTCAGCGATGCAGCCGTCTGGCTAGGGAGCAGGTATCACTCACACTGGATGATCCCTACAGGACGCTGTTTGTAGATCATTTATTAAAAACTTTGTAAATTACTTATTTCTGGCAAACTATACTTGATTGTGACATAAATAAAATGTAGAAAATTGTTTCATGCTTAATTTCAGCTCTTCAAAGCTTTTCACTACTAACTTTTTAATTTTTACATGAAGTTCCAGTATCAGGTCTGCGAGCTTTTATATGTGCTAAAATGTTTTACCTTCATTAATGGACATTACTTTGTACTAGATAGTTTACTTGAATATTAACTCAACGTACTACCCCAGACCCATAGTAATGCGTAGTCTGATCTGCTAGTCTTTATAAAAAATCATTGTGCCGATATTTACCTAAAATTTACAGCGAAACTACCCAAGTGATCTTAAAGATATTTTGCTCAATATATGTGTTTGATCCACCTTTTATTTTGATTAATATTTTAATGTAAATTAAATTTCATGATCTGGCTTGGATTAGCATCCAACAGATGGCGCCGTGTTTCGCTTTTAAATCTGACCTTGATACCACAGTTTCCTTCACGATACAATGTATTTTACAAACTTACATACCACATAGCAGTGCTTTTAAAAAGTCTTTCGTAGATTTTTTTTTATTGCGACGTGAATTATTTTCAGTAAAATGTCACAAATAGTATAACCTAAATAACATATGCAACAAAGAGACCGACGTAAACGTGTTAAAAGAAGTCGTCAATCGGCAAGAAACGCAGCTAAAAAGAATCAGGACAACCGAGAGTCGTGCAGAAGATTCTCCAGGAAAGCAAGATTTAGAGCGGTGTGTAGCAGCCCACGATCGCAATTAAAGCACGAGAATCAGAGAAACAGCACAGTACTCGCTAATTAATACGTGCATCAGTCTTTCGTATTCTCGTACAGCAGCTATCAATTACACTGCGAATTCTAAAATGGTCATCGGTGCGTGTGATAACTGTCAGGCTTTAAAATTCCGTAATGAAGCACCTAGTAAGTGTTGCCCGTCAGAAAAATTTGTACTGTCAGCCGTTCCCACTACGCCAGGACTCTTTTAATCATGTCCTGCTAGCGAATTGGACGATTCGAAATGTTTTTTGTGCCAGATACGAAAATGAAATTGTTGCTACTAAATGATGTCATTCGGGGCAACCACATTTTATATGTCATACCTTATTGGAGTAATTTTGTAGCTACTTTCAAAATAAAAGAAATCAGGCTGGTAAAACATGATGCCTAATGGAGACACGAAGTTTCTCCACATCCATTTCATGTGCAGTTGTTAAGCATGACACATACCAATATAATTTCATCGAACAAGCAGAAGAGAGAGTACTGTGGAATTGTTGAAAAACCACTATTAACTTACGTAGTTACTGCAGAGTGAAAGATTCATTCTGAAAACATCCCCTAGGCTGTGGCTAAGACATGTCTCCACCATATCCTTTCTTCCAGGAGTACTAGTCTTGCATGGTTTGCAGGAGAGCTTCTGTGAAGTTTGCAAAGTAGGAGGGAGGTACTGGCGGAAGTAAAGTTGTGAGGCGGCATCGTGAGTTGTGTCGGGATAGCACAGTCGGTAGTGCGCTTGCACGCGAAAGGCAAGGGTCCCAGGTTCGAGTCCCGGTTCCGGCACGCAATTTTAATCTGTCAGGAAGTTTCAACTTACTTAGTTGTTTAAAAATAGTGTAGCTATAATTAAGAACTGACAACTATCATATCATCATCAGATCCAACAAAGTAACTTCAGGAGAACAGTATGGCAGATTCAGTCGGTTAACAGCATATGAAGTTGCTGTTATTATGGTCGTTGATCCAGTTGTCAACCAAGGTATCAAAATTACACGTTCGGACAGCAGTTCGAGATCTCGGACCTACAACGTTCGTTTGATTCACTCCAATATCCACGGGATAGGATGAATAGTATAGTATTAGGTATTGTGATCCAGTTAAAGAGAAATTTAATGTTTTACGTTTGTTCAGAAATTAAACTGTTGAAGGCTCCGCTCTATTCTATAATTCTAAACTTAGATCTTCCGTAGATAGTTGACACTTGATCTAAGTTAGCTCGGAGGATGCTTGACTTTCGACACGGTTATTTCGCTTTGATCATAGATTTTAATCGGTACACGATATTTCTTATCGAAGTTTTCATGGTGAAAACACATAAGGAAGGTAGCAAAAAGGGATGATCTCAAACTTCTCCCATCAAGAAAAATATTTGTTTGAAGCAATAATTTTGTGACTATATAAAGACGCATTAGAAAGCAAAGTAAAGAAATACACATCAATTTTTTTTATTTTTTAAATTTTTTTCCTATGGGACTTAACTACGGGGTCATCAGTCCCTAAACTTACAAACTACTTATGAACTACTTACGAACTAAGACGGCACAAATATCCATGCCCGAGGGGGGATTCGAACCCCCGACCGCAGTGGCCGTGCAGACCGTGACTGAAGCGCCTCAGTCCTCTCGGCCACCGCGGCCGGCACACATCAAATAAAAACTGACAAATGCTCTGAAAACAGACAATGTCCTAAAAATGCAATGGTGTGATATGGTAATGTTGTAATTTATGAACGATGTGATTCAGTGGTCGCCAAACGTTTGAGCCAGTGAGCCACCATAGCATTCATAAATCTTCCATGAGTTACCAAGGAATACTGGGCCAAAAAAAGTACGCAACATTGAACTAACATATTCTGTTTATTGTCTAAAACATACATTTCTAGTATTAATCAAATAACAATTAAGATAGGAACTGTTGCAAAAAGTTTCTAAATTTTCATTTTAATGAGACGAGTGGAACTGTTTTTGGCCATCAAGTATCTTCTTGTAGTTTGGAGAGTATGTTGTAGCCGCCATTCTGATGCAGTTATCCAAGTGTTCATCGGTCAGTCTGTTTCTATATTTATTTTTAATGAACTTCATAGTGGAAAATGCTGATTCACATAAGTATGTAGAGCTGAACATCGCTTTCAAGCTCAATCCAACTTGAACAAGAATTGGTTATTTTTGTTTGGGATCTAGAGGCCAAATATTTACAGTGGTAGAAAGGCTTCTAAGAGACAGAATCAACAACTTGCATTTCCACTGCAGCCTGATCTCCACCAAAATATTTTACAATACAAGTTGAGAAATCTTCTGCATCGATCTCAACAAAATGGGAGTTGACGAACTGTGCCACAATCAATATGTTTTTAAAATCTTGGAATCGTTGATGAAATTGTTATCTGAGGTCTGAAAGAATATCGAAGTATTCTTGGTTTTTCCTTGGGTGTTGTGGAGTGTCTTGTTTGTCAACGATCTGCTTCAGACTAGGAAAGTGCTTGTATTCAAAATGATTAGAATTTTTTCCCTACAGCTAGAGCTTTTTTGAAAATGACGTCACATCTGAAATCATTCCACCAATGTCCTTATCTTTGCCTTGAAGCTGCAAGTTCAAACCATTCAACTTTTTAGTTATATCAGTGAGAAAGGCAATATCTTTTAGCCATGTGGTATCTTCGAGTTCAATGAAAGGCTCACCCAGTTCTTTGAAGAATTCTACTATTGCAGGAAGCAACTCTTTGAAACGTTGCAAAACTCTGCCTCTGCTAAGCCAACGAACCTCTGTGTGAAGCAACAAATCACCATACTGGCATTCTAACTCTTCTGTTAGTTCTCTGAACAGTCGTCTATGAAGTGCATGGGCTCTTATTTTATTTATTACTTTGACAACTGTTTTCAAAAATGTTCAAATGTTTGTTAAGCTTATGGGACTTAACTACGGGGTCATCAGTCCCTAAACTTACAAACTACGTATGAACTACTTACGAACTAGGACGGCACAAATATCCACGCACGAGGGGTGATTCGAACCCCCGACCGCAGTGGCCGTGCAGACCGTGACTGGAGCGCCTCAGTCCCCTCGGCCACCGCGGCCCGCAACTGTTTTCATTACATTGTTCATACTTAAGAACTTTCTACATAATGATTGCTGGTATATTATGCAATGATAAGACACAAAATTTGATATATCGCTTGTATATTAATTTATTTTCGACACGAGACAATAAATGTCTTTTCCACGCTTATCATTTCAGGAGCTCCATCCGTAGCTAGGGCCACCAACTTCTTCACAGGAATATTTTCAGACCCAATAAGCTTTTCAAATGCCAAAAATATATCCTTTCCAGTAGTGTGAACGGTAAGCGGCACAACCTTTACCAGCTTTACCTTTTGACAATCGGCGACGCTGCACAGACTTTATACACAACATTAAGTATTTATGTCAATGTTCCAGGACCATTCTCTCCCTCCTAGGTTCAAACGTATGTAAGTCTAAGGGACTTGCGGTTATGTTCCTATGTTTACTAACTGTTTAAACTAACGTTAAGGCTAACAAACATACTCATTCCCGAGGGAGGAGTCGAACCTCCGACGCCAGCCGCGGTGGCCGAGGGGACTGAGGCGCTCAAGCCACGGTCTGCACGGCCACTACGGTCGGGGGTTCGAATCCCCCCTCGGGCATGGATATTTGTGCCGTCCTTAGTATTAGCTAGTTCATAAGTAGTTTGTAAGTTTAGGGACTGATGACCCCGTAGTTAAGTCCCATAAGCTATACTAACATTTGAACATTTGAACCTCCGACGGCGAGCAGCCACGCGCTCCGCAGCAAAACGAAGCGCTCGGCCACTCTACCGCTACCTCCTAGGTATATTGCACGAGAACACAGGGCCTACACGGAGTCATACCTGCTTATTTCCCGGCATAATAGGAAAGGGAGGAAGCGCCAATCAATAAGTACCCTCAGCCACACACTTTGAGATGTTTGCCGAATATACTTGTAGATGTAGACGTAGGTGGATTGAGATGAAGAAAATAGCAAGCTAAAGATTGATTGCTTGAACCTATCTTTTAACTGAACAAGCATTCTCATTGAGTCAATTAATTTGCGGAGTAATCTGCAACGATGAGTATGGTGACTAATGTTGATTGTACGGATTGTACACTGGCGGCCCTAGGTCTACTGAGAACACAGCCTATACCTGCTGAGGAGAGACGCTAGCAGCTCACTGTCTGCCTCCGCTACCTGCCTCCTACCTGCCGCTCGGCTCGCGTCTGCTGTTCTTAGGGGGAGATGAGGTGAGGGGCGAGCGCAGCCTGCAGCGGATTACTGCGGAAACACGAGCTATCGCCGCTGCTGCAGGCGGCAGCTTCGCCTACAAAGCACGATGCGTTTTAAATCCCTCCCCCTGTCTTGCGGGTCTCCTGTGTCCTATTACGAAGGTAAACGGGAAGGTAACGGTACCGCACACACATAAAATACACGTTCTCGCTCTGAATCTGTGCATATTATAAACATTATGCATCAACGTACGACGTGTGTGTGTGTGTGTGTGTGTGTGTGTGTGTGTGTGTTTCATCTCTCCTTCTGCCCTGATGTTAAGAATCTTCTGGTATACATAGTTAAGGGCAGTGACTGATTTTCACATTTGCCACCAGCAGTGTACTAAAATTTTTCAGCCCCGACCGACCTCTAAATTGCGATACCTTACTTCACAATCATACTTATTAAAAATTTTTGGCAATGAATTGTACCTCTATCTGTTGCGCACTCTTATCGTAATTAAAGCACCCTTTTTCCATAATTAGTATGTTTGATTAAGATTGCACAAGAAAATGTCTGTAAAGCTTATGGGACTTAACTGTGGTGTCATTAGTCCCTAAACTTACAAACTGCTTATGAACCAACTTATACTAAAGACAACACATCCATGCTCGGAGGATTCGAACCTCCGACGCGAGAGGTAGCGCGATCCGCAACGTGGCGCTCCAGACCGCACGGCACTCCCGCGTGGCGACTGCACAGGAAATGTTGTTTGTGTATATTTCTGAGCTAATAAAAACACAGTCATACACTTCTAATACTACTTCTTACATAATAATGTACATTCTATAAACGTAATTACATAACATTTATTACACTTACTTACAGTTTAAAAATTTTGTCCCAGATTTGCACTCACCCCCCCCCTCCCAAAAAAGTAAATAAATAAATACATGTCGCTTTAGGCTGCAGCCTGCTCAGTCTACTGGTTCAGGTTATATGCCGTCAAAACAATGAAATTCAGGAGAAACTGTCATATGAGGAGGCAACCATCAACATGTCCTCCTAAACTAGTGGACTGATTTCAACCTAACGTACTTAAAATAAACTTCAGTAAACAATCAATATCAGAGTCAAGACTGCATATGGCATCCAGTACAGGAGATACGATTTCATACACAATGAAAACTGTAACATCACACGAGGCATGATTAACTAGAATTTACTGATCAGCGATTTAAGCATGTGAGCAATTAAAAACATTTAACAAAATGGGCACATCATTTCAGACCTTTCGAAAACATTTTCTGGCTGGCAACCGAACCAAAACGATATCAGCAAAGAAGCTCTCGCTTATTACTTTCCCTCAGTTTCGGCGGTAAAATTGCGGTATTTGCAATGACATTACATTTTTACTTTTTCTGAACTACTAAATTTCTTGACAATGAATTTTACGGACAGTATACACACATATTACTGAAGTGGCTCCGAAATTATATAATAGTATGACAAATAGCTCATGAAATATGAGATCTTAAATAAAATTTATCATGAAAAGCTACCGTATTACTCATGACATTTTTTCTACTAACTTTATTCAAATATCGAAATGTTTGTAAATCTATGGGACTTAACTGCTAATGGTTATTAGTCCCTAGGCTTACAAACTAATTAAACTAGATAACACACACACACACACACACACACACACACACACACACACACAAACACACACCCATGGCCCAGGGAGGACTTGACCCTCCGATAGCGAGCAACCGTGCGCTCCGCAGCGAGACGCCTTGGAGCGCTAGGCTACTCCACCGTAACTCACTTGATTCGCAACGTATACTGCAGACTGTGTGTTCACATACCACGGAACGTATCTTCAAAATTATATCATAGTACATCACATATTTCAGGAAACATGACGTCAGAAACAATGAAATGCGTGAAAATATTCTCCGATACTTATGATTTGATGTATTACGTCTTTATTACGAAGCCATTGTGCAGACCGATTCCTGACATTCCACTCCACGAACCTGGAAATGTTATTGTAAGTCACCTAATAGATATGGCGCAATAAGGACTGAGGTGCATGAAAACGGTATTGATATGGATAGAAACTAGGATGAAAATCGAAGCTACAGATAGGAATAAGAACTCACCCAGGAAGCGCAGGGAACTACGACCAGTTATTATATGAAATTTTGATACCTGCTCTTCTGCCTGTTGTCAATCTCGGGTGTGAACATGGGCTATAAACGGCGAAGTTATCAGCATCTTTGAAGCAATTTGAAAAAATCTGGCATATATCATGTAAAAAAAGAATCCTATTTCACGTCCTCTAAGAACCGATATACCCACAAAAAGGGTAGTTCAGTGGTTAGTACAATTGATTGATATTCGGGAGGACAGATGCTTCAATTCTCAACCAGTCGAATCCTTATCAGGTAGGAATGACGGAGGACATTGAAAGAGTACAAAGAAGTGCACCACGTCTTGCATTATCATACAGGGGAGACTGTGATACACAAATGATATAGGAGATGGAATCGTTACAACAACGGCGCCTTTCGTTGTGGGGATATCTCCTTACGAAACTTTGATAGCCGGATTTCCCTTCCGAATGCGGAAATACTAAACGACTTCCATCTACAAAGAGGGAAAAGGTCATCAAAACAAAGGAGGAAAGATCTGTGGAATAACATAGATCTATAGAGCTTCTTTTTTGCCGCGTGATTCTCTAGAATTAAATGGTAAATAAATAGTATGGAAACGGTTCAGTAAAACATTGTAATGGGTACATACTCCGAATGTAACATCGTTATTCAAATAGCTAGAATTGTATAGGAGGTAGGGTGGCATCCATGCTGACGGTCGAAGCCTGCAGCTTCCGTTCTGGGTTTATCCCCAGCAAGTGCTTAACACCACGGAACACGCTAGAGAGCAAAGGAGAGCCGCTGAAAACTACGAGGCGTGTTTTGGTCCACTTTAGGTTACGGTAGTAACACTAAAAGTGGGCCTTTGTGATCGTCTTTTGACAGCTCGAAATTTGAATGAAAATAACGGCTTAACTATTCATCTGACACGAAAATTGAATAACCGAATTTGTAAAGCAGAAAATTCTCAACAACTTTCCTCTCTTGTGTTTTTTTTTTCATATCTCGTAGTGTTTCAAAGATATTTGCAAAAATAACGGCGATTTTGGGATGTCTGTCTGTCTGTCCGTAATGTGTTCACTGTTGTTAAGACGAACCGTTCAACCGATCAGCACCAAATTTTACAGACTTGATTGTAGGCCTCCAGAGACCAGAACCACCCTTTTTGAATTTTTTCGGACAAAAATACGGTAATAATACAAAAAAAAGCAGTTTGTAATATAATTGTAATTGCAAACGAACAGTTCATCTGACACAAAAATTGAATAACCTAATTGGTAGATGAGAAAATTCTCTACAACTTACGGTTTTTTCATATCTCATATCGTTTGAGACATATTTGAAAAAATAACGGAGTTTTGACACCCTCCATTGAATTAACGAAAACCAGCCGTTCGGAGATGTCACGTGACATTCCTTGCTCTTAACTCCCTCTGTCATCTTGCGTTGCGTATTTGATGATTTTCTTATTCTAACTTCCACGTTGTCATTTCGAAGCAATGGCGCACTGAAGAATTAACAAAACACATAATTCTTCGTACGATAATATAGTGTCTACAAATGCCATATTAGCATCAGTTAACAATGGCCAACAATAGTATGAGATTACAGGACTCATCGTATGACTGATAGCCGTAGCGTAGTGGGCATGGCGTTGGACTATGAAGCTAAAGGTATGTGGCTCGAAACCCGCCACTACGTATTTTTTTTCCTATAGGGGTTTCAGACACTCTTATTAATTAATTTTTTATTATTTAGATTATTATTTTGGTCCAAAATGTTTGAACAAAGTTATAAAACTACAAATCTAAAGTGGGCCGTAAAACACGTCAGTGCGATTTCTTAAGTACCGTTTTGCCACACCGCGGCCGCAGCGTTGCGGTCGGCGTTCTGCGCATCCACACTGGCTACCGACATCTGTTGTCTAAGTACTGACGCCATTACAGTCTGATTCTTCCTTGTTTACGTTGTGTGCCTCTGGTAATCGTGAGACCCGCCGACTGTGAAGTACGAGCTGTTTTAAGATTTCTTAGTGCCGAAGGCCTAAAGCGATCGTTATTCATCTTGAAATCTGTGCAGTTTACGGAGGAAACATTATGAGTGATGGAATGGTAAGAAAGTGAGTGAGAGCATTTAAAGATTGCCGCACAAATGTGCATCATGTACAATGGAGTGGGCGTCCTTTGGTCGTTAAAGAAAGTTTGGTGCAGGTAGTGCACATGAAAGTGAGAGAAAACAGACGCTTTACGATTTCCTCCTTGCGGGATGACGTTCCTAATGTTTCTGGGCGAAGTCAGAACAGTTAATAATGCAGTGGTTAAAAAGTGCCGGCCGCGGTGGCCGTGGGGACTGAGGCACTTCAGTCACGGTCTGCACGGCCAGTACGGTCGGGGCTTCGAATCCCCCCTCGGGCACGGATATTTGTGCTGTCCTTAGTGTTAGCTCATTCATAAGTAGTTTGTAAGTTTAGGGACTGATGACCCCGTAGTTAAGTCCCATAAGCTCTACAAACATTTGAACATTTGGTCAACAAGTCAAGTGGCAGAGTTCTATGAGTAGGGTATTAAAAAACTGGCACAACGTTTATGATTAGTGCCTCAATATTGACGGAAATTATGTAGGAAAGTATATTAAGGTACAGGCTTTCATATAAAAATAAAATTATTATATTTTAGCACGTCTTTTTTAATTTCAGAACGGTACTTACTTTAAAAACATGTCTTATAGTAAATCCGAGCAGGTGGGGGGGCTGAACAAGGATGGCTGGCGGCAGGGAGATGTAATAATGCCGAGCGCATTGAGGCTCTATGCTCCGCATGGATATTTTGTGCCGTCTTTAGTATAATCTAGTTCATAAGTAGTTTGTAAGTTTAGGGACTGATGACCCCGCAGTTACGTCCCATAAGCTCTAGAAACATTTGAACATTATTGATGTCATAATGAACGTTGTGGTGGATACTTAAAAGGTGGACTCTCTCTTAAGTTAGAAATAAACATTAAATCGCAATGTTACGTTACCATCAATTCCGAAGGCAACTACGATCTGAGAAAAATTAGGCGCATCTCATGAAACAACAATATCTTAAAGCTACACATATTCGTGTTTACAGTATCGGGATATAGCAAAATTAAAATTACCAACTTTTGAATTCGCTATGTGATTCCAACAAACTACTTCTCAGACCAATGGTTCCTAAACTGCGGGATCCTTTCAGCTGTTTAGCAGATGGCTTCTGAAAGATGTAATATCTTACCAAATTAAAACATATGAAAGTGTTTTTGAAGAGGAATATTTTATAATCTGTCCTAATACAGAATTCAAGAACTACTAGATTCGTGGCTAGAGTTAACGAGGCCTGCCGATAGGGCGCACCGACTTCTGCTGGTTGTGGCGTACCTCCAACAAAAGGTACATTGATTCACGTAAGTCAAACTGAAACATAACTGAATTTCACATAACATTTCACATAACTGAAATCTTTCCGAAGAAGGGGAAACTTTTCCATCGGAAACACACGACTGACTTTCAATAAAATTCATCTGGGCATGAGACCGCTTAGTCATTATATTAACTCTACCGACGTTTCGGCCACTGTTGCGGGCGGCCTTCATCAGGGTCAGACACAGACCCTGATGAAGGCCGCCTGCAACAGTGGCCGAAACGTCGGTAGAGTTTATATAATGACGACGCCGTCTCATGCCCGGAATAATTTTATTGAAAGTGACAACGGCCGCGGAAGCCTACGTTTGCACACGACTGACTATTTGGAAATTTGCCGCGCAGGAATGACCCTTACGCTCTAAGTCGCCTTGCTGCGGAGTGCGCGATAATACCCGTCGGAGTTTCAAGTCCTCCCTACGACATGGGTGCGTCTGTGTTATCCTTACGAAGGTTAGTTTAAGTAGTTAGCAAGTCATACTATATGACGACTGCAGTTTGGTCCCATAATTTTACAAACACTTGAATATTTTAATTTAGGAAATTGTGTTTAATAGCACAGAAGATGTCCCCCTTCCTCTGTGTTTGCCGTGGTGGAGTGGCCGGGTGCTCTAAGGCCCCTTGCTGTGGAGCGCTCTGTTGGTCGCCGCCGGAGTTTCGAGTCCTCCCTCGGACATCGGTGTGTATATGTGTGTGTGTGTGTGTGTGTGTGTGTGTGTGTGTGTGTGTGTGTTGTCCTTAGGATTAAGTAGTTTAGGTAGTTTGCAAGCCTGATAACTGCAGCAGTAAAGTCCCTTAGATTTACTAACATCTGAAAATTTCACCGTTGTTTTAAATTACTTGTTACTGAAAGTATGTAACCCTCAAAACTGGAAATACATTAATCAAGAATACATGCAAAATACACAAATAACCTAATCTTTTTTTTTTCTTTTTTCCAGCAGAAGAACAATAATTTTTGAGTCAAAATAAGGGATAACAAAATCGAATTCTAATAAACAAAATAAGCTAACTACAATCATTTACTGATAGCTAAAATGGGAGCAACTCACGTCATAGGAGAGGATAATATTGTAACAGCAGCAAACAAATTTGTAGTTAAATGACTAGCCGAAGGCCTAATGAAAATCCGTAATGATGCAGTAAAATATATAATCTCGTTAACTAAGATCTAAAAATTCATACCTGTTTGGCATATTGTGTAACGAGGTGGAGAATAAGCACAGAACACTTTCTCTACATTATAAAATTCGCTGGTTGCCAAGAGGAAAAGTATTGCCGAGGTTATTTGAGCTTCTGGATGGACTGAGAATGTTTTTGTTCCAGCACAAAAGTGATGAAAAATCTGTGAGGATCTTTTTGGAAATTTTAAATGAAAATGGGCAAGGACTAACGAGCTTCAGTCAAGATACAGCAACTCTTATTGAGTTGACATTTTAAATTATTTAAAAGAACTTTTTTGTGTTAAATGGATTTTTCTTAAATCGTGTCCTAACCATTACCTCAATCGGGTAGTGTAAAGCGTTCCAGGATTTTGTGGATCCCAATACAAGAACATTTTGAAATTACTGTCTTAGATGATAGGTTATTTCATCAAGGTACAATCTTCAGAGGACTTGTATCTTTTTATTTAAGGGTTCATTACACATATCAGTTCATAAAGGAAATATCGTCAGAATATCGTTTTCTCCACAGTAACTCGAAAACTGCAAGCAGTGTGATATGCTCCTCTTTTCCTTAAGTTCATGGAACTGTACATTTCTCTATTTTGTCAGTTATGAGTGGTCAAGCTCCTGAAGGCCGGCTGTTTATTTATTAACTTCATATTTTATTTGTACTACTGATATAGTCCGAAGATGACTAAAAATTTATAACTCTTCTGTTTCATATTTTCAAAATGTTAAAAAGAATGAAGAAAGGTAGGAGTTTAACGTCTCGCAGATAGCGTGGTCATTAGAGACGGAGTGTAGTGTGTTACTCAAAATGTTAAGTTAGTGTGGAAGTGATCGAAGTTTCGTCGGAACAAATCTTTCATGTTAAGAACACTGCTAATGCTGGCGGAAATGGAGATTGCCCAATGCGAGACGCTAGAGCGGGAAATTGCTGTGGTCGAGTAAAATACTTGGAGTGTTCGCGTAAAGAACTCCTTGCGGCTCTAAGAGAAACTTTATGTCTCGTCTTGAAAGAATGAGGACTTGCCAGGGTAGCTGAAATGTTTCATTTGCGGCAGTATTGGAGGCTGCGCAGCAAATGTCCGCCTTTTCGGGACTTTGCGAAGGGTAATGAGTGTCAGAATAAGAACTTTACCCATTCCATTAGGAAATTGTAACTAGCCAGAGTAAGTGATTCTACACGGGAATTTACGAGTCATACTAAGATAGTGTCAGAGCTTTGCCTGTGATTACTCAGTTGGGTATTTTGCTGCCATGTTCATAACTCATTTAACTCATCTGACCTTCTAATTTTACAAAATTTGCTTCTATTTATCACTATTATTTATGTACGATCACTTCCTATACATCAAAACGTGTGTTTCAATAAATGTTGTTTAAATCAGTTATAGAGCGATGCCTACTTAATTTGCAAACGTTAGAATAAAAGCTACTTTATTAATTAATCAGTTATCTTTATTTTACATTTAATTATTGTTTCACAAATGACACCTGTGCACAGAATGTTTGACGCTATCAGTCAAACATACACAATCACGATCTCTCAATAAACTTTGTTACACACTGCGATAGCAGCGCTCCAAGCGGCCGACAACCTATTTTTCTTTCCCACCGGAGGTTCGAGTCCTCCCTCAGAAGTCTCTCTCTCTCTCTCTCTCTCTCTCTCTCTCTCTCTCTCTCTCTCTCTCTCTCTCTATCTCTTTGTGTGTGTGTGTGTGTGTGTGTGTTGTCCTTAATGTAAGTTGAAGTAGTTTTCAAGTCTAGCTACTGATGACCAAACCAGTTTGGTCCAATAGGTTTACAAATATATGAACATTTGATATGCTATTTTTCTTAATAAAATAGCGGATGACTGTCAACAGTTTCGTTTATAATGATTTTAACATACTTTTTACTATAGAGGACTACGTAGTGTCATAAAAGCGGGTAGTAACTACAAACTAACTCCATATATTTATCATTATTAGATTTCATAAGAATACTGGGAAGGTATGAAATGGTACAGCGAGGGCAGTTTATTTACGATTCTCTTGTGATCCATATTTTTTTACAGAAGAATTAGTTTTATATTAAGAACAAAAGGTGTGTAATAAACAGTAGAAAACGTGACCTTTTAAGGAAAGACATAGCTTTTAGAAACGTTAAGATTTCATCACTACAACCCCGATCAAATCAGTGATTATGGAACATAATAAACTTATATGGATTGCAATAACTACGTTGTTTAATACACTGAATCAGCCAGTACAGATGTAGTAAGTACAAAACTCCCAGACGTGGCAATAAAACGACTAAATCAATAAAACCGTTTTCCAACAAAGCAGAAACCAATTGCACAATTGTTGATAGGTCTGACTCACAGAAGACAAGAACCTCCAAAACATTTGCTTTACGATAAAAACTAATTACACTCAGAAGTGTATATCCCTGACATCATTCAAACCAGCGGTGCTATCTAATATCACGTGTTGGAATCTGTACAAACAGTGGAGTCCAGATCGCTAGTTTCAAATTGCTTTATTTTGACCGGTTTCGTTAATTATAAGCTGCCATCTTCTAGTCTCTTAACATTTAAATATTATATGGTAACATTCCGTCACATTAACATTCTTTTTCTGGATATGGATATGTCGAAAATAAAACATTTCTTGCGTCTATTATAAAATATGTTGCACCCATACCACAAGCCCTTCACTCAGAACGTTTGTTTACAAACAGCTAAACTCTTGTTACAATGTGATATCAAAGATCTTTTATAATCGATTATAGAATTACACAGTGTGTAATTGATTGTAGAAGGTCTTTAAAACCCTATTGCAACATGTGCTAATCTGTTTGTAAACAAACGTTCTGAGCGATGGCTTTGCGTTATGGGTGCAACACATTTAATAATAGAGTCATATCCAAGAACAGAAAGTAAATATGACGAAATGTTACCATATAATAGTTAAATGTTAACAGACTTTAAGGTGGCAACTCAGAATTGACGAAACCGGTCTAAATAAAACAATTTGGAACTAGCGATCTGGGCTACTCTGCTTATGCAGATTCCATTACATTCATAAGCATTTCCGTGGATGAGAATGGCGAGTGAAGTCGAAAAATGTTCGAGTCAGTATGATTCCGTACCGAATTTTCACACGTCAATGAAAGAGTCTGTCATAATTATGAGAATGGACTGTAACAGAATTTTATGTTTTCGTATGTTTGTATTCCATTGCTTTCAGCGGTGTATGCTGGGAATATACCTTTATTCATAGATATTTCCTTCTGAATGAATGGTGGTTGGAATAAATGAATCAGTGAAATTCGCCTATTTTTGCACTTACTCCACGATTATTTATGTCACTCTATAATTCCTTAATGCTTCGCAAAAATTACACTGTCCATTTGGTTAATTACGCAGAAAGAGGATTATAAACATCACCTGGAATGCCAGCATCGTTGCAACTGTCAGTTGCTAACAACTATCAAAGCAGTGAGTGTCGCGAGTGTGGATGTTGGATTATGGTAGGATGACAGATACAAGCCACCGTTTGCAGCTAATGTAGTTGCTGGGCGTGTATGGCGACAAATGCCAATCTGCGACAATTATCGACCTATTGCTTTCACTCATGCGGGTACGGTCGCGCGGTGAGGGGCGTCATCTAGGTTATTGTGCCGCCGCTGCCGCCGGAGGTTCGAGTCCTCTTTTGTGTTTGTTTGTTTGTGTGTGTGTGTGTGTGTGTGTGTGTGTGTGTGTGAGTGTGTTTTGTCCTTCGTGTAAGATGGTGTGTTTGTCTATGGTCTGATGGCCTTGGTAGTTTGGTCCGTTACGTTTAAAACATTTAATTTTATAGCTTTGGAATGATGAGACAACGTAGCATTCTAGTATATGATTTTTTACACCTATATTTTAACGTGAAATATCTATATGAAATAGTTACAACACTTTTGCAAAACCTTTACCCCATTATAAAGTGAATAGGTCTATAAATGCATATATCACATATAATATAAAGGAAGGTATATAAAACATTGGGCCGGCCGCGGTGGCAGAGGACACTGAGGCGCTCCAGTCACGGTCTGCACGGCCACTACGGTCGGGGGTTCGAACCCCCCCCCCCTCGGGCATGGATATTTGTGCCGTCCTAGTTCGTAAGCAGTTCATGAGTAGTTTGTAAGTTTAGGGACTGATGACCCCATAATTAAGTCCCATAAGCTTTACAAACATTTGAACATTTTGAATAAAACATTGGAACGTTGTGTCAAAACTGCAAAGCATTCGTTCAAGAGCTTTCGGCGATGTGCGATTAGGATTTTCTACACTTTCTCTATTAATACAAATACAATTGTTTGTTTGTTGAAAATATCGAATCTGTGAAATTTCTACGTTGCGTTCGATTTTTCAATACTTTTTATTACCAGCTCATGGGGTAGGCGCCAAAAATAGTGTGGGAAAATTGGTAGTTCTGAGAAAACGTATCACAAATATTTAATAAAATCCCATAAATCCCATACCTGAAATACATACAAAATCATATTTTTTCAGGTAAGGCATTGCTTTATCGTATAGCATCAGCAGCTAGATTTTTTAGTACGTAATATGAACTTTTTTTTCAGAAAGACTTACTTAATATTATTTACTCGGAACAGTGTAGCATCAACACACTTACTTCACATTGTTTACACGGAAACATACCATGAATAATACATCTCTCAGTACCTGTGTTGTTGAATGAAAATCCCTTTATGCGTTGTTGCATCTGACTGCATGTGGGAATGGACATTGCTTGACTGGTACACTGATAAAATAAAAAATAACTTCTTACATCTATACAGCAAAATTGTACTACAAAATAGTCCGGCCAAGCTCGTTTCAGGTTTTTTAAGTATGTATTTCGTGTATCTGTATCTATTTCTGACTGAAAGCATAAAAAGGAAATTCCAAGCACTCGAAAATTAAACAAATAAAATTAAGATCAATCTCCCGGAACTGAGTTGGCACAGTCAATCTGTGATTGTTAAAAACCTGAGACATTTCTTTGTATATGCCGGGCACTTAAATGTGATTTGCAGAGTATCCCATGTAGATGTAGATCATCCGATTATATAACTTCATTTTATTACTGTAATAATAACTGATGAACATGGTGGGGCTGAAATACTGCTGAGATATTCTTAAGCTTACAGATAATACTTTTCCTGAAACACATTGTTAGCTGCCAAATTGAATTTATTCACACATAAATTTCCTTGAGCAAGTAAAATAATGACACAGACACAAGAAGCTTGATTTCAATAAGTTTTAATGGTCATTGATTAATTCTTATAAATGTTAGAATATCTAGATTATACCATACTCTGTTGCCGGCCACGGTGGCCGAGGGGACTGAGGCGCTTCAGTCACGGTCTACACGGCCACTACGGTCGGGGGTTCGAATCCCCCCTCGGACATAGATATTTGTTCCGTCCTTAGTTGTAGGTAGTTCATAAGTAGTTTGTAAGTTTAGGGACTGATGACCCCGTAGTTAAGTCCCTTAAGCTTAACAAACTTTTGAACATACTCTGTTTTTAAAACCTAGATGGTAGTCATTGGAAGAACGTGTACAAAACATCTCACTTGATTTTCATGTTATCTCACAACCATATTGAGATGTTTTTGTCGTGGTCTTCAGTCTGCAGACTGCTTTTATGCAGCTCTCCACACTACCCTGTCCTGCGCAAGCTTTTTCATATGAGAATACGAACGGTAACCTACATCCTTTTGAATCTCCTTACTGTATTCGTCCCTCGGTCTCCCCCTGCGATTTTTACCCCACACACTTCCTTCTAATACTGAATTGACGATTCCTTGATGCCTCAGAATTTGTCCCACCAACTCATACAACCTATACCTTCTCTTAGTCAGGATATGCTAGAAACTCTCTTTCTCTACTCTGTTGAGCACCTCATAAGTTACATCATCCGTCTTTAGCACCAAATTTCGAAAGCTTATATCATCTTTTTGCCTCAGCTCCTTATCGTCCACGTTTCACTCTCATGCAATTCTACACTGCAGACAAATGCATTCAGAAAGGATTTCCTAACATTTAAACTAATATTGAATGTCAAAAAATTTCTTCAGAAACGCTTCTCTTGCCTTAGCCATTCTGCATTTTATATCTTCTTTACTCGGCCATCAGAAGTTATCTTGCTATCGAAATAACAAAACTCATCTACTACTTTTATTTCCTCATTACCTAATCGAATTCCTTCAGAATCGTCTTATTTTCTGACACTATATTCCATTACCGTCCTTTCATAAGATAGGTAAATTGCAGCATTACAAGACAAAAAGACTGATTACGACAAGAGGACATTGTGTTGTGAAACTACCCTAACAATAACTGTCCGAGGAAAATCTATATGCTCCTCAAAAAAAAAAAAAAATCATAAATATTGCCTCGCGATCGTTATCAATCACTTTACCTACATGGCTTAAAAAATCGTTCGTCGGCGTTTATTTTCCAAGTTCCATCTCGTTTGGTAACCAAACAAATTAATCAGTGTCATTACTCGACTGTAATTCACTTGGAACTGCTGCCAATAGCTGGGCTGCGCCAGCGATGCACGTCAAAAACAATGAGTCTCTCAGACACACATTCCGGTAGTAACCAATCCATCGTCTACATCTACATCTACGTACATACTCCGCAATTCACCGTAAGGTGCTTGGCGGAGGGTACACTGTACCACTACTAGGCATTTCCTTTCCTATTCCACTCCCAAACTGAACGAGGAAAAAAAAGAATGCCTATATGCCTCTGTACGAGCCCTAATTTCTCTTATCTTGTCTTTGTGATCTTTACGCGAAATTTAAGTACGGGCAGCAAGATCGTACTACACTCAGCTTCAAATTCCAGCCCTCTAAATATACTTAACAGAAATTCACGAAAAGAACGTCGTCTTTGTTCCAGCGATCCCCAATTGAGTTGCCGGAGCATTTCCGTGACACTCGCGCATTGGTCGACCCTACCGGTAACAAATCTAGCTGCTCGTCTCTGAACCGTCTCTATGTCTTCCTTTAAACTGATCTGCTGCGGATCCCAAACACTTGAGCAATACACAAGACGTGATCGTACAAGCGTTTTATACGCGGTCTCCTTTACAGGTGAAGTACATCTTCCCAAAATTCTCCCAATAAACCGAAGTCGGCTGTCCGCCTTACTCACAACTGTCCTTACATGCTCGTTCCATTTCATATCGCTCTGCAATGTTACGCCTAGATATTTTAACGACGCGACAGCATCTAGAAGCTCACTGCTAATGCTGTATTCGAACATTATGGGATTGTGTTTTCTACTCATGCGCATCACCTTACATTTTTCTACATTGAGGGCTAGCTGCCAATCTTCACACCAACTAGAAATTTTGTCTAAGTCATCATGTATGCTATTACAGTCGGTTACAGACGACACCGTCCCATACACCACAGCATCATCAGCAAACAGCCGCAAATTACAAGTTACTCTGTCCATCAGATCATTTATATAGATGGAAAATAATAGCGGTCCTATCACATTCCCCTGGGGCACGCCTGACGATACACTGTCTCTGATGAACACTCGCCGTCGAGAACAACGTACTGCGTTCTATTAGTTACGAAGTCTTCCAGCCAGTCACAAATCTGTGAACCTATTCCATAAGCTCGTATCTTCTTTAGCAGTCTGCAGTGTGGCACCGCGTCGAACGTCGAGAAAAACACAATCCGCCTGTTGCCCTTCGTCCATGGCTCTCAAGATGTCATGTAAGAAAAGGGCAAGCTGAGTTTCACATGAACGATGTTTCCTAAACCCGTGCTGATTCACGGAAAGAAGCTTTTCCGTTTCAAGGATATTTACTATATTCGAACTGAGAATATGCTCCAAAATTCTACATGAAACTGATGTCAACGATATTGGCCTGTAATTGTATGGGTCAGTTCTCTTTCTTTTCTTATACACGGGAGTCACCTGCGATTTTTCCAATCACTGGGAACTTTGCGCTGAATTAAAGATTCGCTATAAATACAAGGTAAGTCTTTGTAAAACCGAACTGGTATTCCATCCAGACCAGCAGACTTTTTCGTATTTAGCTCTCTCAGGTGCTTCTCTACACCGGAAATACCTATTGCTATGTGTTGTGCACCGAACAGATACCTGTCAATAGCTTAACATTATTTATATAAAACATTAATTTCTAAATGTTAGTCTATTTTTCTTTTTCGTCTTCTTGTTGCTGAAGCGCAGAATATCCTTCTGCTTGGAGTGAGTTGTGGCAATCAATGTAGACAGAAAGCAACCATTTTAAGTTGTGGAAATTTCTTCAGAAATAGGTCGTACACATATATTTATTTACTCGCAAATCTATATTTAGACCACGGTGTGGTCATTATCAATGCTTAAAAAATTTTAAATTCGAAATCTAGATTTGCGAATAAATAAATATATTTTTACGACTAATTGCTGAAAAAATTTCCACATGTCAAGTACAGCCGTGGAGCACAAATTCCACCGTGGAATCAAGCCTGTTAACCATTTTAAGCTTGAGAGAATGTCTCTTACTACGGCAAGTAAGTACTTGACATTATTGGCATCACATTGTCGCGAAAATTGATGTAAATACTATTAAGGGACGCAACTTGACATTGTTTACCTGCAGAAATAAATATTCATATTTATCTGAATATCAACAACTCTGGAGATGGTTTGATCTTCAGGAACATATTCTGGATCTTTATAAGACTAATAAGTATTCATATCTCCAGACTCGGTCAAAAATTCACTGAAAATCTTGCTTCTCAGCAGTTTCTGGGCAGTTGGTCAAGAACTTTCGTAAATTTTGAGAAGGAACAGGGATAATATGAACAAGGAGTGTAGACTGAATCCCCACTCATAAATCATTGTTAAAATACGCTTATTAGAAATGTGTGCATCTTCATTTCGTTCTCTTCAATAACATCTGCATGAAGTCACAGGAACGCATGGGATAGTACAGGCCGTCTGATATAAAGTTGAACTGTCTCCGATATCACGATCTCTTACACTACAGTCCCATTTTACGCCCCATAACTTTCCAGAGCCAACGGTCGTGCCAGAGTGGCTACACCGGTTTCCGATAAATCACCGCAGTTACGCACTGTCACGCTTGACTAACGCTCGCATGCGTAACATTCCGTGTCTGCCGGGCGCTGTTAGCAAGTGGGCTGCACCACTTAGCCATTGTGAAGCCAACTGAGAAGCTACTTGATTGAGAAGTAGCGTCTCCGGTCTGGAAAATCGACACAACAGCCGGGAGTTCGGGACGCTGAACACGCCGCCCTACATACCTGGTCCCTTGACGCTCTAGCGGAAGTTTACTCGGTGGCTGATGGGTACCCGTTGGGCCCTCGAACCCTGTGTTCCAGTTTCTATAGCTCTACAGCCAAGTACGACGGGGACGTTCCCATTCATAAGGAATGAAGGAAATAAGATTGTTTTGATAAGGATATGACGAGAAATCGGCCGTGTCTTTTAAAAGGAACCACCCCGGACTTTCTCTCGAGCGATTGAGGGAAATCACGGTAAAAGTAATTTTGGATTACCAAAGGCGGACGTCAACCAAAGTCCTTCTGAATGCGAGTCTTGTGTGCTAAACACAAAGACTCGGATTTTCGTTCAGCATTCTCTGTATATTATCTAGGGACTCACGATATAGTTTCTGAGCGGTTTGCATATCTAAAACCATTATTTTCTTGTCGTAGCTTTCGTATTGCTCTGAAACGGGCGGGGAGGCAATTTACACACAATCACGTCTCACAGCACACGCAAACCGACCAACTCGGGTAGTCTAGGCACCACACTGTTTTCAGCTACAATTTGTTGCTAATCATTTATGATAATATTACCAAAAAAAAAATGTTCAAATGTTTGTAGTACTTATGGGACTTAACTACGGGGTCATCAGTCCCTAAGCTTACAAACTACTTATGAACTAGCTAAGACTAAGGACGGCACAAATATCCATGCCCGAGGGGGGATTCGAACCCCCGACCGTAGCGGCCGTGCAGACCATGACTGGAGCGCCTCAGTCCCCGCGGCCACCGCGGCCGGCAATATTACGAAATTTTGGTCTAAGGAACAAGAGAATTCAGCAAACAGGATTTTTCACTGAATGTATTACATTTCATGCTACAAAATGACAGTTACTTTTTAGCCTATGTACGTCTTTCCTACATGGGCGTCATTGACTGAAGTGGATAACGGAAATATAATGACACGGTTATTTGGAAATTACTCATTCAATTACCGCGCAACAGGTGCGGAATGTCAACAATTTCCATTCAGGTATTAGCAGCAGTGTTGGCAGCTAGTCTATACACGCCATATGTCAACTATTAATTGTATCCAGTTGACGATATTAATGAGACATTATTTAATGCGGTTCTCCTATATTTAAAAACGTTGAACGTGCTCTTCAAGTTGCCCGTCCTATGTCAGTTAAAATGTAGGTTAAAAATCACTTATTACTAAATCTTAACGTTTTCTATTTGATTTCTCATAATGTCTCATGCAGGTGGGTGCAAACAAAATATGTTCGCGTTGGAAATTCAAATGTTTGTAAATCTATGGGATTTCGAAGGTTATCAGGCTTACAAACTACTTTAACTAATTAAACTTACCTACCACACACACACACACACGCATGCCAGAGGGAGGACTCGAACCCTCGACGGCAAGCAACCGCGCGCTCTGCAGCAAGGTCCTTATAACGTTCGGCCACCTCGGCTGTTCGCATTGTGGGGGAAATATAGTGATAGAAATTTCCCAAACACATAACTAATTTCGCAGTGTATAGCCGCCTTCCTTTTAGTAATATCAATTCGTGCGTAATTTCCGTGACTGTATCTCCCGTGGACCATGATAATACGAAACGATCTGTACTTGCTCTATATACTCCTTCAGTTCCACTTGGTGAAGATCCCAGAATGCGCAGCAATATTCCAAAAGAGGACGGACAAGTATGTTGCAGGCAATTTCTTTAGTAGAACTATTGCATCGTCTGTCTTCCAATGAAACTTAGCCTTTGGTTCGTATTCCCCACGATATTTTCTGTGTGTTCTTTCCTATTTTAGGAGTTCGTAATGGTATTTTTTGAATTTACGGCCTGTGTGGTAGGCATACAAGTGGGAGTCTATCCCTCTGAGAGACGATTTGTTACTAATATGTACGTGTAAGCCACCGACGGAGTTAGATCGGCGCCAGTCGGGAACGCAAGATGTCACTTCTATTTTACTCGAAGACTTTTCGTCAGTTACTACTTACTGCGTCCTTTTTACCACGAAATCACGAATACGCAGTTTGATCAGAAACCGCTTGTACGTTGAAGTGTCAAAAGCCTTCGGGAAATCTAAAACTATATAATCGATTTGAGATCCCTTGTCGATGGCACCTCTTACTGTGCTGTCAGTGTTTCACAAGAATGATACTTATCTGAATCTATGTTGACTATGGGTCAAGATATCGTTCTCTTTGAGGTACTTCCCAATGATAATAAAAATATGTGTTTAAGAATTCTGATGCAAACTCGACAATCAATGATTTGCTCGAACATCTAAATAATTAATTCTTTTAAATATTACGTATACCCTACTCTGTGTTATTTCATAGCATTAGCATTGCAATATGTATTGAGTGAATGTATAACCAACTCTGTCACCTAAGGAACCCTTCTGTAATATACACTGCCTCAATGATTCTGAAATAATATTAACAAGTAATCTAATTTTAGCTGCTCATAGCGGTAATTATAGATGTCATTTCAGCGTTATGGGTAGGGCTGTAATAATGAATAGGACAGGACAAAATGTGTGAGCCAGGTGGAATGGTTAACTTCATAGGTTTGTTTGGATTTACAGTGAGCTATTTTTATAAAGATGAATCCAGAACAAGAGAACATTTTTTCCACCATTGGGAAATAGTTTTCTCGCTATTGTCTAAGAATACACCTGTCCACTCTGATTTTGAAGCCATCATGTTTACTACAGGAGAACGGTGGGCATGCATAACAGCAAAATCACTGAGCCGTCCCGGCTGGTGTTTCTTCGAGTCACCCTGTCCTTTATTAAATTACTGGAGCATGTATTAATCGATCTTTCTTTGCTCTCACCGATCGCGGCGCTATCTATCGCGCGTCACTTGTCTTCTTCTCATGTGGTCCTTGCCGCGAGTGGCGCTATTTTGAGCTTGCCGCAGAGATAGATCGGAGGACGTCGGTTACCGGGTCAGTCAGTGAGAGGCGCTGCGGAGAACATCTGAGTGTCAGTATCGTGCAGTGTTAATGTGATACACTGCGTGGCGTCGCTAGGGTCGAGTTATTCACATTAATTGGCCGTCTGTGACCGGGCCCGGCGCGTGCGCCGAAGTAGTTTCGCAGTGGCATCCTGTCAGTCTGTTGGAGCCGTATATGCGATGATATGAACAGCTGAAGAGGTCTGGACACACAGAGGGAAATGTGTCAAGTTCCAGCATCAGCTCAGTGGGGCTGTTTACATCATCTCCTCGGCTATGCGGTCGTGTTTCCTAGCGGCCTTGCGGTCCCTCGTTGGTTCCTCGCCAAGCACCGGAGTAAACAACTTGTACTCCGCAGTCAGTCCCTGACTGTGCGTCGTGTATTCCAGCTGCTTTCCACCTCGGATCCATGAAATGCTTTCAGGATGCTTGTTGCTATCATATACCTATATCATCGCGAGGGTGGCTGGACTCCTCTTGAAGTAAGGAAATTAAGTGACCTGTACATTCCCACTCCTGAAATTTTTGTATGAGTGTTTGTATTTATCAGGTTCGGTGGTCGTTCCCCAGGGACCGTCTTTGCCCATGTCTGCGTCTGTTGATGTTTACTTATGTGTTGTGCCGCACCTTTAGTTCGGCTCAATTGAATTATTCTCTCTCTTGCTCTGTGTAGCAATTATTCAGTTTTCACTAACTTGGTTAACACCACTGGGGAATTTATCTGGTTTGTACCCCTCTGCTAGCTCGTATCTTCACGGGCGGTAGGTGTGTAGCTATATTTTTCTATTTTTTTCTTCTGCTTGCATACCATTTCCCTCCGTGAGGCATCGGCAACCCACGGTTGTAATTTGGCTCTGAGTCCGTTTTAGAATAAGTCCGTGTCAGAGCTGTAGTTCTCGTTGTCGGTTGGGCACCCTAACCCCCTCTCCTTCCTTTCTGTAGTCAGTCCATCTCTTTTACATGCTGGAGTGTGTATTTTGTGAACGAGTAGCCAATCCTGCTCTAAAATTATTATATTACACTGGATTTGTCTCTGGGCCTTATTTCATTGCTGTTTAAACGTGTCTTGTTATGCGAAAAGTCTGGCCCGAGTGCTTGTGTATGTGCTTTGGTTGTAGGTAATCTTGATTGAACTCTTATTCTTCCGGAATGTCCGCTCTCTCTTAATGTGATAGATAATTTGTTTACCCGGTCTTCTGCTTTGTAATATGATTGAGCCGGATTTGTTTTTCCTGCTTTCAGCGTATTGCTTAATATTGTATACGTAAGATAAAGGTTTCTTTCAGGCCTTCAGCCCTTTACTAAATTGTGTAACTTTTTATTTTTTATTTTTGTCGGCCTTCAACCTGTTTCAGCTAGTTTCTCAGCCCGTTATTAGCCCATGTTAAAAAAAATTGCTCTGGCCTTCTGCCTGATAATTTGAAGGAGCTGCTTTCACTTAAATTTTAGAGCTTCATTTTATTGTGTTGTTTCCGTTGTATTTATAAAAGGTTGCCTCGGGCCCTCAGCCCGTTATTAATTAGTTTAATTTTTTTTTAACTTGGCCTTAAACCTGGTAACTTTACTTAATTTTTAGCCCCTCTTGATTGTCTTGTTTACCGTATTTTATTTTATAATGGGGTGGATTCGGCCTTCTGCCTTGCATCTCCCTAGCTGAACAGTCTACTGTTTTTCTTAAAATTTAAATGAAAAGGGAAAGAAAAATTGCCTTGTTCGGTCCTTCAGCCTCTAGTTGTGAAAGAAATTTATTTATTTATTTTTAATATTTCGGTTAAAATAAATGTGTCAAAGGAACCTGAACTGAGTACCCTTCGCTAATCTTACTAGTCAACTCCCCGCAGCTCCCGCTATCCCTATCAATCACATGTGCTGTCTGACTACTTTTTGTGTATTTATGGAAGTAATGTCCGTGGAGTCATGCAATTAATATAAATCATGGTATTTATGGATAGCCACGGCGGAATGGGCGTGCGCACAGAGGCGCCGTGCTGTGGTAATCGCGGCCGTTCGCCGTTGTGGACTCGAGTCCCCCCTCGAGCATGAGTGTATGTGTTGTTCTTATGTTAGTTTCACTTAGTTTAAGTAGTTTGTAAGCCACGGACTAACAGCCAGATTTACAAAAACCTGGCCGGCCGCGCTTGCCGAGCGGTCTGCGGCGCGCCAGCCACGGTCTACACGGTCACTACGATCGAGGGTTCGATTCCCCTCGGGCATGGATATTTGTGCCCTTCTTAGTATTAGTTAGTTCGTAAATAGTTTGTAAGTTTACGGACTGATGACCCCGTAGTTAAGTCCCATAAGCTATACAAACATTTGAAACAAAAACCTGAATTTATAAATAGATAATGGGCAGACAGTAGACCGTGGAAAGCAACTGAGACAGCTGCCAGACAGACCAGATATCGGGTTAAATCGAGCAGCCATAGGGATTTACCTAAATCGTCGGATATCTGGGAGAGATCCAAGCTTTGTACTCAAAATGAATGAGGGCTGTTAGCGTAACGGCTTGTGTGTCTGGAGGAAATACGCAACTCCACACTCCAGTTATTCGGAATAAAATAATATAATAGAAAATTGTTTACCGTCATCATTAAGACATCTACGGTGTCGGAATAATGATGCACATCCCATGATTCCACAAAAAGTCAATATCTCAATAATTACGAATGTTTATGTCTACTACAACAAAATATAAAAAATGTAAAGCTGAAAATAACCAACTTTTAAATGCCTCATACAATTTCTACAAACTCTGCTTTAGATGATAGCTTTTATCTCTTGAAAGTGTTACACTTGTATAGATTTATTTAAAGACTGGATTCAACCGATGTATAATAATAATAATTGAAATATAAACAGATCGTCGTATTCTTCAAAATAACAATGAAAATGCAAGCAACATGATTTACCTCTCGTATATTTACTCTAGTGCAATTTGCCATTAATTTACATTACTGGCCATTAAAATTGCTACACCAAGAAGAAATGCAGATGATAAAAGAGTATTCATTGGACAAATATACTAGAACTGACATGTAATAACATTTGCACACATTTTGGGTGCATGGAT
Source organism: Locusta migratoria (assembly GCA_026315105.1). NCBI lineage: Eukaryota > Metazoa > Arthropoda > Insecta > Orthoptera > Acrididae > Locusta > Locusta migratoria. The sequence goes on along the minus strand of CM048751.1, from coordinate 82,599,660 downwards.
CCTAAGAAATCAGTACCCAGAACAACCACCTCTGGCCATAATAACGGCCGTGGTACACCTGGGCATTGAGTCAAACAGAGCTTGGATGGCGTGTACCGGTACTGATGCCCATAGAGCTTCAACACGATACCACAGTTCATCAAGAGTAGTGACTGGCGTATTGTGACGAGCCAGTTGCTCAGTCACCAATGACCAGTTGGTGAGAGATCTGGAGAATGTGCTGGCCAGGATAGCAGTCGAACATTTTCCGTATTCAGAAAGGCCCGTACAGGAACTACAACACGCGGTCGTCATTATCCTGCTTAAATGTAGTGTTTCGCAGGGATCGAATGAATGATAGAGAACATCTGAAATGTAACGGCCACTGTTCAAAGTGCCGTCGATGCGAACAACAGGTGACCGAGACCTGTAACCAATGGCAACCCATACAATCACGCCGGGGAATACGCGCTTCCAATGTGCGTTCACCGCGTTGTTGCCAAACACGGATGCTGTAAACAGAATCTGAATTCATCCGAGAAAATGACGTTTTGCCATTCGTGCACCCAGGTTCGTCGTTGCGTACACTGTCGCAGGCGCTCATGTCTGTGATGCAGCGTCAAGGGTAACCGCAGCCATGGTCTCCGAGCTGATAGTCCATGCTGTTGCAAACGTCGTCGCACTGTTCGTGCAGATGGCTGTTGTCTTGCAAACGTCCCCATCTGAAGACTCAGGGATCGAGACGTGGCTGCACGATCCGTTGCAGCCATGCGGATAAGATGCCTGTCATCTCGACTGCTAGTGATACGAGGCCTTGGTATCCAGCACGGCGTTTCCTATTGCCCTCCTGAACCCACCGATTCCATATTCTGCTAACAGTGATTGGTTAGCAAACAACGCGACCAGCAATGTTGCGATACGACAAACCGCAATCGCGATAGGCTACAATCCGACCTTTATCAAAATCGGAAACGTGATGGTACGCTTTTCTCCTCCTTACACGAGATTTCACAACGTCTCACCAGGCAAGGCCGGTGTATGAGAAATCGGTTGGAATCTTTCCTCATGTCAGCACGATGTAGGTGTCGTCACCGGCGGCAGCCCTGTGTGAATGCTCTGAAAAGCTAATCATTTGCATATCACAGCATCTTCTTCCTGTCGGTTAAAGTTCGCGTCTGTATCACTTCATCTTCGTGGTGAAGCAATTTTAATAACGTAAGTATTGTAAACGAAGGCTTCCGCGTCCGTTGTCATTGTTAATAAAACTCTTCTGGGTATCGTCAATATATCAAATATTTCACCGACGTTTCGGCCGCTATTGCAAGCGGCCATCTTCTGGGTGTTATGTTTATTGCTGGATGAGGGAAAGCTGGTGCCTTAAATATTAAATGGTGGCAGTTATCATTGGTGGTTTCAGGGCTCTTATCATTGGTGTTTGCTTTATTTCTTCCTATTGGTGGAAAAGGAAGTCCAGGATTGGTGTTTATATTAATGTTTGCCATTGGTTAAAACTGACGAATGAGGAGCGCTGGTAGCAGTGACGCCTAGCGCCGGCTAGAGCGTGCTGTTTGCTCTGTGTACGCGCGGCCGCTGTTGTCTCCGGGCTATGTGGGCCCCTATGGACTGCACTGCGCGCGGTGTCGTCGCGAAGCGCTGCTACTGCTGGCAACCAAGACGCGGGAAGTCTATACCCGTCTTCTCTGTTCATATTTCCGGGTCGCTTAGCTATTTCTATTGCTTCCCTGATTTTTCTCTTCAAAGTGTAGGGTTGTTTTGCCAGTACAGTGACTTCCTGAAAACATATCTGTTTGCCGCACTCTTCCTGGTGTTCAGATACTGCCGACTTTGTATGCTGTCCCAGCCGAATGTACCTCTCGTGCTCGGCTATCCTTGTGTTAATCGGCCGCCCAGTTTCTCCAATGTACACCTGGCCGCACTCGCAGCCGTTTCGTAGACTCCAGCAGTGTGCAACTTGTCAGTTTTGTCCTTCATTGAGCCTAGGACATCTCTTATTTTGTTGTTGCTGCGGAATATAGGTTTGATGCCCTCTCGACGAAGAATTTTGGCCACTCGTTCGGTGACTCCTTTTACATATGGCAATAGGGCGATGGTTTGTCCTTCCTTTGGCTCTTCCCTTTTACTTCTATCATTAGATGCCATAATTTGCTCAATCATCCTCTTCCCATAGCCGTTTGCTTCGAAGGTGGACCTGATGTTCTGTAATTCAGCTTTCATGTGTTGTTCATCGCTAATCCGATGGGCCCTCTTAGTTAGAGTGTGGAGCACGGACTTCTTTTGCGTAGGATGATGGTGGGAAGTTGCGTGAAGGTACCTGCCTGTGCTGGTAGCTTTTCTATATACCCGATGGCCCAGTTTACCCTCTGGATTCCGGTAAACCTCTACATCCAGGAAAGGGAGCACCCCATTCTTCTCAATCTCCATGGTGAACTGAATCTTGTTGTGTTGTTGATTGAGGTTTTAATGAAAGCTCTGCAGCTCCTCTTCTCCATGAGGCCAGATGACAAACGTGTCGTCTACATATCGCAGCCAGCAGTCTGGGTGTAGTGGTGCGGACTGGAGAGCTGTTTCTTCGAATGCCTCCATGAAGATATCGGCTGCAACGGGCGAGAGAGGTGAACCCATTGTAACTCCGTCCGTCTGTTCATAAAATTTCCCTTTCCACCTGAAATAGGTGGTCGTTAAACAATGTTGCACCAGATCGCAAACGTCGGGTTTCCGGGTATCCGACACTGGCACATTTGTAAATAAGGACTTCACGTCGAAGCTAACCATCAAATCCGTGGTGGAGATTCGTTTTTCTTCTAAAAGTGCTACAAAATGGGTTGAGTCCTTGACGTAAGAGTCTGTGTGGCCCACGAGATGTTGGAGTTTCGGTACCAGTTCTTTTGCAAGTCGGTAAGTCGGTGAGTCTATACTGCAGACAATAGGCCTTAGAGGGAAAGACTCCCGGTGGATCTCCGGAACCCCATAAATCCTTGGCAAATTATGACATCTAATGATAGAAGTAAAAAGGGAAGAGCCAAAGGAAGGACAAACCATCGCCCTATTGCCATATGTAAAAGGAGTCACCGAACGAGTGGGCAAAATTCTTCGTCGAGAGGGCATCAAACCTATATTCCGCAGCAACAACAAAATAAGAGATGTCCTAGGCTCAATGAAGGACAAAACTGATAAGTTGCACACAGCTGGAGTCTACGAAATCGGCTGCGAGTGCGGCCAGGTATACATTGGAGAAACTGGGCGGCCGATTAACACAAGGATAGCCGAGCACGAGAGGTACATTCGGCTGGGACAGCATACAAAGTCGGCAGTATCTGAACACCAGGAAGAGTGCGGCAAACAGATATGTTTTCAGGAAGTCACTGTACTGGCAAAACAACCCTACACTTTGAAGAGAAAAATCAGGGAAGCAATAGAAATAACTAAGCGACCCGGAAATATGAACAGAGAAGACGGGTATAGACTTCCCGCTTCTTGGTTGCCAGCAGTAGCAGCGCTTCGCGACGACACCGCGCGCAGTGCAGTCCATAGGGGTCCGCATAGCCCGGAGACAACAGCGGCCGCGCGTACACAGAGCAAACAGCACGCTCTAGCCGGCGCTAGGCGTCAGTGTTACGTCACTGCTACCAGCGCTCCTCATTCGCCAGTTTTAACCAATGGCAAACATTAATATAAACACCAATCCTGGACTTCCTTTTCCACCAATAGGAAGAAATAAAGCAAACACCAATGATAAGAGCCCTGAAACCACCAATGATAACTGCTACCATTTAATATTTAAGACACCAGCTTTCCCTCATCCAGCAGTAAACATAACACCCAGTAGATGGCCGCTTGCAATAGCGGCCGAAACGTCGGTGAAATATTTGATATATTGACGAAGCGGTCTAATACCCAAAAGAGTTTTATTAACAACGTAAGTATTGTTTGGCATTGAGCGGAGAATCTCATAAAATCTGGTTTGTCTGTTTCTTGATTTCAGATTTTATGTAATACTAATTAACAATCTTTTTGTATTTAAATAATGTTATATTAGTAAGGAAGTGGTTTCAGGTGGACAGTTTTGACGTAAAGAAGGATCTCATGTTAAGATGTACACAATTTAGGAAGGGATGGCAATCGCCCAATGGGAGAGCAACAAGGGACAGAATTAGTGAGGATAAGGAGAGGAGCGAAGGGCGTGCGCGTGAAAAGGGACTACATGTGTATTTTGAAATGAAGAAGGACCCTCCTGGATGATGGAAGTGATTCGATCATGCAGAGTTTTAAGATTCGCGCAACGAACGGTTGTTACTCGGGAATTGGGCGTGAACAAGTGTACGCCAGTGCAGCCGATACGTTTTTATATTTTCATACAAAAACGTACGAGTGTAGAAACGGTGTTCGGGGGACTTCAACTGCTTTGGATTGTGGACAATTTCATGTTGAATGCTCGCAAAATATACAGAGTTTCTTTGTTTCTTAACGTTACGATTATTTAGTTGGGGGAAAGTGCTACCAATTTATGATCGCAGACATTGCTATTGGTTAACCATTACATTCTTTTAATGAATAATATTTCATCTGACCACTTTCAATGAACGAATTTGATTAATTCGACTTTATTCAACTAAACCTCTGAATTTGCGAACGTTAGAATAAATCTTTATTTATTAATGAACCAGTTATTTCTTTGGAAAACTACATCCTATGCATAGTGTTTTTAACTTCAGGATCACAGGTAGAAGATTGTATCTGCAATTAAGGTAGTTGCTGGGGCAGGAAAGCGGACATGTAGGTTTCGACTCTAAGATAACATCAAGCACAACTTCTAAATCAGAACCGTACATAGACCAATACAGCAAGTTCCTACAGCGCAAAGTTACAACTGCTTTACTCTTACCTGCTCTTAATGCGGTGTGGTATAACGCGTAAAGTCTCAATTTGCAGGCGAATGCGACAGTTTTGATGTTCCTGACAGTCCTTTTTGGATTACGAAAGATCCAATTTGGTGAAAACCCATTGAAGAACTGCATAATTTGTTCTCCGCAATCACTGTCAATAACATTGCTGTTTAACAGATTTCTCTCCTAAGACACACAAACAAGCATCATAACACATACATACGTACAGTTAAATTATGTACGTAAATAAATAATAATAATAACAACAATGTATTCTGTTACCTGTGTTTTCTGTCCTATTATTACTTCGCAGTCATATTATGATATGAAGATCAGCATCTCCAAAACGAAAGTAATGTCTGTGGGAAAGAGATTTAAACAGATTGAGGGCCAAATAGGAGGAACACAGGTAGAACAGATAGACAGTTTCAAGTACCTGGGATGTATTTTCTCACAGGATGGCAACATAGTGAAAGAACTGGAATCGAGGTGCAGCAAAGCTAATGCAGTGAGTGCTCAGCTAAGATCTGCTCTCTTCTAGAAGGAAGGAAGTACTAAGACTAAGTTAGCAGTGCACCGCTTTGTCTTTCGACCAACTTTGTTGTATGGGAGTGAAAGTTGGGTGGAAACAGGTTACCTTATTCACAAGGTAGACGTTAAGATATGAAAGTAGCAAGAATAATGGCAGTTACTAATAGATGGGAACAATGGTAGGAGGGTGTCCATAATGAGGAAATCAAAGAAAAACTTGGAATGGACACCATAGATGAAGCAGTTAGAACGAACAGACTGAGATGGTGGGGTCATTGTTAGACGCAGGGGAGAAGCAAGGTGACCTAAGAGACTCATGAGCTCGGAGTCGAGGTAGACCAAGAAGAAAGTACTTGGATTCGGTGCAGTATGATTTTGAAGTAAAAGGCGTAACATCAGACGCATCAATGTTAGCATTGAATAGGGGATCATAGAGGAATTTTATTAGAGGTACTATGCTCCAGACTGAATGTTGAAAGGCATAGTCCCTAATGATGATGATGATGATGATGATGATGATGATGATAAGTCTATAACGCTGACCAATATATTTAATCATCACTTTGTGTAGCTAAAATTGCTGTAGTGAAGACTTGGTGTGACATTTTCGGGTGTTAGACCCAAGCTGTGATCGTATTCGTCCTGGCTGGTTCAAGTCTTTGTCTTTAGGTGTAATCACTGGCGCGACTTGCGTGTCGATGATCATGAGGACAGCACAACACCCAGACCCCGAATGGAGAAAATTTCCAACCCGACAGGGAGTCGAACCCCGGCCACCTGCGTGGCAATAAACCACGCTCTGCACTAGACTACGTTGGCGGACATTGATGTACGGATTATAGCTTACACCTTAAGTTTCCCTTGCAATCAATATTATTTCACTATTAGTAAGGTAATTGTGTCTGTGCAATGCAAGGCTACGCAACAGTTCATTACTTTTTACTAACACTTTGTAAATAACTGCACAATATTGCAAAACTGAAGTTATTTTATTGTATTTCATATCTTGTTGCATTAATTATTTATTTTTGTTATGGCGTGTTTTAGTACTGTACACGAAAAATGGATATAAAAAAGAAATGTATTCAGTAACTTCACTTGGTGATGAAAACATTATGGCTAACAGAGGAAGAGGGATTTTTCTCTAGATTTTAAATTTATTGATGAAGGAGTTCCAGGAACTTAATTTTAATAACGGATTCGCGAAAAAATTCTCCGACCCTTGCGTATTGCTCCCCGATCAGAACCTTTTACGGCAACTTTGCGAGAGCTTATTAGTAACATCAGCTACGCTTCTATTACGCAGTGCACTCAGTAAACTGAAAAAGCACTGGAATTAAAAGGAAGCTTTTAATCTACCTACGTGATACGCCTTTAAAGTGAACAACAAATTTTTTTAACCTCGAATAGCCCACTCACCCAAGCTGTGGACGTGCGTAACTGATTTCGCGCTATACGCTCGCCGCTACGGCGGCAATCGGGGGAGGGAAAAAAGCGATTTGCAGCCAATAACGCCGAGTCACGTCCAATTATGACCTGTCAATTTTTTTTTCTTCTCCGTGGGAACTCAACGAATATACCTGTCGGAGCTGCGAGGCAATATTTATAGGTGTTGTGGAATCCCTGGTACGTTTCTCTCTCTCTGTCACACACACACACACACACACACACAAACACGCGCACACATACATCTCCTTCGCACATGACGCGGGCAGACAATGCAGCCAGGATCAAAGTTGCTGTCCGCTCCTAAATGAATATTCCCACCTGAATATTCAGCGGCGCGCCGGGCGGAACAGTCGGCAGCCCGGCGGCTTGCCTCTACAGAGCAGACGTGCCCGCAGACAGGCTGTGTCCGCAATTACAGAGGTCGCTCATGGTCTGGACCCCGTGGAGAATTAATACCTCGCCCTCGCTGCAAATTTCCCTACTCTCTCCCTGTAACCTCTGTCTCTCTCACTCGTAAGCGGTTCCAACTTTTCCGCTGTACATTCCAGTGAAACAGTGAAAAATGTTATTTTGACAATATCGTTGAGTTAGATTTTACATTGCAAAGTACTAAACTCTCTACCCCCCTCCCCCCTCCCGCCCCCCCCACACACACACATTCACCACCACCTGTCACTACAGCTTTATATTTCACTCGACAGCACTCCGGAGTAATTTTGGAATGTCTGCAAGTTTCATACAGCATGAACAATACGAGGTGAACACGAACTCCACAGCCGCGGTGGAGTAGCCGAGCGGTCTAAAGCGCGTAGCTGCGGAGCGCGCGGTTGCTCGCCGTGGAGGTTCGAGTCCTCCCTGGGGCATGGGTGTGTGTGTGTTGTCCTTAGGTTAGTTTAGCTTAGTTTAAATAGTTTGTAAGCTACAGACTGATGACCACGCAGTTTGGTCCGATAGAATTACAAACATTTGAAAGATCTCCACAAAATGCCTAGGTTAAAAGATATATAGCCCTGACGTGTATACTTGGAAAGTAGCGACAACTGAGCATACAACACGGCCACTGAATTGCAACAAGTTTATAATCACTTTCGGACGGGTATGATAGTACGAGTGATAAGGCAGTAAGAAAAATATGCACCGAAGCACAGTTTTGCTTCGATGAATGCTACAAATGCAGACAGAAATCAAATGCAATGCTTGTAAATCTATCGTACCAAACTGCGTGGTCATCAGTCCTTAGCTTACAAACGACTTAAACTGAGGTAAACTAACCTAAGGACCCCACACCCATGCCCCAGGGAGGACTCGAAACTTCGACGGCGAGCAACCGCGCGCTCCGCAGCGAGGCGACTTAGACCGCTCGGCTACTCCAACGCGACATGCAGACAGAAGCAGTGAATACCGTGGATTGTGTGATCCGTCTGCTAGAGCAAGTTCTAAGACGCAGGTTATCATTTGCATATTAGTAGCAATGAAATGGTAACAAATTTTGAGCAAATAAATACGAGGTATGTCCAAAAAAGGAATTCCGTTTGGTTACATGAAACAAACGTCTTCAGATACATAAAGAAATATTTATTGTACAAAAATCTACAACTGTTAATCTACTTTTCTACATAACTTCCGAAATTTTGTAGGCACTTGTCATAGCGTGCCTTCTTCATAGAACGATGCCGCCTGTCTTTTCGTCTACAGGGTAACGTGTTCTTTCAGTTCGTCATCACTACCAAGGACAGATTTTAGTTGTAAGAAAAGGATTACTGTCGAAAGGTGTTGTTTCTTAACACGATAATGTCCGACCTCACACGGTGAATGTGATCACGTGTTTGATCATCTTCCGTACAGCATAATTAGCGACTTTCATTTTTCCTTACACCTAAAATTTTCCCTTGATGGCCTACTTTTCAGCGATGATGACGAACTGTAGGAACATAGTACACATGGTTGAATACAAAAGTGGCAACCTTCTATGAAGACGGCATACAAAAACTTGTGCTACACTATGACAAGGGCCCACATAATTTCGAAAGCTATATAGAAAAGTAGTTCAATAGTTGTAGATTTTTGCACAATAGATACTTTTTTTGTATCTGTTCACGTTTGTTTTATATAACCAAACGCAACTTACTTTGTGGACATACCTCGTATTACTAGCTTCTTTGACCTTTATGTTGCTCTCAAGCAACATAAAAATAGTGCATCTTTTTCTGTCACATGTTTCAAGTTTCATCATTGGATTGGCAGTACTGGTTGATGCCAGCATTCAAGCCCTCAATTACAGCAATGAGTCGTTGTCTGCTGCGAAAAATTTTGAATAGTATGGATCTTTAGCAGATCCTGAAAACGTCAGTTACCAGGGTACCAGCTACTTTCATTATTCATTTCTGATATACTGTGTGAGTCACCTAACATTACCGCTGGATATATTTCGTAAACCACATCAAATATTGACTAACCGATTCCACAGGCCGAACGTGAGGAGAGGGACTTGTGTATTTGGTTAATACAAACCAAAAAAAATGCACGGATGTTTTTTAACACAAACCTACGTTTTTTTAGATGGAATCCCTTTAGTTTTGTTAGCACACCTGAACATATAAGCAAATACGTAATCAGTGCCGTATGTTGCATTGTAAAATGTTAATTACATCCGGAGACGCTTCGGTACCACTCCTCCGCTGTTAGATCGTGTGTGTCGGAGAGCACCGAATTAAGTAGGGATCCAAAGGGAACGGTGATGTACCTTAGGAACAGAAGAGACTAGAACAGCACATTACGTCCATATGATAACACCTTTATTGGTCTTTTTCACTGACACACATGTAAATTACCATGAAGGGTGAGGTACACGTACACACGTGGTTTCCGTTGTCAATTACGGAGTGGAGTAGAGTGTGTCCCGACATGTCAGGCCAATGGATGTTCAAAGTGGTGGCCATCATTTGCTGCACACAATTGAAATCTATGGCGTTATGAATGTCGTACACGCCGCAGGCTGCCACAATACGTTGTTTCATATCCTCTGGGGTTGTAGGCAAATCACGGTAAACATTCCCTTTAACGTACCCCACAGAAAGAAGTCAAGAGGTGTAAGATCAGGAGAACGGGCTGGCCAATTTATGCGTCTTCTACGTCTTATGAAATGCCCGTCGAATATCCTATCAAGGGTCAGCCTAGTGTTAATTGCGGAATGTGCAGGTGCACCATCATGCTGATACCACATACGTCGACGCGTTTCCAGTGGAACACTCGAGTAACGTTGGCAGATCATTCTGTAGAAACGCGATGTATGTTGCAGCTCAAAAAAGTTCATGTTCTAATGTTTGTATAGTCTATGGGACTTAACTACGGGGTCATCAGTCCCTAAACTTACAAACTACTTATGAACTACCTTATCATAAAGACGGCACGAATATCTATGCCCGAGGGGGGATTCGAACCCCCGACCGTAGTGGCCGTGCATACCGTGACTGGAGCGCCTCAGTCTCCTCGGCCACCGCGGCCGGCTATGTTGCAGCTGTTTGGGCCCCTTCAATGAAGTGAGGACCAATGAGGTGGTCGCCAATGATTTCGCACCATACATTTACAGTCCACGGTAGCTGTCGCTCTACCAGTCGGAGCCAGCAAGGATTGTCGACGGAACAGTGTAGCATGTTCCGTAGATTCACTGCCCCATGGTTTGTGAAACCCGCTTCATCGGTAAACAGGTAGAACTTCAACGCATTCTCTGTTAATGCCCCTTGACAGAATTGGACTCTATGATTAAAGTCATCACCATGTTATTGCTGATGTAGCGACACATGAAACGGGTGAAAGCGGTGACGATGCAGTATGCCCATGACACTACTTTGACTCAGTCCACCAGCTCTCGCAATGTCTCGTGCACTCCTGTGTGGGTTTACAGCAACAGCAGTTAACACACCAACTGCACCCGCTTCTCCTGTGACGGGCCTGTTACGGACCCATTTGCGTGCTACGACCATACCTGTTACATACAGTTGGCGGTAGATATTTTGAAATGTGCTGCATGTTTGATGCTCTCTGTCTGGGTACCGTTCTGCATACATCCTGCAGGCTTCAGCTGCATTTTGTCGATACTCGCCATAGAGATCATCTCCGCCTTTTCAGAGTTCGAATACACTATGGTCACAGTTCCTACATCACTACACTATCACAGACGTCTGGTAACACAGTGCACTACAGTTAGTCTGCATGCAAAGACGAATGCAGAATAACAATAGCAACAAGCGCTACATGCGGACACTGCGACAGCTAGACCAAACCACAAAAGTACACTACATCCACACTCGTAAACACGGTCGTCATCATAAGCATGTCCCGGCAGATGCTGCTCGCCGACCGTGGCCTGTGTTTGTTACAACACGCAACTGATCGTCGGCGGTTTCAAGCGTCAACTTTAGGTTACAATATCTCCGGATGTATTTAACATTTTACAATGCAACAAATGGCACTGTTTACGCATATGTTTATATCTTCAGATGTGCTAACAAAACTAACGGGGTTCCATTAAAGAAAACGTAGGTTTGTGTTAAAAAACATACTTCAGTGCATTTTTATTGCTTGTATTAACCAATTACACTAGCCTCTCTCCTCACGTTCGGTGTGTGGAATCGGTTCGTCAGTATTTGATGTGGTTTACAAAATACATCCAGCAGTAATGTTAGGTGACTCACCCTGTATAGAAAACTGCTTATAAGGGCGAATTTTTTTTATCTGGGAGACTGGACATGAAGTTAAGTTTACTAGGAGGTGGAGGCCTCACACATCACTATTGAAAGGACAACAAATTCGGTAGAAATATATCACACAGTATTCTGTACCACAGAATTGTGTCCTCGGGATGGTAAGTTCGAAAGGCTAGCACAGATGTGGACAAAGCCAGCAACTGAAAGAAGTGATTAGTCCACAAAGGTTTTATTAATACAATGAGATACACACTCAACTTTGAGGTGCTTGTGTTGGTACAAACATTTATACTGTTACATCTGCCACACCATAGAAAACTGTTCTGGATGTGCATAGACTGAAGGCTGGCTCTTCTATGATGAACTCCTGGAACGTTAGTAGACGGGTGTCTGCCTTGTACAGACTGAAACTTCCGTACTCTCCCGTACTGCCTGTCGTTGCTCTGGTGCTCTAGCAGAGCCCCGTTCTTCGTATTGGCCGGCGCGCAAAGCTGGCAAGGAGATACCGAGACTGCGGGCGCCCCCGGCGGCCAAAGTTCTGTGGAGCGACGTATCGCCTCTTCTTCAAGTTCTGTGGCAACTTGTGTAGGCCTCTGGCGAATAGCGACGCCATAACATGAATGATGTGCGGTATTGCTGCTTTGGTCACTTCCCAGATTAGGACACAAAAGTATTGGGTGGGTTTTTCTTTTAACAGGTTATTGACTGTTAAACGTGACAATTGTACGATAGTTCTGGATTGTGTACAAAAAATTGCACTTTTCAAACATTTCACATCAAATAGTACGAAATACAGTAATTTGTACAACCATAGGAACAACATTCTAATATTCATACTGTAACTCCCATGCCTCTTTCCTACCAATGTTTCTTATAAGTAATAAAGTATATTTTGAAAAAAAAAAGTAAAATTTTGTACGTGCTCATACACGTCTGATTTATGTAACTTAATAATTTCTCTTTGCTCGGTCCTGTGTGTGCAAAATAAAGGGTTAAATGCTGTCAAAGATATTTATAACAAACTTTTAAAGATACTTGGAAATGAATGTATGGTTCTTTACAGGTATCAACTTTGTTATTCTAGGGTAACTCACATCCCTTAGATTTCTGGCGCTGGATTGATCGGACATGGTGGTTGTATGAGTATAGTTGTCTAAGTAATTGTGTGACTGTTTGTGTTTCTTTTTCTGATGACTGCGATGGCCGAAAATTTAAGTTGTGTGAATGTGATTTCCTGCCTGTCAACAGCTCAGCGAGCCTCTTTGCGGCGAGTTGTTATCTATCCGATATTACTGACACATCTTTAAAATGGGAACATAAGTAGAGCTTCCTACCCAATCACACAGCCTTTCAATTTATAAAGACACTGTGTTTAGAAATTTAGACGGGAGCCATTAGTGTACCAACGGTTTCACAAAATTGTGCAAACCGATTATACATTATTACATAAGTAGCGGTGAACAATGGATAAGATGTATGGTAAATCATATCATCCACGTAGCGAAATGAAAAGAAGAACTTGTGTGGAGGCGGTTCGTTTTCTTCTTCGTATTTTGGTTGTGTTTGTGCTTGAGGTTTGTATATCGCTGCCTTTTTTAAGTCTAAGAATTAGTAGAATAGAAATAGCCGTAAAGTGATGGGAAAAATACTGCTCTTAATACTCAGTCAGCTCGTTGAAACTGTAATACAATGTTTCTATTTTCTATTAGGATCAGTAGACTACGTGCTTTTTTTGAAGGTTGGGCGCAGACAGATGATTGCAGTCTTATTTCCAACAAGTAGCTGCGGATAATATTCCTCGCATTTGTTTGATGCACACAACAACGATAACGAGACAAAATACGATTTTGGTTTCGTGATTTTTCAATCACAGGTTGAAATTACACTATCTTATTTTAATCTTGAGTTGAAGCTAATGTCCGTGATTTGCTCATTAATGACACAGGGGGAAAATAGTTGCCATTTCAGTGGACAGCTTGCACAACCATCGCACTATCAGACGTTTCAGCTAATGTCGTGAGCCTCAAACCTCAGGAAGTCGAGAGTAAGCGTTTACGCGCACAGGCGTGCTCTGTGCGTACCCTACGACGCTGGCGGGCGAGCACGGGGCGCAATTTACGGGACTCGTATGGTAATGCTAACCCACTTGTTGGCATTCAAGGCCTCGTTAATGCACTGTATCCTACAGCGTGATGTATTTTACTGCGGTACAGTTCGCACGCGCGCCTCTGCCGGTAACTACAGGTACTTCCTCTTCTTGCCGGTTAAGCGTACTGCAAGCAATTCTGAGGTAAACTTTGTTGAGTAAATGGTATCTACAACACTGGATTGTTCACCGGCAACGCATCCTCCCCATATATGCTGTTTTTACATACAAAACGCTCATGAATTTCTCACACGTTCACCCTCATGCAGTTGAGGAATACGACCTACCACCAACACTTTTGTAAATCGCTTATCGTGGTGTCCACTGGAAAGCGTTGTGTTACGAGTGCGTTATGCACACTTATACGAAAACACAAGATAAATAATTAAATGTGTGTGTGTTTCTTTGTTTGTTTGTTTGTGTGTGTGTGTGTGTGTGTGTGTGTGTGTGTGTGTGTGTGTGTGCTCGTCTGAATGTGGATATACGTTCCAGATCTCCTAACTCCAAACTAATGAATCAATTCCAATCACACTTGGTACACATATTTGTTACAGTCAGAAAAAAAATCACTGTCGGGTGTGAACTACCTACTAAGTATAGGGTAAAGTCAAGTTACTTCATGATATCAAGTAACTACGTGATAAACAGTATTTCCTGTGTCATGACGAAGCATCAACTCCAAGGGTTCCAATATTTTGCCAGCATATGCCACTAGCATGCAGGACTCTAAGACGCCCTTACCCGCTGTTCATCGATGTTTTAGACTTGTGTCCCTTTAGTGTTTACATGAGATTGGGTCACGCACAGGCAATGAAGACGCTAGTGAACATGTCAATTTCGTACCCTCAGGTGTTCCAGTTTATAAGATCCATGTTAACACCAGTAAAAGGTAAGATATGTATCATGTCACATATAAAATTGACTTGTAAGTTAGGCCAAGCGTTGACGGTGTGTGACCTTAGCAATGCGTTGGTTTTTCTTAAATTTGACTCTGAAATGGCACTAAAGCGGAACAAACCGGCGTATTCGTACATGTCTGAAATGCTTAAAGAGGCTTGAAGAATGACGGATGGACAGTTTACAAAGCTATTAAAGTTTTGGGATCCCGTGGACTACACTTAAGGATTATCACGTGAAATTTTCATCTGATCCCTAGAGTGCAACTCTTTCAAAATCAGGAAAGCCATTCGTTATGCCAACTGAACTTCTCGCTGCAGCTAAGCAAGAAGCCTTCCAGACCACGACTATATCAGATTTGCAGAGACTGCGATACTCCCATACAGCACAGATGTGTTCCTGTTGATGGTCTTGCCTATTATTTTGTGACATGGGGACAGAGTTCCCTGATATACAGTTACTGTGAAAGACATTCTGAAATATCCATTGTGGCAAAAAGAGCGTAAAGAAGTAAGACGTGATCCTTCTGCGAAAATAATTTCACCTAACCACAACAAGCCATCGACATCAGGAATATCAAAGTAAACGATCAAAAAGGCCACTCCTAGGTCTATATACGAGTTTGATGAGAGTGGATATGGTGCATGTAATGGTTCATATACAGATGAAGTCAAGAAGAAAAATGTTGCCGAATTGATCGAGTGACAGTTATGTAATTTCTGGCATCATGTGAAGAACCAGACAGTTTCATATAGTGTATATTTTATGTGAGATGCGTGTAAGGACTCCGATAGTGACTAAAAACGGCTCAGTAAACTTAAAACAAAAGCTGATACGTTGCTTGTGCATATTTTCTGGAATTTTTTATTTCTTCACTATTTTCTACAGTAGAATGTTTCAAAATTGCCATAAAAATATAACATATACTTTTAAATATGATTTGGTCATTTACATTACATTTAATCTTGTTTCCAAAGCTTAAAAGGTATTTTCATGATAGTATATTACATATCATGGAGTAAATTTAATACAATCACGGCATTACTTGAATATCAAGGCGTTATCTAGTTCCACAACCAAAATTTGTCAGTTAATTGCAAAATAATAAGTCAATACTTGTAATATATATGTTAGACATGATTTGTAGTACATCCATTTCAAATAATAAATCAAAATAACGGGCGGTGGTAGCAGCGGATGAACACACAGACACACACACGCACAAAAATGCTGGCTTTCGCAGCCTGGCTGCTTCATCGGGCGGAGGGGAGGAGAGGGAGGAGGAGGTGATGGGGGTTTTGGGGAGGGGGTGGGGAGCCGTTCCGGTCCCGGGACGGGAGGGACTTGCCTTGGGGGGGGGAGTGGAGGGTGGATGGGTGCACACACGCCCACACATTTGCACGGACACGGGTGCACTTGGGCAGACACTTAGGCAGTATGTCTGCCTAAGTGTACTTGTGTCTGTGTAAATGTGTGGGTGTGTGTGCGTTTGTTTGCCCTCCATTTTTCCCCCAGGGTGGGTCTTTCCTGTCCCGGGATTGGAGCGACTCCTTGCCCCCTTCCTTGGGGCCTCATCATTTCCTTTTCCCTCTCCTCCCTTCTGCCTGGTGAGGCGGCTGGGCTGCGAGGGCTGGCATTTTTGTGTGTGTGTGTGTGTCTGTGTGTTTGTTTGTTGCTGTTGCTGCCTGTGCCCCTTCGCCTGGTAAGTGTGCTTCACCTATTTTTTGCGTGTATTTTTCCTGTTGGGAGTTTTTCCTCTGTAGTATATATATATATATATATATATATATATATATATATATATAAAGATTTTTGACTTGCCTGGGGTGCAGGCTTGTCGACGGAGGCACCAGGCACACACGGGCATTCGAGCTTTCGCACCAGTGGTGGCTTCTTCGGGAGGGGGAGGAGGGGGAGGGGAGAGGGGGAGGGATGCGGGTTTTGGGGAGGTGGAGGGGGAGCCGTTCCAGTCCCGGGAGTGGGGGGACTTGCCTTGGGGGACGGAAAGGAGGGTGAACGGGTGCACACGCACGCACACATATCCACGTCCAGACACACCTAGGCAAAATAGGGGACAAAAAGGAAGATAGACAAATACACACGCACTCACATGTGTCCACATCCAGACACACCTAGACAAATGTCTGCCTAGGTGTGTTTGGATGTGGATGTGTGTGAGTGTGTGTGTGTTTGTTTACCTTCCTTTTTGTCCCCTAGGGTGGGTCCTTCCACTCCTGGGATTGGAGTGGCTCCTTTTCCACTTCCTTGAAACCCGTATCCTTCCCTTTCTCCTCTCCATCCTTCCTCTTTTTCCCGGGGGGGGGGGGGCGCCGCTGGTGGCGGGGGCTCGGGTGTTTGTGTGTTTTCGTGTATGTTTGGTGTTTCTGTCGACGAGCCTGTACTTTGGGTAGGTCAAAAATCTTTGTTTTATGCCTGTTTTCCCACCTGGAAGGTCTCCTTCTATAATATCATATATGTGGCTGTCTGGGTGTGTTTGTGTTTCGATGTGTCTGAGTGTGTGTGTATTTGTTTGCCTTCCTTTTTTTCCCCTAGGGTGGGTCCTTCCACTCCTGGGATTGGGGTGACTCCTTTTCCACTTCCTTAGAACCCATATCCTTCCCTTTCTCCTCCCCTTTTGTCCTCTTTTTCCTGAAGAGGCTGCCGGTGGTGGCGAGGGCTTGTGTGTGTGTTTGTGTGTGATTTTGTTTGTTTCTATCGACGAGCCGGTCCTGTTGGTGGGTCATCTCTTTTCTATTTTTATTTTTGTTTATCCCACCGGGAAAGTTTTATATATATATATATATATATATATATATATATATATATATATATATATATATAAACAAAAATAAAAATAGAACCACAGACATTGTCGAGGTGGGGAGGCTTGCATGCCTTAACGATGCAGATAGCCGTACCGTAGGTGCAACCACAGCGGAGGGGGGAGGGGTATCTGTGGAGAGGCCAGACAAACGTGTGGTTCCTGAAGAGGGGCAGCAGCCTTTTCAGTAGTTACAGGGGCAACAGTCTGGATGATTGACTGAGCTGGCCTTGTAACATTAGCTAATGTGGCTTTGCCACACAGCTACTGCGGGCGGCTGAAAGCAAGGGGAAACTACAGCCGTTACTTTTCCCGAGGACATGCAGCTCTACTGTATGGAAATATGATGATGGCATCCTCTCGGGTAAAATACTCCGGAGGTAAAATAGTCCCCCATTCGGATCTCCGGGCGGGGACTACTCAGGAGGATGTTGTCGTCAGGAAAGACAATACTGGCATTCTACGGATCGGAGCGTGGAATGTTAGATCCCTTAATCGGGTAGGAAAATTAGAAAATTTAAAAAGGGAAATAGATAGGTTGAAGTTAGATATAGTGGGGATTAGTGAAGTTCGGTGGCAGGATGAACAGGATTTCTGGTCGGGTGAGTACAGGATTATAAATACAAAATCAGTTGGGGGTATCACAGGAGTAGGACTGATAATGAATAAGAAAGTAGGAATGCGGGTAAACTACTATGATCAGCACAGTGATCGCATTATCATTGTCAAGATAGATACGAAGCCAACACCGACAACAGTAGTACAGGTTTATACGCCAACTAGCTCTGCCGATGATGAGGAGATCGAAGAAATATATGAGGAGTTAAAGGAAATTATTCAGACAGTTAAGGGAGAGGAAAACTTAATTGTGATGGGAGACTGGAATTCGGTAGTAGGAAAAGGAAGAGAAGGAAAAATAGTAGGTGAATATGGACTGGGCAGGAGGAATGAAGAGGAAGTCGCCTGGTAGAATTTTGCACGGAACATGATTTAACCGTAACAAACACTTGGTTTAAGAATCACAAAATAAGGTTGTATACGTGAAAGAGACCAGGAGACACCGGAAGGTATCAGATAGATTTTATAATGGTAAAACATAGATTCCGGAACCAGGTGATAAACTGTAAAACATACCCAGGGGCAGATATAGACTCTGACCATAACTTGTTAGTCATGAACTGTAGGCTGAAACTGAAAAAACTGCAGAAAGGTAGGAAAATAAGGAGATGGGACTTAGATAAATTGAATGAACTTGAAGTTCTGTCGAATTTCAGAGGGAGCTTTAGGCAAAAATTGACAGAAACAGGGGGAAATAAAACAGTAGAAGAGGAATGGGTAGCATTGAGAGATGAAATAGTGATGGCAGCAGAGGACAAAATAGGTAGAAAGGCAAGACCTACAAAAAATCCTTGGATATCACAGGAAATACTGACTTTAATTGATGAAAGAAGAAAATATAAAAATGCAGTAAATAAAACAGGCAAAATGGAGTACAGACGACTAAAAAATGAGATTGACAGGAAGTGCAAAATGGCTAAGCAGGAGTGGCTAGAAGCCAAATGCAAATCTGTAGAAGAATGTATAAGAAGGGGAAAAGTAGATACCGCCTACAGGAAAATAAAAGAGACATTTGGGGACAAGAAAAGCAACTCTATGAATATCAAGAACTCAGATGGCAAACCAGTTCTCAGCAAAGAAGGGAAAGCTGAAAGGTGGAAAGAGTACATAGAGCAGCTCTACAAAGGAAATGAACTTAGAGACGATGTTGTGGGAAGGGAAGAGGAAGTAGAACAAGATGAAATAGGAGATACTATACTGAGAGATGAATTTGACAGAGCCCTGAAAGACCTAGGTCGGAACAAGGCCCCAGGAGTAGATGACATACCCTCAGAGCTACTAAAGTCTCTGGGAGAGCCAGCCATGACAAGACTATTTGAACTGGTGTGTATGATGTATGAGACAGGCGAAATGCCCTCAGACTTTAAGAAAAATGTAATAATCCCCATTGCAAAGAAATCAGGTGCAGACAGGTGTGAAAATTACAGAACCATTAGTTTGATAAGTCATGGTTGCAAAATTTTAACACGAATAATCTACAGGAGAATGGAAAAGCTGGTAGAAACTAACCTCGGGGAAGATCAGTTTGGGTTCAGGAGGAACGTAGGAACCAGGGAGGCAATACTCACTTTACGTCTTATCTTAGAAGATAGATTAAGGAAAGGCAAACCTACATTTTTAGCTTTTGTAGATTTGGAGAAAGCATTTGACAATGTTGACTGGAATACACTCTTTCAAATTCTGAAGTCAGCAGGAGTAAAATATAGGGAAAGGAGAGTTATTTACAACTTGTACAAAAGCCAGACTGCAGTTATTAGACAAGAAGGGCATGAAAAGGAAGCATCAGTTGGGAAGGGAGTAAGACTGGGTTGTAGCCTTTCTCCGATGTTATTCAATTTGTACATCGAGCAGGCGGTGAAGGAAAGCAAGGAAAAATTTGGAATAGGGATTAAAGTTCAGGGGGAAGAAATAAAAACATTGCGTTTTGCTGATGACATTGTAATTATATCAGAGACAGCACAGGACCTGGAAGAGCAGTTAAATGGAATGGACAGGGTGTTGAAGAGAGCGTATAAAATGAACATTAACAAGAGCAAAACAAAAATAATGGAATGCGGTCTTAGAAAATCAGGTGATGCTGAAGGAATTAGATTAGGTAACGAAACAATGAAGGTGGTAGATGAGTTTTGTTACAGTACAGGATTATAAATACAAAATCAGTTGGGGGTATCACAGGAGTAGGACTGATAATGAATAAGAAAGTAGGAATGCGGGTAAACTACTATGACCAGCACAGTGATCGAATTATCATTGTCAAGATAGATACGAAGCCAACACCGACAACAGTAGTACAGGTTTATACGCCAACTAGCTCTGCCGATGATGAGGAGATCGAAGAAATATATGAGGAGTTAAAGGAAATTATTCAGACAGTTAAGGGAGAGGAAAACTTAATTGTGATGGGAGACTGGAATTCGGTAGTAGGAAAAGGAAGAGAAGGAAAAATAGTAGGTGAATATGGACTGGGCAGGAGGAATGAAGCGGAAGTCGCCTGGTAGAATTTTGCACGGAACATGATTTAACCGTAACAAACACTTGGTTTAAGAATCACAAAATAAGGTTGTATACGTGAAAGAGACCAGGAGACACCGGAAGGTATCAGATAGATTTTATAATGGTAAAACATACCCAGGGGCAGATATAGACTCTGACCATAACTTGTTAGTCATGAACTGTAGGCTGAAACTGAAAAAACTGCAGAAAGGTAGGAAAATAAGGAGATGGGACTTAGATAAATTGAAGGAACTTGAAGTTCTGTCGAATTTCAGAGGGAGCTTTAGGCAAAAATTGACAGAAACAGGGGGAAATAAAACAGTAGAAGAGGAATGGGTAGCATTGAGAGATGAAATAGTGATGGCAGCAGAGGACAAAATAGGTAGAAAGGCAAGACCTACAAAAAATCCTTGGATATCACAGGAAATACTGACTTTAATTGATGAAAGAAGAAAATATAAAAATGCAATAAATAAAACAGGCAAAATGGAGTACAGACGACTAAAAAATGAGATTGACAGGAAGTGCAAAATGGCTAAGCAGGAGTGGCTAGAAGCCAAATGCAAATCTGTAGAAGAATGTATAAGAAGGGGAAAAGTAGATACCGCCTACAGGAAAATAAAAGAGACATTTGGGGACAAGAAAAGCAACTCTATGAATATCAAGAACATTAACAAGAGCAAAACAAAAATAATGGAATGCGGTCTTAGAAAATCAGGTGATGCTGAAGGAATTAGATTAGGTAACGAAACAATGAAGGTGGTAGATGAGTTTTGTTACTTGTGTAGTAAAATAACATGCGATGGTCGCAGTACAGAGGATATAAAATGCAGAATGGCAATGGGAAGAAAAGCATTTTTGAAAAAGAGAAATTTGATAACATCAAATATTAATTTAAGTGTAAGGAAGTCTTTTCTGAAGGCGTTCGTGTGGAGTGTTGCCTTGTACGGGAGTGAAACATGGACGATAAGCAGTGTGGACAGGAAGAGAATAGAGGCTTTTGAAATGTGGTGCTACAGATGAATGCTGAAGATTAGGTGGGTAGATCACATAACTAATGAAGAGGTACTGAACAGAATTGGTGAGAAAAGGAATTTTTGGCATACCCTGACTAAAAGAAGGGATCGCTTGGTAGGACACATTCTTAGACATCGGGGAATCGTAAATTTAGCATTGGAGGGAAGTGTGTGGGGTAAAAATCGCAGAGGGAGACCAAGAGACGCGTATAGTAATCAGATTCAAGTGGATGTGGGTTGCCGTTCTTATGTGGAGATGCAGAGGCTTGCTCAGGATAGAGTAGGGTGGAGAGGTGCATCAAACCAGTCTCCGGACTGAAGACCATAACAACAACAACAACGATTGTCTAAACTTCTTGAACTTCTAACCGAGAAAGATTAGTATCACGGAGTTGCTTGACCTTACCCTAGTTCAGGACATATGTAGTAATAATGAGAGTCACAAAAATGCCACATCATGCGATTCGTGTGTAACGAGTTTGTACCTTGTCATTCACTGTTTGACAACGAGACATTTGAACTTTTTGTAGGTTAAAATTCACACTGTAACGCAAATGTTTTGACTTTATGTTAAAATGTTACATTCTTCCTGTAAGTAAAAGAGGTGTACCTATTAAATAAGTAAGATCACAGAGTAGGGTGCTCCATGTTTCTTACACTAATGATTTTTACTATAAAGTTATATGGTTTCCAGTTATAAGTGTTCCAACATATAGTTTTCACTGAAAGTTTTTACAGAGATTAATTTCATTACTAACAGGATTTTAGTAGTTGCATAAATAAACTGTGGATGTGTAGTAAAATGTAGAAAACGTGGGAAAGAGAGAAAGAGAGAAGGAGAGAGAGAACGAAAGAAAGAGATAGAGAGTGATACTTGCACCACCTACATAATCTATTATTATCTAACAAGCGTTAGTTCAACACCATCAGACATCGTTTAACTCACAGGACTGTAGAAAATCTTCTGAGGCCAGATTCCATCCGTAGCATTTTTGCACGTTCCCTGGAATTCTCTCTAAATGGCTGCATTTCTTGAGTGATGAAATTCTCCGATTCCTACCCAGCAACCGTTACATAGACTTATACTGGAAAGAACACGTAGATAATGACGTGGGAAAGGCGAACCAGAGACTGCGTTTTATTGGCAGAACCCTTAAAAGATGCAACAGAACTACCAAAGAAACTGCATATACTACGCTTGTCCGTCCATTTAGAGTATTGCTGCCCAATGTGAGATCCTTATCAGGTGGGTTTGACGGAGGACATCGAAAGAGTCGAAAGAAGGGCAGCTCGTTTCGTTTGATCACGATAAAGGGCAGATAGCGTTACGGAAATGATACAGGATCTGGGATGGGAATCATTACAACAACGGCGCTTATCGCTGCGGCGTGGGCTACTTACGAAACTCCAATCGCCAACATTCTCCTCCGAAAGCGAAAATATATTGTTGACTCCCACTTACATAGGTAGAAATGATCATCAGAATAAAATACGAGAAATCAGAGCTCGAACGGAGAGATTCAGGTGTTCTTTCTTCCCACGCGTTATTCGAGAATGGAATGGGAGATAAATAGTATAATGGTGGTTTCATGAACATTCTGCCAGGCACATAAATGTGATTTGCAAAATATCCCATGTAGATGTAACATACATTAAGTATAAAATAAAACAGTAAAGAATATTTACTAAACAGTAAATATAGGGTTACAAACAACGACAGTCGAACTTATTTATAATTCATGAATATCACTCTGCTTGCTAAAGAACTTTGATTAATTCTTTCTCTCCCCCCTCCCCACATTCTGATCGCTCGGAAGACAAGCATTAGAAGGCGGAAAATAATATCGCCTTACATATCTATTACTAAAACACTAGTGATAGTATTCTCGAGACGCAATATGGACATAATGGGCAAAGACTGTTAAATGTACTTTCGAAATTATATCATAGTATGTCACTTAGTGCATGAGGTACAACGTAAAAGATGCAAAGAAATCAGTACCAATTGTATGAGTTTGCCATTTTTTACTACAAGCTCCGGATCAGGCAGTTTTCTACTATTCCATTCTATCAACTTTGAAAATTGTCTTATTGTAGGATACATACTTCAGGAGACATGACAAGGACTAAGTAGGCTGAAACCAAAGCTGAAATGGATAAAATGTTCAAATGTTTGTTAAGCTTATGGGACTTAACTACGGGGTCATCAGTCCCTAAACTTACAAACTACTTATGAACTACCTTATCCTAAAGACGGCACGAATATCTATGCCCGAGGGGGGATTCGAACCCCCAACCGTAGTGGCCGTGCAGAGCGTGACTGAAGTGCCTCAGTCTCCTCGGCCACCGCGGCCGGCTGAAATGGATAAAGAGTCGGTTAGAATGCGATGGACGGAGAGAGGAGGAGGGATTATACTAACATAAGAAAGGAATGCA
Source organism: Locusta migratoria (assembly GCA_026315105.1). Taxonomy (NCBI): domain Eukaryota; kingdom Metazoa; phylum Arthropoda; class Insecta; order Orthoptera; family Acrididae; genus Locusta; species Locusta migratoria. The sequence goes on along the minus strand of CM048751.1, from coordinate 82,575,664 downwards.
TTCACTACTGGGCAGCGCTGGGAACTAACGATAGTTGCGTATAATTTTGCTCCTTGATTACACAAGAAACAGCGGATATCACTAATTCTTGTCCAATAAGGTCAACAGTTTCCGGAAGTTTATACTGCCGTCATCGGACCTTTTGGTAAGACAATTTGTATAAAGAATCAACAATAAAATAAGCAGTTTCCACTTGGTGGGCGATATGAAATTTTTATTTTTCAAAATTCACGTATTGATTTCGTTCGATGATACATCATTATCAGGGAAGAAAATTAAGGCATGATGACTCATGTACTCTGCATAAAGTACTCACAAATTTAGTTTTGTTTTTTAGATATGACCAGCGATTGTTTTATGCAGAGCATATGAGTCATCATGACTTCCGATTCTGCACTGATTGTGATGTATCATGAAACGAAATCGGTATGTTAATTTTGAAAAATAAATATTTCATATAGCTCACCAAGAGGAAACTGCTTATTTTATTAAAATAGTGTGGTGGGCTAACACAACTTCCGTTATGGAGTCAAGTTAAAGAATTAGCGATGTTGGCTTTGGTTTCAGTGATAAGTCTATAGATCATGTAACGATACATACTTGTTTTGAAATTTTTAACTGATCATTTGTTATGTAGTTAAAGAACGGAATATACTCCAACTCACCTTATTAGTGTTATTGATGTATATTTCAGGTTTAATGTGTTATGAAATTTAGTATAACATTCCACTTAAGGTCGGAATTGGCCCATGTTGTTTTTTGTTTACTATTAGAGTCGATGTATTGCAAAGATTCTTAAGAACAAATGGCTATTGACGATCATATGTTTACCGATCGTCAACTTATAATTGTATTAACAATTTTGTTGTTATTAAGAATAATTGTATTCACAAAATACTTGAAATGACTCAGTTTAACACAAATAATTATATACAGGTATTATATTATGCGTAAGACCTTGAGATTTGTGTGTCACATGACCTGACATAATTATGACGTAAACTGTATTACAGGTACACTGGTACAGCGAACGCCGTCTTTGCCTGTGTTGTTATAAAGTTTATATGCTGAACTGACAGAATCAGTGAATAAGTGGCAGATGTATTTCGTCAGTGTACGTAAACTAAACTAGCAAGGAATATGTTACGTTAGTCAAATGGGTGGCGCTCCAATGCTTTGAGCGGTTACCTGATATCAGTATACAGTATCTCAGTGCGTCTGCGTGAATGGAAGTCAGTTATAATCTGGACCAAGCAAAGAAGATAATTCTAATTTGTATACTATTGGTGTTTAAATAAAATTTATTTGTCTTCTGAAGATCATTTATGAGTGCAGTATGGATAGAAGGACGTAGTAGATTTATCCCGAATTATAAATATTTTTAACAGTCGATCGTTTGTGTTCACAATTCTATTTGTACGGAGTGTTCAGCTTACACGCTAAGACATTTCAATCGGATCGCCCCTCTATGAAAACGACAAACTGTGTTCCTAGTTGTTGTTGTTGTTGTTTTTGTAGTCTTCAGTCCAGAGGTTGGTTTGATGCAGCTCTCCACAGTACCCTATCCTGAGCAAGCCTCTTCAACTCCACATAACAACGGAAAACTACATTTGTCTGAATCTGCTTAGTGTATCCACCTCTTGGCCTTCCTCTGCGGTTTTTACCCCAAACATTTCCCTCCAATGCTAAATTCACGATTCCTTGATGTCTAAGAATGTGTCCTATCAGTTTAACCCTTCTTTTAGTCAAGGTATGCCAGAAACTTCCTACGTCATTAATATCGGGTTGCAATGTTTCTCTCTTTTGAAATATCAGTCGTGCGAAATGCGTTCCACTTTGTCTGCAAGCACAGGCGACCAGATGTGGGACCTTGAAAGAATACTGGAGCAAGAAATCAACAAAAGCAAAACTGACGATCTCCTGTGAAACAGACTATTGTTTTCTTTTTCTTTCATTTTTGTCGCGTGTTATTCTAAGCATTGTATCGTGCAGTCGTTAGAGTTCGAAGGCTAAAGTGTCCCTTGAGTGCTGTTTTCGAGGACGATAACGATCAAAAACTTTTCCGCGTGTAACATCCGATGTCTGCTACTATAATAAACTTTGGGCGATCCATCATATACACTGGCGAATGTACCGAACATCCTACAGCAGAGAGAGAGCCGGGTAGAAGGACAGAAGCGAGACCTGCTTTACCCCGACCTTGTCATTTATTGCCGACAGGGCGGAAATTCGCCGACTGTTCTGAGCCCCGACGAGAAACGCCGAGCCGAGCAAGAACGGAAGGCGAAAGTTGCCGAGTGGCCTAATTCAGCTTATTATGGGGCTGAGCTGGGGGAGGGGGGAGGGGGGTAGTGTTCGGGGAATAATTCTCCGGCGCCAGGTGGCGGACATGTCGCGCCCCGCCGCCAGGCGGCAGCACCGGCGGAACAGCAATTAAAGTTGAGCCCCGGTACGCGCTCGCTCGCTGCTCGCCTTCGATCGCCCCGCCGCGCCCTTCCTACCCCACTACTGTTTTCCCCTCCCCTCCGCCCTGCCTCAGCTGTTCCCTTCAGTGTGAGCCGTCGGCCCTCCCCACGGTGTGAGGTACCCGGATGAGAAGCACTTAATTAAATCGCACGGCACGCCAGGCGGTGTGACGTGGAGTAAAGCGGCAGCAAGAAGCGGCCTGCTATGCGAGAGGCACGGCAAACTCGGCCCAGGTGTACCGACGCTGAAATTCCACAGGCTGTCTCGGTCACAAAGACTTGGCCGTTCTAGCCATTACTGAGTGCTGCCCACACTCAAGAACTGATGGTCTTCCACAATGAAACTTTCACTCTGCAGTGGAGTGTGCGCTGATATGAAACTTCTTGGCAGATTATAATTGTGTGCCGGAACCGGACTTGAACCTGGGACCTTTGCCTTTCGCGGGCAAGCGCACTACCGACTGTGCTATCCCGCTGCAGAGTGAAAGTTTCATTCTGGAAACATTCCTTAGGCTGTGGCTAAGCCATGTCTCCACCATATCCTTTCTTCCAGGAGTGCTAGTCTTGCATGGTTCGCAGGAGAGCTTCTGTGAAGTTTGGAAAGTAGGAGGCGAGGTACTGACGGAAGTAAAGTTGTGAGGCGGCATCGTGAGTCGTGTCGCGATAGCACAGTCGGTAGTTCGCTTGCCCGCGAAAGGAAAGGTCACAGGTTCGAGTTCCGGTTCCGGCACACAATTTTAATCTTCCAGGAAGTTTCATATCAGCGCAGACTCCGCTGCAGAGTGAAAGTTTCATTCTGGAAACACCTCTTAGGCTGTGGCTAAGCCATGCCTCCACCATATCCTTTCTTCCAGGAGTGCTAGTCTTGCAAGTTTCGTTGGAGAACTTCTGTGAAGTTTGGAAAGTAGGAGGCGAGGTACTGGCGGAAGTAAAGTTGTGAGACGGCATCGTGAGTCGTGTCGGGGTAGCACAGTCGGTAGTTCGCTTGCCCGCGAAAGGAAAGGTCCCAGGTTCGAGTTCCGGTTCCGGCACACAATTTTAATCTTCCAGGAAGTTTCATATCAGCGCAGACTCCGCTGCAGAGTGAAAGTTTCATTCTGGAAACATCTCTTAGGCTGTGGCTAAGCCATGCCTCCACCATATCCTTTCTTCCAGGAGTGCTAGTCTTGCAAGTTTCGTTGGAGAACTTCTGTGAAGTTTGGAAAGTAGGAGGCGAGGTACTGGCGGAAGTAAAGTTGTGAGACGGCATCGTGAGTCGTGTCGGGGTAGCACAGTCGGTAGTTCGCTTGCCCGCGAAAGGAAAGGTCCCAGGTTCGAGTTCCGGTTCCGGCACACAATTTTAATCTTCCAGGAAGTTTCATATCAGCGCAGACTCCGCTGCAGAGTGAAAGTTTCATTCTGGAAACACCTCTTAGGCTGTGGCTAAGCCATGCCTCCACCATATCCTTTCTTCCAGGAGTGCTAGTCTTGCAAGTTTCGTTGGAGAACTTCTGTGAAGTTTGGAAAGTAGGAGGCGAGTTACTGGCGGAAGTAAAGTTGTGAGACGGCATAGTGAGTCGTGTCGGGGTAGCACAGTGGGTAGTGCGCTTGCCCGTGAAAGGCAATGGTCCCAGGTTCGTGTCTCAGTTCCGGCACACAATTTTAATCTGCTAATCTGCCAGGAAGTTTCAGTGATGGTCTTGTTCATTTTTCATCCAACATGTTTAATTATTTGCTACAGCAAGGAATCGGCAGGATATCCGGTGCCTTAGCTTCGAGCATTGGTCTAGGTCAGAGGTCGACAAGTAGACAAGTATTCTTAGATGAGGTCCGGATACTTCTGAAAATGCTTATCGAAGTTCAGAAGTAAAGTCTGATGTTGTTGTGGTCCTCAGTCTGGAAACTGGTTTGATGCAGCTCTCCACAATACCCTATCCTGAGCAAGCCTCTTTAACTCGGCAGCCTACATCTATCTTAATCTGCTTACTGTATCCATCTCTTGGTCTTCCTCTGCGGTTTTTACCGCACACACTTCCCTCCAATGCTAAATTCACGATTCCTTAATGTCTAAGAATGTGTCCTACCAATCGATCTCTTCTTTTAGTCAAGATATGCCAGAAATTCCTTTCCTCCCCAATTCTGTTCAGTACCTCCTCATTAGTTATGCGATCCACCCACCTAATCTTCAGCATTTACGGGAGCACCACATTTGAAAAGCCTCTATCCACTTGCTGTCCGCACTGTTTATCGTCCATGTTTCACTTCCATACAAGGCAACAATCCACACAAATGCCTTTAGAAAGGACTTTCTTAGGCTTAAATAAATATTCGAGGATAACAATTTTCCATTTTTCACTAATGCTTTTCTACCCATTGTCATTCTGCATTTTACATCCTCTGTACTGCGACCATCATTTGTTATTTTACTGGCCAAGTAACGAAAGTCATCTACGTCCTTTATTGTTTAGTTACCTAATCTAATTCCTTTAGCATCACCTGATTTTCTTAGACTACACTCCATTACCCTTGTTTTGCTCTTGTTAATGTTCATCTTATATGCACCTTTCAGCACACTGTCCATTCCGTTCAGCTGCTCTTCCAGGTCTTTTGCTGTCTCTGACAGAATTACTATGTCATCGGCAAAACGCAATGTTTTTAATTCTTCACCCTGAACTTTAATCTGATATTCCTTTTTATTTTAATTTTTACTCAAAAAATAATATTAAATACAACAGACAGGCATATTTGTATTAAAACTCCAGAATGTAATAGAATGCGCCGAATCGCACTCAGAAAGAAACTGTTTGATCTGCCTGTGCTGAAGAGAAGAACGAGATTGCATAAAATTAATCAGCTTGGTCAACCTGTGCATTACTTCTTTCAGAGTCGCACTAAGTTTAAGATAATAGACTAGCTTTCTGGCCTTTGAATCTCTTTACTACTCCTTTGTAGATCATCGTTGGGGCGCCGCCAGTTGAAAGAGACACCATTTTATCATGACTAATGTTAGATTTTCTTATGAAACCATCAAAAGAATTGAATAAATCTTATCCACAAGTCCTCCCTTGTTAGTAATTCCAATCCCCCCCCCCCCCTAAACTCTTTGCCTTCATTATAAAAAGTTGCACCAAAATGGACTTTTGTTCTTCATCAACTATGTCGCATGATTCATTGTGTGCCATGGCTTAGCAAGGCGACTTCTGCAGAATTTCGAACAAACTACTTTTATCGTCATCAGCTTAAATAAAGGTTTCGGAGAATGTCACATTATGGAGTAGATTTATAGAATTTGTTTGTTCATTAAATAAAGTTCTTGTGCTTTTATGCGGATCATTGGCCAGGTTGCTCCCTTCTGCTGCCAGCACTGCATATATGAAAACTATTTTTTTATCTTCCTATAATAATCATTAAGGGTTCTAATTGTTAACAGTTAATTGTAAAATTGTATAAAAATTAAAGGTGGCTCTCATACGAATTGTTATTTACAGAAATAATTTTTCAATAATTTGACTCTGCAACATAAGCTTTTAAAAATATTTTTGGCGGTCCAGTTTTTGGCCTTCCCGGGTTCGGATCTGGACCACAGTCCGCCAGTTGCCGACCCCTGGTCTAGGTAATGCATAAATTACTATTTACTATCCAGGGCACTAATAGAAGAAAGGAAACGGAAAGCTGAAGTTTTAAATTTAACCTTTAAGAAATCTTTCACGAAGGGGGACCGTACAAACGTACCATCAGTTGTTCAACGCAGTAACTTTTTTTTTTTTTTTTTTTTTTTTTTTTTTTCTTTTTTTGTCTATGGGACTTAACTACGGGGTCATCAGTCCCTAAACTTACAAACTACTTATGAACTACTTACAACTAAGGACGGCACAAATATCCATGCCCGAGGGGGGATTCGAACCCCCGACCGTAGTAGCCGAGCAGACCGTGACTGGAGCGCCTCAGTCCCTTCGGCCACCGCGGCCGGCAACGCAGTAACTCTCAAATGGAGGACATAGTAATAGGTATTTCCGATATAGAGAAGCAGCTGAGAGAGCTAAATACGAAAAAGTCTGCTGGTCAGGATGGAATACAGTTCGATTTTAAAAAGAGTCTTCTGCGGCTTACTTAGCTTGCATTTATCGTGAATCTTTAATTCAGCGCAAAGTTCCTAGTGATTAGAAAACGAAGAAAGGTAAAAGAATTGACCCACATAATTACAGGCCAATAACGTTGACATCAGTTTCCTGTAGAATTTTGGAGCATATTTCTCAGCTCGAATGTAGTAAATTTCATGAGACGGATAAGCTCCTTTCTATGAATCAGCACGGGTTTAGGAAACATCGTTCATGTGAACCTCAAAAAATGTTCAAATGTCTGTAAATCTGTCGCGCCAAACTGTGCGTAGCTTACAAACTACTTAAACCTAGGTACACTAACCTAAGGACAAATACACATACCCATGCAGCAAGATGTTTTAGACCGTTTTTTTTTTTTTTTTTTTTTTTTTTTTTTTTTTTTTTTATCATCAGGTCATTGCGGTCGTTGTTCATTTTTGCTCGTTGTCGTTCGAGGAGTTCTTGCCTCAGCTTTTTTTATTCAGCCCTCTGACCGGTCGCGCTGAGCCACGGCGCCCGGCAGACCGCTCGGCTACTCCACCGCGGCATGTGAACCTCAGCTTGCAACTTTCTCACATGACATCTTGTGAGCCACGGATGAAGAGCAACAGGTAGATAGTGCTTTTCTCGATTTCAAAAGCGCATTTGACGATATGCCACACGGCAGACTGCTAACGAAGATACGAGTATATGGAATAGGTTCACAGATTTGAGACTGTTTGGAAGACTTCCTAAGTAATAGAACGCAATACGTTGTTCTCGGCGGCGAGTGTTCATCAGAGACGAGTGTATCGTCAGATGGCCAAACTAATTTGTAATTTGCTGCTCTTTGCTGGTGGAATTATTAATTGACTGTAATAGCTTACAGGATGACTTAAACAAAATTTGATGTGAAGAATTACAGCTAGCTCTAAATGCAGAAATGTATAAGGTGATGCACATGAAAGACAATCCCATAATGTTGGAATACAGCATTAGTACTGAGCTTCTTGACACAGTCGCTTCGTTCAAATATCTTAGCGTATCAATGCAGAGAGATATAAAATGGAACGAACATGTAAGTTCAGTTGTGAATAAGGCGGATAGCCGACTTCGGTTATTGGGAGAAGTATGAGATGTGCTTCATCTGTAAAGGAGACCGCGTATAAGGGTCTTGTATGACACGTCTCAAGTGTTTGGGACGCGCAACAAGTCAGTTTAAAAACACTTGGGAAGCAGTTCAGAAGCGAGCAACTAGGTTCTTTACTGGTAGGTTTGACCAACGCGCGAGTACCAAGCAATGCTCTGCGAATACAAATGGAATCGCTGGAGGAAAGCGATAAAAACAGTTGCAACCATTCCTTGCTAAACAATTTTATTGGTTGCTGTACGAGCCGGCCCATCTACATCTACATCCATACTCCGCAAGCCACCCGATAGGTGTGTGGCGGAGGGTACCTTGAGTACCACTATCGGTTCTCCCTCCTATTCCAGTCTCGATTTTGTTCGCGGAAAGAAAGATTGTCGGTACGCCTCTGTGTAGCCTCTAATCTCTCTGATTTTATGCTCGTTAGACACCGATAAATCTGAACGTAGATATATATACGCCAATAACATATTTCGGCAATTTATCAATGAAATTGATCACGTTAATGAAAAACAGAAGTATCCAATTTGCATATAGAGGCAACAACAATATCCGTTTTAGGCTTCACTCGGGTAAAACAAAATTACCAATATACACAAACCGAGGCATACACAAAATCGAATGTCAAGACTACGAATAATTTGATGTAGGACAAACGGGTCGAAATTTCAGGATGAGATACTACTAGCACACGAGATTAAGTAATAATCACTTATCTACATTTTTCAACCACCTTAAAAAACGTTCACCTCAGTGCAAGACGAATAAAGGTTGAAACGAAAAAAATTACATATAATTCCTATAGGTTTAGTAATAAACATTATTGAACACACACACACACACACACACAGATATATATATATAACGCAACACCAAGACGACATTTTAATTCAACAATCTGATTGCAAACATAAAAGATATCCTGACCATAGGTTATGGATAAATACAACCGCCCAGAGATCAGTGATCTCCATATAGTAGTGGTAGTAATAGAGATCATTGTTACAGGCATCTCGATTTCAAAGATCATTCATAAATTTGTAAATAGTCACGATAAATGCCATAAAAAAAAGTAACTAAAACCATAATGCATCTTTAGCCCCGGCCGCGGTGGCCGAGGGGACTGAGGCGCTCCAGTCACGGTCTGTACGGCCACTACGGTCGGAGGTTCGAATCCCCCCTCGAGCATGGATATTTGTGCCGTCCTTAGTCTTAGCTAGTTTTTAAGTTTAGGGACTCATGATCCCGTAGTTAAGTCCCATAAGTTATACAAACATTTGAACATTTGAGTCCCTAAACGTACAAACTACTTATGAGCTAAGACTAAGGACGGCACAAATATCCATGCCGGAGGGGGATTCGATCCTCCGACGGTAGTGGCCGTCCAGACCGTGACTGGAGCGCCTCAGTCCCCTCGGCCACTGCGGCCGTTTTGTGTGGTTACAAAACACTCTGTGTACACCTATAAGGCACAATTTATATACCTAAAGAAGAGCAATAATTGCTCGAACCCGGTTGTAAATCAATCTATAACCTTGCAACTAGCGGCTGTTTACTTTTCCGACCTGATAAATGATACGTAAAATTTTTGGGTGCGTGTCGCAGATTGTCTGGAGATGTCATTTTAATTGAAATAGATCCATCACAATACAAAAGAAAAAAGTGAGAAAAAGCAGCACATCAGTATATTTATATAATGCCTTAGCGAGGTTCATTGTAGTTATAACACCCCCGATATTTTGATCTGGGTTGCTTATTGGGGAAAAAAAAAAAAAAAAAAACATTTGGCTAGTTTTGAAATACGCGCGCACTCAAATGAATGTGTGACAGACGTCGGCCCTGTACGGTTCATAGAACTCTAAGGATGGCGCAGAGAGAGTTGTATCTGATAATATCTAAATTGGCAACGTTCTCAATACTACATAAAAAGAAAATGATAAATTATATATATTTTTGACGAATTACAGAGTTCAAATGAATGAAATAAAATCGCAATTTGCGATGTTATGGCATCACTGTATTAGGTTTCGTTGGAATACCAAACTGTGGCGAATAAAAATTTGTGCGCTACCGGGATTCGAACCCGGGATCTTCTGCTTACTAGGCACACGCGTTGACCACTGCGCCAACGAGGACACAGTGACTAGCCTGACTGCAGAGGACTCTTTCCTGCACGTCTCCCGCCACACACAAATGTCCATTCGCTACGCTGTCTCTTTCCTACACCACAGCCTATTTATTCTATAATGCTCGCAGCCATAATACTGTATTCCCGCATCAGGGAATTCCCGCAGAATAAATAGGCTGTGGTATAGGAAAGAGACAGCGTGGCGAATGAAGATTTGTGTGTGGTGGGAGACGTGCCGGGAAGAGTCCTCTGCAGTCGGGCTGATCACTGTGTCCTCGGTGGCAGAGTAGTCAACGCGTCTGCCTAGTAAGCCGGAGCTCTCGGGTTCGAGCCCTGGCTGGGCACGAATTTTAATTCGCCACAGTTTGGTATTCTATCTAAACCTAATACAGTGACATAACATCGCGATTTATTTCATTTAAAATGATAAATATTATTTAAAAAAATTTAATGTATGTTTTCATATTGTCTATTTTGCTGAATTGGATCAATCTCAATATATTTTATTATTATTATTATTAACGTGAAAAAGCAGCACATGATATATTTATGTATGCCTGTGAGAGAAATTTTCTACGCTGCGGGCTCATTGGTTCGTAAAGGAACCTCGCAAAATTGTCAACTTGCAATAGCTTGCCGAAGAAATACAGATATATATAGAGGTACAACTGGTAAATGTGTTGCGATATCGATTTGCGGCAGTGTACACTGCTACCTCACGAATAACACCGATAATATTACACAACACGCTTGTGGCAAAACTATGAATAATTGACGGCCTTTACGTCGGAATGTGGGCGGCATGCAGCAGTAGTACTTTCGCGAGTGTTGCATAAAATAGCGCTCTCCCGTAAGGTGGAGCAGGTAAGCGGCCAACGATGCGCGGCGCGCTGTGTTAAAAGTTCATCAGCAGTCGGCGGCGGCCCATCCATCACACGAGCACGGCCCATAAATTTTAACGGGTGATAAATTATGCGAGGTATTGCGTCTGAGGAGCGGCCGGCGCCCGCGCCCAGCTGTCCATTATGATGACGGCGGCTGCCGCGGCCAACGCGCGCGCATGCGCACGCCGCGAACCGATGCTCCTGAAATATGGCGCCGGGGACACTTCTGAGCGAGCACGTGGGCTCCAGGCGAGAGACGGGAACACCTAAAGCTCTGTATAGGGAAAGCATGGCCATCCTTTCCCGCGCCGCTTGCCGCCGACTTCAGCTCGTGTTTGGCTGAAATCGAGTCACATGGTTCTTTCCGCCATCTTGGTCCTAGACGTTGCTTGGCTGCCACGAGAAACCTTGCGAATATTCGTACGTCTGGGTTTGAATAACGCTACAGTGTTGCACTTTTGGGTGTTCTTAAGAAGCGAATAAGAGAGCTAAACATTATACTACTTCCATTAGACATCAGAAATGCAGGAAGATGAACAATCTGACTGATAAAAGTTGTCACAGAAAACTAGGAGCTCAGAAGCGACTTTCTGTTCTTGTGCAGTGATGATTTTAATTTATAATGTAAATTAATTAATTAAATATTCACTGACGAGTGGATCACACAGCACATACCTATATATTTTTAACTGGAATAAATTTGTGAACAAAATTCCTGTATAATGTCGTGAGGTTAAATTATTCACGCGTCGGTTTTATCTGCAGGTAGTTGCCGAAAACACACAAATTTTGGACATATTATTGAGTGAACTTGATTCTTGTTTAGATATGAAATTAATATACAATTCCTGAACCAAGCTTTTCTCTTCGTTTTCATGTGTTAAGTGTATCATTACAGCAAACAAAGAATTGAATCAAGACAAATATTAAACATTCAAACGTATTGGTGTTGTTAGGACACCTTTAATTTCTGTTTTTCGTAAAAGTCATGTAGTGGGTATCCCCTTGCATTTTTCGTAGATCATGTTAGATATAAGTATATATAATACGCAAGAAAATACTCATCAAAGACATATCCATAATCTGAATTGTCTTCTTAATTTCACTCTGTTTCGATGACAACATGTTTGCGGTATATACGAATATTTGGCTACGGTAAAGGTCAATCTGAATTTATAGGTGAAACCTTTAGATCTGGAGCCTCAAACCAAGCAGTTTTCTTAATATCGGACAATCAGTATTGTGTGGAGCAGCCAGTTCAGTATGGACAGAACTACGCAAAGTTCCCGCATCTGGTCGTCGGATATAACATCCTGTATCTCGAGAAAGAATAGAGTTATCGTTCTGCTCTCAACCTTAAATAAAATTTCGATATCTTACCTAGATTTCGTCCGCTACGCAAAGTCTACGCAATGCGATGTTTCCTCTGCAAACTCTTCAAAATTTTGCGCAGTTGTTTAGTTAATTTGACATAGCACGGAAACTATGAGTAATAATGAATACAAAGTCGGATCATTATCGAGCGAATATGTCACGCTATAACAGCAGCGGAATAGGCCCAGCATGGCTGCCGCTGGCAGGCTGGCCATACTTTCCCTATACACAGCGTTAGGGACCACCGAGATGCGGCCTGCTGTCCTCTAAAGGTAGCGGTCGCATATGTCCTTTTCGTTTGCTTGTAATACTACATAGCATCCATGCAGTAATTAGTCAAGAAACAGAACACGAACATCTTCGGCTGGCACGCTCAGAAATCTGTAGTTGAACTTCCAGGTAGTATAGAGATCATTGGAATCACATTTCTCTGTATGTATCCTCTTTGCTATTATAGTGTCAAAAGTCATCGCTGGCCGTCAGTCCGAATTTTATACAAGCTGACTACTTTCAATTACTATATCTACCACCCTGTTATAGCTATCGACAATGACTGCGGGAGACTTTGTACTACAACAACTCATAGAGATCGTTCGTCTCCACTGTGTAGCTTTTGCTGAAGAGCAAAATATTGACAACCACACGTAGAATTTTATATAAGTCGGTAAATTTGAACTCCCATATCTTTCACCCCCTTATCATTATCAACCCTGTACCACCATAGTGCACAATTCCAGACTGATACCAACTAACACATACAAACACATTTCGTTTGCGATATGTAGTTTTGGGCAGCAGAGTGAAATATAATCCCAAACACCGGTGTTTCACTAAGTGCGTTTGCCTCTATAACTTATAAAATAATAAGGGACGGGAAATTTTAATGCGGTAGGTCAACACAAGAAATGTTACACTTTCTGCGGAGCTATGAACATAGTTTATTGTATCATTTTCCAAAGAGTTACAGCACAAAGATATAATTTTTTAAATGGAACAATAGTTTATCGTGTACTGGATTCGTTTAAACCAGTTGTGTCCAAACTATCAGTGTTAGTTTGCGAACTACAACCCTTCAAAGTTCCGGGGGCGGAGGCTGCGATAGCGTGGCTAGCCCCTGGGGCACGGCCCACGGCCCACCAGCCAGTCAGCTATGCTGTCGTAGCCACCACCCCCTAAACTTTTCAGGGTTGTAGCTCCCAAATTAATAGTGATAGGAATGTTGTTTAATTTGATTTGGACGCAGCTGGTTTCAACGAATCCAAAGCACGATAGGAAAAAACTATTGTTCCATTTAAAAAATTGTATCTTTGTGGTCTAACTCTTTGAAAAATGGTACATAAACTATGTTCATAGCTCCGCAGAAAGTGTAACATTTCTTGTGTTGACCTACCGCATTAAAATTTCCCGTCACCTATTATTTTATAAGTTACAGAGGCAAACACACTTAGAGAAACACCCTGTATATATATATGAAGCTTGAACGTCCCTGTGAAAATTGAAGAAAATCGGTTACCCACATGTCACACTCTCTCCCCTTATAAGCCTCTATATTCTCCATACGGCAGAGAAACGCAACGAAGCCGCATGTTAGTAGGAATTAAAGACAGCTTCCACTCGTTTCTAACACTAAACATAGGTGTAGACCAGATGTGGCTTAAATTCAAAGAAGTGGTATCGACAGCAATTGACAGTTTTATACCAAATAAATTAATAAAAGAAGGAAGCGATCCCCCTAGGTACACAAAACAGGTCAGGACACTGATGCAAAAGCAAAAGAAAAGGCATGCTAAATTCAAACGAACACGAAATACCCAGGATTGGCGATCCTACACGGGTGCTCGAAATTTAGGGAGGATTTGCAAACTGGCGGCTGGGTGATGTGTCTACGTTAAGTGGCCACTTATTGATTTAGTTACTTTGTATACTGGCAAACAATTATTTAATTTAACGTTATCTGACTGTCTTACTAACAAATGTTATATAAAGGCAAAATACCTATAAGCAATGTTATGTGTTAAATCCAGCCGACACCGTTCTCAATTAACAATGAAATAAATGAAGCAAATATTCATTTCTGGGAAGTGACACCTTGCTTCGCAGTACTTCATATTCTTCACTTCAATTAGTTCATTAGACTGAATTTCTACAGTGCTTCAACTATCACTAAGCTATAAATAATACTAAACTTGATCCCACCTTTACTTTTCTAAAGAAATTACTAGAAATAATCAATGAAACTAATTAAATTCACCTTATGTAAAATATTAAGAATAATAAGTAATAAATTAACCTCAACTATCACAAACCACAGAAACGAAGAATGTGCGTATTATTGCGAAGTGTGCAATGAGGATGTTCCGAAACTTAAGGAAACCCTATCCCAGGTAGCGGTATTAGAATTGACAACGTCGATATATGAATGATTAGTTTATTATATTTTCAACCCCTTTTTCTTTAAGTTAATCGCGCTCTAAAATCATTGTTATAAATTAATTAAATGGAGTCTCACTGAGCGGAAATCTATATTAATAATAAAAGAAAAACAAACCCAAAAATTCATTAAAGTAGTAAATGAATGTATTAATACTTATTTTGCATTGATAGATTCCAAACCTCATCAGGTGCCAGCTTCAGTTTCTCCATCTACCACCCGATCCTCTCGCTTGGCTACCAGACGCGATCCTTCCCCGACCGCCAAAGATAATCTTACTTCACCGAAACAAAGATGACTGTTTAAGTTGTTGCCAACCTATATAGCATAAACTTATGATTCGACATTTCCCTTACAGATTTCAATGCGAGATGCCTACAATACTTATCACAACGAAACTATTTCTCGAAATTTGACTGAAAACCCAAAGATATTTTGTTCATAAGTTAAATATACTAGGGGCGAAACACAAACAATACCGTCACTACGTGATAGTAATGGATATCCTGCCGATGACAGCGCTACAAAAGCACGGTTACTAAACATAGCTTTTAGAAACTCATTTACCAAAGAAGACAAAACCAATATTTCAGATTTCGAATAACGATCGGAGGCCGTGATGAGTAACGTAGAAATAGATATCATCGGAGTAGTGCAGCAACTAAAACCACTTAACAAGAACAAGTCTTCTGGTCCGGAATGTATACCCATCAGATTTCTATCTGATTATGCTGAAGCGATAGTTCCTTACTTAACAGCCATATAAAACCGCTCTCTCAAAGAAGGATCTGTACCAAAAGATTGGAGTTGCACAGGTCACACCTATATTCAAAAAAGGCAGTAGGAGTAACCCATTAAACTACAGGTCTATTTCACTGATGTCAATTTGCAGCAGGGTTTTGGAACATATCCTGTATTCAAATATGAATTATTTCAAACAGATCGATCTATTAACCCAAGGTCAACACGTATTTAGAAATTATCGATCATGCGAAACACAACTAGCTCTTTATTCACACGACGTGAAGGGTGTTATTGACAAGGGTTCGCAAATGGATTCCGTATTTCTTAACTTCCAGAAGGCTTTCGACACCGTACCTCACAAACGGCTTTTAATCAAATTGCGTGGTTATGGTATATCGCCCAAAATTTGCGATTGGATAGGGGCTTCCTGTCAGAGAGGACACAGTTCGTAGTAATCGATGGTAAGGCATCGACTAAAACAGAGGTGATATCGGGTGTTCCACAGGGTAGTGTTATTGGTCCTCTGCTGTTCCTTATTTACTTAAACGATTTAGGGGGAAAATCTAAGTAGCTCTCTTAGGTTGTTTGCAGATGACGCCGTCATTTACCTTCTAGTAAAATCATCTGAAGATCAAAACCAACTGCAGAACGATCTGAGTAAGTTATCACTATGGTGTAAAACTTGGCAATTGACCCTAAATAATGAGAAGTGTGAAGTCGTCCACGTGAGTACGAAAAGAAATCCGTTAAATTGTTTACAAGATAAATCAATCAAAAGAGAAGGCCGTAAACTCCACAAAATACCGAGGAATTAATATTACTTCAGACTTAAATTGGAAAGAACACGTAGATAATGTCGTAGGGAGGGAAACCAGAGACTGCGTTTTATTGACAGACCCCATAAAAGATGCAATAGAACTACAAAAGAAACTGCATTCACTACGCTTGTTCGTCCTTGTTTTGGAGTATTGCTGCCCAGTGTGGGATCCTTATCAGGTGGGTTTGACGGAGGACATCGGAAGAGTCCAAAGAAGGGCCGCTTGTTTCGTATTACAGGGGAGACAGAGTTACGGAAATAACACAGGATCAGGGATGGAAATCATTACAACAACGACGCTTATTGCTGCGGCGTGGGCTACTTACGAAACCCCAGTCGCCAACAATCTCCTCCGAATCATCATTATCATCATCATTATTATCATTTGAGACTGATTATGCCTTTCAGCGTTCAGTGTGGAGCATAGTACCTCTAATAAAATTCCTCCATGATCCCCTATTAAATGCTAACATTGTTGCTTCGTCTGATGTTATGCCTTCAAAATCATTCTGCACCGTATCTAAGTATTTTCTTCTTGGTCTACCTCGACTCCTCTTACTCTCCGCTGCCGAGCTCATGAGTGTCATAGGTAACCTATGCGTGTAACATGACTCCACTATCTCAGACTGTTCACCCTAACTGCTTCATCTATGGTGTTCATTCCAAATTTTTCTTTGATTTCCTCATTATGGACGCCCTCCTGCCATTGATCCCATCTATTAGTACCTGCCATCATTCTTGCTACTTTCATATCTGTAGCCTCTACCTTATGAATAATGTAACCTGTATCCACCCAACGAAATGCGAAAATATATAGTTGACTCCCACTTACATAGGTAGAAATGATCATAGAGATTCTGGTGTTCTTTCTTCCCGCGCGTTATTCGATAGTGGTGTGGGAGACAAATAGTATAACGGTGGTTCGATGAAGCCTCTGCCAGAGGATTTGCAGAGTATCCCATGTAGATGTAGATGTACGGCAGAGCAAAGCAACGAATCCGCATGTTTGTAGGAATGAAACGGTGTATTTCCTTTACTCACGGAATTTCGAAGAACATTCTAAAATTCGCATGAAACAACGTGAGTCAGAGAATATAGAGGCTGATAGGGAGAGAGTGTGTCATGTGGGTCACCGATTTTGTTCAAATTTGACATAGACGTTCAGTCTTGATATATATATAAAAATATCAGGTGTCCTATATTTCACTCTGCAGCCAAAACTACACATTGCAAACGAATAGTGTTTGTATGAGGTAGTTGGTATCAGTCTGGCATTGCGCACTATGGTGGCAGAGGGTTGATAATGATAAGGGGTGAAAGATATGGGAGTTGAAAGTTACCGACTTATATAAAATTCTACGTGTGGTTGTCAATAATTTGCTCTTCAGCAAAAACTACACAATGGAGACGGACGGTCTCTATGCGATGTTGGAGTACAAAGTCTCCCGCAGTTACTTGTCGATTGCTATAAGAGGGTGGTAGACATAGACCATAGATAAAATTGCGCGAGTCCCTATCTCTGCCGTGTTGTGGTTTTAAACCAGCATCTAACATTGTTCCGAGTCATGTGACTGAGTTTTCGTCATTAAGAGCAACAGTTTCTCTCATTTATAGGTCAAACCAAGCGTTTATTTAAAGAATAAAACGACTTACTGTACTCCTATTACACATGTAGTAGTAAAGGCAAAGTAATGTCTCCGTCTTACTAATATTAATGAGGTGATTATCGTTTTTAATGTGCCCATTTGAAAAGTAGTGTCAATTCTTTTTACAAGAAACAGAATCACTGATGAATTTTATTGTCAATGATAAAAGTACTTGGTCTGGTATTGAATAAGGTTCAATGTCTGTAAGAGTCATTTATGGTGCAGATGTTGTTGTTGTGGTCTTCAGTCCGGAGACTGCTTTGATGCAGCTATCCACAATACCCTATCTTCATCTCCACATAAGAACGGCAGCCTACATCTGTCTGAATCTGCCTACTGTAATCGTCCCTCGCCCTCTCTCTACCATTTTTACCCCACAAACTTACCTCCAACGCTAAATTCACTATTCCTTGGTGTCTAAGAATGTGCCCTACCAATCTATCCCTTCATTTAGTCATGGTATGCCAGAAATTTCTTTTCTCCCCAATTCTGTTCAGTACCTCATCATTAGTTATGCGATCCACCCACCTAATCTTCAGCATTCTTCTGTAGCACCACATTTCAAAAGCCTCGATCCTCTTCCGGTCTGCACTGTTTATCGTCCATGTTTCACTTCCATACAAGACAACACTCCATAGAAAAGCCTTCAGAAAGGACTTCCTTAGGCTTAAATCAATATTCGCTGTTAACAAATTTCTCTTTTTCAAGAACGCTTTTCTACCCATTGCCATTCTGCATTTTATATCCTCTGTAATGCGATCATCATTTGTTATTTTACTGCCCAAGTAACAAAACGCATCTACCTCCTTTATTGCTTCGTTACCTAATCTAATTCCTTCAGCATTACCTGATTTTCTTAGACTGCACTCGATTACCTTAGTTTTGCTCTTGTTAATGTTCATCTTATATGCACCTTTCAGCACACTGTCTATTCTATTCAATTGTTCTTCCAGGTCCTTTGCTGTATCTGACAGAATTACTATGTCGTCGGCAAAACGCAATGTTTTTAATTCTTCACCCTGATCTTTAATTCCTTCACCAAATTTCTCCTTGTTTTCCTTTATAGCTTGCTCAATGTACAAATTGAACAACATTGGAGAAAGGCTACAGCCCTGTCGTACTCCCTTCCAAACCACTGCATCCCTTTCATGCCCTTCAACTCTGTCAACCGCTGTCTGTTTTTTGTACAAGTTGTAAATAACCTTACGCTCCCTATATTTTCCTCCTGCTTGCTTCAGAATTTGAAAGAGTTTATTCCAATCAACATTGTCAAAAGCCTTCTCCAAATCTACTAAAGCTAGAAATGTAGGTTTGCCTTTTCTTAATCTATCTTAAAGGATAAGCCGTAAAGTGAGTATTGCCTCCCGAGTTCTTACATTTCTCCTGAACCCAAACTGATCTTCCCCGAGGTCGGCTTCCGCCAGCTTTTCCATACTTCTGTAAATAATTCGTGTTAATATTTTGCAACCATGACTTATTAAACTGATGGTTCTGTAGTTTTCACACCTGACTGCACCTGCTTTCTTCGGAATAGCGATTATAATATTTTTTCTTAAAGTATGAGGGTACTTCACCTGTCTCATACATCTTACACATCAGGTGAAACAATTTTGTCACGGCTGGTTCTCCCAGAGTCTTCAGTAGCTCTGAGGGAATATCATCTACTCCAGGGGCCTTGTTTCGACTCAATAATAATAACATTATACAAAGCTAAAGATTAATACGGAGTATTACATTATTCTTTAATGTAAATACCTAATATTTTGTTTATTTTACATTTTAGCATCACTGTATATGGCAAAAGTAAAATAGAAATGCTTGTAGAGTGTTAAAATCCCACTTCAGGTTTTATAAAACTATTTTTTTTTTTAAATTCAGGTAATCGTAAAACAATGATGCTACTTGTCAAATTAATATTTCTTCTTCTACTCCAGTATACGCAACAAACTAAAAGATTTACAGTTGCTACAACAAAACCAATCATTCGCTTAAAAACTGCGATTATGTTGCTTGTAAAAAACACTCAACACGTTTAATCTAGAAACATGTAAAATTATAGTCATCGCATTAATATTGGTACTTGGCAAGAAATAAATATTAAATATGTAATAAGAATACGACAGTACGTTTTATTGTTAAAATCTAAGTTCAGTTTCCACTACAACAGGAAGAACTGCAACTATCAGCTCCCCTTCACGTTGTTTAAACTGTAGACACGGTTTCCTTCCCCGAGTCACGTGACTAAGATGTTGGTTTCACTATAATGACGTCACGCGCAGTCTGTCTTTGTGGTGGTAGATATAGTAATTGAAAGTAGTCAGCTTATATAAAATTCGGACTGACCACCAGCGATGACTATAATAGCAAAGAGGTTACATATAGATAAATGTAATACCAGTGATCTCTATACTACCTGGATGTTGAACTAGGGATTTCTTGAGTAATTACAGCATGGATGCTATGTACTATTACAAGCAAACGAAACGGAAATATGTTTCGATTCCGTACTCACGCGAGTCTTTTACTTCGCATACTAATTTCAAATGCAGAGGTAATCCAGCAATTATTTGTCGCTTAGTAACTGATGGAAATTCGTGGGACCAATTACAACATGGCGGACAATACAGATTCGTGCGCAAAACTTATGATAGTGGAGGCACGCTACAGTTCTATGCTCAGATACCTGAATTATACATGCAGGTTCACTGTGTGATGCAGATTCTTTAGTTGTTTTTCTGCAACATTCGTATGAATAAACAAAAATGAGTTTGAAAAGTAAAACTACCAAGACAGATCCCAAAGCGTAAGAAAGAAATTTCCTTTTCTAAACGACAGAAAACGCCGCTGAAAAGTAAATCTGCAGACGATATAAAATTGAAATTTGTAGACGTTGGATATCTAACAATGTAGGCAGCAGCGATTTTTCGATATTCCCATCTCTAAGTGGGTGAAATAGGGGATGAACGGTATTTTAAAAATACGTTGCTATTCAGGCAATTTTGAAGCATGAAATACAAAACTTCGGATTTCGATTATTGATTGGAATTTTGAAAACTCGTGTTTCGATATTTTTGGAAAAGCAACCATCAAGCGGGTGAAATAAGGGAAAATCTTTTAATGGTGTTAGTAAGACTATTTTGATGCTAGAAATGCGAAAATTATGATTTAGAACCATGGTTAGAATTTTTAAAGAAATTGTGTTTCGGCATGTTTTGAATTCCGCGATCAATGGTGCAATATAGAGTGGCAAGTTGTATCAAAATACTTGATTAGGAAAGAATTTTAAAACTAAATGTATGAAAATTTATAATTAGCAGTAGAAACAACCAAAGCAACCATCCAGTCTACTCGTGCGAAGCAGTGGGAATTTAGATAGTTTAATATAAAAGGACCCGTGCTTCGGCCTTTTACTAGACAGTAATTTTTGAAAAAATCAAAATCAATGTTGGTGATGGAAACTCGCGTTTTCAACACTATACATCGAAAGATTGTCTTAGGTAGGATTTTGCACTAACATGTATGGGATCAAAAGCTAATGACATTGGAGTAATTGACCATCTTGTGTTTTCATGTTGTAGGCTGGGTACTCGTAAACGTGAAGGACTTCGGAAACGTGATCACCGATCTAACGGTACAGAACTTGGACCGTCAAACTTTGGATCTAGGATCTAATTTCCATCAAAGCAATTTTGTTACATTTTTTCGATGTATTTGATAATATTCTCAAATTTGTAATACCTTTTTTGTCTTAGTTTGTAGTTGAACAGCGGGAAGTGTGATTAATATTCAATTAATATAATAATGGAAAGTCCAGGTTGGAATAAATAATATAGTGAGGACAGTTTACAACTCACCGCAAAGACGTGGCGACGAGCTGCGACAGGCACATACAAAAGACACACACATACAACACATTCAGCTATCGGCCATGGCCTTCTTCAGAAAATAGAGCACTCACGCAATCACACAGGCACACAACACAGTCATACAACCATCACCTCCGACTGCCACACTTCGAATCACGCTCTGCAGCGAATCGGGGACGGGAGGGGAGGGGAGGGGGAGGGGATAGAAAGGTTACGTCACGGTGGTGGGGATGGGTTAGATGGGAATAACGAGATGCAGCTTAGGAATGGAGTGGGGAGGCGGGTGAGCGGAGAAAATAAAATAATATATATATATATATATATATATATATATATATATGCATGCACACTGCAAGTACACAAGACCGCATACACACACACACACACACACACACACACACACATATATACATATATACACACATACACACATATACGCACATATATATATATATATATATATATATATATATATATATATATATATAACACATACACACATATACGCATATATATATATATATATATATATATATATATACGCACACATATATATATATATATATACACACGATCACACATTCACACACCACTCAAAATAGGTGAGGTTTGGGATAGAGAGGTAGGAACTGTAAGGTATGGAAAAATATATATATATATATAGGGAAGTTATCGTAGGTTGAGGCCTGGTTTATTTCGGGATCGGAGAATGTATTGTAGGGATAACTCCCATCTGTGCAGTTCAGAAAAGCTGGTGGTGGATGGGAGGATCCAGATGGCCCGGGTTGTGAAGCAGCCATTGAAATCAAGCATGTGCTCCGCTGCATGCTGTGCCACAGGGTGGTCCACCTTGTTTTTGGCCACAGTTTGGCGGTGGCCATTCATCCTAATGGACAGCTGGTTGGTGGTCATGCCAATATAGAAAGCTGTACAGTGCTTGCAGCACAGTTGGTAAATTACGTGGCTGCTTTCACAAGTGGCCCGGCCTCTGATAGGGTAGGATAAGCCTGTGACAGGACTGGAATAGGAAGTGCTGGGTGGGTGGATTGGACAAGTCTTGCAGCGGGGTCTTCCACAAGGATATGATCCCTGTGGCAGTGAGCTGTGTTTCAGGGTGGCATAAGGATGAACTAGGATGTTGTGAAGGTTGGGAGGGCGACGGAACACCACTTTAGGAGGGGTGGGAAGGATCTTTGGCAGGATGTCTCTCATTTCAGGGCACGAGGATAGAAAATCAAAACCTTGGCGAAGGATGGAATTCAGTTGTTCGAGACCAGGGTAGTACTGGGTGACAAGGGGAGCGCTCTTTTGTGGATGGTTACTGGTGTTAGGAAGAGGATTTGGGGTGTGTGAGGATATGGCACGGGAGATTTGTTTGCGGACTAGGTCTGTGGGGTAGTTTCTGTTTGTGAAGGCCTTTGTGAGACCTTCAGCATATTCAGAAAGGGAATTCTTGTCACTGCAGATATGCCGTCCACGGGTGGCTAGGCTGTAAGGGAGGGATTTTTTGACGTGGAAGGGATGTCAACTGTCAAAATGTAGGTACTGTTGGTGGTTGGTAGGTTTAATATGGATGGAAGTGTGAATGGAGCCATCAGTGAGGTGGAGGTTGACATCCAGGAATGTGGCATGGTTGGTTGAGGAAGACCAGGTGAAGTGGATGGGAGAGAAGGAATTGAGGTTCTGAAGAAAGGAGGATAGGGTGTCCTGGCCCTGAGTCCAGATCATGAAAATATCATCAATGAACCGGAACCAGGCCAGAGGCTTGAGGTTTTGGGATGCTAGGAAGGATTCCTCCAGACGGCCCATGAACAGGTTGGCATAGGAGGGTGCCATGCGGGTGCCCATGGATGTGGGATTGGGTTTTGGCCAGGGAAAGGGATACTTTCCTGAATTGGTACAGATAGAAGGAGCAGGGGTCCATTGGGACAGGGATGGTGCCGGGAAAGTGGAAAGTGAGGAATGATGGGAGAGACCGTGGATTATGATGAACCTGTGAAGAGGTTCCTCAACACGCAAAATACGCACCAGGCACGCAAAAGTTCGTAAATCCGCGCACACAACTACACAGATACACACATACACACCCAAGACCTGTCCAATCCACCCACCCAGCACTTCCTATTCCAGTCCTGTCACAGGCTTATCCTACCCTATCAGAGGCCGGGCCACTTGTGAAAGCAGCCACGTAATTTACCAACTGTGCTGCAAGCACTGTACAGCTTTCTATATTGGCATGACCACCAACCAGCTGTCCATTAGGATGAATGGCCACCGCCAAACTGTGGCCAAAAACAAGGTGGACCACCCTGTGGCAAAGCATGCAGCGGAGCAAATGCTTGATTTCAATGGCTGCTTCACAACCCGGGCCATCTGGATCCTCCCATCCACCACCAGCTTTTCTGAACTGCACAGATGGGAGTTATCCCTACAATACATTCTCCGATCCCGAAATCAACCAGGCCTCAACCTACGATAACTTCCATATATATATATATATATATATATATATATTTCCATACCTTACAGTTCCTACCTCTCTATCCCAAACCTCACCTATTTTGAGTGGTGTGTGAATATATATATATATATATATATATATATATATATATATATATATATATGTGTGTGTGTATGTGTGTGTGTGTGTATGTGTGTGTCTGTATATATATATATATATATATATATATATATATATGCGTATATGTGTGTATATATGTATATATATGTGTGTGTGTGTGTGTGTGTGTGTGTGTGTGTGTGTGTGTGTGTATGCGGTCTTGTGTACTTGCAGTGTGCATGCATTTTATATATATATTACTTTATTTTATTTTATTTTCTCCGCTCACCCGCCTCCCCACTCCATTCCTAAGCTGCATGTCGTTATTCCCATCTAACCCATCCCCACCACCGTGACGTAACCTTTCTATCCCCTCCCCCTCCCCTCCCCTCCCGTCCCCGATTCGCTGCAGAGCGTGATTCGAAGTGTGGCAGTCGGAGGTGATGGTTGTATGACTGTGTTGTGTGCCTGTGTGATTGCGTGAGTGCTCTATTTTCTGAAGAAGGCCATGGCCGATAGCTGAATGTGATGTATGTGTGTGTCTTTTGTATGTGCCTGTCGCAGCTCGTCGCCACGTCTTTGCGGTGAGTTGTAAACTGTCCTCACTATATTATAATATTCAATTAAGTGTGTTACCTGTTTACAGCCGTTTTATTTGTGATACGCAGTGCAAAATCAATAAAATAAAAAAGATAAAATTTAAAAGAACTTCTAAAGTATATTACTACGTAGTTACAATTACTGACCATCTATTCTTCAGCGTTCTCACAGCCGATAGGGTGAAACTTGCTTTAAAAACAACCAAAATACAAATCTTCTTACACCATGCACAACACACGAACGACTTATTGCCTCATTCCCATGTTGCCCGAGATATCGTTCGCGGAGGAAAACATGTCTGATTTATATTGAAGAAGACATCTGTATAATATATTATTTTCTATGGGTACCAAGAGAATAAAACCATATCGTGGAAAACAGATGCGGACAACTGATTATAATCCATGGCATGAATTTTAATAACATCTGCTCTCTCATAAATTTCACTGCTCTCGTGTAATGTAGCATGATTTCGAAGTCTTAAATATAATTATTGACCTACGAAACAAGTAAACGTCACAAGATTGACAAAAAAGTAGAATTTCGGTGGTATCATTTTAACAGTGCAGGTCGGTTGAGATCATCTTCGACAAAAGTCCTATCGCTTTGGCCACGTTATGAAACCAGTATCAAGCAAAATTTATCTTTATCTGCATTTAATGATTCAGAACATGATTGAAATTAATTTTTCGTTGGGAAGCTTTCCAGATTTTTATTGTTCCGCGTTCTCTCACACATTCTGCTAAGGAATTTCATATGAAAGCACATTACGCTGCAGAGTGAAAATATCATTCTGGAAACACCTCAAGCCTACGGCTATGCTATGACTACTATATCTGTTCTTCTAAAAGGGAGCTAGTCCTTCAAGTTTCCCTAGATAGCTTCTGTGAAGTTTCGAAAGAACGAAGTGAGGTACTGGCGATAGCAAAACTATCGGTATTGGCCATGAAGCGTGCCGGTTAGCTCCGATGGTAGAGCGTTTTCCTGTGCAAGGTAAAGGACCCGAGTTCGAATCCCGATTCTGGCACATAGTTGTAATCTGCCTGGAAATCTCATATCAAGGCATAGTTCGCTGCAGAGTGGAAAACATCCTGGAAATGTTCTCTAGGCTGTGGGTAAAGCAAGTTTCTCCCATATCCATCCTTTCATGAGTGGCGGTCCTGCAAGGTTAAAAGAGAGTTTCTCTGAAGTTTGGGAAGTTGGAGGATACGTACATGCGGAGGTGAAGCTGTGCGATTAGGAAGTGAAGCCTGCCTGGGTAGCTCTGTATGTAGAGCCTTAGCCTGTTTAGTATCCCGGTTCTGACTCCTACTTTTCATCTGCCAGGAAGTGTAACACGTTTCTCACAAGTGCAGCACAATCTCTGTTTTCTGTAGTAAGCTCTGAAGCAAATATGAGCCGAGCAACTTCGGATGAAGGTAGGTTTAACGCTGTTTTATAGTAAAAATAACCGAATTGAAGAAGAAAGAAATTCGGGAGGAACTAAAACAGTCTATACAGATTTCAAAATTAAAATATTATTTGACTCACGAATCCTTTCCTTCCCAAAAGTAATGATATTTGAAGCATTGTTATAGCGATGGAATATGACAATGATGTATTCCGATATTACCGTCGAAATGGAGCACAGAGAAATACGGCTGCTTGTTTGGAAACAAGTACATACGGTCATAAGTACTAAAATAATGTTGTAAGGGAAGTTATTGTTAAGGCTATCTTACTACAAATTAAAACAAATTTAATTTTTCCATGGTAGGACGGCGATCTCTTTTCTTTGAAGTATTAAAATGCCAAGATCGCTAATATTGATTTTTTTTCCTGACGACCTGTTTCGATACACTAAGGTATCATCATCGGGTCACTTGTGTCGTATGTTATGGTTTTGTGAAGACGTATGACATTAAAATGTTACGTCAGTCATAAAACAATTCACTTGGACCAACGGTACGTCACACATAAAACGGTTAAAATACATAAAACACATTCTCCATTGTGTCATGTTAACCGAGCGCCTTATTACAACCAATTAGCGTTGTCCAAGATCAATATTTGCGATCTTGACATTTTAATACTTCAATTAACATAAAGTTCCTACTCCTTCATCAACATATGAAATTTATTACAAACAAATAAATGCACGACTTGAGGTAAAGTCATTTCAGACTGATATACCGTAGTTAAATGTCCAGACATCTGAGTGAGTACTTCGAAGTTTTATCGATATTGCCGCAAGTATTCCGACACAACGCGTGACACAGTGGTTAGTATCGCAGATCGCTGTGTTTGCGGTCCCCAGTTCCCGCCATGGGCAGAAAAAATTATTCCTTCGTATTTACTGTTTCTAGAATGTTCTACGTGTTCCTTATGTTTGATGTACTTGGAAGTTCCAGAAAATTCTTTCTGTGCATAAATAGTGGAGCACTCCAAGTAGCAGTCAGTCTGTACTGAGGATACGCTTGTGTTAGCAATAAACATGTTCTCAAGTGTAAAGTGTTATACTCTATTAACGACCAGCCTTCGAATTCCGGACCATCTGCAGTTTTCAACGTGACACTTTCTGGTGGAGGCGCCGGGTAACCTGCAATACATCTGCATTATCCTGGCTCCGATTAGGCAGCGTAATAACCGTTGCTTACGCGGACAAGAACCGGAACAAAAAGGATATTCTGACTCCCTCCGTCCGAAGGTCCGTGTCATCAAAAGACCCATGGATGCCAAAACACAGGTAAGTCAGCTGCACATAAGACACCATCGGTGTTCTCGGGAGACGCTGGACAGGACCCAAATAAATGGCTGAAAGGATTCGCCAGAGTCACCAAATATAATAGGTGGAATTACATTACGTGCTTGGGAAACGTATATTCTTACCTGGACGGGACGGTCCAGCAATGGTTTGAAAATATCGAAGACAAGTTCGATAGGTGGGAAAAAATCGAGACAGAACTTAAGAAGACGTTTGGACACCATCAGTGGTAAGTCCGTTTTTCAGAAGAGCAATTAAAGAACATGTCGCAACAGCATGGTTAGTCACCGCAGTCGTATATACAGAGTGTTTTGGCCCCATGTCACGTAGTTAACCCAGATATGACGGAGGCCGACAAAGTTTCACACCTGATGAAAGGCATTTCGGAAGATATACATCAAGCTCATCTGATAAAAGACTTTTCGACGGCACAATAGTTTATGCAATGGTGCCAGAAAAACTGAACAGATGCAACAGTGAAGGGTTGGACGAAATATGTACGACAGACTCCCGAATGTAGTCCTTGTTGCCGTTGTGGAAGAGCTGCATGACTTTGCCTCTCTCATAAGTCAAATTGTGAGAGTAAACAGTTTATGCAGCCGGGACTGTTTGACCAAGCGAGCACCAGATTATGGCCATGGTTGTGAGTCCTGTATGTCATGAGGGAGCCGACGCAGCTGAGGAAGAGGTATTTGAAATATTAGCGTCCGTCAGCCCCGCCAGTCGCGATGGAGTAGCCGAGCGGTCTAAAGCGTCTCGCTGCGGAGCGCGCGGTTGCTCGCCGTGGATATTCGAGTCCTCCCTGGGGCATGGGCGTGTGTGTGTTGTCCTTAGGTTAGTTTACCTAGGTTTAAGTAGTTTGTAAGATACGGACTGATGACCATGTCTGCTCTAGTAGGGGAAGACTAGTTTTTGACAATTATTACGCCGCAAACCATCTGAGTAGTCCTTTCAACGGCAGTGAACTGCAGATGATTACTGTCGATCTATGGGACGAAGCCCGTCGCCGTATTCTGGACGTGGTCGCTCTCCAAGACGCCACCGCCGTTCACCGTCGACTTACAGAGATACCAGCCGCTCGCCTAGCCGCCGTGTTCAAGAGAACTAGGCGAGGCGACCATCTACGGAGGTGAGGCAGCCGCAGATGAAAATCCTCCATGGCGACAGTCGCTAAGATGACGGGAAATCGTAATGACGTCATCATCGACGGCCACAATGTCCGGGCAAGGCGATTCAGTATCTTCCTTCTCTGTATTGTGGAATGACTGCCGCAGCAAACCAACGTAGATAATGTTCTGTGATACAAGAACAACTGTGCCGAAGGTCCCAAATGGAAAATACGTCCGGCCGGCACGAACATTTGTCGCAAGAATATCAACAACAGGACTCAGCCTTGCAAATTTGTCGTTTTAACAGAATTTAGCCATAATGTCATCCTCGGATGGGACTTCCTTCAGGCAACCCAGGCTGTCAATGACTGTGGAAGATCAGAACCACCAATTGAGGAAGCCGTTCCGACGAGTACACATAACATATACATCCCTGGTATATGCTGTCGAGAACGTTTAGATCCCGCCGCTAACAACGAGAAGAGATTCAGTCAACAGCCGAGATGACCAATTGGACGCTGAAGTGCCAGGCAGGAGGATAAGCAGATGAAACGGCCCACGATAAAACTCCGAATTAGTACTGGGGATCATTCACGAATTAGTCAGCGTTCGTACAGCTGAAAGACGGATAATTCGGGAAGATGTGGATACAATGTTGCATGATGACGTCATTCAACGTTCAGAGAGTCCCTGGCCGTCTACGGTGGGTATTGTAAAGAAGAAGGATGGCATGTGGCATTTCTGTGTCGAAAGATAGATGTGTACCCATTGCCGCGTATTAACGACGCCTTAGACTATTCGAAAGAGCTACGTACTTCGCAACCATGGACATGCAGACAGGTTACTAGCAAATCTAGGTTGACGAAACTGCTTTTATTACACCTGGTGGCCTCTATGAATTCAAAGCCATGCCGTTTGGGCTATGTAATGCCCTGGCCACATTCGAATGCGTGATGGACAACTTGCTTCGACACCTTAAATGGACTACATTTTTTTGTTACCAAGATGCCATTGTCGTTTTCTCAAGGACATTTTCGGAACATCTAAACCGCTGTATAGAAATGTGTGATCAGACAACAGCACTCCATGTCAACATAAAGAAGTCCCTCTCTGTCGCCAAAGAGATAAAAATCCTGGGGCATCTAATGAATGTAAATTCTGTCCGTCCTGATCCACATAAAGTAAGGACAGTCACAGAATTTCCAACTTCTCAGTACATCCGTATCTTGGAAAGTTTCCTCGGCTTGTGCTCAAACTACCGTTATTAAATAGAAGGTTTTTATAACAAGGCACGTACAGTGCAAGAACTTCTGCAGGGAGACGCCAAGTTTTAATGGGATGAGACGAAAGAAAGAGCTTTCCGGGCACTAAACGGGGCTATAACTTCAGCACTAGTTCTAGCCTTATACGACGAGAATGCTGAGATTAAACGTCTCACAGACGCTAGAAGTTATGTAATTGGTGCAGTGCTTGTACAAACTCAGGAAATTGCTCAAAAAGTGAAAGCTAATGCATCAAGAGTTCTCTCAAAGTCCTAGAGAAGCAATGTCTCGCTGTTATCTTGGCTATCGACAAGTTCTTGCCCTATTTATTCGGTAAACTATTCACCGTCCTAACAGACAACCATTCTTTATGTTGGCTGGCCAGTTTGAAGGATCCATCAGGTCGACTAGACAGAAGGACACTACAACTCCAAGAGTGTGATGTCACTATGGTATTAAAAAACGAGCGCAAACACGAGGACGCCGACTGCCTTTAGCTGAACAGAACAGCACGGATGAAATTTCAACCCTCATTGAGTTAGGTGACATTACAGCTGAACAAAGGGAAGATCCAGCATTATAACAAACCATTGAGGCCTTGGAGAAAGGAGAATCGACCAACGGAGAGTTTCAGCTTATAAACGGTACATTGTATAAGAGCAACTATGTGCCACTGGGCCCCAAATGGCTACTGATTGTTCCAGCTCATCTCTGGCCAGCTATTCTCATTTACACGATTCTTCAATTATCTGGGATTCGTGAAGACCGTAGACAGAATCGGAAGCAGGTATTATGGCAAGGACTCTTCCGATCTTTCAAACACTATGAGAGTCACTGTAAAGAGTGGCAGGTACCGAAACATGTGCTGCAGTTACCTCCTGGTCATCTGGTACCAATTCCACATGCAGTAGTTCCATTCGACCTTTTAGGTAGGTTCCCGAAGGCTCCAGAGATCTCAAAATTCCTAGTAGAAGACATTAATTTGGAGCGTGGTGCAACACATGTGATGAAATCTGATCGAGGAAAGGTATTCATGTCAAACCTAGTATCAGAGGTAATGTCACTTTGCGACAATGTCCACAGAATCGCAACTGCCTACCATGCTCAGACAAATGGTCGTACAGAACGTTTTAACAACACATTAGCTGTATGAATTACACCGCACTGACAATTTGTTATTGACTGCCATTAACAGAAACAGTAATATTACTTTAATGTTGTTTTCACATTTGTATTACAAAGTTCACAACCACGTCTGGTGACTAGTAAATATGAAAGTAACAGTATTAAAAACGGAAGCGTCTCAGTTTGTATTATGCCATTCCACTGTTATTCCCTACTAGCCGCTTGTAGCGGTAGTATCAGAGTTTCGCGACTGTTTGCGATACTGTGGTTTTACTTACAAGGTTACATTTTATATGTGATAATACAAACTACATTCTCCTTATCAATAAATTTAAATTCTCTGATGCTCATTATCCTTACGTCTCCTACGCCTTCTTACGAGAAAAGCACCGAATTCATTAATATAGACTTCTCCATTATTAAAAGTACGGCTGGAGTTATTATATCACGACCAGTACACTTTGTCACCAATATGAGCTAGAGCTCCTACATGAACAATGGCTAGAGTGAGCCATCAATTTCCTTAATTTTACCTGTACCTTTTTGGCCCACTTTAGGTTACGGTAGTGACACTAAAAGTGGGTCTTTGCGATCGTCTATTGACAGCTCGAAATTTAAATGAAAATAACGGCTTAAATATTCACCTGACACGAAAATTGAATAACCGAATTTGTAGAGGAGAAAATTCTCTACAACTTTGCTCTCTTATTCTTTTTTTTCATATCTCATAGCGTTTCAAAGATATTTTCAAAAATAACGGCGATTTTGAGATATATGTCTGTCTGTCTGTTCGTCTGTCCGTAACATGTTCCCTGTTTTTAAGACGAACCGTTCAACCGATCAGCACCAAATTTTACAGACATGATTGTAGGCCGCCAGAGACCAGAATTTTTCGGACAAGAAATACGGTAGTAATACCAATAAAAGCCATTTGTAATATAATTGTAATTGTAAACGAACCGTTCATCTGACACAGAAATAGAATAACCTAATTGAAAGAGGAGAAAATTCTCTACAACTTAGCTCCCTTACGTTTTTTTTTTTCATATCTCGTATCGTTTGGGACATATTTGCAAAAATAACGGAGATTTGATACCCTCCATTGAATTAACGAAAACCAGCCGTTCGGAGATATCACGTGACATTCCTCGCCAAGAACTCTCTCTGGCATACGCCATCCATCTTGCGTTGCGTATTTGACGATTTTCTTATTGTAACTTACACGTTGTCATTTCAAAGCAGTGGCCCACTGAGGAATTAACAAAAATACATCGTTCTTCGTACGATAAATGATAATCTAGTCTCTACAAATGCCATATTAGCATCAGTTAAGAACGGCCATCAATAGTATGAGATTAAAGGACTTATCTTTTGATTGATAGATGTAGCGTAGTGGGCAAGGCGTTGGGCTATAACTCTCAAGGTCGATGGTTCGGAACCCGCCACTAACTAGCTTTTTCCTAAAAGGGTTTCAGACACTATTATTAATTAATTGATTATTATTTAGATTGTTATTTTGGTCCAAAATGTTTGCAAAAACTTATAAAATTACAAATCTAAAATAGGCTATAAAACACGTCAGTGCGATTTTTTCTCTACAATAAAATTGCAAGTCGTTCTACAAAGAACAGAAAAAGTGCACTTCTGGTAATAAAACGCTGTCATACTATAAATTAGAGCTAATGCTGTAAGAAGTATCCTGGAGCTTAGTCAGTTAATAAATTTGCTATGTTGTATCTGAGGGAGCTAGCAAATATCTGTCATATGCAAGGATTTTTAGATAAAAAATTTCAGGAAGTTTCCGACAAGAACTGTTATTAAGATATAAAGTATCCTAATTGGATTTCAGTGTAGATAATAAAATGAATAAATACTATTGTAGAGAGTACTAGACAGTCTAATACTAAATACTTACCTAATAAAAATTTACGAAAAAAGGATATAAATTTTTTTGTGCGTTTGACTTTACGCAAGAAGTTGTTTGACATGTCTTACTCGTTAAGCTCGGACTGATTCACGCCTCCGCAGCATCTCATTATCGATGTGCCAGGTTTACAATTCCGTGTGCAGAACGATCCACCGACCCGTAACGTCACCGCGCCCTTGAGATGCTCATTTGTCTTGACGCCACCGTGGGGAACAATCAGTGCCTCAGCAAAACCCGAAACCTTACGAGAGAGATATTTCCAGAACAAAGCAGCGGGTTCATCGTCCTCAGCTGTCGTCTTACGTGACGTTGCTATAGCGCTTGCTGGTGTTTCCGTTGAATAACTCCATCGTCGCGGTGAAGTGGCCGAGCGATTGTACTGGAACAGCTGAACCTATTCAAAATTAAAGTTCTTCAACTTAATCATGTTCGACTTCGATCCTAGGCATTCCAATAAACTCGAAGTATAATTGAAGTGTCAGTTTCAATTAAAGAAAAAAGGTATGTAAATGTCGCTTGCTATGACCTTGTGCAAGATAAGGAAAAACAAAGCTATTTAACAGAAGTGTAAAGTTCGAAGTTTGTATATTCTCTCGTAGAATTACACTACTACACCAACAAACTTCTAGGGGATGTGGGAGGTGTCTTGAGGAAGAAAATGAGCATACAAACACATGCCCAGAAACGTCATCCAATGACGCTACAGAGCGTCGAAGTTGCTGGAGGGGATGTCTAGCGGCAGGAGCTGGTTCCTGTAACTTGGACTCTCCGTAGCGTCGTTGAATAGCGTTTTCGGGCATGGGTTTCCATGCTCATTTTGTTCCTCGAGTGTTCTGATACATCCATTACAAGTTTGTTGGTGTAATTATGAAACACACTGACGTATAAAACACACAACCGTCAGTCTTTGACTTCAATTTACTGGCGAAAGTATGCGCAGGATGAAATTTTGTGGGAGACATTTTTCATTGTCGGCAGGTGAGGAATCGCGAAGCGAATCCCGGCGGGGCGAATTTAGATTCACCCTGTATGTAAATCTTCTTTTTTTCTTATATATATTCTAGGAGATGGCAACGCAGGTCCTCCAACAGGATCTTCTCTGGCCGAGTGGCTCTCGACCCGCGACGACTTGTGGTTAGCTATATTATGTTTGGCTCCTTTGTCACCATACATAAAACATAAGAAACAACAAATACTTCTTTTAGGAATCACAACATAAATACTTTTAATATAATGTTATTAATAACAACATAAATAATCATTAATTTTACTTGCAAAACTGGGCTGTCGTAAGGCTGTAGCAGGGATGATATTTCGTCCCACTACACGGTCTATGGTGCCCTGCTGCGGAGCGCGCGGTTTCTTCCCGACGGAGGTTTAAGTCCTCTCTAGGGCACGGGTTTTGCTTCTGTGTTTAGCATAAGTTAATTTAAGTACGAAGTCGAAATAAACATTTCGACCGTTTTGGGATGTTGAAATAAACATAACGAAAAAGTTGAAAATTTGCGCTGGACCGGGATTGAAGCGGATTTCTCGCTTTGGTGCAGGAGTCGCCTTAACCAATGAGTAGGGACAGGAAAAATTCGTTTTAAGATAACGCGACGAATAACGGGAATTTGGCGGTTTTTAAGAAAATAGCACGAATTCATCGATTTTTTTTAATTATCGTGAAATCAGCGATTTTCAACGAAATTACGCAGTATCTGGATAAAAAATGTCGCAAATTTAATTATGTCAGTGATTTATTTAATGTAGAAATGTTCCATATCCAAATGTAGCATATATTTTTTTTTTATTTTGTAATGCATACTGTAATAAGACAGCGCCACACATTGTTAACGCGCATATAGTATAATTTCCGATCGATAACTGTCGGAAAGCTTATTTCTCTCTCTGTGTTTAGTTATGAAGATATTACGGTAATTTATATTGAGATGATTGTTTTCACATTTCGATGGATGTCTTCGCCGAAATGTTTGTAGCATTTTGAAACCGTTTTAGATTGTTTTCCGCGATCGAACACTGACCTGGCAGTTTGTAAATTCGGCTTATTGAACATGCGCAGCTTTGTTTAGCGGAACTGCGACTTCACAAGGTCTTTGAACAGCGTCAAAGTTTAGCAGTTTTGTCGTTACATTCTTTGACTGCGCTGTTATTGTTAGCCTTGATTGTTATTGTTACTGTTTCGCGGCAACTTGTATTACTATTTTCGGAGTTGATGTTAGATTTCTCTCAGGCTTATTATCACTGCAACTGGATTTAAACAAACACTTTCTTTTGTGGATGCTCATTTTATCATCTTCTGGACGTTGTCCATTTTAACCTTGTCGGTAAACTTTTATTTACGAAAGCGCCGGTGTAATGTGATCATGTTTGTAACGATCTTTGCATTCTCTTCGGAAAGTCAATCACATACAATGAGGAGAATAATATTTAGTGTGCTGACCCAAAATAAATAACCCTGTGAGACTTTAACTTTTCCCGGCGTAAGGAATGTTCAAACAACTTCCGGGTATGCTGCCGGGTGACGTCATCGACAACCGCCGATATTTCGGCAGGAGAACACCCTGCCATTCTCAAGGCACAACTGCACTTAAGGAAGCAATGTGCAAGCGTATTTAATACTTCGGTTTGCAAAGTGTAAACAAGGAAGATAACACACACAGTACAAGTCACAGCAGAGTCAACACAACCAAAGGCGACCAAACATCAAAAATATCGATAGTGACTTAATCAACAGGTGAGGCAGTATTAATTTTATCCCTCTGGTTTTTGACGAGAGACAGTGCCGGATTCCAAGCATTGTCGAGTTAACAAACCTTTTTCGACATGTGCTGACTTCCACTTACTTTTTATTCAATGGTCAGTACTATGAACAAACTGATGGAGTTGCAATGGGAAGCCCGTTGTCACCTATTGTGGCCAATTTGTTTATGGAGGATTTTGAGGAACGTGCTTTAGCGTCAGCGACTCTGAAACCTGCGTGTTTTCTCAGATATGTAGACGACACTTTTGTTGTTTGGCCTCATGGTAGTGAGAATTTAAATGGTTTTTTGGAACACCTAAATTCAATCCATCCGAATATTCAGTTCACAATGGAGGTGGAACAGAATGGCTGCCTTCCTTTCCTTGATGTGTTGGTCAGAAAGAAGGTTGATGGTACATTGAGACATTCTGTTTATAGGAAGCCTACTCACACAGATTTGTATCTGCGAGCTGATAGTTGTCACCATCCAGCTCAGCGTGAAGGAGTACTTCGTACTTTGGTTCACAGGGCACATATCATTTCAGACCCTGAAAGTTTGTCCCATCTCGAGGTGACCTTTCGTCAGAATGGTTATAGTGAGAGACAGATAAAACGTGCATTGCGCTATCAGCCTTCTGTGCAACGGGTGAGTGACGGTAGTAATGAAGTGGCACCTAAATCTATGGCCTTTTTGGCTTACGCAGGAAGTATTTCCAACAAGATTGGTCGTTTTTTACGGAAATATGATGTGAAATGTGTTTTTCGACCACCTTCTAAGATAAAGGCCCTGTTGGGGTCCGTAAAGGATGATCTTGGTTTGCGTAAGGCAGGTGTATATCGTATTCCTTGCAGTTCTGGCATGTCATATATTGGTCAGACAATCAGGACTGTGGAAGACCGGTGTATTGAACATAAACGTTACACGCGCTTACAACAGCCCAACAAATCCGCTGTTGCAGAACACTGTCTTGACACCGGTCATCCTATGGAATACAACAACACGGAGATCCTGGCATGCACCTCCACCTATTGGGATAGTGTTATTAAGGAAGCTGTTGAAATTAAACTAGCAAGCGACCTTATAAACAGAGATGGTGGTTTTTGTTTAAATTCTGCTTGGAATCCGGCACTGTCTCTCGTCAAAAAACAGAGGGATAAAATTAATACTGCCTCACCTGTTGATTAAGTCACTATCGATATTTTTGATGTTTGGTCCCCTCTGGTTGTGTTGACTCTGCTGTGACTTGTACTGTGTGTGTTATCTTCCTTGTTTACACTTTGCAAACCGAGGTATTAAATACGCTTGCACATTGCTTCCTTAAGTGCAGTTGTGCCTTGAGAATGGCAGGGTGTTCTCCTGCCGAAATATCGGCGGTTGTCGACGACGTCACCCGGCAGCATTCCCGTAAGTTGTTTGAATAAATAACCCTGTTCGTGCTGTACTCTCGACAGGTTGTTTGTCATATCAGTCAATTATTCTCGAAAACGAACATTTCGTTGCCAACATTACGGCAACGCCGCCGCGGCTGTACGTAGAATTTCTTTTGTTTGTAGATGGATTTGTGTTTTTTTTTACGCCACTTGTCCAGATATTTGTAAAAATGGCATTTATTAAGGGAGTTGGGCGCAACAAAAGAACGCCCAGCAGAAGGGGGGGCGGGGGGGGGGGGGCATTGAAAAACACCAGAAAGTGCAGAGCATAAATGAGTCTTACTATTTACAAAAAAAGGGGGAACTGTAAAATAATTTTTTCCCCGTATTACTCAGGGGAAACAAAATTTAAAACTCAAACTTATACCGGAACGTATATTATGATCTTACTGTCAAAGCCAGATGTGACTAAACATTAAAAAAATCTACGAAAATTCATATTTGTCACATTTTAACCTCGAGTTAAATACCTTTTCTACATATTTAAAAATATTTTGTTCCTGAGAAATACTTTAAAAAATTTAATAGTTTTTTCCTATTTTAATATAAAAATTTCTCTTGTAGCAAAGACTATTTATTTACAATACCACTGCAAAGGCAAAGACTTTTATTTACATTAAAATATATTCTTCTATTTTTCAATATTGGTATTCTCTAAAAAATTACGACAAAATAACACAAATATTTAAGTCCGCAAAAAAAAAAAAAAAAAAAAAAAAAAAAAGAGGTTTGTTGACCTGAAAAAAAGGGATAACTTGCTGTATACAATCATTGGCAATTTTTTCACAGTATTTAAAATACTTTGCTTATAAAAAGAAATTTAGACACATATTTGCATCAATATATTTTGTTGAAATTATTTTTTCAACATCTATATCAAATTTGAACCACCATATCTTATGAATAGTATAATTTTCAACATACCATTGAAAAATTATTAAATGTTGCAAAAATATATCACTGAAAATGGAAAAGATTACTAGAAAATAACACCGCTAAATAACACCAACAAGTGCAAAAATAACATCGAATTTGGCCATAAAATAACACCGATTTTTTCCTGTCTCTACCAATGAGGCTATCCAGGCACGCTTCCCCTCCAACCAAAAATCTCAACTTCCAACCCCCTGCCCATTGCTACACTTTGTCGCAGTCTACAGGGTGGTTGGAAATTCCGAAATTCCCGTTACAAAATTCTAGGACTTGTAGAGGGTAGTGAATAAATAACATTTCGAATGGAAATGTATGCCCGGAAACGTATCGTTTCCGTTCTACGACAGTTTCAATTGAGATGTGTACTCGTCAACGTCTGCTTAGGGACAGAGTTATGGTAGCTGCACAAGACATTGAAGAGATGCCAGGTGGGATGGTGGGAGTGTACCAGAACATACATCGGAGATACAATGTGTGTAACGACGTTGGTGGTCACCACACGGAGCCGCTGTTGTATTGCATCAGTACGTTGCAGCTGCTGCTATAGATGCTGGACTCTTCTTGTTGTCGACTAATGTAAGCGATAAGATGTAAATTGTAATTAAAAAAGCATAACTAATAACGGAACGATTCGGAATTATTTTAAAACTGATTGCAACAATTGTACTGGGTCGCGCCTAATTAAATTCCTCGAGTAGGAGTGGATGAGATAATCATCTGAATTGAAACCGTCGTAGAACGTAAACGATACTTTTCTGTTTATGGGTCTGTATTCAAAATGTTATATAGGGTAAGGTGGTACAATTTCGATCATTTCAGACAAATGTAATTGTAACTGCAGATATATTGAGAAAAGAAATAATTTTAACTATCGCACTTGTTCTTGAATGTTTAATGAATGTGTAACACAAATATTAGACAATTACAAATGTTGGTGTGAACACAAAAAAAGGTTACAGAATTGCGAAAAATCGATAGGAAATGTACCACACTAGGTACAATTATGATCACTTCCTCGTACAATTTTGATGACTGACTTTTTCCAGATAAAAAGCACTTTTTCCTTCGGGCACCAGCGCATACTTCGCGGAACCAAACGTTGCACAATAATGAATTTACAACCGTGTGGAAACTAGAAAATTTATAACAGCGCGGTCGACGAAGTAGCTCCACGTCTATCTTAACAGGAAGAAATTCATATCTCCGTAGCACAAAGTAGTGTACTCTTGGAAAAGACAGGATCAGCTGTAGAAACATGTTACACTACAACGACAAACAAAGGCAAGTGCTACGAGTGAAAAATGGCGCGAAAACTTATGTTTGTTCAAATGTTTGTATAGTTTATGGGACTGAACTACGGGGTCATCAGTCCCTAAACTTACAAACTTCTTATGAACTACTTACGAACTAGGACGGCACAAATATCCATGCCCGAGGGGGGATTCGAACGCCCGACCGTAGTGGCCGTGCTGACCGTGACTGGAGCGCCTCAGTCCCCTCGGCCACCGCGGCTGGCGAAAACTTATGTTGATCGGAATTGTACCTATATCGAATTTGTACCAACTTACCCTAATCAAACCCCTCTGAAAGTTGTAGAGATTTATATCGGACATTTCCGCCCACCCTAAATACTGGATTCCCGCTAGGGATCGATCGTTTGAATGCGTCCGCAATAAAATTGTCATTTCATATTGTGGGCATATCCACAATTACAGAATGTGGTGTCTACTCTTTTCGGACATGTCAGAAAATAAGACACACCATATCAGTATTGTGTTATGGTCTTCAGTCCGGAGACTGGTTTGATGCAGCTCTCCACCCTACTCTATCCTGAGCAAGCCTTTTCATCTCCTCATAAGAACGGCAACCCACATCTATTTGAATCTGCTTACTATACGCATATCTTGGTCTCCCTCTGCGATTTTTACCCCACACACTTCCCTCCAATGCTAAATTTACGATTCCCTGATGTCTAAGAATGTGTCCTACCAAGCGATCCCTTCTTTTAGTCAGGGTATGCCAAAAATTCCTTTTCTCACCAATTCTGTTCAGTACCTCTTCATTAGTTATGCGATCTACCCACCTAATCTTCAGCATTCTTCTGTAGCACCACATTTCAAAAGCCTCTATTCTCTTCCTGTCCGCACCGCTTATCGTCCATGTTTCACTCCCATACAAGGCAACACTCCACACAAATGCCTTCAGAAGAGACTTCCTTACACTTAAATTAATATTCGATGTTAGCAAATTTCTCTTTTTCAGAAATGCTTTTCTTCCCATTGCCATTCTGCATTTTGTATCCTCTGTACTACGACCATCGCATGTTATTTTACTATCCAAGTAACAAAACTCATCTACCACCTTCATTGTTTCGTTACCTAATCTAATTCCTTCAGCATCGCCTGATTTTCTAAGACCGCATTCCATTATTTTTGTTTTGCTCTTGTTAATATTCATTTTATACGCTCTCTTCAACACACTGTCCATTCCATTCAACTGCTCTTCCAGGTCCTTTGCTGTCTCTGATAGAATTACAATGTCATCAGCAAAACGCAATGTTTTTATTTCTTCGCCCTGAATTTTAATCCCTATTCCAAATTTTTCCTTGCTTTCCTTCACCGCTTGCTCGATGTACAAATTGAATAACATCGGAGAAAGGCTACAACCCTGTCTTACTCCCTTCCCAACTGATGCTTCCCTTTCATGCCCTTCGAGTTTAATAACTGCGGTCTGGCTTTTGTACAAGTTGTAAATAACTCTCCTTTCCCTATATTTCACCCCTGCTGACTTCAGAATTTGAAAGAGTGTATTCCAGTCAACATTGTCAAAAGCTTTCTCCAAATCTACAAAAGCTAAAAATGTAGGTTTGCCTTTCCTTAATCTATCTTCTAAGATAAGACGTAAAGTGAGTATTGCCTCCCGGGTTCCTACGTTCCTCCTGAATCCAAACTGATCTTCCCCGAGGTCAGTTTCTACCAGTTTTTCCATTCTCCTGTAGATAATTCGTGTTAAAATTTTGCAACCATGACTTATCAAACTGATGGTTCTGTAATTTTCACACCTGTCTGCGCCTGATTTCTTTGGAATGGGGATTATTACATTTTTCTTAAAGTCTGAGGGTATTTCGCATGTCTCATACATCCTAAACACCAGTTCAAATAGTCTTGTCATGGCTGGCTTTCCCAGAGACTTTAATAGCTCTGCGGGTATGTCATCTACTCCTGGGGCCTTGTTCCGACCTAGGTCTTTCAAGGCTCTGTCAAATTCATCTCTCAGTATACTATCTCCTATTTCATCTTCATCTACTTCCTCTTCCCTTCCCACAACATCGTCTCTAAGTTCATTTCCTTTGTAGAGCTGCTCTATGTACTCTTTCCACCTTTCAGCTTTCCCTTCTTTGCTGAGAACTGGTTTCCCATCCGAGTTCTTGATATTCGTAGAGCTGCCATTCCTGTCCCCAAAAGTCTCCTTTATTTTTCTGTAGGCGGTATCTACTTTTCCCCTTCTTATACATTCTTCTACGGATTTGCATTTGGCTTCTAGCCACTCCTGCTTAGCCATTTTGCACTTCCTGTCAATCTCATTTTTTAGTCGTCTGTACTCCATTTTGCCTGTTTCATTTACTGCATTTTTATATTTTCTCCTTTCATCTATTAAATTTAGTATTTCCTGTGATATCCAAGGCTTTTTTGTTGGTCTTGCCTTCCTACCTATTTTGTCCTCTGCTGCCTTCACTATTTCGTCTCTCAATGCTACCCATTCCTCTTCTACTGTTTTATTTCCCCCTGTTTCTGTCAATTGTTGCCTAAATCTCCCTCTGAAATTCTCCAGAACTTCACTTTCCTTCAATTTATCTAAGTCCCATATCCTTATTTTCCTACCTTTCTGCAGTTTTTTTCAGTTTCAGCCTACAGTTCATGACTAACAAGTTATGGTCAGAGTCTATATCTGCCCCTGGGTATGTCTTGCAGTTTAGGACCTGGTTCCGGAATCTATGTCTTACCATTATAAAATCTATCTGATACCTTCCTGTGTCTCCTGGTCTCTTACACGTATACAACCTTCTTTTGTGATTCTTAAACCACGTGTTTGTTACGATTAAATCATGTTCCGTGCAAAATTCTACCAGGCGACTTCCTCTTTCATTCCTTTTGCCCAGACCATATTCACCTACTATCTTCCCTTCCCTTCCTTGTCCTACTACCGAATTCCAGTCCCCCATAACAATTAAGTTTTCCTCTCCCTTAATTGTCTGAATAATTTCCTCTAGCTCCTCATATATTTCTTCGATCTCCTCATCATCGGCAGAGCTAGTTGGCATATAAACCTGTACTACTGTTGTCGGTGTTGGCTTCGTATCTATCTTGACAATGATAATGCGATCACTGTGCTGTTCATAGTAGTTTACCCGCATTCCTATTATCTTATTCATTATCAGTCCTACTCCTGTGATACCCCCAATTGATTTTGTATTTATAATCCTGTACTCACCTGACCAGAAATCCTGTTCATCCTGCCACCGAACTTCACTAATCCCCACTATATCTAACTTCAACCTATCCATTTCCCTTTTTAAATTTTCTAATTTTCCTACCCGATTAAGGGATCTAATATTCCACGCTCCGATCCGTAGAATGCCAGTATTGTCTTTCCTGATGACAACATCCTCCTGAGTAGTCCCCGTCCGGAGATCCGAATGGGGGACTATTTTACCTCCGGAATATTTTACCCGAGAGGATGCCATCATCATATGTTCATACAGTGGAGCTGCATGTCCTCGGGAAAAGTAACGGCTGTAGTTTCCCCTTGCTTTCAGCCGTTCGCAGTAGCTGTGTGGCAAAGCCACATTAGCTTATGTTACAAGGCCAGCTCAGTCAATCATACAGACTGTTGCCCCTGTAACTACTGAAAAGGCTGCTGCCCCTCGTCAGGAACCACACGTTTGTCTGGCCTCTCCACAGATACCCCTTCGCTGTGGTTGCACCTACGGTACGGCTATCTGCATCGTTGAGGCACGCAAGCCACCCCACCTCGGCAATGTCTGTGGTTCATGGGGGTGGTATCAGTATATCATAACCATAATTGTTAATTTAAGTAGTTTGTAAGCCTAGGGAGTAATAACCAAAGTAGTTAAGTCCCTTATATTGACAAACATTTGAACATAT
Organism: Locusta migratoria; assembly: GCA_026315105.1. NCBI lineage: Eukaryota > Metazoa > Arthropoda > Insecta > Orthoptera > Acrididae > Locusta > Locusta migratoria. The sequence continues at coordinate 82,532,503 of CM048751.1, read as the reverse complement.
TTTTCTCATCGTTCTTGACGTTGCCTTTTTTGCCGATTTAGTTTGCAACTGTGTGTGTAGATCATCGGCTGCTGAAATGCGTTCCGGCCTTAATACACGAGTTGAGTGTCCCAACATTTCCCGCGAGACGGAACTCGATTTCTCTGGTGATGGCTACGAAAAACTGGTGGCGAGAGGCTCTGGGATTGGGCGGCTGCATTCAGCGCACGTATGAGGGTTCCCGGCGATGGAGCCGGCAGGCGGCTGTGCATTTGCAGGCGTCGCAGGGGGACGAGAGACAGAAAGAGGCCTCCACCTGGCGGCTGCAGTTATCAGCGCGCGGCGGAGGGTGCCGGCGACCGCTGCATGCAGATGGCCGAGGGTCGCCGACACACTAGCCCGCCCTACACTACGCTACACTACACTACACTCCAGCGCCGGAGAATATTGGAACACGTCGCACAGGGAAGAGTCTCCTTTTGAGCTAGAGGAGGCTACTCCAGTGCACGCAGGACCACAGTGTCCTATTCTTCGTCGGATTACTTTCTTTGTGCTGAGTTATACAGACAGCAAAAATCTTGCAAAACTATAATCACTTATATCTCGACGAGAGCTTTCTTACTTTCGTGTAAATTTAATACAGCTACGTTTCTTAACGACAGTAGTTAAGTCCAAAGAAACAACTCAAATGTTCAAATGTTTGTTAAGCTTAAGGGACTTCGGGGTCATCAGTCACTAAACTTACGAACTACTTATGAACTACCTACAACTAAGGACGGCACAAATATCAATGCCCGAGGGGGGATTGCAACCCCCGACCGTAGTGGCCGTGCAGACCGTGACTGAAGCGCCTCAGTCCCCTCGGCTACCGCGGCCGGCGGGAGAAACAACTGTCATATTATCTTTGTATACAGGGTGGGCCATTAACCCGCGGTCGCTCGCGTGTATTGTTGTCACGCGATAACTCCGGTGTTAGATTTTTTCTAAGAATGAGATCGTGCACCTTTTCATCTCTTTGTGCCACAAAAAGACACGTTTATAAATGAATCATTCCTTGGTTATTATCAAAGCATTATAAATTAATATAAACATGGTATGGAAAATGTCAATTGACGAATGTGTGGATGTTTGCAAGAAGAGCTATAGTACCGACGCACTTACAACGATAGACGAAATGTTAGAACCATTCTGCGGAAGTTTCAAATTCAGGCAGAAAATAGCAAACAAGCCTGCAAAATATGGGTTCAAGGTACATGCGCTTTGTGATGCCACCAGAACCTTTTATACTCTACCTATTGAAGTACACGCAGGCAAACAGCCTTCTGGGCCATATCAAGTAGCAAATGATGCAGCAGATCATTTGGTGTTACGATTGATTAGACCGATTGACCAAACAGGCAGAAACGTGACGATGGACAATTATTTCACATCTATACCACTGGGTAACAAAATGTATGCCAACCACAGCATCACATTAGTAGATACTCTACGGAAGAATAAAAGAAAAATTCCACCGGAATTTCTGGACGTAAAATGTAGGCAACTGAACAGCAGCATTTGGAGATAACCAAGCAACAACTGCTTCATTTACTCATACGTCTCTGAAAAATAAACAGAAAAAGAACGTTCTAATGTTATCCACCGTGCACAGCGACGATTCTGTATACGCTGACAGAGGCGAAGCTAACAAACTTGAAGAAATTACACTCCACAATCTCAAAAAAGTAGGTGTAGATGTTGTCGACCGAAATTAGAATATTGCTTTTCAAGAAGAAACCGCTGGCCCCTTACACTGTTTTTTAGTTTTATATACTTCCATATCCGACAGACAATGTCACGTACTCTGCATAAACAATTGCTTCATTCAATTCGCAAAACTCAATTAGAATATCTACTTTGCTCATAAAAGACGTAACATGTGCTGAACAGTTTCAGGAGAAAACAAACGAACACAGCTGCATGTTACAAGCACAAGAAACAGACTAAAAGTGAAGCAAGGCGGTTTTCCACGGAAGGAGAAATAATTGTTACGGTAAGACTCCCGTGCTGGAGAAAATCTAACACTGCCCACCACTTCAAATAATATCACAACTAACAAGCTATTATTGAAATTCGATTGTCGAGTCACAGATTAATTTAATCACGAGATATGAAAGAATGCATATCTAGATGGTCAGTTCATTAGCTTTGAAATGTGATGGAATATTCAACTAAGATCGTAAATGTTAGATTTTTTCTAACAACGCGAGTGATCACGGGTTAATAGTGACCGGGCCAAATATCTCGCGAAATAAGCATCAAACGAAAAAACTGCAAAGAACAGAACTTTTCTAGTTGGGGAAACAGATGGCGCTATGGTTGGCCCGCTAGATGCGCTCCCATACGTGAAACGGATATCAACTGCATTTTAAAAAAATAGGTAATCCCGTTTTTATTACATATTTGTCTAGTGCGAAAATAAATATGAATGCTTTATTTGGAACACTTTTGTCGCTTTGTGAGAGATGGCGCTGTAATAGTCACAAGCATACAAGTACATGGTATCGCGTAACATTTCGCCAGTGCGGACGGTATTTGCTTCGTGATACATCACTCGTGTTAAAATGGACCCAGGGCCGGCCAGTCCATATAGGCAAGCTAGGCAATTGTCTGGGGCGTTCGAATTTTGGGGGCAAGAGTCAAGATGCAAGTCAATGTTACATGCATTCTCTTTGACTCTTCAGAATTTTGCTAGTAAGCATTTAATGAATAGATGAGTGGCAGATTGAAACTAATCATCCCGTGATCAAAGCTGGCGATACTGCATTAAATTTAGTGGACGAGAGATTTAATTCGATTAACAACCTAAATAGTGTATTTGGCTATCTGTACGTCGTACATGATGTAGAAAATAAAACTACCAAAGCTGCTCTTGAAGAATGTTTTAATCTGGAAGAGTCTCTAACTCACAAAGACTCTAAAGATATTGATGCTACTGAGCTATGCAATAAATTACAATCCATTGCTAACAGCATAGCCAATAACTCAGAGCCACAGGACGTTCTGAGTTATTTTTGTAAAAATTGGACTGATAGTCATTATACCTAATTTAGTTACTGCACTAAGAGTGTTGCTTACTCTGTCTGTGATTGTAGCCAGCTGTGAACGTAACTTCTCGAAATTAAAACTATAAAAACATATCAGCGATCCACAATGACTCAATAAATACTTGTGGGGTTGGCAATTTTATCAACTGAACGAGAAACAGCAGACACAATTCATTTAAAGGAGATCGTCTCAGATTTTGCAAAAGCCAGGGCAAGAAAAATGAAATTTGTGTGACTCTTTGTATAATGAAGCTTACAATTGTATCAATTATTGTAAACTATCAACCATCATTTTTAAAAGACAAAATGTAAAAACGATGAAAAGTAACATTGTTGTATAAAAGAGTACGATGTATCCCATTTAATGGAGAAATATGGCCGGCCGCGGTGGCCGAGGGGACTGAGGCGCTCCAGTCATGGTCTGCACGGCCACTACGGTCGGGGGTTCGAATCCCCCCTCGGGCATGGATATTTGTGCCGTCCTTAGTTCAAGTAGTTTGTAAGTTTAGGGACTGATAACCCCGTAGTTAAGTCCCATAGACTCTACAAACATTTGAACATTTTTTTTGGAGAAATATGTTTACGTACTGTATATGTTGTGTTTATGTATTTAAATAAAAAACATGCGCTATGTATTTTACATTGATGATTTATTGCGATGTTATTAAATGAGGCGCCATTAAAATAATTTACCTAGAGCGCCGAATTTATTCTGGCCGGCCCTGAATGTACCGTTTACCAATCGCAGAAAAGGTCTATATGGTACTTATGTATGGCTATTGCGATCAAAATGCCCAACGTGCCTGTGCTATGTATGACGATCGTTATCCTGGAAGACATCATCCAAGTGTCCTGACTTTTCGTCGGATAGTTACGTCATTTAAAGAGACAGGAAGTGTTCAGCCACAAGTGAAACGTCAACCACGACCTGAAAGAAATGAAGATGCCCAAGTAAGTGTTTTAGCTGAAGTTGCGGCTAATCCGCACGTCAGTAACACACAAACTGAGCGAGAATCGGGCATCTAAAAAACTTCGATGTTGAGAATTCTACAGCAACATAAATTTCACCCGTACCATATTTATATGCATCAGGATTTGCATGGCGAAGATTTTGAAAGTCGTGTACAGTTTTACCACTGAGCATAAAATAAATTACGGGACATTAACAGTTTTTTTTCACGCGCGCTGTTTACTGACGAAGCGTCATTCACTAACAGAGGTAACGTAAACCGGCATAATATGCACTATTGGGCAACGGAAAGTCCACGATGGCTGCGACAAGTGGAAAATCAGCGACCTTGGCGGGTTAATGTATGGGTCGGCATTATGGGAGGAAGGACGATTGGCCCCTATTTCATCGATGGCAATGACAATAGTGCAAAGTATGCCGATTTCTTACATAATGTACTACCGATTTTACTAGAAGATGTTTCACTGCAACTTTTTGTTATCGTGTTTCACCGACAACGCCTGAAAACATGTGTCAGCGCATTGTCAATGCATGTGAGAACAATAATGAAGTCGAATTACGCGCTTTTGAGAGAAATTTCTTTACGCTTATTGCAAAATGCATTGAAGTTGAAGGACATAATTTTGAGCATTTATTGAAGTCATGAAGTAATAATCGGTAATCATGCAGTAACAGCATGCGTTTCCATAATGTATGATAATTTCACAAAAGTACATGTATCACATTGGAACACCTGAAATAAAGTTCAAACATACCTACATTCTATGTTTTAATTTACCTACTGTTCGTCTAATATGTTTGTGAATATTACAGCGCCATCACAGAGCGACAAAAGTGTTCCAGATAAAACATTCATATTTATTTACGTACTAGACGAATATGTAATAAAAATTGCAGTTGATATCCATTTGACCTTTGGCAGCCTCATCTAGCGGGCCAACCGTAGCGCCATCTGTTTTCCTCTTCAAGCTAGAAAGTTTTGTTCTGTGTAGTTTTTTAGTTTCATGCTTATTTAGTGAGATATTTGGTCCGGCCACTATCAATGGACCACCCTGTATAAAGCAGAGTGTCCATATGGTTGTATGTTTATTTGTGTGTACGTATTGTATACAAATTTACAGTTTTTTCAATGTTAATGATATTTTGTTAAAATGTTCAAATGTTTGTTAAGCTTATGGGACTTAACTACGGGGTTATTAGTCCATAAACTTACAAACTACTTATGAACTACCTACAACTAAGGACGGCACAAATATCCATGCCCGAGTGGGGATTCGAACCCCCGACCGTAGTGGCCGTGCAGACCGTGACTGGAGCGCCTCAGTCCCCTCGGCCACCGCGGCCGGCATGAAATTTTGCCCACGTAATCTTCAATCTATGAGGATGGTCGCCGTAAGTATTAGGATCATGTACAACACATTGTTCACGAGATATGACGTCATAAACTATGAGATGCGCGAAAAAGTACTGCATGACAGTGTTGCACCTTTCCACATAAACCACTGGACCTATCTCAATCAAATTTTGTTCACATATTCCTTACCTTCTGACACCAATTCTGTAATGGTAGGAACGTTATATTGCATATGGTTCAGGAGATAAAACGTCATAAACAATAGGAGTTGCAAGAAACTGCCACATAATCCAACGAGATTTTATTCACACATTGCACGAGAATGGTAGTACTACACGACTTGCGACCAACTTTGAACATAATTTTTAAAGCTTTTTCTCCTGACAAGCACATCAAAATATTGAAAGGAAAAGTAGTTTCGCACTTACTACTTTCCGCTGTTCATGAAGCAAAATTATGGCATTCGTCACGACGTTACAGATTGTATTTTCTACACTACAAATTGGAGTCGCAAGAAATTTTACAGATAGTATACACACACAGCTGAATGTAATTTCGAAATTGTATCACAGTATGACACATAGTTCATGAGATATAAGGACATAAACAACAGGTTTCACGGAAAACTGCTTCGTCATCCATTAATCTATTAGTTCTTTACAACTAACTCTGATCGCAACGGATTTTGTCGACATACAACACTTACACAAATCAATATATACCTGAAAATTATACACTTGTATAACATATAATTCAATAAATGTAAGAGCGTATGAATTTTATATTTTGACTACTATATTTCTTTGTTTGGATACTGCACATATAATTTTGTACATTAAGCAAGCAGCGTTATTTCTTATACATTCTCTGATAAATATGTCTTTTTTTCAGAAAAAAGATGGACAAATAGAGGATGGCTAGGAGAAGTACTAACTCAAGGCAGAAATAAACAAATACACCTGCAACGCCTAGTTTTCATCTAGTTCTCTATATCCCCTAGTGTGTCCCACTGTCTCCATGAAAACGAAGATTTTTTTCCGTTTAGTAAAAACAACGAAAACAGATTAATTACTGTTCGATACTGATGGAGCATCAATGGACAAAATTCAAGAACATTTTTCAATTTTCTTTTGACAGGTATATAGCCAGTAAATATGATAGAGATGGCCGGCCGCGGTGGCCGAGGGAACTGAGGCGCTTCAGTCACGGTCTGCACGGCCACTACGGTCGGGGGTTCGAATCCCCCCTCGGGCATGGATATTTGTGCCGTCCTTAGTCTTAGCTAGTTCATAAGTAGTTTGTAAGCTTAGGGACTGATGACCCCGTAGTTAAGTCCCATAAGTTCTACAAACATTTGAACATTTTTGTTAGAGATGAGAAAGATCCACCATGATACATCAATTACAACAAAGAAAGCTATCCTGCAATTTGAAAAGTAACGAAAGTTAGACTAAGTGCAAGGCGAGCAATGTGTGATACTTTCAAAGAATTTGAGACTAAAGTCTCTGTACTAAGGTGATCTAAGATAGAATATCTAAGAAGTCCTTTGGATGTTTTATGAATTTGGTTTCACAGAAGGAAGCATTTTTTCCCAATATGGGACTAAAATGTGAAGGTCACCAGTTCCTAAACTTATACACTACTAAAACTAATGTTAAGGACGAAAGGCACGTACTCATGGTCAAGTAGGACACGAACCTCCGGCAAGAGCGGCCGCAGTATCGGTCAAAAGATATGTAATTTAATGTAGTCAAACAGATTCAGTTGAAGGTCATGGAATCGAGTTGAAAAACGACAAGAAAGGTTGTAGATGAACGGCCGCATTACAATAAATTTTCAATGCGAATAACAGCATTACTGAAGACAAGAACACACACACACACACACACACACACACACACACACACACACACACACACAAGGGAGGAGTCCGCAGGAGTGACTGCGTAGATCCTGACATGTCTCCTAGAACCTGAAGGCTATTTCCGCGAAGCAAGTTTGTTAACACCCAATATTGAATTAAGAGTTATGAAGTATTTTTTAAACACATTTTCCTGGTGTGTTGTCTTCAACAGAATTGAAATGTGGACGCAAACTGTTCAGAAGACGAGAGAATAGACCTTCGTAATCTCTTTGGGTTTTCTGCCGGCTACTGAAATCTAGCTGATTCAATAATTCGACAGTACAACTGTCCGTCTTCTTCAGGAACCGACACTGCTGCTGAGTCCCGCTGAATACTGACGCTAAACCGAAGTTGTGCGTCCTAGCGGCGGCGGAGTGGCCGAGCGCATTGAGGCGTTATGTTCCGATGTGCGAGGGCGTTCCCCGTTGGGGGTTCGAATCCTCCCTCGTGCATGGATGTTTGTGTTGTCTCAAATTTAAGGTAGTTTGTAAGATTAGTGACTAATGATCCCGCAGTTAAGTCCCATAATCTTATATTGTCCATATTGGACTGTGGTAAAGAACTGCGACTGGTAATGACAATAAAAGTTCAAATAAAAACAATTATCTGCTTCAATCATTTTCGTTTCTCTCACAACACGTATTGAGAGTTTCCACTCTCATCTTAAGATGGAACAATGGTTTTTTGCGTACAATGATCCTGGCTGGATACTGTATCAATGTAAGCAAAAAAAAAAAAAAAAAAAAAAAAAAAAAAAAAAAAAAAAAAAAAAAAAAACCTTTGTTCCACCTGAAGATGAGAGTGTGTAAACTTTCGAAACGTGGCGTGGGAGAAATAAAAATAAGTGACTGACGCAGATAATTGTTTTTATTTGAATTTTACTTAAGTCCCATCAGCTTAACAAAAATTTAAACATTTTTCTGCGTTCTATGTAGGCGTCAGTCGCGTGCACGGCGCATGCGCCACCCGTCACAGTTACATATTTTTGACGACGTTACAGCGTTCAATGAATGAAATAAATCGCAATTTGCGATCAGTTATGACTTCACTGTACTAGGTTTAGATGGAATACCAAAGTGCGGCGAATGAAAATTTGTGAAATGTGAAATGATACATATGGAGTGGGAAAACCAGAACAGAAGAGAATCTAAGCATTTGACATGCCATGCTACAGTCTAATTTTGAGAATTGTGTACACTGACGAAATAATAAATAATGTCTGCATAGAATCGGCGAAGAAAGGGCCATACAGAAAACACAGCCGGCTGCGGTGGCTGAGGAGACTGAGGCGCTCCAGTCACGGTCTGCACTGCCACTACGGTCGGGGGTTCGAATCCCCCCTCGGGCATGGATATTTGTGCCGTCCTTAGGATTAGCTAGTTCATAAGTAGTGTGTAAGTTTAGGGACTGATGACCCCGTAGTTGGTTAAGTGCCATAAGCTATACAAACATTTTTTAGAAAACACTGACAAGGAAATGGGCTGTGAGATTTGTGAGGAGGTTACATGACTGCTGGGAGGGAGTGACTAAAAGTTGAGCGAACATAGTAAACTGTAACCCTACCGATAACCGTGACATACAACTGAAGGTTGACCTTTCAGCACTAACAACGTCATATCTTCAGCGTAACCTGTGTGGTTTGAGTTAGTTATCATCGAGTCAGAATGCTGACAGCTAGTTATTTTTTTAAAACACTATTGGAGAATGTCAACGACCATAACGAAATAATTTAAATCAGTCTTAAAGCATTATGGATCTCATTCACATTAATTGACTTGTAACAAATTAGATCTTTTGAAGATCATTATCAGGTTTATAAATAGATTTTGAAATTTGAAATTGGCTCAATATAAAAATAAGACCGACTGTTTGTATTGGAGGGATTGCAGCATATCAGTCACAAGTGCATGACATTAAAATCATTTGAAAATGAAATAGATGGATTGCACAAATTCCTTCAACTAATGCAGATAAAAAAGTATTACCATAAACAAAGGGACAAACTAGGAACTTTCCTTACGCACTTAGGTCACGAAATAGGTAACGCATTGTTCTCAACAGAATAATGGAACACATATTTTTACTGTAATTAAGTTGCCTTAATGTTTTCTATGTTTGATGTTCTGAAGTTATATAATTAGTTAAAAGAAATGGAATGACAATTCTTGCTTCTCTACCAGATGGTGTACTAAGATGTTAACCACAAAATATTTCTGAACATAGTAGTTACTTTTCACTAATTTGGAAGCCGCGTGGTTCTTTGCTATTAGTAAATGTCATGTGAAGGGTCGAGACAGTAAAGTATCGTACTGTATCACATACAAATTACAATTGTAACGAATATGTGAATAAAATACGTTATCATATGTAAATTGTGTATGATATTTCACCTGATTACCATTGTAGTAAGAACTGTGCATAGACATTTAAACTACGATTTGCAATGAAAGTGGGAAAGATATTAGACAAAGAATATGTAAGAAACAGCGCAATCATAAAGCCAATGTTAATAAATACCAGAAATATCGAACGTAAATATCAGTGAACAACTTCTGAGTGGTCTGTCATCTTTCATGGTGTGTTTGCGCTTATGTTTACTTGTTCGTTGCGTGGTTTCTTTCCCACCAGTATTGAAACCATATGCTGGAAATGTTTTCCTCACATTAAGCCATAACATCACAGACCGTATTGGCAAAGAACTGGCCAAATTTCAAGTGGAAACTATTTTTAGACCCCACAAAAATGAATGAATTAGTAACATCAGCGAAAGATACTCGATATCCCCAAGCTACCCCAGGGGTACATAAAATTCCGTGTGGTTGTGGCGAGGTGTATATAGGGACAACAAAAAGAAGCGTCAATACACACTTAACGAAACACAAAAGGAACTGTTGTTTGGGACATATCGACAAATCAGCAGTAGCAGAACTTGTATTACAAAACGGAGATCATGAAATTAAATTTAGTGATACGATAGTGTTAGCAAGAATTTCGCACAATTACACACTTATGTACATAGAGGCTATTTAAATCCATAAACATCAAAACAATTTTAATAGGAAAGAAGAAGGTTTAAAATTGTCAATATATGACGGTCAACTTTGCACTAATCACGTGACAATCGATTACCTGTAATCGAGAGAGGTGACGATAATCACAGATAGTTGCAAAGTCGTCAGCACATTACGTGTGGTAGCGCCCTCTGTCTGCTCTATATAAGCGGCAGCTCCAGCACCTAGAAGCCAGTCGTCGCCTCACCTCAGATGTTGTTGTCCGCAGTTGACAACGAAACGTTCAGGACGAACAGCAATTTGGCCCGGAAGTTTTAATTGACGACGACGCCGGCCGTCAAAGCCTACATGCTAAGATGAAAACTGAGAGTTAAAATATCTGAAGTCTTTGAAAATGGCTTCGTGTAATCCAAAATAAAGGAAGTCTTAGATTCCGTTAGTTTATCGAATACTTATTATGGCCGAAGCAGATCTGGTTCCAACATGAGAAATGTAGGCAATGTGGATGCGTTTACCCTAACGGAAACATAAAGGTACTGCTTAAGGGTCTCTTTAAATGTGCGAATAACAGCAGTGTAAATTATCATTTCACACCTACCTTGCTATCAAGAGTACTTCAACGCCGTGGGATGATTTTGATTGACGCTATTCCCGCACAACTTTGCGTCGTTTGCGCCCTGTCACTCGCACATTCTCACGGAGGTCTGAATGCAGCTTGTTGAAATGGCCACTTGATAAACTGAGTAGTGATGAAGGGACCTTTTTAGGAGGCAGTGTCGTCGATTCTGGCTTTTCTGCTGTTACCTCAAAAAACGTGTTTGCACCCTACCACTGCCATCGTTAATCGCAGCATCAGTCACGAAGTCAATGAGCTGCGATAAACACTGCGGAGAGAACTCTGCCGCGTGACGCCCCGTCAGGAACTCCAGGGGGTCGTCCGACTACGCGGAACTCCGTCAGCGCCAGACAGCGCGCCACCTCAACCATCACTCACGGAATCGCCGCGAGGGCGTGCAGATAACGACACGGCCGCCTGGGCGCGGCAGGCCGACGGATGTCCTTCTTGCCACCGCCGGATCATACGCGGCCGCGGAAGCCATCAAAACATCTGTCGCACCGCGCGCGCCGGCAGGCAGAGAACTCATTTGGCTGGGCTGCAGAGGCGCCGTGATTGATGCCCGGCGTCATTACACCGCAGATGGGCGCCGCTGCCACCCCCGCCGCCGCCCCCGACGCCGCCCCCACCCGCGGACTGTTAAAATACCGGCACGGCGAGCCGGGCCGCGCCGGCGCCCAGTAGCGGTGCAATGGCGATCCTGCACGCGCCTGGCCAGCACCCCCACCCGACCATCACTCACATGCAGAGCTGCAGGTGGATAGTCTCTGGCAGGGCAGCTGCATGGCTCTAATATTGAAGGACATCTATACGGGATATTTATGCCGTCTTTAGTATAAGGTAATTGATAAGTAGTTTCTAAGTTTAGCGACTGACGACCCCGTAGTTAAGTCCCATAAGCTTAACAAACATTTGATTTGAAATCAGATAGAAAACGCGCTATTAGAAAATGGAGCGGTAGAGAATATGAAAATGGTTAATGAACCCCCTGCCAGGCACTTAATGTATCTATGTTGATGTAGATGTAGGAGCGGCCTAGCGCATTGAGGAGCTGTGCTGCGATCTGTGAGGCCGTTCCCCGTCGGTGTTCGAATCCCCCCACCTCCCTCGGGCATGGATGTTTGTGGTGTCTTTGGTATTACTTCATAAGTAGTTTGTAAGTTTAGCGACTGATGACCCCGCAGTTAAGTCCCATAAGCGTTACAAACATTTGAACGTTTTCTGAAGGCAATTTGGAGAAGATAGTGACGATTATATTTTTTTTTAACAATCCCTTCTCCGGTTTCGGCTTGGAATCGAAACCAAGAGGAAAGTGTATGTCATTCAATTTTTAAAGAAAGAAGAAGAACCACTAACTTCCCTTCCAGTAGGAATGGGAAGTTGGAAAAGTCACCACTGGATCAGGCATAGAATACTTACTACTAGGAGATATTGCATTTTACAATTCATCTCTCTCTATTTAAGAAGAGGTGGCCGGATGGTCTGGAATGCCCAGTACGAGTTAATCACGTAAGACGTTACATCCTTTTTATTTCGTGAACGATTACACATATCGAAACGCGGATTTCGACACAGCCTATTGCGTCTAGGACCACATATGTTTTTGTATGGTGAGCGATTTTAGCACCAGTATCAACTGAGACATTGTAGCAAGTACGGTTTTCTTATAATAGAACTGCTTACCTTTTATAACTACATCTACATCAACGTGGTATACTCTGCAGAAGAGATTTAACTGCCTGGCAGAGGGTTCATTGAACCACCTTTATACTATTTATCTCCCATTCCATTCTCGAATAGCGCACGGGAAGAAAGAACACCTGGAACTCTCCGTTCGAGCTCTGATTTCACGTATTTTATTCTGATGATCATTTCTACCTATGTGAGTGGCAGTCAACAATATATTTTCTCATTCAGAGGAGAATGTTGGCGATTGGAGTTTCGTAAGTAGTCCACGCCGCAGCGATAACTGCCGTTGTTGTAATGATTCCCATTCGAGATCCTGTATTATTTCCGAAATGTTGTCTCCCCTGTATTGTGGCAATACAAAACGAGCTGCCCTTCTTTCGACTCTTTCGATACCCTCTGTCAAACCCACCTGATAAGGATCCCACACTGGGCAGCAATACTCCAAAAAGGACAGACAAGCATAGTGTATGAGTCTCTTTAGTAGTTCTGTTGCATCTTTTAAGTGTTCTGCTAATGAAACACAGTCTCTGGTTCCCCTATCCCATGACATAATCTACGTGTTCTGTACAGTTTCTGTCTGAAGTATGAGTAATTCCTAGGTATTTAGTGGAGTTTACAGCCCTCACTTTTGATTGATTTAGCTCGTAAACAAAGTTTAACGAATTTCTTTTCGTACCCATGTGGACGACTTCACACTTCTCATTATTTATAGTCAGGATTCATGATAATATACTTTGTGGGCCCTGAAGTGTAGAATATGTCCTTGAGATACATATACTAACGCTCAAACGTTTCCGAACATCCTAAAAATGAAATGTAAACGCTAGTTATGAGATTGAAATACAGTTTTGTATATTATCTCACCCTTTTTTCCGTTAGTGCACCTTCGAATGAAGTTCCATCGCCATCGGCGATCAACACTTCAAGTTGCAGGTTCACTTCATTTGTAAACTTTTTGGGTTAACTTCTAAGAACCTTATTTATTGGTCCATAAGGTACCTTCATCTGGTATTGTGTTTAGACGTTATTGTACCAAGAATCGTGGTAATATGCATTTATGTCATGGCAGCGGTAGTGTCTGTCCAAGTGTTCCAATTTGGTGGACTGTACACCATAAATTATCTACGTTGGTGTGTAGGTTTGTGAAACGTTTCCTAACTGCTTCAAGTATCGTATCTATGTGTAATTCAGCTAGAAGGTCTGCTATCTAGGTGTATTGGCTGACATGCAGTATTCATCTAAGTTCCATATTTGGTAATACTTGTAGCTATCTCCAATACTGAGCTGTCATATAACACTGTAGATTGGACTGTGGCTTTGTAGAGTCATACTGTCACTGTAATGCTGAGTTCGGTGCTTTTGAATAATGGTAAAAGCTTCTTTGCCATTGCAAATGCTTTATTTCTAAGTGGTTTGACATATTTGTGGAAGAAGAACTGTGACCCCAAGGTATTTCAATAGTTAACGTCTTCCCCCCCCCCCTCTCACCATATGGGCAAAGGCATATCATTTGAGAGCTTCTGCAGTATAGGGCCATAGACAAGGTTGTATTGTTGTGGCACCATTCATTTATGTATTTGGATATTAAAAAGGGGAGATGACTTCATTTGTCCCAATTGGGAGCATTCCTTGGGCATGGGAACAGCTTTGCTATTCACCTTATAGCCAGCAGGGAAAAGATGTAAGATGTATCGTAGGCCCAACGTGACTTGAGCCATTTATAGCAATCAGATGTATTTAATGGCGAAGTACGCTTGATTGTGATATATCTAATGTATTAAATATGCAAATGATATGAGATAGAATTAACTATATATTTATAGATCTAATAAATTTAGGTCGCCACTATGTTTTACAAAACATAGAAAATATATTCCTGATCTAACTGAACAGTGGCGTACCAGAGCAACGCCAAGAAATGATAATAATAATACAATTCTATCATGAATCAATTTATGAAAAGATAATCAGATCATCAGAAAAAAACTATTTTCCCTCCAAAATGGTGACTGGGGTTAGAGAAATAAGGTTATACAAAATTGGTAAAAATGACATCTATTGGCAAATATGTACAACCTAACCAAATACAGTTGTATGTTACTAGGTGTCACACTCTGATTGCAAAAAATTTAATAAAAAGAGTTCTCCAAATGCCTCTAAAAATGAAATATACACTTGTACAAATAAAACTGAAAATTAATTCAAATGACTGGCAATATCCTTAGGAGTCTATCATTGAAAGTCAGTATAGAAATAGACGTCGTTATCTCATCCCACTCCGAGTGAAAAGAAAGAAGGTAGCTACAGCAAATGATCCCATTAGAAAACGAAGAGCTGAATCCTAACCAGGACTGATGCAGCGCAAGCAAAGATTGTACCAAACACTGGGTGACGGTCATGCAGCTGCGGCGTCGATGTCAGAAGTCTGGTGCAGCAGCTGTGGATTCTATCCGTGGGAGTGCTATATTAATAAAGCAACAACAAATTGCAGAGGTCTAGTCGCATCCAGCGAAACAACACTCTGAAGACACAGATACACACAAACCGCGCCTGGGGTGTCTAACTTGACAACCATACGATGCGCACAAGAGCGGAGGCTACTGTTCTCTGCACGGCCACTACGGTCGGGGGTTCGAATCCCCCCTCGGGCATGGATATTTGTGCCGTCCTAGTTAGTAAGTAGTTCATAAGTAGTTTGTAAGTTTAGGGACTGATGACCCCGTAGTTAAGTCCCATAGACTATGCAAACATTTGAACTTTTTTTTTTTTTTTTTTTTTTTTTTTTTTTTTTTTTTTTTTTTTTTTTTTGAGCTACTGCTCTCGGCGGCGGAGCCTCACCGAGTCTCCCAAAAACTCAAAAAAACTCATCTCCACAGCCCAGATCCAACCGAGCACGTGGCCACGCCTTACTCCTCAGAGACCCAAAATCATTGATACACTAATAGCCCACACAATCAGAATGCACAGCTGGGAGTGGCATACAACAAAAATGAGAAGAAGTAGCAACAACAGGCAATTGCCGAGTTTGCTGCCACCGACTCTGTAACCTCCTCCCAACACACACAGCTTTCTCACGCCAAGTCACATACGCCCGTGCAATGCTAGGAAATTCTATGCGAATCTTGGCGCCTATTTTTACTACTGCTGGCGACACTGTCCTGCTGTACCAGACAGATTTCACTTCGCAGAGATGCGAACTTGAAGCGTCCTGGCATTTGCTAAATCATAAACTATGCTACCTGCTACTGACAGTTTAGGGGCGGAAAGAAAGCAGGGCATCCGGAAACCATCAAACGTTTTTTCCTCTCCTGCTCGCACAGACAAAGAAACACTATGACACCAGTGTGCTAACGCTCTGTGCGTGCTCACACCGGAAACCGCAGGTAACCGGCGGCCAGTCGTGTCGCCACGTGAAACCGGCCTGCCCACCCCAATGTGGTATAGGGACCTCTCTGGTGGCCAGATTTCTCCGAAACCCTGAAAGGAGCTGGCACCACACCGGATTCCTGTGACCTAGCCAACCGCCCAAGAGCACTGACCCATGCTGCTCTACAACACCGACAGGACAGTAAGGAAAGAATTTGAAATCAGAAGCACTACATCAAAAAGAATAACTAAATAAACTAACACACCTGAATCCTAATGCAATTCTCCCAACCCATAGCAGAATATAGAAGTCAGGAAACATGTAAAAATAAGTTAATTTCATGCAACGAAAATAAAAATTAAGTAATTAAAATAATAAAGAGACACATGAATCAAGAAATAAGAAAATCGAAAGACAAAAACGACCACCACCTTTCAAAGGTTACTGCTGCTGACATCCAGTAACATGTGCCATATAATGTTTAAGAGTAGTGTTCCACCTACGAGCCTACACATGGATCCCTTTTAATGAGATTAAGAAGCACACTACTATTGCGGTGGTCGTGCAATTCAAAAATAGTTTGATCAATTACCTAGCACAACGTACTATTCCAACTAACTGGCCAGAGCAACCAGATACTTCTACACAAAACAAAAACAATTTATCCCCCCCTCACACTCACAAACACAACATATATTCTCTTGGGCCAACGTGAAATGTATCAGATTGAATAAAATTTCCAGTAGCTGTGTTTTTACCTTTTATTACTATAGCAACCGGTTACGGAAATTCACTGGCACCATCCTCAGGTCCCCGTTATGTACCTGGAGCAATACACATTCAAATGTGGTGGCTGTTATATTTAGTATACGTAATTTCTTAGTGGATAGGTTGTCGTTTGATACCTTCAATAAAATGACACCATAAATTAAGTATACTGGGAATAACAGCCACCGCATTTGAATGTACTGTCTTACAACGGTTACATAATTGGGGACTGAGGATGTTGCCAATGGAGTACCGAAACAAGTTTCTACAGTAATAAGAAAATAATAAAAAAATAAAAAAAACACAGCTGCCGGAAATTTATTCAATCTGATACACTATAACGCTGTTGTCACTGGCCCTACAATATGGAATAACTGAAACTAAAGTGTAATGAGTCTGAAATTTTTAAATAAGTTGGCTTCGTTAGGTCTGAGGGGATCAACCACATCCGCTCCAATGTCCGCAATTACTTTTATCTAATGGCAAATCAATTCAGGCAGGAGTATGTTTAGTGAATGCAAAACAGTTTTTAATTAACTAGAGTTTATCACAGATCACTGTTCAATATAAGCAAATATTACATGATATGGAGGCCTAGCCTTGACTTCAGTGGGTGACTAATTTTAAAGCACCATGCCAAGAAAATGAAATGAAATCATTCATTCCTACGCAAACTAATTGATATACCAAAACAACAGAAGTTCAGAAGAGAGACATCTTCAAGGAAAAAAAAACTTAATTGAAAATAAAGGAATTCTAAATTCAGCCATAAACGTGACCTTGACTAACACCCACAGTGACTGACTAAAGTTAAAGTTTGCGAGACTTCATAGTCCAACTCTAAAACATGGCCAATGAAATTACCAGTTCCATGAAACTGCTTCGTCGCTCATAAGCACACTTCTTAATACGTCAACACCAAAAACATTCTGCCCCGCCAGACAAAATGGCCGCCCTTTAATACTCTTGGCACTGCTACTGTGCAGTCAAATGAAGGTTATTTTTACACATAATTTTTATTTTTGTACATAATGTGCATAAGATAAATACAAGTAACACCTCTATTTAGTCGGAAATATTCTGCTGAATATGAAGTCCTTTACAGATTTCTTGTACATAATATACTTTTCTACTTACCAGAAGTAATGCATGTTTCATACATATATTTTCAATATTTCACTTGATTTCAGGTACAAACCAAATGATATATTACTGTATTATCTATTTTATAATGTCTATCATACTGCTGAAACTTTTATAGTTACTATTTTTTTTTCATCAAATTGCAGCAGTAATGCATGAATAAAGAAATATTTGGCCACTTATATGTATATATTTTTTAATGTGTGCTGTATGCTTATAGCTGTTATTAGACACCTCATTTGTAAAAATTGGTCACACCGTTTTCCAGATTAACATTTTTCAGAATTATTAATATATTACAGTATTGAACTATTTCCAATTTTAGGAAGCATACTGCACCCCCTTGAACCACAGACATTGCCGAGGTGGGGTGGCTTGCGTGCCTCAACGATGCAGATAGCCGTACCGTAGGTGCAACCACAGCGGAGGGGTATCTGTGGATAGGCCAGACAAACGTGTGGTTCCTGAAGAGGGGCAGCAGCCTTTTCAGAAGTTACAGGGGCAACAGTCTGGATGATTGACTGAGCTGGTCTTATAACATCAGCTAACATGGTTTTGCCATGCAGTTACTGCGAACGGCTGAAAGCAAGGGGAAACTAAAGCCGTTACTTTTCCCGAGGACATGCAGCTCTACTGTATGAACATATGATGATGAAATCCTCTCGGGTAAAATATTCCGGAGGTAAAATAGTCCCCCATTCGGATCTCCGGGCGGGGACTACTCAGGAGGATGTTGTCATCAGGAAAGACAATACTGGCATTCTACGGATCGGAGCGTGGAATGTTAGATCCCTTAATCGGGTAGGAAAATTAGAAAATTTAGAAAGGGAAATGGATAGGTTGAGGTGGGGATTAGTAAAGTTCGGTGGCAGGATGAACAGGATTTATGGTCAGGTGAGTACAGGGTTATAAATACAAAATCAGTTGGGGGTATCACAGGAGTAGGACTGATAATAATAAGAAGATAGGAATGCGATTAAACTACTATGACCAGCACAGTGATCGCATTATCATTGTCAAGATAGATACGAAGCCAACACCGCCAGCAGTAGTACAGGTTTATATGCCATCTAGCTCTGCTGATGATGAGGAGATCGAAGAAATATATGAGGAGCTAAAGGAAATTATTCAGACAGTTCAGGGAGAGGAAAACTTAATTGTGATGGGAGACTGAAATTCGGTAGTAGGAAAAGAAAGAGAAGGAAAAATAGTAGGTGAATATGGACTGGCAGAAGAAATGAAAGAGGAAGTCGCCTGGTAGAATTTTGCACGGAACATGATTTAATCGTAACAAACACGTGGTTTCAGAATCACAAAAGAAGGTTGTATACGTGGAAGAGACCAGGAGACACCGTAAGGTATCATATAGATTTTACAATGGTAAAACATAGATTCCGGAACCAGGTGATAAACTGTAAGACATACCCAGGGGTAGATATAGACTCTGACCATAACTTGTTGGTTATGAACTGTAGGCTGAAACTGAAGAAACTACAAAAAGGTAGCAAAATAAGAAGATGGGACTTAGATAAATTGAAGGAACGTGAAGTTCTGGAGAAATTCAGAGGGAGATTTGGGCTTAAATTGACAGAAACAGGGGGAAATAAAACAGTAGAAGAGGAATGGGTAGCATTGAGAGATGAAATAGTGAAGGCAGCAGAAGACAAAATAGGTAGAAAGGCAAGACCTACAAAAAATCCTTGGATATAACAAGAAATTTTAAATTTAATTGATGAAAGGAGAAAATATAAAAATGCGGTAAATGAAACAGGCAAAATGGAGTACAGACGACTAAGAAATGAGATTGACGGGAAGTGCAAAATGGCTAAGCAGGCTAGAAGCAAAATGCAAAGCTATAGAAGATTTTATAAGAAGGGTAAAAGTAGATACCGCCTACAGGAAAATGAAAGAGACATTTGGGGACAAGAAAAGCAACTCTACGAATATCAAGAACTCAGATGGGAAACCAGTTCTCTGCAAAGAAGGGAAAGCTGAAAGGAGGAAGGAGTACATAGAGCAGATCTACAAAGGAAATGAACTTAGAGACGATGTTGTAGGAAGGGAAGAGGAAGTAGATCAAGATGAAATAGGAGATACTATATTGAGAGATGAATTTGACAGAGCCCTGAAAGACCTAGGTCGGAACAAGGCCCCAGGAGTAGATGACATACCCTCAGAGCTACTAAAGTCTCTGGGAGAGCCAACCATGACAAAACTATTTGAACTGGTGTGTAGGATGTATGAGAGAGGCGAAATACTCTCAGACTTTAAGAAAAATGTAATAATCCCCATTCCAAAGAACGCAGGCGCAGACAGGTGTGAAAATTATAGAACCATCAGTTTGAGAAGTCATGGTTGCAAACTTTTTATACGAATTATCTTCAGGAGAATGGAAAAGCTGGTAGAAGCTGACCTCGGGGAAGATCAGTTTGGGTTCAGGAGGAACGTAGGATCCCAGGAGGCAATACTCACTTTACGTCTTATCTTATAAGATAGATTAAGGAAAGGCAATGCTACATTTTTAGCTTTTGTAGATTTGGAGAAAGCGTTTGACAATGTTGACTGGAATACACTCTTTCAAATTCTGAAGTCAGCAGGGGTAAAATACAGGGAAAGGAGAGTTATTTACAACTTGTACAAAAGCCAGACCGCAGTTATTAGACTCGAAGGGCATGAAAGGGAAGCATCAGTTGGGAAGGGAGTAAGACAGGGTTGTAGCCTTTCTCCAAAGTTGTTCAATTTGTACATTGAGCAAGCTATGAAGGAAAGCAAGGAGAAATTTGGCAAAGGAATTAAAGTTCAGAGGGAAGAATTAAAAACATTGCGTTTTGCCGACAACATAGTAATTCTGTCACATACAGCAAAGAACCTGGAAGAGGAATTCAACGGAATCGACAGTGTGCTGAAAGGTGCTTATAAGATGAACATTAACAAGAGCAAAACTAGGGTAATGGAGTGCAGCCTAAGAAAATCGGGTGTTGGTGAAGGAATTAGATTAGGTAACGAAGCAATAAAGGAGGTAAATGAGTTTTGTTACTTGGGCAGTAAAATAACAAATGATGGTCACAGTACAGAGGATATAAAATTCAGAATGGCAATGGGAAGAAAAGCATTTTTGAACAAGAGAAATTTTCTAACATCGAATATTAATTTAAGTGTAAGGAAGTCTTTTCTGAAGACATTTGTGTGGAGTGTTGCCTTGTATAGGAGTGTAACATGGACGATAAGCTGTGCGGACAGGAAGAGGATAGAGGCTTTTGAAATAACTAATGAAGAGGTACTGAACAGAATTGGTGAGAAAAGGAATTTTTGGCATACCCTGACTAAAAGAAGGGATCGCTTGTTAGGACACATTCTTAGACATCGAGGAAACGTAAATTTAGCATTGGAGGGAAGTGTGTGGGGTAAACATCGCAGAGGGAGACCAAGAGACGCGTATAGTAAACAGATTCTAGTGGATGTGGGTTGTCGTTCTTATGAGGAGATGAAAAGGCTTGCTCAGGATAGGGTATTGTGGAGAGCTGCATCAAACCAGTCTCCGGAATGAAGACCATAACACACACACTGCAGATTAATAGCGTTCTTGATACAATAATTAAAATTAAAACCAATCCAGATCACAAAATTGTTGTTTCTATTTCATTACCGATTTCGGTCTATTGTAGACCATCTTCAGTTGAATATATCACTGTATAGCAATATAAAACTTAAGGGGACGTATACAACAACAGTAAACTTGTAATAGAGGGACATCTAAAATAACAACAGAAAAAGAGATTATACCCATGATGGTAGGAAGTGATGGTTAACACAGCAGGCCCACAAACATTAACTGCTAGTGTGTATATTAGATTCAGTTTTGCGTTAAGTATCTGGTTAGTGTACTCTTCCGCCTTGTGAATCGTGACCATCTTCTGTCTTTTTTCTCGCGTGTATGTTAGATTCACGTTAGCGTCTTGTTTTTCCGCCGTCTAAATCCCGACAGTCGTCTGTCTCGTTTTCGTAGGATTATTGTCATCTCTAGCTGTCTTCGTTTCCTTTAGTTACCCTCTGTTGCGTCTTTCTGTCATGCCTTTCTGCTCGTTAGTTTTTCTGGATATTGTAATCATGAATAGCGACTGTGACTACTGTGTGGCCGGCCGCGGTTGCCGAGGAGACTGAGGCGCTCCAGTCACGGTCTGAACGGCCACTACGATCGGAGGTTCGAATCCCCCCTCGGGCATGGATATTTGTGCCGTCCTAGTTCGTAAGTAGTTCATAAGAAGTTTGTAAGTTTAGGGACTGATGACCCCGTAGTTAAGTCCCATAGACTATACGAACATTTGATTGAACTACTGTGTGCAGATGCAGTCTAAACCTGTCGACACTTCTCTTCCAACTTCTAACTTTGTTATCTTCGGTTGCACAAACTGAGGCTCCACTCGAGGGGAGTCATTGTGTTGGCCGGTCGTGGGAACCAAAAAGTTGTCCGGCGTGTCCAGTGATCGGCCTGCGGCAGCGACATACCCTGATACTGCTAGCAATGAGGCAGACCCACCTGTGGTTGCGTGAGAGATCGCTCCAGTGCGTTGCATGTAAGGCATTCCAGGGAACCGATCGTGAGGCCTCCTCAGTTCGACTTGT
The DNA here is from genome assembly GCA_026315105.1 of Locusta migratoria. NCBI lineage: Eukaryota > Metazoa > Arthropoda > Insecta > Orthoptera > Acrididae > Locusta > Locusta migratoria. The sequence continues at coordinate 82,509,994 of CM048751.1, read as the reverse complement.
GAACAGGCTTGAGGAGCTATCTGTTGAGGAAAATGGTATCTCTCATCCTGAAGTCACCACTCATTCAGCAAGACCCGGGCTTTCACAGAGGGTGGGTTTACTCGTAGTTGGGAGCACTGGTACAGAGTTGAGTGGAGGGTCTTAATCAGAGATTCAGACGGTTCTGCGACCATGTGTGCTGACATCGGATGGTGGGGTTCCCGGTTCCGCTGAATATGTCAGGAGTCCACTACATGTAGGAAGCGGTGGCACACATCGGTACCAATGATGTATGTCCCTTTTTGATCTTAAGGGATTCTCTCAGGTTTTGAGTGGCTATCTGATGTGGTAAAGACTGCCAGTGTTGCTTGCAAGACGAATGCAGAGGTCACCACCTGCAGCATACTTGACAGGACCAACTGTGGACCTCTGGTATAGAGCTGAGTGGAGGGTCTTAATCAGAGGTTCAGACGGTTCTGCGACCATGTCGACAGCTTTTGGATGGTGGGGATCCCGGTTCCGCTGAATAGGTAAGGAGTCCACTACATGCAGGAAGTGGATACACGGGTAGCAGTGGCTGTGTGGCGTAAGCTGAGCGGTTTTTTAAGTTAGGAGGATTCGAGAACGGAAAGGAAGGTTTTCAACCTCAAAATAGTACAGGTCAAAGGTAGGACGAACACATATCTAAAAATCTTTGGTCTGTTGTAAATTGTTGTAGCTGTGTAAAGAAGTACCAGAGCTCCAAGAGCAAACAGAAAGTACTGAATCTCATATCAGTATACGTAGAGAAAGCTAGCTAAACCTGAAATTTTTACTAAGGGGCAAATGGTGTTCAGAAAGGATAGATTGAATAAAACAGGTAGTGGCGTAATTATTGCTGTCACAAGCGGTTTATCTTGTAGCTTCTTTGAAGTAGATAGTCCCTCTGTGGTGGTATGGGTAGAGGTTATACCTGACAACAATAATAAAGAAATAACTGGCTCGTTTAGCTACCTCTTGACTCAGATGATTCGATTGCAGAAATGTTCATGGAAAGATTGGACCAAATTTCAAAAACATCCCTTAAGGTTACAATTTTAATTGGTGGCGATTTTAACTTACCCTCGATATGTTAGCAAAATGCATATTTAAAACCGGAGGCAAGCATAAAATATCGTCCGAAATCGTACTGAACGCATTTTCAGAAAATTATCTCGAGTAATTGCTTCATGAACCCACTAGAACAGTATTTGGTTTCATAAACATACTTGACCTCTTAGCAATAAATAATACGGAGCTAATAAAATCAAACACAGACATTGGGATTAGTGAACACAAAGTTGTTGTTGCGAAAATGAATATCTGATTTCCCAAATCTACCAAAATTAAAAGAAAAATATGTCTAGTCAGAGAAACAGACAAAAATTCGAATAACGCTTTTCTGAGTGAGAATAACCAGTCTTTCCAAACTAACAATATTAGTGTTGATCAGCATTGGTTAACCCTCAGAGAAATATCGGCAACTATTGACAGATTTATACCAAACAAATTATAAAAAGGGATCTGACCTGCCTTGGTACACAAAACACGTTAGTTCGCTCTTGAAAAAGCAAAGAAAAATGCATTTCAAATTTAAACGGACACAAAATCCTCAATAGTGGCAGTCTTTTACAGAAACTACAAATTTAACTCGAACTTCAAAGCGAGAAGCTTATTACAAATTTTACAACGAAACCCAGTCGAGTAATTTGGTAGAGAATACTAACTAATTCTGATTATATGTAAAGTATACTAGAAGTAAAGCACAATCCATACCTTCACTACGTGATAGTAACGGAGATGCTATTGATGACAATTATGCTAAAGCAGAATTGCTTAATACAGACTTCGGAAATTCCTTCACGAAAGAAGACGAAGCATATACTCCAGAATTCGTAACAAGAACAGCTTCCAACATGCCTAATTTACACGTTGATACCCCTGGTGCATTAAAGCAACTTAAATCACTTAACAAAAGTAAATTTCCCAATCCCAAGCGTGTAGAAATTAATTCCCTTTCAGAGCATGCAGATGCACTAGCCCCATACCTAGTTATCATAAACAACAGCTTATTTAGCGAACGTCCGTACCCAAAGGCTGGACAGGTTACGCCAATATTCAAGAAAGGGAATAAGAGTGATACTCGAAATTACACGCCTATAACAATGAGGTCGGTTTTGCAGCTGAAATTTAGAAGACACACATTCCTTAACCCCAGAATAACAAGGTGGGGTAAAAAATTACCCCAGTAGATATAACTTCTTATGTTGGTACCACTGGCTTCTCGGACGGGAGTCATTGTTTACCTTTCCTGTCAGTATTGTTGTTCACGTTGAGAAGGCTATAGTCTCTCAGGCTTTATTTTCCATGCTCCTTTAACAGGTAAACTGAAATTTTGCGTTCGGGGTAAAATATCACCCCACCTTGTTACTTACGTTAATTTTTTTTCTTTTGCAGGCATAGAAAATGTCTTATCATGAACTGTTAATATTTTCTCCGGAGTTAAGAGAATTCGTGTGTCAATTTGGCTGAAAATGTATGTTACAGTGAATAAGACGAAGATGTGAGTGAACCTGAAGACGGTCATATCACAGACGACCAGGAGGATGACGAATTCGATGTAATGCCATTTGAGGTTGATTCATCAGACGAAGGAGATAGACAAGTAAGGAATATTTTATATGGCAGAAATGGGTATTGTTGGAACAAACATCCTTTCCATAAAAAGTGTCGATAGTGCCAACAAAGAATATAGAAGTAGTCCATCCACTTGATGCACTAGGCAAGGCAATGAACGAAACGTCTCCCTTAAATTATTTGAACTGTTGTTTACTAGTGGCATGGTTTCATTAATAGTTAGGTACACAAACCAAAAAACTGCTAATTCTAGGAAAAAAATCATCATCACCGCAGTGCTAGATTGGAGATACCAACCGAAACGAAATAAAAGCTTTATTTGGTATACTTTCTAAGAGTGGAGCTCTAAAAAATGCGCATCTGAATTGTACTGATGCGTGGTCTGTAGTGTATGGGTCCCTATTTTTCCGAGGAGCTATGACGAAAAACCATTTCGAGTTTTTGATGAATAATGTGAGATTTGATGACAACATACCAGACTGCAAAGAAGTACGACAGACAAAGAAGAACGGTAGACAAGTTACCTGCATTTCGTGATTGATGGTGTACGTTTGTCAAACATAGTCAAGAATTGTACACTCCTTCTGCCTTCCTAAACATTGGCGAGACACTCCTTTGCTTCCGAGGCAGATGCCCATTCAAACTATATCTGCCAAGCAAGCCGGACACATATGGGCTAAAGATAATTTCATTATGTGACGCGAAGACATATTATTTTTATGCAGGAATTCCACATTTGGGGAAAGAGACTAGGGGCCAAAGTTCCTATATATTATGTGCTGTAATTGTGTGAACCTGTATATGGAACCAACCGGAACATTACAATGGACAAGTGGTTTCCTTCTTGTGAAGTAGCCGACAAAGTGGCCGATAAAAAGTTGACAATGGTTGGTACCTTACGCAAGAATAAACCAGAATTAACTGAATCCCTGCTTCAAACATAAAATAGGCCAGTTTCTTCATCTATATTCATTTACAGGACAGAAAAATCTCTTGGAGTCATACATTCCAAAGAAAAATAAAAACGTTATTCTTTTGTCAATGATGCATGAGATAGGTGAAATAGATGAGAAGACAAAGAAATCGAGCACAGTACTTTTCTAAAATGATAACAAAAGGGGAGTCGATGTAGTTGATTTACTACGCCACAACAAGACCACAGCACGAAATACCAGACGCTGGACAATGAGATACATGTATGGGATTTTAGGTGGATCAGAAATAAATGGCAATGTCTTGCATGAGGAGAATGGCGGCACTAACAGCCGAAGCAATTTTCTCAAGTCATTGGCGTTCGGGTTGGTTGAAGCAGATATGAAGGACAGAATCACGAGAAAAAAATTTACGCAAAGAGCTTCGTATAACCATGGAACAGATTTATTTCCTTCAATGATCTTTCTGCCTTTTGATTTATTCTATTGTGTTTTGCAATGTCATAACACAAAGGTTAACTGAATGCAATAGATAAGTGCAGTGTCATATTTCTGTATATGACAACCGTGATAAAATGCCTTAATATTGTAGTTATGATTTGCTTGGTCAGATTATAAAACATAACTATACTTTGTAGTAAATGTTTCATACTGTGTGATTATTACTTTATGATTCTCCAGACTCTCTCTTCAAAAATGTTCAAATGTTTGTAAATCTTATGGGACTTAACTACGGGGTCATCAGTCCCTAAACTTACAAACTACTTATGAACTACTTACGAACTAGGACGGCACAAATATCCATGCCCGAGGGGGGATTCGAACCCCCGACCGTAGTGGCCGTGCAGACCGTGACTGAAGCGCCTCAGAGACTCTCTCTTACGAAAGAAATAATTCAGGAAAACGGGAGGTAAATTTTTACCCCACCTTCTTATTTATGTCTCTGGAACATCACCTTGTTACTCTCGGGTTAAATATTATGAACTACCTGGAAGAGAATGACCTATTGACCCACAGTCAACACGGATTCACCAAGTGTCGTTCCTTGTGAAACACAGCTAGCTCTTTACGCGGATGATGAGATGAGTGCTATAGACAAGGGGTGTCAATTTTATTCCACATTTTCGTATTTCAGGCTTACAACACTGTACCTCACAAGCTTATTCTAATCATACTGCGTGCTTATGGAATATCTACACAATTGTGGGATTGGATTCGTAATTTCCTATCAGAAAGGACACTGTACGTTGTAATTGACGGAAAGTCATCGAGTAGGACTGAAGTGACGTCTGGCGTTCGCAAGGGAATATTGTGGCTTATTTTTATAAACGACTAGCTAAAAGCCAGGCGTTGCCGGGTATTTATTTATTTATTTATTCCTGCCTTGAATTAGTACTTCTCCTATCCCTTTCTCTGTCCATCTGTTTTTTTTTTTCTAAAAACATGTCATATTTATCGGAGAATATATATGAAATAACATTGTCTTGCTTAAAGTACAAAAGTATACGTGGCTATCCAAACAAAGAAAAGTAGCAATCAAAATACATACGGCATATAGAATTCGCACGACCTCATATTTATTGAGTTATACGTTATAAAGTTGAATAATCCTTCAGGTACATATTTGTGTAAGTGCTGTATGTCTGTAAAATGTGTTGCGAATATAGTAAAATTTAGTACTATATTGATAATATTCGTTCGTGATAGGGCGGTTTTGTATGAACGTTGCTGTTTATGTGCTCATGAACTACGTGTCGTATTGTGATATAATTTCGAAGGTACATTCAGCTATATGGGTGTATAGTGTTTGTAAATTTTCCAGCGACTACAAGTTGTAGTGTAGAAATTATAAATTGTAACGTCATAACGAATGCCTTAGTTATAGTCCTTGAACAGCGGAAAAGTAGTAAGCAAGAAACTCTTTCCTTTCCTACTTTTGCTATGGTGTCAGCGAGAAAAAGTTCAATAAAGGTTTTAAATTATGTTTAAAGTTGCTAAGTAATATCATTCTCAGACAGTGTGTGAATAAAGTCTCGTCGCATTATGTGGCAGTTTCTTACAAATATATTGTTTACAAAATCGTGCCTGATGCGACAGTTTTACGGATATACAGCGAAACGTTGTGAGCGGCAGACTTCCTATTGTGGTTTTTTTTCTGTGGGAGGAGAGGGGGGGGGGGGTTGGGGTCAGTTACAAAACGCTTTATAAATGTCCGAAATTATATGCTAACTTTGTTGCAGGTTTATAATAACTACACCAATTTTCCATTTATTGACGCTTAAATCTGGGTATTCTCACGCAGTTGCCACTCATTATTTATAACGTCATATCCCGTGAGCTATGTGTCGTGAGGTTTAGTGTTTGGGTGAGGAAGCTTCGTGGGCGTATGATGAACAGTTCACCAAAATTTCATTGCAATCGAATGAATGGTTTATGAATACATAGACGACATACAGACAAACATTCATATATATATATATAGGAGGCAATATGAGTAGCTCTTTTAGACTGTTTGCGGATGATGCGGTCATTTATCTATCTATCATTTATCTTCACCATAAGATCAAAAGCAACTGCAAAATGATAGATAAGTTATCTGCATGGCATTTCTCTCTTAGTAATGGTAAATGTGAAATCATCCATATGACCAGTTAAAGAAGCCCGTTAAACTTGATTTACAAGATGAATCAGTCCAAACTAGAGGCCATAAATTCAACTAAATACCTAGAAGTAACAATTAGAAATAAATTGGAAAGAACACCAAATACTACGTTTCATTGGCAGAAACAACAGTTCTACTAAAGAACTGCCTACACCACACATTTGGATCATTGTTGCGCCTTGTGGGATCACCTCCAAGTGGGACTAACAGACGATTTAGAGAAATTTCTGAGAAGAGCAGCTCATTTTGTATTATCGTGTATAGGAGAGAGTGTATCACTGAAATGATGCATGAGTGGGGGTAGAAGTCATTAACACAAAGGCGTGACTCGTCGCGACGAGATCTATTTGCGAAATTTCTTTCGCCTACTTCTCTTCCGAATGCGTACATATTTTGTTAGGACCCACCTACATAGTAAGACACGATCATTAAAATTAAATAAGAGGAATCAGATCGAAAGTGGAAAGACTTAGTTGTTTCTTTTTCCCGTTAGCTATTAGAGAAACATCATAAAAGTGGTTCGCTGAACCCTTTGCCGTGTACTGCACTGCCACTGGCGGAGGTTTTATGTAGGTGTAGAGCAGTATGGCTTTAAGTACTACATGCTCCGCCTACCGCCCATCATGTGTTGCCAGTATTAACCAATCAAACATAATTAAAATTTAATACTTTTAATACAGTGGACAAAAATACTTGAAAAGTTTTCTGAAGTTATATAAGTACATGCCAATTCAAGGAACTAGCTGAGGTCATGGAAAATAGTACACGAAATTTTACACAAATGTAACCATTACAATTGGCAGTGGCTGGAGAGATTGCCATCTATGGGCGTATCCGGAAAATTGACGTAGTATGGCTAACCACAAAAATGACGCTGCAAGACGCCACTGGTTTCCATATGAACAACGTGACATAATCGATAGGCTAGGTTGGCTGAAGACGATGTCAAAGAAATTAAAAACTACTAGAGCCACGTTGCGCGCGTTTATATAAACACACCCGGCTAATCAAATGTTCAAATGTTTGTAAAGCTTATGGGACTTAACTACGGGTCAGCAGTCCCTAAACTTACAAACTACTTATGAACTACCTACGATCTAGGACGGCACAAATATCCATGCCCGAGGGGGGATTCGAACCCCCGACCGTAGTAGCCGTGCAGACCGTGACTGAAGCGCCTCAGTATCCTCGGCCACCGCGGCCGGCCCAGCTAATCTTCCACTTAAAAATAAGCCTAGAAACATAATATGAAACAGTTTTTATTATTGTCTTATTGTATTTTTTCTTTTATGCTGGAACAAGGCCCAGAGACAATCGCCCAGGTTGGGCACCTAGTCAGCTAATGTGAGGCCATCTGGTAGGAAATTTCTGAACTTGAACGGATCAACAGCTGTCAGAATCTCTCAGTCACGTTGTAATCATACGTGCCAGACTTCTGACAGCCCTGTTATCTTTTTTGAAACAATTTCTGTCTGAATCTCCTTCCCAGTACTCCTCACACATCTTCTCAGTAATGAAAGCTAAGTTACTGGTTTACACTGTTCAAGTTCCAAGCATTACACCATGCTGATAATACTTCAATATTCTATTATCCGCATGTAAAACGCTTATGTGACTCCATATTGAGTATTGCTGATGTGTTTGGAATCCTAGTCAGGTGGATTTAAAGGAAATATAGAAGCAATTCAGAGGCGGGCCTCTGGGTTTGTTTCTGGTGGGTTTTATCAATGTTTGAGTGTTACCGAGGTATTTCAGGAACTCAAATGGGAGTCGCTGGAGGGAAAGCGACAGGTTTTATGAGAAACACTGTTGAAGAAATTTAGAGAGCCGGAATTCAAAGCAGAGTGCAGAAAGATTCTACTGGCACCAACCTAATTATCTTGTAAACAACACAAAGATAATAGAAATTATTGCTCCTATAGATGTACTCAAGTATTCGTTTTTCTCTCGTTCTTTATGGGAATGGAAAAGGAAAGCAGGTAACTAGTAGTGGTAATAGGTAACTTACGCCATGAACCTTTGGTAGATGTAGATGTGATAGCAGAATATACTCTTACCGCAGATGGTGGCGTTCATTGGACATCAACAAATATGTAAACAAGGTTACAGGTAATGAAGGGGCATTTAGTTATCCTCTAGATAGCAAATATTGAACTACAGTGAGTGATCTTTTTAAACCTACATATTGGGATAAATAAGATGTTCTTCTCTCGTGTCTGTATGTGCTGCTGGTCTTATTATGTGACAAATAGCATGGCAAGAACATATTTCTTTGCGATGTTTCTGTTATTCATTGCATATGCGGATACTGATCAGAATATAGGCTGATCTCAAAAGGTACTTTATTCAATGAGTAATAATGAACACTGGTAACATGAGAAATAATGAGTGGACATTACTGATTTCACTTAATGGAGCTATTCCTGATATGGTTAAATATTTGGTGGATGGTATCTGCAAGTTGTGAAAGGCATTTTGTGGCGAGGCCAGCATTGGGCAGGCGTCGTGTCTTTCAAAGGTGACCGGCGGAATTCCCAAGGTCTCCTGTCGGACATTGAAGACTAATGTGTTTACTACTAGTGGCGACGCGAGGTCGCCCACTGCAGGAGAGGGACTCAGGCTAGACGCCGCTCCGTTTACTCCATGGATAAAAAAGACGCTTATTTTGTGGCAAACATTCTGCTAGAATAATTTTTTGTGTTTCCACTGTTTAACGGTGTTCCACCATGGAGGTACTCGACCATAAACGAGGGAAAAGCAGTTTGTCTGACTAAATTTCATGAACTGGAGAGAAACATTTCTATTTTCAAAATCGCACTCCCAATAGTGAAGAAATACACATAGGTCACCTCAGGGCCTAGAACATTTAAAGTGGTTTTTTAACACCTGCTGGGGCCAGTCTATTAAAAGATAATGTGTTCTCACTCCCACTTGAGCTAAGAATAGTAATAAATACCTGGAATCAATGAACTTGGCCCTTATCCTCGTCTGAAATGGGCAAGACGGTGGAAAAAAGCAGAATTTATGGAGAGAGGACAGTGTATTGGAGAATAATAGCTTTACTTCGCTTCTAGCTCTTCCTTTGACCAATAAGTACGATAGTGGAACTTTGTTTGTGTCACATAATCGAATGATGAACTCAGTGATTTTATGAAAATTTAGAAACGTTCTGTGTCGGAATTTGATCACCAAGGACTTCTGCTTGGCTATGCATGGTAAAAGAAATGTTCTACGTTCTCACACTACCCAATAGCCAAAGCACTGTATTTTTCCTATCCTTCATCAGATATATTTCTGCCTGAGTAATGAATTAACTGAGGCTGGTTGACATTATAGATCGACAAAAAGAGAATTTACCGTGTTGGACTCTATTAGGAGAGCCTAGCTCAAGTGTGGGATCATTAAGAGCAACATCCAGGATAAATAAATCTAATGAATATTAGTCTCACTGACTATATTCTTTCAGTTAGCGAAATTCTGTGTTGATGTTTAATTTGAGCAAAGTTTAATGTTACACATGTTTTTGGGTGTAAGCTTACCGTTATCCTCGTAAATTATACTAGTGTATTTCGGTAGCTAATTTCAGCTTAGGGAGGTCAGTCGAAACCTCGAGTTCCAGCGCCTGCCCCTCCGCCAGCGCAAGATACCACGACCTTCGAGGATTTGACGCTATTTGTACGACCAGTGCAGAACGCGTAGGGGCGTAGTTGTCGTCTAATGACTCAAATTATAAGCCAAAAGTTCTTTTATAGAGTTTTTGCTAACCTGATGTCTTCTCAGATATTGTCCCAGTGCAGATGGTTGACGCTCAAGTCGCGGATCCGTTGTTTTGAAGTGAGACTGTAAATCCTATCTGAGGTTTTGTTGGTTCTTATGAAGACCAACTACTTTAATTCTGTTTAGTATGATAGCACACGTATCTAACAGATAAAATGTTTACCAAAATAACACCGTTTCTTCTCACGGTGGCGTCTTCTTGTACGATGCTTGCTGCGCTGAGTCCTAGTGACTGCCTATTTCGGAGCCGAGTTCAGATGGGCTCTTCCAGACGCGTGTCGGCCTAAATATAGTAGCCTGTAGAGGGCGCGCTTCTCGGTTGCTCCCTCCAGGAGGCGCGGCGCCGGCGTGTGATTGGCTGCCGGTCATTCGCTGCCTTGTTCATGATCGTTCTCATGCATCTTGCCAAATTCGATTTGGAGCAGCAGCGGGTGTAGTTATCCTGTAGGGGCATTTTTGGTACGTAAGAAATCGGAATAACATGGAGGTCTGTATCAGTGTCTTCCTAACCTGCGAGTGTGTCAGCACGACCATGAGATATTGTTGTCCTGTTGCCTCATGCATCGTCATATTGGTGCTGCACTGGGGTGATATTGGATTGCACTCGCGTACCGCTCAAAGAAAGTATTGCTGGTACACCAGCCAACATTACGTGTCTAAAGCGTTGGCGCTTCTGACGCCCACATTGCAACACAATACTACGTGACCATACGCGACACGTAACAGCTTGAACCACTACACCGCGGCAGCCGCTACACAGTCCATTTGATTTAAGGGGACGTGGACGTGAAAATGACTTAAAAAATCGAAAAGAAATTTTGCCTCCATCTGAAATACAAATTTCTCCCGTTTTCAAAAATGTATGGTTTATTTACTTTTGAATACTTCTTAAAGTCATAAACGCTCTTTGAACAAATGTCTGCACACTGGCCACGCCGATGCTTGAGACAAGGAATTTTACCATAAACATTCAGTGCGTGCCAGAGTCATGGAAACGATAACGCCAATATACAGAGACCTTGCAGATAAAAAATTAGTTAGCAAATGTCTATATGTCCGTATAGAAAATCCTAAAGAGAGTTTCAACAGCTGTGTGTGGCAATGAGTACCGAAAACAGTGGTTTTTAGATGAACAGTACTCAAAATAGTTGTGGTGGATGCTGTTATCTGTTTCAATGAAAGTGTAATTAGCAGGACAAAAGTAATGGACAAATTAGGCATCCATCCTTGAAATAATATGAAATTAGGCATCCATCCTTGAAATAATATGATAACTTCTATCTCTGTCAAAGGGCGTCAGCGACCAGTTGAAGCTGAAAGGGCTGCGGAAGCCACCAATAAAGAGTCCAGAGTAAGGAAAAGACTGCCGAAAAAGTCTGCAGAGGATAAAGAAACAGCAGCCAGGTAGATTATGTTACTGGAATGTTCTGAAAAAGGCGTATGGTGAGTCAAAAACTCTGTGAACATTTCTTTTTCCATTTCCTCGAAAATACATATTCAGAACATTAGATACACAAATCTCCATAATGGTTTTAGCTATGTTCACAAAATTTCTCCTAATTGCTGACAGTTTCTTTGCATTATGTTTGATACATTGCATAAATGAACTATGCTTGTCATTCTGTATATAATTTTAACGGTAATTTCTAGACAAAATATTAATGAAATGTAATACGGGTTTTCTGTTTCCTCAAATATACTCCAAACTGGTCGGGGATTCGAATCCCCCCCTTGGGCATTTGTGCCGTCCTTAGTAGTAGCTAGTTCATAAGTAGTTTGTAAATTTAGGGACTGATAACCCCGTAGTTAAGTCCCGTAAGCTCTACAAACATTTGAACATTTTGAATTTACTCCAAACTACAAAACAACAGGCATAATGTGTTCCTACGAATGTTGACAGCAGCCTACCACAGTCTAAATGCTATTAGACTGGCGATGCACCAGAAAATGATTCCAGAATGCGAACGTGTAATATAAACACATCTATTCGGCAAAATATTGGAATTCATACACTATAACAGATATTTCAATAAATTTCTCATTACATCTTGAATTAATGCAATTCATTGTTGCTACAAAATCGTAACTTCCTTCACATTGTAGATCAAGAGTAATGTGCACCGAAAGCAAGGTATCAAAATGCAGCCCTTTCACGTCCAGGTCACCTTAATGTTGAGGCTTGTAGCAATGGCGACAGTCAACAACACTCAATACTGATTTCCTCACCCACCTCTCTTTACATGGAGGTGTACTTTCAAACATGTGATCTTTGTACAACATGTTAACTCCGAAATAAATTTGGATGTCATTTCTCCTGTCCTTCCTGGTGATGCAGTTTGGATGGCCAGTACAATACTCACCGCCTGTTTTTATACTCGAGAGCTTGCCTTTGGTGGTAATCTAGTGCCCCTTTCGGCGTTACATTAGGTTTCTGGAATCTTTCGATCAGATGGAGACATATCCGCAAATAACAACTGTCATGTAATTGCAGTAATTCTCGCCCATACTTCGCCAGTTCATCAATTGACCTCCCCGAATTCATTTTAGTCATTTCGCGAATGGAAATGTAAAGGTGTGGAAAGATAGTGGCACTAAAAGTACTTTCGGCAAATTGGTGTTGCGTGGCGCGCTTAGAGTAGAATTCGATGAACGTGCGCAAGTAACAGCTTCATACTCACGCCGGGCTGGCATAATTGGCGCTTCGTGTAACACCAATACCCTAATTGACGTGGCAGTCGTAATAACCTCGCCTAGAGACGCACACTCCGTGTGGGCGTTTGTGGTGTAATTGACAGCAAATATTTGAGCACTGTCTGCGTTTCCCCGACCGTATTGAGCGGCCCGGACTAGTGCCGAAGCAGTGGGCGTTGGTGGGAAATTATGATGCAAATACACGGTTCGTTTCACGGCTATTTTTTTAGATCATTTCTGCGTGTGTTGGTACTTTATTTACTGCTTTTGAGTATAAACCATACAGCCAGCCAATTAGAATTTACATTCATTCAATCAAAACGTGGCAGGGAGGGGGATAGGAAAATAATTTTCCCCTGTCGACTGTGGGCTGAGTTGTGTATGGAAGAGCCGTCCAGGAAAATAGTGAGAGTGTTGCGTACGGAAGAAGCGTGAAAGGCTATTGGCGAAATAATATACAGCAGGTGAACGCGCATATGCAAGACACCGATAAACCATTTGGTAGAGGTCGACCATGAATATGGCAATGGATTTCTGTTTCCGATTGCGCCGGGGGATGAAACGTAGGTCACCCATTACACGCTCGAATCGAAGGCCACATCCATGGAATGGAAACATCCGTAATCACCTGTCCGAAAGAAGTTCAAAAGCACTCCGACTGTAGGTAAAGTGCCACTCACCGTTTCATTTTCTGGAACCCGCAAGGAGTTTTGTTGCTGGACTTTTTGGTGTATGCAACCACCAATGATGCGCGGTACTGTGCCACTCTGTGGAAATTGAAAGAGGTGATTCTGAAAAAGCGGCCTTGCCTTCTCAGGTCTGGCGTTCTGCTGTTGGATGACAATGCGAGACCACACTCGGCAAAAGCAACGCAAAACCATGCTGAAACTCTTGTTTGGGAGCGAATACACCATCCGTCATACAGTATTGATCTCGCACCAAGTGACTTTCTGCTGTTTTAAGCTTTGAAGAAGACTCTCTGGGGAAGGCGCTTTGGAACCACTGTTGACGTCAGAAAAGCCGTGCAACGCTTCGTCCATATGCAACGCCCTCATTTTTTCCTTGACGAATTTTTGAAACTTATAAAGCGGTATGACGAATGTACTTGGAAATTATGTAACAAATAATCTATTATCTTTAATGTCTCATCACATTTTTTTCCTTTCATACGCAACTCTGAACACAGTCGACAGAGGAAACCTATTTTCTAACTCTCCGTCGTATTTATGTCCTAACCAAATCGAGATATTTACGACATTCTGGGTAGAGAAAAAAAATTCTGGATTCGTATATTATCGATTGATGTACACATACAGGGTGGTCCATTGATAGTGACCGGGCGAAATATCTCACGAAATAAGCATCAAACGAATAAACTACAAGGAAAAAAATTTTCTATATTGAAGGGGGAAAACAGATGGCGCTATGCTTGGCCCGCTAGATGGCACTCCCATCGGTCAAACGGATATCAACTGCATTTTTTTAATAGGTACCCCCATTTTTATTACATATTCGTCTAGTACGTAAATAAATGTGAATGTTTTATTTCGAACAATTTTTTTCGCATTGTGATAGATGGCGCTGTAATAGTCACAAACATATAAGTACGTGGTATCGCGTAACATTTCGCCGGTGTGGAAGGTATTTGCTTCGTGATACTTGTGTTAAAAATGGACCATTTACCAATTGCAGAAAAATTCGATATAGTATTTTGTGATCAAACTGCCCAATGGGCCTGTGCTATGAATGTTGATCGTTATCCTGGAAGGCATCATCCAAGTGTCCGGTCCTTTCGTCGGATAGTTACGTTATTTAAAGAGACAGGAACTGTTCAGCCACAAGTAGAACGTCAACCACGACCTGCAACAAACGATGATGCCGAAGTAAGTGTTTTAGTTGCAGTTGCGGCTAAGCCGCACATCAGTAGCAGAAAAATTGAGCGAGAATCGGGAGTCTCAAAAACTTCGGTGTTGAGAATTCTACATCAACAGAAATTTCACCTGTACCATATTTAAAAAAATGTTCAAATGTTTGTAGAACTTATGGGATTTAACTACGGGGTCATCAGTCCCTAAGCTTACAAACTACTTATGAACTAGCTAAGACTACGGACGGCACAAATATCCATGCCCGAGGGGGATTCGAACCCCCGACCGTAGTGGCCGTGCAGACCGTGACTGGAGCGCCTCAGTCCCCTCGGCCACCGCGGCCTGCGCACCATATTTATATGCATCAGGATTTGCTTGGCGAAGACTTTGAACTTCGGGTGCAGTTTTGCCACTGGGCACGAAATAAATTACGGGACGATAAGAGATTTTCTTCACGCGTACTGTTAGGGACGAAGTGTCATTCACAAAGCGAGGTAACGTAAATTGGCGTAATATGCGCTATTGGGCAACGGAAATCCACGATAGCTGCGTGAAGTGAAACATCAGCGACCTTGGCAGGCTATTGTGTGGTGTGGCATTATGGGAGGAAGGATAACTGGTCCCTATTTTATCGATGGGAATCTAAACGGTGCAATGTATGCTGATTTCTTACGTAATGTTCTACCGATTTTACTACAAGATGTTTTACTGCATGACAGAATGGCGATGTACTTTCAACATGGCTCGCGTGCAGCTGAAGCGGCAGTAAATGGAATATTTAATTACAGGTGGATTGGTCGTAGAAGCTCCATACCATGGCCCGCACGTTCACCGGATCTTAAGTCCCCGGATTTCTTTCTGTGGGGAAAATTAAGGATATTTGCTATCGTGATTCACCGACAGCGCCTGAAAACATACGTCAGCGCATTGTCAATGCATGTGAGAGCATTACTGAAGGCGAACTACTCGCTGTTGATAAGAATTTCGTTACGTGTATTGCCTAATGCATTGAAGTTGAAGGACATCATTTTGAGCATTTATGGAAGTCATGAGATAATTACAGGTAATCACTCAGTAACAGCATGCGTTCTCATAACGTACGATAATTTCACAAAATTACGTGCATCACATTGGAACAACCTAAATAAAGTTCAAACGTACCTACGTTCTGTATTTTAATTTAAAAAACCTACCTGTTACCCATTGTTCTTCTAAAATTGTGATCAATATGTTTGGGAAAATAACAGCGCCATCTATCACAACGCGACAAAAGTGTCCCAAATAAACATTCATATTTATTTACGAACTAGACGAAAATTGCCCCAATAAGTGTTTTAGCTGCTGTTGCGGTTAAGCCGCTCATCAGTATCAGACAAATTGAGCGAGAATCGGGGAATCTCAAAAACTTCAGTGTTGAGAATTCTACATCATCATAAATTTGACCTGTATCTTATTTATATCCACCAGGATTTGCATGGCGAAGACTTTGTACGTCGGGTGCAGTTTTGCCATGGGCACAAAATAAATTACGGGACAATAACACATTTTCTTCACGTGTAATGTTTAGTGACGAAGCGTCATTCACAAACAGATGTAACGTAAAACGGCATAATATGAACTATTGGGCAACGGAAAATCCACGATAGCTGCGTCAAGTGAAACATCAGCGACCTTGGTGGGATATTGTGTGGTGCGGCATTATGAAAGGAAGGATAATTGGCCCCTATGTTATCGATGGTAATCTAAATGGTGCTGATTTCTTATGTAGTGTTCTACCAATTTTACTACGTTTCACTGTATGACAGAATGGCGATGTACTTCCAACATGATAGATATCCGGCACATGGATCGCGTGCAGTTGAAGCGGCACTAAATGGATTATTTAATTACAGGTAAATTTTTCGAAGAAGCCTCATACCATGGCCCGCACGTTCACCGGATCTTACGTCCTCGGATTTCTTTCTGTGGGGGAAAATGAAGGGTATTTGCTATCGTGAGTCACCGACAACGCCTGAAAACATACGTCAGCTCATTGTAAATACATGTGAGAACATTACTGAAACCGAACTACTCGCTGTTGAGAGGAATTTCCTTACGTGTATTGCCTAATGCATGGAAGTTGAAGGACATCATTTTGAGCATTTATTGAAGTCGTGAGATAATTACAGGTAATCAGGCAGTAACAGCATGCGGTCTCATAATGTACGATAATTTCACAAAAGTACATACTTCACATTGGATCAACCGAAATAAAGTTTAAAAACGTACCTACGTTCTGAGTTTTAATCTAAAGAACCTACCTGTTACCCACTATTTGTGTAAAATTGTGAGCAATATGTTCGTGAAAATAACAGCGCCATCTACCACAAAGCGAAAAAAGTGTTCCAAATAAAACATTCATATTTATTTACGTACTAGACGAAAATGTATTTAAAATGGTGGTACCTATTTAAAAAAAATGCACTTGATGTCCGTTTGGCCTATGGCAGCGCCGTCTAGTGGGCCAATCTGTTTTCCCCCTTCAAGCTAGAAAAAAATCGCACTGACGTGTTTTACGGCCCATTTTAAATTTGTAGTTTTATACGTTTTTGCAAACATTTTGGACCAAAATAATAATCTAAATAATAAAAAATTAATTAATAAGAGTGTCTGAAACCCTTGTAGGAAAAAATATTAGATAGGGACGGGTTTCGAACCATACACATTTGTCATTATAGTCTAACGCCTAGCCCACTACTCTACGACTATCAGTCAGAAGATAAGTCCTATAATCTCATGCTATTGATGGCCGTTGTTAACTGATGTTAATATGGCATTTGTAAACACTAGATTATCATTAATCGTACGAAGAACGATGTGTTTTTGTTAATTCTTCAGTGCGCCATTGCTTTGAAGTGACAACGTGTAAGTTACTATAAGAAAATAAACAAATACGCGCAAGAAGGCGTATGCCACAGAGTTCTGCGCGAGGAATGTCACGTGACATCTCCTAACGGCTGGTTTTCGTTAATTCAATGGAGGGTGTCAAATCTCCGTTATATTTGCAAATATGTCTCAAACGACACGAGATATGAAAAAAACGTAAGGGAGCTAAGTTGTAGAGAATTTTCTCCTCTACCAATTAGGTTCTTCAATTTTCGTATCAGATAAATGGTTCGTTCGCAATTACATTACAAACGGCTTTTTTAGGTATTACTACCGTATTTTCTGTCCGAAAAATTTGAAAAATGGAGGTTCTGGTCTCTGGCGGCCTACAATCATGTCTGTAAAATTTGGTGCTGATCGGTGGAACGGTTCGTCTTAAAAACAGGGAAAACGTTACGGACAGACAGACGGACGGACAGACAGACATACTTTCCAAAATCGCTGTTATTTTTGCAAATGTCTTTGAAACGCTACGAGATATGAAAAAAAGATAAGAGAACAAAGTTGTAGAGACTTTTCTCCTCTACAAATTAGGGTATTCAATTTTCGTGTCAGATGAATAGTTAAGCCGTTATTTACATTTAAATTTCGAGCTGTCAAAAGACGATCGCAAAGGCCCCCACTTTTAGTGTTACTACCGTAACCTAAAGTGGGCCAAAAAGGTGTTATTTGCAGTTTTTTGTTTGATGCTTATTTCGTAAGATATTTGGCCCGGTCACCATGACACTCGTTTGAGATGTTACAGCGTGAAAGTGTAACAAAAAAGACAAATTTAAAATCGCATTCATATTATTGAGGATTATTTAGCTTATGTCATAAATGATGTCAGTAGGTGGTGACATCTTGCGGTACTTACCGGAGATATTGGAGCAGTTCTTCTTCTCCCTTGCACCCGTCTTATGGCCGCTCTGGAGAGAGAGAGAGAGAGAGAGAGAGAGAGAGAGAGAGAGAGCGTTTTCTCCGTCTCCGCTGCAGTGCCTTGGCGCTGCCGATAATGCAAGCGCATCAACTTCGCTCCTGGGGATCCCAATAAATGGCACCCACCCGTCCAGAGTCCGCTAAGCAAAAAGGAAAAGTTAACCGGCAAGAAATACGAGGCGGGCCGCTGCAGAGATCTGCTGGCACTGCTCGCCACCTCCAAAATGTAAAGCAGAGCGGCGCAGCTGCGTGGGAGGCGTCTCGCTCCTGAAACGATTAATTCTGTAGTTACTTCATCTTTTACTTCATCTTTCACGTAATACGTGCGCACAGACATACATTACTAGACTGGCATTGCCGTATACAGTATCGGTGTCAGTGAAGTCTCGCCGCCATATTTCTATACTATAACATGCGAGCGTAGAAATATGCTCGCATGCTTAGAGACGATGTTGTAGGAAGGGAAGAGGAAGTAGATCAAGATGAAATAGGAGATGAATTTGACAGAGGCTTGAAAGACCTAGGTCGGAACAAGGCCGCAGGAGTAGATGAGATACCCTCAGAGCTACTAAAGTCTCTGGGAGAGTCAGCCATGACAAGACTATTTGAACTGGTGTGTAGGATGTATGAGACAGGCGAAATACCCTCAGACTTTAAGAAAAATGTAATAATCCCCATTCCAAAAAAATCAGGCGCAGACAGGTGTGAAAATTACAGAACCATCAGTTTGATAAGTCATGGTTGCAAAATTTTAACACGAATTATCTACAGGAGAATGGAAAAGCTGATAGATGCTGACCTCGGGGAAGATCAGTTTGGATTCAGGAGGAACATAGGAACCCGGGAGGCAATACTCACTTTACGTCTTATCTTAGAAGATAGATTAAGGAAAGGCAAACCTACATTTTTAGCTTTTGTAGATTTGGAGAAAGCATTTGACAATGTTGACTGGAATACACTCTTTCAAATTCTGAAGTCAGCAGGTGTAAAATACAGGGAAAGGAGAGTTATTTACAACTGGTACAAAAGCCAGACCGCAGTTATTAGACTCGAAGGGCATGAAAGGGACGCATCAGTTGGGAAGGGAGTAAGACAGGGTTGTAGCCTTTCTCCGATGTTATTCAATTTGTACATCGAGCAGGCGGTGAAGGAAAGCAAGGAAAAAATTGGAACAGGGATTAAAGTTCAGGGGGAAGAAATAAAAACATTGCGTTTTGCTGATGACATTGTAATTCTGTCAGAGACAGCAAAGGACCTGGAAGAGCAGTTGAATGGAATGGACAGTGTGTTGAAGAGAGCGTATAAAATAAATATTAACAAGAGCAAAATCAAAAATAATGGAATGCGGTCTTAGAAAATCACGCGATGCTGAAGGAATTAGATTAGGTAAAACAGTGAAGGTGGTAGATGAGTTTTGTTACTTGGGTAGTAAAATAACATGCGATGGTCGCAGTACAGAGGATATAAAATGCAGAATGGCAATGGGAAGAAAAGTATTTTTGAAAAAGAGGAATTTGCTAACATCGAATATTAATTTAAGTGTAAGGAAGTCTTTTCTGAAGGCATTTGTGTGGAGTGTTGCCTTGTACGGGAGTGAAACATGGACGATAAGCAGTGCGGACAGGAAGAGAATGGAGGCTTTTGAAATATGGTGCTACAGAAGAATGATGAAGATTAGGTGGGTAGATCGCATAACTAATGAAGAGGTACTGAACAGAATTGGTGAGAAAAGGCATTTTTGGCATACCTTGACTAAAAGAAGGGATCGCTTGGTAGGACACGTTCTTAGACATCGGGGAATCGTAAAATTAGCATTGGAGGGAAGTTCGTGGGGTAAAAATCGCAGAGGGAGACCAAGAGACGCGTATAGTAAGCAGATTCAAGTGGATGTAGGTTGCCGTTCTTATGAGGAGATGAAAAGGCTTGCTCAGAATTGAGTAGGGTGGAGAGCTGCATCAAATCAGTCTCCGGACTGAAGACCATAACAACAACGACATGCGAGCAGTCGTTTGAATTATTACAGAAAACAGTCGTAAAAATACCGTAGAACTGACGTAACTATGCTGTCCTTAGAGTTTTGACGTGTAGGAAATTCGTGTTTTGTATATGCTTGAAATTTTTTAAACTGAGTAAGCTTCAACACATACGGTAATGAGTTGCATTGATTCGCTGTTATTATTAATCTGTTACCAATTTCATTCAACTTCGGATTTTCTTTCAGTAGTATGGTCATTATAAAAGTGTACCCTTATTCTTTTTAGAGTTCTTACAGTCTGCTTTGACGCACGCACTAATCAGTCGCGTTTCCTGCTTTTATTAATCTGCTTCCAGTTTCGATCAACTTCGGTTATTCTTCTAATAGTATGACCGTTATAAATGTATTACTTATCGTGTATAACACATAACTTTATTCTTGTTAGTTTTTTTCAGATAACTACTTCTTCTTTAATTGTACGTAACGGTAAAATTTACCGACCTCTCATGATTATGTTGGCAACACAACAAAGTGGTGGATGCCTAGATATTAATGTTTAACCGTACATAACATGTTCTTCTCATAACACGATTCGAAAATGCGGAAATGTTAGCTCAAATGCAAATCATGTTCAAACCAACTAGTAAAGCTTACAATGTTATATCGTGTCAGAAGATCGTAGTAGTACCTTTTTGACGTTAGGTGAGGCAAGATGGCGGCATCAAACTTCAGTCACAGAGGCATGTTTGCCAGTCTAGTAATGTATGTCTGTGTATGTGAGTGAGTACATCGTGTTTACTTTTGATCATTTAGTTCTCAAATACCTCAATAGTCGCTTTTGCAGGCAAAGTTACACTCAGACATGGATGTTTGTGCCGTCTTTAGTTCATAAGAACTAGAAAAGAAACTACATACACTACGCTTGTCCATACATTTTTGGAGTATTGCAGCCCAGTGTGGGATCATCAGGTGGGTTTAACGGAGGACATCGAAAGAGTCCAAATAAGGGCAGCTCGTTTCGTATTGTCACGATACAGGAGAGCGTTAAGGCTAGTTTACACAACGACACTAGGTTTCATGAAACTGCGCTACTGGCCAAAGCGCAAGCGCGGCAGGCGTTCGCGAAACTAAATAGTTTCGGGACCTTCCAACTTTGGCGAAACTGATTGCGCGTGTTTTAGGTTAGGTTATGACCAATACAGAACAAAATATAATATACAGGGGGGAACGGAAGAAATAATTCGGTTTTTCAACATATATGCGTTGCGTAGGTGTTTGTGCGATTTTAACGGCGTGTTAGTGCTCTTCTAGCAATTATTTGTGAAATTTTATATTGATGGGTTGTCGATTAGTGAATGGCAGACTAAAATACATCCATTTCGAAATACCTATACAAACGAAGTATGGTAATTGTGGATTTCGGAACACGGTAAAAGTACTGCAGAGACGAGTATCTACTTGACAAGATACGTAATGCAATTTGTAATTTCAGTTCTGGTAACAATTCTTCAAGCATAACGGTAACTTGTTTGTTTATTGCATTACTAACTCTCTTTAAAAGGAACGTGAACTGCTCTGGTGACATTCTAAGTTGATTAAAATAGCTTCTACGGTCTTCAATCACAATTTCGTTCAGCAAGGTCGCTGAGCAACAGAGCTGACGTCTTCTTTAATCCATGCACGAACCCAAACACGTTTCTTATTCTTTTTATGTTTAGTCTTATGCAGTGACGTCACACAGACAAGCAATAGATTCGCCACAACTCTTACAGCTACCGAAACTTTCATTTTACGGCGACTACGGCACTCACAAAACAACGAAACTGTAGTGTATAGTATACACGAAACCAGTTGCGCGGAATTCGTTTCATGCAACGAGTTTCGCAACCTAGTGTCGTCGTGTAGACTAGCCTTTACGGAAATGATACAGGATCCGGGATGGGAATCATTACAACAACGGCGCTTATCGCTGCGGCGTAACTGTAGTGTATAGTATACACGAAACCAGTTGCGCGGAATTCGTTTCATGCAACAAGTTTCGCAACCTAGTGTCGTCGTGTAGACTAGCCTTTACGGAAATGATACAGGATCCGGGATGGGAATCATTACAACAACGGCGCTTATCGCTGCGGCGTGGGCTGCTTACGAAACTACAATCGCCAGCATTCTCCTCCAAATGCGAAAATATATTGTTGACAACCACTTACATAGGTAGAAATGACCATCAGAATAAAATACGAGAAATCAGAGCTCCAACACAGAGATTCAGGTGTTCTTTCTTTCCGCGCGCTATTCGAGAATGGAATGGGAGGTAAATAGTAAAATGGTGGTTCGATGAACCCTCTGCCAGGCACTTAAATGTGATTTGCAGAGTATCCCATGTAGATAATAAGTTTGTAAGTTTAGGGACTGATGACCCCGTAGTTAAGGCCCATAAGCTCTACAAATGTTTGAACATTTGAACATTTGATGACTTCACACTTATCATTTTAGGATCAATTGGAAATTTTCGCTCGCGCAGGTATCTGAATCATTTTGTAGTTACTTCTGATCTTCTGGTGACTGTACTAAACGATAAATGACAGCATCATCCGCGTACCGCCTACAATAGCTTGACGCCTAAATCGATTATAAAGATAAGGAAAAGTAGGGTCCGTTTAACACTTCACTCGGGTGCACCAGATGTCATTTCTGTTAACTCGATCATTTTACGTCAGTTACAACGTCCGTTGTTGTTGCTGGCCGTGTATCACGAATCCAATCGCACAAGTGTGACGATTTTCCGTGGGTATGTAATTTGATTAGTACACGCTTGAGATGTACAGTGTCAAATGTCTTCCGGAAATCGAGAAATTCGGAGTCGATTTGAGATCTCCTATCTGTAGTATTCATCACATCACGTGAGGAAAGAGATAGCTGATTTTCACAAAAACGACACACTCTGCATTTGTTTTGATTATTGGTCAATAAATCATTCTCTTCGAGGTAGTTAATAATGTTTGAGGAAAGTATATGTTCTAAAATTCTGCTGCAAATCGTTTGTCAATGATCTAGGCCTGTAATCTTGCGCAGGACGTCTGCTACCTGGGAAGTAAAGTAACCTAAGACGGAAGTGAATGACGAGCATTCGATAGGTAAGAACAAAGAAGAATCGAAGCATTTCGGACGTGGCGCTACAGACTAAAACAAGTGCACTGATTGTGTGGTCGTGTTCCATTTTTAATTTATTCATTAACTTAAAGTTTTTCTGCACCATTAATGTTATCTATCTGTGTGTTAATTATTTTATTCTTTTTATTAATGATCAACACCCCATGTTTATATATGTTTGCGCATATTCATGTATGCCTCGCGCTTTACGCCTCGTTTTGCTGAAGTTCGTTTGTCGTCTGCTCTGGCGTCTGCTGGATGGCTAGAGACGAGCTTACTTGGCAAGATGGTGAGGGGGGCCGTGTTCTTAGTGTCGTAACAACCTAATCTTGGACGAAAGGAGTGTCAGGAGACCTCTCTGGGAGCGAATCTAGAGGGAATTGTCTTGGCCAGGTATCAAGGGTTGGTAAACACTAGTCTCTAAACGCACTCTGTGTCGCCTTCAGCGCGCTCTATATCCAGTGTATGGGGGTGGAAGGTTTTTCCGTGGCCTTAGAGCTTCATTCATTCTGGCTCCGACGACTGTGGATGTAAGTACTCCGCTGAATCATGCTGAGGGGAAGGTATGCTGTTAGGACTTTGTGATCAGACAGTCTTGGTTTTTCAGTGATAGCGGAAGTCTGTTAAAATTATATTTGAATGATAGTTTGTTGCTGCTGAAATTATATTTGTAAAATTGTATCCTCCATTAAATTTTAAGAAGCTTTAAACCAAGAATGCCCAATGTTTCCCCTTTTCTGGTTCAGTCCTTCCTGCTTCCTTGTGTGTTAAACCGAGTACACGGCGTCGTACGTTAATGACGTATACCATAGAAGTTCTAAAGATGGTACGATGATCGTAAACATGTCAGTGACAATATATGTACAAAATCTGTCAGTAAAATTCGGCGAATGAAGTGATAGCCGTCGATCGGGCAACAGAGGCCGGTATTGACAACCTGCCCTCACAGTAGTTCTGTCTGCCAACGTGTGTGTCCCTTGTTCAAGTGCTCAAATGTCTATAAATCTTTGAGACTTAACTGCTGAGGTTATCAGTCCTTAGGCTTACAAACTACTTAAACTAACCTAAAGACAACACACAAACCCTTGTTAGAGGGAGGACTCGATAGGTCGACTGTGCGAAACCGCGCGTTCCGCAGCTAGGCGCCTTAGAGCACTCGGCGACTCCAGCGCGGCTGTTAGACCTGTTGGACGAAGAGCTTGTTCAGTGCGTTGGTTTTTAACAGTGAGCAGGGCAATGAACGAGCAAAAGGTGGTGTACGTTTATGGGGATCAAGCAGTGTCCATGAAGTGTGTGTACGGGTGTTTCGCCCATTTTCGAGGAGGCCGGGAAAGTGTTAATCCCCGTAGCGTACGTCCCTTGATGCCGTAAGTAACGAAAACATTAGAAAATGGAGGACTTTAATCACGAACGGTACTCTATTGTCCGTGCGCATTATAGCGTATGAACTGCAGATTAACTTTAGATCCGTGAGACAAATTCTTGCCTAGAAGTTAGGTAAGAAGAAAACTTTTCGAACCACATCACTTGACTGACGATCAGAAAGAGGCACGTATACATGCTTGTCAGGATTTTTTCGAAACGTCAGATGCGACACCCAATTTCTTGAACTGTATGGTCAGAGAAGATTAAACCTAATGTCTCCGGTATGATCCTGAAACGAAACGACAAAGCGTGGAATGGCGTTCTCCGATATCACCTCGTCGAAAATAAGAGCCGAAAAATCACGCGTCAATACGAAGCCCATCACCTTTTAGGTAGTCAAAGCATTATCAAATCAAATGTTCAAATGTTTGTAGAGCTTATGGGGCTTAACTATGGGTCATCAGTCCCTAAACTTACAAACTGCTTGTGAACTAGCTATTACTAAGGACGGCACAAATATCCATGCCCGAGCCGCCCGCGGTGGCCGAGGGAACTGAGGCGCTCCAGTCACGGTCTGCACGGCCACTACGGTCGGGGGTTCGAATTCCCCCTCGGGCATGGATATTTGTGCCGTCCTTAGTCTTAGTTAGTTCATAAGTAGTTTGTAAGTTTAGGGACTGATGACGCCGAAGTTAAGTCCCATAGACTATACAAACATTTGAACATTTTCCATGCCCGAGGGGGGATTCGAACCCCCGACCGTAGTGGCCGTGCAGATCGTGACTGGGGCGTCGCAGTCACCTAGGCCACCGCGGCCTGCCCTAAACTTACAAACTACTTAAAGTAACTTATGCTAAGAACAACACAAACAATCATGCCCGAGGGAGGACTAGAATCTGCGACGTGGAACGGCCATGCGCACCATAGCAGGGCGCGTCAGTGCGCACTGTTTCTCCTCTGTGGCTCAAGGCATTATCCACGAGGAATTTTTAAACTGCGCGAACGACGTTGAATGCAGCAAGATGCGTTTAAATATTGACCAGTCTCAAGCAACATCTAGGCAAAGTACGACCTCAGAACGCACAAAAAGTTTACTGTTTTTCTATTCACCACAACGCTTGCCCACACATGGTCAATATCGTCAAACATTTCCTGACGATCATACTCGCGGGATGTCGTTCCCTCTTCCTATTCTCTCGACCCAGACTCGCTTTGAAAGAAATAGATTTGACGATATTCCTGATATAAAACGAAACGTAACGAGCTTTTGAACGCCATAGCAAAGGAAGAAATTCGCCAGAATATGTATTGCAGAGCTCAGCGTGATGACTATTTCGAAGAACAGTAAGGACACTGTAGTTCATAGTTCATCTGCTTTCATATTACAGGACTATTCACCGCACACTACTGTCAGAGGTTGTACACACAACACACACACACACACACACACACACACACACACACACACACACAAACCCCTGCCATACGTTGAAGACCGTGAAAGTAGTTTTCCAATATCTCTTGTAGTTCCAGAGATATCTTGCGTGAAAAACGTTTGTGGGACACGTCAACGTCCAGCTCACAGCAACTGGACAAACATTTACAATTGATAACTTTTGCCTGATGTGATACCTTTGGCTTTCAAATTTTTTGAATGTTTGCGATTTTTTCAGTGCTTTGCATTGGAAAGCGTTGAGTCTTTCGTTATTAGATTTTGACTTTCTTAACTGTGTGTTCGGCTATGAAGAAAGTATCACACTGTGCAAGTTATATCCACACCTGAACTGAGAAAATGTGATGGTACAAACTCGAAAACTCAGAAAAAAGAAGTCCTTCTAAGAATTCAGGCTAGTGTCTTTCGGTAACTTAGGTTGTTATTTTCGGTGTGAGGTTATTTTGAAGTGCACTGCTAGTGTTGACTGGAGGTCTGCCATGCCCAAAAGGTCAGTTCCGAAGTTCGATCGTATGCCCATTGTTACTTTGTGACAGGAGCGAATTTTGTGATGGAAGGTTTCCAGACGTAGCGGAGTGAACCGGGGTTATATAAGGACTTGCAGGAGATACGTGCAGGAACTGTGTTGATTTTTTGCGCTATGGCCACCAGAAGGCCTGTGATAACAGCTACACATGGCTTTCATCTCGGAAGAGCCCCCACAAGAACGTCATCATGCTGCACAATGAATTTCGTTTAGTTCCAGGACGTCGAATGTAATGTTGAACTCTACGTAATAGGCTGTATGACATGCAACTTCATTCCAGACGTCCATGACGAGGTACTGCTTTGGCACCTAGACATCATACAGTGTGGTACAAGTGGGTCAACAGCACGCAGAATGTACTCGTCAGATTTGGCATTAGGTGCTATTCATAGATGAGATTCATACCTTCCTTCAACTAGACAATTGTCGGTGGAGCTTTTGCAGGCAGTCTGGTCAGCCTGATCAGACACATCGTGTAGCGTGTACAGAAAAGTGCTGGTTTCCTCATGTTTTAGGGCGGCATTATGTGGGGCCGCTTTACGTCACTGATGGCCATAGAAGCCTATCAAATCCTTATATATTACAAGGATGACACCTTACGACTTATTGTGCATCCACTTCGGGAACATTTCGCTGAGGGATCTATCTTAATGGACGGCACTCATTATGCACATCATGTGCATGCGTTCCTTCATGATGACATTCCAAGATTAGAACAACCAGCATGTTCTCGAGACATGATCTATATCGAACATGGCTGGAATACATTGAAAAGCACTAGTTCTTTGACGAGACGATCCGACAACACATCTGATATACCCATGCCAAATCGCTATTGAGGAGCGGGATAATCTGAACCAACAGTCCCTTGACTATCGAGTAGACAGTATGTCACTACATATATGCAACAGTGCAGGAGGACTTCGTAGCAGGTATTAGGTGTAGAGGTAGACCTATGTGTAATGGGGAACACAATTTCAGAATATCTATGTTATTGTCGTTCAACCTGTAATGTTTTCGTATATTTCTTTCCATTTTTATATAAAAGGTCATAAAGCCCTAGAATTGAACCGATGAAACACTTGTTTATGCGTATTTTAATTTTGTGATTGGGAAAAGTTGTTTAAAAATAGTATACATTAAAGAAACAAGTATGTAAAAACCTTTCTTGTAATTCAACTTTGTGGCCAAATTTCAGATTAGTCGGTCGGAGTCTAACAGTATTTGAAAAAAGAAAAAAAAATTACATTAGCATTTATTTATAAGATAAAAGTTAGAAAGGAACGGTTAACGCATTCAGACTTATAGTATGGAATTACGAAGAGAGGGAATGAGCTGGTAGTTTGCCAGAAGTGGTTAAGAAGGTGGTATGAAGCAATTGCGGTCGGCTTCTTGCGAGCTACTACGGCGACACGACGAGCGGAAGACAACGAGGCAACTCACAAACACGCTATAACTGTGGAGAAGCATACTGTTTAAATCATTACCAGGCCCACTGACGCAGAAACGAGTATACATCGGTAAGCTATAAATAATATTGTGTGAATACAATACACGAATGAGAGTTACCGATTATTTCTTTTTAACCATAAGTTATACGAAGTTACTGGTACTCTGTAGAAATGGAGTAATCTGATAGCCAATAAAAATGTGGAATGGCATCACAGCTAACGGTGTTCATGTTATTCACAATATACACAGTTCATGCCCAACATCTATGTAAAGTATGGTTGCACTTAATATATAGGATGGTCGACGATTCCCATGACAAACTTCTAGGACTTGTACAGGGCAGTGAGTACATAATATTTTCAATAGGAACCCATGTCCTGAAACGTATCGTTTACGTTCCACGACGGTTTCCATTCAGATGATTATCTCATCCACTCCTTGAGGAATGTAATTAGGCGTGACCCAGTACAGTCGTTGCACTCAAATTGGAAAGAACGTGTTTCGAAGGTACAATGTGTATAATGAGGTTGCTGGTCGCTACATCGAGTCGCTGTTGTAATGCATCAGTACATTGCGGTTGGTGCCAGAGATGCTGGGTTCTTGTTGTTGTCTAATGTAAACCATAAGGTGTACGTTGTACATGATATGGGCTCCATTTATCAGCACACCCTTTCCTTATACGATTTACAGCTCAATCTATTGATAAAGTTAGAAACTTTATGTATTTTTGTATATGGCTATCCCTGTTCGTCAGGTATCTTGAGATCAAATTTGCAGTCATTCTGACCCGTGTTTCTTCTTGTAGAACATTCTGTATTCCTAATAATATAATGAAAATATGTTCGTAGTCATTATTCTAATTCAACAGAAATTGCAGTTTGATTCGTCGCAGAATGAACAAGTGCTAACTTGAATGTTGTACGTCCGCTGATGTCGTGTGGCAGCAGCAAACAGCGTCACATTCTGGTTCGGCAGCTGTCGTCCACGGGTTCCGCTGCTGTATTTACTCAATTCAGAGTGCGGGAGCAGGTGTCAGATTACAGATTTGCCATTTACTCGTATTTACTCTGTTAACAGGGTGTCAGACGCATCAGCAATTTATTACTAAGTTATGCCATTTAAATTACTTGTTTGCGTAAGTTGAGAAATTATCGATCACCCACTGTTGGTATAATAAACGATTGGGCTATCATACTAAACGTACAAGCCACTCTTTAGAGACAGCTGATTGATTTTTTGTGGAAATCTTAGATCATATCATTACATTACACTGCAGCTGACACACGTACATATATTAAAGTATCCAGCATTAAATTAACTTTTCTTTTCCGGTATTGTCATTAGCAATTTTGAAGAAACAAAATCGTAATTATGATAGATATTTTATCTGATTTTGGTATGAATCAAACATGATGTGCCGTGACAAATTAAAATTACTGTTTTGAGCTAGCGTAATCAGTTCTGTTGTAGCTGTTGGTACATTAGTATTTTCCTGGAGAATTATGGCAGCTCATAGGAATACGGGGTATCACAGGAGGAATAGTATATATTGTACGAGGTGGTAGTACAGAGGAACTGCAATACAAATGCCATATAATATGTAACCAAATTTGGGCTGGTTTCTGCTTTCGTGCCGTATGATCTACCCCATTTTAACAGCTCTGTCAGGAGAATCAATATGGAGCTAGATCAGCAGCTTATGGCAGCTACTCTTTCAGACATGGGGTGGCTCTTGTTGGCAAGCGGGATTTCAGTAGCCACGGGCTTCATCTCACTAGGAAAGGGAATGGGGAACTGGCTCGATTGATAGCAAAGTTCTTAAGAAGGGACACTGCAAATTATGGTATTACATTTTTTGTAGGCTAATGTCTGTGTCCAGTGAGAAGGCTCAGGCAGACAGTGCTAAAGATGTTAAAAAATTACAAGATTTTTACAATAGTATAATAACAAATAATATTGGTATTTTTCACCAGATTATTGGGGGGGGGGGGATGAAAGAATAAAATAGTTGAGCTTCTGGTTTGTTTAGATGATATAGAAGCTAATAATGTAATAGGTATACCTATCTGAGCCTTACATTTTCACTGGTATGGAAAAGGTGAATGTCAGTGGATTTAAACTAGCTGCACATGTAAGTAGAGATGATAAGGTTAGAGGAGGAGTTGCCATATGTGTCAAAAGCTACTATTGTATAAAAAATTTAGCAACAAGAATCTTTTGGTTTGAGTAACATAATAAACAGTGTGTCTGTAAGCTTAAGCTCCCTGATGACTCTCTTATAATTTAACATCACATAGATCCCCTTCAGGAAACATCCAGTTGTTTCTGGATAAATTGGATTCCTGGTTGTGCTATCTGTTGGATAGGAGGAAGCAAATTATTATTTGTGGTGATTTCAAAGTTGATTCATTGAAAGACTGTTATAGGAAGAATGACCGGGAAATCTTACTTGGCAGCTTCAATTTCACATCCGTTATTGGTTATCATACAAAGGTAGTAATGGACAGCAGCACATTAATAGATAACATTTTTATAGACCAAAATCAGTTTAACAACGTAAATGCTTTTCGTATTGAGAGTGGTCTTTCTCATCACGGTGCACACCTCGTTACAGTAAATGAATAGCTCCGTTCTGTAATTTGAAACAGTCTTCTAGAGTTGTGCGCCCAATTCATGATTCCCCAACTAGACATTTAAGAGAAAGACTACAGCAGGTAGACTGGGATGAGGTTTACAACGAACCCGATGCTAATCTGAAACCCGCGGCGGATTGAATCTGCTAATTGAAATATAAATTTCATGATACATTTCTAAGGGTACTTGAAATCTGTTTCCCCAGAAATTGGTTAAGTATAGTAGTGAGCAATCATACAAGAACCATGGCTTACTAAAGGAATAAAAATATCTTTAAACCGATAAAGGGAACTTTATCTACCTCCAAGAAAGAATAATGACCCAGAAACAATCAAATATTATAAAAAGTACTGTGCTAAATTAAGAACCACAGGCACTGCCGAGTCGGGGTGGCTTGCGTGCCTCAACGATGCAGACAGCCGTACCGTAGGTGCAACCACAGCGGATGGGTATCTGTGGAGAGGCCAGACAAACGTGTGGTTCCTGAAAAGGAGCAGCAGCCTTTCCAGTAGTTACAGGGGCAACAGTCTGGATGATTGACTGAGCTGGCCTTGTAACATCAGCAAATGTGGCTTTGCCACACAGTTACTGCGAACGGCTGAAAGCAAGGGGAAACTACAGACGTTACATTTCCCGAGGACATGCAGCTCTCCTGTATGAAAATATGATGATGGCATCCTCTCGGGTAAAATATTCCGGAGGTAAAATAGTCCCCCATTTGGATCTCCGGGCGGGGATTACTCAAGAGGATGTCATCATCAAGGAAAACAAAACAGGCTTTCTACGGATCGGAGCGTAATACGTTTTATCCCGTAATCGAGTAGATGAGTTAAAAAATTTGAAAAGAGAAATGGATAGGTTAGATATGGTGGTGAGTAATGAAGTTCGGTCGCTGGATGAAGAGGACTTTTGGTCAGGTGAATACAGGGTTATACATACAAAATCAATTGATGGTAACGCAGGAGTAGGTTTGATAGTTAATAAGAAAATAGGAATGCGGTTAACTTAGAATGAACAGCATAGTGAACGCACTATCTTAGAAAAGGTAAACACGAAGCAATCACCGACCATAGCAGTACACGTTTATATGCCAACTAGTTCTGCCGAGGATGAGGAAACTGAAGAAATGCATGAGGAAATAAAAGAAATTATTCAGGCGTTAAAGTAGAAGAAAACTTCATTTTGATGGGGGAATGAAACTCGGTAGTGCAAAGAGATGAGATTTAATCATCACAAACACTTGGTTTAATCGTCACGAAAGAAGGCTATATACGTGGATGAGTCCAGGAGCCAGTGGGAGGTACCAGATTGAATAAATGTGGTAGGGCAAAGTTTTAGAAACCTGCTTTTAAACTGGAAGACATATCCATGGGCAGATATAGACCCTAACAATAACTTATTGTTTGTGAACTGTAGATTAAACGTAAGAGAGTATAAAAAGGTAGGAAATTAAGAAGATGAAACCTGGACAAATTGAAGGAACGAGAGATGTTTGAAGGTTTCAGGAGCATTACGCAAGGACTGGCTGAAAAAGAGGAAAGTAATACAGTACAAGAAGAATAGGTAGCTCCGAGAGGTAGAGTAGTGAAGGCCGCAAAGGATCATATAGGCAGGAGGACAATGCCTAACAGAAATATGTGGATAATACAAGAGATACTGATCTTAACTGATGAAAGGAGAAATATAAAAATGAATCAATTGGAGCAAGCAAAAGGGAGTACGGACGTTGACAGAAAATGCAGACTCTCTAAGCAGAAGAGCTTATGGAGAATTACAAGACCGTAGAAGAATTTATAACTAGGAAAAGATAGATAACGACTACAGGAAGATAAAAGAGACATTTGGAGACAATAAAAGCAGAGGTATGACGTCAAGAACGCAGATGAAAACCCAGTATTAAGAAAAGAAGGGAAAGCTTGAAGGTCGAAGGAAATAAGCTTGAAGGAAGTATTCTAGAAATAGAAGACGAAGTAGACGAAGATGAGACAGGAGATATTATACTACGAGAACAATTTGACATAGCAGTAAAAGATTTGAGTAGTAACAACTCCCTTGGAGTAGACGATGTTCCGTCTGAACTAGTACCATCGTTATGTCTGTCATGAAGAAATTGTTCCACCTGGTATGCAACATGAATGAGACAGGGGATATAACATCAGACTGCGAGAAGAATACAGTGATTCCATTACTTAAGAAATAAAGTGCAGACAAAAGTGAAAATTACAGAACTATCAGTTTAATAATTCATGGTTGCAAAATAGTAACACGAATGATTTCCAGATGAATGCATAAACTGGTGGACTCCGACCTTGGGAAAGATCAATTTGGATTTAGGAGAAATGTAGGAAAACGCGAGGCAATACTCACATTACAACTTATCTTAGAAGATACATTAAGGAAAGGGAAACCTACGTTTTTAGAATTTGTAGATGTGGAGAAAGCTTTTGACAATATTGACGGAAATGCTCTTTTTGTGAGGGTATCAGGAAGAAAATATGAGGAGCGAAGAGCTATATTCAACTTGTACAAAAACTAGACAACAATCGTAGCATTCGAAGGGCATGAAAGGGTGGCAGTGATCTGGAAGGGAGTAACACAGATCTGTAGCCTTTTCCCAACGTTGTTTAATCCGTATATTGAGCAAGATATGCAGGAATGCAAGGAGAAATTTGGAACGGAAGTTAAAATCCAGGGAGAGGGAATAAAAACCTTACGGTTTGCTGACGCCATAGTAATTCAGTCAGAGACAGTTAAGGACCGTGGAGAACAATTAACGGGATGGATAGTGTCTTGAGAGAAATGTATAAGATGAACATTAACAAAAGTAAAACGATGGTAATGGAACGTAGAAAATCAGGGGATTCTGAAAGAATTAAATTAGATAAAGAGACAATAAAAGTAGTAGATGAGTTTTGTTATTTGGGTGGTAAGATAACTTCTGATGCACGAAGTAAAGAAGATAGAAAATGTAGAATTGCTATGGGAAGAAAAGCGTCTCTGAAGAAGCGAAATTTTGTGACATCCAATATTAGTTTAAATGTTAGGATGTCCTTTCTGAAAGCATTTGTGTGAAGTGTACCATTGTATGGGAGTCAAACATGTACGATAAGGAGTTCTGGCACAAAGATGATAGAAGCTTTCGAAATGTGGTGCTACAGACGAATGATGAAGATTAGATGGGTAGATCACGTAATTAATGAGGAAGCGGTTAACATAATTGGGGAGAAAGAGAGGTTCTGGCATTTCTTGACTAAGAGAAGCGACAGGTTGCTGTATCAAATTTTGAGACATCAAGGAATCGTCAACATAGCATTAGAAGGTAGTGTCTGTGTAAAAATCGTGGAGGCAGGTCGAGGGTCGAATACAGTAAGTTGATTTAGAAGGATGTTGGTTGTCGTACGCATTCGCAGCTTGCACAGGACAGGGTAGCGTGGAGAGCTGCATCAAACCAGTCTTCGAACTGATGACCGCAACGACAACGTATCATGTGCGTCATGTTCACATGTTTGTAAAGCGTATGGGACTTAACTACGGGGTCATCAGTCCCTAAACTTACAAACTACTTATGAACTACTTACGAACTAGAACGGCACAAATATCCATGCCCGAGGGGGGGTTCGAACCCCCGATCGTAGTGGCCGTGCAGACCGTGACTGAAGCGCTTCAGTCCCCTCGGCCACTGCGGCCGGCATGTGCGTCATGACTGAAATTAGTTCCTCTGATAATAAGATGTGGAATACTATTAAAAGGGACACAGGGCTACCAAGAGCACAGAAAGATGGTATTACAACCAAAGGAAATGAACAGTTTACCAACAAAAAGTCAGAAGTTGACAACATTTTAATAATTGTTTTTAAATGTTCTGGATAAAATAGAATCTATATGTTTGCTAGAAATAGCAAGGCAGTTAATGGAAGATGCCATACCAACATAATTTCATAAAATTGAAATTCCACCAATTTTTCCTCTGATATTAGCGAATTAACTAACTCTCTCACGGGGTAATTGGTCACATGCTATTGATGGGTATTAAAAGGTTGTTCCAAGGAGATAGTAGGACTCTTAGCCACACATGTAAAAGCTCACTTTACCTTATAGGCGGACATAATTTATCGTGAAACAATCGTGTAAAAAAGGGGAAAGGTCTGATGTCGACAACTACCGCCCAATCTTACTTCTGACACCTTCATCCAATTGAAAAGAAGTATTCTCGAGTAGCTTCACATATTAGAAAAAAATAAACTTCTTAATAAATGTTAGTTTAGTTTTCAGAAAACCTTTCAAAAGAAAATGCTATACATACTTTCTACAATGAAATATTAAATTATCTGAATAGCTGGAGATCACCGATAGGGTTTTTTGGGTTCTCTAAAAGGCTTTTGATTGTGTAAATCATGGAATTCTTCTAGATAATCTCAAGTATTGTGGTGCGAGTAGTGGACAGTGCATACGTGGTTTAAATCATACTGGAAAAGTGCAGGGTGTTGAAATAAACGGTTCACATAATTGACATAGGAAGAAGGTGGATAGAGAGAAGAAATGGAAGGAGAGATGCACTGACTGAAGTCTAAAATAAATAAGTACCTGCACGATGCTTATTTATACAGGATCTCTGATTATAAATTACTGATCTTACATATTTACACTCCTGACAACCTATAGCGCTATTTCATTCTATGTTTGTCATGTACATTTCATATCAAAAGACATTTTATTTTTGAAACAAAAAAAAAAAAATGTCAGGCCATCCTTATTATATGATTCCAAGAGTGTCCTCATCAGGTACTGCACGCCTTAATCATCTGCAACCGTGTTAAACATTTTAGGATTTAACTTCCTACTTCTGTGGAGTAAACAAGGAGGGAGAAGAAGTTGCCACATTTATTAAAAACTGCCATAACTTGTCAAAATCGGGTTGCATCTGTGAATACTATTTGTGTGTCTCTGCCTCTAACTCTTATATTCTAGTTTATTTCTTTGTACAACGTCTTTTCTCCAAAATAACATCGATTTTGATATCACCAGATAATGCATTTTGGTTGGCCAATAAGTAGGAAACAAGTGATCGGTTATTAATTTGTGTATTACATATCCAACTATGCTAAAGATTATGACTGAAGTACTGGGAAGTACACGTAGAGAGTAAAATACCAGGCCCTTACGCGTGCGATATCAATGAACGTGATCCTAATTAGAGGGGGATCAGTGAATGACGTCTCGTCGGCAATGACGCAGTTTACAAACGACGCTGAGCCGCGCTATGGCCGGAGTTGTATTTTGATACGGCCGGCCGTTCCACGCGGCCAATCGACGCTGCAGCCCAATGCGATACTGATTATGTACACTGCGATTACGCGCCAGTGCATTTGGCCGGGCGTTAACCAGCTCCAACAACGCGACACCGGCCTCATCCGGTAGATTATTGAAGCGGTCCTGATGCGCTAACCGCAGTCCGGCGCGCCTTCGTTACTGCTGCCTCCGACAGCAAAATTAGACCGGCACGCCTGGTTCTGGTGTCGCCGCGCGGCCTCGTTAACTTTGCAGAAAAGCGTACCTATGCAAGCTACGCGCGCCGGCGGGTGTTCTAGTTTCCATCCTTACTAACCGCTGCGTTGCCATTTAAGAAATGGGCCAGATTGTATACCAACTAGATTCCTCTCAGAGTATGCTGATGCAATAGCTCCGTACTACGCGATAGCAATGGTTGAAATGTTCAAATGTTTGTATAGTTTATGGGACTTATCTACGGGGTCATCAGTCCCTAAACTTACAAACTACTTATGAACTACTTACAACTAAGGACTGCACAAATATCCATGCCCGAGGGGGGATTCGAACCCCCGACTGTAGTGGCCGTGCAGACCGTGACTGAAGCGCCTCAGTCCCCTCGCCCATCGCGGCCGGCTCCTGGAGTAGTAAAACAACTTAAGTCACTTAAGCAGAAACAAACCTTCCGGACCAGATTGTATACCAACTAGATTCCTCTCAGAGTATGCTGATGCAAAAGCTCCGTACTTAGCTACAATTTACAACCGATCACTCAGCGAAAGATCCGTACCCAAAGACTGGAAAGTTTGCCAAGTTACTCCAGTATTTGAGAAAGGCAATAGGAGTGATCTCCAAAATTACAGGCCAATCTCATTGACGTCGATTTGCAGTAGGATTTTGTAACACATACTTTGTTCGAATAATAAGAACTACCTCGAAGAGAACGACCTATTAACCAACAGTCAACACGGATTCAGAAAGTATCACTCTTGCGAAACACAACTTGCCCTTTATTCACATGAAGTGTTAAGTGCCATCGACAAGGGATCTCAAATCGATTCCATATTTCTGGATTTCAGGAAGGCTTTTGACACTGTACCCCACAAGCGGCTTCTAATGAAATTGCGTGCTTATGGAATATCTCCCCAATTGTGCGATTGGATTCACGATTTTCTATCAAAAAGGACACAGTTCGTTGTAATTGATGGTAAGTTGTCGAGTAAAACTGAAGTGATATCTGGCGTTCCACAGGGAAGCGTTATAGGTCCCCTACTCTTCTTCGTGTTTATAAACGTTTTACGAGACAATCTGAATAGCTTCCTTGGACTGTTCGCGGATGATGCTGTCGTTTATAGGTTATAGAAGTCGACAGAGGATCAAAAGCAACTGCAAAGCGATTTAGACAAAATTTCTACATGGTGCGAAAATTGGCAATTGACACTAAATAAAGAAAAGTGTGAAGTAATACACATGACCGCTAAAAGAAATCCGCTGAACTTCAATTACGCGATAAATCAGTCAAACCTTAAGGTCGTAAATTCCACCAAATACCTAGGAGTTAAAATTACGAACAACTTTGACTGGAGAGAACACATAGAAAATATTGTAGGGAAGGCGAACCAAAGATTACGTTTCATTGGCAGAACACTTCGAAGATGCACCAGCTGCACCAATGACTACATCACACTTGTGCGTCCTCTCCTGGCGGACTGTTGCCCCTTGTGGGACCATGTAGGACTAACGGAAGACATTGAGAAGGTTCAGAGAAGGGCAGCTCGTTTTGTTTTATCACGTTACGGAGGGGAGAGCGTCACGGAAATGTTGCACTAATTGGGGTGGACTCATTAAAAGAAAGACGTTATTCATTGCGGCGTCATCTGTTTGCAAAGTTTTAATCACCGACTTTTACTTCTCAATGTGAAAATATTTTGCTAGCACCCACTTACTTCGGGAGACATATACTATCCCAATATAATAATAGAAACCAGATCGAAAACGGAACGATTTAGGTGTTATTTCTTCCCGCGCGCTATTAGAGAATAGAACGGTAGAGAAAAGTTATGAATGTGGTTGATGAACCCTCTGCCACGCACTTAAATGTGATTTGCAGAGTATCTATTTAGATGTAGATGTTTTTGTTTTACGTTGGCTACCGACTCGTTTGCAGGAAATAAAGGAGGCTAACGAAAGGATGTGAATTTTTGATCCTTTTCCCTGTTCTGGTGCAATAAACGCAATTTTCTTCTGTCACTGACATCCCTGTTTTATGTGATGTACATTTTTTTGACAAACTAACTTCACTATCAAGTACGAAGTTACCAAAATCAGTGTATTAGCTGTTAAAAGCACCTAACATTTTAGAGGGAAGATGGTTTTATTGACGTGTGAAGGACTTGTTTGACTAGCAACTGTACTGGTTTCCCTGTTAATTCACCTGAACTGTAACAAATGCAAAGGGCTGGATATAAACTAGTAGGAACTATGACTTTTCTCTTAAACTGCATGGTGGCTTGTGTGTAGCATCCCCTTATGATGGAGGTAGTGAATTTATCTGGCCACGAAAGGAGCCCACTCCACCTCCAGAATAATATAGCCTCTTTAAAAATAGTAGTATTTTAATTGGAACAACAGATAACGATGTACTGACTGAATTTTGAACAGAAATAAACCTGTTGAAGCACTAATAAGTGACAATTTACTTTCACTTAAGGAGGTTGTTTATTATAATGTAAGTTCTCCCTAACCTACTCGTAGACCATTGATTATAAGCTACAACTAAAGTTATTATTGAAACTTCCTGGTAAATTAAAATTGTGTGCCGGAACCGTGATTCAAACTTGGGATCTTGGCCTTTCGTGGGCATGTGCTATACCGACTGAGCTATCCCGGCACGCTTCACCGTCTTTCCTCGCGACTTTACTTCTGCTAATACATCGCCTCCTACTTTCCAAACTTCACTCCTGTGAACCTTGCAGAACTTCTGAAAGTTATTATTTATTACCTGATTATTACTCCCTATCAGGCCTGCAATAATATCTTAAGTCTAACAATGACTGAATATTTTCAATGGAGATACTTGTATGCATTTTGCTCTGGTATGACACACATTTTTAAAAACTTTACACACTAATTTTTAATATCTATAGCTTAAGTGCGACAGCTCAGATAATGCCACAACTGTCCTAAATCAACAACATTACACGACCGCAGGCGCTCAATCATGGAGCTGCTGATGCTGCACAACAGCGACACACAGTGCACCATGCCATGCCGAGCGGTGGCACGTTGCGCCCGGACAGGGAGCTAAACGCTCTCTGTACTAACAAAGCTGAGCCCAATATTCAACGAAGAACTAAGAACAACTGAACGAACGACCGTGATGCATAGATCTAGCAGAAGAAAAAGGGAAAAGAAAAGCGATATGGAGCGCCACGTTGCGCATCGCCCGGTCTCCCGCGTCGGAATTGGAATTTTGTGTTGTCTTTAGTATAAGTTAGTTCATAAGTAGTTTGTAAGTTTAGGGACTGATGAGCCTACAGTTAAGTTCCACAAGCTTTACAAACATTTGAACTTTGCACCAAAGAGTATAGACAAAGAAAATGTTCAAATGTTTGTTAAGCTTATGGGACTTAACTACGGGGTCATCAGTCCCTAAACTTATAAACTACTTATGAACTACCTTATACTAAAGACGGCACAAATATCCATGCCCGAGGGGTGATTCGAAGCCCCGACCATAGTGGCCGTGCAGACCGTGACTGAAGCGCCTCAGTCTCCTCGGCCACCGCGGCCAGTGCACAGTCGGTAGTGCGCTTGCCAGCGAAAGGCAAAGGTCCCAGGTTCGAGTCCCGGTTCCGGCACACAATTTTAATCTGCCAGGAAGTTTCATATCAGCGCACACTCCGCTGCAGAGTGAAAGTTTCATTCTGGAAAGAAACTACTACTTAATCTTACAATGGGATCATCAAAGTGTTAAAGGAAATAATTAATGATAAAAATTCTCGTTTATTGCTTGCGAAGCCTATTAGATGTGA
This sequence comes from Locusta migratoria, assembly GCA_026315105.1. Lineage (NCBI taxonomy): Eukaryota > Metazoa > Arthropoda > Insecta > Orthoptera > Acrididae > Locusta > Locusta migratoria. The sequence goes on along the minus strand of CM048751.1, from coordinate 82,469,730 downwards.
ACATTCGACACTGAACGAACACAATGAACAATTTATGAACTATCTACATTTAATCCAGATACCAATGGATGGGATGTGGTGGAGCATTTCTTCATATTAAACAGGACCGTGAAATGAGAAAATGTGAATTAGCAAATTTATCCCCCAATAAAACATGCAGAGAATAACTGATGCCGGCCGCGGTGGCCGAGCGGTCTGCGGCGCGCCATTCACGTTGTGCACGCCTTGGGGGTTCGAATCCCCCCTCGGGCATGGATATTTGTGCCGTCTTTAGTATTACCTCGTTCATAAGTTGTTTGTAGTTTAGGGACTGATGACCCCGTAGTTAAGTCCCATAAGCTATACAAACCTTTGAACATTTTCTTATCAGTGATGATTAAAAGCTCAGAGGGTTAATCAACGCCTTGGTGGAGTGGCCGAGCGCTCTATGGTGCCTTCCTGAGGAGTGCGTGGTTGCTCGCAGTTGGAGGTTTGAGTCCTTATTCGGGAATGAGTGTGTGTGATGTCCTTATGACAATTTAAGTTAGTAAGCTTAGTGACTGATATCCGCAGCAGTTAAGTCCCTTTGACTTAGATACATTTGAACATTTTGGTGAATTGACACATAGGGAAGGTAGAAAGGATGGAAGGGTAATTAGAGTATAACATCCCATCCTGTCAACAGTCATTAGAGACATTGCCGTTTGAAAGTAACTATCCCACAATTGTAAGGAGTGAAGAATTTCTGACCTCCTTGCATGCCGTTTTAATTTCAACATATAAAACAGCACCCTTATTCTGATGTATTTGAGTTAGTAATTAGAGCCAGAAATTGCTGTACGTGTATCATTGCATTTAAGAACGCTACTTATTACGAGGCTGCCGATGGACATTATTCTGCACGGAGTGGGTGCAGAAATAACAGACCGTGTTTGTTTCGAAAGAACTCACTTGGGAAATACCAAGCTTTGCCCGAGTCAGTCCTTCCCAGCAGGTAGCGGGGTTGGGAAGTTCTTAAGAGTAACAGCGGAAGCGGTGTGGGGTAGCCGCATCTGAAGGAGCCATCTCCAGTGAACATAGCTTCCTGATTCCACTTTTCTCTGTGATAACACAACATGCAGACGTCAAAACAGTTTGCATCCCCTTCCCAAAATTAACATGTATTGGTAAGGCGATACGTGTAAGAGCTACAGGCGTTTGCAACGGCGCTCCTGATAGGCTTACCAGAGAACAGGCGTCATCGCCTGTGTGCTAGGGAGGACATGAAAGATATATACATTTTAACTTCGCTATCTACCACCACTTCTTAGTTGTAGCTCTTCTCGCGTACGTTAGCGCTTCTGTGAATATTTAAGCGGTCCGCTGTAGTTGGCCTTGCGGAAAAAGTGAATGTTCTGTGCCTAGTGTTGATTTGCGGGCATCACTTCTAATTACGATACTTTCAAGGAGCGAGTAATGGACTTTTGCCGTGTCCACAATATCTAGTTGACATCTGCGGACAAAAGCGAGGAGGCATGACGGTCGGCTAATTTGCTAAAATAGCGTATCCTGCCACATAAATTTAGACTAGGGAAGTCAGCAGATCTTGACTTCTTAAGGTAATTAAGAAGTTTTTGGCTGATTCAGTTCCGTTCCAGAACTTGCACAGGCAGCTTTTGATATAATTTCAGAGTTATGGATGCAGCAGACAGCAATGCAGCGGATGGTAAATACGGGGCGAAGCTAGTTTTCGTCCCCGCCAAGTTGCTTCTGGACGAAGGAACCGACACCAGAACCACATTATACTGCATCTAGTGTGACAGCTTCACAGTATTTCTTAGCTAATGCTGCAGTTGGCAAATCACCCGCTAATAGATGTGTTTTCCCTTTTTCTCGATTATCAAAGTGACAGTCGAATCTTATCGATTTAGTTTTATAACGATTTCATTATTTTGAACTTCGTTTGTTTGGTTTTCCACTTTTCTTGAAGTTAATAAATTAAATTTTACCTCTCAGTAGAAAAGCGCTTTATTTTACTGAGGCCCTGCTAAGACCAGACTCCTGTACCAGGTGAGGTCCCTTATAGTTATTACTTATTTTTCTACCTACAGGTGTAGTTGTTCGGTTCATTGCGAGCCCAGTTAAGGCTCTCTTACCTTTCTTGGATTGAGATAAGCACTACTTTCTGATCTCTACGGCTGCATGTCACGGTAGAATTGTTCCACCTGCAGATCAGTCCTTGCATGTAATACAAGGTGGAATAAATCGTATCTCCAGAGATTCCAGACAGGCCACAGGACGTTCAGCGTTAGAGCATTTGCCTGACGAAACTTAAGTAAATCACGGAGAACTGAAATGTGGTGGCTTGAGGCGGGTTTGGGCCACACTTCTGCCAAATGCAAGGCCAGTGAGCCATCACTGCGCCATCTCTCAGCAATCGACACAGAATCAAAGTTTTAGCAAACATCATTCTACTGTGTTGTTGATGGCAACAAGAACTGTGTAATAGCTGTGTTGAAACTTGAAGTAAATAGCTCTACTTAGAAAGGTATCATACACTGCTCGAACACTTGTGCATGCTGCCCTTATTACTTCATGCAGATAGTTAAGGGTGGTGTAGTATCATGACGAGCTGATGTGGAAGGCACTGTTTCCGCCTTCTTACATTCAAAGCCATGTCAATAAGTTGAAGACTATCTTCAACCAAAATTTGAAGGAACACTCATCCCCTTGTGCCGGTAATTAATATTAGTTCCTCCCAATCAGAAAATTCTGCAATTGCATCCAAAGAAATTACTGTGTTGTAGAAAACCAATGACAAATTTCATTATTATTCAGCAAAAGACTCCGTTGGTGTACCAATCACAGCCTCTGCACCTCAGCCGCAGCTAAAGTGTTGTGTTGATTGCAGGTGTAGTCCTGACACTGGGATGGAAGTGGTTGTTGTTACAAGCGTTTACAGAGAGTGCTGCAGGCTAGATGGGATAGAATTTAAGTAAAAGTAATTGAAATACTCTGAATAAGCGATGCAGGATCTGTTTCCAGTTGTGGATAATGTTGTGTCTGTCGTTGTACATTTTCGCAGTTTCTTGGTAATTCCGCCGTATCATCATTTTAACTTTGTAGCTCTTACGATTTCAATGTTTGTTGTCAAAAAATAGGTATGAGGGCCTCCTGATATGCAAAACACAATTTCTCCTTGTTACCTAAGTATGTTGCCGGCCGCAGTGGCTGAGCGATCTGCGGCGCGTCAGTCACGTCTGCAAGGCCGCAACGGTCGGGGGTTCGAATCCCCCCCCCCCCCTCGGGCATGGATGTTTGGTCGTCTTTAGTTTAAGGTAGTTCATAAGTGGTTTGCAAGTTTAGGGACTGATGACCCCGCAGTTAAGTCCCTTAAGCTTAACAAACATTTGAACTTTTTTTTGTAAATATTTTTCGGCACATCTGTGCCAACATCCCCAGGTTTTTCTATTCATTTACAGCTTGGCTTTGCGTGTAGCAGAAGTGTTTCAATGTGAAACATTCTTATCGTTTTATGGTTCGATTTGGAGCACATTTTCTCTTCCTCGTTTCTGTGAACAACACACTAACAATACACATATCTCATAGACTTTTTCAACATCACTTTACGCTATGGCGATGTACAGTTGATTTTGCTAATGTGATGGGGAGTGCAAAAAGGCTGCGAATTTGTGTGTTGTTCACAGAAACGCTGAAAAGAAAACGTACCGTTTGTAAGAATGGTCCTACATGAAACACAATGCAAAGTTATAAATAAACACCCTCGTCAAAACAATTAGAGAATCAGGTGAGATATCTCGTTAGTAAAGTATTGTCATCGGCAGGATTAACTAACATTGTTCGAAGTATTCCTATCGGTTCTTGGTAACGACATAAAGTTGCTGAAGAGAGGATTGGTGTTGACTACTCTCCCAAACGAATTACACAAGCAGATGGGTTCAGATAGTGTAGTTAGCAGGCAGTGCAGTACAAGAACAACGTGACCTACCCAAAGCTATGGCGTGAAGAGCAGTAGGAATGTTTAAAGTGTGACAGACACGGAGCTGACTCCAGCTATTGGAGTGTTGCAAAGTGTAATTTCCAGGCCCGCGGCGCGATTTTAGACATCAACCGTTTAAAGAAGTCAGTGGGAAGGTCGTCCATTGGCAACATCAGCAAGAGACAAGCGTTATGTCAAGTTAACAGCTCGCTGAGACAGAAGGCTGAATGCAACTCAGCTGCAACGCATCCTCCAGGCAGCTGCAGGAAGCGCAATGTCAACACAAACAGTGAGAAATCCCCTTCGGAAATGTGGCTTCCGTTGGGTGTGTCTCATTAAAACGAAAAGACACTTTAGCCGGAATGACGCCGGATATTATTAACAGATGAGTCAAGAATTTGTGTAAGTCGAATCGTCGTACCGTCATCTGGAGAGAACGTGGAACTCGAAACAATCCTCCTTATGTGCAGGAAACATCACCATGTCATGGTACTTGACGAATGGCGGACGTACGGACCTCTCTGTCGTTCAGAATGACGCTTTGACTACTCAGAGATATATAGACGAGTTCTTTGAAGGGAACATTCTTTCATATGCACAACTCTAAATATTGAAGAACATACCTCTATTTGATTAATAAGAGTGCCCGTATCCCCTTTAGGAAAAAAGGAGAAATAAGTATTTGTTAGTGGTGGATTCAGAAGCACTGACCATGTGCATTAGAGTCTAACGCGCTGCCCACAACACTACGGCGAACAATTTCAGATTTCAGCCTTTAATCTCGTACTATTGATGGCAGTTGTTAACTGATGCCAATATGGAATTTTTAGACACTAAATTATCATTTATCGTATGAAGAACGACGTGTTTTTGTTAATTCTTCATTGCACCATTGCTTTGAAATGACGACGTGGAAGATGTAATAAAAAATATTCAAATACGCAACGCAAAATGGCGTATGACAGAGACAGTTCTGGGCGAGGAATGTCACGTGACATCTCCGAACGGTTGGTTTTCGTAAAATCAATGGACGGTGTCACATCGCCGTTATTTTTGCAAATAACTCTCAAACGATACGATATGTGAAAAAAACAGAAGAGAGCAAAGTTGTAGAATATTTTCTCCTCTACAAGTTAGGTTATTCAATTTTTGTGTCAGATGAACGGTTTATTTGCAATTAAAATTACTTAAAACGGCTTTTTTGGTGTCACTAATGTATTCTTTGTCTGAAATATTTAAAACTAGGAGATTTTGGTCTCTTGTGGCCAACAATGACGTCTGTAAAATTTGGTGCTGATCGGTTGAACGGTCCGACTTCAAAATCGGGAACACGTTACGGACAGACAGACAGAAAGACATCGTAAAATCTCCGATATTTTTGCAAATATCTCTGGAACGATGCGAGATATGAAATAAACATAAAGGAGCGTAGTTTCGGAGACTTCTCGTCTCTAAAAATACATGTATTCAATATTTGTGTCAGATGAACAGTTAAGCCGTTATTGTCATTTACATTTCGAGCTTTCAAAAGGCGATCGCCAAGGTCCACTTTTGGTGTTACTACCGTAACCCAAAGTGGGCCAACAACTTGTTTCTATTTCAAGAAAAATATTAAAGCAGGTTGTAAAAATTTACCACACGTGTTCCAGATGCTATTTCGATGCACTGAAACAATACAACCAACATGTGAGTAAACAGAAATAACAGCGTCTCAATGCTAAATGAGTGCTAATAGGTAATGAGGCAAAGCCTTCAATTGCTGCTCTGCGTCATCATCGCTTTAAATTAATGATTCGTCATTTTAGACTCCTCGTCATCGTACCCTATCTCTATGTAGTCTCAATTTTTTTTATGGAGATAGATAATGCAAGAAAAGTAGAAACGGCGAAAGTAGGAAAAAAACGAGGAATGTGGGATGGTAAGAGGACGCTCGCTTCTCTCACTGTAGCCACCAATCCGGACCAGTTCTTTCCCCCTTGAAATATACCGAACAGCGGCGGTCTCATTACGATTCCTGGGATTACATCCGATGATACGTCCGCCGCACGTACCGGAAACGAATCGCGTAAAATTCCCAGAAAAGAGCGTCGCGAAGTGCCGATAAAGTGCGTGGCTGTAGGCGAGATGATCCGCGCCGGAGAGGCGCCTGATTCCATCGCTTTCGCCATCATTTACAGGGCGCGGGCATCGCGATGGAGAAGACTGCGGCGGTTTGCCCGCGCGGGCCGATATTGCGGCTCTTCACGAAGTAATTCGGGCCGCACTTGCGCGCCGAATTATTATTTCAATTTGGGGGGCGCCGCCTTCTGGAGGCAGATTAAGAAGGCGGTGGAGCGACTTTAACTTGTAATGGCGCCGTTGGCAGTCATCGCGGCGCCAGGCCGCGCCGATTTATGCGGCAATTTGGCGTCTCCGGGCCGCCTTCGTTTAATTTCGCTCCGGTCTTACTCGCCGAGTGGGAGACTTGCGAATCTGCCACAAGTAGACGACAGGGGGCTGTAGCGGGCAACGACTGAGAGCAAAAGTAAAAGTCGTTGTGCTGCGTGTGAGACCCGGCTGATATTAGAAACACTGTTGTCCATGTTACTCAAACACGTTTCGGCACCTCTGTGCTTTTCTACACCATGTCAGGGCCTCAGAGAAATTTAAAATCAGAATCCATATAAAACTAGTAACATTTAGGAAAAGTATCGTACAAGGTTCATCCACACGATTGCTGCAAGCCTGCGTGTATCGTCAAGTAGAAACGGTCGGAGTCGTAAGGTAATAAGTAGCCTGGAACAGCGATTAAGAAAACAGTACGAGGGCGCGTGTCCGCACATCAGTAGTCACCATGCGGGAGCTGAAAATCTTCCCACCACGATATGACCAGGGGCACGCAGACACAACGAGACTTCGAGAAGCCTCTAGAAAGAGTGACGCCAGAGAGAGAGAGAGAGAGAGAGAGAGAGAGAGAGAGAGGCAGAGGATGATTTCCAAGTGACACAGGCAATCTCAGTATCACACTTACAGAGCATCGAGGACAGCCTAAGACAGAGTGCAGTTCCGGGGATGGGTGAGGGTAGCTCGTGAGGGGTCGCGAACAAACATTTCATGCACTAGTGAAACGTAGCCATCGGTATTACAATCTGCTACTGCGGGAGATAATGCAGCCGGCCACGGTGGCCGATCGGTCTGCGACACGCCAGTCACAGTCTACACGGCCGCTACTTTCGGGGGTTCGAATCCTCCCCTCGGGCATGGATGTTTGTTACGTCTTAGTATAAGGTAGTTAATAAGTAGTTTGCAAGTCTAGGTACTAATGACCCCGCAGTTAAGTCCCTTGAGCTTAACAAACATTGGAGATGATAATTTGGGTGGATACAACTATCATTGTTTGCGAGAGAAAGCTTTAGTGATAGAATTTTCTGTGGAGTATAGTTGAACGTAGACTGCCAGTTTATGTCTCAAACAGTTAAGTATTAGAGCTCCAATATTAGTAGGAAGAAAGCATTGTTTGGGACTTGCTTCCTTAAGTCTTTTACGTAAAGGTGAACAGAACTGAAGAGTTTGTAGCAAGTAAGGCTAAACTTGCAAGGGAAATAATTACGGAGAGAGTAAGGAACGTCTGACTGAATTTTAAAAGTAACAGGAAAGATAAAGGGAAAAGAGTCTGACATCTCGCAAATTCTATGCGTTTAGAGTAACAAATTAATATTCAATTTTATTAACAAATGCATTAGTAAATTCTTCTCATTTTCTCACATATTGAGGAAGACCTGAACGTACCGCTTTGTTTAGCCAAGGAGATTCTACTCTCTCTCACCTCGGCTACAAAGGCTAAGTAAGGAAACTGAAGACCACTGTGTCGCCAACGTCACGCTGACTCCCCCAACTTTATATGGCTGGCCACTCCATTCGTTCAATTCCCTCAGTTTCAAGCAAGTTGCCCAACAGTACAGCTCTATGGGAATGAGCGTTATCGTCCACTAGAAGGAACCCAGCATTGGGGACAAATACGTGAAATACAACGAATTGAACAAAGGTCTTCTGAAGCATATCCACGTAAACTAGGAGGATACTGAAATAATGAATATTCTGAACAACGTGCTTATATTGGCAGTTTCATATCAAGAAAGTCCTAGATTTCTGTGGCAAGTGTAGTTCCTTAATGAAACGGAAGTGTATGCATTGCAAAAAATTACCTTGTTTATTTTTTTTCTAAGCAATTATTCAGTATTTATGGAATATAATGGAAGTTACTAATTAGAATCAATAGATGTACTAAAATGTTTGTCTTTGACATGGTTGCTACGGACGCTTTTAACGTAGATGGTATTACCTTTCCTGTAGTTCAGATATGACTTCGTTCGTGTTACTTTTTTCTACGCTAAAATAAAGATAAATTTTCTTTTTCAAACCGTGATAACGTTTTCATCTACAGCTAGAAACACAAACGGGATAAGTGTGGTAATATTGAAGTCCACATAGATCTAGTACTTAATCTATATACAAAGTTACTTCAATCATTGTAATAGTATCTCCCCAGATTTTGTACATGTGATAAAGAAGTCTATATTTACAATAAGCTGATATGTATTTCATGGTATGTTCTCGAAATAGAAGAACTGCACTTTTCAGAGAAACTCGGAATATTGCAGAATATAGTTGTATTCAGTTAACAAAAGTGTGCGAAAACCTCTAAGGGGAAGAAAAATTGTCATTGGCGGTTTGTCTACAGGATGATCGATGCTTTGCGGTTATTTGTTCGTGTTCCTTGAAAATTTTTCTCGGTTTTTTTATTGCAGATGGCGCTGAACCAACACCGTCTGAAGAGAAGACCTGTGCTCTGCAATCCCACGTCACGTTACGTACAGTACGTCGTGATCGCGTACCTCGCTGGCTGGTGGGACACAGCCCACTGCCTCAAATCGGCCAGCCAGTGAGCTACGCGATCGCGTCCTACTCTGCGTGACGTGGCACGCCAGCGCGGAGGCCTTCCCTTCAGACGGTGTTGGTTGAACCCTCTTTTTCTCTCTTTTCATTGGTTCTTCGGTTTGATCAGTACTTTGTGAACGTTGGTGTGTTTTGTTCTATTTTTATCGTTTCGTCGAGCACTCAGTTTTCTCGTTACAGAGGCCGTCGAGCAACCATGCCGGCAACACTCTGACCGAGCGCGCTTAGCCACCGCGTCTAGCATGTTTCGAACTACCGTCTAACATGTTCGTACATCAGAAACTAATTCGTTAACCATTCTTCATTGGTGAATAGCTGCGAGAGTAATCCGTGATTCTCGTACCATCGATGACAGGTGTTAACTAACTAACTTTAGATTTTAATTCATCGTCCTAAGAACGACGCGTTCTTGATCTATTGCTTTGAAAGGACAACGCTTGCGGAATGTCACCTGACTGATTTCCGATCGCCAAATGTGTGCTGTGTTCCATCCAGGCTACAGTCACTCGTCCGAACGCCAAATGTACGCTACGTTCGTTCCAGACTGTAGTCATTCGTATCCAATACAGGGAAAGAAAATAAACAACGAACAAACTACCAAGGCAAGGCAACTGATAATATTTTAACAGAAAAATATAATGAAAATGTGGGAGATATTAAAATGATCGTTTAAAGAGGTAACAGTTCAAAAAATAGTTTGTAAGTCAAATCTAAACTCAAATATAATATAATTTAGGCTGTTTGTTAAAATACAGTCGAAAAGAATATTGATCACACGGCCTCCCGCGTCGGAGGTTTGAATCCTCCCTCGGGCATGGATGGATGTGTTGTCCTTAGATTAGTTTAACTTAGTTTAAGTAGTTTGTAAGCTAAGGACGAATAACCCAGTAATTGAGTCCGATAGCTCTACAAACATTTGAACATTTGAAAGAATACTATCAGATATTATCACAATAGTAGAGTCGTAATCATATAACCATTTTTTATTGTTTACATTAATATTTTTGACCGAAGTGTTTGCAAAAAATTATAAAACAACAACTGTAAAGTGGGCCGTAAAACACATCAGTGCTATTTTTTTATGATACTCCAAAACATTGAAGGAAGCGGGATCAAAACCTTTTTATTCTTCACAATTATCGTCGAAGTTCCATTAAACATTTATTTGGTGACCTTCCTGTTCATTTTCAAACCATGTGCCTACAAAAATGTAGCACAAGTCAGCAAATTAACATAATTGAGAAATAAATATTAAATGTTGTAACATAATAATTTCGATCACAATTCAGTGACCTTACATATGATGTTACATACCTCATGATAAACATTGCATACAATGGATCATATTTATGCAGTAAACTCAATACATCATTGACCCAAGTTAAACTGACAAATTCCAGTGACCATATGTTGTTCATTTCATAGTATGTTGCAGACTGACAGTCCACACTCCACGCTATACGACTTGCATGGTTGCCTTGGTAGTCTAACGTGAAATCTATGCAGTTGAGATTTTTATTCTACTCTTCCAAGTACTTGTAGTGCGCAAAGGCCTGATCTGACCTACTGTAATTTCATCCGAGGGTACTGCAAGTAAGGCATGTCACATAGAAATCAGAAATATGTTCCTTGCCTACTTACAATCGGTAAAATTTATCACTTAAGATAGACACGGATGACATCTTCTGTAAGAAAAAATCTTAATATTAACAAAGTATTTACTGATGCTGTTACTTTGTGACGGGAATATATTACAAATGAAAAATACATACAGTGCACAACAGAATACAGATTTATACATACCTACAAGGTCACGCCTGATGCAACAGTTTTACGGCATCTACAGCGGAACTGTTGTGAGCGGTACACTTCTTTTCGTTTCATTTTGTGGGTGGGTGGAGGGGGGGATCAGTTACAAAACGCTCCATAAACGTCCGAAATTACATGCAAACTTTGTTGCATGTCCCCATTTTCCAACAAGTGAAGCACAAATCTCGATATTCTCACGCGGTGGCCTCTCATTATTTATGACGTCTTATCTCCAGAGCTGTGTATTACTTCACACTTTTCTTTATTTAGTGTCAATTGTCAATTTTCGCACCATGTAGAAATTTTTTGTAAATCGCTTTGCAGTTGCTTTTGATCCTCTGTTGATTAGACTAACCGATAAACGACAGCATCATCCGCGAACAGTCTAAGGGAGCTATTCAGATTGTCTCCCAAATCGTTTATAAACAGGAGGAAGAGTAAGGGACCTACAACGCTTCCCTGTGGAACGCCAGATATCACTTCTGTTTTACTCGATGACTTACCGTCAATTACAACGAACTGAGTCCTTTCTAATAGGAAATCATGAATCCAATCGCACAGTTGAGCAGATATTTCATAAGCACGCAATTTCATTAGTAGCCGCTTGTGGGGTGCAGTGTCAAAAGCCTTCCGGAAATCCAGAAATATGGAATCGATTTGAGATCCCTTGTCGATGGCACTTAACACTTCATGTGAATAAAGGGCAAGCTGTGTTTCGCAAGAGCGATACTTTCTGAATCCATGATGACTATTGGTTAATAGGTCGTTATCTTCGAGGTAGTTCATAATATTCGAACAAAGTATATGTTCCAAAATCCTACTGCAAATCGACGTCAATGAGATTGGCCTGTAATTTTGGGGATCACTCTTATTGCCTTTCTTGGATATTGGAGTAACTTGGGCAACTTTCCAGTCTTTGGGTACGGATCTTTCGCTCAGTGATCGGTTGTAAATTATAGCTAAGAACGGAGCTATTGCATCAGCATACTCAGAGAGGAATCTAGTTGGTATACAATCTGGCCCGGAAGATTTGTTTTTGTTTAGTGACCTAAGTTGCCGGCCGTGGTGGCCGAGGGGACTGAGGCGCTCCAGTCACGGTCTGCACGGCCACTACGGTCGGGGGTCCGAATCCCCCCTCGGGCATGGATATTTGTGCCGCCTTAGTTGTAGCTAGTTGATAAGTAGTTTGTAAGTTTAGGGACTGATGACCCCGTAGTTAAGTCCCATAAGCTTTACAAACATTTGAACTTCTAAGTTTCGCCTGCTGGCAGCTGTTCTTGGATTGAATACTCGTGTGTTCACTTCGTCTTCTTTGGTGAACGAATTACGGGAAGCTGTGTTTAGTAATTCTGCCTTAGCAGAACTGTCATCTGTAGTATTACCATTCCTATCGCGTAGTGAAGGTATTGTTAGTGTTTTGCCGCTAGTGTACTTCAGATATGACCAGAAGTTCTTTGGAATTTTTGCAAGACGTACGGTTGTAGGTAATGAAGACAGTGAGTATGAGGAGACTTGGCTGCTAGCAGTTGTCCCCTGACTGACGGACTGGACGTGACGTCAGAGGCGCCCCACGCCCTCGCCTCCAGCTATCTGCCATCTGCCGTCTGCCCCCAGTGCCCTGACATGTTACGGCGTTGCTGGCGCGCGACAGGTCGTCACCGCTAGCCGCAGGGCCCCAGATACGGCGGCGGCATTCTTCTGCAAGGGGCGGCGGTAAACTTTAACGGCCCTCCCAAGATAGCATCCGACCCCCGACACGACCGCGCTGTCCTGGAGGGCCACATTCCGGCAGAAGGCGACCCCATCCGATTAATAGTGATGCCGCTGTCCCGTCGTTTGCTATCGGCTCCTCTGTCGTCCTGCCCTCTTCCTTGCTCACACACACACGAATTGCATACAACCAATCATACAATTTGACAAAAAGACTCCTTATAATAGACGAAACATTCCTTACAGGAAAAATATTTATAAAAAATAGGTGAAGTTTACTTACCAGGCGAAGGAGCACAGGTAGTGATAGTAACAAATATAACACACACACATATACACAATTAACGCAAGCTTTCGCAACCCAGTTGCGTCTTCAGGCAGAAGGGAAGTAGAGGGAAAAGGAAATGATGAGGGTTTTAAGGGAGTGGGTAAGGAGCCATTCCAATCCTTGGAGAAAAAAAGGAAGGTAAACAAATACACACACACACACACACACACACACACACATACACACACATTTACACAAATGCACACACACCTAGGCAGACATACTGTAGCTTTCTACGTGTCTGCCTTTGTGTAAATGCGTGGGGAGGTGTATTTGTTTACCTTCCTTCCCCCCCCCCCCCCCCCCAAGGTAAGTCTTTCCCGAGATTGGAATGGTTCCTTACCCACTCCCTTAAAACCCTCATTATTTCCTTTTCCCTCTCTTTCCCTTCTGTCTGTAGACGCAACTGGGTTCCGAAAGCTTGCGTTAATTGTGTGTATGTTTTTGTGTTTTATTTGTTACTATCACTACGTGTGCTCCTTCGCCTGGTAAGTAAACTTCATCTATTATACACCAACCCCCCCCCCCACACATACATACACACACACACACACACACACACACACACACATATATATATATATATATATATATATATATATATATATATATATATATAATTTCTGTTCGTTAGTATCGCTAAAACTCGTGAATGGCGGAACCGATATGGTTAATTTTAGTCTTGAAATATTCGTGTAAGTACAGGGAAGGTTAAAACGGTGATAAAATATGGAAAAGTTTTCCGGAAAAGAGGACACTCGGGAAAAACTGAAACAGATTTTTCCAGTGAGCTATTAGTACCGTTTCGTCCATTTGCGATAAAAAAATGCACATTTCATGTTCAAAGCAAGAGGAAGCTTCGCATCAAATAAAAATTTGGAAATGTCGCCAGGAAAGTAGGAAAATTTAGGAAAAACCGAAAGTGATTTTTCCTACGAATAAAAAACAACTGCCACACGGTTGTAAGAGCATCACTTGAGTACGGCTTGACAGGACAGGGTTTGTATGAAATAACTTTCTTAGAAAATGTACCGGAAAATTGGGAAATTTGAGAAAAACTGAAAGTGCGTTTTCCAATGTGTTTTTGATTGAATTCAGCATTATAACTATTCGCACGACGGAGAGGGGTAATTAATTCCTTAATGGTCTTAGAAATGTTTTCAATAAAAAAAATTGGGATAGTTAAAAAGGAAAGTCGCAAAATTCGAACGAAGTTCCTTTTTCAATGTGTTTCTAAATGTACTCAACACTATAAGTTGAGAACCGTTCATCCGATTGCGATAAAATTTTGATCATTTGACGTTCAACGAAATATAAACCTTTTTATGAACTAAAAATTTGAGAAATTTACCCGAAAAATTTGAAAATTCGCGAGTAACTGAAAGTGCTTTTTTCAATGAGATATCAATATCATTGGTCTGATTGCGATAAAATTTTGAATATTTGACGTTGAAAGCAAGAGTAACGTTCTTATGAAACAAAAAAATTGAAAAAGTTTCCCGGAAAATTGGAAGAATCAGAAAAAATAGAGACTTCTCTATGAAATATCAATACTATTCATCTGAATTCGATAAAATTTAGCACATCCGACATTCAAAGCGAGAGAAAGGTTTAAGTGAAGTAAAAGTTTGGAATAGTTGGCCACAAAAAAGGAAAATTTGTGGAAGACTGAAAGAGATCTTTTATTTGGGATATCAATATCATTCGTACGAGGTAAGTTATACGAAGTTCACCGTGTCATCTAGTATTTTGCTATTTGTAAGGGACAGATACACCTTCGCAATTCACACGTACCTTGTAAAGGCGATTAAGCTAATTTGGAGAGGTTTTGAACGTAATCTTTCATGGAAAGGTAAGAATGAGTCTCTGTGAAACATTCAGAACTGCGGATCCAATTATTAAAAATGAAGATGGACGGCTGTCGATGTCCCGAAGGAAGATAATTCACATCATTGCATCCCTTGAAATTTACTCAGTCGCTTCGTCGCCCATTGTATACATTCGTGCCTTCGTCTCCCTGATGTTATATCAATAGTTATATTTGCCGAATTTCTTGGACATTGGTCGATCGGTGTAGTTACGAATTATTAAGTATACTGTGCTGTTCCTCCAGTTTTCAAGGTCAAGTGTTCGTAATTGTATTGTCGGATGAACGGTACGGCAGCGGGTAAACTTCGACTCTAATCCAGACTTGCAGTGTCCATACACAATTACTGATCTTGGTACAACCTTTGGAAATACAGTGAATAGTCCTGTAACATTAAGACGGATGAAGTATGATCTTGGCAACACTTGTCGTTTCGCAGGTGCAGCGTTATGATTCGCCTGTGTTCTGACTTAATTCACCGAACTTAATGGTCTGACGTAATTTCAATTCTTCAGTTGTTTCTTTCAGTATTTCCTGTTTCGCATCTTAAACCATCCCTGTATTAAAGTGAAAAAAAAATTTCCTAGGTTTAGCGAGGTTAAAGCACCTATTTGTTTCCGTAAGAGCGTGCAAAGATTTCACAGGACATAGAGAGTGCCCCACCCGAACCACTAGAAGCAGGTAAGCTCGCGTCGAGGAAGCCGCCATTTGTTATAGTTAATTACAAATAGCTCCAGTGACATGATCAACTCTCCATTTGAATGGTACATTACAAAATTTTACAAAACTGACGGTCATTAACATCAGTGCATGCATGGCATCGGCGGAAAGGCTTCTGACATTCGTCAAGGTTTCTCTATACTGTGCTCCGAATCACAATATTTTAAAATTCTGGCAGCTGATTCCGTTTCCGTATCCATTGGGGTGCATAAGTGAACTTAGATTTACCTTAGGAAATATTTAAGGAGGCTGAGGGCCTGGAATACGACCACCGCCACCGTTCCAGTCCACCGACCAGGAAACACAGCATCGAGAACGTTGGGAACACCCCTATCGTAGTGAGGCGGTGCACCGAGGTGTTCTATCCACATCCTCTCACGAACAACTACGGGTACTTTTACCATCAACTCAGCTAGAACTATTTGCAGGAATCGCAAATGCAGGGGCCACAGGGGCCACTGAGACTTACATCATGACATCCTAGTAATTCAGCTCGACCTTCTTGTTTCATTGAAGGAAATAATTACACAGCACAATACTTGTAAAGTTTTCTGCCACATCCCCTTAAGCCGTCTTCTCCCACTCCATGTTTCCAGCCTCGAATTATTCACTGGGGCATTCTCTATAGCCTTTTAAGGGGGATCGTACCACCCTATCTCTACAATGTTCAACTGGCTATAAAAATGCCGCTTTCGTAGTAACTGTTGAGTATATAAATATGGTGTTTTATCACATCTTCTCGCATGTTTTCTGCTTGTATTTCTATAAAATTACTTTAAAATGACAGCTGAAAAAAAGTTATGATTTTTTGTCTAAACAGATAATAGTTTGCTGTAAACTTTCACAATATTGATTTCTTTAATTATAACTATTACAGTAAATACTACTACAGTAGAGCTACATCATCATTGTACTATCTATGTTGTGTGGCAAATAATTCATTGATGTAGATTCTGAACTGGTCTGTTAAAAAGGTACATTTATATTGAAGAGCGTCATTCTGAGAAACTTGCGTATAATGAAATAATAATAATAATATACAGATAACTGATACTCCTCGATGATAGTCGTCATCTCCCCCTTCATATTCCACACCCAGCGCTGTCCTCCTCTTGGATCTGGCTGTTTTTGACATACTGCTTGTTGCAATCTCTGCTTTAATGATTCGCAGTTGGTCCAAGTACATAACACATTTAGTGGTGTTGTAACCTTTATGAATTCCAAGATGCCCCAGAATCTGGGGTTTTTCAGAACAGTATCCAAAACACCAAGTTCAAAAGTTGGTCGGTTGTGTGTTTTAGAGAGATAAAACTGCGGAGGTCATCAGTACCCTCTCCCCCAAGTTCAAAGGGTTAACTATCAACAAACACATAATCTAAAACATGGTTAGTGGATAACTGTTGTCTTCAAACAGAAACAAATTTACGGTTCTAAGAATTTCCTGCGTTCTCACCAAAACAAAAATTACTATCTCTTACAAGCTGTTGATATTTCAACTTGTGTATTTTTAAATTTAGACTAAGTGCTATGTTGCACGTACTATTTAAAATCTCTTTTTTGAATAATATAGTGGCATAAAATAAATATTTTGCAATCTTGGCCTTTCACTTTTGAAGATTAGCAATGAAAATAAACATTAAAATGAAAATATCTGGTCTGTAAAGGGAATGAAGATTAGGTTAGAGTACAATAATAAAGTAATATTCTTTTTACAACATTCAGGGTCACATCAGACTGATAACCAGCAGAAGGTAACAGAAGAATGTCTTTCTCTTTCAGAGGTTTCAAAGCATCCGTGAACT
Organism: Locusta migratoria; assembly: GCA_026315105.1. Taxonomy (NCBI): domain Eukaryota; kingdom Metazoa; phylum Arthropoda; class Insecta; order Orthoptera; family Acrididae; genus Locusta; species Locusta migratoria. The sequence goes on along the minus strand of CM048751.1, from coordinate 82,452,601 downwards.
ACACAAGAAGGCAGCAGACTAATCAGAAGAATATTTTTCGCACTTGGGATTTCCGTGGATACTTCAGTATCAGTAAAAATCTCTGGATAGACCTACAGGTTAATTTCTTATCAAATCTTCGCACGAATATTTTTCTGTAACTTAAAATATGCACAAAATTTGTTAAACATTTGTCAATTAAATAATCAGTTGAGTTATTTAGGTTCTGATGTATCATAATCGGCAGAATGAACTAAAATAGTTCGACATCGTTCTGTGGATTTTACGGAGTAGAGATAGTGGTAATAACGGAAAGTTTCTGAAGAGGGTGTTGGTGCTTACATCTTTACTGTACCTAACGAATTACAGAATCAGTCTAGTTCAGATACTGTAGAGAGCAGGTAGAACAATGGAAAAACAACGTGATTTCCAGGACCTGGACGCAACTTCATAAGCTGGAATCGTTTAAAGAAGTCAAGGGCAAGGTCGTCCACAGGTAACACCAGAAAGGAATGACCGTTAACAGCCCGTCGAGATAGAAGGCTGAATACAACTCACAAGGAACGTACTTAGGCTCGAACAAACAAAAATACACCAAAATCGTATGACAGATCATGTAAAGGTCTCTTATTGCACTAGTGATACTCCCGCATCTGCAAAACCCTGCAGTCTCCCATTAGAGGCCTCTGCGTGTGCCATGTCGCGTTGCACTTTACCCTGCCGGTACGCCAGTAGTGACGGTGCAGTGTGCCTCTGAAGTTGCGCTTTGTGACGTTATTTGTGTAGTGAAGCGTCAGATGGGTCGGCGATTGGTAATCAATCCTGATAATGTTCAAGTGTTTGTAGAGCTTATAGGACTTAACTACGACGTCATCAGTCCCTAAACTTACAAACTACTTAAGAACTAGATATACTAAGGACGGCACAAATATCCATGCCCGAGGGGGAGACTCGAACCCCCGACCGTAGTGGCCATGCAGACTGTGACTGACGCGCCAGCTAATGTATTGCAATTGGTTGAGATGAAATTCCGAAGAGCCCTTCTTCGTGAATACGGTCTTGGTGTAGAAGAAAAATCATTCACGTGTTTTCTGGTATCTATTATAGTGCAGAAATATGAGCATAGATTAGAAACTCTATAATAGATAATAGGTAACATGCGAATGATTCATCTTCTACACCAATGCCATCTACACGAAGAAGGTTTCTTCGTAACTTCACCTCAACCAGTCACACTATATTAGCAGGATTGATTACCAATCGCCGACCCATCCGACACAAATAACGTCACAAAGCGCAACTTCAGAGGCACACTGCACCGTCACTCCTGGCGTACCGGCAGGTCGAAGTGCAATGCGGCATGGCACACGCAGACTGCCTAAGTACTTTCCTTGTCAGCTACAACGCACCCCCCAGGCAGGAACAGGACGGGCCATTTCAACACACCCGGATATCCCCTTAGGGAATGGCCTCTACGCACGAAGGACTATGGCGTGTGTCCCATTAATACGACGACACCGTTTAGCCAGCATAAACTGTGTGGAGGAACATCAGGATTGGAGTGGTAACGAATGACGCAGAGCTGTTCACAAACGAGTCATGATTTTGTGTGTCGTTCTCTCATCTGGAGAGAACGTGGAAGTCGGAACAATCATGGTTATCTGGACGAAACATCACCAGATTATGGACGAATGGTGTGGACAGGACGTACGGACTTTTATGTCGCTTTGACAGCTCATAGGTATAGAGCCGAGATCCTTCGAACTTTTCTTGTGCCCTATGTTAGTGCCATAGGAGATGGGTTCCTTCTAATAAACGATAACGCCGTTCCCACAGTTGCACTGTTGGACAATATGTTTGAAGCTGAGAGAATTGAATGAATGAAGAAGTCACATAGTTCACCGGACTTAAATTCAATTCAGTATATCTGGGATGCACTTGGCAGACGCACTGCAGACAGACCAGAACCTCCCACAATAGTTCCAGCGCTGGATATTACGCTCATGGAAAAATAGTCAAATATCTCTCGAGAGTTGGCTAATGACTTCAATCTGTTCATGCCATGCAGGTGTGCAACTGTACTGGCCATCCGAGGTGATCACAAACCACATTAGAGGACAACGAGCAGGTCTTTCCACTATCATGGTAGCTTCATGGTACGTTGCTCTAAGTAAACTCAATTTTAACTTCCAGTAAGGCTTTGAGACAGCAAAATATCGTAGTGTATCAGACAGAAATTACTATTGTTACCAATATCTGAATGAAACAGGTTACGGTAAGTATGACGTGTATGATCTCTAAATTGTTTTGAGCAGTGTAGATGGAAGCCAGATGAATGTGGACGTAAATTTAACACCCAATAAAATAATGAATCTTTTAAAAACAGCCTGTAAACAGATAAGCAAATGGCGACGTTATAATTTAACAGCTTAAACTTTATTGAATGTGCGGTTCCGAAGCTGAGTTGTTCCACGGGCCAGCTCCAGTGCGTCGTGTTTATGATGTTGGCGACCCTGGAAGCCGCCCGCCCGCGATCCTCCGCAGACAGCGGGGACTCCCCGGCGGGTGTTTCTTGCGCCTGGCGGTCGTCCCGGGTACTAATGCGGGCCTTTTGTCGCCGCAGAGCGTGCGGACGGCAGCTGTCTCCGGCAGCCGCACGGCGCATGCGCAGACGGCAAGAACGCCGGCTCGACGGCTGCACATTTGTCCGGCGCTCTCCCGTTGTTTGGACTCATCATCAGCATTCGTCCCGACCATACGTCACACAGACGCCTGATGCGCGGGAAGGAAGTTCTTCAACAGTGATGCTTTCTTGTAGATCGGCGGGGTGCCTGTTCTATCGAACATGTCCGGAAAGACGGACAGCATACCAATCTACGACTGTATATATATACAAACGAAGACTAATTTAGGTTCATTTAATTCACCGCAGATGCGCGAATAACGTACGACGTCGTAAGAGGGCTAAGACTATGCGGATGCTACAGCCTCAGCGTCCAACTTGTGGAAAATTGTGAAGGACGTGAGGCGAGCGACGACAGACAAGTGGTTAAGGCGACCGCTGGTTCTAAGCGGGAAACCCGGGTTCGGAACCGGGCCCGACTCAAATTTTCACTTGTCGCCAATTGTATAAAATGCTCCTTTTCTTCATACTTCGTCTTCCTTCCTCTCTTTAATGAATGATTTGCAAAATATATGACTTTCTTTGCGTAATATACACTACGTTTACATACGACATATCTTCCGTAAGACCAAAACCGATATCTGAAGCCGGCCGCGGTGGCCGAGCGGTCTGCGGCGCGCCAGTCACGATCTGCTCGACCACTACGATCGGGGATTCGAATCCCCCCTCGGGCATGGATATTTGTGTCGCCCTTAGTATTAGCTAGTTCATAAGTAGTTTGTAAGTTTACGGACTGATGACCCTGTAGTTAAGTCCCATAAGCTTTACAAACATTTGAACTTTTTTCGATTTCTGTAAGCTTTATTTTGCTGTCTTGCTTACACGTTTAGGCCAGATGTGATTTTTTTTAATCCTCATCATGAAAGAGATCTGAAGAATAGCTGTGTCAGTTCCTGACTTAGTAATCACGATCACTATTAACAGCTCTCCAACATTGTATCTTCAGAAAGATAACATGTGTAAAATACACAAGAAGAATACGGGGCGATTTCGTCACAGAAAATGACATAAGTAAGTTTTCACCACATTTCATGTGTGGTTTAACTGTAAAACTTTCTTATAAATCTGTTGATAATGACGTACATAAAAATATTTGTTTGCTTATCCTAGGGATACAAAACTATAACTGATTAGAAACGAGGCTCCAGAAAAGCATGTAAACCATCTGGACTTGTAAATAGAAATCCTAAACACTCATTGTCTCAATAAATAAAAATTTATACCACTCTTGTTGTGATCGCTGTTTTTAATTGTAAAAATTATTGACATTCCTAGAGGCGCACTGTCAAAAACAGGCCAGTCTTACATAGTATATTATTTTAAAAAATTTCCACATTCTGCAATCATGTTACGTATTAATAATTTTGGAAATAAAACGTAAAAGTGCTTAACTCAATCCGTAGTGTAAGAGAATTCTTAGATGCTAGTAAGGTATAGATTGAATTTTAATATTGTAATTCTGTACAAGGCAGGATAAATATTCGGTACATCTTCCTTAATTATCCTATACAATATAAATGCGAAAGTTTCTATATTTGTTGCCGCATCACGCTAAAACTAGAGCACTGATTTAGATGAAATTTGGTATAGAGATTTCTTATGTCTTGGATTAGGACATAGGCTACTTTTCAAAATGTTTATTACAAGTTATTTATTTGAAATATATGCATAGAAATACGTAACGGTTGTAAGAAGGTTCTAATACAACAGCAGAAGAGCATTGTATGGTATGTCATGTTTAGCTGCGAGGGTTAACGCTTCATGGAAGAGACTTTCGTTAATTTGGGCAACGGTTCGGTTTCTGCTATAGTGAAATTTTTTTTCTTTGTTATTGTTATCTTTTTTACTTTCGAATATACAAAAAGATTCTTGGATACTGCCAAAACAGCTTAACTTATATATAATTACATACACAAGAAATCTGAATGTTGGCGTTTATGCCGCATTCATATTCATTTGTTGTAACAAATGAAGGAAGTATGTATATAAATTGAAGACTTTAAATAAAATATGCTCTAAGTACAATGGCAAGAAAAAACATTGACGTTTTGTGTAGAATGGTATCTAGATACCAAGCCCTATTTTGTGTACAAAGCGCGAACTGCCGCGTATAAATAGCGTACGTAAACTGCAACGAAAGTAGTAGCAAATGCACTCAACAGATGGCAGGCGGTACGCTGCAGTTAACATATGAAACGTTATAGATGTACAAACATTGTGATGTTATCGTAATTCTTTAAAATTGTATTCTCTTTGGATTTCAATGAATAATAGTTTCTTTGGTGATTTCGATTATTTATAGCATTCGAACGTTTGCATTTAGTTCTTTTGTTGGTTCGCTTTGCATTTGTAGGATCTCAACAGTTCGTTTCTCCGTTAGATGTCTTTTTTATCTCTTTACTTTTCTCCTTTAGGTTTGTTGTTTATTTTGTTCCTTTACTTGGCATTTGTTTTCAAAAAATTGTTCAAATGTTTGCAAATCTATCGGACCAAACTGCGTGGTCATCAGTCCGTAGCTTACAAACTACTTAAACCTAGGTAAACTAACCTAAGGACAAACACACACACCCATGCCCCAGGGAGGACTCGAACCTCCACGGCGAGCAACCGCGCGCTCCGCAGCGAGACGCTTTAGACCGCTTTTTTTTTTTTTTTTTTTGTTTTTTTTTGTTTTTTTTTTTTTTTTTTAATTTTGTATTGCTTTTTTTTTAGTTTCCTTCCTCCCCTTCAACCCGTCCTTGCACTCGCCAAATGTGGCCTTTTCGGCCTGGCTTCTCCGCCATAAAATGAATGGTTCTTCTGTGTTGTTCCTTGTGAATGAAATGTGAGAGTATAATATCAAATAAATAAAAATAAACTTAATACAATGAAAGAATCCCTGAGACGGATTTTCGTCTCAAATATGTCAAAGACATTATTGATAGAGCTGAAGCATTGAATTAAAATTTGTGGTGTGGCCGGGAATCGAACCCGGACCTCCATGCTTACTAGGCAGACGTCTTTTTTTTTTTTTTTTTTTTTTTTTTTTTTTTTTTTTTTTTTTTTAATTTATGTATTTTTTCCTTCCTCGTTTTCTGTGGTATCGATGCTGGACGGGAATTTGCACATTTGCACTGCGGCTTTGAGTTTGTCTTCTCGAAAATAATGCACTTCTGCTGTATTCCATAATCGTTCGATTGTTCTATCGTCTAATACTCTCCTTCTGTGCGTCTTCTCGTAACTCAGAGCGCGGCACTGCTTGATGCTACACACCCGTCGACGTCGTTCCAGCTGACAAGGACGATACCAACCACTTATTTCTTTGTCTCTCTCTCTCTTCCAGGTAAGGAAAATGGAGTAGTGTTGTGCATCTATCATAATCATAAAACTAAATGATAATTTGCTCTTCATACAACAAAAAATAGCAGCACTTCTGGGCTTCTATTAGAAACAAATAATATGAAACTCAACGGTTGATTCTCAACAGTCTCCTTGATAGTATGTCAACAAAATCCACCCTCCTGTGGAATACTAGAAAGAATATATGCTTCTTTTTCATAGTTAATCTGTAATATAATCTTCACTATCTCTATGGTCAGTTTAAATCAAGAACAGCAGGTAAATAACCACCCATCATTACTTTCCATTTCCCGTGCTTCGAGCATTTCGCGTACTCCTGCATGATGTCATGCTGTAATTCCAGAAGGGACTTTCTCTCATTTGCCAAACAATACTCAATGAACTTGCCCATTAACCAATATGTGGACATTCTCTTTTGGTCTGGATACGGCCAGCTCGTTGGAGCTAACAGTTCCTCCACAGTTATATTACTGACTGACGTGCGGTTCATAATAGCAAGCTTGCGCCTTACCCATTGCCATATCTCATTAGCTGCACCGCAAGTGAATCGATGAAGTAAAGTGTCTGTCTGCTGACAGTCCATGCATTTGTCCGTGTTTGATATGCCGATCCTGAAGAGACGCTCATTTGTGCTGACGATGTTGTTTACTGCACAGTACCACGTAGCTCTTACATTAGATGCTGAGGTCTTCAAATGAATATTTTTCCACACTCTGCTCCAGTCGATTGTGGGGTTGTTCTTCTGAACTTTACTTAAGCCATTATCTTCTGTCAGCACTTTATAAATTTCCTTTGTTGTGTAGTGTCTTACTTTATGATGAATATAGCTGTTTTCAATTATGTATCCTTTAATGTGTCGAAGCTTATAATTAATATGACCGACCATAACTGGCACCCTGCTGTCTGGTGGAGTCACCGATTTTAAAATGTACGCTGTGAGATTTCCGTCTCCAGCTTCTAGAGCCTTAGCCATCCTAGATATTAGCAGCGCTTTACATTTCGCTTTGACGTTGGTGAGTCCTAGACCTCCTTTTGTTTCAGGTAATGTCGTCGTGAGGTAGTCAACCCGAAGGACACTCCCCCTCCATATAAACCACGCAAGTGCTGATTCAATACGGTGTCCGATTGTTTCAGGCAGGGGAAAGACACTCGCAAGGTAATACACTTTTGGTAAAATGACTAGATTTATCAAAATGATTTTCTGTATGATATTTAAGGAGCGAGTGGAATTCTCTCTTAATATCGCTCGTAGGCTGTTGAGTTTCATTTTCCAATTCCAGGCTGCTGTCTTGACAGGACATTTATTGTAACGAATACCAAGTAGTTTGGTGTGATCTGTCACTTCGAATGGGCCAGTTCCGATGAATTTTATCCCTTTCCCTAGCTGTAGAATGCGGGATTTGCGGAGGTTGATTTTAGCTCCAGAGCAGTGACTATATGTGTGAATCACATCTTCTATTCTGGTGAGATCAGAGGGGTCAGTTATGTACACAGCCAGGTCGTCGGCATATCCTCTACAGACGTATTTCTGTCCCCCAATTTCAAGTCCTGGTAACTGAACATACAATGTTCGTAGGAAAGGCTCAATTGATATGGAGAAAAGCATCATTGAAAGGGGGCATCCTTGCCTGATCGACGTTAGTATGGGTACTTTTGCTGTGCATTGGCCATTTACAAGAATTCTTGATGTTGCACCAGTATATAGTCGCTGGATAATATTTATGAAAAACGGTCTCATACCCATTTTTGACATCACACGAAACAGATACCTATGTCGAACCCTATCAAATGCTTTGTCCATATCTAATGACATGATGGCCGCTTTGCAGTTGGAGGCTGCAGTGACAGCAGTGACATCGCGGTATTCCTCCAGAGCTTGCTGTATTGTTCTCCTGGGCACGGCGCACGATTGATATTGACCGATGATGCGAGCAGCAATGGCGTTCAACCTTTGGAGCAGTACCCTAGCAACTATCTTGAAATCTGCATTGAGCAGCGATATCGGACGCATGTTTTCCAAATAGTTTGTTCTGCCCTTTTTGGGGACCAACACTATGATGCCCTCTAAAAACTCGCAGGGAATCGTGTCAATCGTGCGTATTTCATTAAAAACTTCTGTCAGTGTGCTGCCAAATATGGACCAGTATTTTAAGTAAAATTCGACAGGCAACCCGTCGGGTCCAGGGGATTTGTTCCGTGGACTTCCTTTCACAGCATTGTACAATTCGTCTTCTGTGATTTGTGCCTCAAGGTCTGCATTTTCGTCGTCCGTCACGGTCGGGTGAATGCAATTTAAAAATGATTCAGAAGCGATATTGTCATACGTGTCACCTGAAGCATACAATTTAGCGTAATAATCTTGTGCCAACGTCATGATGTCCCGTTGACAAGTAATCTGTGCGCCGTCATCGGTACGAAGGGCACTGATGTGCTGGCGCCGTCCTCTTCTCAGTTCTGCCAGGAGATGGAAGAGTGCTGGCCTTTCTTCCGAAATGCCACTATGATCCCTCGATCGTATTTTGATACCTTCCAGTTGTTGGCGTTTCAAAGCGGTTATTTTCGCCTTGATTCTATTGATTTTCACGATGTGGCGTGACACATTGATGTGATCGGCATGCAGTTCTCGTAAACACTGGAAGTAAAATTCCATTGTGTGTCTTTCCCATTGCTTCTTCTCAAACGCATAGCTTTTGAGGAAGGATCGGATTTTGGGTTTTGCGTGTGAGACCCACCATTCGAGTTTGGACCTATAACGATGTGAATTTCTCAGACACATTTCCCAGGCACGCTTCAATCCCGGTTCTAAGGAATTGTCCATTAAGTGTGCAGTGTTAAATTTCCACATGCCTCGACCCCTATAGGTCTTCTGTTTAGCCATGTTAATGTTAGCTAAAACTGCCAGATGGTTGGAAAAACTGACAGGACAGGTTTCGACACTGAGTACACTCTTCTTCAAACTAGTAGAAGTGTATATTCTATCTATACGGCTCTTCGAGTGGCTGGTGATAAACGTAAACCCTGGGTTCCCTCGTGGACGGTTGTGCCAGATGTCAGTGAGGTGCAATCCATTCACTAAATCTCCCAGCTGGATACAAATGTTAGGATTCGGTGTTTGATCGGTTGCAGAAGTGACGCAGTTAAAGTCACCGGCCAGTATGGTGTTTTCCGTCGCGGGATTTATTAACTCGAGTATACTTTCTTGGAAAAAAGTTACTCTGGCCTGTCTGGCATGGGAGCCCGATGGCGCGTAGATATTAATGATCTGGGCTGTGTCTGTTTCCACCGATATTCCCCCGTAGACTACCACACCACTAACGATTAAGGCGCCTCGGAATAGTCTATGTACGATTTCCCTCCACAACACAAATTTTAATTCAATGCTTCAGCTCTATCAATAATGTCTTTGACATATTTGAGACGAAAATCCGTCTCAGGGATTCTTTCATTGTATTTAATTGATATTTATATCACCATAACAGGATTGTTCCACCATGTCCATTGCTGAGGTGCTATTCCGCTGCATGGAGAGCCTTGGCAGTAATGGCAATTATCTTTGGAACAAAGAAGCTGAATTAAAGTTTGTGTTGTGGAGGGAAATCGTACATAGACTATTCCGAGGCGCCTTAATCCTTAGTGGTGTGGTAGTCTAACGGTTAAGACGTCTGCCTAGTAAGCATGGAGGTCCGGGTTCGATTCCCGGCCGCACCTCAAATTTTAATTCAATGCTTCAGCTCTATCAATAATGTCTTTGACATATTTGAGACGAAAATCCGTCTCAGGGATTCTTTCATTGTATTTAATTGATATTTATATCACCATAACAGGATTGTTCCACCATGTCCATTGCTGAGGTGCTATTCCGCTGCATGGAGAGCCTTGGCAGTAATGGCAATTATCTTTGGAACAAAGAAGCTGAATTAAAGTTTGTGTTGTGGAGGGAAATCGTACATAGACTATTCCGAGGCGCCTTAATCGTTAGTGGTGTGGTAGTCTAACGGTTAAGACGTCTGCCTAGTAAGCATGGAGGTCCGGGTTCGATTCCCGGCCGCACCACAAATTTTAATTCAATGCTTCAGCTCTATCAAAAATAAACTTCTTCTTCTGAGGAGGAATACGAGCTGACGACTGCAAAATGTAAAAGAAAATTCCCTTCTCCTGGGATTAATATTAACTTTAATGATAAAGTAGAGAAAAAAAAACGAAAACATCCTTTTGTGACAAATTTGAAATCTGAATCACTGATTTAACTTCTGCGAAGTGCATGCCTTTTCAGGGTTCTGTTGAGGCCTTCACGGCTACCGTAGCGGCCACGGGGCCCACGAAGTCCCCACCGTACTTCACCCTCAACAGCAGTCCCCTACTTCAGCATGCGACTGCGATTCATTCTTCTTTTAATACATAATTATCCTACACCCTGCTTTACAAACAAAATTTGTAACATATTCCCAAAATTCTTTTTATTATCCTTTTTTCGGTAAATATTGTAATACTCGTGAAGTATATATTCTTTGTAATTTTGCACATTGTCATTACCTTTGTTAGCGATTACGTAGTGACAAAAATTGCCAATAATCCAGTGGATGGTGTTGTTCTTTTGTCGAGGAAAAAACATTTCTTCTGGAAAAAAGACGTAATCCAAATTGATTTCTCTACCATCACTTCTCTTTAGGAAAGATATCTGTTTAATAAGTTCCTTCCATATTTCGGTATTCCCCATGCAAAGGAATCGATGGTCTAAAGTGTCCGTTCTGTGACATTTTAAACATTGGTTTGTGTCACTGAGGCCAATGGCATATAATTTTTCATTTGTACTTACTATGTTGTTAATTACTCTATACCAAGCCACTTGTGTGTCTGAGGAGAGTACTTTGTTACTTATATTTTTCCAAATAATTTTCCAATTTCTGTTTGGAAACCTGGCCTCCATCTTATTTTTATGGACCTGTGATCTTAGTCTGTGCATCATATACTGATAGTTCCTCTTGGTCTTGTCCGGTAAAATGCAACTCATATAACTGAGCTCCAAGTAGTAACTACGTATATGTTTCAATTTGTAATTAATTGAATTTATATTAATTGGTGGCTGCAGACTGTCAGGTTTAAAAAGGTTGAATAACTGTGCTGTAATACCTTCAGGCTGGCTTTCAATTAGCTGTAAGGATCTCTTAACAAATTAAACTGTCGATTTTTTCTGAATATCAGTAAGTCCTAGTCCTCCCTCTTCCGGTTTTAACGTTGCTGTCCATACTGAAACCCTAAAAATCGCTCCATGCCAAAGATATCGGCAAACTGTCGACATAATAGCTTTTGCTATTTCCTTTGGTAAGGGTAAAATTTGCCCTACATATATAGCTTTCGAGAGGACGACGCAGTTGATGAGTCTAACTTTTTGCTTGATGTTCAGCTCCCTCATATGATTTAGTATGACTGTACCACGAATCCTATCTAAAATCTTCTTCCAGTTGAACGCTATCATTCGCAGAGGGCAGCTGCAGAGAATAAGCCCGAGGGCTGTGTGCTGTTCGACGCGCTGCGCCCAATTAATCTGGGGGTTCGTGAGACCATTTAAATTAAGGAATGCACTCTTGGCGCCGTTGATTTGTGCTCCCGACGCGTTGCAATAGAGCTGTACGATGTCTGTTAATTTCGCCAAGTCAGTCTGGCTCCTGACGATCACACCAACGTCATCAGCATAAGCGTTGGTTACATATTTCACTCCTGATAGTGAAATACCTGTGAGAGCATCCGTCAACCTTCTTAATAGTGGTTCCAGTGCTGCTACGTACAGGATCATCGAAAGTGGACTTCCTTGAGGGACGCCACTGCTAATTGATATGTCCTTAGTATAATGCCCGTTTATAGTAATCTTTGTTTTTATACCTTCTAACATATTCCTTAAAATTCGGACATTGCAGTCGTTAAGTCCCATGTAAGTCAAGGTTGATAAAAGGTATCCGTGATTCACGTTGTCAAAGGCTTTTGCAAAATCGATAAAAGCAAGTCCTCCGTGTTCTACCGTGTTGGAAAAAATCGATACAATGTCCCTGTATTCACTGACGGTCTTTAATATATTGCGCCCTGGGAAACACGTCTGATGGCCGCCAATAATTTTTTCGAGAGCAGAACGTAACCTCTCTTTGATGACCCTCGCTACGATTTTATAATCGGAATTCATCAGTGTAATTGGTCGTAATTTAAGTATATCTTTCGTTTCCATATTCCTACCTTTCGGAAGGAGCACCGTAATACTCTGTTTAAAATCTTTGGGGACTGCCACCCTAAGTAGTGTTTCATTGACAATTTCAGTAAATTTACTTCCTATTATGTTCCAGTAAGTAGTATAAAATTCAATGGGCAATCCGTCTGGGCCTGGTGATTTTTTTTTGGGCGAGGACTTTAAAATATCTAAGACTTCCTCTTCTGTTATGGCTCTTTGTATATCACGGTTATCTTCATCAGTGATGGTGTCCTGTAATCCAGAATCTGATAAAAACTCCGTTATAACTATTCCCTCTATGGGCCTGTTACCATAGAGTTTAGTAAAATAACTGAAGGCCGCATGTAGAATGTCTTTTTGATTCGTTAGGACACTGTTATCCTCTGCCCGAAGACTCTCTATAAAACTTTTGCGTCGAAAGTTTGCATGGCGTATAAGGTGATAGAGCGAGGCAGTTTCTTCTTCCACAACAGTTTGAGTGTGTGATTTGATTTTTAGGCCGTCTAGCTGTGACTTCTTAATTTTTATGAGCTGAACCTTTATCCTGTTAATTTCCATTATGTTTTCTTGATTCATTGGTTGTTCGTAAAGATCCCGGAGACAAGTGTAATAGAATTCTACTGTGTGTCTCAACCATCTCGCTCTCTCCTTACCGTATGCTATCAACGTGGCTCTAAGTGTCTTCTTTGCTTCCGTGGTCCACCACTCAATGTTCGATCTGTATTTGTGGCGACGTCGTAAAGCAGTCTGCCACGCCTCGTTGATTGTGTCAGCAATGGCTGTATCTGACAACATGTTGATATTCAGTTTCCACAGCTGCCGACCCCAATATGTTTTTTGTTTCTCTAACCGAACACTGCATCTTACGGCTAGGTGGTCAGAGAAGGCGGTCGGTATGACTTCAATTGCTGACACTTTATTTTCCAGATTCAAAGAAACATAGAACCTATCAATTCTACTTTGTGACCTACTTGTGATATAAGTATATCTGACTAGGGTGGGATATTTAATTTCCCATGCATCTTTCCAGCGTAGGTGAGTAACAAGAGCCTCGAGTTCCCTGGATTTATTGAAGTTTGGTCTCTGGTCCTTTTCGTGTAAAACACAGTTCCAATCGCCCCCTATTAAAACTGTTGCAGGATTGTCTTTAAGTAATGTTAAAATATCACTCTTAAAAAACTTAGCTCTGTCCGCCCTCGCATTATTCCCCGATGGTGCATAAACGTTGAGAAAAGTGGTGTTATGAAGTTTACACCGAATGCCCCTTCCTGAGTCTAAAAGACTGACATCTTTTATTTCAATTCCCTCCCTGACTAGGATAGCCGTCCCACAATGGAGTTCATGAGCTATGTTTAAAATTTCCCTAAAGCCAGCCACATTGATGTTCGGTATTTGCACTTCTTGCAATAAGGCAATATCAGTGTCTGATTGGTACAGAAATTCTTTAAGAGCAGCTACCTTAACATTACTTTGAATTCTATTTATGTTTAAAGTAGTGACATTATACGTTTGCTCCATTAGGAGACGTGGCAAATTACGAATGTGAAAATTATTGAAGGGATAATATAATTCTGTCTTTGCTATTCTTTCTATCATTTCTCTTCAACTTACAAAATCGTGACATATCTCCACTCTGACTAATAATGAGAATAATAAGAATAATGAATAAAAGGTACGTATGGATCGGTTCATTGTCAGTATCATCTTTAGCAATAGCAAGCTTAGTAAAAGACGTCGTCTTCATCTTGTGGCAGTTCGTCTACCATATCGACATCCTTGCCATCCTCGTTGCCTTCAGACCAGTCCACTTCTGCCTGTGTAGTGCTCCGTCTAAGCAATGAATCATCTTCGTTTGGTGATAGGGGCTGCATACTGTCGGAAGGCAGTTGTCTGTTAAGTTCTTGAGGGCGCACGGAAGCATTCCTTGTTGTAGATTTTTCTTTTTTCTTGTCACGTTCCTGAATGGCACATAATTTTTCCTTCAAAATAGGTGCAACCTTTTCAGCATTTTCATGAGCCACGCGACGTTTTTTGTTTCTCTTCCTTTTTGGGGAGCCCTCTGGAGACAAATTGGGCGATATCTCAGTGGAATCAGCGGAAGATTTCTCAGAAGGTTTACAGTCTTGCTTCCCCTCCATATGTCTGTTCTCAACCTCCTGCTGAGTTCCAATGTTCGCAGTGTCTAGACTTTTCCTTTTATCAGTTTTATGTGCACTAAGTTGTGTGTCCCCAGGAGAAATGTCATCCTCTGCTGTTTGCATTTTGTTCATAGTTAGATCATCATTGATACTGGTGGGACAGTCCGGGTGCACTTCAGTTTCCATAGGTATTTGGTCGGAAATTCGATCCCCTTCCTGTTGTGAAACTAGGGAGACCGGTGCAATTTCGGATGGTTTGGTAGCCTGCGTTTTCGCCTGTACGGTGGGTGGATTGTCGGGCTCATCAGATGTTACTGTCGGCGTATCAGTTGCGTGGCTCTCGTCTGCTGCACTGACGTCATCGGTGCCTCGCTGCTCCGCGTTGTTTCCGGGTGCCAGCAGGGCTTCGGCGAGTTGCGACTGCTCAGTTGTTGTCGCCTCGGCGGGGCCGCTGGGGTAGACGGCGGCCGCATACGTCAGCCTGAGGCTGACCGCCTGGCCCGGGGCCGCAGGCTCCGCGCGCGGCAGCTGCGCCGGCCGCCTCTTGCTGCACTCGCTCCTCACGTGGTCGGTGGAGTTACACAAGGCGCAAGTCTTAGGCTGACCGTCATAAATGACAATGCCACGGTATCCGCATACGTTTATATATGAAGGGATATGCCTCTGTAATTCGATCTTGATTTGTCGAACACCGTTAAGTACGGGAAACATATACTCCTCGGACCATTTCTCGGCTATATTAGATATGATTCTGCCATATGGCCTCAGAACTTTGTTTATTTCTTCAGCCGGGACCTCAAATGGCAGCTCAAAGACACGAACAGTTCGAATTCCTAGTCCGGCATGTGACACTAAAACTTCGCTAACTGAACCGTCGGAATGGTTAAATTTAGCGATACCGCCACATTTGTCAACAATTGAACAACATAATTCTGGGTTTATTAACTTCAAATATACAGAATTTGTCACAAATGATAAGTGAACACCCTCTACTTCGGTACAGGTCATCTGAAATTTTTCCATGAACCACCGCCTGATTTCAAAAGCCTTTGGTCTAACAAAATTTCTATCGAAAGTAAATTTTATCGTATCTTTCCTCAGAACATTTATCGTACTCATTCTGTCTTACTATAGTTCGAAACCATAGCTACAAATGAAGAGAGCAGTTCAAAACGAACCTTACTCGCAGCGACACAGCCGTTGTTTACGTCCGGACGCCGAGCAGCCGCCACACGTCCGTCCAGCACCGCAGCTGTCACTCGAATGCTCGGCTACTCCACCGCGGCATTTGTTTTCGATTACTGTATTGTTGTTATTGTAGTTACTTACTATCAGGGGTGCCATTCCACAAGTTGTAACTGAAGGTGGGTGTGCCTGTTTTATTGATGCGTTACTTGGATGCACCACGATTATGCGATGGCACCAGGTTACGCATCACGGAGCTGAGAAGGCATATCGTGCAGGCCACCATCATCACCGGTGGAGCCAAGAGAGAGACTGTATTAATACCACGAATTCCCATCATCCCAACAAACCTGCCATTCTAGGTTAACCGGTTACAGTTTCCATTGAAAGTGGTCTTCTCGATTACTATAAACAAGAGCCAAGGACAAACATTAAAAGTGGCAGGTATTCATGTGGCCACCCCATATTTCTCGCACGGACAGCTCTACGCAGGGACGTATTGCAATACATTTTTGGCTCTCCATCCGTTCCAAGACAATTATACATTCCGTGCTAACAATGTCGCAAACAGTCTTGTAGTTATTTATGCCGTTTCTTGGCACTTTCATGTCTGACTATTGAACCGCGGATAACACCGCGGGGAGCAGCTAGTTAATTAATATAGTGACTACTGTTTATATATATCGATATTGTAAAGCTACTTGTGGCCAACGACAAATAAAGAATCTGAATTCACTTAGAAGTGAATGTCAGAGCGTTCATCGAAATAGTTTCTGATCATTTCTCTCCCATACCATTCTCCAATAGCACGCAGGAAAAAAGAACACTTAAATCTTACCGTTTTACATCTGATCTATCTTGTTTTATTTTGATGATTACGATTCCCTATGTAATTGGGTCGCGAAAACTATGATCGCATACGGAGGAGAAAGAAAAATTCATCAAAAAGAGCTCACTACAACGAATAACACTTTTCGTTTAATGATTTCCACCTAATTCATGGATCACATTCGTGACAGTTCTCCCTCGTATCGCGATAACAAAAAGCGAACTTCCATATCTGGTCATTCTGAACGTCCTACGTCAATCCCACCTGGTAAGGATCCCAAAGTGTGCAGAAATTTTTCAAAATATGGTTCGACAACTATAGTATAGGCAATCTCTTTAATGGAACTGTTGCATTCTCTAAGTGTTCTGCCAATGATGTTTTGCCTTCCCCACAACACTTTCTATGTATTATTTCCAATTTAAGTTTTTCGTGGAGCAGTTTCTCTTGTGGATTTGGTGCATCTTCTATGTGCTGGGACAATATAGTCTCTGGTTTGCCTTAACCACAATATTATCCACGTGGTATTTCCTTACACTTGCCGGTAACTGTAATTCCTGTGTATATTGCTGCACTGACAGACTCGATATAGGATAAATCTATCATGTAACAGAAATTTGACGAATTTCTTTTAGCACTCGTGCTAACGGATCTGCATCGCCACGGCGGAGCCGCCGAGCGCATTGAGGCGCTATGTTGCGATGCGCGAGGCCGTTTCCCGTCGGGGGTTCGAATCCTCCCTCGAGCATGGATGTTTGTGCTGTCTTTAGTATAAGCTAGTTCATAAGTAGTTTGTAAGTTTAGGAACTAATGACTCCGTAGTTAAGTCGCATAAGCTTCACAAACATTTGAAAATTTGAATTTTTTTATCTACATCTGCATGGTTACTCGGAAAATCACAATTCAGTGCCTGATAGATGGGTTCTTCGAACCCATGAAACATGGACGACAAACTGCGTGGACAGGAAGAGGATAGAGGCTTTTGAAATGTGGCGCTGTAGAAGAAAGCTGAAGATTAGGTGGGTGGATCGCGTAACTAATGAGGAGGTACTGAACAGAATTGGGCAGTGAAGGAATTTCTGGCATACCTTGACTAAAAGAAGGTATCGATTGGTAGGACACATTCTTAGACATCAAGAAATTGTGAGTTTAGCGTTGGAGGGAAGTGTGTGGGGTAAAAACAGCAGAGGAAGAGCAAGAGATGGATACAGTAAGCCGATTCAGACAGATGTAGGTTGCCGTTCTTATATGGAGTTGAAAAGGCTTGCTTAGTATGGGATATTGTGGAGAGCTGCATCAAACCAGTCTCCGAACAGAAGACCACAACACACACACAGACACAAACACGTACACACACACACACACACACACACACACACACACACACACACACACACACACACACGTACTCCACATAAATCCATTTCTATGATTTGTACGAATGTATACGACGAAAATATTGCCGTCGGCAGCTCGAGTCCTCCTTCGGGCATGGGTGTATGTGTTGTCCTTAGGTTAGTTTACTTTAGTTTAAGTAGTTTGAGTCCCATAGACTTACAACATTTGAACATTTGAACCAACGAAACTCATGTCCTTGATACATATCGTATAATGAAAAGTAATGAACAATTCTATTCCTCGCGCGGAATATTGAATAAAGTGTATGTTAGAGTTCTGCAATACTGTGCCTTTGATGTAAAATATTTCCATGTGATGAATTACATGCCTTGTGCTTTATTTGATGTAAAACTCTCAAAAACAATTAATTGATTTTTTGAGACAAACATACATTAATATTGCATTAACTGAACATTACGGGAGTGGCATACTAATGAATTTGTTTGCCCATATTAATAAACTACCTGTTTTTTGTAAATTATATGTGTGGCTTTAATTTCAGTATCTTTCTGTATACATTGTGTGTATTCTTCTAGAACGTTGTTGTTATTCTGCATAACACTTCAGTCGAGTCAGAACTCTGATGAAATAATTGTTCTCTCCAAATACCCTGTCTCTCTCTGTTTGTAGAAGCTACTATAGGAGAATCCACTACGGTCGGTTAAAATCTACGTCACAGCATAACTTGCTCCTCCGGAATACATTGTGTTACCCCATTATACATTTAATCTAAACAAATGGATTACGTTCAACAAATGCTATTACGTTCACCAGAAAGGAATGACCTGTGACTCTTTAAGCTTTCACAGCGGATATGTTGCAAATACTGTCCACGCGTTTGCCGCCGGATAACGTTGTGTAAATCCCACAATATTTCCTCGGATCAACTGTACGACATCTGCAGGTGGTTAGGCCATGTTGATGGCTGTATAGGACGGACTGAGGATTTTATTCTTCGATTAAATAATTTCCCTTGAAAATATTTATTGCCACAGGAGTTTATGCTTCACTAATTTCAAATTTATCCTCTACCCACGTTCACTTAGTACATTTGGTTTTCGGTTTCTTCTAACAGAGGCTTATGATGGCATCTAGGTGAAGGTACACTATGATCCTTTTCTCAGCTTTCTATTATCCCTACCCTCAATCATTTTCTTCGCGTGACCATTAGATACCTGGGAGCTTCTAAACGCCACACCAGTTCTCGAGAAAATGTTTTGCTTTCGCTCGTGTTGTGGGTATGGATCCACCTCCTCTAAAAAATTTTTACAAATTTTTGTATGTGTATAAAAACTTGTCTTTGTTGAAAATGTTTTTTTTTCTTCTTCATGTATCTATGCAATTGGCCGTAATCCATTTTCCCCAGACACACAAATCTATTGATTCTTTCTATATAAGTGATTTGTGTTTACAAGGATGATTATCGCTGCTTAGGATTGCATTTTATTTTGTGAAGGTGCAACCGTTAATATTTTTCCTTTGGCTTAATAATGCCAGGGTGTATTCGGGACTGTTTTACAATAAAAAGTTTACAACTTTGATATGTTACCTTAGCCTTACGTGCTAATTTTACAGATAGGTACTCAGCTATTCTCAGCAACAGGATTCTAAGTACCTGGTGTGCGAGTACGTAAATAAAATTCTAATCGACAGAAGCAAACATTCAAGGACTAGGGGACATTTGAAACTGTCTATGAAATAAGATTCATTAACATCGTATTGTACGTAGTATAATAAATTTTTACTCAAAAGATTACTTACGCTGCGATCCAAGACAAGCGGTATATTAAGTGGCGTACCCTATACAAACAGTTCTTCTGTTCGTACTAGTCTTGTTTCCGAGGTGATTCAGTACAAATACCGAAATGACGTTCGGCCACTGTGTCTATCGATCAGAATTCGTGCCCCGTAGATGGTAAACAAGTTCGTTTACTGAAGACAACCACCGTTCCACGACTGTAAACATTCCATAACAAGCCAAGAATCGAACACAGTTCATGCAAGCCGTAATCTAATGAGGTTAAACAGCGCACAATGTAGACTGTTATTTCTTTATTATGCATATACATATACAATCTGAAAGCACGTAAGACTGTTTAGTGGACCGTAATTTGTACAAATCTCAGGGAATTACTGTGTCATTCCATTCAGTTATTGAGCGAAGGAACAGTTGATGTATGTGCTGCAGTACGTGTTCCAAACTCTCTTCTGTCTTGATTTTACCAGCAGACAAAGGCAACGCCACTGTTTTAATCTCAAAGGATGATTACGTGAGTAAGATGGCAGATTTACTTAAGGATCCATCGTATCGGGTATTGCAGAAAGATCCTACAGATCGCATAAAACGGACGACGAATTCACTTCTGATGAAGAGCTCTATACCCGAAGACACTGTCAAAAAACTTCGACCTGGTGCAGCTGTTCCACCTAGATTATACGGATTGCCGAAGGTCCACAAAAATGGGATTCCATTAAGAGAATTTGTCAGTAATTTGAGTGCACCAACTTACAATTTGGCAAAGTTTTTGGCGTCGGTCCTCAGCCCTCATGTGGGGAAATGTGAACACCATATATCTAATTCCATGGATTTTATTCAGCGTTTGAAGTCTTTACGTCTTGGTCCCTCTGATTTACTTGTGAGTTTCGATGTGGTGTCTCTTTTTACTCGGGTCCCTCTTAAAGAGTCATTGATCTTAATTAACGAGAAACTAGATTTTTTTAGATATGGAAATGACGAAGCTTTGCCGCCATGTACTGACAAGTATTTTGAACAGATTGACGGTGTGGCTATGGGGAGTCCTCTGTCCCCCATAGTCGCCAACCTTTTTATGGAGGACTTTGAGGAAATGGCACTGAAAACATCTTTTTTGAAGTCGACTTGCTTTTTTAAATATGTTGACGATATGTTTCTTGTTTGGCCACATGGAATAGATTCTCTGCACCGGTTATTAAATCATTTTAACAGTCTGCATCCTAACATCAAATTCACGATGGAAATTGAAAACAACTGCAAGTTACCATTTTTGGATGTGTTGATCTATAAAAAAGATGACGGAACTCTTGCACATAGAGTTTACAGGAAACCGACGCATACTGATAGGTATTTACATGCGACCAGCTGTCACCCTCTTTTTCAACGTGCAGGAGTCCTAAGGAGCTTGGTAAAAAGAGCATATGCCACTCGGATGCTGAAAATTTACATGAAGAGCTGCAACATCTTAAGAACGTGTTTCACGAAAATGGCTATACAGACAGGCAGATTCGACGGGCTTTTCAGTTCGGACCACCACGTGAACCAGCTGAAGACACTTGCAGTTCTGTTGCTTTCCTTCCTTATGCTGGTAACGTGTCTGTCAAGATAGGAAGGATTTTGAAGAAACACAAAATAAAGTGTACTTTTCGTCCGCCAGCTAAGACTAGAGCACTTCTTGGCTCTGTTAAAGATGATTTAGGCCTAAGAAAGCCTGGCGTATATAAAATACCTTGTGAGTGCGACAAAACATACATTGGCCAGACTGTTCGCACCGTCAGTGACAGATGTGTTGGACATCATCGCCATACGCGACTGACGCAGCCTGAAAAATCCGCGGTGGCTGAACACTGTCTCTCAGAGGGCCACAGGATGCTATACGACGAGACACAAGTGGTTCAAACACCTCACATTACTGGGATTGTGTTTTGAAAGAATCGATTGAAATCAGAATAACAGGTAACACAATTAATCGTGACAGTGGTTATTTTCTGAGTAAATCTTGGAATCCTGTGTTATCAGACCTAAAGAAACATCGGCATCAAATAGCAACGAATGACAATCTATAACGATCTATCGTTATTGGCATTAGCCTCCACTGGAGGCGCTGCAACTTCTCTCGCGCCAGGGGTCAGCAGCTACGCGTAAACGCACGCCCTCTGTATTTAGCGTATGCGCCTTCCTACTTTCGTTGCGTTTATAGAGCCAGCCGTTCCACAGTTTCACTCAATCACGGCGACAGCAACTTAGCTTCCTCACCTGATGATGGCGGCTAGTTGGACCGCAGAAATATTGTGTTCAGATGACATATTGATCCGGCTGGAAACCCGTGAAGAATTTGATCTCTTCTGTCTTATTTCCATTAAACTTGAGATGCGCGCTGGTGGCTAAAGAATATACTCGTAGTCTTTTTGCAAATAGATTCTACATATTCACTTGGTAGTAGTATACGAAAATTTAATGGTTTTTGAAGCTACAGAATCAGAGATCTTCAACTATGTTCCACGTAAGTTATATTTCATTTATTTCTCACCCAAGTCATATCAGGTCTTCACTTGATTTTAGACCATTCGGTTCAAAGTACTTTGTTTGACGAACCAAAATGGATGTAACATATATTTTGTTTTTCAGCGTATTCGCATTGCACCACGGCGATACCCGTAGATTTTATTATGTGTAGAATTTCCAGCTTCGGCAGTAGTTAGAGAGCAGTATCAGAAACGTGGAGTACATTGAGCAAAGATAGGCTCAAAAATTAAGTCAGTAGGCACTTTAACAAATACAGTATCATTTAACGCGAATTTAAATTCATTTTGATTTGTTTCTCGTAGTCAGAACAAATTAGGCACACACCTAAGAACATAGATACTAGTAGACCAACTTTAGAACAGGATACACAAGATGTGATAGAAACATACACTTACATTACTGTTGACACAGCGTACATCAGGTGGATATAAATAACAGTTCAGCAGTTTTGAAGAAACGTCACTATTTTCAACTTATATTACCTACAAATGTACTTTTCTTTAAAAAAAAAAAAAAAAAAAAAAAAAAAAAAAAAAAAAAAAAAAAAAAAAAAAAAAAAAAAAAAAAAAAAAGCTCTGTATGATCATAAGCACAGCCAGTCACGACAAAGTTTAGCCAAATTCGTATGGTATAGCTCTAAAGATGTTGGTGCCAAATGTCATGCCTAGTGTACTAGTAGCTATGGTCGAAGGCTCACAGACAATCATTATGGCAGTAATGTTTCGTTCCACATTTACAGATATTTTCCTTTTCAAACTAAACCAAAGTCGGATGCTATTATTTATTAATTTTTTACCATTGGATTGGGTAGACGATCAAGGTAAAAAGATATATGGAATCATTAAGATTCATACACAGTTTCGTACCGTAGGTACGCAGCAAAAATGCGATAGAAAGAAGGCAGATTAGGACAACCGAGAAGTCTTGACAATTTAGCAGTTACGTCAAAATTTCGCTATTCAAATATAAAATAAACTATATCCGCCATTCAGATAGAAATTTTAAACCTAATACAACTGTATTTATTAACTTCTTTAAGATATCTTCCTAGTTGCTTGAAGAAACGCCAAATACTTCATATACCTCGGTTACCCCGAAAATTGAGTAGGTACCAACAATGTTCCCTTTCCAGAGTCACTTATTCCGACATAATGAACGGCTTCCCTCAACACTTTTGTGAGCAGCATGACTGACACTTGCAGTGTTGAAGACACTGCACATGTACCGTGCATGGTCGAAAACAGCGCAACATCTAGCAATGACAAGAATTTGCATTTGAGAGCAAGCATCCATTTTTTTTCGTGTGTATCCATACTGGGTGTTCAAAAATTCCTATAACGAACCTCGAAGACTTGCATAGTATTCTGTTAAGGAACCCATACCCGGAAATGTCATCCAGTGACGCTACTAAAACACCGTGAAACAGTTGTTTTCTACTGTTAGCTGTTTGCAGTTTGGGAAGAAGTAGTATGGAGTCATGGAAGAAAGAAAGAGCAGTAATAATGGCTCTGAAATGCCTCGAGCACATGACCCCAGTACCGTCCTCGGTTACTGGACATATTGTCTTATTATGTCCCGTACTAATTTGTTCGAAAATGTGGAATGCAAAAGTATTGCAGCAGAAGAAATTTGTTTCCGAGTGTCTAAGAGAAAGAAGTGCTTATTTTCGTTATTCGATGACATTACGGGAAATGTGTTCCTTATCAGAATATTGACTGCTTACCGGTTAATAGTGAAGTTTTCTGCCACAGCCTGAGAGTAATGCCTACCCGCGACACAGCTGTGTGTGTCGGGTTGCATTCGACTTCACACAACAGAATTGTTGTGACAACATCGTCTCCGCAATAACTCACTACGCCAGTCGCGTGCATTCTCCACTTCTGCTGTTTAGGACGCCAAAGGGCTGTTTGACGACCCGTCTCTCTGAACGTGAACTCAAGAGCATAGACGTCGTCGGCAGCAACCTTAGAGTTCTGCAAGCGGTAATCACTGGTTTCCAACTAGCGGTTTGCGAGCAGCCGCCTAGATTACATACTGGTAGTTGTAACTTCAGAAACTGAGAAATGATTTTTTAGTTAAACTCTATATACTTTACGTAAAGTTTTTTAGAATAAATCCACAGCCACATTTTTCATATGCTTTATTGACCCAAGACGCGTTTTCACCCATCTTCAGTTGGCGTAATTACAGTTCAGATGTAGATGTCAACATCGGTTTCGAAGATGCAGATGACCTGCGCAAAATATTACGAAATGCACTGATTGAGAGTACTTACTTTGTGTTTTGGTTTTTTAGTTTTCTATTTTATGTAGTAGCACAAACTGTATCTCGTGATTAGTCACTGCACTATTCGCCTTGCTGTTGACTGACAGATTTTTACTTACAATGTGATCTATGGTCAGAGTTATATTTTACTAGGGTTATTGCTGTGGTTTATGAACTTTAAAATGTGACCTGAATGTGCTAAGTCCTAAGTATGAGTATTTCTGGGTATTTAAAATTATTATGAAGATTATAAATTAACATAATACTTTTTTCTACATACGATAAATAATATTATTTATTTTAATATTAAAGATATAATGACTAGGTTCAACATGTTGGAGGAATGTTACATGCATTGGACGGGCTTATGTTAGATCATGATTTCACACTTAACTTAGTCCGTGGTTCGATGAGTAGTTTAAGGAAGCTTCTTAGAAAAATTCTGTTTGGTCATTCAGTATGTCAGATGGTGACGCACATTCAGGAGAATAATTTTCATATCACAAATATATGTTCAGAAAACACTGCAAAATCCTTGTAAAATACAACTCATTGTAAATGAAACGTTGTAAGTCGTAAACATGGCGGATTGTGGAATGACTTTGTGCAAGTCACGAGATGCAAAGTGTTTGTAGTACACCACCAAATAGGAAATCCAAGAACCAACGTGAAGAGGAGATTTTTAAGTACTCTCTAGCATAGCATTTCGTAAAATTAAACGCGTGAAACTGTAGGAAGTAGAATAAAGTATATTCGTTATTTTTACAGGCCACATGCAGCTTCCAAACTGATGTTGATATCAACACACCGAAACAAGTCTAACATTGTGCTAGTTGAAGACAATGCTACTTGCTACATGTAAGGATCTCATGCCTACTCCTTATCTGAAGATGGTTTGGTCACTGACACGGGTAAATAACTGACTTTTAAATAAATTGCGATCTTGGCAGTTATTTTCTCGTAGGAGTTCTCATCTAATTACAAGTGCCAGACGTGGTGGAATTGATGTTGAGCGAATGATTTCTGTGCCATCGTCCAGTTAGTGACACACATTTTGAAATGATCGAATTATCAGCCAAATGATGGCATGCATTTTTTGAATTCTGCTTGTGAGGACAGGCTTTACCAGGCCAAAATTCACAATGTGCTGAACTGAAGCATGTTACATCGAGAGAGATAGCAAGAGGTAAGCAATCCGGCACTCTCAGACTCTTCTGAAAACTGTGGATGTCATAATCAATCCCTTTTGTAGCAGTAATAGGACCGTTTGGTATAATTTACGGCCACAGCACTTATCAGTGTTTCAGTTGAATTGATTATGGATTTTTTTCTCTTACTCCTTGACAGGAATGCTGTCAAGACTGGCATTCATACAGTAATTCGTTTCCGTGTTATAACGTGTTAAATATGGAAGTTTGATTATAACCTCCTGCTACTATCCGAACCAATCGTGATGGTTTGAGTGCAAACAAAGGATCTATTTATACTTTACAAAAAATTAGATAATCAGGTGAGATATCTTACACAACATACATAAAGTAACTTATTTCATCAGATACTACCTGTAAAATCAGCGTTGCCCGGGTATTTATTGATCCTACACTCTCGTAGTCCACATCCCCACCTCCCCCCCACCCAAACTCTCTCTGTATCTCTCTCTTTCTCTCCCATCTCCTTGTCCACGTTTCCCCCCTCTCGCCAAAGTTTTTTGCAAGGGACTCTCTGTCATGTACCATTCAAACATTTATGTACCCTTGGAGAACGACATGTTGACCATAGCTGTTTATTAATTCTCAATGCTACCGATTTCGGTTATTTACCATTGTCATGCGTTAGCCTGAAGTAGACAAAAAGTTATCAAAGTATTAGTCAACCGCATAAAACGTTAACAAAATTACAGTAAGATTCATGTGAAATACAGAGATTAGCTAATAGCTTAACATGTCGAAATAAAAAAATACAAAATTATAACACAAGTATTCGTTGTCATTGCTCAAGTTATTGTTTCGTACAACTGCACCTCATCATGGGCCTGCTAAACTATGATGTGGTACAATTGTACGAATCTGTACCCCATGTTTTAGATTCTGACGATGACAAGGTCGAACCGCGTCAATAAATAACAGCCACACCGCCACCTGTGGCCTTTCTATAGTTTTTAAAGCGTCGCTTATAACTTCAGGACCAATACCTACAGCCACCTCTCTCTGTGTCTGCCACGGCCTCTCAAATGTTGTTTTGCATTGCACGACCTGCTCACCACACTAACATATCCCAACTGCTTGTGTATTTCTCGTGGTAAACACAAGTCAACACCAACCCCTCTGCAACAACTTTCCTTTATTAACACTATCTTGTTTATCGTAAGTTTGCTATCTACGTAGAACCGTTATTCTGCCGATAACAAAAATTCAGAACCTTGATATCTAAACTGATCCACAAATGTTTTTGACCAGTGTATTTAAAGCTGGAGCGGATTTATTCAACACGGAAAAAAAAGTTTACCGTGACTCCTACTCGGAGATATAAGGCCCAATGCACTTTCAGCCTAATATTGAAAAATATAAGGGAAAGTTGGCTTCGGAGAAAGTCTTGGGCTATGCGTCGGACGTCTGGGGAAAAATAAAGGCGTGGTAGTGTGGGGACGGGACGCTTGCTTGGCTGGGCACGCCGCCCCATGGATGGTAATTAGGCGCCGAGCTATGGCCAGCCCGCCACAAATCCGATCCCAGAGCCGCCGCCGGCGGGCCTTTTTGTCCAGAGCTGGGAGGGTGGGGGGGGGAGGGGGGTAGCGGCTGGCGGGCTGCCCGCGCCGCGCACTTGTGACGTCACGCCGGCGCCGGCACTTGACCGACTGCCAAGGCGCCGCGGTGTGGCCATACCTGCCGAGGGCGTAAGGGTCACACGGGCGGGAGAGGAACCGAACGAGCGGTTAACGGTTAAACCGGGTCTTTTCGTGTCCAGTTTAGTGCAAATGTTTGTAAATCTATAGGACCAAACTGCGTGGTCATCAGTCCGTAGCTTACAAACTACTTAAATCTAATCAAAAATCCACGGGTGTACTGCCGGTCTATAGTGTCCAACGGGCACAATATTTCGGCGATCATACATGTCGCCATCATCAGGTGAACTGACGGACTGAGCTCCTGGAAACGCGCCGGCACGTACATCCGCACGCTACGGCTGCTCGAAGGGAACTGGGTTCTACCCGGTAGCGGGCGATTTAAATACCCTCGGCCCGCGAAGCGACCCCTCCGCGGTCCGCGCCCCGCGTCGCGGTCGCGCAGTGGAACCGATTGCGACGGCGTCTCAGATGACGTCGGTGTGAGGGCTCTGTCCGCCGTGGTCGTCACTTCGGTTACGTTTGCTAGATTTACTCTTAATTAACCCAATCGCTGGTTCCCAAGTTTTGCTAAGATTATAGCCGCAGTCACGTTTTATGAGGTCATGACTTGTGCGAATTTCAATGGCCTCACTAACGACGCAGTCCCAGTATCTCGACGTCTGTACCAGAATCCTAGTGCGTTCATACTCCATTGCGTGATTCTCAGACAGACAATGTTCAGCGACCGCCGACTTGCTCGGATACATCAGTCGTGTGTGCCTCTGGTGTTCAAGGCATCGATCGTCGACGGTACGCATCGTCTGTCGAATATATGACTTGTCACACTGACAAGTAATCTGGTAAACGCCTGCCTTCCTCAAACCGAGATCATCTTTGGCGCTCCCCACCAGTGCACGAATTTTATTCGGCGGACAGAAGACAGTTCCAACCTGGTTCCCTTCGAGCAGCCGTAGCGTACGGATCTCCGTGCCGGCGCGTTTCCAGGATCTCAGTCCGTCAGTTCACCTGATGATGGCGACATGTATGATCGCCGAAATATTGTGCACATTGGACACTATAGACCAGCAGTACACCCGTGGATATTTTGATTATCAAATACGCCGGGAGAAACTGAAGAATTACTTAAACCTAGGTAAACTAACCTAAGGACAAACACACACACCCATGCCTCAGGGAGGACTCGAACCTCCACGACGAGCAACCACGCGCTCCGCAGCGAGACGCTTTAGACCGCTCGGCTACTCCACTGCGGCTGTCCAGTATAGTGTTACCTGCGATGTGAAGTGTCGGAAATTGCGAAATATTCAACTTGTTTTCAAGGTCCCTATGACCCCTACATAATTTATTTTCTGTAACATTTCCGTCTGTATATGGTACTACTGTAATTTAAAAAAAATACTATTGATCCTGGCAGGGTCGCCAAGTGCAAGGTATCCCGAATATATTTCATGTGCAAGGTATCATGAATATCTGACTGACTAATACTGAGTAAGTGCAACACTGAGATTCTACAAGCATACATTACGGTGACTCCGACCACGGAGGTACGCCTAACAACATTAATTAATATGTGCAATGGAAACGCCTACTGAAAGGGAAACAAATATACTGACGTGATGCTTGAGTTTCTCCCGACGTATTTGATAATGAAAATATCAGCGGGTGTACTGCCGGTCTACAGTGTCCAACGGGCACAATATTTCGGCGATCATACATGTCACCATCATCAGGTGAAATGACGGACTAAGCTCCTGGAAACGCGCCGGCACGGAGATCCGCACGCTACGGCGGCTCGAAGAGAACGGGCTAGAACCCAGTTCCCTTCGAGCGGCCGTAGCTTGCGGATCTCTGTGCCGACGCGTATCCAGGCGCTCAGTCCGTCAGTTCACCTGATGATGGCAACATGTATGATCGCCGAAATATTGTGCCAGTTGGACACTGTAGATCGGCAGTACACCCATCGATATATTGATTAAATATACTGTCAATTACTAGCTCCTAAAGGGTACAACGAAATTGATTAACTTGAATAATGAAAGGGGAGGCAATCTGACTGCGACACAGATTAAAAAATTGACTTGCCTTGCATATACTTATTACAAAACGAAATATGAAACAGCAGCTCACAGAATGTAGGATCAGGACATTTTCGAACATAGTATTAAAATATGCAAGAATGGTAGTAAATGAATTTCTCAAACCCAGCCTGACCTCTTTGACATGAAAGCGATTCTTAACCTCACACCATTTCATGAAAAATAATTAATTTGCGTGTAGCCTATGGTGGTCGAAGTAGATCAAATGCCTTACAAACAAATGTAAACATTACTACATGCACGCACACGTATATACATGACAGCAAAGGCGACAGCATAAAATCCTTCTCCACGAAAAAAGTGTTTGTGAAATTTCGGCAAGTCTGTTAAAATCATACATACCAACATCGATTTTCATGTGTATACAGAGATGTGGTTTCCCCTTGCACGCATTATTTCAATGATCCCTACCGTCCACCGCGAAAACTCTTCTCCATGATAAATCACATATATCAAGGAATTTTCATAATGCTAATTCGTATTGTGTCGGTCTATTTCAGTATACCACATAATGCGGCGGCTTTTGGAATTTAAAAACCTCGCTGAAATGGTACATACATGTAGGGACTATAATGGTGGTCTTTCGAATGCTGTCTGAGTCTGGTGTATTAGGAATGATTCGGAGCACTGAAGAGTTTACTTAGAATTCCTTTATGCTTCCGGCTTCCTGTAGATATCAGTATTGATATTTTCTTTTCCACTAATGCATATATTATTCAAATTATGAAAAACATATAACTTCATTTTACGTCTTCACTACTTCTCCGAAAATATTTTGTTATGCCGAATCATAGTAAAAACCTGTAACCTGATTCAAAAACAAGTTCTCTATTTACGAACATTGGAACAAAAATTACGGCAATCATTTATTCACAACCGCTGCAAAAGCATAACACGTTTGCACCTGCTACTGTCCTTCAAAAAAGTTACCAGCATTGTGCTGAACCGTTGCCAGCGAAGTATAAGGCGTAGTATATCGTTAGCATAGCCTGTTGATGGTGCGAATGGAGCGATCAACTGCCTGTCGAATCTCTGAAAAAATGCTGAAGCAAATGCTATGAAGTGGACCCTTCATTTTCGGGATAAATCAAAGTCACAAAGACTTAGGTCCGGGAAGTATGGTCAATGGTAAAGTACTTCCAAGTCCCTACGACTGAGCAGTGTAGCCACAGCTTGCGTTGTATGCGCCCAAGCATTGTCGTCAAAATGATGGGTTGGTTGCACAGAAAGTGTTGCCGCTTCTTCGCAAAGCTGGTCGCAGGTGATATTCCAAAAACGAACAGCAATACTGTGCATTGACAGTCTGCCTTGGAGGAACGTAATGCGTTAGGATAACACCACACAACCGTACGCGAGAATCATCATAACTTCCACCATACTGGGGCTCTGACTCTCTTTCGACTTATGCGGCGACCCAAACGACGCCATTCGTTGGATTGGCGTTTCAGTTTATGCTCGTGCGATGTGGTCCATGTCTCATCCAGTGTTGCGGTATGGCGTAAGAAAGCCTCTCCTTCGCGCTAATAGCCGCCTCTTGAAGACCTTGAAGACACTGGCGTACTGTACAAAATATGACACACACAGTCCTCATCCATCTTCGTTGTTCCAGTTTCAGAAACATAGTGACTCCGTTACGTTAGACGGCTCGCTCACGATTGAGCGCATGCCGGTGACGTGGGACGGGGAGTCCATTTGCCGGAGGTAAGGAAGGTATGTCAACAGCGACAATAGTAGATTCCATTGCAAAGTATCTTCACAGCAGTGTTGCCGCTATTAAAGTACCAACCCTCGTATATCACAAAACACTCTAGCATTTTATGTAGTTTTGTATAACAAATTGGTCGTACAAAGTTTTTCATTACGCTTGCAACCGTCTATGCTAAGCAGTATTTCATGTATCCGCTTGGCGCCCTAATCGGAGCGTCCACTCCCATTAATGACCCCTACTGTGTCTAAAGCCGCTCCCAACCAATTCATTTTTAATTTATACAAAAAGTTCTTAAGTACCATATATTTGTATAAAGTGACATGGGGATATTAGGCACTAAGTGTAAACTTCTCAGTAAGTACGTAATGGGACAGTAGATATTATTACACTACTGACCATTAAAATTGGCACACCAAGAAGAAATGCAGATGATAAACAGATATTCATTGGACAAATATATTGCACTACAACTGACATGCGAGTACATTTTCACGAAATTTGGGTGCATACATCCTAAGAAATCAGTACCCAGAACACCTATGGCCATAATAACGGCCTCGATACGCCTGGGCATTAAGTCAATGAGAGCTTGGATAGCGTGTACAGGTACAGATGCCCATACAGCTTCAACACGATACCACAAATCAAATGTTCAAATGTTTTTTAAGCTTATGGGACTTAACTACGGGGTCATCAGTCCCTAAACTTACAACTACGGACGGCACAAATAACCCTGCCCGAGGGGGGATTCGAACCCCCGACCGTAGTGGCTGTGCCGGCCGCGGTAGCCGAGGGGACTGAGGCGCTTCAGTCACGGTCTGCACGGCCACTACGGTCGGGGGTTCGAATCCCCCCTTGGGCATGGATATTTGTGCCGTCCTTAGTCTTAGCTAGTTCATAAATAGTTTGTAAGCTTAGGGACTGATGACCCTGTAGTTAAGTCCCGTAAGTTCTACAAACATTTGAACATTCTGTAGTGGCCGTGCAAACCGTGACTGAAGCGCCTCAGTCTCCTCGGCCACCGCGGCTGGCACGATAACACAGTTCATCAAGAGTAGTGAGTGGCGTATTGTGACGAGCCTGTTGCTTGGCCACAATTGACCAGACGTTTTTCAATTGATGAGAGATCTGGAGAATGTCCTGGGCAGGGCAGAAGTCGAACATTTTCCGTATCCAGAAAGGCCCGTACTTGACCTGCAACATGCGGTCGTGGATTATCCTGCTGAAATGTAGGGTTTCGCAGGGATCGATGAAGGGTAGAGCCAGAGGTCGCAACACATCTAAAATGTAACGGCCAGTGTTCAAAGTGCCGTCAATGCGAACAAGAAGTAACCGAGACATGTAACTAATGGCGCCCCATACCATCACGCGGGGTGATACGATAAACCGCAATCGCGATAGGCTAAAAACTGACCTTTGTGAAAGTCGGAAACGTGATGGTACGCCTTTCTCCTCCTTACACGAGGCATCACAACAACATTTCACCAGGCAACGCCGGTCAACTGCTGTTTGTGTATGAGAAATCGGTTGTAAACTTTCTCATGTCACCTCGTTGTGTCGCCAGCGGCGCCAACATTGTGTGAATACTCTGAAAAGCTAATCATTTGCATATCACAGCATCTTCGTCCTGTCGGTTAAATTTCGCGTTTGTAGCACGTCATCTTCTTGGTGTAGGAAGTTTAATGGCCAGGAGTGTAGTTCTCTACTATAATTTGTTTCATGTCATATTTTCTAATGTACTATTTGTGTTTTGTTTCTAGGTAAGAGTATTATTTCTGATGAAGACACCCAAAAAGGCTTCGAAATCGAGATAAAAATATGGGTATTTTAAAACAAATGGTACATCTCTGCAGAGTCGATGAAGAAATTTATATCTGGAAAACAGTGACTGGAGGAAAGGAGAGAATGACAAGATATGTGTCATTTCATAAAGAGGTATTGTCATACTAGTACATGTCACTGTACAGATCTAAACTTAAATTACGATATTCACATACGAATAATGCAGCACTATGGATATTAATTGCTCGGTAGATGATACTACGCAGAAAAAAAGAGTAGCTCGATTTCTATGCGTAACTCCTCTAACGCCTGACGTGACTTTTGTTTTCCCTTTCCCAGTTTGGGCACCGTATTGAAGATATCGCAGTGATTAATAAGTGCCCTAAAAGCGACTGCAGTACTGAAACAAAGTTTAAGACGTCTTGGATATTTATGGTGATAGCTACTCACAGCAGGAGAAAACGTGCATGCCTGACACTTTGCGTGCAAAGTGTCTCTTTGTCATCGAGCTAATCTAACTTTCCCATCGTTGACCATTACTGGCAGATTCAGACAGCGAATTATCTTAAAGATTTTATTTCTGACGTCAGCCCATTGGGATATTAAGAAGAATGTTATTGTATGTTATTCGCTAATCAGATCAATGTTAAAAGTTACTGAAAAAGTCCGTAACATGTTTGTTTTCCATGATTGTATTCCAGTTACTATATGTTGCTTTATCAACTGCAAATTTTTATGTGTAAATATCTGCAGTGTCCGGCGTTGTATTTGATGTTTAATGTCTGCCCCCCCCCCCCCCATTTTCATTCACGCCTCAGGACACTCTGTCAGTTTCCTCTCTCCCTATCTGACATCCCCTCCTTCCCAACAACTTCCAAACTCCTCCCAGTTCATATCCTTACCTCATCTAAACTTTGCCCTCGAACGCTCGGAACCATAGAATACCATGCTTACAATGACAAGCATTCAGTAGCGTTCGTAATTTCAATGCACTTGTTTGGTAGCCTACTAGATTGTGGCATAGTGTATCTGCACTAAGCAGTGCGTCAGTTGCGTGAGTGGTGCAGTAAGTATTACTTCTTGCAGGTCCGCAAACTGGACTATTTTTTCCCGAAAAAGTAGTATTTTACAATATATATATATATATATATATATATATATATATATATATATATATACATATCCAATGTTTTGGGTACTTTTTAAAATATTGCTCCATCTAGATGACAATTATAAACGTAACGAACTAAAGCCTGCCAAATCTGTAATACCGTTATCAAATAATGGTATTTCATACACGCAGAAACTTATTTATATTCATAGAAATATAATGAGGATTTTTTTAAGTTGAAACTCATTGTCGGAGACAGGTACATAAAAATGACACTCATAGTTGAACAACTTAACTTTCAGTCTCAGCCACAGCCTTCACTAGTAACAGACACACCTACATCCATACATGCACAGCTCAAGAACACTTCACTACAATCCCCTACTGCCGCACTGTGACTGGAGACTCTTGACTGAATAAGGCTGTGACCAAAAAAATATGTATTGCATCATTATCTTTTCTGCGGCTCATCAATCGTCTTTACTGTGAGCTGCAACTTCACATAAACAATAATCATTTCTCTCGTCTATGAAGTATTGCTACATCAGTAGTGCTTGGCGGAGTCGGATAGTTCTATTTAACTACTACGACAAGGTTTGTATAGAAGAACAATTTGGAAAATTGTCCCAGAAAACATTTCCAATGGGATTATCCACTCAACAGGATTATTCACTCAAGACCATTACTCACTATTCTGATGTTGAATATTCATGATGGTATCTTTTTCTGGGAACAGTTTCCAGGAAAAATTCGAACACTTACGAAAAAAAAGTCACAAAACAGTCAAACAGAAAGAAAAAGTCTTGTGAATGCAATTATAACTACTGATAGAAATGACATATTTTGGCAGATTGTCTTAGTATTTGCAACAGACAGATTTTTTGTTTTCATGGAGAAAATTAAAACACCATATGGTGCATGACAGATGCTATCTTGCAATAAGCCTCAACATTGTTTGGCCGATCACCACGAAAGTTTACAGAGATTTGTAATTTCTCATAGACAAGGAGAAGGGGAAGAAGTACTGAGAGCAGGAAGCGTAGGTGACTGACATAGAGGAGGTGGCGAGGAGAGAGGTCAAGACAGGGGTGGAATGAGATTTGCAGAGAGAGGCAGGAGGAGGATATTTTTCTTAGGTACAGTACAGTACCAGTACAGTTTTTACAAAGGATGCCAATTATTGAATGTGCTGGCTTACCTACCTACCGTCTTCTTTGATAACACACACTCAAAACGAAAATTTACTTCCAGGATCTGAGTCAAAAATTGTCTTACAACTTGATTGATGAAAAATTCATAGTTAAGTGGCTCCGAGCTACTGTCTTCACATTTTTACATGGTTGGAAGAGCTTCCTTTAATATGATTGTATAGAGATTTAAAGATCATTCTCATTTTGATAGCTTTATTTAGGAAAGTGTTCTTGAATTTCACGCCCCCCTTAGAAGTTTGATTTTGGAACCCATTAACTTCTTTTCTAGAATAAAATTTTGTTTAGACATTCTGCATTTTTATAGTTATGTGGCGTTATGAGTTTTAAAATCCGGCAAGAAACGTTCGAAACTTACATGCTAAAATTGTGCATGTGGAAAAACAACGCATGGATGAAGGAGAGCCTCAGAGAAAGTCAACAAAATTCATCAGGCAATCGATGTGGAGTCATAATTATGAAGACGAAACTGTATTCCATCAAAAACACTTCAGAAGTTACAACAAATGAGACTTCTACAAGACGTTTGCAGGAAAGACCCATAAGTACATTCTGTAAAACATTTGCTTCCGACAACCAGATGCAGGGCTTGTATTGACTAGCCAAGAAAATTGCATGGATATCGCATTATATTTCTCGGAGTTACTTAAACGTCCAGTATATGCATCAAATGCTCCTTAAGACACTCCTACGAACACAAATCATGGAGCTCAACGACCAACCCATTACGAAATCCGAACAGAGCTCCTCGGTTTCAACAATAACAGAACACCTGGAAAAGACATTATTGCGTAACTCTCGAAGAACCTAGGTTCACTTGACGATCTCATAGAAATCGCAACAGATACGTAACAAATGGTATTCTATAAATGGAACATCTATCTGAAGGCTCGAAATGTACACTTATCCAATTAATATATAAAACGTGACCAGTTCGATGTAGTAATGGCAGTGGAATTTCCATAGTTCAAGCCAGTTACTACAACTTTTCAGCCTGTCTTCGACAGAAGACTGAAGAGCAGCTCGGAGATAGGTAACGCCAAGAGGAGTTTCGAACAGGGTGATCCGGCGCAGAGCGCATTTTCAACCTGAAAACAAAAATGTAAAGTAACTCGAAACTGTGCACACATTTGTATGTTTCTTGACTTCAAAAAAGGCGTATGATTTCCATCAATCAACAGATTCTCTTCAGTGTCTTAGGAACATCTCAGACTTGACACGAAACACAACTCCTCATCAAGCAAACCAAAAATTTATTTTGATATATCGAAGCCTTTTGAGATAATGTGTCGGATTATTACTTCTCTTCAACTTTGATGAAGTCATTAGAGAAATGAAACACTACAAATCCACTCAACCTTGACAAGTGAAAGTAGAACTCAAAATCAGTTTTATGGCTTTAGTAGTCAATATAGCGATGATTGTGGACAGCGGAATCACAGCTATCAAACAAACAAGGAGGTTCTCAAGGAATTTGATGAAACACTGGGCAACAAATTTCATTAGAGAAAACCAAGTTTATTTGCGCAGGATTCAAAATGTGTGGTGGAAGGTTTGGGGACTCAAGCATACCCGACAACTCATATAAATATAAAATAAATATAAATATAAAATTACACTCTTCGAAGGCGAAAGGAATCAAACGCAGTAAAATAACAATAGCACAGCTCAACAAAGCAAACTAAGCACGTCATATGAAATTTACAGCGACTTTCTATTCTGCTTATCATTTAATTCACTGATTTTTATTTTGTGTTAAGGTCGAGTTGTAAAAATACTGGATAGCGTAGATCTCATAATACCATCTTTTACTTTTTCTATTTTTTTCCAATCTGAAAACGAAGTTGTTGTCGACGTGGGCAGTTATTTCAGCCATGTTAAATACGTGCGATAAATAATTAAATGAACATTACAGACTTCATTTTATTAAGTCTGTAACGTCGTCAAAAATATATAATTGTATACAAGTCGAGGCTGGGCTCCTTACGACAATTAATTGTGTCTCGATACGTAATGTTTTCCCTGATGCAGGAATACAGTATTGTGGCTGCGAACATTACAGAACAAATAGTCTGTGGTAACAGGAAAGAGAAGCGTGGCGAATGGAGATTTGGGTGTGGCAGGAGACGTGAAGGGAAGAGTCCTCAGCAGTCGGGCTGGTCACTGTGTCATCGGTGGTGGAGTGGTCAACGTAAGCAGAAGGTCCCGGGTTCGAATCCCGGCCAGGCACAAATTTCCATTCGCTGCACTTTGGTATTTCATCTAAAGCTAGTACAGTGAAGCCATAACTATCGCAAATTGCGACTTATTTCCTTAAAAGTACCCTGTCACCCATCTTACCAATATCATTGTACGTATTTCTTCTACATTACAACAATCTATTTAGTTTCACATAGAAACTTTTTATAGATTATCTTGTCATCTTTAATTTGGTACTGAAGTCATTTACTCAGACTTTGGCTATGAGAAGTGTGACTGGATTTTTTTAACGTAGACATTTAAACTATGTTCTTATGTGCTACAGTCGGTATATTACATATAACATTTCTTTATTCAGTACAAGTACTTTCAGTGAAGCTATATCACCATTTTCAAGTACATCTGTATCACAAGAGACATATTTTATCCTCTCCAAAAAAACCTCTTCACAAAATTAAAGTACTGATTCTCTACTAGTACAAGTGATTATAAAAAATAAAATAATAATAATAAATATCCTGTCAAAAACAGTGGATTTCTACATCAGGTTGTTACATAATTCCTGTAATAAGAGAAAGAGTTCTGGGCTGAATTATTGTAAGTTTTATTCCTATTAACATTTATTTGTTCTCTTGACTGGAAATCTGTTCTCATGACAGGACTGTGAAATGCAACCTTGCAAAATGGTTTCATCAATTTTGTAATTACTACAGAAGATTGTAGGTTAATATTATTAAAGTTTTCCTGTTTAGGGTATCCATGTCCCTTTCTGGTCATGCGGGAACACCTTTGTCAACTAGAGTAATCATTAAGTACAACAGCTCTCTGTGCAACAGTAGGAAACGTACTATCTTGTACAGCAGTTAAAAGAAGGCACATGGACAACCCTAAACAAGAAAACTTTGATGATATTAACTTACATACAATCTTCTGTAATAATTACAAAATTGGTGAAACAATTTTGGAAGGTTGCATTTGACAGTCCTGTCATGAGAAGCAACAGATTTCCATTCAAGAAAACGAATAAGTGTTCATAGGAACAAAGCTTATAATAATTTAGCCCATACCTGTTCCCTCATTACAAGAATAACGTAACAACCTGATGTAGAAATCCATTGTTTTAGACAGGATATTTTTTATAATTATTATTTTATTTTTTATAATCACTTGTATTATTACAGAGTCAGTACTTTAATTCTGTGAAGAAGGTTTTTTGTAAAGACTAAAAAATGTCTCTGGTGGTACAGAAGTAATTGAAAATGGCGACATAGCTTCACTGAAACTAGTTCCATATTATAACGAAATGTTATATGTAATGTACCGAGTGTGGCACATAAGTACATCGTTTGAATATCTCAATTTAAAAAAATGCAATTGTTTATTTTTTATGGTAAAATGTGACTCTTTATCTCCATTTTTCAATGTGGGAACCATGCTCCTACCTAATCAGCTCCCATTGATGTTTTTCAGAATACCATAAGGAACATCTGACAAAGAGAAGACGCCTACTTGTCATCGCCGAATTCGTCTAGAGTTATGGTAAATGTCGGCCGTGGGTAGATATGAAAGTTCACCAAGTGGGAACTCCATATGGCTAAGCTTTTAGGAAATAATAGTAATTTTGATACGTATACATCAGCATATGTACCTTATCACCTGTCCCTGAGAGTCTGTTTAAAAGGCGGTATTTGCGCAGCGGTAAGCAAACGGATTTTTATTCAAAGGTACGCGGGTTCGATTCCGACCAGCAGCAAATATTTTTTGGTTTGTCAATGAAGTTTGTCTTTCTGTGGAGATATTGAAAAAAAAAAAAAAAGGAACTGCAAAACGGCGGCGTTCATAACGAGCGCAAGATGGAATCAAAATTATTTCTTCCCGTTTTCTTCGATGAAAATCACCCCGGTACATGTAATTGATCAATTGCAACAGATTGAAAGTATCGATTTACATTCAAGACGTCCCCAAGTAAGCGTTAACTACAGTCCCTTTTTAAATGTTTTTAGTCCCGAATTTCATCCAGTTCCTTCTTTTTTGGTTATATAAATTAATAAACTACGTAAACTAATGGTGACGTCCGTCAACATCTACATAAGTACTCTGCAAACCACTGTGAAGTGCATGGCAGAGGGTACGTCCCACTGTACCAGTTATTGGGATTTTTCCCCCCATTCCATTCATGTATTGGGCGTGGGAAGAATGATTGTTTAAATGCCTCCATTCCTGCTGTAATTATTCTAATCTTGTCCTCGCGATCCTCACGGGAACAATATGAAGGTTTAAGCTTTGCCAAGGAGCAGAAAAAAATTCAACCCGCGACCTTTTCAAAACGAATCCGCTGAGCCAAACACCGCTTCCTAAACTCGCTGTCACAGGGGCAGTTGATATGATACATATGGTGATAGATCCTTATCAAATTTCCTTTTAGAAATAAAATAACAAATCAGTTCGCCAAATTTGAAAAGTTTATTACGTCAGGTAATCGGTTACGATCACAGGTGAGATCATCTTCAGATCTAGTCGTCAGTAAAATAAAATAAAAGACAATATGCTATTTTATTTTACTGACGACTAGGTCTGAAGATGATCTCACTTGAGATCGAAACCCGTTACCGTTTATTCTTTCTTTTTTTATATAGATAAGGAACAGGGTAAAGGATACAAACTTTATTTCTGTAATAATATACAAGATCACCACTCAATTTTATTTTAAAACAATTATCATGACCTTTCACCCAGAT
The DNA here is from genome assembly GCA_026315105.1 of Locusta migratoria. Classification (NCBI taxonomy): domain Eukaryota; kingdom Metazoa; phylum Arthropoda; class Insecta; order Orthoptera; family Acrididae; genus Locusta; species Locusta migratoria. Next base: position 82,412,605 of record CM048751.1, on the reverse strand, counting down.
ACAAGCACCCTCTTGCTCATTAATTTTTCGATGATTCCTCGTTTTCGAAGTAAAAGGCATGCTTGAGGTGAACAAAGACTTCCCAACGTCACGGTTGTACACTTCACCAACTTGAAAGTTACGAAAAGCAATCACATCTCTGTTATTAACATTCTCCAATCCAGAAACTGCCTTAACAGTACTACCATCGTAGCGTACTATAGCAACAGTTATCCATCCATTTCCATGCCTAGGTGCATCTTTCTGAGTAATTGTAAAGTTCAAAACACCTCAACAAAAAACAGACGGCTCCTGAAGAAAAACTTGACCAGATTACAAATTAATTTCCACATCATCAATTCCCTTGAAGGCAGTAAGGCGCGAACGCCTGAATCTCCTCCTATAACGGGGCATGCTCTCTGTGTAGTCTTCGATTGTTAAATTTTGCGAAACAGACTGTTATTTTTATTTTTAAAACATTATCAGTTCGCTGTTTTTCCAAATAAGAAAACCGTGTTTCCCAAACTGATAAACTTCCTTTTATTTCCTAAACGCTTGGCCATTTGGAGTTTCTACTTGGGGCACTTTCGTGTCTCACATCGCCCTGTACCATGAATTTGGACGATTCCGGCGATGACGAATAGGCGTCCTCTCCTTGTGAGCAAAAATTTAGTTTTTGGGCAATTTTTCCCCTAAAACTTCAAATATAATTTCACTGGACTATGTCCTGATTTTGGCCCACTTTAGGTTACGGTAGTAACACTAAAAGTGGGCCTTTGCCATCGTCTTTTGACAGCTCGAAATTTAAATGAAAATAACGTCTTAACTATTAATCTGACACGAAAATTGAAGAACCGAATTTGTAGAGGAGAAAATTCTCTACAACTTTGCTCTCATAAGGTTTTTTTTGTTTTCATATCTCGTAGCGTTTTAAAGATATTTGCAAAAATAACGGCGATTTTGGGATGTACCTGTCTGTCCGTAACTTGTTCCCTGTTTTTAAGACGAACCGTTCAACCGATCAGCACTAAAGTTTACAGACATGATTGTAGGCAGCCAGAGACCAGAATCTCCCTTTTTCAAATTTTTCGGACGAAAATTACGGTAGTAATACAAAAAAAAAAGCCGTTTATAATATAATTGTAATTGCAAACGAACCATTCATCTGACACGAAAATTGAATTACCTCATTAGTTTTATTCATATCTCGTATAGTTTGAGACATATTTGCAAAAAATAACGGAGATTTGACAAGCTCCATTGAATTAACGAAAACCAGCCGTTCAGAGATGTCACGTGGAATTCCTCGCCCAGAACTCTCTCTGACATATACCATCTTGTGTTGCGTGTTTGATGATTTTCTTATTGTAACTTACACGTTGTCAAATGTCCCAATGTTTGTAAAGCTTATTGGACTTAACTACGGGGTCATCAGTCCCTAAACTTACAAAATCCTTATGAACTAGCTAATACTAAGGACGGCACAAATATCCATGCCCGAGGGGGGATTCGAACCCCCGACCGTAGTGGCCGTGCAAACCGTGACTGAAGCGCCTCAGTCCCCTCGGCCACCGCAGCCGGCTACACGTTGTCATTTCAAAGCAATGTCGCACTGAATAATTAACAAAAACACTTCGTTCTTCGTACAAATACCATATTAGCATCAGTTAACAACGGCCATCATTAGTATAAAATTAAGGGACTCATCTTTTTTGACTCAAAACCGTAGCGCAGTGGATAAGGCGTTGGACTATGACGCTAAGGGTCGGTGGTTCGGAAGCCGACACTCCCTAAATTTTTTCATAAAAATTATTAATTCAAATGTTTGTAAAGCTTATGGGACTTAACTACGGGGTCATCAGTCCCTAAACTTACAAACAACTTATGAACTAGCTAATACTAAGGACGGCACAAATATCCATGCCCGAGGGGGGATTCGAACCCCCGACCGTAGTGGCCGTGCAAACCGTGACTGAAGCGCCTCAGTCTCCTCGGCCACCGCGGCCGGCCCTTATTAATTAATTTTTTATTAGTGAGATTAATATTTTGGTTGAAAATGTTTGCAAAAACTTATAAAATTACAAATCTAAAGTGGGCCGTAAAACACGTTAGTGCGATATTTTTCATTCCTTTAAGGGGAGTCAAGGTTTATGGGAGCTACAGACGCAGTCGTCACAGCGGGCGCCTGGCTTTCAGCGCCGGGTCACGTCTCCGTGGCTGCGCTCCCAGAGTGCAGCACGCGTGGCCGCCCAAGATAGCCCCGCCCCTCCGCCCCGCCCCCTCCGCCCTCGCACAGACAGCATTGTCGTTGCGTGTCCACTGTGCTCCCACCGGCCAGCCTTTATCGGCGCTGGCCGCCGACACACGCAGGTAAACACGCGTGACGCGCACGCGCCGCCTGGCTGCCTGCGCGGTCTGCGCGCGGCCAGATAGGCACCAGCACACAGGGGCAACGCGCGCTTTTCAGGCCCAGCACGGCCGCAGGCTCACGTGCTCATAGACACAGGCGCGCGTCCTAGTGTCCTCAGAGCCGGCGCGACAGGGCACGTCGCTCTGTTACTGCCACAAAGGTGGCTGCGTGTTCCGAACGGCCGGACACCGTTCGTGGCGGAAACAGCCGCAGAGCAGTTCTGTCATCAGGCGCAGCCGACTGCGATCGTATGGAGTACTTTCCTGTGGATGCAACACTTCAACCGACGGGGAGAACGTGCATATACCAAAACCAAATATCCCAGAAATGTCACTCGCTAAACCCGTTCATTCTCGATTTGGAACCGCACGAAACAGTGATGTTCTTGAAATTTCCTGGCAGATTAAAGTTGTGTGCCGGAATCGGGACCCGAACATTGGACCTAGGCCTTTCGCGGGAAAGCGCGGCACCGTGAATCGTGTCGGGATAGCTCAGTCGGTAGAGCGCTTGCCCGCGAAAGTCAAAGGTCCCAGTTTCGAATCCCGGTTCCGGCATAAAATTTTAACCCGCTACAGAGTGAAAGTTTCATTCTGGAAACATCCCTTAGGCTGAGGCTAAGCCATGTCTTCACGATATCATTTCTTCCAGGAGTGCTAGTCTTTCATGTTTCGCAGGAGAGCTTCTGTGAAGTTTGGAAAGTAGGAGGCGATGTACTGGCGGAAGTAAAGTTGTGAGGTGGCATCGTGAGTCGTGTCGGGATAGCTCAGTCGGTAGAGCATTTACCCGCGAAAGGCAAAGGTCCCAGGTTCGAGTCCCGGTTCCGGCTCACAATTTTAATCTGCCAGGAAGTTTCATATCAGCGCACACTCCGCTGCAAAGTGAAAGTTTCGTTCTGGAGTGATTTTCTTAATTAAGAACCCAGCGAGGTAGAGCAGTAGTAAACTGCTAAGCTCGTATTCTGGAGGACGTTGTTTGATCCAGCTTTTGGTCATCCATATTTAGCTTTCCCTCGATTTCTCTTGAAGGGGGACGTATACGAAAATTACCACAATTGTGAAAAAAAAATCAATGGCTCTTTATTTATTACATATGATGAAAGTAGGCAGCCACAGGCTGAAGTTCATTGTTTATGGATTTTTAGCATTATTTTAGTGAATATGAACGTGTATCCGCCTTATAGCATTATTTTGTATGTGAAAGTCATCCACGATCGATAATCTCAGTCGATGTTTGTAACTACTGCACATTGTAATGTCTTTGAAACTGCAATGTAGTATCTGCGCTACAGCAGCTTCTTTGACCGCTGAGGCGAGTAGCAGAGAGTGAGCTGTTGAGCAGAGGAGTCGATTGTGGGCTAGATAAGCTGACAGAAGTATGGCAACTGTGTTGTGTACTAAGGTTGAATTGGTCAGCAATGACTGTATTGAATTTAATTTATTTCACTCTATATTTATGAATACAAATTATATTGGACAGTGGATTCTTTTTCAAGAGGAACAGAATATTTGTATGGAACGGAATTGTATAAAACCATTGTATTATATTGAAGACTCAACAAAGGCATATTTCTTTAATTTAATAAATAACTTAATGATTATTAATTTTTCTTATTTCAGCTCAACCTCGTCCCTTGTTTTCTTGATTGTGGTATTTATGATTTTATTGTATGGTACGTGTTGAGATTTTTGAGAAAAAGATTTCCTCTTAAATGTAAATGTTCCCCTACCAGTTAAGTAATCAGTCCTTACACGCCACTGAATCTGACTGTCAGAAATAATGTTGTTTTACTTACAGGGCCTAATTTTGTTTGTTAAATCCGTTGCACACATATGATTAGAGAAACTCCCTGATTGAAATAGAAAGACTTAATAATAATAGGAAACTATCACTTAACAAACTTTCATCAAGCTATCACTTGCACTTAATAAACTTACAACAGAAGTAATTGAAATTTCAATTACCAAGTATTACATGTTGTGAAAGGTTAGTTCAAAACAGTGTAATGCATTATTTTAGTTATATATCACAAGATATTTTGCGGCGTTAAGTGCCATCGTCAGGTGTTTCTACAAAAGCATTTTCTTTTATCAGTATGTATTGTAGTACTAGATAAATAAATTTACATAAATAATTTTTTTACAAATTACACTTATAAAATTTGCAGTACGTACGGAATTTAGAGGTCTTAAGTGCTTCAACTGACTATTTAGTAAGTAGCGTTTTATATTTCATTTACGAATTGTAGCCCGTTACCGCATGTGTCAATGCCTCAGAATACTAGACGTTCACAAATTTTTAGAAATATTTATTTCACAGAGAAAATATCGAAGTTAATAGATATAGCATAATTTTCTTTTTTATTTCTGTGTATGTTGCTGTTAGCGAGTATGTTTAAAGATTTTATATGAAATTTTAGGAGGACATTATGGACTATATATTTGACTTATGATGGAAGTGAGATACCAACAGCTAAATGTTTAAGAGAAATATTTGTTTCACTACCAGTTTCAGCATTCTACTATGCCATCTTCAGATCCCTACATCGGAGCATAATATCCATTAAGTAGGGATATCGAAACTCGTTTCGTGCAATTCTCTCAGTGGGAACCAACAACAACAGTTGTTGTTGGTTCCCCCTGAGAGAATTCCTCGAAACCAGTTTCGATACCTCTACTTAATGGATATTCTCTCAGTCGTAACCAACAACAACAGTTGTTGTTGGTTCCCCCTGAGAGAATTCCTCGAAACCAGTTTCGATATCCCTAGTGGATATTATGCTCCGATTTAGGGACCTGATAGCATAGTGGAATGCCGAAACTGATAGTGAAACAATAAATACTTTAATATACATACCGCTGTTGGTATCTCACTTCCTTTATAATCTTGACCAGCCGCTGTCCCGTTTCCACCAGCAATGATGGATTCAATAAAATGTATTTGACATGGTTGTCTTAGGCATATACGACATTTCTAACACTGTGGGTCCAAAACATAATAAGTTACCAAATATTACGTTCCATTTCCGCTTCTAAATTCGAAAAAATAATTATTTGTACTAGCCTCTTCCTTGTTCTTAATTCTCTCGTATTATCTGATTATGTCGCGTTTTCTTTTCAGTGTTATACTATAAGAATTGGCTCTATATTAAAATTTGTTTTGTTAAACGCAAGTTTCTCAAAATAACATTTTCAGTATAAATGCCCCTTTTTCTCATAAACTTCTGAATCTATATCAATGAATTACTTCCCACATAACACAGACAATATAATGATGTTGTAGTTCCACTTTAGTAGTATTTACAGTAGTGTTTAAAATTAAAGAAATTAAAATTGTGAAAATTCGGACAAAATATATGTTTAGGGGAAAAAATCATAACATTTTTCCAGCTGTTATTTTAAAGTGATTTTGGAACATTATAGTACATGCGAAACATGTGATACATTTATATACTCAACATTTACTTAGAAAACGGGGCATTTATACAGCCAATTTACCTTTGTCGAGATAGGGCGGTACGATTCCCCTTAATTGCTCCAGGCAAATGTCGTTGTAGTGACTGAAGGAACGTTTTCACACGACACAAAATGTATTTTACAAAATAAATGTACAGGCTTACTTGGGTCTGGAACGGTCGGAATACGCACACTTTTTTCTTTAGAAACGAGCGGGAGCTCATTCAAAGTCCAATATGGGACTAGTAAAGTTGAAGTCCACCACAGGAGGTGTAGACACAAACTTCGCAGACCAGGCTGGGGTCAAAGATTCAGCGGCCTACAAGTGCACTCCAAATCACAAAGACAGAGTCCAAACGTGTAAATTAGGTCGGTAGCAGGATCCAGAAAGACTTGCTATCATGGTTTGCATCCGCTGCATGCCAAGTCAAACTCTTTGTTGCAGCGGGTGCTCTGGCTTACGTAGTTTCATCAGAACTATGAGAAGGCTCATGAGGAGTACTGTCTTCACTAGCATCCATAAAATATAGTGTAAGCTAGCTCTATTGTTGACTGTCATCTCCTTTGGTAGGCGAAGCACTTTGTCATTAGGGCCTGTAAGGTAGACTATTTGCAATATTGGCGTGTTAGTTGTTATGCTGCGGCTCTTGGAGTAATTGGGGTGAGCGTCAGAATACACATGAACATTGGGGCAGTCGTAAGGAAGGTTGGTGTTCGATATATTCTGATTCCATGATACGGTCTGATTTGAGGTCCTCGTTAAGATGGCCATGGGATCGGACTACTGTGGAACCACCCTCGTAGGCCATGAAGATCGTTGCCTGGATGTACAAAGTAATCAGTGCCCACGAACTAGTATTGGCATGGGACCGTCTTTGTTGTCCATACGTGAAGTCACTGACAATGGTGGTGCGAGCTGCTCTGGTTGTGGTGGTGATTCAGGCAGTAGTAGTGGCACAAGTGCTGGCTTTGGCGTTCTCCTATATCAGGTGGCGAGTTTCTGGGCAAAGGAGGTAACAAAGGTTTCCCTTGTTGTGACAGTGGAGAAACAACTGCTGGTACCTTAGGTACGGGTTATTCCAAGCATTTTGGGTGGAATTGATTTTATTGGTATGTCGTATAGTTTTCCACCGCGTTGACGTAACATCACCCCTAGAAGCCATGCATTCATACCAGGGACTCAGGATAATTGCGAAAGCCCGTGGAAGAGGTGTCGGCATTGACACTTGCAAGAGACCGCATGGTTGGAGGACTTATGTCTTATTTTTTCCAATCGGTGTTGTCTCTAGGTGTTCAGAAAGAGCGAGAGCGTCTTGTCTGTATAGTGTGCAATTGTCTATTTCTTCTTTAAAATGTAATGACTTCAATAAGAAGACAAAGCCAAGATCTCATTTATAAATTAATCATTTCTCACTACTAGTTTCGCACAGCTATGTTGGCATTATCAAATGATCAAACGTTACTAATAAAATACTTATTACAAAACGCAAAACATATGAATTAAAATCCGACACAGCACTGTACATATCACATGTTGTTTGGTACAAAATGGATATAATAGCTTTGACATCTGATGTTTGCACATTTAAAGTTAGATTTGATGTAGTACTGTACATATCACATTTTGTTTGGTACAACATTGTCATAATAGCTTGGTCATCCGATGCTTGCATACTTCAAATTATTATACAGAAACTAAAGAAGACACAACTTTCCTATCATTGCTTGTGAAACATAATAACACCTACTTTAATATTATGAGAAAATAATATAATTGACTTTTACAATTATAAATTTATATACCCAGAAACAGTAGGCAGTAACTGTTTCGATATTCTAAACTTTGCTACTTGCAAATATTATTTAGATTTTCGATGAAATATTTTTAATTTTTACAACACATTAAGCTTGAATACCATAAACTACTCATTCTGTTCTTTCAAAGTAATATCAAATCGGGTAAAATGCCATTATCGTGAAGTGAATTAAATACATGTCATCTTTGTACTTAGTTTTGTGTATGAATGGTGAGTAGTGAGTCGTAACAAGAACTAGTTCATTGGAGAGAGTGACAAATTCTAGTCCGACATCAGAAATGAAGCGAATTTAGCCATATCAGGTATCCACTAGCTGAATACAAACTCATCAATGTGCAAGCGTATGTAGCTTCTTTCGGTCAATCAGAAGGCTGAGTATGAATCGATTAGTGATAGTCCAAACCTCAGATTCTGTTCGTCGTCTTCATTTTGTAAAATATCATCGATGTGTTTTCAATGTTTACCAGTACTTTCATGTAAATCTCATAGTTACGAAGAGTTTGTAGATTTGAGGTCGTTGCATGTTTTTCTATGTGCGCCATATTGTAGGAAACCAGATTTCTTTTCCATGTGTTATATTTTCCAAGGGAACAATTGACTTTATCTGCTTTCAATATATTTTTCCTCGCTACCGCTAGTTCCTGTTCTATCATGCAAAAAATGTACTCTCAGCTTTTTACAAAATCTAGGAGATTCTTTCAAATCACGACTGTTACCTCTGATTGCGGATACACAGAAGTAAGTCGTAAGGGCGCCACCGATGTAAAAATATATTAGCATCTGATACACGTTCATCTTCAAATGTTTATTTATATTCACTGTGCCCTTAACTTCCGTCACAGCTTCATTTTCAAATGAACTGCATATGGTTAACATTCGCTTGATACACATTACGAATGGTATCCTCTTGGCACAATTAAGTACGCTCGGTTGTAAGATCCAGTTGGATTGTGATAGCTGTATTAGGTGGATAGCAACGGTTTTTCGCATCCGCCAATTTATTTTAGGAAAGATAGAGGCTTACAGTTACTCCCCTTACTTGTTTTTTCATTCCCTGATATTGTTTCTTTCTGAATTTGCATTCAACATAAAGTGAAAGTGCGGCTTCTTCAGATAAAGTTTTATCGCTTGTCACGGTCGATTCAAAGGCCTGTCAATACTTGGGTGCTCTTGGAAGACTTTTCATTGCTGTCTCATAAACAAATTTTGTAGCATCAAATTGACTTGCAGGGCGTAGTGATATTTGAGTAGCATAAGCTAACTCTTGTGGCGTCAAAGTTTCTTCTGCATTTCGACCTCTTGCTCAATGGCCCAAAAACCCTAGACAGATAGCCACTGCATTTACTAGCCGATGGTATATCATAGACAGCCTAAGAATTGCCACTAGCAGTACCGGGAATGAAATGTGTGCACTAACCCATTCGATGTTTTGTTTCATAAAGTTTGTCCTCATAGTCTTGTTTTCAATTTACCAACTAATGATGAGAGAGAGAGAGAGAGAGAGAGAGAGAGAGAGAGAGAGAGAGAGAGAGAGAGTTTCATATCCTCCGGTCGCTAAAGGGTCGACCAATTTTCGTAATGTTGTTTCTTCAGGTATGGGAATAATGCAGGTAGGCGATCATTCAACCGGTGTTTATAAATGTGGAATATTTCTTGCGAGTGCATTTAACGTATTCTCCGTCCGCATCTGTGTGAAAAATGCCACATTAGCATTAGCAACACATTGTACACACATAAAGTGTCAGCTACCGCAAGCGTGTCGCACGGAAGACACGGTTCTGAAGCCTGTATCGACCACGTTGTGCTACGCAATGTGACGCACGGACCCATGTCAACATTCATTATACAAGAGAATAGGGCGATTAGGGCAGCTGATTCGTGTCAATTCCGACAGATAATTGATCAGCCAACAGTCTGGACGTTATAATTCCCAGGTCTATAGAAGATTGTTTACTTTGTAGCCTTTCAGTTTATCCTTCTGAGCAAAGAGGGGAGAGACAGTATAGTAGAATGGGAAGAGGAAGTAGACGAACATGAATTAGGAGGTACTATACTGAGAGAAGAATTTGACAGAGCACTCAGAGACCTAAGTCGAAACAAGTTCTTTTCAGTAGACAATCCTTCAGACCTATTGATGTCTTTGGGACATCCAGCCATGTAAAACTATATCGCCTGGTGTGCAAGATGTATGAGACAGGCGATATAAAATGCCCTTTTCCAAAGAAAGTAAGTGCAGAGGTATGTCAAAATTACAGAACGATAGCTAAATAAGTCATGTTTACAAAATTAAAAACGAATTGCTTATGGAAGAATGGAAAAGCTGTTAGAAGGCGATCTCAGGGAAAATCAGTGTGGACTTAAGAGATATGTGGGAACACGCGAGGCAATACTCACCTCACGATTTAGAAGATAAATTAACGAAAGGCAAACCTACAATTCTAGCTTTTGCATATTTGGAAAAAGCTTTTGAAAATGCCGTTTTCAAAACGCTCTTTAAAATTCTCAAGGAAATAAAATATAGGGAACAAAGGTAATTTACAACTTGTTAAAAAGGCAGGATATGAAAAGGAAGCAATTCATTGTAAAGGAGTAAGACAAAGTTGTAGCCTTTCCACAATATTATACAATTTCTAATTGAACAAGCTGTGAAGGAGAGGAACGAGAAATTTAGAGAAGACATTGAAGTTCAGGATGAAGAAATAATGATATTTCATTTTTCTCAGAGACAGAGACAGACCTGGTAGAAGAAATTAACGAAATGGACTGTGATGAAAGGAGCAAAAATGTTCAAATGTTTGTAAAGCTTAATGGACTTAACTGCAGGGTCATCAGTCTCTAGACTTACAAACTACTTATGAACTACCTTATACTAAAGACGGCAAAACATCCATGCCCGAAGGGGGATTCGAACCCTCGACGGTGAACAGCCGCGCACATCGCAACACGGCGCTCCAGTAAGCGCGGCCAATCCGCCGCGACCTGAAAGGAGTGTATTAGGGAACATTAATCACAACAAAGCAAGGGTAAGGGAATCTTTCTAAAAAAAAGTCAAGCGAATCTGAAGGAATTAAGTTAGGTGGCGAGATATAGGTGTTAGATGAGTTTCGTTACATGTGGATTAAAATAACATACAAAGTCGTAGTAGAGAGGATATAAAATGCAGAATGGCAGTGGGAAGAAAAGCGTTCCTGAAATAGCGTAATTCGTTTACATCGAATATTAATTTGAAGGCAATAGTGTGTAGTGCTTCCTTGTATGGTAGTGAATCACGGACGATAAATGATTCAGGCAGGAAGAGGACAGAAGCTTTCGGAATGCAGAAGAACGTTGAAAATTAGGTGGGTCGATCAGGTAACTAATGGGGAGGTAATGAGTGTAATTCGGGTGGAAAGAAATTTCTGGCATATTGTGACTATAAGAAGGGCTCGATAGTTAGGACACAATGATAGGCAACGTGGAAGCGTTAATTTGGCATTGGAAAGTAGTGGGCTAGGTAAAATTCTTCGAAGGAAAGCAAGAGACGAATATAGTAAGCAGATTTAAATTAATGTCGGTTGCCGCTCTTATGAAGAGATGAAAAGGCTTCTTCGTGCATCAAACCAGGCTCCGGAATGAATACCTCACCAACAACAACAACGATATTGCGTTATATGCTACCTTTGCTGTCGTTGAAATCGGAAGTACTTGAAATCATAGTCGTTTTGTACAAGAATACCTGTATAAATCTTTTCCAGCTTTCAGAATTGAGATTATTCACTTCACCAGTTCTATATTCACTCAGAAACCGACAGTAAATTTCCCTTGGTTTCACAGCGAAGCATGCGTGCTCTCGACTTTTGAACTGACGCAACTCAAAAAGTATCAAAGTTGAAGAACTGTCGTTCTTGGGGTATGATGCACTAATCCTCTCCTTACCCAATACACCAATCCAAATACTCAAAATCATAAATTCCTTCTCCGGGGTTTTGGTCATGGTTTGATGGTTCGGCCTCACAGTGAGCCATAATGGTTCCTTTCATATGGTTCGGCCGATTTCCGTCTTAATAGAAAAACAATACATGCCTGTATTCCTGGGACTACGTCGCAAACGGTACGTTATAACGTAATCGACATTCATAAAAAAAACGCTTTAAACGAGGCGTTACACCAGGCGTTATTCTAGTGAAACGGTAGAAGAAAAGTCTGAAAATTCCAGAATGAAATTTTTACTCTGCATCGGAGTGTGCGCTGATATGAAACTTTCTGGCAGATTAAAGTCGTGTGCTGGAACCGGGACTCAAACCTGGGACCTTTGCCTTTCGCGGGCAAGCGCTCTACCACTGAGCTGTCCCGACATTACTCCCGGTCCGCCTCACAACTTCAGTTCTGCCAGTACCTCGCCTCTTACATTCCAAACTTCACAGAAATTCTCCTGCGAAACTTTAGCACACCTGGAGGAATAAAGACATGGCTTAGTCACAGCCTAAGGGAGGTTTCCAGAGCGAATCTTCCACTCTCCAGCGGAGTATGCACATATATGAGGGCGGACCATGAGTCGTGTCGGGATAGCTCAGGGGTAGAGCGCTTGCCCGTGATAGGCAAAGGTCCCAAGTTACAGTCCCGGTTCTAGCACACAATTTTAACCTGCAAGGAAGTTGCAGTCTGAAAAATAGTCTATGAACCCTCTGCCAAACACTTTTAATTGGGGCCGGCCGCGGTGGTCCAGTGGTCTGCGGCGTGCCAGTCACGGTCTGCACGGCCGCTGCGGTCGGGGGTTCGAAACACTCCTCGGGCATGGATGTTTGTGCCGTCTTTAGTATAAGCTAGTTCATAAGTACTTTGTAAGTTTAGAGACTGATGACCCCATAGTTAAGTCCCATAAGGTGTACAAACATTAGAACATCTTGAACTTTTAATTCGACCATTGTCGTGTAGATGTAGATAGGTTTATTATGTCGTACCCTTTCTGTTGTTCTGTTTTCAAAGGCAATTATAACACTAGTTGTTAATACGAGGCACGTCCAGAAAGTAAGTTCCGTTTGGTTATATAAAAAACGGGTACAGATACAGAAAAAATATTGATTGTACAAAAATCTACAACTGTTAAACTACTTTTCTACATAGCGTCCGAAATTTTGTAGGCAATTTTCATAGCATGGCACAAAGTATTTGTGTGCCTTTTTCATATAATGTTGCCGCCTGTGTTTTCAACCATGTGGTAACATGTTCTTTCAGCTTGTCATCATCGTTGAAGTGTTGCCCACCAAGGACAGATTTTAGGTGTCAGAAGAAGATTGCTGTCAAAAGATTTTTTTTTTTCCTCGATAATCCCTGACCTCACACACCGAATGTGACCAAACAATTCTTGCCGAAATTTCAATGGGACCTGTTTGATCAACCTCCATACAGCTCGGACCTCTCTCCTAGCGACTTTCATCTCTTCTGTCCTTGGTGGTCAACACTTCAACGATGATAAAGAGCTGTTACCACATGGTTGAATGCACAGGCGGCAACCTTCTGTGAAGGAAGCATGCAAAAACTTGTGGCACGCTATGACAAGTGCCCACAAAATTTCGGCAGTTATGTGGAAAAGTACTTTAAGAGTTGTAGAATTTTGAGCAATAAAAATGTGTTCTGTATCTGTGTACAATTTCATTTTATTTACAAACGGAACTTACTTTCTGGACGCGCCTCGTAGTTTCCGAGGACTGAATAAAGTTATACGTTGTTACGCGGTTCTATTTTCAGCCGAATAAATATGAACGTGGCACCCAGTTTAAGCTACACGTAGCCACCACCAATTGGATATCAGATTGGCGCATTAGGGCAGTTGGCGCTCTCGCTCGGTGGGGACGCAGCCAGTTTTGCTGTCGAAGAGCGCCGAACGGAAATTCCGGCGATTAAACGCGCTCGCTAACTGTGCGCGCTCAGAATTCCGCGCGGGCATAGCTGCGGCAGCCCGCGGCCAGCGGATCGAGTGGCCGTCGGCGACCGCCGGCATACGCCGCGTGCCGCAGCGGGCCGGCGAGTGCAGTCGAGTGCAGCGGCCGGTCAGCCGGAACAGCCGCGCCCGACAAGTAGGCAACCGCGCGCTGCAAACCTGCCGCCCCCAGAACGACAGGTAGCGGTCGCGTGGACCATCTGTTTTCCATCCAGCTGACATTTCCAGCCGTGGCCGGTGCAGTCCAACTTTTGAAGCATCAGTTCGTGGTATTCGATACTAGGGATGGGAAAAACCGACCGGTTATTTTAGTTTTGAATAACCGCTTTTTTGCCGGCCGCGGTGGCCGAGGGGACTGAAGCGGTCCAGTCACGGTCTGCACGGCCACTACGGTCGGGGGTTCGAATCCCCCCTCGGGCATGGATATTTGTGCCGTCCTTAGTATAAGGTAGTTGATAAGTAGTTTGTAAGTTTAGGGACTGATGACCCCGTAGTTAAGTCCCATAAGCTTTACAAACATTTTTTGATCATTTGTGTAAAGTCGAATGCAAACCGGCACACACAGCTGTGTCGCGGGTATGCATGACTCTCAGGCTGTGGCAGACACTTCACTATAAACCGGTAAGCAGTCAGTATTCTGATAAGAAACATTTCCCGTAATGACATCGAGTAACGAAAATAAGCACTCCTTTCTCTTATACACTCGGAAACAAATTTCTTCTGCTGCACGATCTTTTGCATTCCACATTTTCGAACAAATTAGACCGGGACAAAATAAGACAATATGTCCAGTAACGTAGGACGGAACTGGTGTCATGTGCTCGAGGCATTTCAGAGCCATTATTACTGCTCTTTCTTTCTTCCATGAGTCCATAATACTTCTTTCCAAACTACAAACAGCTAACAGTAGAAAACAATTCTTCCACGGTGTCAAAGATGAAACTGTTCTAGTAGCGTCACTGGATGACATTTCCGGATATGGGTTATGCTCCCATGTAGAGACCTGAAGATGGAATGGTGGATCCGGCCGCGCTGGCCGAGGGGACTGAGGCGCTTCAGTCACGGTCTGCACGGCCACTACGGTCGGGGTCTCGAATCCCCCCTCGGGCATGGATATTTGTGCCGTCCTTAGTATTAGTTAGTTCATTAGTAGTTTGTAAGTTTAGGGACTGATGACCCCGTAGTTAAGTCCCATAAGCTATACAAACATTTGAACATTTGAGCAATAACCGGTTTTTTCGGTATTTATTTGGTGTCGGTTGTAACCGGTTTTTTAGTTATTGCCAAGAACAGCGTAAAAAAACCGGTACGACAACTTCCTGTAGTAGTGCTTCAAAATGTGTTTCTTGTAAGTAGACCCTAATATTTAGAGCTATTCCTAAAATATCCAACTGCTGTGAAATATTAGGTAATCGCAGTAAATAAGAAAAGTGAACAGTGATAATACCGGCAGTCATAAACGCGCAACAAACGCTTGGCATAAGAACTTAAGAACTGGTGCAGCTTTTGAGGCAATCGATGCACCTGTTGCCGTGTGGCGTGGCCTATTAGACGGCGTGCGTGCACCGGCAGTGTACAAGACTTGCCTCCATCTTGTTATGCGGCAGTTTCTTGCTGTCGACGTCAGACATCGGTTGTGTCGTAAATGGCACCATCCAGAGTGTGGAAGTACTTCACGAAGTACGTTAGGAGTGAGGTACAATGCTCCATTTGCTTGAAAAAGCTGAAAACGGGTGGAGGTACTACAAACATGCTGTGTCATTTAAGGAGAAAGCATCCAAAATGTTCCTTGGAAGAGAATGTAAATTCGATTCATATACTTATTATCTAAGTGATGCAGTATAAGCCTGCAATAATAACTTTTAATGTATTATCATATTGTTATGTTAACAGGTTTTATTAATGTGATTCCTTGAAAGTGAGGGGCTTTTTTAATAACCAATATAGGTTTAGGTAACATTGATCATGTGGTGCCTCGCGAGGTAGCCGTGCGGTCTGAGGCTCCATGTCACGGACTGCGCGGCTCCTCCAGTCGGAGGGTCAAGTCCTTCCTCCTCCCTCGGTCATGGGTGTGTATGTTGTCCTTAGCGTAATTTAGTTTAAGTTGGATTAAGTAGTTTTTAAGTCTAGGGACCGATGACCTAAGCATTTAGGACTCATAAGAAAGGAAAAACACCCATTTCAACATTCTTTGATCATGTGGTACGCAGCTTTCCTAGTAAATTTGCGTAAATTCACGCTTACAACAATCATACTGTTAGTCGGAACTGACTTTTTTCTTCGAAATAGTTCTGCAGCACTGATTGAAGTTCATTTACTGACTGTAACTTATGTGTATATAACGAGATATTCGTACGCGCTGGCTCACAAGTCCAACTTACGAATGGTTGGCTCAATAATAGCAACTGCCGGATGGAAATACTAGGCCAGTAAATCTGTATGCTTCGTATATCGTCTTCTACGGACTCCTGGCTAGGCTTACACCCACTCAAGAAGGCGTAGTAATGGGAGGGGATCTTGAAAAATATGGAAAGACTAGTGACTTGGCGTATAAAATAAATTTACCTAAATTTAACTAAATTTCGTAAGTTTCGGTTTCGACCGAAACTAGAAGAACCGAAAATTCGATTACGGTTTCGGTTTCGGACGCAAAATATGTTTCGGTCGAACTCTACTGGAAATAGTAGCAACAAAAAATCGAAAACCGGTTAATTAAAAAACCGGTTATCTTGAGCAGTTTTTTTACAGTGCAGTTAAACTGGAGATGATAAGAACCGGTATAACCGAAAACCGGTTGTTTCAGCGATAACCGCCATCCCCATTCGAAACTAGCCAGGTTTGTCGATTTTGCCTGGGGCCAGGGTATTTATTTATACCAGGTTTTCATTAGTACATCTCATATTCCCTCCTGGCCACTTCTGTACAGAACGGCCAAGCTAGGATACTGGGCTAGGGGATAGGCGTTGAATGTTATGGTGATAAAATCGTATATTTTTGACGACGTTACAGCGTTCAAATTAATGAAATAAATCGCAATTTGCGATGAGTTATTGCTTCACTGTACTACGTTTAAATGAAATACCGAAGTGCGGCGAATGAAAATTTGTGCCCGGCCGGGATTCGAACCTGGGATCTCCTGATTACTGGGCAGAGGCGTTGACCACTTCGCCAACGAGGACACAGTGACCAGCCTCACTGCAGAGGACTCTTTCCTGCACGTCTCCCGCTACACCCAAATCTCCATTCTCCACGCTGTCTTTTTCCTATAACCACAGCCCAATTTGTTCTGTAATGCTCGTAGCCAAAATACTGTATTCCCGCTTCATTAATTTGAACGCTGTAATGTAGTCAAAATATAGGATATATATATATATATATATATATATATATATATATATATATATATATATATATATATATACAAGCCTAGGCTGGGAGATTGGGGATTTGGGGGTGGCGGGAGACGTGCAGGGAAAAGTCCTCTGCAGTCGCGTTGGTCACTACGTCCTCAGTGGCGGAGTGGTCAACATGTCTGCGTAGTAAGCAGGAAATCACGGGTTCGAATTCCGGCCGCTCACAAATTTTCATTCGCCGCATTTCGGTATTTCATCTAAACCTAGTACAGTGAAGCCATAACTGATCGCAAATTGCTATTTATTTCATTATGGTGATAAAGTCTTGATTGACACTGACAAGAAGAGTACATTAGTATCGGATTTTAGAATTTTTTGATATTTATATAGGTGAATGAACTTCAGAACTCAAATGAGGGGTCTAGTGAGAGATGGTGCTGTGCGACATTACATGAAATATTGAGCTTTGTCCATTTTCAGTATTCTCGTGCCATCTTGCGTCTATCCTGATAACTAGAATCACGTAGCATGGCTCCCGCTCTTTCTGGGGCAGTTGCTGTAACTTCTTGAATGCGCCCTTGCGATCATTTTGTGTGATTCGAGGAGCTACGCCACTGACCGATGTTGTCCGCTTTTTCATTTGCACACGTACCAACGTAGACGTGTGACAGATTGTTTTATCAGTCATAAGAGAAGTATATTGTTCAAGAAACTTACTTGTTGCTCCTGTTGTATAATAGTACGTGAAACATGGATCCTTGAGTACCAGAGAATGTTGAAAGAGATGGTAGAAACATGTTTTCCCCCTCCCCATTCTATTGCTATTTGACAGCATTCTGACGGGTGGTGTTACTCTCACAGCGTTTTGAAATACATGGGAATTATAACTAATTAAAGCCTACAAGGTCACCAGTGCTATTTACATTAAAATTGACATTTTTTCCTTTTGTATAATTTGCATAAGTTAAACGCTAAAAGTTACCCCTTTATTGTATACATAATGCCTTAATAAGAAGCTTCAGAAAACTCAATTTATCTCCATTTCTCCTCAGAGTGGCATAGCCTCCTCTGTCACTATACTTCTCGAAGTTTGCGAGAAACCGTAACTTCCAATCATTTAATACAATGCAGCATCTGTCGGTGTAGCGCATGTGTAGCGTTCTGGTCTTCCAAACACTAGGGTCGATGGTTCGAACCCTATTCTGTTCGAATACTTAAACAATTTTAAAATCTACTGGTAATATTTACGAAAAGTGCAAATTTTTGTTTATTCGTATTTTTTTTATATTTTACAGAAGGTTGTCAATAATGATGGTTTCAATCAAAAAGAAGCTTACATTTTGTACAATATTGTCTTCACTATTAGTTTACGAAGATGGTCTCAGATTATTCAGTTTGTGAGGAGATAGGAGACTGGTTTTGAAAACTCATCTCCATAGCTACTAATGGCTTTCCAAGCGGCTAACCTACTCAACCATCGTTTTACGTGACAAGGTTTCAGCTCGTCTATATACATATAAACAAAAACTCAGCACGTGGAATTAGAGATCCCAAAATGTTTTATATAACTAAAATCTGAAACTAAAAAAAAAATATTCTCATTGGTATTCGTACCATTGACCCTTTGATTGAGAGGCAATAAAGCTACCACCAGAGATACACCGTGTATCCATCAAATGGCTATGGCAGATTGTTATTTGAGTTATGAACTTCACGTACCATAAATATAAAGACATTCTAAAATCCGATACCCATTTGCTCTCCATGTGAGGTGATTTATTTTGGAAAAGGAATAGAAGGGCCTACATAAGGGGGGGGGGGGGGGGGGAAGGAAATGCGGTAATCTCGGTCTCTTCAAAAATGTTCAAATGTTTGTAATTCTATCGGACCAAACTGCGTGGTCATCAGTCCATAGCTTACAAACTACTTAAACCTAGGACAACACACATACCCATGTCCCAGGGAGGACTCGAACCTCCACGGCGAACAACCGCGCGCTCCGCAGCGAGTAACATAGAGAGCGGCTCGTAGCTCTGCTACCGGTATAAAAGATCCGAAGAAAGCTTATTGTTCGTCTGGGCACAGGGCTCTCCCCTCTCTCATCTGGTCGTGAAACACAGTTCGAAATTATCACGCCCGTTACGGAATTAATAACAATAAATTCGCGTCGTACACTTCTCCATTCTCTCTATATCCATTTATTCTTCTTTTTCCGCTCTGTATCGATCCTCTTGTAATCACAAGCGTCATAATTAGGCCTCACTACATGATGAACAGATTACTGAACCAATCCGGTGCCGAATACTAATTTTGCGTTGATTTGAGCCAAGTCCCGCGTCGGAGGTTCGAATCCTCCCTCGGGCATGGATGTGTGTGTTGTCCTTAGGTTAGATGAAGTATTTTGTAAGACTAGGGACTGATGACCAATATAGTTTGGTCCCATAGAATTACCAATATTTGAACATTTTGAGCTAAACATTTTCTTGCAAGAAACCTGGAAACATACTCAATTTCTGGTGTTTACATTTCACTACATATACAGGGTGAAGAGAAATTCGCGCATTTGGGCTTCGTTCAATTTGTTCTTCAAGACTGCTCCTATATGCCCTACACTGTTTTAGAGTAATTGTGTACTTCTGAAACAGAGTGACGTGTGAAACACACACTCATATCAGTCTTCGACGTCCGTTCACTGCCAAAAATGTTCAAAGGACGAAATTTTTTTCAAAAATGTTCAAATGTTTGTAAATCTATTGGACTCAACTACTTGGACATTAGTCCGTAGCTTACAAACTATTTAAACTATAGTGAACTAACCTAAGGACAACTCAAACGCCCATTCCCGAGGGGAGATTCGAACCCTCGACAGCGAACGCCGCGCGCACCGCAATACGGCGCCCCAGTGTGCACGGCTAATCCATAGCGAAACGAAAATTTCTGAGAGACCTTTTTATTTCTGCCGTGTGAGGAATCGCGAGCGAAGCCTAAGTGTATCAATTTCGCTTGACTTTTTATACACATTTTTCATATGATTAATTCTGGTTGTAATAAGATATGAGCCACAATGACTTTCCATTAATTTTAAAAGTAATCCGTAGTATTACCGCCCGTTGAGGAACCGTTGCTGTAAATTATGCTGTGATTTGCCTTAGAAAAAAGCGCCTTTCCTCTCATATATCCATTTCAGAATTTTCCTGCATGTTTTACATAAAATGTTACGGTCACAAGCACAATTAGGCAATAAGTAAACAATAGTAGACGCTGTTTCTGCTATCTGAACTGCAAAATTACCTTTTCATGCAAGGAGGCAGAAAATAGCCACGTCTGGCTGGCTGAACCTTACTATTCATGGTAAAACGTAGTCATGAGCACAAAACAACATAAAAATTATAAAGTTATCAATATGGAGGAAGGTTTCACGCAGCCGCACAGAATTGGCGCTTGGTCTAAGGCGTCCTGGCAAGGATTCGGTGGCCGTTCCCTCGGGCAGGTGTGTGTGTGTGTTCTTAGTGGAAGTCGGCCAACAATGAAAAATATCTACCACAAAATTTCATTCTGCGCATATTTCCGCCAGTAAATGGACGTCAAAGACTGAGATGGCTGTGTGTTCCATACGTCAGTGTGTTTCATAATTACACCAGCAAACTTCTAGGGGATGTGAGAGGTGTTTTGAGGAACAAAATGAGCATGGAAACCCCAGCCAGCTCCTGCCGCTAGACATCCCCTCCAGCAACTTCGACGCTCTGCAGCGTCATTGGATGACGTTTCCGGGCACAGTTTTCTATGCTCACTTTGTTTATCAAGACACCTCCCACATCCCCTAGAAGTTTGTTGGTGTAGTAGTGTAATTCTGAAACACACCGACGTATGGGACACACACCTTCGACGTCTATTTATTGTCGGAAATATGCGCAGAGCGAAATTTTGCGACAGACATTTTTTATTGTTAGCATGTGAAGAATCGCGCTGCGAAGCCCGGGTGCGCGAATTTAGATTCACTCTGTATATACGCACGGGGCGTCTGTTCCGAAAGAACAGGCGTCACCTCTGATCCTGGAATTGTTATTGTTTCATATTCACAGATTATATGACGTATACTGCGAATGGGCAAAGCTGAAATTGTGCACCCAGTCAGGGTGCTTTCTTGGCAGTTGCGTTGACCCCTTACACCACTGAGCACACAGTGATCACAGCAACTGCAAGGACTATCTAAACATGCCTTTCGTCAGATACAGATTTCCAGCTTCACCCTGCCCACAGTAATGAAACTCGTAGTTATGAAACTAATTCCCGTAAGAGTTAGTGCCACTAAATTGCCCAACCCTCCCCACTAACGAAAGGATGATTGCCCGTCACCTGCATATTATGTATGGCATCTGTTCCGAAAGAATAGACGTCACTTTGTGACACCATTAAATACCATATTTCACAAATTACAAATTTGCTTTACAAATTAACTATCCTACAGTCATTTAATTTTACTGATAGGTAACAATATAATTAGTTATAGATAATTACAGTCTTACACTGCAACTACTTAACCTGAAAGTCATCTTATTTGAATGAAACGAAAAGGCTTTGGCCACATAAGTAAATTATTAATGTAGGAAAAGTGTTTTACTAATATAGCACATAGTCCATATGAAAATATACAGTTGTCACCCACCGATACAAAAAAGTTTCTTAGTGTACATGCAAACAGGCAATTTAGGCTTAGAATATACAAAGTTTGATATTTCCTACAAACTTACTCCCAAATATTTGGTATACCATCTTAAGAACAGTTCTGCGGGACAAATTTTTCACTTTCTGATTACAAAAATTTACCATACACATTAATTATTTTCAATCATACTTTCATAACAAGCGCATACTTGGATACTGACAGCTTTTGCTCTTTTCTCTCTCTCTCTCTCTCTCTCTCTCTCTCTTTTTGTCTATTCCAAAATTTAAAAAAGAATATTCACATAGTTGATGCTACTGCTTAAAAAAATCATTTGAAACATTAATTTTACTATATAGTTTGACGACCGTATATATTATTAAATTTCTTGGTACCTCAGTACAAAGCAACATTAATTTTCATATCAATAGTGTACCAGTTTACGAAGTTTTCCCTTGCATAAAGTCTTCGAGAGACGAAACATAGGCTTTGATGCCATTATCCAGTAGTAAGCACACGGTAATCCTCTCGGAGGTGCACGTTACTGTTCAGGAACTTTGCGTAATTGTTGGAAGCGGCTGGAAACGGTGCGGTAGGTGAAACTTTAACGGTGTAAACTTATAGCGCGTAACTTGCCGTTTTCTATAGATTACTTCTGAGTATCCTGGATAGCAGGAGCGTTGCAACTTCGGGAGATGTTACTGTTTCATATTCACACAATATATGACATCAATTGAGAATGAGCAAATCAGAAAATATGTACCTATTCGGGATTCGAACCCGGAGGGGAGGCGTGAGCAAGTTTGCGGACTTACTCTTATGGGAATTAGTTTCATACACATAGATACAACTGGTACAAAATTAACTTCAGTTTTCAATTGAACATATAAATTCATGAAAAACACAAAAACACAGACTACTTATGAACTAGCTTATACTAAAGACGGCACAAACACTCATGCCTGAGGGGAGAGTCGAACCCCCGACGGGGAGCGGCCTCGCGCGTCGTAGCATAGGGCCTCAATGCGCTCGGCTGCTCCGCCGCGGCGAATTAGTTTCATAACTACGAGTTTGACTAGCGTGGGCAGGGTGAAGATGGGAATTTGTACCTGACGGGAGGTATGCTTTGATAGTCCTTGCAGGTACGGTGATCACTGTGTCCTCAGTGGTGTAGTAGTCAGCGAGACTGCCTAGGAAGCGGGAGACCCATGTCCGAATCCCTGCTGGGTACACATTTTCAGCTTTGCCCATTCGCAGTTGCTCATATATTCTGTGAATATTATACTTATATACCAATTTATACTAAAGACTGCACAAACATTCATGCCCGAGAGAGGATTTGAACGCCCAACGAGAAACGGCCTCGCGCATCGGAGCATAGCGCCTCAATGCGCTCGATTTGAATAGCAATTCAAAGAAAGTACACATAGATACAACTGGTCCAAAATGAACTTCAGTTTTCAATTGAACATATAAATTCATGAAAAACATAAACGTACATCCACTAGTAGACAGAAATTAAATAAACAGTTTACAACTGGACGTAAGTATTCGAACAGAGAACAGGCAGTATTTAGTCATCATCCCTTTTCCATGAATGGCTGCCGCGAGTAGTTTGGACGTTGTCTATATTGTTTTTTGGTGAGCGCTGAGTCCATATTTCTCCACTCACAAAACTGTCAGATGAGCTTTACTTCCAATGTGATGTTTCTCCACACGCTCCTAAATTTCGTTACAAATGTTCTCCGTGAGATTTAAGTCTGATGAATGTGCCAGTGTCTTCGCTATGTGACGAACTTTGTACGGGATCCAGAGCCCTACAGTTTCAGCCATATGATTTGGATCATTGTTCTTCTGGAAGTAGTAATCATTTTCTACTTCCACCGCTTAACACACTTCTTAAGATTGTTTTCAGTAATCTTGGCCGTGATTTCGTCTACGAACACCAGTTCTCCAACCCCAGATGAAGCTAAACAAGACCGCACCATCACACTACTCAAATATTTCAAATGTTTGTATAGCTTATTGGACTTGACTACGGGGTCATCAGTCCCTAAACTTACAAACTACTTATGACCTAACTAAATACTAAGGACGGCACAAATATCCATGCCCGAGGGGGATTCGAACCCCCGACCGTAGTGGCCATGCAGACCGTGACTGGAGCGCCTCAGTTCCCTCGGCCACCGCGGCCGGCATCACACTACTGCTTCCATGGTTTACTATAGATATCATGTTCTTGGGACCCGATTCTGTATTAGGAGGCCTCCACGCTTTGAGACGTCGCTCTTGATAGGCAGAATTTGCACTCCTCTGACCAAAAAACGTGCTCCTAAAATTCTGTTGGTTTCATAACATACTCATTAGCATATTCTATACGCTTTTCCTCATTCACTAGATTGAGGTACAGCTTCTTTCTCGGAACATGCGTATTGTAACAAGTTCTATTTAAATCACGTTCAATAATTCTTGCGTGAACCATTGTGCCAGAATATGGTTGAAGGAATCTTCTAATCTCTGACGCTGTAAGCCTGGGACACAGCTTCACCATTTTCATGATTTGTCTCCTGTCAGCAGTACTGGGTTTAGAAGGCGCGCCAGTTCTAGGGCTGTTTACAACACTAATCGTTTGTTTGAAGATCAGAATGGTGTAAAACACTGTAGGTCTGCTTCTTTTGAGTGCCCTGGTAACTTAGGTAAAATTTTTATTTGGTTTTACATGCTGATTACAATATTTATCTATTTCACCGTTGTCTCCATTCCTTTACGTCCCAGTTCGTATGTAGGTGATTACGATAACTCAGCAACTACGCGGTACTGTCTTCAGCCACAGCAGAGATGCAACTGCTGTGTCCATGGGATAATATCAATACTGTTTGGCTGGTTGCACACATACACCGACTTTGGACGGTCAGTAAATATCAGCCTGTATTTTACCACTGGAGCGCTACTTGCCCACACGTCAGCATTTTACTGGAAACTAGAAGTCGCTTGGCTGTCTTGGTCGAGTGAAGTTAATTCCACACATAAATTAATGAATCCCAAACGATTCTGCATAGTATTATGACAAATATTGCTGTAATGATACAAATCTAATATATAAAGCAGAGTGTCCGTATATTTGTACGTGTTACATAGAAATCTACAGTTTTGTTCCAATATTTATGAAATTTTGTACACGTAAGCTTCAATCCATGAGGACGGTCGCCGTAAGTGTAAGAAATTACATACGATATATAGTTCACGAAATATGATGTCATAAACAATGAGATGCGCGAAAAACTGCTGCCTTTTTCCGACAATGCTGCTCATTTTCTCCTAAACCATTGGACCGATTTCAACCAAATTTGGTACACACATTCCTTACCGAGAGGTAACAATTACTGTATCGTTAAAAATCACATACGGCACATGGTCCAAAATATATTACGTCATAACCAATAGAAATCGCAAAAAATGCCATATAATGCGGCGAGACTTTCGAAATACACTATATGAGAATGACAGTACTTAGCGACTTGCAACAAACTTTAAACATAATTTCAAACCTTTATAAAACTTTTTCTCGCTGGCAACCATAGTTAAATGATGAAATGAAAAAAGTTTCTCGCTTACTACTTTTCCGTTGTTTATGGAGTAAATCTACGACTCTAGGTATGACGTTACAATTTATAATATGTATACTACAAATTGCAGCAGCAGGAAATTTTACAGGCAGTATACACATATATAGTTGAATGTAGCTTCTAAATTGTATCACATTTCGACACGTAGTTCATGAGATATCACAACATAAACAATAACGTTCCGCTGTTCATGGACTAAAACTACGGCATTCAGTATGACGTTACAATTTTTAATTTCTACTCTACAAATTGTAACCGCAGGAAATTTTACAGACAGTATACAAGCATATAGTTGAGTGTACCTTCTAAATTGTATCACAGTGCGACATATAGTACATGAGATATGAGCACATTAACAATAACGTTCATGGAAAACCGCCCCATCACGCACCAAGTTTTAATCTATTACTTCTTTACTACTAATTGTTTTCCTAAGAGATTTTACAGAGATATACAAATGAATATATACCTGAAAAATAGCAGGAGTAAATAAATAAATACCCGGGCAACGCCGGGTTTTAAGCTAGTAACTAATAAAGTACCGTATCATCATACATCTAGTTATGAAATGTATTTTTTTGCTTTGCTCTCCATTTCTTCAAAACCCTCATTCATTTGGCAGGAAAGTTATCTCAATGCACCTCTAATCGCATTTATATCATCTAATGGGTCCAAAGTTTTGTTCCACAAAACGATTCGTGCTTTCACTACCGAAATACGTATACCACTTATCACTTAATCATACGAGGCGCGTCCAGGAAGTAAGTTCCGTTTGGTGATAAAATGAAATTGTACACAGATACAGAAGAAATTTTTATTGCACAAAATTCTACAACTCTTAATCTACTTTTCCACATAACTGCCGAAATCTTGTAAGCAATTGTCATAGCGTGCCACATGTTTTAGCATGCGTCCTACACAAAAGATTGCCGCCTGTGTATTCAGCCATGTGGTAACAGCTCTTTATCATCGTTGAAGTGTTGACCTCCAAGGACAAATTTTAGGTGTAAGAAGAGATGAAGGTCGCTAGGAGAGAGGTCTGAGCTGTATGGAGGATGATCAAACAGGTCCCATTGAAATTTAAGTAAGAATTGTTTGGTCACATTCTGTGTGTGAGGTCAGGAATTATCGTGAAAAAAAAATCTTTTGACAGTAATCCTCTTCTTACACCTAAAATCTGTCCTTGGTGGACAACACTTCAACGATGATGACGAGCTGAAAGAACATGTTACCACGTGGTTGAATACACAGGCGGCAACATTCTATGAAAAAGTCACACAAAACCTTGTGCCATGCTATGACAATTGCCTACAAAATTTCGGAAGCTATGTAGAAAAGTAGTTTAACAGTTGTAAATTTTTGTACAATCAGTATTTTTTCTTTATCTGTATCCGTTCGTTTTATATAACCAAACGGAACTTAATTTCTGGAGGCGCGTCGTATAATCCATTGCAAACGCATGCCTCAAACAGGCAAATAACCCTTTCTGTGTGGGTATAGAAGGCGATCCCTTCCGGAATGCAGATAAAACTGCGAGTAGATAGAATATTGGACAGTGGTACGCTATAGGTTGATGATTTGGGCAGGGCTAGAAACGTTCCTGTACAGCCGATAGCGCAGAGGGCTAGCCGCCCTCCGTAATAATACAAAGCGAAGATCTCAGTAACATAATAAAACAATGACACGCCGGCCGCGGTGGCCGAGGGACTGAGGCGCGTCAGTCACGGTCTGCACGGCCACTACGGTCGGGGATTCGAATCCCCCCTCGGGCATGGATATTTGTGCCGTCGTTACTGTTAGCTAGTTTATAAGTAGTTTGTAATTTTTGGGACTGATGACACCGTAGTTAAGTCCCATAAGCTATACAAACATTTGAAACAATGACACGATCTTCCGAAAGAATAGAAGATGGTGCAAAGATAGATTAGATCATATATACGACATTTCGTAATGATGTGGAACTTGTCAGTTTAGTAAATGTTGTGTATACTTGACAATCAATGACTTTTTATTTTACTTTTCTTTAAGTTTTATCTAAAAATTCATCCACATTGTAGAAGGGGTTGCCATTCAGAAATTCCTTTAATTTCTTTTTAAATACATTGTAGAAGGAGTTGCCATTCAGAAATTCCTTTAATTTCTTTTTAAATACTAGGTGGCTATCTGTCAGACTTTTGATGCTGCTTTGTAAGTGACCAAAGACTTTTGTGGCAGCATAATTCACCGCTTTCTGATCCAAAGTTAGATTTAACCTTGAATAGTGAATATCATCCTTTCTCCTAGTGTTGTAGCTATGCACACAGCTATTACTTTTGAATTGGGTCGGACTGTTAATAACAATTTTCATGAGTGAATATACATATATATTGTGAAGCTACAGTGAGTATCACTAGCTCCCTAAATAAATGTCTGCAGGATGCTCTTGGATGGGCTCCAGCAATTATTCTGATTACACGCTTTTGTGCAATGAACACTTTTTTACTGAATGTTGAATTGCCGCAGAATATGATCCCATATGAAAGCAGTGAATGAAAACAGGCGTAGTAAGCTAATTTACTGAGATGTATATCACCAAATTTTGCAATGACTCTGATAGCATAAGTAGCTGAAATCAGACGTTTCAGGAGTTCTTCTATATGTTTCTTCCAATTCAGTCCCTCGTCAATGCAAGCACCTAAAAATTTTGAATATTCTACCTTAGCTACAGATTTATGTTCAAAGTCTAAATTTATTAATGGTGTCATGCCATTTACTGTATGAAACTGTATATATTGGGTTTTATCAAAGTTGAATGAGAGTCCATTTGTAGAGAACCACTTAATAACTTTCTGGAAGATATCATTTACAATTTCATCAGTTAATTCCTGTTTGTCAGGTGTGATAGCTATACTTCTATCATCAACAAAAAGTACTAGCTTAGCATCTTCGTGAATGTAGGACCAAAACTAGTTGACAGAAATGAAATAAAAGTAAAGGAAAGGCACAGGCAGAGCGCAAACGTTTTGAATCGACCTCTTGCTGTGCTGCGCCCACCGAGGCGGACGACGACCGCAGCCCCGATACTGTAGCAACCGGAAAATTCCAAAAAGGGGACCGGGACAATGGGTGTCCTCCATCAGTGTCGTCACAGTGAGAGGGGGGGTGCGGAGTGGGAAGGGGGGCGAGGGGGCAGGATTCTCCCCTGTGTGTGTGTGTCGCTCTCCAGCAAGGTGCAGCTCGTCACGTGACCCGCACGTGACTATATGGGGCGGAGGGGGGGGGGGGGAGCGACGCGTGCGTGGCAACGGGCTGCGGGCTGCCGACAGGCAATTGTCCGCGACTCGCGCAACCCGACACCAGCAGCGGGGGGGGGGGGGGGGGTTGACACTGACCGTGCGTCTGCTGCGCCGGTGGCGTTCACACACCCTCATGCCAGTCCCCGCTCGCGTTTACACGGACTTAGCCGCTCGGGGTGGCAGGCGCGTGTGTTCCGGCCAGCAGTGTTCTGTTACAGTTTCAACTTCAAACGTTCGTAATTACATGTGGCCTAAGGCCGACGGCTGTCTGACTCATCGCGTAACATTGAACGTAACTGCTTTGTATGCGGGTGTGCCACTAGAGGAAACGGCGGATTTACGTGAAATATTTACGAATTTAATTGGTTTCAAAATGTTCAAATGTTTGTAGAGTCTATGGGACTTAACTACGGGGTCATCAGTCCCTAAACTTACAAACTACTTATGAACTACTTACGAACTAGGACGGCACAAATATCCATGCCCTAGGGGGGATTCGAACCCCCGACCGTAGTGGCCGTGCAGACCGTGACTGGAGCGCCTCAGTCTCCTCGGCCACCGCGGCCGGCAATTGGTTTCATGTCAATGGGTGGGGCCTCAGATGCATATATAAAGTGTAGTGTCAATTTCTCAAAAAAATGTTCAAATGTTTGTTAAGCTTAAGGGACTTAACTACCGGGTCATCAGTCCCTAAACTTACAAACTACTTTTGAACTACCTACAACTAAGGACGGCACAAATATCCATGCCCGAAGGGGGATTCGAACCCCCGACCATAGTGGCCGTGCAGACCGTGACTGAAGCGCCGCAGTCTCCTCGGCCACCGCGGCCGGCTGTCAATTTCTGATTAATTATTGACAACCAGTTTCGATGGCCATGGCACCATCTTCAGGCCGTACATACATGTAATTGTGTGGATCATATGGTTATATAGAGCTACAGTAACATAATGGGGCGTGCGGTTATACAGAGTGTAACACTACATCGCAATCACAGCACAAACTAGCCATTTTCATCCTGATTTAATTCTAATAATTAGTAAGAGGCAGAATTTTTTTTCACGTATTTGTCAAAATTTCAGTAACAGTCAATATATCTTTGAGGTATCGAAACAGTACAGTCTCAGAGTAACCGCGTCTAAACACCGTAAATCAGAGTAATCCTTTGTCGCAATAGTAGTATAAATAGTTCCGCAATATAGCTAGTCGTTCTCTCAGTCTTTGTTTCTCCCAACGTTAACAGCTCTCAGAATTTGTTTCTCGTAGCGATAAGATCTCACTCAGTCTTTGTAGTTGTATCTAAAAAAGTTAGTCAGGTGCAAAAAATATTTCGATCTTTTGGTTTACTATGAATGAATTTATTTGAAAGGCTTAATTAAATCGAACTTACACGCGAGTGCGTAACAATATCTGTGAACTTTAATTCAGGATAGGCTACGGACTTAAAAAAATTCTGCCTCCCGATAGGAACGCAATAATCAAGAAAATATTTTCTTTATTGACAAACATTAAATCAAATAACTTAAACTGGTTCAAAAAAAAAAAAAAAAAAAAAAAAAAAAAAAAAAAAAAAAAAAAAAAAAAAAAATAAGTTTTTTAAATACTGACTTTGCCAAGAATATCAAACTGCGAACTGCGATTTTGTGAAATGAACTATAGAGAACCGCTTATTTACAATATATATCGTGTGACTTTGACAGTGTTTTGTAAATCTGTACTTAAGGTGAAATATAGGAGAAATATCAATTTAAAATTTTGTGTCGACCACATCAATCGTAGTTAGCACCTGACCTTTAAATTGATAATTGAAGAACTTTTAAAAATAACATCTTTGAATTATCTGTGAATCAAAGTGACTAAAAATAATGAAAATGTTATGACTTTTATAGGTAAAGACTAGTGAATGTTTATGTGACGTGCTTCGTTAAATGGAACTACCGGGAAAGAAAAGATTATATTACGAAAAGAATTTATATTTTTTTAAAAAAAGCCCCTTGAGATCACAGAGTCCATGTTCATCAGTTAAAATATAATCCATAAACTGTTTTAGGCTACGGAAAGTTAAACCAGAGGCATCCGTAACTGAATATATGAAATATTATCAGGTGTACCAACTTAAATAACCAACTTATGCCTCAAATAAAAATTTTACGTACCTACTGAATCTTTATGTGACGACGAAGAAAGCTTGCACTACCGCTGATGTCTCTATCATACCGAAGCAGTACAATAAACCAAATAAATTTCCATCACCAACCAAAATATCAAATAAAAGGACGTCACAAGAGGTACAATAAAATATATAATGACATACTTTAACTGCATAACATAATATCAAAACATCTGCAGGTCCTACATTCACCAGAACAATATCGTATGAACCGTATGGCAGTACAGAAACACAGTTTTACAAATGCTGACATGGTACTATGTAGGTATATACCCAAATACTGATAGAAACCATTGGTACAGAGAAGAAACCTTCATGCTACTCTGATAAAAGGCAGTTTGATAGTCAAGAGTGAGTGGTTAACTACAGTGTCCTGCAAATACGTCACGGTACCTTTACGAGTCTAAACGTGGAGTGATAAAGAGATGCAGCACATGCAATATTCGCTTGTTAGTTTGCTGAAGCGCTAGAGTAATTTACGAAAACGTGTGTAGCCTATCTCGATCTACGACCTCGGAAGACGTCACACGCGTATCTCGTAAGGTAAGGTAATCAGACTGTTGTAGCTGGCTTTCCGTCCAGGCGCGACAGGTAATAGGTAGAACGCGGATTTTGAATCGCTATCAAACTGTTAAACATTTATGCATTCATGCACTGTCAAATCACCAGACTACAGTGTTAAATTCCGTATTACCAGAGGAAAACAAACAACAATACAATTTGATAATCAAGTGTCAGTCGGCAATTTCAGTAGTAAATTCCATTTTACCACAGCAACATCAATCTTTCCCCTTTTCACCAATTGTTTACACCCAAGCAAATCAAATGTTTGTACAACTTATGGGGCTTAACTACGGGGTCATCAGTCCCTAAGCTTACAAACTACTTATGAACTAGCTACGACTAAAGACGGCACAAATATCCATGCCCGAGGGGGGATTCGAACCCCCGGCCGTAGTGGCCGTGCTGACCGTGACTGGAGTGCCTCAGTCACCTCGGCCACCGCGGCCGGCTACACCCAAGCCATCTCTATTTTAATATAAAACTTTGAATATTGGGGTACACACGTACATTATATTATGATCATTTTTTACATTACTGTATCTCTGTACTGCCATATGGCTCATCATTCTTTTTCTTTTAAATGTATGACCTAAAGATGTTTTACTATTATGACGATACTTACATTATACTGTATTATTATCTATGTTTCTTTACGTCTGTATAACCATTTGGCTGATAAGTTATTCTGTACAACCAATGGCTCAAACAAATTTCTTCGTTTAAGTGTACGGACTGAGGTTGGTGGCATGGCATCTGAAACTGGTTGGTAAACATTAATATTAATAAAAATTAATATTACGTCTGTCATTGAATTTCATTCTAATTACGGAAACAAATCTGTAGAAACAAATCTGTTGGACAGTTACTCATTTTATTTGAAATACTTTAAGTATAATGTTAGGTTTCTTGCACTACAAAATGGTTTAGTAATGGGTTATTCTGTGTGGGCAACAGCCTATTCAGGATGAGCTGGCTTAGAAACATCAGTTATCATGCTCTTGCCATACAGCTACTGCGAACAGCTGAAAGCAACGGGAAACTAAAGTCGTTACTTTCTCCGAGGACATGCAGCTCTACTGTATGAACATACGATGATGGCAACCTCTTGGGTAAAATAACCCCCCATTTGGATCTCTGGATGGGAGCTACTCAGGAGTATTTCCTCATCAGGGCAACCAACACTGGCATTTTACGCATCAGATCATGGATGTTATAATCCCTTAGCCAGGTAGGGTAGTTAGAAAGTTTACAGGGAAATGGAGAGGTTAGAGTTCGGTAAGCAGGCCGCAGTGGCCGAGGGGACTGAGGCGCGCCAGTCACGGTCTGCACGGCCACTACGGTCCGGGGTTCGAATCCCCCCTCGGGCATGGATATATGTGCTGTCCTTAGTGTTAGTTCATAAGTAGTTTATAAGTATAGGGACTGATGACCCTGTAGTTAAGTCCCATAAGCTATACAAACATTTGAACATTTGAGAGTTCGACATAACATGCATCAGTGAGATTCGATGGAAACATGAACAGTGCATGGGGTTATAAATACAAAAGCATTTGGTTCTGACGCAAGAGTGGAGCTACTAATCAATACGAAAATAGGAATATAGGCAAACTTCCATGAACAGCACAGTGATCGCATTATCGAATCCATCCACCACACTAGTGCAAGTTTGTAAGCAACAAACTTTGTCGATGAAGACCAGATCATAGAAATATATGTGGAGGTAAAATAAATTACTCAGACTGTTAAGGTAGAGGTAAATATGGGCGACTGGAATTCTGTAGTCAAAACGGAAGGGATAAAGAATAGTAGGTGAACATGGGCTCGTGAAAAGGAATTAAGGAGGAAGCCTCCAAGTAGACTTATGCACGTAACATAATTTAATCATAATGAAGAACTGGTTTATGAATCATGATGGAAGATTGCATACTTCGAAGAGGCCAAGAGACATCGGAAGATACGAGACAGATACTGTAATGGTAAGAAAGACATTAAAGAACAAGGCTTTCAACTGTCAGACATAACCAAGGTAGACATAGACGCTGACCATATCTTATTGGATGTTAACTGTAGTCTCATTTTGAAGAAATTGCAGAAAATGAAGCAGATAAATTCAAGTAACCTAAGATTCTTTAGAGTTTCAGAGGGAGTTTTAGATAATAGTTCACGGAAACGGGAACACAACTGTAAACGAATATGAAGACCTGGAGATACGCTATGAAGGCAGCAAGATGACAAAATTTTTAGAAAGTCATGGCCTAGAAAAAATCGTTCGATATTACTGGGAATATCGAATTTAATTGATTAAATGATGTATGAAAATGCAGTACATGAAGCAAATTTAGTGTGGTACCGATGACTGAGAAGTTAGATTGACAGAAAAATGCAAAATGACTACGTAGGAGCGCCTAAAAGACTTAAATAGTGGCAACTATTAGTTCACAACCGGTACAAAAGCGTTTCGTGTTTTCACCTGTTAGGGTCCTTCAAACTAGTCACCAGCGTTGTGCAGAACCAGTTGCCAGCGATGTGGAAGGTGTAGTATACCGTTAGCAGAGCCTGTTCTGTTGATGGTGCGAATGGAGCGGTCTGCTGCCTGTCGAATCTCTGAAACAGTTCTGAAGCGAATGCCACCTTCGGAATCAAATCAAAGTCACAATGACTTAAACCCGGAAAGAAAAGTCGAGGGTAGAGTACCTCTCAGTTCCATAGACCGACAGGGTAGCCACGGCGTGTTTAGTTCTGAACTGGGAGCAGGACCACGAATGAGCAAGGGATCGATTTAAAGTTTTGTTTTAAGCTTGGCAAGACACCTAAAGTAACGCATGCGATGCTGGACAGTATTTGCGAGGATCATGAAGTGTGTAGGAACGGTTCACCCCTTTTCGAGGAAGCCCAGAAATTTTTTCTGACAATCCCAGTTGCGGACGAATTGTGACCGCCGACAGTGACGAAACATTGAGGAAGAGACGACATTATTCATGAACGACGGCTGATTAACTGTGCCCATGATGACGAATTAACTGCAGTGAATCCGTGCGACCGATCCTTACCTGGAAGTTAAGGAAGAGGAAACCGCGTTGTATTGCATCACTTAACTGACAATCAGAAGCAGACCCGTTTGGAGACTTTACAGGATTTTGTGAAAACTGCGGATGCGCCACCCAATTTCTCGAACCGTATTGTCACTGAGTATGAAACCTGGTGTCTCCACTACGACCGTGCTACAAAACGGCAAAGCATGGAATGACTTTCTCCGACATTACCTCATAGGAAAAACGTTAAAGGTGAAAAATCATGCATGAAAATGATGCTCATAACCTTTTTCGCTTGTCATGGTATAGTCCACAAAGAATGGGAATGGCGCAGAATGGCCGTGCGGTCTAAGGCATTGTGCCCCGGTTTTCATGGCAGCTCTCCTTCGGACAATTCTTCCTTTGGCAGCACTGTTTGTATTGGTCGTGGTATAAGTTTGTTTGTGTACAGTAGTCTGTTACTATACAGATCATGACGTCAGCAGTTACGTTATGGTTACAAACATATGCACCTGCACCTATCATCTCCCCCAGTATATCAGATCTCACTCTCCCCTCCCTCTGTGACTATTTCCACCTCTCGCCCGTCATATTACCCCTCTATCTAACCTTCAATATACTTCGTTGTTATTGCAAACGCAAACAAGATGGAGAAATGAAGTCCCTGAGAGGGAATGGTTGTTTCTTTAGGGCCAAAATGTTCGAAGTATGTGTAACTAAGCAACGAAACTGGCCGGCCGCAGTGGCCGAGGGGACTGAGGCGCTCCATTCAGGGTCTGCACGGCCACTAAGGTGGGGGGTTCGAATCCCCCCTCGGGCATGGATATTTGTGCCGCCCTTAGGATTAGCTAGTTCATAAGTCGTTTGTAAGTTTAGGGACTGATGACCCCGTAGTTAAGTCCCATAAGCTATACAAACATTTAAAACAACCAATATTGTCAGATCATCGGTACCGTGGCTTACACAAAACTTAAGCTAAGTCAACAAACACTTACCCATGCCTGCCGAAAAAGGACTCGAATCTCTGACAGGAGCGGACACGCAATACGTGTCAATTCATTCAGGCGGCGCGGCCGTCTCCGCCCTGTTAACCTTTAGGGCCACTGGTATGAATGACCTCTGTAAATGCTGCATTCGAGAGCATTTTTCGTGAGACTTTTAATTTGTGAATCGATAGCATCACGAAGTTACCGGCCTTGCAGATCCGATAGATGTATTTTAATTATAATCCGATAAGCTGTATATACAACTCCCTGTTTTCCGTAACACTGGCGGCGAGAAAGAAAATGAAACCGCACGTTTCCACAGCAGTCTTTTCACTTTTACACTCGGTTTCCACAGTAAATACGGACATTATCGTTTAAAAGTATACATACATACTTTCGCCTCACTGTTTATTTCTTTATCATGTATTACTTCAATTTTTATTAGCACTGTACATAAACATCAAGTTAATCTCTCACAAATTTTTTGAAGTGTCTGTAAAACGTAACACCACTTTTATTTCGTGAACGCTTATACATACCTAAACGGGGTTTTCGGCACATGCTAGAGCAGCGTCAACTAAGATGTTGAAGTAAATACGTTCCTTTTAATGGAACCGCTTACTTTTCATAACTGCATTCGTTAGCTCTAGAAAAGACAATTGAAGGGCCTAGAAAAAAGTGGTACAAGTGACATTTATGTATATACCGGTAAAATGCACATCTTGTTTATCGTGAGATTAAAAATCACAAAACTATGCACATTAATTTCAGTGATTATATAGCTTGCAACACAACTACAGATTGTATGAAACGCCTCACAAGTAAACTATTATTGAGCAAACCTATAATAATTACCTATTAAAAAACTTAAGTGGTCGTTAATTGTAGCTACTGGGAATGAAAATAGTGCAAGTGCAGTAAATGAAAGAAAGTGGTAACATGTTTATTTTTCCTCCCACTGCCGGGACGAACTTGTTGATACTGTGAAGCTCTAGAAGACACGACTCGCTGTCCGTTTCAAGGGTATAGGACTGCCGCTGTTGGATATACTACTTTTTGTGCTGAATGTAAAAGAAATGCCATGCAAACATAACAGAGGTATAGGATTGCCACAGCGGAGTGACCGAGCGATCCAATGCGCCTTGCTGTGGAGCACGTGGTTACTTGCCGTTGCTAGTCCTCCCGCGGGCATATATATATATATATATATATATATATATATATATATATATATATATGTGTGTGTGTGTGTGTGTGTGTGTGTGTGTGTGTGTGTGTGTGTGTGCGTGTGTGTTTTCGTTAGCATAAGTGTAAGTAGATTTTTAAGCCTAGAGATAAACACAGAAGTTAAGTTCCCAAGATTTAAAACATGTGAATTTGGTATAGGACTTTCCATCCGGATCAGTAATGTCCCACATACCAGGCTGTTTTACGAATCATGAACTCGCTAGTGCAGGCAGGTTACCTTAACGTCAAAACGAGAATTAGAAATACTGCAACGGACAGAGAACGCGAATAAAGGAATGTTGAATCAATCAGACGAATGTCATTCGCATCTTACATAGACACAAATTCCATTCCTATCATCCGTCACTAGACCAGGCACTCGGCGACCTAAATTTCGAACTCCGTACAGAGTTTTGTCGGTTAGCGTTTCAGCAGCTAAAGAGATAACACTATGTTTCCAAACGTGTGCTCTTCACCTGTGAAATAACGTTTACTAACCACGGTAATGTAAATTTGCATAACATGCACTACAGAGCAGCAGAAAATCCGCATTGGCTTCGTCATGTGCAACATCAACGACAGTAGAGCGTAAACGTATGGTGCGTCATCATAGGCAACTGAATTGCGCGACCTTGCGTCAGTCCATGGGTGCTGAATCGACATTGCTTTGCATTCTTCCCTGCGAATATTCTGGCGCTTCTTCTAGAGCAGGTACCATTGGAAATCTGAATGTGTGTGGGGCTGAAACATGACGCATATCCAGCACACTAGTTCCGTGTTGCTAATCAAATACTGCAGCATAAATTTCCTGGACGTTGGACAGGACGAAATTGTAAAATGGCCTCCGAGGGCTCCCTAACAGACTCACCATGATTTTTTTCCCTTCAAGCGATGGAAGGGTGGGGGAAGGGGGGGGGGCACTCAAAGATGCAATCTATGACGAAGTCCCAGCTACGCCAGATATTTGTCGTGGAATCCGTGGTGCATGTTCTACCATATCATTCACTGAAGTTCCATCTGTTCAACGTTCTAAGCAAATGTGCTTTTCGGTCCATGGTCAACATTTTGAACACATGTTGAAAAAATGGATAAAGTTGTGTTTTTGGGAAGATAAACCTAAT
The DNA here is from genome assembly GCA_026315105.1 of Locusta migratoria. Taxonomy (NCBI): domain Eukaryota; kingdom Metazoa; phylum Arthropoda; class Insecta; order Orthoptera; family Acrididae; genus Locusta; species Locusta migratoria. The sequence goes on along the minus strand of CM048751.1, from coordinate 82,375,011 downwards.
ATTATGTTCTTTAGGTGGATACCGAAATATTGTCAGTAAATTGCTTATTACAGTTACGTGTGAACAAAATTGCATGGAACCACAAATATGTCGACAATGTGAATTGCACGTAGCTGGTAACACTGTCATTGCGCTCATACGTACAGCATGAAACAAAGAATACTTATTTCCGGTGTACAGGAGGTCACCAAATTATTTTTAACAAAATTTAAAATGAATTTGACCAATATGATTTAATTTAGAGCAGTGAGATGTCCAATAGCATTTATTGTATCTGTCAGAATCACACGGCCACTTACAGGAAACAATAGGTCAATCATTCCTTCTATAATTAGGTATTTCATACAGTAGTCTCTTTTCGCAGCATATAATACTTCATCATTTACGCAGAATGAGCAGGTGATTTCTCTGTTTCAACTCACATACAATGGGGAGAAAAATCATCCGGTACGAATTATTTCAAGTCCAAGAACATAGCATTGCGCATGCCCCAGTTCCGACGTGCGAAAGTTGACGACTCTGTCTTCGAAGCTTCAGCTTAGTGTTTTTATCGTCAAATAGCAGCAAAATAATAGCATAAATTGTAGGTTGAGATTCATAGCAGCTTAAGTCAGATATCATTTATTGTGGAAAACGTCATTCGAGAGCCGGCTGCGGTGGCCGAAGGGACTGCGGCGCGCCAGTCACGGTCTGCAGGGCCACTACGGTCGGGGGTTAGAATCCCTCCTCGGGCATGGATATTTGTGCCGTTCTTAGTGTTAGCTAGTTCATAAGTAGTTTGTAACTTTAGGGACTGATGATCCCGTAGGTAAGTCCCATAAGCTATACAAACATTTGAACATTTCGTTATTAGAGAACTTAGAAGCTGTTGAGGTATAAGAGCTCTAAGTGGGTAGATTTACTACAACTAACCGCTTCCTATGTATATTTCGTTAGCTCAGTGGATAGGCTGACGGTTTACGCATACAAGGGGACGCGAATTCGAAAACCAAACGACGTTTTCCTTCAAATAGACCTGTGCAAGTAATATTTTAAAACTTTCATTAGCTACGAATTGTGCAATTATAGGCTTTTCTAGATTCCACATTCTTAAACATATTCCATTGTGTAATAGCTTGATCTTTAAACAACGAGGCGAATGATAGCCATAGTAAAAATGTTGAAAATGGATGCCTGTATTTGTAATTACTTCGACTAACAAATGATGAATCTAAAATAAATGTATCAGCAGATAGGCATAATTGTTTAAGTCCTTACGAGAGATTTACACGAGTGAGTGGCTGTGCCTTCCATTATCTGTTTAATCCAGTTAAATATTCGTTCTTCAACTCCGGTAGGACCATTCGACCGCTACGCTTACGATAAAGGACAGGTAGCTCATGGATATAGAGTCAGCCTTCCTGGATAAGTGGTGTGCATCGGATCGAATGCCACCAACGCCTTTACGTTTTTTTAAATTTTATTTTCCTTTTTTGTTTGCGGTGCAAATGTTTCTCGCTTTAGTTACTTTTTGTTATTAAATTAAATTAGTTTTACTGTTTTCGATGCTCTCTTTAGTAAATAACTAATTAAAGTTTGACAATTTGATTTGTAAATATGATCTTCCTTCGAAGATAATATTTATTTGACCTCCCAGAAGAAAAACATAAAGACCCTTGAAGGGTATTATGCACATGAACTCTCATAAAAATAAAAATAGTCTTCCTTGGTATAACTTCCCATTAAAATTAAAATAATATAATGTAGGCTACGTATATCTTCAGTATGCTGTCCACATGTCATTGGCATCCAGGACTTCCCAGATCCTTCGAGGCATAGAATGTACAAGTCTGCGGAAGAAGACCTCATCCGTAACCAAATCTCACAAGGCATCAGCAGTTCTTGGAAACAGTCTTCTTGAGTTTAGCCCATACGTTATCTATGGGATTGAAATCAGGTGACTTTGTAGGCCATGCTAGGCATTGAATAATATCATCTCTCCTTTGGAACCAACTCTGAAACCTAATGCTGATGTGCGATGGATGATTATCATTTTGGTAAATCAGACGTCAAGCACGTATATACGTCAGCGTTTTGACAGCCTGTAGGGTGAAACTTATAATAAAACCATCAAAACACAAGTATTTATCACACCTCATGTGCAGAAAGATATATTTTGCTTGATACTACGTTCCTGGGGATGGCCAAATCAACATAATTCGCTACAACAGACTTTTGTCGATGATGATGATGATGATGATGGTGCTCCACTGACCTGCACCGTTAAAGTGATACCACCGAAATGCATATTTGTTTGTCAACCTTGTGACGTTTGCTTGCTTCGACAGGTCAAGACTTTTATCTTGTAACACATCGAAATTACTATCTGATAGACCATCAATATAAATCGGGTATATTTTCCACGAATCTGGCAACATGTGAATGTGGTAGTATAGCGTTCGTATGTTATGCATGGTGTGATAAATATTTGTTTTAGTTGTTTCACGTTAGGTTTCGCCCTACTGGCTGTGAGAAGTTGACGAACAGACTGCCAGTAATTTTTATTAGGTAGTAATATACTATAGAATATATTTATTTCATTTTATTTACTCCTTATTTTTGGTTTCTCAGTGTTTATCACAAATAAAACAGCTGTATATAGATAATACACGTAATAGGATATTAATCACACTTCCCTATGCTCCACTTCAAAATAAAGCGAGATCAGGTATTAAAAAGACGACACTATTATCAAATAGATCGAAAAACAATCTGATAAAAAATTGACACGATGGAGGTTCGAGCCTGGACAGTCTAACCCCTGGACCGTTCAATCGGAGACGGCTCTCAGAAATTCCGCATGTTTACGAGTACCCAAGCCACAGCATGAAAACACAAATACGTTATAATTACGTAGGCTTCCGCGGCCAGAGTCAGATGACATAAAAGTTTTCTGGGTATGGTACCGCGTCATGATGTAAGGCTATTACTTAAATAACCAACGTTTCGGCCAACGTTACAGTGGCCTTCATCTGGGTGACTGGTGTGAGCTGGTTGTTACTACACTTTATATTACTTTCATTTAGACATTACGTCATAATTTTTTAAAATAAGCGATGTTATTGGTGAATGTATTGCGGAAGAGTGGAACTTTATTTTTGATAGGATGCTGAGGTGGAAGGGGTGGGGGTTAGCCGTTGCCTATTGCTTCTTGCATAGCGAGACATGGTTGGTGTTCATCGGCGAATGGGGTGAGGGCTTCCGTTTCTCTCCTGCTGGCCGTGGGCCGCGCGGCGGCAGTAGCTTACTGGTGACGCTCGCGTGTTGTGATGTCAGTGCGGCCTATTGCGCTGTGATGGCCGGTAGCCAAGAGGGGGCAAGCCTGAGTCCATCTTCTCTATTCATGTTATTGGGGTGTTTAACAATTTCGATGGCTTCCCTTATCTTACGTTTGACCATCCCTGGTTGCTTGGCGAGTATTCTGGCATCGTTAAATTTTATCTTCCTGCTGCAATCTTGCTGGTGTTCGGCTACTGCAGATTTATTGTGTTGGCCTAATCGAATGTAGCGTTCATGTTCCCGTATGCGTGTTGCCACTGCCCTCCCTGTCTCACCTATGTACACTTCCCCACACTCGCATTCCACCTTGTATACTCCTGATGCATGTAGTGCGTCTATGTTGTCCTTTGTGGAACCAAGACCATCCTTGACCTTGCGACTGCTGTAGAAGAAAGGCTGGATTCCTACCCGGCGAAGATGTTTGGCAATGCGATCTGTGACGTTTTTTTACATAAGGTAAGCGTGCTGCTGGCTGCTTTTTGTTGACTTCCTGCCTACTGATGTTTCTTTTATTTGTGTCCATGTCTCGCTATGCAAGAAGTAATAGGCAACGGCTAACCCCCACCCCTTCCACCTCAGCATCCTATCAAAAATAAAGTTCCACTCTTCCGCAATACATTCACCAATAACATCGCTTATTTTAAAAAAAATTATGACGTAATGTCTAAATGAAAGTAATATAAAGTGTAGTAACAACCAGCTCACACCAGTTACCCAGATGAAGGCCACTGTAACGTTGGCCGAAACGTTGGTTATTTAAGTAATAGCCTTACATCATGACGCGGTACCATACCCAGAAAACTTTTATGTCACAAATACGTTAATTTTTCGCACGTCATTAACTTTTGACCGCATATATCTTAGTAAAAAACGTCCATCTTAGACGATCTTTAGATGTATACGATTGGAAACGAGATTTTCAATCATAAACTTTGACCGTGATTTTTTGAAAAACTACTGAGTGCCCAGCAAAAGCCAAAACACGTTCTTTATAGTCAATACAGAAGGTCCATGCAAAATTTGATTGAAATCGGTAACACACATTTAAGAGTCTCTCCTTGTGAGTGATAGACACAGACGCGTAATATCTCAACCGGTATTGAAAAGGAAATAAGAATTCCATTACATTTCGGACAGGCCGTCGCATGTTTGTTACAGTGTATAGCAATACGAAGTAACGACTTATCTTTCATACTTTTATAGAGGTCGATACTGGCATAATGCAGTCTCGAGAGATGTGTTAGGTAAGTAACACGTTTTCGGCAACTGGTGTGTAGTAATTTTAGCAATGATTGATGATCTAACATTCCGTCTCTGATAGTCACGAAGAATTGCCCCACTGTGCATCACAAATCATCGTACACGGTTCGATACTTGCATGAGGCAAAAGAGGAGTGTGATCAATAACGCTCTGACACGCGACCGAAGTTCTGACCTGCTAGCACTTCGCAACATATGTAAAGCGCCCGAGCAACAATGAACAACCCACCAAATATACCGAAATGTGGCGAGACCCTACACTACAGCAAGTGAGCCGTTGAAAAAAGCTGAGGCTACTCTTACCAGTACGCTTCAAGGGGTAATGATACAAATGGTTGTCATGCGGCGTATATGCGTCGTAACGCAACAGTCTTGCAGGAATTTAATCACCGACATACAGACAAGTAATATTGATGTGGTATCTATAACTCGGTTGCAAAATGCTAGAGTGACAACCTCACAAATCTAAAGCTCGCGGGTTCAATCCCCGCCACGTCCTGGAATTTTTATCTGTCACTTTCCACTTCTTTCACCTCTGGCAGTATTACTCATTTGAAAAAATACCGAGTAGGTCCGTGGTTCTGAACCCACGTTAAACTGTAGGTCCCCCTATAACTGGCTGGTTGTCAGTTCGAAGGTCGGAGGAAGGCAATGGCATACCACCTCCAAACAGGACCATGCCTAGTAAAGCATTGTCGTGTTCAAACCAATCTTCGGATTGTTGACTACTTTACCTTTTTTATCTATAACGTGCAGCAAACACAGAACACGTTAACTATGGCGACATCATTAACACAGTAGCATTGTTTACGGGCGTTGCCCGGTACGTATTTCTCCGATTCTCGTTCTCGAAAAGTAATGGCTATTTATGCGTCATATAATGAAGTTTTTGTGACTCTCGATCTTGTTATATCTTCTATATTATATATTGTAGATGGCTTTTACACCCATAGAGATTATACGCATATGGTGAAGAATATTTGTACCACGTATGGCTTATCTCGGTCCATTACTTCAGGAAAAGATGCCGGTCATTTCCGCATGATAAGGCATTTTTCGTGAAGTCATTGTTTATTATGCTATATTTACATAACGAGGTCTCGTCGGTGGGAGTACCCAAACAGGTTCATGGATACCAAATTTGATTGAAATCGTAGCAGTACTTCATTAGGCGATGTGGAAAATACATGTACGCATACATACATCCACTTTTATAATTTGTGTACTGATGCAACATGCTGTTATTCTTTTCTTTGATACTGAAGGACAAACACCGGCAGATATCTGTCAGAGTAAATCTGCAATAAGGGCATATCGGTTGAAACATACTTAAGTATGGAAAAACATCAAGAGCAACGTTGTAGAGAATTTTCTCCTCGACAAATCGTCGCATATGAACGGTTATGGCGATACCTGCAGTTAAATTTCGAGCTGTCAAAAGACCATCGTAAACGACCCACCATTAGTGTTACTAACGTAAAATGGGCCAAAATGGAACACAGGAATTACGCTAATTGGCACTAACGCTAGCATATATCCTCTAGACCTATCTCCACCCAGTTGTCACTACTTTGCTCTCTCTAAGAGCCTTCAATGATAATTCCTGTCGGTCGAGTACGTGGCGCTTATAGTTGTTGACATCTTCCCGTATCAGCACAATGTATTTTACCAAAGCGTGACTTCAATATGTTGGCACGATCGCGATTTTCCACAATCGGCATTCTGGTCTGCATGGCTTTCCAAAGGAAAGCTTTTGTACGACGCCAATATATTTTCCCAAATAAATAGTAGCATCTGCAGCCAAATGGGCCATCTGTTTTTATTATTGCGAGGCTGGTAATCCTGCTTCTCCCTCTTTCACTACACGCAGTCTCCGGAATGTATCAGATGGTGACTTCAGAAACTTGGTTCTAATCTGTGAATCGAGCATGGAAGAGTTTCCACACATTAAACGCATTTTAAATGTTGTTTGTTGGTTGGTATTCAATTTAAAAAAAAAAAAAAAAAAGAAAACGAATACTATTAACACATTTAGAGAAACGAATAAAGTTCAGTCAGAAGAAAGAAAAACGAAGATGTGTCAATGTCGCTGTAATGTTGTTACAAATGGTTAGGGAATTGAATGATAAGCTTGTTGAAACATTATAGTAATGCTCTTATTTAGGTTAAGTGCCGAACCACTTGCTGTGTTTTATCAGTATGATAAAACAATCCTTTTTTATGGATAAGAAGACAACTTTAATTGATTCAGGAAATGTATTAAACGCAACTGTTTATGTAATTTTAAATGCCGTGAAGATGGGATAGTCCCTAAAATAGTTGCATAATAAATAAATCTTACTTGACAGCTAAGTGTAAAATGCATTTCCTCAAGTGTATTGCTGCCGACAATCGCCACAAACAAATGTTGAAACCTAAGTGTTACATAAGTTTGAGTAAAAGGGAAACCGCGCAGTCGAATTAATTTAGATGAAGATGCTGAGAGAGAGATTGCAGTAACTGCCTATAGAAACGAAAATTATTTAGAAAAAAGAAATGTGTTAACAGTATGGTATTTATGTTTGTCTACTTAAACATATTTCGTTACCATCTTCTTTCCCCGCAGTGCATTATTCTCTTGCACGGGCAACCGTAATGCAGGTGCAAGTTGTCATAAATTTCAAGTTTACAGCCATATCTGACAGTAGGAGTGCCCTCTCCGCCTGGACTGCTGTCTTTGACTGTGCTATACTGCTTCTTACATCTTACATCGTTTGTCGGTCATGTGATATTTTTCTTCCAAACCTCACTTGATCCACAGTGTTACACTGAGTCTGATGATTATAACATTTTAATAGATTTTAAGTAATTACGGTTCATTCTACCGATACTCATCTTTTCAACGTTTCGATGTATGGGGGTTCTGCTCGCAGCAACATTATTCTCCTGGGGCGTCGTGGTAGAAATAAATACTCGATGTGTACAATTTTTCACTTCTTCTTTAATTTGAACCAAACTTATCCACCAAAACATAACAAAGTCAACACATCCACAATACATCAGAACTTAGCTGGTAGTACTTCCATTTTAAAAACACAGAGTGACGTAGCTTCCACAGCACATGACAAACGACTAAAACTCGAACTTCCCCACGCCAGGCGGTGAGGCAAATATATATGAAATCGACAATAATGACATTAAATCACACATTGTTCATAACAATTGAATATACTAATTTACAATTAACAAACACATAAAGAAAACATTTCGTGTACACAAAAATAATGACAACTTTTTAAGTTTTAATCGCGGTGCTATTTGTTTCACAACAAAGAATAATGATAAAATAATGTCAATTAATTTGTTAATGAGTACATCATACATGTTCCTAACATATATTGAACTATCAAATCTCATGGCCATTCACAAAATATACTCAAAATCTCACGTCAGTCAATATATACAAAGAATTCAATATTGATAATTAATGTAATAGTCGAAATAACACAATTAGCTGGTCTACATAACTTGTTTATGAGCCTAACATATATACAATGCTACTAATTTTCATTTCTTTTTGTTTTTTACAAAAGATTTTACAATTCGCCTGTTTAAGTCTTGAAATAACATACAATGACGCAACTATTGTTTATAGAACTGCCTGGAAAGAATATATATGAATCTCTTAATTAATGGAATCTATCACTTGCTTTAATCACAGTATTACCGAGACACTGTCCTACACTGATTCCTAGGCTGGTTATTTCGTTTGTAACTTCGCACGCAGCATGTATCACTATTGAACCACACGTTTCCGGATCCGACGCAGACGGTATCGTACAATAACATTGAAATGAGAGGGCGGTTCGATGCAGACGGTATCGTACGATAACATTGAGATGAGGGGGCCAACAGTATCGACACATGATACATTCAACGGTCTCCTCATATACTTGATTCTTATTATTTAAAACATTGAGTATCAATGTACTCAGAAAATTTTGCATCTGATACTCTTTGAAACTGAATTCTGAAATGCTTATTAATGCCCATTAACATTAATTGAAAATTAGGAGGACAAAGGAGTTATTCGAAATGATTGGAAGACGGCTAGAATGATGTCAGTTTTTCATTAAAGGAGATAAAATCCTTTGCCGTAGCTACGGAGGAATACTCTTTCTGGACTCAGCGCACAAGATGTATGCTGATTTAAAACATGAAGGTAGTAAGTAGTACTCAATGATAACATTTGAGTTATTGGAAAGGATGCTTCAGGGTAGTTTTTTTAAATTTTATGACAAACAACACAAAAATGCGGAGAATATAGTAAAGAAACACATATTTATTTTATTAATTAAAAAAAAAGTTTTCACTATGTATATGCAAAGAAACCGCCGGTGATTATAATGAATCGAGGATATCCGAAGTATTTTGTAAATATGGTAAATCTTACCATCTGTACTCGATTATAACTGTAATTCTCAATTGAAAAAGTACTATGGCGATACTAAGTAACAAAAGTGTATGACTAGGCTGTTGAATCTCCTCAAGATCATCTAACATGAAATAATTCATATATTGCAAACAGAATTTGAAAACTACATGTATCTTGACAGAGGAAACCTTTGAAAAAAATATGCTGAATACACTGCTTTTAGCAGTTCAGAAAGAAATTTACTTACTGAAACAAATAAGTGCAAAACTTGACTTAGAGTTTTCAACAGAAAAGACTAAGACAGTGGCCTTCAAGGGGAAAGAACCTATCAGAACAAAAATAGTGGTGCATCACAAAATGTTAGCACAACTAAAGCAAATTTATATTTAAACTGTGAGGTAACGTATGGATACAGTGAAGATATAGAAAGTAGGCGTACTAAGTTCAGTCGGGTATTTGGAACAATTGAAAACAATACCAGCAACGATACCAAAATTTCTACAAAACTGTTTCAGTCTCCACATGGCTCTATGGACCCAAGACTGAGTGATTGTCAAAACGCAAGAAAACCATATTTATGCACAAGAAATGACAGACCTATTCCTGAGAAGACTTGGTTGTACAAAAGAAGACAGGCTGAGAAATCACAATACTAGAGACGAACAACAAATCTTTAGCCTAAATGATGAAATTCGAGAATTCAGAAGAAAATGAAAATCGTTCACCGAGAAAGAATGTAGTGACAGACTCGCCTTAGAGACAGTGTCAGATCGCGACAGAGATGAATACTTAACGACGCACAAATACGTTTTTCTCATTCAGCAAAGAACCTAGGTGTAATGTTCGATCAGCACTTGGACTGAACAGAACACACGTCCACAGTCTGTAAGAAGGTATATGCGTCACTTCATTCACTGCAGAAATACAAAAAATCATTTCCTTTGCAACTGAAAAAGAAAGTCGCTGAGACACTAATACTTCCCATCCTAGATTATGGTGATGCTATTCTGCAAGAACTGTCACTGTCCGATACATTTGTAACCTACGCTTCTACGACCATATCAGTCACGCATACAAGTAGTTATCTTGGCTACGTGCAGATAAGCGTCGAACCTACCATACATTATGTTTGCTGCGTCGCTTCCTCAATCATTGCAAACCTTCTTACTTATCCTCAACATTCATATTACTATCTGAACAGCATAGCAGAAACACAGGCTCTCACCAAAATAAAACTCTCTGTACCATCACATAACACTGCAATCTTCTCTAAATCATTTTCTCTATCGGGAACACGTCTGTGGAACAATTTTCCTCAAAAGGTAAGAGAGGTTAAATCAATTCCGTACTTCAAAAGACAGCTAAGGGTCCATCTTAAGTAACAATAGCCATCTTTTTCTCCACTAAACAGTATGTAGTTCACTGTTGTCAATTCCTCCTCCTCCCACAAGTGTTCCCTGTCCTTTCGTCTGCAGAGGTCTATACTCATATTTATCTCCACTTCCCAACAACCACAGGCACTGTTTCATTTTTCAATCGTCTCTTTCTTTAATATTTTTCTTTCTTTCTTTCTTTTTGTTTATATTAAACTTAGTTCAATTGTGTTAAACGAATCAATCTCCATGTAAATATCTATTATTATTAATATTGGCATTCACCACAAATTACTAATGATACTGTGAATTTTGTTTTATTACTATCGTTTTTATTATTAGTATTATCATATATTGTTGTTATTAATATAATTAGTACTGTGTCTTTTGTTTCTTAAATCCTTTGTATATATTTTTCCTGGTGAGGTGTAAAAGAGGGCTTTAAGGACTTAATCTGGTCAGCTTAAATAAGCAAATAAATAAATATATAGTTTCCAAATGGTAAGCCAAGATCGCAAACTACCAATTTATTAAGTGACGACCGGTTTCGGTGCACTGTGCCACCATCATCTGGTCATATATATGGTCATCTTGTTAAAAAATTGGATATAAAATAAGAAGTGCAACATTGCACTTAATCACTATATAAAAAATACTTAAGTTGAAAACACGACAACTTACAAAATACTGACAGCTCTGAACATTATTGTAAACTAGCTGTCAGTATTTTGTAAGTTGTCATGTTTTTAAATTAAGTATTTTTTTTTATATAGTGACTAAGTGCAATGTTGCACATCTTGTTTTATATCCAATTTTTAAACAAGATGACCAGATTTTATGTGTATATATATATATATATATATATATATATATATATATATGACCAGATGATGGTGACACAGTGCACCGAAACCGGTCGTCACTTAATAAAATGGTAGTTTGCGACCTTGGCATATCATTTGGAAACTATAAAACGAATTGATCGCCTCCAGACCAGACGATGTCAGGTAATCTTAAATAAACATACCGAAACAGGTAATTTCTGCACAACACCAGAAGAGAAAAAGATGAAAAAAGTTCATATAAGACGTCGCAGATATTTTTAAAATTATCTCAATAATGACCGCACATTGCAAGAGGCGATCTTACCGATACCGAGCGTACCAAATACCTAGGAGTTACAATTACGAACAACTTTGACGAGAGAACACATAGAAAATATTGTGGGAAAGGCGAACCAAAGGTTACGTTTCATCGGCAGAACGCTTAGAAGATGCACCAGCTCCACCAAAGAGACTGCCTACATCACACTTGTGTGTCCTCTCATGGAGTACTGTTGCCCCTTGTGGGACCCTCACCAGGTGGGACTGACGGAAGACATTGAGAAGGTTCAGAGAAGGGCAGCTCGTTTTGTTTTATCACGTTACGGGGGGGGGGGGGAGCGTCACGGAAATGTTGCAAGAATTGGGGTGGAAATCATTAAAAGAAAGACGTTATTCATTGAGGCGTGATCTGTTTGAGAAGTTTCAATCACCGACTTTTAGTTCTGAATGTGAAAATATTTTGCTGGCACCCACCTACTTATGGAGACATGACCATCCCAATAAAATAAGAGAAATCAGATCGAAAACGGAACGATTTAGGTGTTCTTTCTTCCCGCACGCTATTAGAGAATGGAACGGTAGAGAAAAGTTATGAAAGTGGTTAATGAACACTCTGCCAGGCACTTGAATGTGGTTTACAGAGTATCTATGTAGATGTAGATGTAGCGTAACGTCTAGGGAATAATAAGTTTAGCACTTGCAGTAACATGAATATGCAATAAAAAGAAACTAGAGCTAACCCTTGTGAAAAGTATATCTTGAGTCGCTCAAGTCAGAGAAACTGCAACAGGCGCAGAAATAAACACCAGCAGGAGCGACGTTAAGCTGACTGCGAGTCCTTCACCGTTGCCCGTTCATTACGCAACAGGGCGCCGCTACGCTCGTGTGCCAGTTGGTACCAGCTGTTTGCTAAGAAACTGCCAAGTGTGCCACGGAGTTTTAGTTGGTCTAATTAGCCTCAGAGTGTAAGTATATGCCCCTCCCCAACTCCACACACGCAGTAACGAGTCGCGAGTCACCGTACCGTGCAAGGCACACGGGACGTAAGAGTTGGCTCTAATTATTTAGCTGACTCCGTGAAAATTCACGAAGTAGTTTCCGGCCCGAGATGTTGAAGCTTAGCTTTTTAGTCCGGCATATCTATAAAATCAGTCTTTTAAATCAGTTGTTCCTAATGTAACTTAGACCTGGGACCGTTTTTGATTTCTCTGCTTCTACATCTACTCTGCAAATCACAATCAAGTGCCTGGCAGAGGATTCATCGAGCCACCTTTATACTATTCATCTACCATTTCTTTCTCTGGACGGCCACTACGGTCGGGGGTTCGAATCCCCCCTCGGGCATGGATATTTGTGCCGTCCTTAGTCTTAGCTAGTTCATGAGTAGTTTGTAAGCTGAGGGACCGATGACCCCGTAGTTAAGTCCCATTAGTTGTACAACCATTTGATTTTAACATTTCATTCTCGAATAGCGCACGGGAAGAAGGAACATCTGGCTCTTTCAGTTCGAGTTCTGATTTATCATAGTTTATTCTGATGATTTCTACCTATGTAGATGGGAGTCAACAATATATTTTCACATTCGGAGTAGAATGTTGGTGAATGGAGTTTCGTAAATAGACCACGCCGCAGCGATAACCGCCGTTGTTGTAATGATTCCCAACCCAGATGTTGTATCATTTCCGTGACGCTGCCTCCCCTGTGTAATGACAATAAGAAACGAGCTGCTGTTCTTTGGACTCTTTCGATGTCCTCCCTCAAACCCATCTGATAAGGATCCCACACTGGGCAGCAATACTCCAAATGAGGTCGGTCAAGCGTGGTGTATGCAGTCTCTTTAGTAGTTCTGTTGTATATTTTAAGCGTTCTGCCAATAAAACGCAGTCTCCGGTTCGCCTTTCCTACATTATCTACGTGCTCTTTCCAATTTAAGTCTGATGTAATAGTAATTCCTAGGTATTTAGTTAAGTTTTCGGCCTACACATTCGATTGATTTATCTCGTAAACAAAGTTTAACGGACTTCTTTTCATACTCATGTGGACGACTTCACACTTCTCATTTTTTAAAGTAACTTGCCAATTTTTACACCATACTGATATATTATTTAGATCGTTCTGCAGTTGGTTTTGATCTTCAGATGACTTTACTAGACACTAGACGATAAATGACCGCTTCATCTGCAAACAATCTAAAAGAGCTGCTCAGATTTTCTCCTAAATTGTTTACGTAGATAAGCAACAACAGATGACCAATAACACTACGCTGTAGAAATCCGGATATCATCCCTATTTTAGTCGATGCCTTACCATCGATTACTACAAACTGTGTCCTAAATCTTAAAAATGTTCAAATGTTTGTATAGCTAACGGGACTTAACTATGGGGTCATCAGTCCCTAAACTAACAAACTTCTTATTGACTAGCTTATCCAAAGGACGGCACAAATATCCATGCCCGAGGGGGGGATTCGAACCCCCGACCGTAGTGGCCGTTCAAACCGTGACTGGAGCGCTTCAGTCCCCTCGGCCACCGCGGCCGGCAAACTGTGTCCTCTATGACAGGAAATCCCCTATCCAGTCTTAAATCTGGGGGAATATTCCATAACCACGCAATCTGATTAAAGCCGTTTGTGAGGTACGGTGTCGAAAGCCTTCTGGAAATCAAGAAATTCGGAATCAATCTGAGAACCCTAGTCGATAGCACTCATCACTTCGTGTGAGTAAAGAGCTAGTTCTGTTTCACATGAACAATAATTTCTTAATCCGTGTTGCCCTTGGGTCAATAGATCATTATGTTCCGGGCAATTCATAATATTTGTATACAGGATGTGTTCCAAAACCCAGCTGCAAATTGACGTTAATTAAATAGGCCTGTAACTCCAACTGCCTTTCTTGAGTATAGATAGGACAAGAATAGAGGCTTTTGAAATGTGGCGCTAAAGATGAATGCTGAGGATTAGATGGGCGTATCGTGTAACTAACGAGGAGGTACTGAACAGAATTGTGGAGGAGAGGAATGAGTTGCATATCTTGACTGAAAGAAGGGATCGATTGGTAGGACACATCCTTAGACATCCAGCAATCATAAATTTAACGTTGGAGAGAAGTGTGTGGGATAAATATCGCAGAGGGAGACGTAGAGATGATTGTAGTAAACAGATTCAAATGGATGTCGGTTGCTATTCTTATGAGGAGATGAAGAGGCTTGCTCAGGATAGAGTCGGGTGGAGAGCTGCATCAAACCAGTATCCGGACAGAAGAACACTACATCAACAACAAGTAGGGACGAAAAGGTCCAAGAAAAATAAAGTCAGTCGAAAACTAAACTTTAATGAGAACATTTTACATATTCGTTTTAGTCGAAAGTAGCATGTGTTGACAATACCATTACAATTGAAACTTTTAGTAGAATATTAAATTCGGTTTACAGCAAAGTGATTTTACAGCTATCATATTCTTTTAAAGTTGTGTAACTCTTGGTCTAATATTGTTGCTCAAAGCTACACGCGTAACACTTCCTTTCATTCGATAACTGGATTAGCTTTTAAACCGGACATCCTTGTCCATCTAAATAAGCCAAGGACAAAAATCGTAACATAACGGAAGGTCAATTCTGAAAGATTATTACACGATTTTGATTTTTAACAACAGTATTGTCCGATAGGATGGATTCAAATGCGTTTTTACAGTGTCTGTCATTTTAGAATTCAATGAGCGTTCACAACACTGACAAATTAATATATTTCAAATGTCTCACATGTTACCCACTTCTGTCATTATTGTCAACTTATGATGGTCACACATTAAAGATTCACTGACCATGTAACAGGGATTTAATAACATAAAATTAATTTAAGTTTGAAATTTTACATTTTTCGCGGACCATATTTTTCTCACTACACTGCTTTAAAGAGTGTTCGCTGTACGCCCTTCCGGAAGCTAAGTGAAACAGTAATGATTGTATCCTTATTGATGTTTTCAAGCTTAATTAAGAGAAGGTGCATTGATAGTAATTTTTACATATTTCTTGACTTGTGTTTTCGTCCTGTCCGTCAACATGCTGAGTTAATGGTTTCGTGATTAGGATGATACAACAAGACCAAACCTTAGTAAACAATCATATACGGTCACGCAAACAGGTATAGGACAAGATTTGGGGGTTCACACAAACCACTGTTGATCAGATTAATTTGTAGATAATAACCCGAAGCGGGATTAAAAAAATTGATGCTATTCCAAAATTGTACGCTTATTCCGTAATTCGTAAACAAAAGAAAAGACACGCTTAAAAAGTAGCATTCATAATAACTGCCATGTCCTCAGAGAAATCTAGAATAAGAAATAATGTAACAAAAAGAAAAATTTACAAAACTGGACGTTTCTTGATAGAATTATTCAGTCAGGAATTGGTAGGCAGTTGACGCCGACGAGACGACACTTTATCAGTAGAGCCATAGGGTGAGTAAATATGTGTAAGCGCTTGACCAGTTGTTATCTGCGACTCTGACGTGGACGCGGACTGGCACGAAATGTGTACGTGACTAGGCGTCCAGAACATTCTAGAACATTTACGTAAAAGAACGAAATAGAAGGGAACGTGTTCAAAGGGAGTCTAGAGATAGGATATAAAAGGCACACGCCAGAGCTACAGAAGCATTGTGTACTGGAGTCGCTCTCCCGAGCATAGATCTCACTGACCTCATGATCAATGTTCTTGAGATTGATGGCAAAGGAGCATAGTTAGGTGCCTCAGCTTGGCTGAGTATAGCTCTCACTGACCTCATGAAGTAGGACTTTGAGAGTGGTGGCAAATAAGCTACCGACGATGCAGTTCGCTGACAGTATAACTCGCTACTAATCGACAGATAAACTTCCACTACGAGAAGACGGTAGCACTCCAGTTGGCACTAGGAGAAAAACAGTGCGGTAGAGTAGAACTTGTCATTTCTATTGGACTAGTCTTGAACAGAGCTAGTTGGTCTTCATCTTAAATAGCCCTTGGGTAGATTTCTTTATTTATTGGGTCCAAGTCATGCGACAGGACTTTTCCCATGAAAAAAGAATATAGTAATTCCGAGGTTGCAATGACTGAATAGTAAAGAAGGATATAATAATCTGAACCTGCAGAGTAAATGTAGATATCATAAGGGGAAAGTTTCTGACACTCCACGTAAATTGTGAATTTTATTCAATAAATTAGTTTAAGGCAACCCTAACTGTAACAATACTTCAAGTATACCTGTTCCTATTATTATTACTCCTCACTTATCAGAAGGAATCCCATTTGCAATTAAACCACACCTCTTAGCCGCCCAGGCGATTCCCTACCTCTCGTCTGCACTACAAAGGTAAGCTAAGGGAAACTCACACAAAAAAAAAAATCACTACTAAAATCCCCTTCAACTCTGTATTGAAGAGCGGGGCCTGTGCTTGGCATACGCCTGTAAAAATTGTTCTCAGGTGTTTTCCAGGGACGCGCCATGATGGAGCGGCCGAAGGCTTTGAGGCGCCATGCTGCGATGCACGTCGGGGGTTCGAATCACTACTCGGACTTGGATGTTTATGATGTCTTTAGTATAAGTTTGTACGTTTAGGGACTGATGACCCCGCAGTTAAGTAACTTAAGCTTCACAAAAATTTGAACATTTACCATGGACATCACATAATACCTTTGACAGACTACCGGAACCAAAATCGTTCCTATCATGTTTTTAAGCATCTTATTATTGAATTATATCAGTTCGCAATAGCTAAAATAATACGAAACCAAATTATCAATGGCTGAAAGATGCAGCGTCTTTTGGTGACAACAAGCCGATAAACACGGCTGAAAAAATCGTGCAAACAGACATAAAACAATCCGTTGTTAACTAGTCTCTGTGAGCAGAGATAGTGATCTATATCGGTCAGCGAGTTTAATGAGATGTATCAAAGGGACTCTGCCATCCCATCTGGAACACAAGTCAGATATCAGCTCCCACTTATTTTCATGACGCTGTAAATTGGCTGGGAGTCTTAAATCTCGACTGACAGAAAAGGGTTAACGTTAAACGTTGACCACCTAATGTAATAAAAGCTTAATTTTCGGAGTAGGCATCCAGATACGAATTTATGGTTATAAAACAGCTTAATTTTAGCAGTAAAATTAGCGAGAGATCCGTATGAACTACAGGCTACTCCCTGCTGTAAAACCTTGTTCCTTGGCCCTAATTGAGAACTGACTTGGTTCAAATTACTCAAACAACAGGAAGTTAACGACACAATGGCCAATATACGTGGCAGCTCACGAAATTACACATAGACATTAATAAACAAACCACCACAATTAAAGTTATTTCATAAAGGTGGCTAAGAAAACATTTATGGCGCAACGGAAGTTAAACATAAAAAACTGCATCTGAGCTTGTTCTCAGCACTGGTGAAAAACAATATAAAATAAAAGGGGAAAAGTGCTCTAAAACTACATTTATAGGCACTTGTTTATTCTGGTCGAGCGCAAGCAAAATGGGGAACAATTTTGTTAATACAATAAAAACATCCTATTTACATGTTCTAATACTGACGGTGCCCAGCATCGAATTTAATATAAATTACACAGAACTTAACGCCACTGGGGGGGGGGGGAGGGAGATTTACAAACAACACTCACTCGCTCACACACACGCAGTGCAACAGCGAAACTCACCAAAATCAGCGTGCTGAAACGAGACAGAAGCAGGCGTGGATATCGTAGGCGAAATTCAGCAAAGCCGGAGGTTCCACCCAACACAATATACAATAAAACTGCGAAGATGGCTCTGGTCTGTCGTGCCTAATTTGTGATGGTGCGTGAGTATAGCAAAATTAAGTTGCATTTAGATTAGACCGCGAGCAAACATGCTAACGGCGACACACGGCTACGTTACATTATCACACTCCACTGAAGTGAAGTGGTTAAAAACGATTCATTGCACAAAATCACGGCGGACTCTTTAAGTTGCAATCTGAGAGTACACTATCTAGGCACTGGTTTTAGGAGAAGTGGCGTGAATTCAGGTGACAAGCTGCAAACCCCTGAAGTCGGAGTTCGGACCCACGTTGTTCCGAAAACCGATAAAAATGTATAAATTCAATACAAAGTCAGAAAAATATATATAAAAAAACTACGGCATGCAACCCATAGAAATGTTTAGAATTTCATAAGCAAGCAATGGACATATCGTCTGTTAGAAATCAGGCCCCACAAAGCTAGAAAGAATTTACACAGAGTTTGTACACCAACACGTAATCACAAAAGCTTTGAATATACCGGGCCATTATCAAACTGCAACTAGTAAAACATAACACCGTGTTTATCTGTAGGAAATCACTAGACTGCAAAACCAGAGCACATTTCCGTACACGATCAGCAGGAATATTAAAAAAAATTAATCTAAGTACAAGAGTCTAAGTTAAACATGCTAGACCTCGAATTGCTACCATCTCCGTGGGCACAAGAGCAGAACAAATCTTACCGCACTGCAGTCCGAGCACAAAGTGAAGATCTAGCAGCCAGGAGCCGCGGGAAAGCTACTGGAAACTGGAAAATCCAAGAAAACAGCGGTGGTGGGGAGCGAAGTTATCGTGACTCACCCTGGAGAAGGCTCGTCGACTGGCTTGTAACCAAAAGGTGTAGAAACCTCTTTGGTCACTTCAGCAGCAAGGGTTGGTAACGACGACCTACCCACTCTGAGCCAGAGAGAACCATGCAAAGCGAGCTATTACCACCCACATTCAGACAGCCATTAGATCATCGCACACCTTTCAAAAGTAAAACAAGTACACATTCTCACAGGTACAGTGGCGTAGCAGAGAAGCCGTACTTATTGCCACATTCATAACCACATTAATAAATTATTAAAATAACAAAGTTCTAGCAATATTAACTAACTTTTCAGAAACTAATATTTTAAAATATGAAATAAAAATGGCATTCCTCATGCCTTGAAAAGGGTGGGGGTTCTAATTTTAACAAAATGCTAATCTAGCGACATCAAATGAATTACAATTTTATAAAAAATATATGGAAGACGACAGGCGATTGTCTTTCAACGTATATTGTGGAATTTTTTTGTATATTTGTATGAAGTGGTGTCTAACAAATCGAAGCCCTTGGGTGACACTAAATTATTGTGTGAGAAAACTAGTGATGTACTTTTGCAGGATTAGTATATTGCCGGCCGCGGTGGCCGAGGTGACTGAGGTGCTACAGTCACGGTCAGCACGGCCACTACGGTCTGGGGTTCGAATCCCCCCTCGGGCATGGATATTTGTGCCGTCCTATTTCGTAAATAGTTGATAAGTAGTTTGTAAGTTTAGGGACTGATGACCCCGTAGTTAAGTCCCATAAGCTTAACAAACATCTGAATCTGATTAGTATATAACTTAGCAATTAAGTTTCATTTCGGAACTGTAAATTATTGACAAGAATATGTCTTTCTTTATTTTTAGTTCTGTAACTGATCTAACCCGGCTAGCATCGTATGATGCTACTTGTTTTCGTGAAAAGTGGATGGAATAAAATAAACACAAGAAGGTGAGCCAACATGTTGGAAACGTATCAGAGGCGGTTACAATTATCAGAACTCCTGCTGCTTCTCCGACAGAAACATAGAGGTGGTGGCTGTTTCCACAGGAAAGCGCGCTGGTGTTGGCCGGCAGGTGCCTCTCGAGCTCGCACAGCAGGGCGCTACAGCCGCCCACCTTGCCGCTTCGCCACCCCCGCTAGGCGAGGGCGGCTCCACTTGCTAAACTGGCGCGCTCTTCTCCCCCATCCGCCACCAGAGCGTGGGCGGCTGGCCGGGTGGCCAGCTGTTAAAATAGAGGGCGCGCGCGGCTGTCCCATTTTCAGAGCAAATAACGAGGGTTGAGACAGGGGCCGCGCCCGTATAGGCGAGGGAGGCGGCGGGCGGCTGGCGGCGGGCGCTATCACATCGCAGCCGGCCACATGTGCCCGGCGCACATTTTTCATGCCGCGATGAAACTCCTCTCGTGTGTACTCTGCCGGCACCCGCAATCCTCGCTCTCTCCCTTATTGGTGTCCAGACCTACAGGGGGGGGGGGTGGACAAAATAATGTGAACACCTCAATGGCAAAGGGGGCAGCCCCCCAAAATAATGAATACTAAGAAAAAAATTAAACTTGAACAGCCGGAGTTTTTTGAACCCCTAAAACCGCCAATGGGACAAAAGTGTCACATTTCAGTTCGATACGTTACTGTTTGATCCTAGTCTTTTAATTTTAAGAAACGGGTATTTCTGTAAGAAATATTGACACTGATGGTCTCATACTTTTTTTTATTCTACATATTAAGTACAAACGTGCTAGATACAATTTAATGCAAAACAGTTTCACGTTACAATGTAAATATAAAATATTTTCTTTATTTTTACGCAAATGAACTACAGTATGCAAATAATTGAAAATTGTTAATTATGTAGTAAAGGAATCAAATGTTTCAGATAGAAATTCAGCCATAGTATGAAGTTTCCAGTTCAAAATGATATTTTCTACAACTAAGAATAACATTTCGAAAAACTTATTGGTATGCTGCCAGGTACCAAAATCGACGACGGCCGATATTTCGGCAGGAGACCACCCTGCCATTTTCAGGGGGAAACTGCAGGAAGGAAGCAATGTGCAACGATCATTAAACCCCGGTTTTCAATGAGTAAACAGGAAAGACAACACACGCCGAGCAAGCAAGCACACAGCGCCGACATGACCAAAGATGAAACCGATCAGAATATCGATAACAAACATCAGTTCTCGACAGATGAGGTCGGATTAGTTTTGTCCCTCTGTTTTTTGACAAGTGAGAGAACAGGATCCCAAGCTGAATTTAAGCAGAAGCCTCCATCCCTATTCAGTAGGTTGTCACCTAGTTTTATTTCTATCGCTTCCTTGCTAACACAGTCCCAGTAGTTGGAAGTGCATGCTAGAATTTCCGTTTTGTCATATTCCATAGGGTGACCTGTGTCAAGACAGTGTTCGGCCACAGCAAATTTGTTTGGCTGTTGAAAATGTGTGAGACGTTTATGCTCAATACAACGACCCTCAACAGTCCTAATAGTTTGACCAACATATGATTTGCCACAGCTACATTGGATACGGTAGACACCCGCCTTACGCAAACCGAGATCAACCTTAACGGATCCCAACAGTGACTTAATTATAGAAGGTGGACGAAACACACATTTTACATTGTTTTTACACAAAATGCGACCAATCTTATTGGAAGTGTTGCCAGCGTATGGCAGAAAGGCTACTGACGTGGGTGCCAACTCAATGTTATCATCACTAGCCCGTTGCAGATGTGGTCGATAGCGCAACGCTCTTTTAATCTGCCCTTCACCAAAGCTATTCTGTTGAAAAGTTACCTCCAGATGAGACAGCTCAGCGGGCAAAGTTTCTGGGTCAGAAATGACATGAGCCATATGCACTAAAGTTTGAGGAACCCCTTCACGTTGAGCTGGGTGGTGACAACTATCTGCTTGCAAATACAAATCAATATGCGTTGGCTTCCTATAAACAGCATGTCCAAAGGTACCATTTGCCTCTCTCCTGACCAACACATCAAGGAAGGGAAGGCAACCATTCTTTTCCACTTCTATTGTAAACCGGATGTTGGGGTGGATTGAATTTAGATGTTCCAAAAAATAATTGAAGTTCTCACTACCATAAGGCCTAACAACAAACGTGTCGTCTACATGTCTGAAAAAACAAGCAGGTTTCAACGCCGCTAACTCCAGTGCACGATCTTCGATATCTTCCATGAATAAATTGACAATGATGGGTGACAAAGGGCTTCTCATCGCAACTCCAGCTGTCTGTTCGTAGTACTCGTCATTGAATAAAAAGCAGGTGGAAATCAACACATGTCGAAATAAATTCGTTAAATCAGTACCAAACTTCGTCTCAATTAGTTGCAACGAATCAGACAGAGGAACGCGAGTGAAAAGAGAAACCACATCAAAACTAACTAAAATATCCGAGTCAGCCAAGTGCAAAGCCTCCAATCGATGTAGTAAATCCACCGAGTTCTTAATGTGCCGGCCGCGGTGGCCGAGGGGACTGAGGCGCTCCAGTCACGGTCTGCACGGCCACTACGGTCGGGGGTTCGAATCCCCCCTCGGGCATTGATAATTGTGCCGTCCTTAGTCTTAGCTAGTTCATAAGTAGTTTGTAAGCTTATGGACTGATGACCCCGTAGTTAAGTCCCATAAGATCTACAAACATTTGAACATTTTGAAGTTCTTAATGTGATGTTCACAACGGACTACCAATGGGCTCAACAAACCAGAAAGATGTTTTGCAACACGATAGGTGGTACCACCAATGTTTGACACGATAGACCTAAGAGGGCACCCATATTTATCGACCTTAGGGAGACCATATAATCCCATATAATCTAGGAGGTACAACACAATACGAATTAAGACTCTAGATAGTTTCCTGTGACCATGAACTTTACTTAAGGAGGTTATTTGTCTTCCTCTCAACACTTTTTGTAGGGTCAGCAGAAATCCTGAGATATGCTGTATCAGAAAGGAAACAACAGGTAAACGTTTGTTGTTGTTTTTATTAGTTCTATAGAACAGGTTGTTTTTAAACTACCTTCTGACATTAAAGAGGAGGTTATGAGGGAAGCTTGTCGTGTGTTGACTAGGGCACGTCCACCTGTGAGTAATGTAACAGCAGCTGAGGATGGATCCTGATATTGTTATTTTACTTGCGGACAAGGGAAATGATACTGTTGTTTTAAACAAGCAGGATTATTACAAAAAATGCAGTTTCAATCTATGCATAAGCTTTAGTTTGCGAAGCAAATAATATTTATTATATAAAATAACTGGTTCTTTAATAAAAGGGTTTTATTCTAACGTTCGAAAATGATATATGCAAAGTCCGAGATTTATCGAAAAGTTTTATTCAATGAATTTGGTTCCATATTGAAAATTGACCTATGAAATATTAACCATCAATAATTGAATAAAATTTTAAACAATTGCGTTGCCCGCGATGAGAAATTGGTAGCAATTTTCTGTAACTAAAAAGTCAGAAACTTTGTATATTTCGTGAGCACTCAACATGAAATTTCGACAGATCAAAATAGTTTTTCTCGAACACCATTTCTACATTCGCAAGTTTTGGTGTAAAAACATATACTCGTATCAGCTGCACTGACATACACTTATTCTCGCCAAATTTAGAGCCCCGAGAAGCGACCGTCTGCTGCGCGAATCTCAAGACTCGAATTATGCGGGAAGGTCCTTCTTCTGGCAAGACTAGCCATGGAGTTTCTATTCCGCGCACCTCTTCACTCGTCTCCGTCTCAAACACACACTCCCCACCACCTCAGTCCCTTGGCCGCTTCCTTATTGGCCGATCGCCATCCCTTCCAAAATAGTATACGTCTTAACACGCGAAGTATTGTAAGTAAAAACCTACCATCTGAAACCACTTCCATATTAATATAATATTGATTTATACACAAAATGAGTGTTAATTAGTATTACACAAAGTCTTAAATAGGCCTCGGTGGATTGCCGTGCGCACTGGGGCGCTGTGCTGCCTCGCGTTGAAAGAGGGAAAATATGAAACGTTTGAAAAAAGGCAATATAAATTTTTTTTGTACATGTGATGATGTATCGTTTGTATACTGATGATGACATTGAGTTGTTTTGACTTGATAATGGGCTCAGGTAAGTCCGAAACTAGTCGTCAATAAAAAGAACCAGCTGTGTGCAACTTTGGTGTTTTTTTTAATTATTAATAAAAATAGTAATTTGCTATCCTGAAACCATTGAACATGTTGGAATTTCGTCAATTAGTTTAAGTAGTTAGTAAGCTAGGGACTAATAACCATGCAATTGAGTCCCATAGATTTACAAACATTTGAAACATTTATTTGATTTGAAACTCTGAAATAAATAGACAAACCAGTTTGCATGAGCTTGACTGCTCATGCCGCACAATATTTACGTAAATTACTGGAAAATAGTACAAAAAATAAATACAATATGATCTGTTTATATTTCCATTATAAATTGATGTCAGTTGAAATCAGTCATTAATAAATAAATAAAAGTGTGACGTTTTCAAGATGATAGCTAGAGACAATAAGCTGTCATCTAAACAAGAGTATGTTGAAATTGCGTGATGCATACAAAACTTGCTTATTTTAATTTTTTTTTCTATATTTTGATTTATTTGTCACAAGCATTTGTAATTTACGAGATATTAAAATTATTTTTAGAATCGTGAGATTTGCGTTATTATTGCGACGTAGTAGATGTTGGGTTGGGTTGGGTTGGGTTGAGTTATTTGGTTGGGATAGGGCGACTAAACTACTGAGGTTACCAGTCCCCCCGTGGGGATGGGAAGGAGTGAGGATAGGAAAGGAGGGGAGGGGGAGAGGAAATGCAGTCCGGGAAGTAAAGAAGGGAGGAAGGAAGACTGCATTAGCTCGGAGCCCCGTGCTCGCCACGCACGTACTCACGAAAGAGCCGTGAGCCTCCTGGGGGGCATTCTAGGTGAGTAATATATTAACGGTAAACAATTTTGTGTATTATTTTATTTTATCCTGAATTACTGGAGTGCGAGTCTTACTGATGTCCTCTAGACACCATTCAGAAAAGATCTGCTAACAGCCCTCATTAGTTTTGAGTACAAAGCATGGGCCATTCCCAGATTTCTGACAATTTGGACAAATCCGCGGTCGAATGCTCGGCTTAACCCGATACCTGGCCTGTCTGGCAGCTGTCTCAAACACTTGCCGCAGTGCACTGTCGGCCCTTAACCTTTCCACACAATGCCATTACTTATACTAACTGCGTGACTCTATGGACATTACTTCCATAATGTCACAGCGTGAATGCAAGTCCGTGGTAGACGGGAGTGTGGTGTCAGTGGTGGAATTTCGAGTTTTTTGTTTTTTTCAACAGCTAAATATTTATGACTTAATGCCAGCATTGAAATGGGGTACAGGGAAAGAGCCTCCTTATAGACTGTTTTCAGATTTATTTAGAGAGAGAGAGAGAGAGAGAGAGAGAGAGAGAGAGAGAGAGAGAGAGAGAGAGAGTCGTGGGTTCCCTAGTAACGATAATGTAAGGTAATCCCTCAAACACTGAAGCAGCAACTGCATCGAATGAAGCTGAGTCTATTCCACTACAAATGGGATTTTCAAAGCCAGATTTATTGACATCTTTGATAAATATTACAGGCCGCCAGAAAATAGACGACAAAACTTTCGCCGATACAGGGTACAGCAGTCGCAAATAAAACCTAGAGAACAAGTAAATGCTGGGAATCATTTACCTGTTCCGACATGGATGGCGCTTAATCGCTGAAGAAATTGCGTCAGGAGTGGAGTGGCCGAGCGCTGTGAGTCGTCTTGTTGTGGAGCAAGTGGCTACTCGCCGTCGGAGGTGATAATCCTTCCTTCGTCATGTGTGTGTGTGTGTGTGTGTGTGTGTGTGTGTGTGAGTGTTGTCATATTATAATTTAGTTTAAGGTCATTTAAGTAGTTTGTAAGTCTCGAGACTGATAGCCGCAGCAGTTAAGTCCCCTAGATTTACAAACATTTGAACATTCTTGGAACTGGCGTCATACGGTGCGAAACGAACATGAAGGAATGGGGATGCAAAGAGAGCGACACCTGCGAATGGGGTGCAACACAAGATTATCGACATCTAATAATTTGCACAAAAATAGGTAAAACTGGCGCAGTTAAAAAACCGTATTGCAGCAAATGACAAAGCTATATGCAGTGAAGTTGGTATCCTGAACATTAAAAAAGCTTGTAAACTAAAAGAGGCTTCAGCAGAAATTATCCTCTGAACATGAGCAGCATAAGTGACACAAAATATAACTGTGTGTTGACTTAAAGTTACTTATCTTTACATTACTCTTGTCCTCGTCCCCCCCTCCCATCCCTGCAAATATATATGCTGTTTTAGGCAATGAAACACCTAACGGAGACACAATATCTATTTATTTGTAAAAAGTTGGTCTGTTGTTCAAATGTCTGTAAATCTATGGGACCAAACTGCATGGTCATCAGTCCGTAGCTTACAAACTACTTAAACCTAGGTAAACTAACCTAAGGATAAATACACACACCATGCCCCACGGAGGACTCGAACCTCCACGGCGAGCAACCGCGCGCTCCGCAGCGAGGTGCTTTAGACCGCTCGGCTACTCCACCGTGGTGGTCTTAGTATTAATGAATCTGACCTCCTAATGTCAATGTATCAGCTAAACTGAATATGCATGGAACAGTAATAAAACTAAAATAAAGGATTTTCCAGGAAAATATCCAGTCTGATCAGTAACTGTTTCGGATAATCTGCTGTTGACCAGGTTCCCTATATGACTTACTGAAGTTGTGCTATAAGTTTCGATTCTGAGTTTGAAAATAAAATTCACAACATCCATGCCGTCCGTGGTACCACTAGCAGAAGAATGGGACTTAAAGTACAAAAGGAGACGATTTTTCAAGTGTATAAAGTAATGTTAGTTTCCGTGTTATCCTATGAAAACGAAATCTGTGTAAAACGGCAAGATAATAAAAAGATATCTGAAACTGCATATATGAGTTTCCTGATAGAGATAGAGACTAACGGCTGCACACGGAAAGAGATTGTTAGGAATGACGAAATCAGAAATGAATTAAATATTTTCAACGTGAACGAAAAGAATTAACAATATAGTGAAATTGGAGACAACACCGTCTGAGAATTCCAGAACACAGTCTTTCCTAGACGATCCTGAAATACATACAAATTCGGAAAAGTGGTATTGGAGGACCACGGAAAAGACTGCAATGATTTTTTTGGTCAGTTTGGAAAAGGCAAATACTTAATCCTTGAAATGAAGAAGATGATGATTATTTGGTCCACCTCTAGCTTTGAGAACAGCTGAAAGTTTTCGAGAAACAGGTTCGTGACAGTTTCCAAAGGAATGTTATCCGTACGCCAATTTTTCAACTATGTTGGAACTGTTAATTTAGTCTCCACTCTCTTTTTTATAACCTCCCATAATAATTTAATCGAGACTGGCGATTTTAGTATCCACAGCAGATGACTGACAAATTTCAGATGCTGTACAAAGCACGTAAGAATCGTTTTAGCATGTGTGTGGGTACATTATAATTTTGGAATACGCCTGTATCGGTAAGCAATTTTTTATTTATATTAAGTTCAAAAACTGTTCAAATGTTTGTAATACTATTGTACCAAACTGCTATGGTCATCAGTCCCAATTCTTACAAACTACTTCAGCTAACTTAAACTAAGGACAACACATATCCGGATGACCGAGGGAGGACACGAATTTCGTTGGCGAGTAACCGCGCGCTCCGTAGCTAGGCGTCTTAGAACGCTTGGCCACACTACCGCAGTTATACTAAGTGCGCTGTCAGGTATTGTGGTGGCGCACACAGACACAGATAGTTCGCACAGTGCCGCAAGAGGCCACTTAGTATGAAAACGCGAGGAACGTGATTCGCTGTAGTTAAATAGTGGGCTCATACGGCCAGTGAGACAGTGTGTGCGTCGTATCACCAGTGTCTCTCTTTCCAGCAGTGTTAGATTCAGAACAAAGTGCTGCAATACTTGAATTGAGACCTCACCTTGAAACAGTGTTTCAATACTTGTTTACATTGCGATAGAAATGACAGAATCAATTCGATACCACCATATAAATGCTCAAATCACGACGGATGCTCCCCAATGCTCGAGTCTAGTATTCAGGCACGCGGTATCGTAATCTTCTTTTCATTTTATCGATATATACATCCTGTTGTTTGTATGACACAAAAATTGAATCAATGAATTCGTAGAGGAGAAAATTATTTACAACCTTGCTCTGCTACGATTTTTTCTTCCATATTCGTTTCGGAGATATCTGCAAAAATAACGGCGATTTACGTAAACGAGGCGTTCGGAAATCAGTCACCTGACATTCCACGCCCTAAACTCTCTCTGGCTTATGCAATCTTGCTTTCTGTATTTTACGATTTTCTTTTTGTAACTCAGGCCTAGACAATTAATAAGCAATGGCCCACTAAGAATTAACAGAAACACGTCTTTCTTAGTACGATAAATTGTAATCTAATGTCTACAGACGCGATACTAGCAGTTAACACCTGCCTTCAATTGTTCCAGTATTAGGGAACACTTTCGTAATTGTTTTCCATAGTGTAGTGGGCACCTAACCAGACTGAGATGCACATCGATAGTTGCAAACCTGCCACTACCGATTTCTTTTTCTGTCTGCGTGGTGGCTCAAACTTTCGATCATGGGGGCCTTTCCGCCCACTGTCACAAAGAAACTGAGTCAACGACTCCACAATCAACCTAGAACAAAAAACCAACCAACGTCCACAATGGGCCAGTCCAACTGAAGAACAAAAAAGCAAAATTCTTGAATATCCGTCTGCAGATCGCTTTTATTTTCTAAAACATGACCGGTGTCGGGACAGCTGCCCATCTTCAGATCAAATTTTGAAGTTACAGAGTAACCTGTCCTGTGATGAACGAATGTGAGTAACGACTGTGAACATTCTTTCATCACAGGACAGTAACTTCAAAATTTGATCTGAAGATGGGCAGCTGTCCCGACACCGGTCATGTTTTAGAAAATAAAAGCGATCTGGAGACGGATATTCAAGAATTTTATTCATATAATGATCGAAGAAACTCCTTGAAGACCAATAGGTCTTGCTTTGATAAAAAAAAAAGTAAAACGTGGGCAGCGCTTCAGGTTGAGATGCACATGGTCGGTAATTTAAAACTCGCCACTACTAATTTTTAATTTTCGCCTTGGCTCCTAAAAGGGTTTCGCGCACCCTTATAAATTAAATAGCTATGTTCTGTGATATTTAGAGTTGTGGGTATTTAAGAATGCTTCCTGCAAACTGTGCGTTTGTCCTATTTTGTGAAAATGTTGCGAAACACGTACCAACGATATAAACAATGGTCTTCTGAAGCGTATGCACATAAACTGGACAGACACTGGAATAATGAATATTCTGAACAACTCGCTGATGGCAGTAGTTTCATAATATAGAAATGAAGCCTTAGATGAAAATAGGGAAGTGTAAACATTGCAAAAAAATTACCTATTATTCAATGTTTATGGAATTTCTTGGAAGTCATTATTTTAGAATCAATGTCTCTACTAAAATGTTTGTCCTTTGATTGGTTACTATGGACACTTTTAATGTAGATACAATTACCTTTTCAGATATGACTTTGTTCAAGTCGCTTATTTCTGCGCTAAAATAATGAGCAAATATTCTATTTAAAACCGTGGCTATGTTTCCCTTTAAAGCTAAAATAACAAACGGAATAAGTCTGTTAATAATGATCTCCACGGAACTGTATTACTTAGTCTATATGCAAAGTTACTACTATCATAATTACGTCATTTGCAATAGTCGTTATAACAGTACCTCCCCACTTAATGTGCATGTAATAAAGAGGTCTCTGTTTGCAATTCATGTTCACAAATTAGAAGAAATGAACTTTTCACAGAAAGCGCTGTTCCCTTTGGACAACTCGAAATACTTCAGAACATAGTTGTATTGAATTAACAAGAGTGTGCGAAAACGTTGTAGGAAGCAATACTTAAAACAAGAAGCCAGTGGCGGGTTACGAACCACCGTCTAACGTGTTCGTACATCACAAACAAATGCGCCACCCATTACGCTACAGTGAATACCCGCAAGAACAATCCGTAATGTATCATTGATGCTTGCTGAAAACAATGAGAAATGCCAATTAATTAGAAATAAGAAGTCAAAAGCATGAATTAATCTTAAAATCGGGCGTTCATTTCAATAAAAGAAGACCATTGCTGACTCTTACTTACATTTATTATAATTCCTGAGTATAGGAGGCGTCAGTTCAGTATCACGGTATAGAGATAGAAGACGCACTTTTCTCTCCACGTCAGAGGAAAAAAGTGTGACCATCAAAACAAAAGGTGGGCGGAGGTATACTTTAAAGCGAGAACGGATACGCTGGAGACAAGCGTTGCCGATAATTTACGGGAAAATAACGTAATGCTACAAAGTGTTGAGATTTTATGATTGTAGCACTACTTCTTTCGAGGCTTTGCTCCGGCGTCCGTTAGCAGGAGATTAACGAATGCAGCGCTACCACGAATGTTAAGCTCCAGCCGTACTTTTTTATTTATTTTTTAACGAAACATAACTATCCATGAATGCGCTGAATTTTGCATTGGTTATTGCCGTGTTTATGTTGGCTGGCCACTATCTCTTCGCCAATGATGTTACACGTTCTTTCGCGTACGACGTCGTTTCCGAGGGTCCTGTCGCTAGTGAAACATTAAACAGAGAAGCCATTTTGCCTCAGTAACTGAGCAACTAATCTGTTTTGAAGTGTGAGAGATCACTCATTTCACCGGTCATTTGTGTTGACAGACGCAGAGCAAAACACATAATAGACTGCAAAGTAACGCCGCACGGAATGGTCGCGTCGTCTAAGTCGTAATGGTACGGAGTGGGGGACCGTTCACGTCGGAGGTTCAAGTCCTCCCACGATCATGGGTGTATATGCGTTGTTCTTCGTGTAAGTCACTTCAAGTACGCGTATTATGTAAGTCTAGGAACTGATGACCATAGAAGTTTGGTCGGATAGGTTTCATTTGATTTTGTTTGCAAGGTAGCGCCCGCGACTTTGTACGTCGGCTGTGCAATGAGTTTACGCCTCACTGCTTGCAATAAGCTGTACTATAATCAATGGTGATAATATAATGTATCCACCAGCCTGTAGTTCACTCTACATAACACATGATGTAGTGTGTTGCTATTCTAACTTGCATCCACAACTGTCGGAGTGGATAAATACATGTAATTACTGTTGTGGTTTGCCTCCAACGTTAAAGACTCTTTAAATTTATTGTTTAAATAATGTACATGAGTAGGATGTTGGGCTACTAAATCATTGTGTACACACAGGGTACTTCAGACGTCCATTAACATTTGAATATGCACCACGTCAAGGATGAATGATGTTGTTGTTCTTGTTGTTGTTGTGGTCTTCAGTCCGCAGACTGGTTTGATGCAGCTCTCCATGCTATCCAGTCCTGTGCAAGTCTCTTCATCTGAGAATACGTTCCGCAACCTACTGCGTACTGTATTCGTCCCTCGGTCTTTCTCTACGATTTGTACCCCACACACTTCCTTCTAATGCTAAGTTGACAATTCCTTGATGTCTCAGAAAGCGTCCTACCAATGATTCCCTTCTCTGAATTAAATTATGCCAGAAACTCCTTTTCTCCCCAATTCGGTTAAGCACCTCCTCATTAGGCACGTGATCTACCCATATAATCTTCATCATTCGTCTGTAGCACCACATTTCAAAAGTTTCTATCATCTTTTTGTCTGAACTCCTTATCGTCCACGTTTCACTCCCATACTATGCTATACTGCAGACAAATGCTTTCAGAAAGGACTTCCTAACATTTAAGTTAATATGGGATGTTAACAAGTTTCGCTTCTTTAGAAACGATTTTCTTCCAATAGCCATACTGCATTTTATATCTTTTTTACCTCGGCCGTCAGAAGTTATCTTGCTACTCAAATAACAAAACTCATCTACTACTTATATTGTCTCATTACCAAATCTAATGCCTTCAGTATAGCCTGATTTTCTAAATTGCATTCCATTACCTTCGTTCTACTCTTGTTAATGTTCATCTTATATCTTTCTTTCAAGACATTGTCCATTCGGTTCAATTGCTCTTCCAGATCCTTTGAAGTCTCTGATAAAATTACTATGTCGTCGACAAACTACAAAATTTTTCTTCTCCCTGAACTTTTATTCCCTCTCCAAATTTCTCCTCCCATTCCTTCACTGCTTGCTCTATGTACAGATTGAACAACATTGGGGAAAAGCTACGACCCTGTGTTACTCCCTTCCCAACCTCTGCGTCCATTTCTTGCCCTTCGACTCTAGTAACTGCTGTCTGTTTTTTGTATAGGTTGAATAGAACTCTTCTCCCTATATTTTACCCTGCTACCTTTAGAATTTGGAAGAGTATATTCCAGCCGACATTGTCAAACGCTTTCTCGAAATCTACAAATACCAAAAATGTAGGTCTGCCTTTCCTTTCCCTACCTTCTAAGATAAGGTTCCTACATTTCTCTTAAATCCAAAGTGATCTTCCCCGAGGTCTTATTCATCTTTTTTTCCATTCGAGACTAAAATTACAGGCAATTTTATTGAAAACGAGAATGCACAAACATACAAATAAATCACGGAAATTATGACATTAGTTGCTAGCTGGCACTGAATTAAATCAGTGGAGAAATTTAAAAATTTGTGGTGTCACGAATCTCCTGATAACTACACTTCTGAAACATGGAAAAATATCACCATGAATTCGTCAACCCATTAAATATTAATGAGTGAATCTTAATAAGATAAATACCAGCCATAGTATTCAATCAGCTTCTGCTGCTGTAGATATGATAATGGAAAAGCTACTGTGGTATTGGTAAATACAAAATGGTCTTCAGAGCATGCAGAAAGTTACTGTGAGATGGCCAATTCTGATCGAAGTAAGAATCATACTGTACCTCTAGAGAGCAATGGGAGTGGCAGAATAACTGGGCGGATATATGTATGTGACGGTTTAAAAATAGCTAAAGAGAACAGAAAGGAGTGTCGTTTTTGCTTCAGTAGATGTCCCATTAAATGTCTTTTGAAGCTAGCAATGTTATACAGATCACTGATATAGTGATGGAGATTGTTCTGAGCGTTGTTCCTAGTACCGATAAGGACTTCAAAAAATCGAACGAGTGATGGAAAGGAAAAGAGATTGTTCTGGTAAGAATGAGTGTTTCTGTTATGTGTTAAGGTCGAGGAAATATATGAGGGATAATGTACGTTGATTTGGGAGCGGAGAGAGTTACGAATTTCTGCGCATGTCAGCACGTAGTCAGGATACCTACGTATAACATGAGGAAATATGTTCAAAGAGACGGATCTTACAGATATGTGGTACCAAGGCGTTTATGGGTAGATTTCCCGAGAACGATATTGTACGATGACGTGCTGGGATCAAGATCTGGAATTATAAGTGTTTTTAAAAGTTTCATTTTAAGGTCGAGAGGAAAGAGTTTCTTGTATTTATGCGTGGCATGAAGAGATGCTTTCTCGCCTGTGTGCTGAGCCCAGTTTAGTTTCTCGACTGTTGTCGCTCCCAGATTTTCTGCTCAGGGTGACAAAAAAAAAAAAAAAAAAAAAAAAAAAAAAAGAGAAGATATTTGTACCATTTAATATTAATGACAGATTAGCCGTTACTCGTGACATATGACCGATTACCATATGTAAAGGATCATGGTGTGCATCCACACTGATAAACGTTAGCCGTCTTCGTCGTAAAAGGGCGAAAGTGCCAACATCACACACACAAACACACACACACACACACACACACACATACTTCCCATCAAAAATGTTCAAATGTATTTCTGAAGTTATGGAACCAAATTACTGTAGTCATTAGTCCCTTGACGTACAAACTACTTAATTTATATTAGAGATAACACACACACGCCCCAAGAAGGAATCGAACCTCCGATGGGGAAGAGACGCGCACTCGGTAGCAAGACACCTTAGAGCGCACGGTCACTCCCGCACCGCATCAACCCCCCCCCCCCCCCCCTACATCGCCACAACACTGCATGTAGATGGGACATAGTATTTCCGAGGTAGCGATGAAGTGCCCCTCGAATACCGCGAATCCGGTAAACATTAAATCTCCGACATCGCTGCGGCAGGAAATAGATACTTCAAGAACGTGACCAACTACGGAATAGAATAGTTCAACGCGGCAGTAGTGCTGCTCTTCCGAAAATTACTTTGGATTTCAGTACTGGGCCATCAACATGTGTCAACCGCTCAGATGTTGAAATATGACACTTCAAGGGGAGGGAGACAGAATAACATGAAATAATGAAAGTTATTTGTAATAGAGTGTGTCGAAACGTTCTGTAGAACAAAACCGGTCATTATACGCACGCAGTTCAAGCAAAATAAAGCTATATTTAAAAAAGAACTATATTATGAATACGTCAATCCAAACTGCAAACAGAAAATAGTTAAATGAAATTTTCAAAAGCAGAAAATGTTTCTAAATTTATGCGTAGTAGTACCCGAAATAAAATCACTCCTAAGGTATCAAATTTCCTACGTGATGTCGCCCCATTTAAAGTATTTAAGCTAAGTACCAGAACAAATACGTTTAAATTCTGAACAGAAAAATCAATGCATACATGCAAGCAGTGCAGCACAATTCTAAAGATGGTAATATATTAGCGATGGCGGAAGAAACTAACTGTTGGAGTCCAGATTGGGGATTTATTGAACATGGCAACGACAAAATCAAAAATACCGATAAAATTTAATAAATTGGAGATCACAGGGACACATGAAATATTTATGTTCCGTAAATGGAATCACTGATAGCACATAATCTCATTTCCAACAGAATGTCCAACAATTGTCTACCTTGCACGGCAAGTTGGAGGTCGGCCTGTAGGTTAAATAAAATGGATCATAAAAAAATTAAATATGAGAAGAAGACCAATAGGTTAGATAAATTACGTACGCGACTGGAAATAGTTTGAATGATTATTATTATTATTAAGCATCTAAATAAATATGGCAAATAATTTCATATTCCCCTACATATAAAATCCAACACATTCTGGACAAGATAGCAAACACTTCCCATCATGACAACGACCTAAGGGAGATGGAGCAGTGGCGTGTAATGGCTGCATGGTCTAAGGCCTCATGCTACTGACTTTGCGGCCTTCCCTCCGGAGGTTCGAGTCCTCTCTTAGGCATCAGTGTGTGTGTTGACCATAGTGTAAGTAGGTTTATGTGGTTTTCAAACCTAGGGACTGATGGCCATAGCAGTTTGGTAAGATAGGTTCACAAACATCCGAGCACTTCAACAAATATTTGAATCTTTTTAAAGAGGACAGTCTTTTTGTCAGCGCTTTAGACGCCACCACAGACCGATATTAACATTTGCCACAATTCTTAATATCTCTCTGCCTCCTTGTTCATTAAAACATCTTTGCACATTGGGTTATAAAATTAATTAAAATCCAAATCTCGTTTACAGTTCTTGGCTGCAGTTTTTCATATTACCATTTTATATCAACTTTATTCAATCATCATTTAAATTATTGATTATTCCCCGTAATATTATAATGTGTCATTCCTTCACTTAAATCCGCGTGGTTATTGGCTGTGGGGGTACCTGCAATCGCAAGGCTACTCCACTCCTTCGATCCCATTCTTCAACCGCCTTGTCCAGACGTAGGCTGTATCTGTGTAGGAACTTTTCTGCCTTCCGTTAGGGGGTAGAATCCCTCTGTTGTCTAAATCCCGGTCCGCTACTTAATGCTCTGCATCCATGTGGATTGTGGCCTGTCAGCCTTCCGTTTGCCCTATATCTTGTCCTATGATATGTGTTTTGTGAAATTATATATGTTTCCTCTTACCATAACTACTAGCATAGGTACTTTACGAAATTCTACTATTTTCAATAGATCACGCTTAGTTCGAGTTCTCCTTAGAACGTTTTCATTCATTGTCATGTCTGTCCATGGTATGCTTTGTAACAGCAGGAAATTATGTGACAATCATTTTGTGCTTCCTGGCAATTAAACTCAACAAATATTACTGTTGCTGACTATGCAACCATGCTAACTGACTATAGAATCACACTAAATAGAGCAGGCAACTGCAACGTCTCACCGTAATATTCAGACTATTGTAAATGCGCATATTTGTTGTCTATTAATGACGAACGTCATCTTGAGTACTGTGTTTCATGACTACCGCAAGGCGTTTGATTCAGTTCCCCAAAGACGTCTAAAGAACAAAGTAAGAGCATATAGTTCATCAGAAAAATAGTGTGATTGCATTGATGAGTTCCTAGATAACAGAATGCAGCATGTCATTCTCAATGGAGAGCAGTCTTCCGAAGTAAGAGTGTAGTCAGGTGTGCCACAGCGGAGTGTCGTGGGTCAGTTGCGGTTCACGATATATATAAATGACCTTGCGGATAACATCGGAAGTTCACTGAGACTTTTTATGAATGATGCTGTAGTATGTAGAGAGGTTGTAACGATGGAAAATCGTATTAAATGCAGGAGGATCTGCATCGAATTGACGCAAGGTGCAGGGAATGGCAATTGAATCGCTATGTAGACAAGTGTAATGTGTTGCGGATACATAGAAAGAAAGATTCTTTATCATTTAGCTACACTATAGCAGGTCAGCAAATGGAAGCAATTAATTCCATAAATTGGAGTAGGCATTAGGAGTGATTTAAATTGGAACGACTATATAAACTCAATCGTCGGTAAAGCAGATGCCAGACTTAGATTCACTGAAAGAATCCTAAGGAAATGCAGTCCGAAAACAAAGGAAGTAGGTTACAGTACACTTGTTCGCCCACAGCTTGAATACTGCTCACCGGTGTGGGATCCGTACCAGGTGGGATTGATAGAGGAAGTAGAAAAGATCCAACGGAGAGCAGCGCGCTTCGTTACAGGATCATTTGGTAATAGTGAAAGCGTGACGGAGATGATCGCTAAACTCCAGTGGAAGACTGCAGGAGAGACGCTCTGTCGCTAGGTACGGGCTTTTTTCGAACTTTCGAGATCATACCATTACCAAGAAGTCTAGCAGTATATTGCTCCCTTCTACGTTTATCACGCGAAGAGATCATGCAGATAAAATCAGAGCCCACACAAAGGCATACCGACAATCTTTCTTTCCGCGAACAATACGTGACTAGAATAGTGCGAGGGTGAAAGCTCGGGGTGAGAGTTTAAATGGGGAAAATTTAATTTTTAAAACTCACAACCACCAACTGCGAACCAAATTCCTAAACATGCAAAAACACTGGAACTGTGATTCCTACTGTTTGACTCGTTTTCTAGGGGATGATACCACACGTTCGCAGCTTTCCTTCCCTGCGTATGATTAACAAAAAAAAAAAAAAAAAAAAAAAAAAAAAAAAAAAAAAAAAAAAAAAAATTCATAATAAAGTAAGTTCATGTGAGAAAAGGGTGTACTAACAACTATTTTTGAAAACACGTGAAAGTTCACTTTATGTTGTTTACTACAACATATTAAAACCCTGTGGCTGATACGTCTGTATGTCGACACATTTATCAAATAAAGTTATAGCTCGTGAGCTCCAAGACAAAATGAATATTTTTCGCAAATTGTTTTCACACCATGTGCCTGTCTCAAACACCGTTTATGTTCATGCCTATGCGACGACACGTGTCACATTAACAAAACACAGTCACTTTAATTCAATGCGATGCACACCTTGTTCCACCGGCTAAATATTCACAACACACAGTAGCACTCGATTCAACTTGGTGCAGTCTACGACGAGCAACCACACCTGGCAATTGCCACACAAAAGTCTATAGTCTCTACCTGGAGATCCACATGCCGACCGTGCAGAGCGACGCCGCGCCCGGCCAGCCACACCACTCGCCCCCGACTCCTCACTCCCTACCTGGGCCGCGCAAGTGCCAAAAGCCCAACCGCCGGGTTTTTTCCCTACGTCATCAACTTCCCCATGTTCTAACCGACTTGCCAACGTACAGCGCTCAGCCAATACATTTCTAAAACTTTACTTAAAATCAAAATAATTACACTTTACATGAAACAAATGTCTTCTTATGTTTTTATGTAGGTATAAACATCCTTTGCACTATTTATTATAATCGTGCAATTTCTTATATCACAGATAAGTGATTTAACTGAATATTTCAAGATAAAATACACAAGATTAATTGAAAATCAAATGAGAAATAGTTAATATATTATTTTTATAAACAAAACATTGCCATGCTAGTTGTGTAACTGTCTTGTATTCATTGGTAATTTATTACTTTTCATTGTCAATTAAACATATTACGCCAGATGTGACTATATCAGCTAATGTATTGTTTATTTATCAACAGGCTATTTTGTAATGAGGGCCTTAAAGGTTCCTAACTGCATTCTATTACTTCAGATGCCAGTAGTATTAGAATATTTTATTTCGCGCTGTGCTCTGCACTCCGCCTGGCACTCGCCATTGTCCCTCTCTCTCCTCACCAGAAACGAGCCTGGAAAATCCTAAGCTGGAACAAGCCACCAACGTCGGCCTGCTCGCTGCCTCCCGTCAGCTACAAGCACACAGCAAATCTCAACGTGGAGAATTTCTACCCATGGCCTAACTATAAATGTTGTCACCCAAATGCGTACATACATTGCTACCATAATTATTAAGATTAAAATTGTGTAACATTTGGGGCATTGGCATGGTCAATGTTTGCAGTGAACTTCATACTGTTTAACTATGAATGCTATTAATTACCAATATTTCTAATGGGCGGTAATCTCACAATAGGAGGGAGAAGCGATAGTGGTTCTCAATGTACCCTCCGCCACACACCGTCGGGTGGCTTGCGGAGTATGGTTGAAGATGTTGATGGCAGCCCATTCTTCACGGAGTGCTCCACTGAGAAGAGGTACCGATGTAGGTCGGCGAGCCCTGACACGGTCACGTTCCAAAACATCCAAAAGTGTTATATACGATTCCAGTCAGGACTGTGCAGGCCAGTCCATTACAAGGATGTTATTGTTGTGCAACCACACCGCCAACGGGAGTGCATTGTGAACGAGTGTTCTTTCGCGTAGACAGATGCAATCGCTATCCACGACTTGTTCTTCAAAAGTGGAAAGCAACAACATGCCTAAAACATTACTGTAGGCCTGTGCTGTGATAGTGCCATACAAAACAATAAGGGGTGCAAGCCCCCTCCATGAAAAACACCACGCCTAACACCACCGCTTCCGAATTTTAATGTTGGCACTACACAAGCCGGCAGAATACGTTCACCGGACAATAGCCATACCCACACACTGCCACAGGATCGCGACATTGTATATCGTGATTTTTCACTGCACAAAACGTTTTTCTACTGTTCAATCGTCCGAATTAACACTTCTTACACGGAGCGAGGCGTTGTTGGCCATGGACCTGAATTATTTGTTTATTATAAGCAGTCGCTCGACCATTAATCCAATTTTTCTCACCTCTCGCCAGTTTCATAGCATATGGAGTAGTTACCTATGCAGTTTGGAATTACTGTGTGAAGGTCTGGATAGATGCCTGCGTGTTACAGTGCACGTCGTCTTTCTTCAAATGTCGGCGGTCTCTGTCAGTTAACACACGAGGTCGGCCTGTACGCTTTTGTGCTATAGGCCTACGTGTCCCTTCACGTCTCCGCTTCACTATCACATCGGAAACAGTGGACTACGGATGTTTGGGAGTGTGGAAATGACGTGTACATACGTCTGACAGGTCACACCCAATCATCAGACTACGTTCGAAATCCATGAGCTCCGTGGAGCGTCTCATTCTGCTCTCACACGATGTTAAATGACTACTGATGTTACTGATATGGATTACCTGGCCGTAGGTGGCAGCATAAGGAACCTAGTATGAGAAACGCATGTTTTTGGGGGTATCTTTCATTTGCGGTTTCTTTACACATTCTCTTTCAATAAACTAATTTCGTTTGAGTCCTTTTGTAGTGTCCAGTTAGTAAGTTAATATAAACGTGGATTTATAGGTTCACTTCGTTGTTTTCTCAGCAGTGGGTAGAATATCAAGCTAAGATGTCTAAGGGACTACAGTCCCTAGATGGTATGAAAAATTGAAACCTCACGGTTAACTCAATCAAGAGATATGATAATTTTTACAGTCGCGGACTCCTTCATCAGATTGTGAAGCGTACTTATTTTCGCCGGCCGCGGTGGCCGAGGGGACTGAGGTGCTTCAGTTACGGTCTGCACGGCCACTACTGTTGGGGGTTCGAATCCTCTCTCGGGCATGGATATTTGTGCCGTCCTAGTTCGTAAGTAGTTCATAAGTAGTTTGTAAGTTTAGGGACTGATGACCCTGTAGTTAAGTCCCATAAGCTTTACAAACATTTAAACATTTTTGGTACTTATTTTCCCTCTAGATTCTTCATCATTTAGCTACACTATAGCAGGTCAGCAAATGGAAGCAATTAATTCCATAAATTATACGATAACAGAAAATGATTTTTTAACAGACGCTTATCCTTCTATTTAGTACGAAACATCTGCGATGTCAGATATCTACAGTTCGGTTGGTTTTCTTAGATCGAAAAATTGTGCACCAACAAAACATTTTCGTTTTCTTATTTACGGAATTTTCATATTACTTTTCCGCGTCACATCCCGAAGCGCCGACTTGTTGAACGTGTTATGGACGTTTTCTCATATTTCTGTACCAATGCATTTCACTCTAACTTGCAATTTACCGTTGTTCTTCACAGCCAAATATAACGCTAGAAGATGTATTTGTATGCTTCTGCATTATGACTATTTCTTGCTTTCTACCATTTAATATCTTTGGTAGCATTTTCCGTGCCCTGACATGTTCGTAAAACTGCCGTGAAACCTGGAACTCGTCGGTAATTCTTGATGTGTGTCGAAAAAATAAGATGAAATCAGGCTTGATTCCATGTTGGAATTGGTGCTCCACGACTGTATTTGATTTGTGGAAATTCTTTCAGCAATCAGTCGTAAAAATATATATTTATTTATTCGCAAATCTACATTTCGACCACTATGTGGTCATTATCAATGCTTAAAAACAATTAAAATACTTAAAACATGGAGGTCGAGATGTTTTAAGTATTTTAATTGTTTTTAAGCATTGATAATGACCACATAGTGGTCGAAATCTAGATATGCGAATAAATAAATATAAATATATTTTTTACGACTGATTACTGAAATAATTTCCACATAAGATGAAATCATTATTTTATAATTCTAATTAACTACCTTTTTTACGGTCAAACATAACGAAACAAATTGTATCAAATGTTCAAATGTTTGTATAGCTTATGGGACTTAACTACGGGGTCATCAGTCCCTAAACTTACAAACTACTTATGAACTACTTACGAACTAGGACGGCACAAATATCCATGCCCGAGGGGGGATTCGAACCCCCGACCGTAGTGGCCGTGCTGACCGTGACTGGAGCGCCTCAGTCACCTCGGCCACCGCGGCCGGCAAACAAATTGTATATATCTGTCACTATATACCACCGAATTTGATTGATGTTTAATATACAAAGTGCATTTGATGAAAACGATTGCATGTTATTTTGATTGCTTAGAAACTCACATTCCTATTTATTGTGGAACAACTGGGAAGATCATGCCCAAACACATGAATTTTTCTCTCATCAAAACCTGTAGGATAATTCACGTCCGCTTATTATCATGAAATTAAGAAAAAAGGCAACAATTTTTGTACAATAATCCAAAAATACTTAATCTTCATTTACATGGAATAAAACATATTTATTTCTTCCACTGTAAACTTACGCCTCTTTCGTTATTTCCATTGACCTCTATACTACCTGGATGGTGAGCTACAGATTTCTGAGCGTGCCAGCCAAAGATGTACATATTCTGTTACTTGACTATTTACAACATGGCTGCTAGATGTATAATAATGGAAAGAAAATATGTTCCAATTCCGTACTCACAGGAGTGTGTTAGTTCACATATTGCCATAATAATCAAATACAGACGTAATCAAGCAATAATTATTACACACTTAGTAAGTGACAGAAAACCATTCGATTAATTACAACATGGCGGACAATTCATAACATATGAATGTGTAGGTACGCTGCAGTTCTATGCTCATACACCAGAGTTGTACATTCAGTTTATGTAGAGATCACTAGTTGTCGGTGAAACACTTTTTTTCTGATTTTTTTTAAAGAAGCTATCGATTTAAACGTTACATTTCTTCATCATGCGGTCCCTTCTCATCTCTATATATAAAAGGCAATGTCTCGAATGACTGATTAATTGACTCATGATCGCCCAGCCAAAAACTACTGAAGATAGAAACTTGAAATTTGTACAGGGTATTGATCTTACTCTGTAGGCGTCATTTAAGAAGCGATTTTTCGATATTCCGTCCGTAAGGGGGTGAAATAGGAGATGAAACATTTTTTTGAAAATACGTTGATATTCACGCAATTTTGATGCTAGAACTACAAAATTTCTGATTTTAATTCAGGGTTCAAATTTAAAAGGCACGTGTTTCGGATTTTTTTGAAATTCAGCTAGTAAGGGGGTAAAATAGGGATCGCAAAAAATTGATTATCAAAAATATGTTGTTAACTCAAATTGTAAGCTACATCTACGAAACTTCGGATATGGAATCTTGGTCGGCATTTAAAACACACTAGTTTCAGTATTGTCGGAAATTCAACAAGTAAGAGGGTAAAATAGGGAATGAAAAATTCTCTCTGAAAACACGTTGCTATTCAGATAATTTTGAAGCTGGAGCTGCAAAAATTGGTATTTGTATTGTACGTTAGAATGCAAGAAATACGTGTTTCGGTATTTTTGGAAATTCAACCATCATGGGGGTTAAATTGGAGAGGGGATGTTTTTCGAAAATCTTTTGCTATTAAGGCAATTTTGAAGCTACAGCCACATAAATTGGTACATGTTTTCTTGGTCAGAATTAAAAAGACACGTGTTTCGTTATTTTCGTTATTTTCAGGAAATGAAAGGGAATGAATCAGGGGATTAAACATTGTTTGAAAATACGTTGTACAAAGCCAATTTAGAACCCAGAATTACAAAAACTGATATTTGCATACTTTGTTGGAATTTAAAAGATACATGTTGGGGTATTTTTCGAAATTAAACTATTAAGGGGCGCCATAGGGTGTTACAAGTAGTAAAATCAAATGCTCAGACGTTTGTA
Source organism: Locusta migratoria (assembly GCA_026315105.1). Classification (NCBI taxonomy): domain Eukaryota; kingdom Metazoa; phylum Arthropoda; class Insecta; order Orthoptera; family Acrididae; genus Locusta; species Locusta migratoria. Next base: position 82,331,616 of record CM048751.1, on the reverse strand, counting down.
AACCTTAAGAGACTTAAGATTTAAGGCTTACAAACTAATTAAACTAACTTAAAGTAACTTAGACTAACTTATGCTAAGGAAAACACAAACACCCATGCCGGAGGGCGAATTGAACCCCCGACGGGGAATAGTAGCGCGCACCGCAACATGGCGCCTCTATACGCACGGCCATTCTGCCGCGGGTACAAGTAATATCACAACATTCATTATAATAGTACTTAAGCTATATCTATGAAAATTTATATTAAAAGGGAGAAACAACTGGTGCAGACCAACCAGCCAACACATGCGAAGCAGTGGGCGTTAAGCTAGTAATATAAAATCCCACCATGTGTAGTCATGTAAGTGTTCAAATGTTTGTAGAGCTTATGGGACTTAACTTCGGGGTAATCAGTCCTTAAACATACAAACTACTTATGAACTAGCTAATACTAAGGACAAATATCCAGACCCGAGAAGGGGATTCGAACCCCCGACCGTAGTGGCCATGCAGACCGTGACTGGCTCGCCATAGTCCTCTCGGCCACCGCGGCCGGCCATGTAACTGCCCAAGGTATCAGATATCACCTGATCAGGTATCACCTGATATCACCTATCAGGTATCACGTGAACACCTGATGCTTCTAACGAGAGTAAAACACAACAATTATAACACATTCGTTTTCTTCATGTTTGTGTCATTTACTGTCCCCTTACTGCGTCATGCTAAGTTTCCATTGAGCACTTCGCAAATGGCATGCTTTAGAAACTGATTCAGTTCTCGCGTACAATTCACAGCGCGTGTTAAAACGGAAACAAAACTCTCTACGTGCCAGGATAATATAGTGCTCTGGTTATCTTAGCTGCAGCTACAGTTCAATAATATGGTAATGACTAGCAAATGGAAAACGGCCCGCAGACGCACCGTGTGAATGTGGAGCAGTCGCAAGTTTGGCCACGGTCCGGTGGCTGACAATGCGATATTGCAATCTGGCCGGCGGCTGGGCTGCGATGTATTCCACCCCTTCCGCTGCGCACGTGCCCCTTTCGTCATTAGAAACTGTGAATCACCCCTCCAGCACACACAGTTTCCACCCCTCGCAAAACCGCACGCCGTCCGCGAGAGCAGTTTCCTGCAGTTGAAAGAAACAATTCATCCGCAGGGCGGCTGTCATTCGCCTAGGGGTGGCAACCACCACCCAGCACGCGGCCAGTGTTATTGTAAGGATAAACAGAGTCACCCCAAACTTAACGGAATAGCCGGTGAGGTCAGAATGATTCGACGATCTTAATACCCCACATGCTGAATTGCCAGTTTAGCATTTATTTTGAATTGTTCTCGATATCGAAGCGAGGTTTAAGGCAACTTTTATGCAGAGTGCTGTTTCATGTTCCTGTATGATTAACAGGCGAAACAATGTGTAAGCAAATCTGATTTTTAATCGAACGGTAAGCTCCATTTAGCATCTATGAATGTCCTGGAAAAAGACTGGTATCTACTACTTCTATAAATATACTCTGTAAGTCAACTCATGGTATGTGATGGAGGACACTTCATGTGTTATTACCACATCCTACTCCTATTCTAGTCGCATATGGTTCGCGGAAAAAACGATTGGTGGTAAGCCTCCATATATCTCACAAAACGGCCACAAAGACAAAATTGAAGACCTCGGGGAAAATAATGATAACCCTTATTTATAAGGCGCTGAAATATGACGAGTTGTGTGTTTAAAAATAGCTTATATTACATGTTTCAATTTTTATTTTAATATTTATATTTGCCATCTCTCTTCAGCTTCATGTACTACTTGAAGAAAATGAAACATTCTGTCAGATATGACTGTTTGCACCAATTAATTTAAAAATACAGCAACTGATAGTTATCATTATTCACCCCCGAGGTCTTCAATTTTGTCTTTTTGGGCGTTTAGAGAGATATATGTAGCAAGAAGCAATATATTAGTTGACTCTTCGAGAAACTTATGGTTGCTGAATTTTGACAGAAGCTCGTATCATGATAGAGAATGCCTGTTTTGCAGCGCCCGCCGCTGAAGTATTCTAATCATATATGTGATTCTTTTGCTCTTACTAAATGAGTCCATAATGAAGAGTACTGCTGTCCATTACACCTTCAATATGTCCTCTATCAACCGTACCAGGTACGTATCCTGAAAAGGTGAGGAATACTCAAACGCTGCCTGAGGAGGGGTTTTGTAACCTTCTTGGTTTTTTGTCAGAATACACTTCTTGAGATTCTTCCTATGAATTTCAGTCTGGCATCTGCCTTACCAGAGATTGATTTGATGTGGTCGATCCATTTAAAATTATTCCATATGTCTGCTCCCAGATATTTTATGCAAGTCGCTGCTTACAGCGTAGTTATATAATAAAGGATCTTTCTCTCTGTGCAAGTGCAGCACTTTACACTTATTTATGTTAAAACACAATTGCCATTCCCTGCATCATGAGTCGAAACGTAGAAGATCCTCCTGCGATTCGCTACCCATTTCCATTATTGCAATATATCGGTAAAGTCCAGCATCGTCAGCGAAAAGCCTTATTACTGCTGTGAACAGAAAAAAAAACATATAAACCTGAGAATGTTTATTCATGCATTAGTATTGTAGGTAATTACACGTTTGAGGACAGTGTAATTTACTTATAAAACACACTCTCTGGTTGTAGAGGTGGTAGATTCCGCTAGAGCATGCAGTAGATGCAAATTTCTCGAACGAAGAAATGCTTTTAAAGGTAACATGACATATCATGTCTCAGGATAAGAGACAAATCTTGCGTTTAACCGCAATGTGAAATCTAGTTAGATATTTGATATTAATTGGTATCAAATGTGTTTATTTCCGTGAACAGATGCAATATGTTTGTTTAATTACATGTTTCGATCACTTGGATCACCTTCAGATCTAAACAACAAAAGTAAAATAAAAATGTACAATTTGATAAATTCACTAAAGGTTAATTGAACAATAGTTAATTTATATATAAATGGAGAGATGTTTCTTTACCCTATAGTTGGGTCCACAACTCGTCTGGTCGAGTACTAATTGGTACTGAGTTTTACAATTTGATGTAGGCACTTATAATTTGGTTCGGGTGGTGGTGGGAGGGGGGGGGGGTGAATTGGAGGCAATGGCTTGAGCCCTAATAAACTTAGGTCTTATACTGGATAATTCAGTGTTATATAAATATTTTCCTAAAAGTAGGATTCTTGAATACATCCAGGCATAAAAATTATAAAGCTGTATGTGATATAAGTATAAAAACATGGTAAGATAATTAGAAATATGCATACGGTGTTTAAAACATTGAAGGTGTAAAAAAAAGATATATAAAATTACAAATGTCATGCTTTAAAATTTTTTAAATTTCTGGCCATACAAACGAAGAATTTTAAACGTCTGTTTGTTCAAATTGTCATCAAAATGATTAAACGTACTATATAAGATATTAAAAATTGCTTCTGTTGCTACTTGGTGGCGTTGTGTGGCGCGCAGTTTTCCTTGTACGTTCGGAAGCCAGTCTGCACGCCGACCTGCTGCTAGGGCGGTGTCCGGGCCGACGCGCTGCCGCCGCCAGCCACCGGAAAGTGAAGTGGGGCCGCCGCTCCAAGGCGCGCTGCGTCCAGGACGAAGGTTGCAAGTGGCTTTCAAAGTTTTTAAAGAATGCGCTGCTATTAAAATAATTCTGCTGATTGAGTATACTACCAGGTTCTTGAATCCGGTGTGTGAATATTTCTATTTCTTCCAGTCTCGTTAGGAGGCGTCCTTTTGGTTCCCTATGTACCACTTGTAAATGCTTATTAATTGTTCCAGCAGTGTGATTTTCTGTCACTAAATGCTCTCTAAATGCTGTTTTATTGTTATGAAGAGAGCAGTGCTCTTTATAACGTGTTTCGTATGTTCTGCCTGTCTGACCTATGTAGATTTTTGAACAGTCTCCACATTTAAGTTTATACACGCCTGCTAACGTGAATTTTGGGGCTTTTTTAGTCCACGCGGTATTTCATTCTAAATCGTTGGTCGTAAATAATAGTCGTACGTTGTTATTTAGAAATTGCTTTGTAGCTCATTGGCATATAAATGATTTTTTCTTCTTGGTCACTTGTCAGCTTACTGTCATTGTTTTATCGTTGTTGTTGTTTGTTAATTTTTTGCAGCAGCTTAGTAATTGTTGAAGCTGGGTAACCGTTGCTTACTGCAGCTTGCTTTATGGTGGCAATTTCTTCCTTCCTCTCATGTTCGCTTAATGGCAGTTTCAATACTCTGTTAGCCATTGAACGAAAATATTTCGGATGCCAAGATTTTGAATTGATGATGAGGTCTGCACAAGTAGCTTTCCTATATACACCAAAGCGATGTCTACCCGCTTCTCTTGCAACTGTAATGTCGACGTAATTGATGGATGCATTATTTTCATGCTCGACTCTGAACTTGATTTTTGGATGAACAGCACTCATTTTTTGCGCAATGTCATTAACATCATTTTGGTCTCCTTTAACTAATAAAATGGCATCATCTACATAATGGTAATAATAGAGAATTTTGTTGGCTATTGAAGGGTTATTTGTGAAAAATAGGTTCTCTAACTGATTGAGGAAGATCTCGGCCGTAATGCCTGCTAGGAGGTTTCTCATGGCAAGTCCTTCAGATTGGTGATATATCTTGTCGTTGAGTGTGAAATAGTTAGAGCGTTAGTTCTAAGAGTTTTATAAAACAACTATTTCTCCTGTAGCCATTTTTGGTGTCTTATAAAGAATGCGCGTGATTATATGACAATGAAGGGCAATCTTATAAGACACCAATAATGGCTACAGGAGAAATAGTTGACTTTATAGAATTCTCGGCCACTGCGGCAAACCGGTACCATTCGTTACTATTCCAATCCTGATGTCCCTCCGCCCAGATTTTGCGGGTTAATCGGCGTCATGGTATTAATGGGACATACATAATAGGCCTCCCTGCATACAATACACATTCGCGAAGGCGAATTAACTGTTTGTGTTGATATTACTCGTCCTGTTGCTGCCTGGAGAGCGCGTTGCAGCTGAATTGCATTCAGTCTCGACGGGCTTATGACAGGAGATAACGGCCATCTCTTGCAGATGTTATCCCTGGACGACCTTGACTGTTCATTCTATCAACAGTTTCTGTTGTCTGAAATCGCGGTCTTAGAAATTACACTTTGGGACACAATAATAGCTACAGTCACCTCCCTCTCTGTCTGTCTCTATTCCAACCTTCTTACGGCTCTCCATGCCTAGCTTGGCCGGCCGCGGTGTCCGAGGAGACTGAGGCGCTCCAGTCACGGTCTTCACGGTCAATACGGTCGGGGGCTCGAATCCCCCCCGTCCATAGTGTTAGCTAGTACATAAGTAGTTTGTAAGTTTAGGGACTGATGACCCCGTAGTTAAGTCCCATAAGCTATACAAACATTTGAACCCTTTTTTTGCCATAGCTTGGGGTAAGTCCCGTTTGAACAGTGGTATTCCTAATTTATCTGATCCTAAAGAAAGCACATTAAGATCACAGGATGCATTGGGACAATCAGGAAGGGTAGGCCCATCTACATATCTTTCCTTGCTACACTTGTGAACATACTAAACTAACTTTAATTTTGGATTACCGATTATTAGATTCCAAACAGTCTCTTTAAATTTAACAAGAAGAGCCATAGAATTTTGCTCAGTGTAGGAGAGACCCACTTTAATTAACTGAATTGACTTGCCAACAAATATAGGATCAATTTTACAGTAAAACAAGTTTAAAATTACAGAACTTTGATTAATAAACGAGGTATTAACAAACAAGGTATACCCATATTCTCAAATAATCATCCAAAATAAGATCTATAACTAACTATAATTGTATCATCAACAAAAGTACTAGCTTAGCATCTTCGTGAACGTAGATCAATGGAGTTAACGAAGGAGACGCAAGTTTGCAGTGGGATATATAAATATGTTTTATGCGATTAATTGCAGATTAAGAATTTTTTGATTAGTTGCACAAAAACCGTTGCTTTTTTGTTAATTTCATGATAATAGGCGAACGGGAATTATCCTATAGGCTTTGATGAGAGACAAATGCATGTGTTTGGGCATGATCTCCCCAGTTGTTTCACAATAAATAGGAATGCATATCTTGTGACTGTCTGAGCAATCACAATAACATGCAATCATTTTCATCAAATGCACTTCTTATTTTAAATATAAATCAAATTAGGTGGTATATAATGACAGATATCTACAATTAATTTGGTTTTCTTTGACTGTAAAAAAGGTAGTTAATTAGAAATATAAAATACTGATTTTTTACTATGGAAAGTTCATCTTACTTTTTCGCCACACATCATGAAGTGCCGATGAGTTCCAGGTTTTACGGCAGTTTCACGAACATTTCAGCGCACGGAAAATGCTACGAAAGCTATTAAATCGTAGAAAGCAAGAGATACTTAGTCATACTGCAGAAGCATACAAATACATCTTCTAGCGTTATATTTGGCTGTGAAGAACAACGGTAAAGTGCAAGTTAGAGCGAAATGCATTGGTACAGAAATATGGGAAAACTTCCATAACACTTTCAACAAGTCGGCGCTTCGGGATGTGACACGGAAAAGTGATATTTAAATTTCGGAAATAAGAAAACAATGTTGGTGCACAATTTTTCGACCTAAGAAAACCAATTAAACTGTAAATATCTGACATCGCAGATCATTGCAGGTGTTTCGTACTAAATAGAAGGAGATGCGTATGTAAAAAAACATTTTCTCTTGTTGTAGTTGCATAGAGGGAAAAGACAATCTGATGAGGGAGTCCGCGACTGTAAAAATTATCATATCTCTTGATGTTATTAACCGTGAGGTTTCAATTTTTCACACCATCTAGGTAATTTGCCCATTTAAAACTTACACAGTATAGTTACGTCAACACCACTTTAATTAACTAAATTAAAAGGGTTAAATTGGAGGAATACAAGAATAATCTTCACTGAGATAAGTTTTCATTGCTTAATAAAACAGACAGTTAAGTATCAACAACAGAGGGGTTTAGGTTGCTCAAGATATACCTAAAATTCAAACGATTATCCAAAACAAGAGCAATGCTTCTCAACTGTAATTTGGCATTTTAAAATTTACACTGTATAGTTCAGAGCAACCCCACTTTAAGTGAATTAACAAGGTTAAACAACTGGGCATAATTTTCTTGTTTGGAGAAATACAACAACAATTTGACATTAAAACCAAGTTTTAAGGCAACAAACTTGAAACTAGCTTAAGGAGGCTGAGGAAACCCAAAACGGGAAGAACTCAGGAAATATGACGCAAGGGACGGTATGTCCCTCACTCAATGAAAACTTAACTTGAAGGAGAAAGCAGTACCACGGCGGATACGTAGACATTGGGCTTCCCCGGAAACACCGCCCCCGCGTCCGGCTCTCCAGGGCTGAGTCGCTCCAAAACAAAACGAGGTGTCACCGTCAGTCGTTGCTGCGATCACCACTCCAGATTCCATTTCACTCGGGTAAACAACCTCTAAGGAACACTAAATCACACAAGCCAATAACTGCTTGTGCAACACACTAGGCCCCTTTCTTTAACGAGATATGACAATTACTGTCCACACTATGGGCTCTAGCGACACCATCCAAGTCGTCAGGGAGAAAAAAATCACCATCGAGCACACGGGCCGTTACTAACCGCCGCTGGCAGCCACACCCCCTTTCTCGCGGCCTCGCTCGATCGCCAGTCCTCTCACTTCCACTATCAACCGCCAGGGCGCATTATATCAGAGGCCAAGATAATCCACTCCAGGCAAGCGGAGATATCGAACCTCACGGTTCACCGTTGTTGTTGCATTGCAATACTTGCTCACTGCACAATCTAAACCCGATATCTTACCGTTATTACCACTATCTCAGTTGAAGTAATGTTGTTGTCTCCACACTGTAGAACACTCTGTGTCTCATCACACTGTCTACAAATTTATAAATTACATCTGATAATCTTCCCAAATTTATAATAATATTACTACATTCCTTGTCACTTACAGTAAATTCGTTGCAACTCTCTCGAAATGGCGAGAGCTTGAAACACGTCCACTAAATGTGTGGTCGTGTTTCATTTTGATTCATTCATTTACATAAAGTGTTTCTGCATCGTTAATGTTACCTATTTTTGTGTTAATTATTATATTATTTTTATTATTGATCAATGCCTCATGTTTATATATATTTTTCCACCCGTGTGATTGAACTTGTCTGTTCGTATGAATGCGGAAGATTGCTTTTACTATTGACTGCCGCGCAACAGTCGCCGCCTCGCGCTCTAGGCCACGTTATGCTGTAGTTAAGAATGCATGGCTTCGTTTGTTGTCTGCGCTGGCGTCTGCTGGCTGATTAGATTAGATTAGTTTGAGGAGATCCTGGTGGATGTGGAACATGTCGAGAAACAAAATTTACAAGTTCAATAATGGATATTATTAATAATATAAATACAGATTCATACATTTTTAAGTTTTTTATTTTATTTTATTTTATATTTTTTTAGCTGATAATATAATAATACTAATATAGTATGAGTACATGCATCATTTGGTACAATTTAGAAATTCACTAATGGAGTAGAAGGAGTTGGCCACTAGAAAGTCATTAAGGTTCCTTTTAAACTGATCTTTATTTGTAGCTAAATTTTTTATACTTGATAGTAAATTATTGAAAATGTGTGTTCCTGAGTAGTGGACCCCTTTTTGAACTAAAGTAAGTGCTTTTAAGTCCTTGTGTAGATCATTTTTATTCCTAGTATTGTATGTATGAACTGAGCTGTTTGTCTGGAAAAGGGATATGTTATTTATGACAACTTTCATTAAGGGATAAACATACTGAGAGGCAGTAGTTAATATACCCACTTCTTTGAAGAGACTTCTACAGGACGCCCGTGAATTTACTCCACAAATAATATGTATTACACGTTTTTGGACTCTGAAGACTTTTGACTGACTTGAAGAGTTACCCCAAAATATTATACCATATGACATTAGGGAATGAAAGTAAAAAAGTATGCAAGCTTTGTAATTTTAATTCATTCTGCCGTTGGCAATACTTTGATCTCTCAGCTGATCCCCTAATTATTTTGACAGGTGTACTTCATAATTTTGTATATACATGTGGCGTCTGTTCCAAAAGAACAGACGTCACTTCTGCTCCTGCAGTTGTTATTATTTAATATTCATAGAATATATGACATCAACTGCGATTGGGCAAAGCTGAAAATGTGTAGCCAGCCGGGATTCGAACCCGGGTCTCCTGCTTTCTATGCAGTTGCGCTGACCCCTACACCACTGGGGACACAGTGATCATCGCACCTACAAGGACTACCTAAGCACGCCTCCCGTCAGATACAAATTCCCAGCTTCGCCCTGCCCACAGTACTCAAACTCGTAGTTATGAAACTAATTCCCGTAATACTAAGGGCCACAAACTTGCCCACCCCTCCCCACTAACGAAAGGATCATTACCCGTCACCGGCATATTATATATATATGGCGTCTGTTCATAAAGAGCAGACGTCACTTTCACTGTTCTTTCGGAACAGACGCCACATGTATATATATAATATGCCGGTGACGGGCAATGATCCTATCGTTAGTGGGGAGGGGTGGGCAAAGTTTGAAGCCCTTACTCTTACGGGAATTAGTTCATAACTACGAGTTTGTGGGCAGGGCGAAGCTGGGAATTTGTATCTGATGGGAGGCGTGCTTAGGTAGTCCTTGCAGGTGCGGTAATCACTGTGTCCCCAGTGGTGTAGGGGTCAGCTCAACTGCATAGAAAACAGGAGACCCGGGTTCGAATCCCGGCTGGCTACACATTTTCAGCTTTGCCCAATCGCAGTTGATGTCATATATTCTATGAATATTCATAATTTCGTGTTGACTGGTTGCTACATGGAAGCAACAGTGCTCATATTGATTAAACCAGCCTCTCCTCGGGCACTATTCTCGGTTCCCACGCGGGACCCGTTCTGCCTCCCACGTCACTCAGAGATCGCACTAAATCGCATCCCCGCGTTTCCTCTGCTTCGCGGGTCCGTATAAATTCTATCCTCCCTCTCGGCTCTGCCCCTTTATTCATGAGTAAACTTGCCGATCATAAATTCCGGAGGGACGGTTAGTTGCTCTTGCGAGCCCGTGGGAGGTGTTTTATCGCCCGCCACGGCCCTGGGCTCAGCGGGTCCGGGCCACTGCTACTCCACCCCCGAGGGACTACCGCGCTCCGGAACACCTGTTGGTAATCGTGACGTAGCACCGGACACACTACCGTCGCCCACGCACCATGCTGCGACGACACTTACTTCCAGTGATGAATCTTTCGTGCAATTCAAGTGAGTTCGTGAGTACAGAATCAAGAACGGATAAATTATTCAGTGTACACATACTGGACGTGACGTCAGAAACATATTCGACAGTTTCATCTATACTCCTCTCTGAAAACCAACTCACGTTGTAAGGCGAGGGGTACTTGGTGTATCAACTTAACGGCGTCGTTAGGTAACACACCAACGAAAGTCCGAACTTTCGCCGGATGCGTGAAGAGGAAGCCTGGTCTTCATAAGGCGACAAGCGCTCAGCGGCAAAGTGCCGTTTAAAGTCACCCGAATCTGCAGCCGTATGACGGCCTGCGGCCAGCATTACTTTAGACGATTAATGTTTTCAATTTCTTATTTCAAAATTTTGTTGATTATTGTGTGCTAGAAATTTTAAGAACTGAGTTTAACTGTGATTTAGGATTAATTATTTTTATAAGCCATGAACTTATCTTATGAACTGCATTATTTGATACTGTGTCAGTATTACAAAGAACAGCCTTCATTACCAAGCTGGTATCAACCGCAAACAAAAGTATTTTACAATTACCTGATATACTCGAAGGCGTATAATATATATAAATAAGAAACAGGAGCGGTCCAACAACAGAGCCCAAGGTACCCCACATTTAACTGTGCCACATTGTGATTACACGTCATAGCCATTTTCAACACTTTGGAGAATTACTTTCTGCTCTCTGTTATTAAATTAAGACGCGAACCAGTTGTAAGCTACTGCTCTTATTCCATAATGTTCTAACTTCTTCAATATTACTTTGTGGCCAACACAATCAAACGCATTTGTTAATTCAAAGAAGACACCTAATGTTCGCAGGCTTTTATTTAATCCATCATGTGGCTCACAGGTCTATAATATAACATTTTAAGTTGTTAAACTATTTCTGAAACCAAAATGTACATTTGACAACAAATTATGTGAACTGAAATAATAAATTAACGTTGAATATACAGACTTTTCAATAACGTAAGAAAACACCGAGTCATAGAAACAGGAAAATAGTTGTCTAGATTATCCCTTTCTTCTTTTTTATAAAGCGGTTTCACGATTCAGTACTTAAACCTGTCAGGAAACTGTCCATTCTGAAAGGAGAAAATACAAATTTGGCTAAGTACTGCGCTGACATATGGATAACAGTACTTCAGAATTCTGCAAGATACTCCATCATACCCGCAAGAGTCCTTAGTCTTCAGTGATTTAATTATGACTCAATCTCCCCACTGAAATCATCATGAAGGGCTATACCAATTAACAGCCTCGGAAAGCTACTTTCTAACAATGTTATATGATTACCTGTATACATAATGGTTCTGTTTAGTTTACCTGTTACGCTCAGAGAGTTGTTATTAAATATTGTACATATATCCGACTAATCCGTAGCAGAAACATTTCTACCACTCACTGCCTGTATATTCTAAAACTGGTGCTGCTTACTAGACACTTCCTTCACGATTAACCAGATGGTTTTAATTTTATCCAGGGAGCTTGATATTGTATTTGCATACCCCATCCTTTTCCCCTCCTTAATGCCATTTTCGAGAACCCTACAATACTATTTGTAATCAGCTACTGCAGCTCGAATCTGACTGCTTATACCATATTGATACGATTCCCGATTTGTTTTACACGATAGTCTTATCCCCCTTGTCAGCCCCCAGGCTTCCTGTTACAAGAAAAACACAGTTTTGAGCGTTCTAGGGGAAAGAAACTTTCTAACAGCGTGAGAAATGTGTAGAGTAACGCATTATGTTTATCATATCTATTATCAGCAGTAAAAAGATCTCAGGTGAACAGGATTAGCTTTTCTAAATAGTTTAAATACCTTTAACATTTGTTTGAGCAAAAAGACGTGTTAGAGTTAAAATTTGTGCATCATGTTCCGAAAGGCCATTTACTATTCTGCTAATAGAGTCCTCATGTGATAATGAAGAATGAACAAAAATACTGTCAGTGGCAGTCTCGTTGGAGAGAATAATGTTGGCATCTTATGAAAGGAATTACGGAGACCTAACGGCAAAATATTTCTTGGGTTATCATTTACACAATTAATGTTGATATCACCACATACAACAAACTTTTTGTGGATTTAGAACCCTCTCTAGCTTTGGAAGAAACATTTTACAATCTGAATCAGGGAACGTATAAATAACAATTAATAGTTTATTTGCATTAATAATTCCTGAACAACATTCATATATCTTTTCTGTGGTGTTTTTAAACATCGATAGATAGAAATCGAATATCGTGTTAACATACATGGCCACTCCACCTCACTGAAACACGTGCACTGAATGTGTGGTCGTCTTCCATTTTGATTTATTCATTAACCTAAAGGGTTTCTGCACCATTAATGTTATCTATCTGTGTGTTAATTAATTCATTCTTTTTATTAATGATACATTCCCCATGTTTATATATATTTGCCCCATATTTATGTATGTTTCCACCTGTGTGTTCATGTGAATGTGGATGTTTGCTTTTAATATTGACTGACTGCCGTGCAATGGCTTACAGTTGCCCCCTCCCGCTCTAGATCTCGTTTTGCTGTAGTTAAGAACGCATGGCTTCGTTTGTCGTCAGCGCTGGCTGGCCAGAGACGAGCTTACTTGGCGAGGTGGCGAGGTGGCCGCGTTGTTATTGTGGTACGAACCTAATCTTGGACGCAAGAGGTGACAGAAGACCTCTCTTGGAGCGGATATAGAGGGAATTGTCTTCTCCAGATAGCAAGGGTTGGTAAACACTAGTCTCTGAACGCACTCTGCGTCGTTATTAGCGCGGTCTACATCCGGTGTATGGCAGCGGGAATTTTTTCCGTGGCTTTAGAGTTTCACTCTTCATTCTGGTTCCGACGACTGTGGAAGTAAATACTTCATCGAATCATACTAAGGGGAAGGCATACTGTTAGTACTTTACTTTCTTTGTGACCAGGCAGTATTGGTTTTTCAGTGATAGTTCTCTTGAGTAATTCTTTCGCTATACAAGGCGAAGTGTTTCTTAATTTACAGAACTCGAGTAAATTCAGCGTAAATTTATTATTTGTATTTTCATTCCAGTGATGATTGTGTGTCTGGTTTTTCTCAAGTTAGAATACACGTGTGTAGCCTTCAGCCTTTGTGTAACTTTAGAGTGTGTTTGAATTTCCTTATTGTTTTTAGCTAACGTTTTCGGGTCATTTCTGTATCCGCGAGTATGCTAAATATTTCTCGGATTTTCTGATTTGATTCCACCTTTCCTGTGTTGTATGACCCATAGCATCACGTGCTTTTGTAAGGGTCATTACTATGGCATTCAGCTATGCTTTTGTTGATACTAGCTTTCTTCTATATGAATTCTTTTGTGTGCTTTACTCGCTTATTCTAAATTAATTTAATTTTGTAAATGATATGAAATTCAGCGTGGTCGCATACCACATGGTACTTAAGAATAGTGAGCCACTGCATCCCCGAACATGAGTACGTTTAGTGCTCAGTGTTTTTAAAATTAGTGATCAAGACACCTGCCATCTCTTCAATATGCCGCTGGCGGCTCGTTTCACCACTGCTTTCAAGTAATCCTTGAGAGTAATGTACTGACACACATTATGCATGTGTCTGTGAATGAATGAATGTGTTTCCAGCTTCCCATTGTGTGTTTACAAATTTCCTCCCACATTGCCTCCATATTCATAAAGGGCAGAAACAATTTTATTATGGGCAGTAATTTGGTCTCCCCACATTTATTTGCTTGTTTATTTCACTGAATAGATTATGATTTTAAAGTATCAAACCTCTGCCTTATGATTTTATGCTCCCCATTCCATGTTTAATTATCTATTCATTTATTTTTTAACGTTGATTTTGTGTTTGTTTTAACGTTGGATGCTCCCTTGAGGAGTGAGCAGTTAGATAAATTTCTGTTGCACATGTACTGTGGCCACTAATAAAGTAATTTAGAGCAGCAGTGAGCGTTTTAACTTACATTTGCAGATCTCAACGGCCCGAGATTTGCTTATTTTAATAAAGGCTACTTTCAACACTGCTAGGAACTCATAGAGAAGAAGCCAGCTAACCTGTCTCCTGGCAAAGGAAGTCTCAGTATACCATATCATTTTAAAAATGCTGTGAAATACCAATAATTCTAGAGTCAACATCCATAAGCATGTATTTAACTTTACGTCTGATGCCGTGTATATGTTGATGAAATATAGTATTTCCCTTTCTCCTGATATTTTAAATCTTTGTCCAATGTTGTTCCTTTGTTAGAGTGACTTCCTTTAAGCAAAAATACTTATCAGTTGTCTTCATTCTAAAAAAAAAAAAAAAAAAAAAAAAAAAAAAATTGCAGCCCTAACACCAATACTGATGGTAAGAGTCAGCGCCCTGCCAGATGCCTGGCGTTAGACAGGAACCGGACGCTGAAGATCCTGCTATCGACTACGGTGCTGTGGTTAGGTCGTGCAACCCTCCGTGATACCGTGATGTAAGACGCCGCGTTGTCGGAGGATGACCATATTCTCCCCCAGTGTGCAGCAAGAGATAGCAGCATCTGCCGTCTCATCTAGAGACCAATACATGATTGGTGGTTCCTCTGACCAGTAAAGCATTGGTCATGACGTGTTATTCATTGTTTTGCCCGGGATAACAGCTGGAAGGTGAACATCGTATCCTGCTGTTTCGCACCTTGGTCCATTAATTATCAGACCTTTGCCTTGAAGTTTCGTAATTATGGCTGGTTTGCCTTTTACGTAGAAAGTTATGATTACTGTTTACGGAGTAAATATTTCGGCTGAGGAGCAAAAGCATTTTTATGACACTCTACCAAGTCCATTTTTCTTAAAGTAACTGCATTTCACACGACTGGTTAAGCGTTTGTACCATATCTTTTGGACATATGAAAACTTTTCTTCTAGTGTAGTTTTCCAAATACGCTATAAACATGAGTACATGAGCATATCTCTGTGCAGAAAGTAGTAACACTTCATGTGTTTATATTTATACCCATTTATAATCATTAAACGTACAGACAATCAATTGTAAATTGTGACTCATTAGAAGGATATCTCTTTGCTTCGCAAATAAGTCTGTCGTGCATGGAGATGATTTACCATCACATCTCCGATGCAATAGTATAACAGTACTATGGTCAAAATATTTTTCTTGTTAGAAAGAAGGATTTCCAAAATAAAAGGAATTTACTTACAGGCAACCTCATAAGTGTGTAAATTAGTAAACAATTTGCAATGTGTTATGTTTGGAGTGTCTAACATATGGATGTGATACCTGGACTCAGAAATGTAGAGAAACAGAGACTGGAGGCAATGAAAATGTGGATTTGCAGAAAAATGACGAAAACAAGCTGGATGGATAGTAAAGGTAATTAACATAAGTGAACGAGATCAGAACACTGCTTAAGTATGTAGATTAGATGAAGAAAAGCAAAAATGGTAGAAGATACAATGAGACATAACCTGTTGTTCAATAAAATATTTGAAGGAAAAGTTTCATTGAAAAAAAACAAGAGACAATCCAAGATCAACTTTTTAACATCAAAGAAGAAATGGGCCTAACATCATTTCAAACATTACAGATAACGAAGAACGTAAAAACAGTTTAAATTCTTACTTTATAAATAACAACCAAAAATGTCAGGTTTATAATCAGGTAGTTTCAATTGGGGCTGCTATCAGCAGTCGCCATGCAGGAAGGAGTGAAGAGAGAGAGGGAAAAAGTTAGTGTAATAATACACAATTCAAGAGTTAACGGAAGACTAGTTGGCGTGCTATGTCATGAAAGAAAGAGGAAAAAGATAAATAACAGAGAGAAGAACATTTGTTATATTATTCGACTGAGTGAATCTTTCGTGAGTTTTAGGAAAACTTTTAAGATAACACAGAATGAAGTGCTTCAACGTTTTCTTAGACGTACAGGTACCCTGAATTCCGCAAAGAGAGCAGGATAGCTGTTTCCAGAGGCGCACAGCAGTGACAACACGAAAGAAAAATTCTGAGCGAGGTACTAGTTTGATTGCGCACTGAGTAGTGATGAAGAAGGCACAGTGAGTGGTAGTTCCCTTGTTTGTCCGCCGTATCCACCATAACTGGGCGTAAGGAAGCACTAATATGGTCATATCGACGAATTTTGCAATTAAAGAGTACAAATGCTCTTATTATTAACGCTAACCTTCTTGTGTTTTCCCGACTTGTATCAACCTGAATCAAATTGCATAAAATGTGGAAAGATGTTAGTAAACATTTTGAGGGCATAGGAGCAAGCAAAAGATTTACTGCACACGGGGACGGTATTATTTGCCCAGTTTAAATGTTCATCGATAATTACACCCAGTTGCTTAGTTGTAAAAAATTGTCTGAATAACTGGAGAGAACATATAGATAATATTGAGGGGAAGGCTAACCAAAGATTACATTTCATTGGCAGAACGCTTCGAAGATGCATCAGCTCCACTAAAGACACTGCCTACATCACACTTGTGCGTCCTCTCCTGGAGTACTGTTGCCCATTGTGGGACCCTCACCATGTGGGACTGACAGAAGATATTGAGAAGTTTCAGAGAAGGGTAGCTCGTTTTCTTTTATCACGTTACCGAGGGGAAAGCGTCACGCAAATGTGATTGGGGTGGAAATCATTAAAAGAAAGACGTTATTCATTGCAGCGTGATCTGTTTGCGAAGTTTCAATCACCGACTTTTACTTCTGAGTGTGAAAATATTTTTCTAGCACCCACCTACTTAGGCAGACATGACCATCCTAATAAAATAAGAGAAATCAGATCAAAAGCAAAAGGTGTTCCTTCTCCCCGCGCGCTATTAGAGAATGGAACGGTAGAGCAAAATTATGAAAGTGGTTAATGAACCCTCTGCCAGGCACTTAAATGTGATTTGCAGCGTATCTATGTAGATGTAAATACATCACCCAAGAAATTAACACTTCAATGTTGTAATTCATGAAACTCAAACGACGACAGCTAAAAAAATTGAAAAATTTCGATAAACGTATTTCCTTAAATGACTTACAATCTAAAGCTTCAGTCAAAATATCTTAAAAGTGTAGGCCTTACAATGATCTTTCGGCTGCTTTTTTGACAAGTTTAGATGCAATAGATGTTGTTTGGAGATACGTCGAAAAAACCGTTAAAATCTATTAAGAACGGATTTTTCTATAATGAAGATTGTAGTTCTTGAACTTGCTATGTGCTTATAGCCAGCGGTAAAATAGAAAAGTATTATTAAAATTATAAATACTAAAATTATAAATACTATTACTTTTCGAGATTTATCTAAGTTTTGGAAAAAAAGTCGCTCTTGAGAAATGGTTATATCTTCGCAGTGGATAGCCTTACAGTAATGGATTTTTGTTAATCGTTTTTGAAAGAGATCTGATACAATGGTATTATATTTGTAATAATGAACAAATAATTTCCAAAACTTGCAATTTTGTTGGTCATGTTCGGTAACTAGCATCGAGTTCCGTAAAGAAGGAACTGTGCTCAAAATGAATTTCCCAGACGCTCACGGATTTATTTTGAAGGTTACAACTTTTTGCAGCAGTTGCTCCCTAATGCTTCCACTGTGATTGATGAAAGGCGCTGGATACAAAAGTTGAGGTTAGTGTTGTCCCTGCTGCTCACAAAAGCGTATCGCGTTTCGGTCTGAATCTCTCCCTGGCGATAATACGGGAGTTCGGCTGCCCAGTTTATTGTGGGTACATGGCGGGCATTTCGCTGTTACGACGCAATATCCTGGGGCAATGTGTGTGCGGCCGGCCGGTGTGTGTGTGTGTGTCTCATGCAGGGAGCTCCGCAGATAAACGCCCAGGGCACACAATGCACTACCGTCTCCAATCCAGGGCCTCACTAGGAGTAATCAAAGAGCGCTGCCGTATGGAATGAAGCAAATTGCTTTCCTTGTCACTAAGGAGCACTATACAAAATATTATTTGTGTCTTGTGAGAGATACGTGCGCTCCCATTTATTCTTTCTTTTTGAAAGTAAATGTACCGCTGGAAATATGACATCGCAGATACGTTTAAGATGTTGGTAATTATAGATCATGTTTTAAATGTTACACTTGCAGGAGGATCTGTATCGAATTGACGCATGGCGCAAGGAATGGCAATTGAATCCCAATGTAGACAAGTGTAATGTGCTACGAATACATAGGAAAAAAGATTCTGTATCATTTAGCTACACTATTGCGGGTCAGTAACTGGAAGAAGTTAATTCCATAAATTATCTGTGAGTAGGCATTAGGAGTGATTTAAAAGGGAACGATCAGATAATATCAATCGTCGGTAAAGCAGATGCCAGACTTAGATTCATTGGAAGAATCCTAAGGAAATGCAATCCGAAAACAAAGGAAGTAGGTTACAGTACACTTGTTCGCTCACCGGTGTGGGATTCGTTCCAGGTGGGGTTGATAGAGGAAGTAGAAAAGATCCGACGGAGAGCAGCGCGCTTCGTTACAGGATCATTTAGTAATCGTGAAAGCGTTACAGAGATGATCGATAAACTCCAGTGGAAGACACTGCAGCAGAGACGCTCTGTCGCTCGGTACGGGCTTTTGTCGATGTTTCGAGAACATACCTTTACCGAGGAGTGTAGCAGTATATTGCTACCTCCTACGTATATCTTGCGTAGAGATCATGAAGATAAAATTAGAGCGATTAGAGCCCACACAGAGGCACACCGACAATCTTTCTTTCCGCCAATAATACGATATTGGTACTCAAGGTACCCTCAGCCAAATACCTATCGGGTGGCTTGTGGAGTATGAGCGTTCATGTAGATATAGATGCAATTCGTTTTGTTATCTGTTTGTGGAGGAGCCGTTACATCAAAAGAAACTACTACATCAGAAACTGGCTCACGAAGCAAATGCATATTGCAGGAAAGGAAAATGTTAAGAACAAACAAGTAGTCGTTTCATGCGAAGTTATACTGCCTTCGCTTCGTAATAAATAAATAAACATTGTAATTTTCAATCAATTGTCAGCTATTATTTACGTCCAAGAACATAGGAAAATATATCTTTTTCTTCCTGAAGATTGTCACTTATATTTAATCAAATTCTAAATCTAAATGGCGTAATCTGCAAGTCACATCGGAATGTTCATAGAACCAGCTTCACACCATTTATTCTTGAATATCGCGAAGAAAGATCAACTAATCACCATTATAGCTTTGAAATGAAATTTTTGTAAAAATATGGGAAGTAACGTCTTTGGTTATTAGTCCCTAGGCTTACAAACTTCTTAAACTAAGTTGAAGTAACCTAAGGACGACAGACACATTCATGTCCGAGGGAGGTCTCGAAACTCCGACGCCAAGCAACCGCGAGCTCCGCAGCTAGGCGCTTTAGAACGTTCGGCCACTCGACCGTGGCTAAAGCTCTCAACTTTCGTACTTTATTGTGTCGATCATTTCGTGGTATGTACGTCGGTTTCGTTCATAGGAGAGAGTCGGCAACAATAAACGCTGCTATAATTATTCCCACTCTTGTATCATTTCCGTAACATCCTTACCATGTGCAAATTTAGGGTTTACAGGAATGTAACGCACCATATGCGTCGTTTATTCTTGTCATAGGAGGTTCGTATGCCAGGGCAATTGTAACCTAACTGTAAGGAATATGGACACCAAATTTGGTTGACGTTGGACCTGCGTTTACAAGGAAACATCATCAACTCTATCTCGTATATTCTTGAGAAAAAATACATGGTCTAGATATCAACCTCAGAGATCGATATCACGTGAAAATTTGGGCCATTATTCAGATACTACGCACTTACGGCTTCCTCGACGTACAGCTTTAAAATGTTCGCGCGCTTGGGTTTTTTCCTCACTCGTCCCGCTTCACTGCGGCCCCTTACTGCCCGAACGTCTAGTACTGTGAGCAGAGTCCAGTAAGAGGAATGTGTTCGCGATGTAAATTAACAGGTTGTCGTGCGACATCTCAAGGAGCGGTATGGAATGATGACTAATCTGCAACGATGAAATGTCAAAGAATAAGAGCTCGTCAAAGACGTCACCGGTAGGCATAATCATTTGCAGTTATTATACGTACTATACACGGTGAAAGAATATAAATGGCGCTCTAGTTATGCTTTTCCTTGTATCTTTGCGTTGCTGATGATGCTGTAGTGTATGGGAGAGTGTCGTGTGTAACTGACTGTAATAGCATACAGGATGACTTAGACAAAATTTCTAGTTGGTGCGAAGAATGGCAGCTAGCTCTCAATGTAGGAAAATGTAAGGTGATGCGCATGAGTAGAAAAAACAATGCTATAATATTCGAATACAGCATTAGTAGTGAGCTTCTTCATGCTGTCGCGTCGTTCAAATATCTAGGAGTAACATTGCAGAGCGATATGAAATGGAACGAACATGTAAGGACAGTTTTGAGTAAGGCGGACAGCCGACTTCGGTTTATTGGGAGAATTTTGGGAAGATGTACTTCACCTGTAAAGGAGACCACGTATAAAACGCTTGTACGACCACGTCTTGACTATTACTCAAGTGTTTGGGACCCGCAGCAGATCAGTTTAAAGGAAGACATAGAGGCAGTTCAGAGGCGAGCAGCTAGATTTGTTACCGGTAGGTTCGACCAATGTGCGAATGTCACGGAAATGCTCCGGAAACTCAGTTGGGGATCACTGGAAGAAAGACGACGTTCTTTTCGTGAATTTCTGTTAAGTAAATTTAGAGGGCCGAAATTTGAAGCTGAGTGTAGTACGATCTTGCTGCCGCCTACTTACATTTCGCGTAAAGATCACAACGACAAGACAAGAGAAATTAGGGCTCGTACGGAGGCATATAGGCATTCTTTTTTTCCTCGTTCTATTTGGGAGTGGAATAGGAAAGGAAATTCCTAGTAGTGGTACAGTGTACCCTCCGCCACACACCTTACGGTGAATTGCGGATTATGTATGTAGATGTAGATGTAGACAATTGCACTGATTAAGACGTGCTGGATATAGAAGAAAATAGCAGGTTGACGTTCGGTGCAGATTTAAAAGAGGATGATGTCGACGATAACGACGCTTCTATTTCACCACCGTCAGATTCGTTGAGCACTTTAATTGCTTCAATGGAGCTTGGGCGTGGAACGGAGGTCGTCAGTGATGGTGAAAGCTGTTTTGATGATTTTAAATCGTCGCATACCACTTTGCCCGTCTCCGTAACAGAAGAATACATGCAACGAGCCGTTTTAGTTTTATGCAGTGCGTCACAACTGCGGTAGAAACGAATGAGAGGGTTTTTCAACAAGCAGTGTAACGCAATTTAATTTTCAATACCTTTTATGCACATCATTTTGTTATATGTAAAGCTGACACTACTGAAGTGGAGTAAACATGATATTGTTACAGTATATATGTTTCATTTCGTAATATTATTTCCTCATCCACTTCACTAGCTCTTCAAATTTCACATTTCGAGGGACTCGCTGTTGTCCCTTCATTGCACACCACTTTGCGTTCGGGCATTAAGCGGCCGCAGTGAATCGGCCCGAGTGAGGACCAACCTTAGAGCGCGAATGTTTAAAAGCTGTACTTTGAGGAGGCCGTAACAGCGTAGTATCTGAATAATGCCCCAAATTTTCACGTAATATCGATTTCTGTGGTTGATATCTAGCTCATGTATTTTTTCATCAAGAAAATATGAGGTCGAGTTGATGATGTTCCCTTGTTAGAAGGATATGTGCAACATTTTAGCGAGATGCAACATTTCATTGTTTATGACGTCATATCTCCTTAACTATGTGTTGTACAGAGATATAAAAGGTAAAGCAGTCAACAATCCGAAGATTGGTTTGCCCACCACAGTGCTTTACTAGGCATGGTCCTGTTTTGAGGTGGTATGCCATTGCCTTCCTCCTAAAGGTAAAGCAGTCAACAATCCGAAGATTGGTTTGAACACAACAGTGCTTTATTAGGCATGGTCCTGTTTGGAGGTGGTATGCCGTTGCCTTCCTCCGACCTTCGAACTGATTTACCCAGCCAATTATAGGGGGTCCTATAATTGGGTTCCGAACCACGGTGCTACTCGGTATTTCTCACATGAGCAGTACTGACAGAGGTGAAAAAAGTGGAAAGTGACAGATAAAAATCCAAGGATTTGGTGGGGATCGAACCCGCGACCCTTGGATTGGTAGGCTGGCACTGTACCACTGTGCAACCGAGGCGCACATAGAGGTATAATGATGTCTATATCCTTCGCAAAAGTGCAAACTATGCGTTTTCAAATCTTCATCGCGACCGGGTGAACGATACTGCATTGTATAAAAGGCGAACAAACAAACTTTCATTTTTATACATTAGATGAATATTTAAGTATAGGCACACACACACGCACACACACACACACACACACAGGTAAGACCAGGTGGTATCATATTCTTTCTTGTAGAACGAATGAGAATTGCAAACCAATCTCTATGTTTCTATAGCTTGTCCATACTAGAGGCCTAAGATAAAATATCCACTGGAAACACTAATCATCATTACGCCAGGGTCATTAAGCCATATACCACCGCAAATATAATAATGTACTAAGCTCGAAAGGATTCTGATAAATTAAAGAACAAGCAACAAATTATTAAAGGAATTCACATTGTATTTACCTACGTGATAGAAAATCATAATATCTTAATTGAGTTCAGTCCATAACGAAAACGTCGCACCATTGTGAGTATAACACCACTATCCTTGTAAATAATATTATGGACACATTTCCTTTTCAAATTAAGATTTCTTGCCATGTGAAAATTCAGGGTTTACAAAAATGTAAAGCACTTTAACTCATCCTTCCGTTGGTTCTTGGTAGAACAAATTAATTATGAAAATTAAAATACACAATTTTGTGTTTGTTCTACACGTTTGTTTATTTTGCGAATCGATTTTCGGCTTCTTAGGTCTTCATCAGACATTTACTGAAGTTTTGTCAAAGAACTTGCGTTGTCAACAAAAAAGATGTTACACACAGAGAAATAAATTATCTGTACGGGTGAGTGTGTTGTCCTTACGTTAGTTTAAGTAGTTTGTATTCCTAAGAACTGATAACCAGAATAGTTACGACCCATACGTCAAATTATAACCTCACGCTAAATAACAAGAGATGATGTAAAAGAGAGAACAGGAATGTTGATCAATCAAAATGATATTGACAACAATGAGAAAATTTTCTTCGTTATAAACTATTGCATGATCAAAGATAATAGGAAAATTTAAGAAACCAATATCTTTGTAAACATGCAGCATTTCAATGAAACTGTCTTATGACATTAAATAAGAACTTCATAATGATTTATTCAAAGTTAATAATAGCTGCACGTAATAAGTACATATTTACAAATAGCGTAGCAGAAACATAAGTATGTTATATGACAGGTAAATACTGCATGTAACATCGAAACGTTTATTATACCACACTTATCTTTCGATTTTATGTAAAACGTTATTTAAATCCAAACTTTGTAAATTCGTTCACAGATTGCCTGAAAAGAGCCTAAAGCCGAAACAGCTGTCGCTAAAATAATAAAACATTAGCAGCACCAGGAGGATAACCTTTTTTATAATGTCGTTTTACTGAGAAAATTGGTTATTTTCATATTACTCCCGCACACTGAATAGCAACATCAACACGAGAGGGTACAAAGCAGACAATGGACTCAGCAATGTAAGTACTATTAATTGCACATGGGAACTGACTACTTCACAAATTGAATAGCATTTTGCCTCGCAAGATCAACATTTGAATTACTCCTAAACGCGAAACACAAGAACGCCACGAGAAAGAAACATGTCTCGGTGCGTGCTCAGCACCGCCTACAAGACGAGGCCTTACAACAGACCGTGCCACGTCACACCAAGAGGCCACGATCGCTAGCTGACTGGTTGCTACGAGGCAGTGAATTGAGTCCCAGCGGCCAGCCCGTCAGCTATCTGTCTCGGTCTCTCGGTGTGACGTAACACTGTCTGTTGTGCGAACTTGTCTTCTAGGTGGTCAGTTTCAGAACGCGGGGACAGAATCACAGCAGCATCTTCAACGACCGAAGTCCATGGGAGACAAATTACTGGACGTTTTGTAGAGCTACACTTTAACTCTGTTCGTCTTGCTATCATGGCCAGTAGCGGAACCTCATTTCGTGTCTAGGGTGACAGACTTCCCAGGGACAAGGACCTCAGCTGTTATTTCCCACCCAACGGCCCTCCTCAAACTAGGACTGCTGCTCTCTACCCGCTGCCACGGTATCGAGATAGCAGAGATATCGAAATCGAGTACCGCTCTGTATAAGAAAAGAATGACTATCCTTTTCCACGCCGCTTGTTGCCGTCTGCAGCTCGTGATTGGCTGAAATCCGGTCACAAGACTATTTAACGCCATATTCATTTTATGCGTTGCTTGCCTGACATAAGAATGTGTTGAGAATATTCGCATGTTTGGGTTTTAATAATGACACATCGTTGTGCTTTCAGGTGTTCTAGACAAGCGTAGAAGGGAGGTAAAATTTTTAGACTTCCTTCTGAGTTCAGAAATGCAGGAAGAAGAAGGGTCTGGCTTACGAAGATCGGCAAAGAATACTGGGAACCCAGAGTGCTGTGCTGTGATAACTTTATTTTATAATTCAACTAAATGGATTAAAGCTTCACTTACGATTAGGTCATGCAATAGATAGCTATATATTTTATAACAAGAACAAATATGTGATGAAAATTCACGAATAAAGTCGTGAGGTTATACACGCGACGTTTGTTTTATTTCCAGGCATTTGCTGAAAACACACAAAAATTTTGACATATAACTGAAGTGATGTTCAAAAATGTTCAAATGTTTGTAGAACTTATGGGACTTAACTACGGGGTCATCACTCCCTATGCTTACAAACTACTTATGAACCAGCTAAGACTAAGGACGGCACAAATATCCATCCGGAGGGGAGATTCGAACCCCCGACCGTAGTGGCCGTGCGGACCGTGACTGGAGCGCCTCAGTCGCTCCCCCCCTTTTTTTTTTTTGTTCTATGGGTGGTTCTCTTTGTTGCGGACGCTGATCGTTTTTGTTCGTTCTTGTTCGTTGTAGGGCGTTGTGCCCTCTGACCGGGCGCTCTGGGCCACGGCGCCCGGAAATCCCCTCGGCCACCGCGGCCGGCACTAAACTGATTCTCGTATAGATATACAGGTAATATGTATTTCCTGAAGGAAACTTGCTGCGGTGGAGTGGCCGAGCGTTCTAAGGCGCCTTGTTGTGTGTGTGTGTGTGTGTGTGTGTGTATGTGTGTGTGTGTGTGTTGTCATTAGTGTAAGTTATTTAAGGTAATTTGTAAGGGGAACAAAGTAATTAAGTCACTTAGATTTACAAACACGAACATTTGAATTTGAAGGAATCTTTTCTCGTTCGTTTACGTCTGGTTAGTGTATTGTTAAATGAAACATAGAAATGAATCGAAAAAACTGTCATACATGCATATGTAATTGACAGTGTATAGACACTTTTGTTTTTGTGAGAAATCATATAGTGTGCATCCCCTTGCATTTTCCTTAGCTCATATAAGTCTTATATACATAATACGCAAGAAAATACAAACAAAAGAGTTGTCTATTAATTCAATTGATTTCTTAATTATCACTTTGCTGTGATGACGAAATGTTTATTTTTTTTTATTATTTTTTTTTCTGTTCCATAGGACCCACTTGAGGAGTAAGACTCCATGGTCATGGAACAAGTCAATACATTGTTACACAAGAATGGTAATACAAAAAATTTAAGTAGTCCTTTGCACACGACAATCTTAAAACAAAGTGAAAAGAATCAATAAAGAAAAAATGAATTAGCTTAATTGTTTAACTTTTCTAGGAGTTCCTCGACAGAATAAAAGGAGTGAGCCACGAGGTAACTCTTCAGTTTAGATTTGAAAGCATGTGGATTAGTGCTAAGATTCTTAAGTTCTTGTGGCAGCTTATTGAAAATGGATGCCGCAGAATACTGCACCCCTTTCTGCACAAGTGTTAAGGTGGTGTGGTGCAAATGTAGATTAGACATCTGTCTAGTATTCACCGAGTGAAAGCTACTAACTCGTGGGAATAAGCTGATATTATTAACAACAAACGACATTAAAGAAAAAAACGTATTGTGACGCCACAGTCATAATTCCCAGACTACTAAAAAGGGGTCGACATGACGTTCGCGAACTTACACCAGATATTGCTCGAACCGCCCGTTTTTGAGCCAGAAATATCCTTTTTGCATCAGGCGACTTACCCCAAAAAACAATACCGTACGTCATAAGTGAGTGAAAGTAAGCGAAATAGACTACTTTTCGTGTTGAAAAATCACTTATCTCAGATATTGTTCTAATGGTAAATATAGCAGAATTTAGTTTTGGAAAAGATCCTGAACATGGGCTTTCCATGACAGCTTACTGTCTATATGAACACCTAGAAATTTGAACTGTTCAGTCTCACTTATCACATGCCCATTATGTGTAATCATAATGTCAGATTTCGTCAAATTATGTGTTAGAAATTGTAAAAACTGAGTTTTACTGTGATTTAACATCAACTTGTTTTCTATTAGCCATGAACTTATCTCTTGAACTGCATTATTTGATACTGTGTCAATATTACGAGCAACATCCTTCACTACCAAGCTGGTATCATCAGCAAACAAAAATATTTTACAATCACCTGTTATACTCGAAGGCATATCATTTATATAAATAAGAAACAGCAATGGTCCCAAAACAGACCCCTGGGGCACCCCATACTTAATTGTGCCCCATTGGGATTGCACGTCATAGCCATTTTCTACACTGCGGAGAATTACCTTCTGTTGTCTATTATTAAAGTAAGAGGTGAACCAGTTGTGGGCTACTCCCCGTATTCCATAATGTTCCAACTTCTGCAACAATATTTTGTGATCAACACAATCAAACGCTTTTGTTAAATCAAAGAAGACGCCTAATGTCCGTAGTCTCTTATTTAACCCATCAAGTGCCTCACAGAGAAACGAAAATATAGCGTTTTCAGTCGTTAAACCACTTCTAAAACCAAACTGTACGTTTGACAGGAAATTATGTGAACTGAAATGATCAATTAATCTTGAATATACAGCCTTTTCAATAACTTTGGAAAAAACCGATGGCATAGAAATAGGTCTATAGCTGTCTACATTATCCCTTTCTGCTTTTTTATAAAGCGGTTTCACTACTGAGTACTTTAATCTGTTAGGAAACTGACCATTCTGAAAGGAAAAATTACAAATATGGCTTAGTTCTGGGCTAACATATGGAGAACAGTACTTTAGAATTCTGCTAGATACCCCATCATATCCACAAGAGTCCTTAGTCTTTAGTGATTTAATTATTGACTCAATCTCACCTATGGAAGTATCATGAAGGATCATTTCAGGTAACAGCCTCGGAAACGCATTTTCTAAAAACGTTATATGATTACCTGTAGAAACTAGAGTTTTGTTTAGTTCCTCTACTATATTCAGAAAGTGATTATTGCATATTGCACATATATCTAACTTGTCAGTAACAGAAACATTCCTACTACGCACTGACGTTATATCTTCTACCTGCTGCTCCTGACCAGACACTTCCTTCAGGACTGACCAGATAGTTTTAATTTTATCCCGAGAGTTTGCTATTCTTTTTGCGTACCACATACTTTTTGCATTCTTAATGACATTTTTCAGAACCTTACAGTACTGTTTGTAATGAGCTACTGCATATTCATTCTGACTGCTTCTAACATTTTGATACAACTCCCGCTTAGTTCTACATGATACTCTTATCCCCTTTGTCAGCCACCCTGGCTGTCTGTTACTGAAAGTACCCTGTTTTGAGCGTTCTAGCGGAAAGCAACTTTCAAACAGCATAATAAATGTGTTCAGAAAAGCATTATATTTATCATCTGCATTATCAGCACTATAAACATCCTGCCATTCTTGTTCCTTAATTAAGCTTAAAAAGGTCTCAATTGCAACTGGATTAACTTTTCTGAGTAGTTGATATTTATGTTTAACATTTGTTTGAGAACAAATACTTTTTAGAATTAAAAGTTGGGCATCGTGGTCTGATAGGTCATTTACTATTCTGCTGACAGAATCTGAACACTGGACTACGCTACAGGTAGGCTGACAGAGTCTGAACACTGGACTACGCTACAGGTTATCTGAATTTATAGATGAACACTTGCTATCTCAAGTCACAAACCAAACTACTTTTTTTATGATTATAATTTCGTAATGCATCTAGTCAGCATGGACAAAACTAGGAACATTTCCCTCATTTTCCGCGTATATCTCGGGAATTAAAAGCGCTATCGTTCTGCATTCAGCCTTAAATAATATTTAGATTCCGTACCTACATTTCATCCACAGCTTTGTATGTGCTAAAATAACCCATGTACAACGTCTATAGAGCGCCTTGTCTCGTCTGCGAATTCTTTAAAATCTTGCGCAGAGATTTACTTTATTTGATGTGGCACAGTAACTTACAAGGTATGACGATTAGTAAGCCAGATACTTCACAGACATAACGCTGGCTGGTCATGGTCCCGGAAATAAATTCCCTTGGCAGTGAAGGGGGGGGGGGAATCTAATTTAATACCACTCGACGCAAAATACCAGATGCACGACGTGTACTCTGATGCAGAAGGCATCACGTTGCCCGAGCTTTATTATGGCGCTGCCGAAATCAGGATTGCAGCAAAATTATTAACTCATTACAGGTCTAAATAAAATCCGGGATGCCAATTATGAGGCTTTATTCGTAGCCACACCATAGTACAAGAGTATTTAGAGATTCTGAGGCTAACAACTTCTCTGCTGGCACTGAGCACATGGTCCCTATGAGACAGGTCCGGACTAGGTCCTAACGCCGACTGACTACAGTGGCGCACAGCCGAGACTTCCTATAAACTTCGTATATCTTTGTAAGTAATCGTAGATGTTTGATACAGGCACTGTAATTAATTTATCTGTCTATTTGAATATTATAAAAGAAGACGAAATGATCAGCAGCTACTCTGTTGTCACCTGTTACTAAACTCTGTATGCCACCAAAGCTTTGGCAAATAAAATCATTAATAAACTGAAGGTGTTAGATTTGTGCCATATTATTCGTACTTCATCGGTGCCTACAATGGAAAATCCCATGAAGGCGTCGTTCTGGAGCTTTCGCTACACCACCCCCTCTGCCAAAGCCATATGGTGCGTCTCTGCCGTGGGAAACACAACGCCTCAATAGCGGAGCTAGCCGTCTGCGACGTCGCCGACCGCCGACCGACGACCGCCTCGTGACTATGGGGGCCCTCGCAAAACATTGTGAATTTATTTATTTATTTATTTGTTATTTTTAATTTGATGTTTAAGTCGCTTTTCATCTGCTACGATTTGCAGCGACGACCCACATCTAACTTACACCAGCTTAATCTAAGGACGAACGCCACATACGTACCCAAGGGTAGGAGGATTCGACACCCGACGGGAGCTACCTCGCACACCGTGGTAAAACTTCTTAGTGCGCTCGGCCATCCCCGGCAGGCAGCTGTTTAGTTGGCCGTATTTATTTCCGTGTGAGTGCAGCAGTGATGTAATTTTCAGTCAAATACTTTGTGTTATCGAAACTGAGTTGACTGTCTACATCTACATCTACATACATACTCCGCAATTCACCGTAAGGTGCGTGGCGGAGGGTACACTGTACCACTACTAGGCATTTCCTTTCCTATTCCACTCCCAAATTGAACGAGGAAAAAAAGAATGCCTATATGCCTCCGTACGAGCCCTAATTTCTCTTATCTTGTCTTTGTGATCTTTACGCGAAATGTAAGTAGGCGGCAGCAAGATCGTACTACACTCAGCTTCAAATTCCGGCCCTCTAAATTTACTTAACAGAAATTCACGAAAAGAACGTCGTCTTTCTTCCAGCGATCCCCAATTGAGTTGCCGGAGCATTTCCGTGACACTCGCGCATTGGTCGAACCTACTGGTAACAAATCTAGCTGCTCGCCTCTGATCCGCCTCTATGTCTTCCTTCAAACCGATCTGCTGCGGGTCCCAAATACTTGAGCAATACTCAAGACGTGGTCATACAAGCGTTTTATACGCGATCTCCTTTACAGGTGAAGTACATCTTCCCAAAATTCTCCCAATAAACCGAAGTCGGCTGTCTGCCTTACTCACAACTGTCCTTACATGCTCGTTCCATTTCATATCGCTCTGCAATGTTACGCCTAGATATTTGAACGACGCGACCGCATCAAGAAGCTCACTACTGATGCTGTATTCGAACATTATAGGACTGTTTTTTCTACTCATGCGCATCACCTTACATTTTTCTACATTGAGAGCTAGCTGCCATTCTTCGCACCAACTAGAAATTTTGTCTAAGTCAACCTGTATGCTATTACAGTCAGTTACAGACGACACCCTCCCATACACCACAGCATCATCAGCAAACAGCCGCAAATTACAACTTACTCTGTCCATCAGATCATTTATATAGATAGAAAATAATAGCGGTCCTATCACACTCCCCTGGGGCACGCCTGACGATACACTCGTCTCTGATGAACACTCGCCGTCGAGAACAACGTACTGCGTTCTATTACTTAGGAAGTCTTCCAACCAGTCACAAATCTGTGAACCTATTCCATAAGCTCGTATCTTCGTTAGCAGTCTGCAGTGCGGCACCGTGTCGAACGCCTTTTTGAAGTCGAGAAAAACACAATCCGCCTGTTGCCCTTCGTCCATGGCTCGCAAGATGTCATGTGAGAAAAGAGCAAGCTGAGTTTCACATGAACGATGTTTCCTAAACCCGTGCTGATTCATGGAAAGAAGCTTTTCCGTTTCAAGGAAATTTACTATATTCGAACTGAGAATATGCTCCAAAATTCTACATGAAACCGATGTCAACGATATTGGCCTGTAATTGTATGGGTCAGTTCTCTTTCCTTTCTTATACACGGGAGTCACCTGCGCTTTTTTCCAATCACTAGGAACTTTGCGCTGAATTAAAGATTCGCTATAAATGCAAGCTAAGTAGGGGGCCAATGCCGCAGAATAGTCTTTGAAAAACCGAACTGGTATACCATCCGGACCAGCAGACTTTTTCGTATTTAGCTCTCTCAGCTGTTTCTCTACACCGGAAATACCTATTGCTATGTCCCCCATTTCGGAATTAGTACGTTGATCAAATGATGGTATATTTGTGCGGTCCTCCTGCGTGAAAGATTTCTTAAAGGTTAAATTTAGAACTTCAGCTTTCCGTTTGCTTTCTTCTATTACTGCCCCGGAATGATCAACTAGTGACTGGACAGTGGGCTTTGACCCACTTATCGATTTTACATAGGACGAGAATTTTTTCGGGTTCTCGGAAAGATCTTTTGCTAAGGTATGGCTGTGATAATTATTGTATGCTTCACGCATCGATCTTTTTATAGACGCACGAATCTCTACTAACTTTTGCCTGTCATCATTTGCGTGTCCTTTTTTGAATCGAGAGTGCAACAGCCTTTGCTTTCTCAGCAGCTTTCTAACATTATTATTATACCACGGTGGATCTTTTCCATCCTTAATCGTCTTTACTGGCACATATTTCTCTAACCCTTCATTAACAATGCATTTAAATGTTGTCCACAATTCCTCTACATCCATAGTCCCAGAATTAAACGATGCCCATTCATTTTCTAAGTGCGATCGTAACATTTGCTTGTCGGCTTTTCCCAACAAAAACACGCTCCTAGCCTTCTTGACTGGTTTATGAACTTTGGTCACCATCGACGCTATGACGATATCGTGATCACTAATTCCTGTCTCTACACAGACATCGTTAATAAGGTCAGGCCTGTTTGTGGCTATAAGGTCTAGAATATTTCCATTGCGCGTGGGTTGCCGGTTTAACTGCTCAAGACAGTTTTCGGAGAATGTGTCCAAAAGTAGCTCGCAAGACTGCTTGTCTGTACCGCCTGAAATGTAACTAGCGAGGTCCCAATCTATACTCTTAAGGTTGAAGTCACCTCCGACTAATATTACATGGCCCGGATACCTATGCACTACCTGGTGTAGACTTTCCTTGAATGATTCTAAAACTGCTACAGCAGCACTGGGGGGCCGGTAAAAACACCCAACTATTAATTTTACTTCTTTTAGACCTGTTAAGCGTTCCCAGATAACTTCACAGTTACTTTCAACCTCGATCTCAGTAGAAACAATATCTTTGTCCACAGCGATGAACACTCCTCCTCCAGTTGTATCAGATCTATCTTTCCGATATACATTCCACGCTTCGCTAAATATTTCTGAACTTTCCACATCATCATTTAGCCAGCTTTCGGTGCCTAAAACTATCTGAGCGCAATAACTTCCATGCAGCACTGCAAATTCGGGAACTTTGTTTCTAATACTCTGTAAGTTCGCGGCTAATATTTTTATGTTCGAATTTTTGTTCCGAACGTGGCCTGAATTCGCTGTTTGAATGCTGACAGGCGAGTGCTCATCAGAGTTAGCGCCAAGCCTAAAAAAAACCCATGTGCACTCCACAAGTACTCTGCTACCCGAGTAGCCGCTTCCTTAGTGTAGTGCACCCCTGATCTATCTAGGGGCACCCTACAATTCCCCACCCGATAACGCAGATCCAGAAATCTGCAGCCATGACTGTCACAGAGTCGGCGAAGCCTCTGGTTCAGACCCTCCACTTGGCTCCAAACCAAAGGACCCCGATCAACCCTGGGAACAATGCTGCAAATCGACAGCTCTGCTTGCACCCCGCGTGCGAAGGCAGCAGCCTTCACCAATTCCGCCAGCCGCTCGTAGGACCTGAGGATGTCCTCAGAACCCAAGCGACAAGCGTCATTGGTGCCGACGTGAGCTACGACTTGCAGTCGACTGCACCCCGCACCCTCGATAGCCGCCGGCAAGGCCGCCTCCACATCTCGGATGAGGCCCCCCGGCAAACACACCGAGTGCACGTTGGAATTCCTTCCAGATCTGGACGCTATCTGCCTAAGGGGCTCCATCACGCGCCTGACATTGGAGCTCCCAATAACTAATAATCCCCTCCCCCCGTGCACCTGCTCGGACCCTGCTGAAGGAGTGGCCACACTCTCACTCACAGGACGAACGGGCGCGGACGGACGTCCAGCCTCCACATTGGCCTTCCGCCTCGAGCGACGCGAACGCCGTACAACCCGCCACTCCCCTTGCTGAGAAGGCGGCTCGACGACGTCCGGTACACCTGAAGGTGCCTCGGTAGCAGGGACAGAGAGCGTAGCGTGAGACACCTGAGGTGTCCCACTCGACGCACCAGACTCCCCACCATCGCTGCACCCCGAGACAGCAGCCTGCAGACGGCTGACCGTAGCCAACAGCACGCTCAGCTGTTCGCGAACCGCGGCCAACTCCTCCTGCGTCCGCACACAGCAGGCACACATCCTATCCATCCTATCGATACAATTAACAGCAATTAACAACTTTAAAGAAGCCTAGTACTCTAATGAAGGCGGCTGGCTGCTGACTTAACTGTGGTCAGTGGTAACTACACTGTCGATCAACAAAACTGAGTCCGGCACTCGTGGCAGCTGGCACTGGACTGACTGATAACGAGCTTAGTAACGGTCTGACTTGTTTTGAAATACACCGGTCAAAGACGAAGACTAAACACAACGGTATTTATCAAATACGATAGAATAAACTATTAAAACAGTAGTACAAACGAAATCTGCAAGTACGCGGGAATAAACCTCTTAAAACAGTACTACCGAAAATGAACTAGACAGGCAAATTAAATTTGACACAAATTAAATTCAGATACTTAGCGCTGTTAACGCAGCGACACTGGTGACAGCTGGCACTGGACTGACTGTCGGCACATTAGACAATGAAAATTATGCAACAAAAGACAATAACGATAGCCCAGCTCGGTTACAAATAAGACAACCTGGTAGGCAACAGTGTAGTGACACCAGGCTGTTAGCACATGCTGAGCAGTTGACAACAAGCATCGTCACCCCAACACGGCTCTTTACACACCGTTGGGAATGATTTCGTATTTGTAAGGTAAGTCACTTCAAATTTTTTTTAAATCTATCGGACCAAACTGC
Source organism: Locusta migratoria (assembly GCA_026315105.1). Lineage (NCBI taxonomy): Eukaryota > Metazoa > Arthropoda > Insecta > Orthoptera > Acrididae > Locusta > Locusta migratoria. The sequence goes on along the minus strand of CM048751.1, from coordinate 82,297,141 downwards.
GTGTCATCAGTCCGTAGCTTACAAACTACTTAATCTAAGGTAAACTAAACAACACACACACACACACACACACACACACACACACACACACACACTGCCCCTGGGAACCTCCGACGGCAAGCAACCGCCGCTCCGCAGCGAGGCACCTTAGATCGCTCGGCCACTCCACCGCGGCAGGTAAGTCAGTATTCATATTTATTTGTCTGCAAACCATAATTTATTTCACTGTCGTAAATTTTATGTGCTACGGTCTGATTAAAATTACATGATGAACCAGTGGTGGACTTTGCCTGTTGGAGGCTTGGGGCACCGTAGGTAACAAAATAAGGCCTCTCAGCATTAAATTCCGCATCGGCTACTATCTTCATTTGGTGTCTTAACAAGGTATGTAGTTGTATGACAATATGGTTCAAAATAGCTTCCCTCGTTACTTTCATAAAATAGCTATCGTTTTCCTTTTACGACAGAAATCAGTATTTTTTCTCTGTTCGGATGTATTATTTACGTCTTGCGATGAAGCCACCACAGAGTGAGCATAGATACTGGCTATTACTAGAAATAGATTCATATGCGCTGGATGTGTTCAGCAGAAAATATTGCATGATCATGATGTCTACAGTTGGTAAAAAGCATTAATTGATTGTAGATGTCTCTAGGTGTAAACTTTGGGATAGTAATTGAATGTTATACTAGACCTGAAAATGAATAAATCTATGGCAAGCTCTTCATTGCACTTATGTACGTATTTTCATATTGTACTTATAGTACAACTGTGTAGATAGCACAGGCTTCAAAAAACGTTTGATCAAATTTTTGATCCAGTCGTTCTGTTGCTAAGGTAACATAAAAACCTACTGTTGATTTAATACCCTAATTGTTTTCATTAATCTTTAATTGAAGGTGGTAGACTTAGTGCTTGCCGGCCGCGGTGGCCGAGGGGACTGAGGCGCTTCAATCACGGTCTGCACAGCCACTACGGTCGGGGGTTCGAATCCCCCCACGGGCATGGATATTTGTGCCGTCTTTAGTTGTAGCTAGTTCATAAAATGTTCAAATGTTTGTAGAGTCTATGGGACTTAACTACGGGGTCATCAGTCCCTAAACTTACAAAATACTTATGAACTACTTACAACTAAGGACGGCACAAATATCCATGCCCGAGGGGGGATTCGAACCCCCGACCGTAGTGGCCGTGCAGACCGTGACTGGAGCGCCTCAGTCTCCTCGGCCACCGCGGCCGGCACACAAAAGTCAGCTCTGCCAATTCAACATCAATACTTCCTGTACGCTAGACTACCGCCATCGCAATCTGTGCACATAGCCACCGCATGACTTTTGCGACGTCTGCGCATCCCGCAGTTCCGCCACTGGTGATATGGTGGTCAGTGGGTAGTTCCATAGCGGTGTACGGACCCTGTTGATGTGGCAGTGAATGATTACACGTTAAATACTAATAAGAATGAATCAGGAGTCTCTCCTCAAACACTAAGTCTAGCATCTTCAATTAAACAATTAGGGTATTCCTGTTGATTTAATACCCTAATTGTTTTCATGAATCTTTAATTGAAGGTGCTAGACTTCGTGTTTGAGGAGAGACTCCTGATTCATTATTATTAGTATTAGTCTCTCCTTAGAATATAGTAGCTCCGTATTATATGCGGCACAGGATATTTTTTTTACACGAATCGGCGGAGCACAAAAGACAAAATGTTCAAATGTTCGTATAGCTTATGGGGCTTAACTATGGGGTCATCAGTCCCTAAACTTACAAACTACTTAAGAACTAACTAATACTGGCTGACCGCGGTGGCCGAGCGTTCTGCGGCGCTCCAGTCACGGTCTGCAAGGCCACTACGGTCGCGGGTTCGAATCCCCCCCTCGGGAATGGATATTTGTGCCGTCCTTAGTATTAGCTAGTTCATAAGTAGTTTGTAAGTTGACTGATGACCCCGTAATTAACTGCCATAAAAAAATATAAAAAGAACCCTAATACTAAGGACGGCACAAATATCCTTGCCCGAAGGGGGATTCCAACCCCCGACCGTAGTGGCCCTGCAGACCGTGAGTGAAGCGCATGCGCCTCAGTCACCTCGGCCACCGCGGCCGGCGAATTCCACATCTGTACTTCCTGTACGCTAGACTACCGCCATCACAATCTGTGCACATAGCCACCGCATGACTTTCGTAACGTCTGCGCATCCCGCAGTTCCGCCCCTGGTGATATGGTGGTCAGTGGCTCGTTCCACAGCGGTGTCCGGCCCTGTTGATGCGGCAGTGGACGCGCCGTTTCTGCGGCTACGGCCGCGACATCGCCTTGCCTGCCGCCATTTCGAACCCCCGACCGTAGTGGCCGTACAGAACGTGACTGTAGCGCCTCAGTCATCTCGGCCACCGAGGCCGGCACACAAAAGACAGCTCTGTCAATTCAACATCTATACTTCCTGTACGCAAGACTACCGCCATCGCAATCTGTGCACATAGCCACCGCATGACTTTTGCGACGTCTGAGCATCCTGTATTTCCGTCCCTGGTGACATGGTGGTCAATGGCTCGTTCCACAGCGGTGTCCGAACCCTGTTGATGCGGCAGTGGACGCGCCGTTTCCGCGGTTACGGCCGCGACATCGCCCTTCCTGCCGCCATTTCCGCCGTCCCTCCGCCTCGCAGTGGCTCCTCCTGATCCTGCTTCTCCTTCCCGCTCGTCCGCTGCCGCCACTCGTTATCCCCTGCAGTCGCAGCCTGCCTGCGACGGACACGCCGCCGCTTCCGCCGGGCTATTCTCGCAGCGGCCCGCTTAAGTGGATCTCCGCCGCCGTAAACAATGGCTGACGGCTCCCCGGGCCATAAGCGAGCCGATTTTTACGGCCGCCGCCGGCGTGGACAGGCCTGGCGCGCGTTTACGACTTGTACTGCCCAGCCGACTGGCGATCGTCATACGGCGTGTCTCCTGTCCTCGCTGCCCCCTTTCACCCTGCTCATATTGCCTTCCAATAGTCCTTTCTTTCCGCCGATATTCCGTCGGCTACAGCTTTCTTTGATTCAGTTACCTCGCGAACGTGTTGATCGCACACATTCTGTTGAATGCACGACCTTTTAGATTTATGAATCTGTCATTATCAACATCATCATCATCATCATCATTAGAGACTGATTATGCCTTTCAAATGTTCAAATGTTTGTCTGGTCTATGGGACTTAACTACGGGGTCATCAGTCCCTAAACTTACAAACTACTTATGAACTACTTACGAACTAGGACGGCACAAATATCCATGCCCGAGGGGGGATACGAACCCCCGACCGTAGTGGCCGTGCAGACTGTGACTGGAGCTCCTCAGTCTCCTTGGCCACCGCGGCCGGCGATTATGCCTTTCAGCGTTCAGTCTGGAGCATAGTACCTGTAATAAAATTCCTCCATGATCCCCTATTCAATGCCAACATTGATGCCGCGGATGATGTTACACTTTTTACGAAGCGCGTCCAGAAAGAAAGTTCCGTTTGGTGTGTTGTTGTTGTGGTCTTCAGTCCTGAGGCTGGTTTGATGCAGCTCTCCACAATACCCTATCCTGAGCAAGCCTCTTCATCTCCGCATAAGAACGGCAACCTACATCTGTCTGAATCTGCTTACTGTATCCATCTCTTGGTCTTCCCTCTGTGATTTTTACCCCACACATTTCCCTCCAATGCTAAATTCACAATTCCTTGATGTCTAAGAATGTGCCCTACCAATCTATCACTTCTTTTAGTCAAGGTATGCCAGAAATTATTCTCCCCAATTCTGTTCAGTACCTCCTCATTAGTTATGCGATCCACCCACCTAATCTTCAGCATTCCTCTATAGCACCACATTTCAAAAGCCTCTATTCTCTTCCTGTCCGCACTCTTTATCGTCCATGTTTCACTCCTATACAAGGCAACACTCCATACAAATGCCTTCAGAAAGGACTTCCTTAGGCTTAAATCAATATTCGACGTTAACAGATTTCTCTTCTTCAAGAATGCTTTTCTACCCATTGCCACTCTGTATTTTATATCCTCTGTACTGCGACCATCATTTGTTATTTTACTGCCCAAGTAACAAAACTCATCTACCTCCTTTATTGCTTCGTTACCTAATCTAATTCCTTCAGTATCACCTGATTTTCTTAGACTGCACTCCATTACCCTAGTTTTGCTCCTGTTAATGTTCATCTTATATGCACCTTTCAGCACAGTCCATTCCGTTCAATTGCTCCTCCAGGTCCTTTGCTGTATCTTACAGATTTACTGTGTCGTCGGCAAAACGCAATGTTTTTTATTCTTCCCCCTGAACTTTAATTCCTTTACCAAATTTCTCCTTGCTTTCCTTTATAGCTTGCTCGATATACAAATTGAATAACATTGGAGAAAGGCTACAACCCTGTCTTACTCCCTTTCCAACCACTGCATCCCTTTCCTGCCCTTCAACTCTGATAACCGCTGTCTGGTTTTTGTACAAGTTGTAAATAACCTTACGCTCCCTATATTTTACTCCTGCTTGCTTCAGAACTTGAAAGAGTTTATTCCAATCAACATTGTCAAAAGCCTTCTCCAAACCTACAAAAGCTAAAAATGTAGGTTTGCCTTATCTTAATCTATCTTCTAGGATAAGCCGTAAAGTGAGTATTGCCTCCCGAGTTCCTACATTTCTCCTGAACCCAAACTGATCTTTCCCGAGGTTGGCTTCTACCAGCTTTTGGTAATAAAATGAAATTGTACACAGATACAGAAGAAATTTTTATTTCACAAAATTCTACACCTCTTAAACTACTTTTCCACATAACCGCCGAAATTTTGCAGGCATTTGTCATAGCGTGGCACCAGGTTTTATATACCTTCTTCATATAAATCTGCTGCCTGTGTCTTCTACCAGTTGGAAACAATTTCTTTCAGCTCGTCGTCATTGGTGAAGTGATGACCGCCAAGGAAAGACTTGAGATGTAAGAACAGATGAAAGTCGCTAGGAGCGAGATCAGGGCTGTACGGCGGATGGTCAAACACGTCCCAGCCAAATCCCCGTACGCCCGCCATTGAACTGTCGGACCCATCTTCTCACCATCGAATCACTCATCGTATTTGGTCGGTAAACATCGCAAATTTGCCTATAAATTTCACTTGGTTTCACTTTCCTCGCATTCAGAAACCGAATCACCGACCTGATTTCATAGGCGGTGGGATTTTCAATCAACGCCGACATTTCAAACAAGCGCAACAAAACTTACGTAACTGACAGCGATCTCCAAATGGCGCACGTTCTTCTCCTTGATACACATCGTCTACAGCGCATGTGCGGAATTGCAATCGCAGCGTTGCAGCTGAGATAAATTGAAACGTAACTTACTTTCTGGACGCGCCTCGTATTTCAAAATCATTCTTTACCGAATCTAAGTACTTTCTCCTTGGTCTACCTCGACTCCTCTTACCCTACGCTGCCGAGCTCATGAGTCTCTTATGTAATCTTGCTTCTTCCAAGCGTGTAACATGACCCCGCCATCTCAGTCTGTTCGCTCTAACTGCTTCATCTGTGGTGTTCAGTCCCAGTTTTTCTTTGAATATCCTTATTATGGACACCCTCCTTAATGTATTCGTGATATCTCGTTGTCCGTCAGTTGCTATTATTATTCTGGCGTGGATTGCTTACTGGCAATTTGAGGGAGGTGCAAGTGGCTGGCAAGGGCGCTGTCTGAGACACGATGTACTCAAAACAGAACACACTTTTATTTTACACAGAAATTCTTCCATAGTGGAAACAAAAGAACATAACAGTACTTATCTTTTCACAGTCACTTCTGTATCATGAAAACAGTAACAAAAATCAAACTGGGTACAATGTCCTGTTCATGTCTAACTGAACATTCAATAGTAGACAAGATCTCCGTGACTTGAGTATATACAATAAAACTTAAAACAGTCTGCAGCGGGCCACATACTGATACACACAACCTTTCCTATAGTCCACTCTTCCAGGGCAGGTCCACCACACAACTAACTTTTCACTCCACATAGCTGTTTACCTAACGTCGGTTGGCGGTGGCGCTGCGAACTTCAGGAGGGCGTGGCGGCCACCTTGCGATCTCATTGGGGTCCGCTGGCAGCGACCGTCTCTTACTTCTTCTTCCGTTGTGTGGGGCCAACCTTGCTTTGGTGGTTAGGACACCACACTCCTGCCACTGTTCCCATCTTTTAGTACCTGCAATCATTCTTACTACTTTCATATCTCTAACTTCTACCTTGTGAACCTGTATCCACCCAACTTTCACTCCCATACAACAAAGTTGGTCGAAAGATAGAGCGGTGCACTGCTAACATAGTCTTGGTACGTACTTCCTTCTTGAAGAAGACAGTAGTTATTAGTTGAGCACTCACTGCATTAGCTTTGCTACATCTCGATTATAGTTCTTTCACAATGTTTCCATCCTGTGAGAAAATACATCCCAGGTACCTGAAACTGTCTACCTCCTCTGTGTTCCTCCTATTTGGCACTCAATCTTTTTAAATCTCTTTCCCACAGACATTACTTTCTTTTTGGTGATGCTGATCTTCATATCATAATCCTCTGATCGAGCTCTGAAATATTAGTTTGCAACCTTTTAATCGAATCTGCCAATACGACTAAGTCATCCGCATATGCAAGACTGCTTATTTTGTTTTCACCTATTTTAATCCCGCCTTGCCAGTCTACTGTTTTCAACATATGATCCTTGAATAGTATGAACAAGAGTGGTGACAGGTTACATCCTTGTCTTACTCCTGAAACTACCCTGAACCATGAGCTTAATTTGCCGTCTACTCTAACTGCTGCCTGGCAGTCTAAATAAAGCCTTGTAATTGCCTGCATAAGTTTGTCTCCTATGCCTTAATCTTGTAGAACTGACAATAGCTTCCTCCTAGGAACACGGTCATAAACATTTTCTAGATCTATGAAACACAGATACAATTCCCTGTTCCACTCATAGCATTTTTCCATTAACTGCCGTAAACTGAAGATCTGGTCCTGACAGCCTCTGAGAGGCTTAAACCCAAACTGATTTTCGAAGCTGTACGAAAATTAATTAAAATGTCAGATCATACGCTTCCTCATTTTTACCATACAGCTACGAAAGACAAACAGGATATGGCTTGGAGATAATCCTTCTCTGAGAGTTATTTGTTTCAGTCCAAGATACCAGCAAATAGTACACAAGACAGACTGACAAGTGATCCAGGCCATACGAGTGACATGGAGATACTCCCAGCAGTTAGAACACGTAGGCACTTACATACAAAGCATAAATTTTCCTATCTGACGATACGTAGTAAATCATGATTACGGGCAATGATGACCAAAGAAGATCCCCTTCTAGCTGGAACGACACTCAGTAAAACTCACTGTGCGCATCATGTATATCAAGCGTCAAATTCGCTTCGAAGTTTCTCGGGATGTAATTAACGTATTTAGATGCAAAAAACACCGTTATTTTTGTGATTTCTCAAGATATTGATTGCATACTAAATAATAGAGGGTGTCCATTTAAAAACACACAATTTCATGGTTAATATAGCATTTATTTACGTTCTAAAATTTCGCACAGAAAGCAGCCCCTGCATTCCGTCCATACTGGTGAAACCATTTTTGAATATCTATTTTTGTTCCAGAGATAACTAAGGTGGCACAGTTAGGTGAGACACCCTGTGTATATTGGCTGTACATAAAGTCGGGGAAAACTTCCATTTATTTGTGTGTTGGAGTTCGACAAAAACAAGTATACTACAATTCTTCAACGGATGTTTAAAGTCAAGTACGGAAGGAAGCCACCAACACAGAAGGGCATTTACCACTGGCACAATAAACTCGTTACGAAGGGTTGCTTGTGCCCGGCAAAGTGAAGTGCACCTGAACTCGCCATATTTGCGACCAGCGCTTACTATCGGCAAACTACCAAACTACGCTGTAGTGGTAAACAAAGAAAAAAACCCTTTCAGGATTTCTCTTCAAAATGACATACATATGATATCTGTACAGTGTTTTTTCTTGCACAGTAAATAACTGAAAGTGTTCCCAAGGCTTAAAATAATCACTGTGTGTATGTACAATTAATGATTACTTAATTGAAGAATGCAAACGTAGGCTTCCGCGGCAGTTGTCACTATCAATAAAATTCTTCTGGGTATGATACCGCGTCGTCATTTTGTAAACTTTGCCGACGTTTCGGCCACTGTTGCAGGCGGCCTTCATCAGGGTCTGCAACAGTGGCCGAAACGTCGGCAAAGTTTACAAAATGACGAGGCGGTATCATACCCAGAAGAATTTTATTGATAGTTAATTAAAGAAGTTCTATTCTATCTTGTGCAAACGATGTAGGCAACGCCAGTACAGTCTGTTCTATATTGTTTATTGAAAAACATGATTTATCTACTGGACGCGGTCCCACAAAAAAAGATGATAAATTGGAAACAAACCTTTTTAAATTATCAGAACATACTGTGAATCCACAAAGTATTCGTCCGACCGTGGCGCATGGACTATAATGCGCGCAGTCATACAAACATAGCTGCGAAATGAATAATAACTATTTCCTTAAATTGGTTGATTTCTCCATTCGGAAATAAACGCTATTTATGGTTCATATGTCGCTCAATTTGTTAACAAATACACACTATTTAAAATCACGCCTCACTGGGCGTCAAACAAGTATTCGTCTAGTAAGCAATATCTGTGGTATTGGGCCGCTCTGATAAACGCCCCTCTCGCGTTCGTTATGCAGTTGTGTTCCATCCAGCACACTGAATAGCTGTCTCTCAGGTCTGAAGGCCGTTCCGAGATATTTACGTAATATGCGTAGAAAACGTTGCGAAACTACAAAGGAAGAGAGAGAAATCTGCGTCAGGTTGTTTAGACAAGGAAAATGTTTTCAGGAAATCGGAGAAACAGTCGGTAGACCTACCAGTACAGTGAAGATCATTATATACAGGTTTAATTAGAGCATCAAGTACCAAAACAAATAACGAAGCGGTCGTCCTGCAGTTCTGTCCACATGGAAAAACGACAGCTTCTTCGAGAAGTCATCAAAAATGCGAAACTGAACGATCCACAACTTGCTGCTGTTTTTCATGTACATACAGGAAGGTCTGTTTAGCACAGACTGTAAGAAATACGCCGAACAGCCCGTAGAAAACCATACATCAATAAAATCAACAGAAGAAAGCGACTTGCATTTTTATAAATCAGATGGGTTTGATTTCTGGAAGAAGGATGTATTTACGGACGAGAGTCGATTTGAGCTGTTGAAGTCTAATGGGCGAGTAACAGTGTGGAGAAAAAAGAATTGTGAACTTGAAGAGAGAAATATGACACCCTCAGTTAAACATGGAGGAGGTTCAGTACTTGTGTGGGGGTGCATGAGTACAAATGGTGTGGGGGATTTATGTTTTATTGATGGCATTATGGACCACAAGATCTACATAAATATCCTAAAAACACATCTATCCAGTAGCGTGAATCATATGGGTCTTAATGGGGATTATATATTCACAGAAGATAATGACCGAAAACATACTGCTCTAGACACAAAGCTGTGGCTGTTGTATAACACGCCCCACTGGATGCAGACACCACCGCAATCCCCCGACATTAATCCTATAGAGAATTTGTGGCATTTACTCGACAAAAACATCAGAAATCGTCAGATATCCAGTAGAAATGATCTACAGAACGCTCTACAAGAGGAATGGCAAAAAATTACAGTGCAAACAGCAGAATCTCTGGTGGAATCCATGCAAAGAAGAATGGAAGCGATTATAAAGAGGAATGGAGGCCCTACTAAGTACTAACAGTAACATTCTATGTTCAAAGTGTGATTTTCAGTTCTGTAGACGAATACTTATTTTGTGTCTTACATTGCCTATATGTACTTCCGAACCATGTTTATTTAAATAGCAATCTGTGTTTCTTTATTGTATTCTCATTTTCACTGATCAATAAAGACGTCCTTGTCCCTGCTTTATTTCAATCTGCCAGTTTTCCACTCTTTATACACCCTTAAACATACAATCATCTATCAGACGAATACTTTTTGGAGTAACTGTGTGATTTAACTGCGTTATGAGAATGGTTGCAAAATCTTAAACTATGTAATCGTTAATGATGCTCGGGCACTAAACCTATTTTACGATCACACAACAAGAAATTATCGTCACACAAAATAACCCAATCCTTAATCTGACAATGAACATACCGCCACTCGTAATTCTCGTATAGAATCACACATACTGTTAAGTTACAATTCTGAAAAGGAATCGTAAAACGTTGAAGTTCTTAAACCGTCACACATTAGTCTTCGGCAAAGTTAGAGTTACGCCAAAGATAAAGTTTCGAAAAAGCGGCCGTTTCCGTGCCAATTCTAAGAGAACGGAATCTCTTCAGCTAACCAGGAAGGACCTTCTTCTTCCTATACGAGACATAATTTATCTTCCAGGCACCAAGAAGCTCTCCACCCACTCCAAGTATTTTACTTGACTTCATCGGCCTTGTGTCCTAGCCACTCTCTCAGAGGCAGATCGCTATCTCCTGCAAAAGTATGGGAGTTATTAAAAGATTTATTGTAATTTAACTTTGGCTGCGGAGGATCGGCCGAGCGCATTCAGGCGCTATGCTACGATGCGCGAGGCCGTTCGACTCCCCTCTCGGGCGTGGATGTTTTTGTCGTCTTTAGTATAAGCTAGTTCATAAGTAGTTTGTGAGTTTAGGAACTGATGATCCCGCAGTTAAGTCGCTTAAGCTTGACAAACATTTGACTATTTAACTTCTTCCACTTCCACGCTATCTTAATAAGCGTTAAATAGAAAATTTATAAACATTCAGTCACCTTGTGACTATTTGTAAGCAATACAAATAATGTATGAAATAAATAAATAACCAATACAGCCTTCATGTTCTGGACCGATCACACTACACCATATTTACCTGAATACACTGGCAACAAAGACAATTATTTATTGAACAAATACATGAACATGAGGATAAGAGGTGCATATCATGCTGTTTGCAATTGCTGAGTTACTGTAGATGATACGATGATCCCACTATATTTCATAATAAATTATTGTAACAACTCTAATAAATCCTTAAATAAAGAGATAAAAGGTGTTGCTTTCAAGATGACAGCTAGAGGTAATCAGCTGTCATTTAATAAGACGTAGTTTCTTGAAATAGTGTGACATATTAAAATGTTGGCAATTTTAAGTTTAATTTTGCGATATTCTGATACTGTGAAAATTAACTCTTGTAGTTTTCAAGATATTAAAAATGTTTTTGGTTCATGAGATAAGCTTGATGTTTCTTCGTTCATTTGTGTTTTCGGATTTGCTATAGGTTAATTATTATTGAATTTTGTATTTGACAGTGTAGCCATCATTCAAATGAATTCCATTCCCCATACTACCGCAATGTTTGTACACACCGAGAAGCGCGCTGTCCATTGTCCGTCATCGTCACTTAAGCGATGGCTGTTGCCCACGTCCAGGTATCTGTGAATACCAGAAGGAGCCTCCACGACTGTACGCTGCCCTCTGCTCCTTCCCTCATCGCTGGAAAGCAATGTTTCACACATGTGTTTACCACAGAATAAAGATTACCTGGTATATCTGTTATCTCACACGAAATACTAAGTGGAATAAATGAATTAATGATTTTTTTTGGTAAAGTGATTGTTGACAAACGTAAAATATGCAATAAAGTGCGTTTTAAACCATCAGCTGTTTAAACAATACTTTAAATGTTTATTAGTTTCAGCCATTAACTATCACCACTAAACTGTTTTACACCTTGGTATGGTGGTCACCGGCCGTAATATTACATATTTATGGTTTAATAAAACGGCTGATTGTTTAAAATTAATTTAATTAAAGATATTAAAAAAATGAAGACTGAGGCATAGGGAAGGAATTGTCCGAAAAGTACAGAAATGGGTAGATATGACGTGCATCGACAGACACACAAATGATTGCAATGTGATGAGAATGTGGATCATTTCTTCAAGAGAAGGGTCTTCACAAATTAAGGTAATCAATATTGCATTTGTCGTTATCTGCCCGGCGAATTACCGAAAGGGGTCGGAATGCCAGCCAGCCCGGATGTGGTTTTTAGGCGGTTTTCCAAACCCCAAAGGTGAATACCGGGCTGATCCCCAAGTTCCACGATACGCAAACATTTCATATCACTTTACACTTTTACACATATAGCACTATACGCAGACAGGAAGGACATCCGGCCACCGCGTAAATATTAAAACGCGCCTAACCGGATTTAAAAATGAGCCGACCCTGCATGTGTACGAACATGGTCAAAGAGAAAGTATGAATATCCCATTAGACGTTGACTGAAGTGCAATTTACGCGTCGACAGCTGCTCCTTGACGTGCAAATGTTAACTGCGGCGCGATGTATGACGGGAGGTGAAGAAACCCAATCAGGAGTGTTGGTAAGACAACCAATTAAAATAACAATGCTTCTACGTGTTTCGATTTGCATACAATTGGTATTGTGTACTTAATTATTTATACGAGTAATAAATTAAAAAACTGTGACTATCATTGAAAATACTGTTCTGACGAGTTACAGTATAAATGATATAGCTGTTCCTTTCACCCGCAGAAGTGAAAGCTGTACTTGTACGTAAAGTCGTAACAACGCAATCGGTTAGTCGAAACATAATAGCAGAAAATAGCTTCATGCTTTGACGCGCTACAATGTAACCTGATTTGAAAGAAGCGTTACTGCCTCCTTGAGCAGCGCAGGCCGGTTGCTCTTGATGGACTTACGTAGGCTGTGTACGTACACGTCACTGTTAATGGGTTTTCCGTGCTCGAGGAACTGTTGAGTATCGGACCCCGGTTGTCGAAAAATACTGTGATCATCACCTTGCCTCTTAGGAGGAGGTGACTATCCATCCTTCGCGCCCCTAGATGTCGCACTACTTATACCAAAAACGGCATATTCAAACATAAAAATGTGTCGTTAGTAAGACGTTTCATACCTTCTCATTTGAACACTCATTCATGTAAGTTGAACAAGAGGGAGGACGGATGACCAGAATTAAAAAGAAAAGAAAAAAAGGCATACAAAAATCAAAATTATAGAGTGCACTTTCGACGTAAAGTAATCTTTGAAAAGCACGTCGAAAACCAGTATTTAATTGATGAGCAACAAAAGTTAATATAGGAAAACTGCTCAATTCCATAAGTTATAGAAAAAGACTGTTTCATCCATGCGTCGGACTTCTTCTCCCGCCATGTTTCACCTAATCGACAGCTTCATTGAATTAAAAGGGAAGCTACAGAACAAATAAGAAGTAACTTTAATGAAAACTTGTTTGTACTGCGTGTAAGAAACACAGCGGTTTGGGCGATTCATGTTATACGTTTTCTAGAACTCATAGTCTGATGATTTCCGGCATTTTCTAACAAGTATTGTAGTTGATCACGCTATATTAGGAGCAACTGCGTAGAGCAGCATAATTTCCTTACGGAAGCTTGCACGATTATTAGGGTTGTTACGGAACACTTCTAACGCTTGCACTGTGTTCATCCCCTACCGCGAACTCGCAATTTGTAGTAAGGTTCGCTCGGTCGTTTGCCCTCTGCTATTATTTTGTGACCGCGACGTGGGCATTGTGTGCCCTCATGCGATCATATAGGAATTGAGCAACGGGAAAATATTGCGACTTGTTTGCAAATACTTGTTCACTATATGAAACAGCTCCCGCCGTGCTACATAATGAATACAAAGAAAAACTAGCCATATTAATATGATTTAATGTCAACTATAATAAAGCTCGATGATAAATACGACTCTTCCGAATGATGTGGAACGTATCGGTTTCATAAATGGTATCTATACATGACACTCAGTATTTTAAGAATATATATATATATATATATATATATATATATATATATATATATATATATATATATTAATTTCTAATAATATTTTACGTACTTTTTAGCGAAATTACTAAGTTTTATCTAAAATTCATCTAAAGGTTAGAAGGAGTTGTCATTCAGAAATTCTTTCAATTTCTTTTTAAATACTTGTTGGCTGTCTGTCAGACTTTTGATGCTACTTGGTACGTGACCGAAGACGTTTGTTTCAGCATAATTGACCCATTTCTGTGCCAAAGTTAGGTTTAACCTTGAATAGTCAACATCACACTTTCTCCTAGTGTTTCAGCTACGCATATGCTATTACTTTTGAATTGGGTCAGGCTGTTAATAACAAGTTTCATAAGTGAATGTATATATTCTGAAGCTACAGTCAAGATCCCTAGATCCCTAAATAAATGTCTACAGAATGATCTTGGGCGTGCTCCCGCAATTATTATGAATACACGTTTTTGTGCAATGAATTCTTGTTTTACTCATTGTTGACCTGACCAGTGGCAGTGGATGAAAATAGCCATAGTAAGTCAATGTACTGAGATTTATATCAAACAATTTTGCAATGACCTTGATAGCGTAAGTAGTTGAACTCAAAGGTTCCAGCAGATCTTCTATGTGTTCAATCTCTCATCAATCCAAACACCTAAAGATTTTGGATATTGAACCTTAGCTTTAGATTTATGTTCGAAGTCTATATTTATAAATGCCATTTATGTATGAAACTGCATATACTGGGTGATATTAATGTTTAATGAGAGTCAACTTTTAGAGAATCACGTAATTTTATGAAAGGTGTCATTTACAATTTCATCAGTTTCAAATTTCTGCACCCTTCCAGTCAAGTATAATTTAAACTATAAGTGCGCTGTCCCACTCATACCACAATACTGTAGTTTATCCAGAAGAATTCCATGATTTACACAGTCAAAAGCCTTTGAGAGATCACAAAAAAATCCCAATGGGTGATGTTTGGTTATTCAAAGCATTTTGTATTTCATCAGTGAAGGTATATATAGTATTTTGTCGCAAAGATTTTTTTAAAAACCAAACCGACATTTTCTTACGACTTTATTTTTACTAATATGTGAAGCTACTCGAGAATATATAACTTTTTCATAAATTATGGATAAAGCTCTCAAAAATGAGTTTTTGCGGTAGTTGTTGTCATCTGACGTATCCCTTTTTCAATGCAATGATTTAACGATAGGGAATATACACTGCGTTAAATAGCTATTACATATGTGGCTAAGAAACCTACATACCTCTTGGGAACAAGATTTTATTATCCTGCTCAAAATTCCGTAAATTACGTGTGAGCTTTTACTCTTAAGAGAGTTGATTATTTTCCTAATTTCTGAAGGAGGGGTTGGATGGAATTTCAATTATATCAAATTTTGCAGGTATAGCCTCTTCCATTAACTGCTTTGCTACTTCTAATGAACATTTAGATCCTATTTTTTCCACAACACTTAAAAAGTAATCATTTAAGATGTTTTCAACTTATGAATATTTGTTTCAATGTTTTTCATTTATTTCGATAGTGATACCCTCTTCTTGTGCACAAATTATCCTCTGAAATGAGCAGTAAAACTGATACAAAATATCATGGGGTGTCCACTTAATTATTTAATTTACCTTTACATTAATTTTGCCATATTATTATTTAGCCGGCCGCGGTGGCCGAGAGGACTGCGGCGCGGCAGCCACGGTCTCCACGGCCACTACGGTCGAGGGTTCGAATCCCCCCTCAGGCATGGATATTTGTGCCGTCCTTAGTATTAGCTAGTTCATAAGTAGTTTGTAAGTTTAGGGACTGATGACCCCGTAGTTAAGTCCCATAAGCTCTACAAACATTTGAACATATTATTTGCGTACATTTCCCTTAAGGAGAGCGCTGAATACACAAAAATCTAGCTTTTATTCTCGTCTCTTTTTCTTCCCAAAAACCTTTCATTCTTTCACTTTGTGCCTTGTTTTGTTCTTCTGTCCATTTTCGTCTGTTGTTCTTGTGTTGTGACTTAAAGTCAACTTTTTGATTTCTGATTTCTTCCCTACAGGTTTTGCGGTCTTGTATGTCTTGTATAGAGATGTTTAATGTTTTCAGGTCTTCTGTGGTTTCTTTGTGCCAAGGTGTGCCCAGTTTCGATGTAGAAATTATGTTGAATATTCTTTTAATCTGGTGTCATTTTCCATTCTGGCGATATGCACGAAACACTTTGTTCTGCGTTTATGTTTCGTGATTGTTTCTGAGTGTCTGTATAGTTCTACTGTGGGTCTTCTTTGCCAGATATTTTCTCCAAAAACTGCACCGTGGATTTTTCTCAGAATTTTCCTTTATTGTTTTTCAATCTTCTTGATTTTTGCCATTCCTTTGGTGCTCGTAGTTTCTGATGTGGAGAGAGCTTCTGGAAGACTACTGTGTTGTAGTGTCGTAGTTTTGCGACCGTGGAAATACATTTTTTATTGTAGTGGGACTAGGTGATTTATAGGCTCTCTGTAATTTTGAGACACTTTCTTCATCGTATCCTTATTTCTGTCTAGTTGAATTCCTTTGACTTATCCTTCCCATGTGCGAATAATTTTCTCTAAGACTGCATTGAATGGGATGGGTGAGAGACAATCGCCTTGCCGGACGCCGGTTTTGATTTCAAGGGGCTTTGATAATTCTCCCATAAATTTTACTTTGGATTTGGTGTTAGTGAGGGTCTCTTGAATGATATTCCGGCTTTTAAGGTCAACCTTCATCTCTCTTAGGGTCTGGAAGAGTGTGTCTTGGTCAATGAAGTAAGAGGCTTTTATGAAGTCCACAAATGTTACTGTAGTATACATATATATTGCCGCGAGACAAGGCACCACAGACTTCACGCCGTTTTTCCTGCTCCATAGCCGTGAAGCTGAGATGACAATGGATACGCTGTTCCCGTTCCAACCGGACGAAACTGAGGATGATTATGTTAAAACAGCTAATCACCAGGATCGAAGAAGCAAGGCAGCTGGCTCGCATACGGACACTGGACGCGTAGGAGAAGGACCGTCAACGGTATAACGACAAGCACCGACTTGTTGTGTAGAGCCCAGGAGATCTGGTATGGATTTTTACCCCTGTACGGAAGGGTGGACTGTCAGAAAAGTTATTGAAGCGATACTTTGGTCCGTATCGTGGCATACGCCGCCTGTCAGACGTCACATACGAAGTTGAAGATTATGAGCCGTCGTCGAAACGACAAAAACGAAGAGACATTATTGACGTCCTGCGCATGAAGCCTTATTACGATCCTAAAGAGCAGGTAGGCGACAATGGCTTCTTGTTCAAGGAGTCTAAGGATAGTAATGTTACTGATGAAGCCACGACAGGAACGGCTGTCGTCGATAATGGTGGAGAAGGTAAGGATTCTCCAGAACTGCCATACAGAGGACCCATGACAAGGTCAAGATCCAGGACATTGCAGCTGGCTCCACAGGGAACATAACAGCGGGTCGCTGTTTTTCCAGGAGAGGGAGCAACGCCGCGAGACACACCGTCAACCGACGAACTGCGTGGCGGAGGGGAGAGCATCACAGATTGCGTTGCTGAGGGTCGCCGGTTCAATCCCGCCCACCGACAAAAATTTATTTCTTTATAATTGACAATTCCAGAATGTTCTATATCCTTCTTATGTTCACTTCTTAATCCTACTTGTTTCTTATGTTAACTATTTTTCTAATTTCTAGTACATTCTCTCTGTGAATATATAGCAGAGCACTCTGCCAGCATCCCCTATAGAAGAAAGCCTGCGTACGGCGTCACAACATGGCGGCGGTGAGAGGCTTAGAGTCCTCTGAAAGATTGTAAACATTAGCAGTGCACGCTGTTTATACTGTATTCTTTCCTTCAGGAGTATATTCATTACGTAAATTGGTGTTGTGTACGGTGTGATCGCTACGCTGGTCGATTTGGTGTGTGAGAACGACGTGTGTTCTTTTTACTGACAAAATGCCGTATCGCTGTTCTGTGCCGAAATGTAGAGGAAATTACGACTGTGGCCCAAAAGTTACCGTCGTTAAACGTCCGGAGAAGAATAAGCTAATGGGGGGGGGTGGTTATGTAAATAAAATGAATCGCAATATCCAAAGGTAAACAGTCATGACTTAAAACTCTTTGATAAGGTTAAACAAAAACGAAATGATACTCATTAACTTGAAGAAGGAGCCAAGTTATCCTGAGAATTCTTGATATCCATTTCTTCTTTTCCGGACGTTTAAAGACGCCACAGTCGTAATTTCGTCTACATTTCGGCACAGAACAGCGAAACGGCATTTTGCCAGTAAAAAAGACATCACACGTTGTTCTCACACACACAAATCGTCCAGCGTAGCGATCACACCGTACACAACACCAATTTACGTAATAAATACACTTCAGGACAAAGAATGCACTATAAACAGCGTGCATTGCTAATGTTTACAATCTTCCAGAGGACTCTAAGCCTCTCACCGCCGCCATGTTGTGACGTCGTGCGCAGGCTTTCTTCTATAGGGGGTGTTGACTCTGCCCGAGAGGCAGTCAGTGCTGCTTGTATGTTGAGTACGTAATAAACGTGCTTTCAGTATAAGTGTTGTGTTCAGTTGCCTTCGTAGTCAAGCCTGGTCTGCACGGACACTACGGCCGGGAGTTCGAATCCCCCATCGGGCATGGATATTTGTGCCGTCCTAGTTCGTAAGTAGTTCATAGGTAGTTTGTAAGTTTAGGGACTGATGACCCCGTAGTTAAGTCCCATAGACTATTCAAACATTTGAACATTTTTGAAGTCAAGCCTGCTTCCATTGCAACGCGACTGTGTGTGTATGTGTGTGTGAAAAGAAGGTATCATGTGTCTGTGTAGCACTGAATAAAAGTTATTTGGCACGACGTAATAGTGTGCAATTTGCGTATTGAATTCCTTTCGAATAACTGACAGGAATTCATTATGCAGGGAGGAACATCCGCGTGAAAGGCCCGTTGCCAGGACTGAATATAAGCAGGGTGGTCCATTTTCACCACGTTATTGTGTTACACAAATTGGAATTCTCTGGAACGTGCTCGGGGAACGAGAGAGAGATATGAGACGCATCAGTTAAACGGAGCGATTGTCCGCTGTTCTTTTATCGGAGGGACAGAATTACCGCCCGGAGGCGGACGTGGAAGACGGGACGGCCGGCGACGCCAAAGAATGGTGGCACCTGGCGGCGGTTATTCGTGGTGGACGCTGGCACGGTATTTCTGAGAGCAGGTGCGTTCTGGCGCCTGGCACGACGCGGTGACGGCTAGCCTTTGTGATCTCTGGAAACGGCGAGTGCGTCACGCGCGTCAGACGCGGCCCCCTCGAGACCCGTCGGCGCGGAATCTCTTGGCCAACGGCACACTCGTCGCTCCCCAACAGCTGCAGCAGCAGCTCTCAAGTTCTTCTGGCCTCGAATCTGCTAGACGCGGAGATTAGTAGACTTGCGCATAATAGTTCGCGCGTTCGGGAGCAGCGAACTAGTTCGTTCTTTTAGTTCGTCCGCTCCCAGTGACGGCTGAGCGGCGTGGTCTGCGTATGCAGGTGGAGGGAGAAGTTCCCCCACCTAGCGCCTTCATGCGCTCGCTGCCGTTCACGCTCTGACGCGATGATGCTAGGTGCCAGTTCACGCTCTGGCACGTGATCGTATTTTGACAGTATCTTTTCATAGTTTTGAGAGACTGAATGTTTTGGTTTTAGTTTTCAGTTTTTTGATATGGTTTATTATTTGCATTTGTATTTTTGTGGAAACAACAAATGAATAATATAAACAGTACATACAAGATAGCCGCGGTGGAGTAGCCGAGCGGTTACGCCGGGCGCCGTGGCTCAGCGCGCCCGGTCAGGGGGCTCAACGCCCAACGCCCTCTGTAATAAAAAAGCTAGGCCTAGAACACTTCGAAAATGAACGACAAAAACGAAAAGCGTCCGCAATCAACAGAAATACCGATAGAGCAAAAAAAAAAAAAAAAAAAAAAAAAAAAAAAAAAAAAAAAAAAAAAAAAAAAAAAAAAAAAAGAAATACAAGATATTTCATAAAACATATGCCTATCTCTATATCATCAGCAATATAAGTATGAATAATATGAAAACTAAAAAGTATTTTTTTTATAAACTGGTAACTAATCGAAATAAAATTAAAATAATCAAAAGCTTGCTTGCTTGTTTACATAAGAATCCAATAAATCTATCATGACATCATGAGAAGCGTGTGTGGCTCGTAGCCGGTAACGCAAACGCGGAAATGTGGAAACGCGTACGTATGCATATCACTTATACTCTTCCCTGATTGCCTACCAGAGTATACAGCATTATTAGACGATGCCAGTTAACAACAACCCGTAATAGGATGCTAGGTCGCAGCACGCGCCACAGCGTGAGCGGCACCTGACTCAAGTAACGTTTACACGCG
The DNA here is from genome assembly GCA_026315105.1 of Locusta migratoria. Taxonomy (NCBI): domain Eukaryota; kingdom Metazoa; phylum Arthropoda; class Insecta; order Orthoptera; family Acrididae; genus Locusta; species Locusta migratoria. Next base: position 82,276,780 of record CM048751.1, on the reverse strand, counting down.
CCAGAGCGTGAACGGCAGCGAACGTGTTAAACGATATCACGCGGACCGAAGGAAACAGTTTGCGGATATTAAAATTGTACAATTTTAATCTGCCAGGAAGTTTCATATCAGCGCACACTTCGCTGCAGAGTGGAAGTTTCATTCTGGAAACATCCCTTGGGCTGTGGCTAAGCCATGTCTCCACCATATCCTTTCTTCCAGGAGTGCTAGTCTTGCATGGTTCGCAGGAGAGCTTCTGTGAAGTTTGGAAAGTAGGAGGCGAGGTACTGGCGGAAGTAGAGTTGTGAGGCGGCATCGTCATTCGTGTCGGAATAGCACAGTCGGTAGTGGTCTTGTCCGCGAAAGGCAAAGGTCCCAGGTTCGAGTACCGGTTCCGGCACACAATTTTAATCTGCCAGGAAGTTTCATATCAGCGCACACTCCGCTGCAAAGTTTCATTCCAGTTTACGGATAATTTCACGCGTTCAAGTTTAGAGTTATCTTTATATCTTGGCATTATGGAATTTATTAGTCAGATATTGCAGAGTGCAGAATACTTCAAAAGAAAAATTTTGTAGCACTCAACTATTTAATCTAGCAGGCAGACGCTCACCTCGAAATGGCTCTCATCAGTAGAAGGCAAACACGTGTTTTTAATTCTCCTACGCGCCCCCTCGCTGTTGCCCGTCGGTCTTCGGAAAAGAATCCAACGAACTAAGAAGCGAGATACGTGTGCCATAAAAGTTCGCGACCGTTAACGCATGTTTTAATTCGCGAGCTATCACGCATATTTTAGTTCGCGACCTATCGCGCATATATTAGTTCGCGACCGGTAGCTGTCCTTTTAGTTCGCAGCTCGGCCGCGAAGTAGGTCATTCTGTTTAGTTCATCCGCTTTTTTTCGCTTTTGCTACCGCCATTAAAATAGCTCTTTCTTTTGTTGTGGCATCTTTTTTATATAATGATCAGTGTTGCCCAAGCGTGTGCTATTACCCGTATTTTTGGGCAATGTCTATGAAACTACAGCTGAGCTGCATCTCAGCTCGAAATGACGCTATCTGGCAGAAGGGAATCACGCGATTCTGCGCGCTCTCGCGTCCTCTCGATGGTCCCCGTCAGTCCCCGAAAAAGAAGTGGACGAACTAAGAGGCGCGGGATCTGCGAACTAGTTCGCGTAGTTGGCCTATGGGATCGCTCTTCCGAAGTAGTTCGTTCGCGAACTACACAAGACTAGATATTAGAGCTCCGTGTAGGCAGCTATAGTTTGAGGTGTGTGCCGCACGTAGTGAGTAGAGAGCAGAATTTCATGCACTATAAATTCTTGAATTATGCATGCATTCAAGCACTATCAAACTGCAAAACATTCACGATCAGCAGACATAACCCTTGAAATATGCAATACCGTTTTTACTCTGAAATTTTTATGGCATTTTATCTGAAATTATAACAGATTCTCCAGTTACCGATTATTTATTTTTAGATAGCTGACATTGGTATACCTTTATTTCATTAACAAATTACTTACAAATATTTTGTTAAACTTCAAAAGGAACATTGTCTTCAACATGAAATGCCAAGACCGCAAATTAATAATTTATTCAATGACGACCGGTTTCTGTGAACTGTGTCAACATCCTCACCATATAAGTTTTACAAGCTCGTCACCCCGTTAAAAATGGATAAATTTTCAAACGTTTGTAAATCTTATATGAGGTAGCGTCTGTAGTTATCAATTCCTAAGCTTACAAACAACTTAAACTAACTTAAAACTAAAGACAACACAGACACCCATGCCCGATGAAGGACTCGAACACTCGAAGAAAAGATGGATATAAAATAATAAGTGCAACACAGCACTCAGTCCCTACACAATATACAAAGTATTTTGTAAGCTGTCGTGTTTTTAACTTTTGTATTTTTATAGATTGGTAGGACACATTCTTAGACACCAAGGAATTGTGAATTTAGCGTTGGAGGGAAGTGCGTGGGGAAAAAATCACAGAGGAAGACCAAGAGATGGATACAGTAAGCAGATTCAGACAGATGTAGGTTGCCGTTCTTATGTGGAGATGAAGAGGCTTGCTCAGGATAGGGTATTGTGGAGAGCTGCATCAAACCAGTCTCCGGACTGAAGACCACAACACAACATAGTGACTGAGTGCTATGTTGCACTTATATTTTATATCCATTTTTTAACAAGGTGACCAGCTTGTGAAATATATTTGTGACCAGACGATGGTTTCACAGTTGACCGAAACCGGACGTCGTTGAATAAATTATTAATGTGCGATCTTGGCATTTCATTTTCAAGACTGTAAAACTATCGATTGTCTGCAAAACCGACAATGTCAGGTAATGTTAAAAAGAACAAGTGCCGGAGAAAACATTCATAAAGAGACTTGCTTACCTCTATACTATAACAATCACAGAAAACAACATTTTAATTGATCTAATAAAGTCCGTTCCTCTTATCCACGTTGGAAGGGGTGCACTTCTGGAACCTTTACTTAAGGGCATGCTGGAATCACAGTAGCACTCGCAAAGAGTTTAATACGGATATTTCCCACTTCCGAGGTTCACACAAACTCGGTGGAAACACACTTTAACGAGTGATTTCAGCTGTAAGCGAGCGCGTTTTGTTCATAAATCTCAAAACCTCTATGCACCTGTGTCATTTATGACGTTATCCGCGGTAGCTGCCTTACATTGTAGCAATATTTAAGACTTGATACTCGTTGTTGTCGAAACATAAATGTGTTGACACCTACCCTGCAGGGGGCTGTCGGTAAAAATATGGGAAAGTCATCCTACTGTGAGAATGTTACCGTTATTTTTCTGTTATTTCTGACCCTTCATTAAATATTGATTCCTAAGGTGGAAATGAGGTAATGTAAAAATCCCGATAACCATTAATTCTCAATTATTGTTTATTTTACCCAATTATTGTTATTTCTTGGCAGTAATACTTAGTTTCTGCGACATCACAATAATGTCTACGAAAACAGTCACTGCTGTTACCAAATCCCGTCCGAATATCCTTTTTGACACAAGTTCTGTTCTAGCAGATCTAGGAAGAGCCGTTGTGAATGTATACTGGTGTACCCAGTAACTGCCCTTGTAGACCCTGGACGATACGTATTTCAGCTTCATTAGTTTGTAAGTGACAATGAAAATACAACTTCAAAAATATAGAAAAATATGATTTATCGATTAGTCGGTCCGTACTTAATGCACAATACTACGAAACAACGTTATTCTTATAATTAATTGAATTAATATCTTGCTTTTAAAGTAATAAATCGTGTCCACTTCGTAAACATTATGGCTGTTGCGCCGAGAAAGTAATAAGGAGAGCAGTGTGGGATATGGAGCATCTAGTGTAGTGCTGGAAACATAATTTTCATTATGCATAGATTAAGTACAATAGCTCTTACTACTTAATGCAGAGATCAAGGATTGGCAGTTGTGAGAGAAGCGACCAAGCCGCGCCGGAGCGGCAGTGCACTGAGGCGCTCTGATAGTCTGCCGCGGTGGCCGTGGGGACTGCGGCGCGCTAGTCGGTATGCACGGCCACTACGGTCGGGGGTCCGAATACCCCCTCGGGCATGAATATTTGTGTCGTCCTAAGCTAGTTCATAAGTAGTTTGTAAGTTTAAGGACTGATGACCCCGCGGTTAAGTCCCATAAGCTTTACATAAAATTGAACATTTGAAGCGACGAAATATACACCATTGCCTTCTACCAACATCAACTGAGCCGAACTAGGACGTTTGTGCTTACTACGAAGTACTTGTTGTCCCCACACAGAAGTAGCGCACAGGTCGTCGATTCTTCTATATTGAAGTGCTGTCGAACTTAAAAAACTGTTGGCTAGGCTCATGCGTATTTTTCAAGTAAGAAGGAATGCCACTTCTTCGGTTATGTTTATTTATTCGTCATGAAACAACAAACGACATATGTATAACTATCCATGATTTTCGTAAACTTGAATCCTAATTGCAGTAGTTAATAATATAAAGTTTGAACTGCCTAACAGGCTGTTTTAAGTGCGCGACTGTCATAGGTCTTAATGCGAGAGCCGTGTGTGGTGGATTGCTTGCAACGCAGTGCTGGTCGCGAGCACCATCAATTTTGGCGCGAAGCGCACTTTCTAGAATATCTACATTCAATTGTTTCTTAAAACTAGAGCACAATAACATAAACAAAACGTACCATAATAAAGTTTGATGGAAACACATTAATTACACAAAATCACATTAAGTTCTATACAATAGTTTATCTCATAATTGTAATTAAGGATTCATACAGCGATCTTACACAGAGATGAGGGCAGCCAGACTAAATACGTTTGGACAGTACTGGCGCCAATTCTCACGGGAATCCGATATGTTACACCATATGTCATCTTTTCCCACCCATTCCACCTATGACGTGATCTACTAGGTAGGAAATTTCTTTGCAGCTCAATACCTATGGCCATGAGGCAGCCATCCTACACATGTATGCGTGCTATCTACAGAACTAACAAGTTTCTCATGCAATAAACGTACTTCAAAAGTGCAGATAAAATTGTTCGATTGGAGAATGAAACCAAGAAAGGCGGGTTTAGATATACCATATCTTTTTATATTTTATGTATAGAACAGTCTAGAGTGCAAAAAAATTTTTTTTTCGACTAGTTTCGGTCTTATTTTAGACCAAATCCAGGAAATTAAGATCCATTGATGTTTAGAAGCTGGCAGGAAACATGGAGCCTTCTAGTGCGTCACTAGAAGGCTCCAAGTTTCCTGCCAGCTCCACAACATCAATGGAGCTTAATTTCCTGAAGATGGTCTAAAATAAGACCGAAACTAGTCGAAAAAAATAAAATTTTTTATACTCTAGTCTGTTCTTTATATATAAATTTAAATAAGAGTGCTGTTTTTCCATAAGTGAAACAAAAATATTTCCAAAAATATGTGATATGTTTTTTTTATAATAATGAAAAGTCCAGATTGGAATTAATAATATAGTAAGGACAGTTTACAACCCACCTCAAAGACGTGGCTACGAGCTGCGACAGGCACATACAAAAGAAACACATACACCACTTTTAGCTATCGGCCATGGCCTTCTTCAGAAAACAGTACACTCACGCAATCACACAGGCACACAACACAGTCATACGACCATCACCATCGACCATATGCGGCAGCCGGAGGTGATGGTTGTATGGCTGTGTTGTATGCCTGTGTGATTGCGTGAGTGTTCTATTTTCTGAAGAAGGCCATGGCCGATAGCTGAAAGTGTTGTATGTGTGTGTCTTTTGTATTTGCCTGTCGCAGCTCGTTGCCACGTCTTTGCGTTGAGTTGTAAACTGTCCTTACTATATTATTGATATGTTTTTCTTACTTTTTATTTATTTATTTATTTTCGGAAGATCGGTATTTTCTGGGATTCACTGTGTGGTGACGCACAAGTCTAAAGTGCGCGCCACGTACTATCGCCGCGCGCCGCCATGCACGCACGACGCTGCGTTCATACGACGTCAGCCACGAGCGCCCTCTGCTGCAACTCCGCTCGTGGCCACCACTGAACGGCATCGGCCACTTGGGAATCAGATAGGCACCAGTTAAGACTTGGCTATCGGATAGGCACTAGGAATCATCAGTAGGCAGGCCTCTATCTAAACTATGTATCAACATTTTACTAGACTGCTGCTCTCCAAGTTAAGTAATGTATTATTTCTATGAATATATATCTCTTATACTAATATAGCTTAGTGTTTCTAGTTTCTGCTGTCGCACTGGCTGGTCACCTCCGTACCTGCACACGCGTGCATCCTATTTTCCTGTGTCGGTCTCTCTCTACTCGGCCACCGACACCCAGGACAATTGGCGGAGACGAGACACAAAAGTGGCGACGAGGATGGGATACAAAAGTGGCGACGAGGATGGGATACAAACCACTGGAGCAGTGAATGTTGGACATCAAGACTAGTATTTCGGCAGCAAATCAGACTTCAGTTAACGGCTTATACAGGGTGTTTCACTAAGTGTGTTTGCCTCTGTAACTTATAAAATAATAGGTGACGGGATATTTTAATGCGGTAGGTCAAGACAAGAAATGTTACACTTTCTGCCGAGCTATGAACATAGTTTATTATATCATTTTCCAAAGAGTTACACCACAAAGATATATTTTTTGAAATAGAACAATAGTTATTTCTATCGTGTATTGAATTCGTTTAAACCAGCTGCGTCCAAATCAATTTAAACTACATTCCTATCACTCTTAGTTTGGGAGCTACAACCCTTCAAAGTTCCGGGGGCGGAGGCTGCGATAGCGTAGCTGACTGGCCGAGCTGCTATCCCCTGGGGCACGGCCCACTGTCTCATGACCACCAACCAGTCAGCTACGCTGTCGTAGCCTCCGCCCCCTAAACTTTAGAGGGTTGTAGCTCCGAAACTAACAGTGATAAGAATGTAGTTTAAATTGATTTGGACGCAGCTGGTTTAAACGAATCCAATGAACGATAGAAAAAAAAACTATTGTTCCATTTAAATATTATTTCTTTGTGGTGTAACTCTTTTGAAAATGATACAATAAACTATGTTCATAGGTCCGCAGAAAGTGGAACATTTCTTGTGTTGACCTACCGCATTAAAATTTTCTGTCACCTATTATTTTATAAGTTCCATAGGCAAACACACTTAGTGAAACACCCTTATATATATATATATATATATATATATAATTTACACTATAATGAATGTGTTTTGAGCAATTTCTCCCATATGTGTGCCTTATGCATTTATGCATTTGCAAATCTTTGGCAGTAACAACAAACTTACTCCCGAAGGCAGATAATACTAGATATCAAACGAGTTGCTTGTAAAATTACTGTTCGGAGTTAAAAAAATCTAATGTTTCATTTGGAATGTAATGTGATTGGTACATCGGATATGGGTGTTTGCAATTAAAGATAACGTATATTGTGAAGAATTTAAAAAATAAGTTGTTGTGCTCTGTAAAGAGAATATATAAAACTAAGCACAAAAACAGGTGAAAGGGTTACAAAAATGTTCAAATGTTTGTAAAGCTTTTGGGACTTAACTACAGTGTCATCAGTCCCTAAACTTACAAACTACTTATGAACTACTTACGAACTAGGACGGCACAAATATCCATTCCCGAGGGGTGATTCGAACCCCCGACCGTAGTGGCCGTGCAGACCGTGACTGAAGCGCCTCAGTCTCCTTGGCCACCGCGGTCGGCGAAAGGGTTACAGTTGGAGGAATTAAATACAAAATGGAACGCATATCGAATCAGCAACCACAAAACTTACGAATTAGGAATCCAGAACGCTACCGACTTGTATGAGAATATTAGAGCAAATGTCTGTAAAGGAAAGAAAAGAATACTGGTAAACTATAGAAAACACCACATGAAAGAAGGTTACAGCACTCAGCTGATTAATAAAAGCTCTTTGCCTTTCGGGTCAACTCGTGAATTCCGTCCCCGAGGACACATCAGGGGCGGCGAGTGTAGCGACCGCTGACGTCATCGCCCCCTCCCCGCACCTTGCGGTCCTGCCCGCAGGCGCAGCCTCTCCCTGGATTGATGGCGCGTCTCGCTGAGAAATGTTGGCCACCCCGGGGGGCGAGGGGCGGCGACTGATGTGGCGCGACGCCGGCGCCGGGGGGCGGGGGGCGGGGGCGGATTCTTCCATCAACTGTGGCGCCCGGCTCCCGCTATTTATTCCGGGGGCCGCGACACGCCGCCACCTGCTGCCGGTCTCTCACGAGGCAGAGGCGGCGGTGGGAGGCCGGGAGTCCCTGCAATTAATACCGGCGATCGCCTCTACCGCCTGTCTTTTGTCCTCCGCACCCTCGACGTCATCTACCGGCGACATCAAAGTAGCCTTCGGCACCACCTCTGAACGTCCAGGAGCTAAAAAAGGGGACCTGCATATTCCAGACGACAGAGAGTGACTGCCCTCGATTATAGGACGTGACCCGAGAGAATAAACCCTTTAACGCATAGTGTAGCTAATCAGCTACATACCTAATTTTTCCATTATCTCTCAAACTGATCAACATTTTACCACAAATTCATTGGTAGCTGCTTATTTCCATATACAAGAAGCACGTCAGAGAATGCCGACAGCAGTGGCCAAACGGTCTGCGGCACGCCAATCACGTTCTGCGCGGCGACTACGGTCGGGGGTTCGAATCCCCCCTCGGGCAAGGATATTTGTGCTGTCTATAGTATTAACTAGTTCATAAGCAGTTTGTAAGTTTAGGGACTGATAACCCCGTAGTTAAGTCCCATAAGCTCTAGAAACGTTTCATCATTTGAGGTCACAGAATCTTAAAGTCACAGAGTGCTACTGAATCACTTCGACAGTTAACTGCACTGAGTTACTCGTAACATGTGCGTTTGTGTAGTTTAGTATACTTCGTCTCTCATGTAAAAGTTGTCAATCACATACTACCGATGCGTTATGAAGTACTTTATGGAAAGATCAGTGGCACAATAGTGACATTTACTGCATCCAGTACATCGTGGAACTACTACATAGCTGACGAGATTTTCACGGGTTTTGTTGCTAATAGTGCATAATAATTTTAAGGAATTTTTTAAAAATATTTTCTCAATATATACTCACTATATGTTAATCGCGGTAGTTTTTAAAAATTCAAAGTAGCTGAAAACCCGGCGTTTATTTATTCCTGCCATTTTTCAGATATATATTCATTTGTATAAAGGATGTAAGTCTGTAAAATCTCTTGGGAATACAATTAATAGTAAAGAAGTAATAAATTAAAACTTGTTGCGTGATGGGGTGATTTTCCACGAACGTTACTATTTATGTGTTCATATCTCAGTAACTACATGTCGTACTGTGATACAACGTAGAAGGTACACTCAACTATATGCGTGTATCCTGTCTGTAAAATTTCCTGCGACTACAATTTGTAGTGTTCAACGTCATACCGAGAGCCGTAGTTTTACTCCATAAACAGCAGAAAAGTAGTAAGCGAGAAACTATTTTCCTTTCGTCATTTTACCATGGTTGCCAGCGAGAAAAAATTTAATAAAGGTTTGAAATTATGTTTAAAGTTTGTTGCAAGTCGCTAAGTACTGTCATTCTCATATAGTGTATTTCAAAAGTCTCGCCGCATTAAATGGCATTTTTTTGCGATTTCTATTGGTTATGACGTAATATGTTTTGAACCATGTGTCGTATGTGATTCTTAACCATGCAGCAATTGTTAGCTCACGGTAAGGAACGTGTGTACCAAATTTGGTTGAAATCGGTCCAGTGGTTTAGGAGAAAGAGCAGCATTGTCGCAAAATGCAGCAGTTTTTCGCGCTTCTCATTGTTTATGACGTCATATCTCGTGAACTATATATCGTATGTGATTCTTACACTTACGGCCTCATGGATTGAAGCTTATGTGTACAATATTTCATAAGGATTGGAACAAAACTGGGGATTTGTATGCAACACGTACAAATATACGGACACACTGCTTTATATATATTAGATACATACACATATACAAGAAGCACATCACAGAATCTGTAAGCCGCAGAGTGCTACTGAATCACTTCGACAGTTAACTGCACTAAGTTACTCGTAACATATGAGTTAATTTACTTTAGTATACCTCCTTTGCCATGTAAAAGTAGTTAATCACATACTACCGTTGCATTATGAGTTACTTTATGAAAAGATCAGCGGCACAATAGTGACAATTACTCCATCGAGTACATCGTGGAACCACTATGTGGCTGACCAGCTATTAGGATTTTACTGCTAATAGTGCTTAATAATTTTAAGGAATTAAAAAAAACTCAGTATATACTCACTATATATTTATCGTGGTAGTTTTTGTAAATTCAAATAAAAATTCACATTTTAAAGGATTAAACTCGAAATGGACGGTATAGTTACTGAAGCTCAACGTCATTCTTCCATACACTGGGGAATTTAGAATGAAGCTACATTCTACACAAGTCAACATACGATGCATGGCAGTGGGTACCTTTTAGCACAACTAGTGATTAAATTTGCTGTTCCTTTGTGCCTCCGTATGACGTTTAAACCTTTCCTGACAATCAGGGGATATGTGTTCCGACCAAACTTTTTCCTTAGCTGCTGATATTATTGGGAGAACCAGTCTTGAAAAAATCCATCTTGCATACAAAATGTATGAGACAGTGAAAGGATCGAGATTTGTTGGATATATCCTATAACTACTGGTAAGGTGCTGAACAGAAATAGTGAGATAAGACATTTCCGGTATATCTTCTTTACAAGAAGGATCTTCTTGTGGGACACATTTTGGAATTTCAAGGAATAGTCAATAAAGCATTGAAGGGAAGTTTGTGTGTGTGAGAAGGAAGGGCCTGGGGTAAAAATCGCAGAGAAAGACCGCGAGGCGAATACAGTAAGCAGATTCAAATGGATATGGTCTTCCGTTCGTACTGAGAGACAGAGAGGCTTGCACAGCACAGGGTTGCATGGAGAGTTGCATGAAACCAGTCTTTGAACTGAAGGCCACAACAACAGTGACCTCACGGCGAGCTACCTCTTATATGAGATCCTGGGATGAATCCTTGAAAAGTTCAGTAATCTTGGGAGAAAACACGCAATGTCCGGTACCAATATAAAATTGTCAAAAATGCTTGGAATGTCGTCGGGTTTCAGTGAGGCTAAAAAGGAAAAGACAATGACCAACATATGGCACTTCATGTGAAAAAAGGTACGATTCAGCCTAGAAAGTTTATGGAATATTGAAATTGAAATTTTTGTGTAACTAAGGGACTACATTACTGACGTCATCTGCCGCCAAACTTACATACTACTTATAACATACACTAAGGCCGTGTACTACGTGAGCGACAAAATCTAGCGACAGCTGCGCGACATTCAGCTACGCGACACTGCAACTACAAGCTGTGACATTCGGCGACATGGCCGTGTGTCCTACGTGAGCGTGACAACTAGAACCGATCAGCTGTTTCCAAAATCTGACAGCTATACGCCGTAGAATAATAACAGCTCCAGTGTAAGGCAATAAAGTTTTATTTACTTTAGTAAATGAAGCGTAAAAAGAGTGCTGTATATTAATTGTACAAAGCGAGGATGTTCTTGCTGTATTTCATTCATAACTTCAGATACGAAAATAGTCTGTGAAGCTCTCCAGCCAAATTATTAGAGATTACGACGACGGGAAAAGATACTTTCGATTATGTCGCCAATGAGTTTTCCTTTTGTGAATATAAACCGCCAACAGCTGATTAAGTAAGAAGAAATTAATAAATCATTTAAAACTGCTCTAATACTGTTATACAGTGGGAGTAGTAAAGGGGTAGCGTTCTAGACTGCTAATTCGTAAGTTTTGTGGTTGCTGGTTCGATATCCGTTCCTTCTTGTATATTAATTCCTCCAACTACAACCCTTTCACCTGTTATTTGTACAAAGTTTTATATATTCTCTTAACAAAGCGCAACAACTAATTTTTAAGTGTTTCCCAATATAGGTTATCTTTAATTGCCAGCAGCCATATCCGCCGTACCAATCATATTAAATTCCTAATGAAACAGATTTTTTACTCGGACCAGCAATTTTACACGTGTCTCGTTTGACATGTCTTGGGGAGTAAGTTTGTGTTCCTGTCAGAGATTTGCAAATGCATAAGGCACACAAATGCGAGTAATTGTTCAAAACACATTCATTATAGTGTAAATTAAACTAGCACTCATAATAAAAATTAGACTGATAAAAACAATTGAGAAGTTTAACTTCAGTCGTCTGTAAAGTTCAAATTTCCTTGTTATATGAATAACTTTATGTTATTTCAGAAACAGTTGTAGTTCCAATTTATCACGGATTATTATCTCACTGAATACTTGCGACAACCTCTGCAAGCAGACGATTCTCTGCTGACCTCGACAGTTTGTCGCGCATGCGACAGCGACAAGATTTAAGCAGGTCTGAATCTCGAACGTAGTCCGTTTTCGCGTCTGTCGCGAAGCGCAGCAGACGTCGCTCAGTAGGACAGACTCGTAACCATACATGCGGCTGAGATTTGTCTCTTGAGGCTGTCGCGCGCTGTTGCTCGCTTTTGTCGCTCGCGTAGGAAACGGCCTAAGGACAACACACACACACACACACACACACACACACACACACGACAGAGGAAGAACTCGAACCTCCGACAAGAGGCGGTTAGCGCATTCCGTGACATCGTGCTTCAGACCACGCGGCCCTTCTAACGTGACGATGTTATTTACGACGAATGCTCAATATGCCATACAACGTTATTCCTGCAGGCGATAGGCAGTGTTGTGAAATACACTGTACAGTAGGTAAGCTGAAAAACGGCTGTTGGGTGTTGTCTTTTGACATTCATCATGATGCCTAACGACTTTGGTAGACCTGTAACTTCAGGTAACCCCGTAACTATCAGTCAAATGGCTTGAAGTCTGGGGAGAAGCATGTCGGAAAGGGCAGGGCGGCTCAGCACGCAGTCCTTACAAATCAGTGTGCGGGAGAGATGTTTCACAAGTCTAGTAGTATGGGACTGTGGTGACATCTCGCAAAAACAAAAAAAAGGTTTGGTGTAAGTTTCGTAGTCAACAAATATTCGTCACGTCAAATATGTGACAACTCAAAAAAATGTTCAAATGTTTGTTAAGCTTATGGGACTTAACTACGGGATCATCAGTCCCTAAACTTACAAACTACTTATGAACTACTTACGAACTAGGACGGCAGAAATATCCATGCCCGAGGGGGGATTCGAACCCCCGACCGTAGTGGCCGTGCTGACCGTGACTGGAGCGCCTCAGTCACCTCGGCCACCGCGGCCGGCTATGTGACAACTGAAACTAGTACCAGCGAAAGTAATTGCTACTTTCAGTTGACTTGCTTACATCTGGCAACTACACAGTTCCAATAGAATATCTATGGCAAGATGACTTCAAAGCAGAAAAGTGACAGCTTACACTAATAAAAGCTTTACATCGAATAACTATAGTATGAAAGTGATGCTTGGAATTGATTACCAGCAGTGATCTCTACTCCAGTACTGAAACTAGTGAACATAACCTGCGTTGTAGCTTCTTCGTGTAAACCACATGAGCGGTCCTCATGTTGTCTTCAGGTACTGCTGCTGCTGTGCTGACACTGTACTAACGGTGCTTTCTGAAAGAAGCCAAATGGCATCTTAAATCCTCATGTGAAGAATGGGTGCCCACTAGTAAACTGAGTGACGTTGTGTTGATGCATAGATCAGTCCTTGCCCTTGAGGCTAGTTGTCACAATTCGCCTGGGTCGTCAGCAACACGGCACTATACTGTGTATCGCAATGATCCAAAATTTCTGAAGGAATCACCAGTAGTTCGTACCGGTACATCGGTAAAAAGAAGGTCCTGGTCGTCTAGTGGAAAGATCCGCTTCAGCGCCGAGCGAACGGGTAGTAGTTTACTCAACCTCTAAACTATCATATTAAATGACAGGAGCAGTGATGGAAAAATGTAGATTACAAATTAAGTTTGAGCTGAAGTCGAACCGTCATTTCATGCACCTTCGTCTTCCTAAGTTTGTACTCCAACCACTTCTACACCAAGAACTTCAATATCCGCCACTTACATACAAATACATAAGTTGCACAACTGACGCATAAAACTACTCTTGCGATTTTCTCTGCAATACCAAAGTAGTGCTCATTACTACTAGCACACTATATTGTTTAATGGGCTACTAAAGTTGTACAAAGTTTGAAGTAGATCAGTGCTCTAAAAGTTGTGCCCCCTCCCCCCTCAAAAGGTAAATGTGTACGTTGTGCAATTCATGAACCCCCTACAAATAGACAACTACCTATTTGAACGTTGTAAAAACGTTCCTTTCCATCAAAGAGACATTTCGAATAGGCATAGTGCTCCTTCCGAATTCAAAATCTGAATATATCAGTGATGGAATATTCAATGAATTTAAGATAGTTTCAGCGCAATGTGGTGATCACAGAGGCATTCGTCTTATCGTTCGTCTAGTCAACACTAGCTTCAATACCATAGCGGCCTACGTTCGACTGAAATGAGCGTCAAACAGAACATTCGGACTGACTTGCGGGTTTAAGGTAATCGTATTCATGGTACGTACAGAGAACAGGAGAGGGCATGTTTTCTAAACCAGGGATGTGTCCATCCGTGAACCAACTGCCCATGAAGAGCCTTTGTTTAGAAAACAGTGCTACAAGTTGACAGTTGCAGATTTTGTCCCCATTGGTAGTGCAATTGAGGCTCCCACTTCCATTGTTTCTATGGACCGTCCGATAATTTCCAGTCCTACTGAGGATGGTTTTACGCCGTTGCAAATAAAGTTAGACACCTTTCCTGCTGCTGCTTGGACGGAGTCGCAAATGATAAATAGAGTGTCCTTTTTATTATTTTTCAGGAAGCACTACACGTCAAAGGACATGAACAACCGGCCGCGGTGGCCGAGGAGACTGAGGCGCTCCAGTCACGATCTGCAACGGCTACTACGGTCGGGGGTTCGAATCCCCCTTCGGGCATGGATATTTGTGCCGTCCTTAGGATAAGCTAGTTGATAAATAGTTTGTAAGTTTAGAGACTGATGACCCCGTAGTTAAGTCCGATAAGCTTTCCAAACATTTGAACATTTTGGACATGAATACATACTGCAGAACTGTGGTCAGAAAGGTACATAATTGGTTCCGCCACGATGATTTTAATTGATCTTTGTCCCGTATCATGAATCTGATGTCTATGGCAAAGCTTTCTGGATGAGACATTACTGGAATGGGGTGAAATTCCAACCAGTAGCCAATGGAACCTCTGTAGAAGAAGATATAACGATGACCTCAATCCGTGTGCAACGTAATTTTTTTCCTCTGGATTCTGATGTTTAGAAAGATTGGAATGCCCCTTCTCACGAGCATTCGGATACACATATTCTATGTACAGCAATAAGTCAGGTATTGAAGCCGTTTGAAGTAACATCGCCATGAAAATGGGCTTCTGAAACGTTCAGAAGGTGTGATTTTTCTTCATCTCTCTGCATATCAATGCCGTAGAAATCGCGCATCACCATGTATTTCAAGAAACCTCCATCCATGACTCTAACCTGAAGGAGGGGTGTTTTAATGGAAGGTTATTTTGTGGCACAGAAAAGCCCCCTGAGTCTCGGACTCTACATTGATTTGTAGAGTGTAGACGTATATGCAGATGCCGAAGAAATACGTCATGTGTGGTACGATGGCTCGCGGCCAGTTAATGAATTTAAAAATTCGCCGTCTTAATTTGTTGCGTCACGGTGTCCCACCAATCACGCTAATGAACCATCGCGGGCCACGGCACACTACATATTCTCCGACCGCGGGAGCCGATATATTATCTGTGCTAATGGCTCAGCAATGGCCGTTCCGCAGTGTTGATGTTGGAGAGCCAAGATTTGTTATTCTTCTCAGGTCACTGCACACAGCAGAAATGAGGTCTCGGAATCAAGAGACTGTTTGGCACGCATTGTCTGGTTGCCTAATCCCCTCTCCACCCCTCCCCACTGTCTCCGCTTCCGGCAGAGCTCCATCGCCAAGTTTTACGTAAAGAAAGGGTCAGTTGAATCTCGTGTATTTCTTTTCTTCTGTTTCCACATGTATATGTTCACAGTTGAGTGCGTGCACTTTATTGCGGAAAGAGACTACTGTAAGCCGTCGTTCAAATGGTCACATCCTTGAAGTTAAGGAAATAAACAGTTTAGAAGACGATTTTTACTCCTGGTGTGCTGATAACTACCGTCCCATCGCTGTATGAAATTGAGCGTGCAGCATCAGAGCCGAGAAAGAAACACATACGTCGTTAGAAGCAGAGACTCGATTATACGGACTAATTTTTGTGATAAGTCATTCTCATTATCAAAAAAGATGACGTCTGACAAGGGAACATCATCAACTCGACCTCATAGTTTCTTGAGAAAAAATACATGAGCTAGATATTAACTACAGAAATCGATATCACAAGAAAATTTGGGCCATTATTCAGATACTATGCAGTTTCGGCCTCCTCAGAGTACAGCTTTTTTTAAGAATTCGCGCGCTCGGGTTGGTTCTCGCTCGGCCCGGTTCACTGCGGCTGCTAAAACCCCGAACGCAAAGTGCTGCGTAATGAAGGGACAACAGTGAGTCTCCCGAAATGTGAAATTTCAAGAGTTAGAGAAGTGGAGAAGGAAATAATATTACAAAGTATAACATATGTACTGTAACTGTTTCAAGTTTACTCCACTTCATTAGTGTCAGCTTTACATATATCAAAATGATATGCGTAAAAGGTATTGAAAATTAAATTACGTTACACTGCTTGTTGAAAAACCGTCTCATTCGTTTCCACTGCAGTTGTGGCGCACTGTATAAAACGCAAACAGCTCGTTGCACATATTCTTCTGTTACGGAGACGGGCAAAGTAGTATTGGACGATTTAAAATCATCAAAGCAGCTTTCGCCATCACTGACGTCTTCAATTACACGCCCAAGCTCCGTTGAAGCAGTGAAAATATCGAATGTGACGGTGGTCAAATAGCAACGTCATTATCGTCGACGTCTTCCTCTTGTAAATCTGAACTGAACGTCAACCTGCTATTTTCTTCGATAGCCAGCACGTCTACATCATTGCAGTTGTCCATGATATCTGCAACGCAGTTGAAAGATATAAGGAAAAGCATAAAGAAAGCGCCACGTATTTTCTTTTACCGTGTGTAGTACGTCTAATAATTGCAAATGATTATGCTTACCGGTGACGACTGTAAAAGAGGTCTAATTCATTGACATTTAATCGTTGCTTCTGGATATGTCACGCAACAACCTGTGGGATAATTTACAAGGCGAATACAAACCACTTTACTAGACCCTGCTCACAGTAGTAGACGTTCGGGCATTAAGCGGCCGCAGTGAAGCGCACCGAGTGAGGAACAACCCGAGCGCGGAATGTTTAAAAGCTGTACTCGAGGAGGCCTAACTCTGTAGTATCTGAATAATGGCCCAAATTTTCACTTGATATCGATTTCTGGGGTTGATATCTAGCTCATGTATTTTTTTCTCAAGAAAATGTGAGGTCGAGTTGATGATGTTCCCTTGTGAGTGCATAGAGATAGGGTTTTTTGTATTATTAACTACATACATGTGTCCTGGGTCTGGTAAACCTTAAGGTTTGTTATCACAAGTTAATGCAAATTTAAACAGCGTGCCGAACTAGGAATCGAACCCAGGACCTTTGTCTACCGAGGGCCAGCGATCTTCCGACTACGTAAGGATGCAGGAGATGTGGTCGGCTGAACGGTTGCCCGAAAAACACGAAGTATCTGGGATCGAATTCCGGTTTGCCATATACAGTAGTTTTAATGTGCCAGGAAGCTTCATATCAGGGCATACAGGGCTGCACAAAGAAAATTTCATTCAGTATGTGTTAGATATTTATTCAAAACAACTGGAATAAATCCAACTTACTACCATTTAACAAAATTTAATGTTCTTAAAGTGATTGGAAAATTACTTTCATTCATTTTGTAAATTTTATTAAAATTACTAATAGACGGCCTCGGTGGAGTAGCCGAGCGGTCTAAAGCGTCTCGCTGCGGAGCGCGCGGTTGCTCGCCGTGGAAGTTCGAGCCCTCCCTGGGACATGGGTTTGTGTGTTTGTCCTTAGGTTAGTTTACCTAGGTTTAAGTAGTTTGTAAGCTACGGACTGATGACCACGCAGTTTGTTCCGATAGATATACAAACATTTGAACTAAAGATTCAAACCTTTTCCTAAAATACCGAAGGTAGGTCAAATAGGACAATCCCTACTGTTTAATGTTTTTGCTGTCTGTCATTTGACATTGTCAATATTTTTGCCCCCAGATTACCGCTTGTTCTCGATAAAAGTATTCTAGCAGTTGCAAGAACCCACTACTATTAAATATACGTATCTTGAAAGTGTAGGCGTAGTCAGGAGTCCGTAGCAGATAGTATAGGGGGCGTGCCTCCACTGTCCATCCGGGATCTGCTGATTACGCCGACCCACTTTTGAGCCAGACTTGTGAGCCGACGTGTAGGCGTTCCTCCTGCGTGATTGGTAGCAAGTGCTCTCGATAATGTAGTTCCTTCGCAGCTATCAGCTAGTAATTTTGGTGTTTTAGCACTAGCTACACCCTGATAGAAAACTGTTTAATTGACTTTGAAATTAACCCGCGAGAACTCGCCCCTTTAAAAGTTACGCGACCGATCGCGTGTATACCATTTTTCTGACAGTCAAAGAACTGTTTGTAATGAACTTAATATGTCTAAATAAGTATTTCTAGTTGCGTTTATAAGAAAACACACATATTTGACTATTTAAAATTAGTAAAATGCCAACTGTTTTAAAATTACTGTGAGCAAAATGTTTAAGCGCGACTGCTCGAGGGTAAACCATTATGTTATAAGGCTGAGACTGAGAACATGGTTCCTCTGAGACCGGTCGCAGCCGAGACCTCTTACAAACTTCGTACATTTTTGGAAATATTCGTAAATTTTCGTTAAAAGGCGTTTAATTTATTTATTTTTCTATCTGAACAATATTAAAGAAAATTAGACACGACGGATTAGCCGTGCGCACTAGGGCGCCGTGCTGCGGTGCGCGTGGCCGTTCGCCGTCGCGGGTTCGAGTTCCCCCTCAGACATGCGTATTTGTGTTATCCTTCGGTTAGTTTACCTCAGTTTAAATAGTTTGTAGGCTACGGACTAATAACTACGCAGTTGAGTCCGATAGATTTACAAACATTAGAACAGTTTGAAAGAAACTTTAACGATCATTGTCCACTTATGTTCACCTCCAGAATGCTACTAAGTTCTGTATGCCACTAAAACATTGTTAAATAAAAATATTAATAAATTAAAGATGTTAGATTCGCGCCACATTCTTTGTATTTCCCCGGCTTAAGAAGCAGCGTTCGGAAAACTTTAACTACCCCACCTCCACTGGTCATGGCATACGATGTGTCTCGCCGTGGGAGCCTACAGCGGCTCTTAATGTCGACATGCTGCACAGTTATTTCCTAACTAAAAATATAACTGCCGCCGACTCGACAAAAACCTGCCAAGAAAAAAATTAAAAAAAAAATTACCTATTTTTAGGACCCTTACACAGTCAATGAATATGTCGTTATTCATCGATGAACTATTTTGGTTTCCATAAATCAAAGGAACTTCCATTTTTTTAAGGATCTGCTTTCATTGTCGTTGTAAATTACATCTAAGTCTTAGTAATTTTTGATAATTTTTTTTGTTTTAACCATGATTAGAAGAATTTGCTGTAAATGCATCAGCTGACATTTTTCCATCTTCTACTTACTTCCATTTCGCAATTTGCAAGATGAGATTTGAATTTTTTTCAACCATCCGTCACTGAACAAAAACTGTTACTCGTCACCTGTAGTTTTATGTAAGTGTAACTTCGTTTCACTGAGCAAAGGACCAATATCGGTTCCCCGGTTAATCATTTTTGTAAAAACTAACACCGACAAATTTCCAAAAGTTGGATTCTCGGCTTCTTCATAATATTTGAATGTTTCCTCGCGTCTTCATTATCATATTCCAGAAGTACTTCCAAATTCTCCTTAATATCGCCTGCCGTGGTATAACTGTATTCAATTTTTTACTGAGATGTGTGTTAACATCCGTAATATACTTTAAAATGGATACTGTTAATCATCAGCTGTTTATTATATTTAAAACTTTACCGGTTTCAGATATTATCCATCACCAGGAAAGTAAAATTAAACAGACTGATTACATCGGTGCATTTTTCTCTCTCCATATCTATGTCAAATGATAAAATATATGTAAATT
This sequence comes from Locusta migratoria, assembly GCA_026315105.1. NCBI lineage: Eukaryota > Metazoa > Arthropoda > Insecta > Orthoptera > Acrididae > Locusta > Locusta migratoria. Next base: position 82,256,925 of record CM048751.1, on the reverse strand, counting down.
GCCACTAGACATTAGGTACTGATAAACAAAACAATACCTGGGTGCATTATGCTCTATCTCCGCTACACGTCCCTTTTTTCAAAAGTATTAGAAGCTTTTTTCGTCTATAAGGGAGAATGGCTAGTGTACTGTGCACGGACAATTTTAACAAACACGACTCGACGCCGTGACGTAGGGAATGGCAACGGTCTAAGTTAACACCGCTAGACTCACGGAATTCTCGTAGAAATGGCGCGCAACCTGTGCTGCACGCACAGACGAGACTACGAAGTTTTCTGCTCTCCGCTGAATATCGGGACTATCGCAAATCCGTATAACTCATATCCGAGTCTCCACGTGATTTGCTGTCGCCCAGTCTGATATCAACTAATGGGAAACGAAATATACGTGATTCCACGACTATAGAGTTACCAGAAAAACACATAATTCAGTCCAGTATTCTGCCTTTCGCTGCAGTAGTTGGACTAAAAGAAATAGGACAAAGCTATTTCGCAGAAAATAATGACCTTCTATAAAGTTAATGCGTTTATTTCATTTTTCGTACGTCCTTTTTCTGCTCAAAATCAAAAGGTTCAGCGACTCTGTTGCTTTCAGTCGTTTTATCCATTCTGCCCAACTCGCCCTTCTCCACCATCCTCATCGTCTATCTTTGCACGAGACCTAATTTCTCTTTTGTGGTAAGATATCGGTAGGAAGACTGTTCTGCAGTCAGCTTAAAATATCTACATTTCGACATTAGAGGTCGTTAGAGAGTACGTCGTCTTACCTCCAGGGTTCCCATTTCGGTTCCCGAATCATCTCCATAACACTCGCGTATTTATCTAGCGTATCATAACATACAGCGCGTCTCTGAATTTCTACTGACTTCACATTCGGGAGGATGACGGTTCAAAGCGACATTTACGTTTTTCATTATTCCCCTAGATAATAATCGAAGAGCACTGTAACACTACAACTAGAGCAATGTAACACTGAGATGTTACTGCCTTTGGTGTCATTGTTCTACTTGATTGCCACAGTCCACTTTTATTAGAGTTTATAAGAGTGTTTACTTTGCTCAAAAATGTTCAAAAGTTTGTACAGCTTATGGGACTTAACTACGGGGTCATCAGTACCTAAACTTACAAACTACTTATGAACTAGGTAACACTAAGGACGGCACAAATATCCATGCCCGAGGGGGGATTCGAACCCCCGACCTTAGTAGCCGTGCAGACCGTGACTGGAGCGCCTCAGTCCCCTCGGCCACCGCGGCCGGCTTTACTTTGCTGTTAGTAGATTAATGCCGTATCTGACTGATAAATCTGAGCTTGACGCAAAAGATGGCAATGATATGGTGTTTTATTTCCTTTATATTCGTCTCATGCACCTGTTACTCTCCCGTGACTCCTCGTCTTATGTGCGTAAATCAGAAAGAGTGCTTGACTGTGGGAATTTTTTTTCTAATAGTATTAAATACAGTAAGTACATGATTCTGAGGGCAAAGAATAGTGTAAATATCTTGCTTGTGCTGAGGTTGGTAGAAAGAAAGACATTGGGCAGCTTAGACAGGGTCGATCCTTGTAAATCAGAGGGCAGTTACCTGCAAAGGAAAGTGCCCGCCCGCTTCCTCGACACTGCCCAAAGGTAGAGCGTCCTCTGGTGAATTAGAAGGCGCCAGCCGTTTTAAAAATAAATAAATAAGTAAATAAAAAAGCTTATGGGACTTAACTACGGGGTCATCAGTCCCTAAACTTACAAACTACTTATGAACTAGAACGGCACAAATATCTATGCCCGAGGGGGGATTCGCACCCCCGACCGTAGTGGCCGTGCAGACCGTGACTGAAGCGCCTCAGTCCCCTCGGCCACCGCCGCCAGCCGTTTGCCGCGCCGGGTTGGCGAGCGGACACCACAGCATATTCCGAGCTGGACTGAGACGGGCACGTTGCTGCCACTGCTGCTGTTTTGGAGAAAGCTTGGTCAATAGTGCCATACGCGAATTATTTAACCCTTTAATGCATTACTTCTTATTTCAAGCTATAAAAACTAACACGATTAATGTATAGTGCGTACATACTGAGAAAAATGTTGAAAAAAATGTTTTGGTCAAGTAGGCTCAACCACAGATATCGTGTAAAAGCACTAAAATATGACGCGTTTCAAGGGTCAAGCCCTCATCATCAGATAATCTGTACAAGAATCTTAAAACATGAGGCAATAAAAATACAAAACGCAATAAAAGAAAACGTGGTTACTTCCCTAGTAATAGCTCCACAGAAATCCCGTGATATCCCATGTTATTATTTTCATCAGAAATCTGCCATTTAACGTGAAGGAATTTCACTGCAAGGACCAAGATGAAACAGCGGAAAATTTCTTCACTGATTCGATTTGTACTTCGAACGCAAGTAAAAAAAATCATGACATTTAACTTAAATTCATTGTGAAGAACAACAGAACGATTTATAAAAAATTAAATGTTCGTAAATCTGTAGGACTTAACTGCGTTGGTTATTAGTCCGTAGGCTTACAGACTACTTAAAATAAGTTAAACTAAGCTAAGGACAACAAACAAACAAACAAACACACACACACACACACACACACACACACACATTCGTGCCCCAGGGAGGACTCGAACCTCCGACGGCGAGCAACCGCACGCTCCGCAGCGAGGCGCCTTAGACCGCTCGGCTACTTCACCGCGGCAGAACGATTTATACCAAAATATCTCCAGTTTTTTTTCCCAAAGGCTTGAACGTTCAAATGTTCGTAAATCTATCGGACCAAACTGCGTGGCCATCAGTCCGTAGCTTACAAAGTACTTAAACTAAGGTAAACTAACCTAAGGACAACACACACACCCTTGCCCCAGGGAGGACTCGAACCTCCGACGGCGAGCAACCGCGCGCTCCGCAGTAAGGCGCCTTAGACCGCTCGGCTACTCCACCTCGGCGGCTTGAATGCGCCAAAATGTTACATTCATGGATTTATACTGCTTTCTAAGCATTAATAAAACGCGCACGATGCTTTGTTCAGTACACGGCTATTACGTCTCGCCATGACGTCACTTCCAACAATGAAGCGAGTTGCAGTGCGCTGTGGACCGTTGCTGAGCATCAGTCAACAGCGAAATCTTGCAGAGGACCAACGCTGCCCAAGCGCTGCTACCAGCGACTGGAATGTATGCGCAAGAGCGAGCGGAAAACAGTTCCCAGTTAGGTGAGTAGTGAACCGTAAACTAGATGGTGCCAAAGGCATCGAATTGGGCAGGGTAAAGAGAATAATATCCCATACTGGTAATTTCCAAGAACGCTTGGAAATCGAAGAGGATGATATATATCGTTCTCAGTGTCAGCGATTGTATCGAACGAGTGACTGTGGCGGCTGTAAAATTTTGTGTTCCTTAACGAGGTGACAAGGAAATGTATTACAAATTGCATTCTGTCGCGAAGTGGCTCGTTTCTTTGATATATGTTACGAGTCCGTGCAGAAATTTTTCATTGGAATGAGTACGCATTACGAGCACATAAATATCCGTATTACTACAACAGGGTTAAATTTTATTCATCGTAGAGTCGGCGTGTGGTGATGTTGTCAATGAAATGCCCGTTTTAGGAGGGTAATTAATTTACTCTCGGTACTAGTGTTCATACAAGAACCTGTCAACCATAGATGTATATGATCGTCAACAAAAAATATTATTCTACTCATTCTGTCTGCCTTGATTTACTAAGAGCATTCAGTGGTCGTTGCCAACATAAGCATATTACGCCGTCGCTGTTGTAAGTAAAATTTTACCCTACAAATGAAGTGCTTGTATTGAACGCGGAATTGTCAACGAGGACTGTATGACTGACAAATGAAGTAAGTGACGTCACAAATGCCTTACAAATTTGTCATTTTCAATGTTGGTGAATAGAATATGATGTACGTTAGTCCGGTTCGTATTTCAAGAAATACGCTCTCCACTTTCTATGCCGCAACTGACACACGCTCGATACATACCGTCACAGAGAGAACTATATATGTCGCTCCAACTTCGATTCACAAATTGCAAATTACCCCCATTCTTAACGTAAGCTGACATAATGTTAATGACTATTGTCTAGTGACTAATTGGAGGGAATATTGCTTTCCATTCTTGTATAACACTATTTGTTATCAGAGGATTCATTCAACTGTCGCTTCTTGGTGAAACATAATGCATTGTTTCACAAAACTTTATTTTATTTTGCGCGACGTATTTTCGTGTTATGAGCCCATTTTCTAGTACCTTACTGATTCCGAAGGACACAAGACAAACCATTTCATTACTACAGTTCTGTTTTTCGACTTCATCACTGGAAGATATTACTGATTAATAATTAAGTTCGGAAACATTACATTTGAGTTTTACATTCAGGAATACTTTATACAATTAATGATGTGAATACTAACTTATTCTAATATCCATATTATATATGTTTTATTGCCGATGACTTGCTTAAATAGTCTAATGGCAACTAAGTAATTATTGTGTTCGAGAATTTACATCATTGCTTTTTTACTATTCTAGCCTCAGGTTCCATAAACGCGATACTGTTACTTTCTTCTATGAAGAAGTTACTAGTAATCTAAAAGAGGGGAATAACTGAATTTGTCTGCTCGTTCAGGAGCAAAATTGAGACTTTAGCTTTTATTATTATTATTATTATTATTATTATTATTATTCTCCAAGATTACCAGTTGGGTTTGTTTTGCACATTTACCTTCTTCATGTAAGACTTCTACATCTTTTTAGAATTTGTGCTCCTGCTTTAAGCAATGTTATTCGACTCCTGCAGTGTTCCCTGATTTGGAAGATCTGTCTGTCCTGTGTAGCAGGACTGACACACTATTTACAAATGATTTAATACGCCTCACTGCTCATGATCGTTGGCTCATTGCCCTTTTAGTTCAAGAGACCTTTACCTAAAGTATGTTGGACATAGAAAAACACTGAAAATTCTTTTGCCTCCAACATGTTATAAATTTTAATGTAATTTTTATTTAAGAAAGTAATGTTTGCTGTGTAGAGTAGAGATCTCGCTTTTATTATTTTATTTATTTATTTTTTAATTCAGAATATTTTCAGTGACAGTGGGCTGAAATTCATTATTTGTTGCTATAGTTTGTTTTGTACTGAGGTCCTGGCCATAGTCTACTTGGGTCTTGATCCCCCCTCGGGAATGGATGTTTGTTTCGTCTATAGTACAAAGTAGATCTTAAGTAGTGAGTAAGTTTAGGAACTGCTGACCCCCCAGTTAAGTCCCTTAAGCTTAACAAACATTTGAACTTTTTTTTCCTTGAGTCGGTGTATCGTATGGTGGAATGCTGCATGTTTTTCAGGTGTTGGGTGTAGACAGGATGCTGGAATGAATGTATCAGTATAGATGGCTTTCCTGTGGAATATAATTTATGTCTCCTATTTTCTATCTGTATGTTGATGTCTACGAAATTAATGGTTGGACCTCCTAATTCAATACTAACCTTTAGTTTTAAATGCCACTAGTCCAAATTTCCACGAATTTCTGGAGTTGTCTTGTGGAAATGTTTCACATGTAAATGATTACGATCGTCATACCTGAACGGTACACTACATGTTATATCAGTGGTTCACTCATAAGAAATTCTGTCTCCAACTTGTCGAATACCTATTTGTTGTTATACTTTCGTAATTTTCGAGATAATTTATGTTTTTAATCCCTGCTTATTCCCTGCTTATTCGCGAAATGTCTTCCGTAAATGTCTGGACAACACAACGATGCTATGTCACCAACTGACTGCATCCAATCAAGCGGTACATCTTTGGGAACACGAAAGTATCTTTCATGGGGACGCTAAAGCCTGAGTGTTCACCAGTCTTATGACGGCTGTGATGCGACCCTCAACGAGGTCCTCTGCTGTGCCATATTCCTCATTTGAGAGTACCGCTTACGCCGTAAGTCCTCAGTTATTTGCTGCATGTTGTCCACTATTTGTCTTCTCCTACAGTTTTCGCCCACGACAGCTGCCTCTTGTACCGTGGTGTTTATTCATCGCCGTCTCAACATACTTTCCTGTCCCCTTTTCTCGTCGGTGTTTTCCACATGTCCTTTTCTTCGCCGAATCTGCCTAGAACTTCCTCATTGTTACCAGACTTGCTAATTTCAATATTCGGCTGAAGTAGCATATCTAAGAAACTTCGATCTTCTTCTGTGTGATCACCTCTCACTCCTTGTTTTCCTTCCATACAAACTGTGCTCAAAAAGTACAATCTCCGTTATTTTGGGTGTTTCCTTAGGGCCAGTATTTCATACCAGTAGACTCAACTTGGCCTGGCTCGCTCTCCTTGACCAAGAAATCCTTTTTTCTTTCCTTTTCCATGGAAACCTTGTTCCTTTCACCGTAGGTATTCCGCTTACAAGATAGAAAAAAACTTCAGCTACGTAATGGTCATTAATGTTAATGTCGTAAAATTTCTCGATACTTTCATTTACAGTACTCACAATTGTCTCTCTTAGGTTTGCAGTCAGCCCATATTCTGTACTCAGCAGACTGCTCATAGCAGGCAAGAGATCCTTTACCTTCCAAGGAGGATAGAAAGATCGTCAGCGAATCCTTTCACTCTAAATGCTCTATCACCTTTCTGTTAATATCATCTTATTTTTGTTCCCCTTTTTCTTAGCAATTCAGATAAGCTTTAGCATATGTAGTACTGCTAGAAACACAGCGGCAAAAAGTGATGAATGTCAAATTATTGCTTCCATTACAAGTACCGTGTTTTCATATAAGGAAGTATTAAAGGTCACAGACTACAAACTTAGATGAAACATGTCATTGTTTTCCACAAATGTAGACTATAAAGCCTAGTTTCAGCATACGTTAACTAGTTACAATACGACATTTGCGGCCAATGTTCTTATTCAAAAAGAAATTGCGTTAGTTTTGAGGAACCCTTCCATCTCCCCCTTCCCCACCCTTTCAAATCACCAGCTCTCACATCGCTTCGCTTTGCTAAACATTTACCATCTCTGAACCTTCAGTTACGACAGATTGTGTTGTTAATTGATCATACTTACTGCCTGGGAGTATATTCCAGGGCAGAAACCTGGTTGATAATCTTTATCTACAGTAAGTTTTACATTAACAAGAAGAGGTATGCTTACCGTGAACAACAAAATACATGTTGTCTGCCTAGTACTGAAGGGAACTGTAACATTTAGTCGATTTAACAAGTGTCTTCTTCATTGTAAATACTACTTTTAGAAAGGTCACGCTGTTTATCGTGCTGTTCATTACAGCAGTACTGCGATTTTTACAGTGATTGGCTTTACTTCTTTCGGATAAATAGCTCAAGTTCTTTTTCTCTCGATGCCTTTAGCTGGCTATATTTAACTGCATGTGCTACTTTGTGTTTCATTTTTTTTACTTTGTAAACTAATACTGCCGTGTCACATATTAATCCAGTCCAAGAGGCATAACCTTGAATTCTTTCTGTCGTGATGACGGGAAGTAGCATCTGTATATCGCTGCGAAAAGTTTATTATGAAATTTCGAAGTAGCAAATCCTTGGGAAGTTACATTACGAATCGTCTATTAGGCTATGACAACAATCTTCGATTAAAACTTGTAAACCCTTAAGAAGAACCTCTCGTTGTGAAATATAAATAGTTCAGTAGGAAACCGATATATAGCTAGATGTGTGCGTCTGATTTCTCAGATACTTACGCTACGTGATATTGTTTAATGGAAATTTAGATTTTGGGTTTGAGCTGTAGACACAAGACAAAAATAACACTTGTCGTTAGATAATAAGCTCTAAGAACAATAACTTCCCTGTTACTAATTATCAAGGAAAAGTGTAGTTGCTGTCGATTTCCGCGCAATGATCATTATTTCACCTTCACGTTTTGTAGACAGCTGTTCCCGCACAATTATTGGCTACACGTCAGAGTATATTTCCTTGACGTATTTTTGTCCACAAGGACGCTGCCAAGTAGTTAAAGTATTCATTGTTAGGTATTACGCTTAAAATCTGTTACGTACTTCGAGCTGTAGCTTCACCTGTTAAAATCTAGTGGCTGGGGTCATACGGTGAGGTTTGAGAATATATTCCGTGATAGATTACTGACCCATTAATCACTTTCCTGGTTCATTTACTGTGTTTCACTAATATACACTTAGGTGACACAGGTTAAACGCTACGACTGGCAAGAGACCAGGTACTAAGGCAAACATTTACTCTTTAGTTTTACGAAGTGTGAATGATGGAATTTTGACAACAGTTCCCGCAAAATTACGGGCCTATACCATTGACGTCGGTTTGCAGCAGGATTTTAGAATACTACTTCCTCAAAATTATGAACTATCTCGAAGAGGAAGACCTTTTGACCCACAGTCAACACGGATTCACAAAGTATCGTTATTGTGAAACACAGCTAGGTATATACTCACAGGATGTGATGAGTGCTATCGATAAGGGATGCCAAACAGATTCCGTATTTCTAGCGTCTTCTAATCACATTGCATGCTAATGGAATATCGCTATAGTTGTGTGACTGGATTCGTGATTTACTGTCAGAAAGGACACAGCGCGTTGTAACTGACGGTAAGTCATCGAGTAGAACAGAAGTGATATCTGGCGTTCTCCAGGGAAGTGTTATAGGCCACCTACTGTTCCTTATTTCTATAAACGATTTAGGAGAAAATCTGAGTAGCCACCTTAGACTGTTTGAGGAAGATGCTGTCATTTATCGGTTACTAATGTCAGCAGAAATCAAAAGCAACTGCAAAATGACTTAGGTAAGACAACTGCGTGGTTCCAAAATTGGCAATTGACCACTAATAATGTTCAAATGTTTGTATAGCTTATGGGACTTAACTACGGGGTCATCAGTCCCTAAACATACAAACTACTTATGAACTAGCTAATCCTAAGGACGTCACAAATATCCATGTCCGAGGGGGGATTCGAACCCCCGACCGTAGTGGCCGTGAAGACCGTGACTGGAGCGCCTCAGTCCCCTCGGCCACTGCGGCCGGCACCCTAATAATGATAAGTGTGAGGTCATCATTCAATTTTACAGCCCTTCAATTTAATTAAATACCTATGAATAACAATCACGAACTACGTAAATTGGAAAGAACACAAAGGAAATATTGTAGGGAAGGCGAGCCAAAGACTACGTTTAATTGGCATAACACTTACAAGATGCAACAGTTATACTAAAGAAACTGCTTACACTGCACTTGTGCGTCCTGTTTTAGAGTATTACAGAATATTGTGGGATCCACACCAGGTGGGACTGACGGATGATTTAAAGAAAGTTCAGTGAAGGGCAGATTGTTTTTTATTATCGCGATATAGGGGAAAGAGTCTAACAGAAATGATGCACGAATTGGGGTGGAAATCATTAAAAGAAAGTCGTTATTCGTTGCGGCCAGATGTATTTGGGAAATTTGTTTCACCAACTTTCTCTTCCGAATGCGAAAATATATTGTAAGCATCCACCTTCAAAGGGAGACAAGGTCATCATAATTGAATAAGAAAACTCAGAGCGAAACCAAGGGGTTTAGGTTTTCTCTTTTCTCGCGAGCTGTTAGAGAATGGAACTATAGAGAAATATCAGGAAAGTGGTTGGATGAATCCTCTACCATGCACTTCAATGTGACTTTCAGAGTCTCTGTTAGATGTAGACGGACAGTGTGCTGTTCTGAATACAGAGACAAGTATTTGACTGAATGATTCCAGTAGGAAAATTATATTATTACGTGTTTCTCTTAGTGAAAACAGATTACAAATGCCTGTAATGGGCATGAGAACAATTGAAAGTGAAATTGTTACGTGCCTCACGTTGCGTAGTATGCACGTAGAAGTAGGACGAATATGTGCGCCCGCATCAGAAATAGTGGGCGAATATCATTACATCCATGGAGTTATGTATTTCCTTCAAAATCAGCAAATAGAGATGTAATTAATAACAAACCACAAAAATTTCATGTGTGTCACAAATGAATGTCTCGTGTGTCAATGTAGACATTATTTCATAATCGTTTCATCAAATTTTTTTGAATTTTATTATGGTTTGATTATGTTCAGATTACTTACAACGTTATGAGGTGAGTGAAGAGGTGCTGCATAATGTCAAAGAAAAATACCACACGTTGTAGGAGAAAGTTTTTAGTATGTGTTTACTATTGTGACTGCATCACTGGTTGAGAGGGGATGTGGTCCAGAACGTCTACAGAAAGTCTGTCAATTATATCGTCTTTCGAATGCGTTGTTACCACGGCTAAAGTGCAAATAAAACGAAGATAAAATCACTAGCCGTCGTGTAATTTAAAGTCAAGTGGAAGCTGCGAGTCGATGCGGCAGGTGTTGTAGCGGCATCGGGGAGTTTGCTGTCTTCACACTGAGCCACCGGAGGTTTCCCTGCTGGAGTACTCGCGAGGTTGTAGAACCCTGCGGAGATTCTGTTGTGGCGTTCTGGAGATGAATTCGCAGTTAATTGGGGCAATTAGTGGTCCACTTGTCGTAACGAGGAGACGGCGCCCGGAAAACAAAGGCCGTATTTGCGTACAGTTGGCAGCAGTAGCTGTCCAGCACATTAGAAACCCACCTATTACCATGGGGATGATACATTTTGTAACCAACAGCATAAAGCGACTATTTTAAGGTACAAACAATATTGATAGTGAATTTTTTCTAAATTAGTGGTAAACGTGTCTGGCTTGATAAATTGACTTCCATTGTCTAAATCAAATATTGGTGTATTAATCAAATGCGCAATATGTAAACTTTCGGTCAATACCTGTGAATGAGAGAGAGAAATTTTATGTGGTATTTCACCATTTTATGGTCTGAAGTCTATGTTTGCTGAAGTAAGCACAGGAAGTAATGCAACTGGCGGAGTATTATTGATAGTGTACAAATACGAACCACGTTGTCTGTAGTTATTTTTCTTTTGAATTACTTTCACGGCAGCCTATAACTAACTAACCGGACGGAAAAAGATGTAGAGCAAACCTGCAGTATGAACCGGAAAGATAAAACCTAATTAGAAACAAAAAAGCATGAATAATTTCAAAAGAAAACGGGCTACCTCTACGTACTATATATAAAACGGAATGTTTGTTTGTTTGTTTATATGTTTGTTCGTATTTTGTGTGTTGCCGTACCGTTCATCCGATTGCGATTTAACTTTTGAGACTTCTTCAAGCCGCGGCTGAGCAGCCGAGCGCATTGAGGCGCTATGCTGCGATGCGCGAGGCCGTTCCCCGTCGGGGGCTCGAATGCCCCCTCGAGCATTGACGTTTGTGTTGTCTTCAGTATAAGGTAGTTTATAAGTAGTTAGTATGTTTAGGGACTGATGACCCCGCAGTTAAGTCCCATAAGCTTAACGAACATTTGAACATTTAGAATTCTTCAAAACAAAATTTTTAATAACTCTATTTACGCCAATGATCACTAAATTTCTCGTCGTTTTGACAGCCATAATGGCATCAAAACAACAGAAGTTTATTTTCATTCATGCGTTAATGGAAATACACTTATGTTGTTTTGATGCCATTATGGCTACATTACACTAAGGAATGTAACAACAGGTATGTTTATATTATATTTTTAAAAACGTTTTTGTATATTTATGATTGTAATGCATTATTTGTGTTTTATTAGGTAGTCTACATCTATATGGGATACTCTGCAAATCACACTTAAGTGCCTGGCAGAGGGTTCATCGAACCACCTTTATACTATTTATCTCCCATCCATTCTCGAACAGCGCGCGGGAAGAAAGAACACCTCAATCTCTCCGTTAGAGCTCTGATTTCTCGTATTTTTTTCTGATGCTCATTTCTACCTATGTAAGTGGGAGTCAACAATACATTTTCGCATTCGGAGGAGAATCTTGGCGATTGGAGTTTTGTGAGTAGCCCACGCCGCAGCGATAAGCGCCGTTGTTGTAATGATTCTCATCCCAGATCCTGTATCATTTCCGTAACGCTGTCTCCCCTGTATCGTGACAATACAAAACTAGCTGCCCTTCTTTGGACTCTTTTGATGTCCTCCGTCAAACCCACTTGATAAGGATCCCGCACTGGGCAGCAATATTCCAAAAAAGGACGGACAAGCGTAATGTATGCAGTCTCTTTAGTAGTTCTGTTACATCTTTTAATGGTTCTGCCAATAAAACTCAATCTCCGGTTAGCCTATCCCACGACATTATCGACGTGTTCTTCCATTTTAAGTCTTAACTAATAGTAATTCCTAGGTAATTTTGTGCAGTTTACGGTCTTCACTTTCGATTGATTTATCTGATAGACAAAGTTTAAAATATTTCTTTCCGTACTCATGCGCACGACTTCATACTTCTCATTGTTTAGAGTCAATTGCCAATTTTTACACCATAGGGATATCTTATTTAGAACGTTCTGCAGTTGGTTTTGATCTTCAGATTATTTTACTAGACGGTAAATGACGGCGTCATCTGCAAACAACCTAACAGAGCTGCTTATGTAAATAAGGAACAGCAGAGAACCAATAACATTACCATGTGGAACGTCAGATATTACCTTTGTTTTAGTCGATGCCTTACCATCGATTATTACAAATTATGCCCTCTCTGACAGGAAATACCCTATCCAGTCGAAAATTTGGGACGGTATACCATAACCACGCAATTTGATTAAAAGCCGTTTATGACGTACGGTGTCAAAAGCCTTCTGGAAATAAAGAAATAAAGAATCAATTTGAGAACCCTTGTCGATAGCACTCATTACTTAGTGTGAGTAAAGAGCTAGTTACGTTTCGCATGAACGATATTTTCCAAATCTGTCTTGACCTTGGGTCAATATAACATTTTGTTCGAGATAATTTATAATATTTGAATAGAGGATATGTTCCAAGACCCTGTTGCAAATTGACGTCAATGAAATAGGCCTGCAGTTTAGTGGGTTACTCCTACAGCCTTTCTTGAATACAGATGTGACCTGTGCAACATTCCAATTTTTTGGTACAGATCCTTCTATGAGAGAGCGGTTGTATATGACTGTTATATAAGGAGCTATCGCTTCAGAATAATCACATAGAAATCAAATGAGTATTCAGTCCAGACAAGAAGACTTGCTCTTGTTAAGTAATTTAAGTTGCTTCACTACTCCGAGGAAATCTACTTCAACGTTACTCATTCTGGCCTCTGTTTGTAATTCGAAATCTGGAATATTGGTTTCGTCTTCTTTGGTGAGTGAGTTTCTAAAAACTATGTTTAGTAACTCTGCTTTAGTAGCGCTATCATCGTCAGGATCGCCATTACTATCACGTAATGGGGGTATTGTTTGTATTTTTCCCCTAATATATTTAATACATGACCAAAATCTCTTAGGGTTTTCAGTCAAATTTCCAGAAAGAGTTGCGTTGTGAAAAATGTTACTAAATGTGTTCTTCTGTTTCTGATTTACTGTTGACTTGCAAATGATCATCACTGACCGAAACCGGTCGTAAAAAGACGAGAAATTTTGTGGTCACTGAAGTAAATAGAGATATTAAAAGCAATTACAAAAAGGATCACTGATATAAATTCGCGTCCATGTCGCACCTTGTGAAATTTGGTATTGTTTATGGCAGATGCTCCGCTAACTACGATGTTTGGCCAAATCTACAGTTTTATTCCGATCTTGATGGAATTTTGCACACTTCAACTACGAGAAGGCACACTGCGGTACTGAGTGCCCCATTCAGAAACTTTGTGGTGCCGTAGCTTAGCGTAGAGGCGTACGGTGTTGCAGCTATTGATACGTGTTGATCTGTTCCTCTTAGCCTCCCTTCTTCCCTCTCCCCGTCCTGTTACGACTGAGCCATCACTACTGCAATGTTTCTCCAGGAGAACGGTAGTGGGGTACTTAGTACACTGCGTGCATCCTGTGTTACAGTACTTCCTTTCTAGCAACTTTGAAAATGTGTGCAATTTTCGCTTTATGTAAGCTTGTAAAAAAAATTTTTCATTACTACAAGGGTCGAAAAATATCTACGTAATTTATTATTATATACTTTTCGCACGAATTATCTACAGGAGAATGGAAAAGCTGGTAGAAGCTGACCTCGGGGAATATAAGTTTGGATTCAGGAGGAACATAGAACCCGGGAGGCAATACTCACTTTACGACTTATCTTAGAAGATAGATTAAGGATAGGCAAACCTACATTTTTAGCTTTTTTAGATTTGGAGATGCTTTCGACAATGTTGACTGGAATACACTCTTTCAAATCCTGAAGTCAATAGGGTTAAAACACAGGGAAAGGAGAGTACTTTACAACTTGTACAGAAGCCAGACCGAGTTATTAGACTCGAAAGGCATGAAAGGGAAGCAGTGGTTGGGTAGGGAGTAACACAGGGTTGTAGCCTTTCTCCAATGTTATTCAATTTATACATCGAGCAAGCGGTGAAGGAAAGTAAGGAATAATTTGGAGTAGGGATTAAAGTTCAGGGTGAAGAAATAAAACATTGCATTTTGCTGATTACATTGTAATTCTGACAGAGACAGCAGAGGACCTGGAAGAGCGGTTGAATGGAATGGACAGTGTGTTGAAGAGAGCGTATAGAATGAACATTAACAAGAGCAAAACAAAGATAAATGCATGCAGTCTTATAAAAACCGGCGACGCTGAAGGAATTAGATTAGGTAACGAAACATTGAAGGTGGTAGATGAGATTTGTTACTTGGGTAGTAAAATAACATATGACGTTCGCAGTACAGAGGACATAAAATGCAGGACGGCAATGGGAAGAAAAGCATTTTTGAAAAAGAGAAATTTGCTAACATCGAATATTAATTTAAGTGTAAGGAAGGTTTTTCTGAAGGCATTTGTTTGGAGTGTTGCCTTGTATCGGAGTGAAACATGCACGATAAATTGTGCGAACAGGAAGAGAATTGAGGCTTTTGAAATGTTGTGCTACAGAAGAATGCTGAACATTACGTGGGTAGATCGCATAACTAATGAAGAGGTACTGAACAGAAGTGGTGATAAAAGGAATTTTTGGCATATCTCGACTGAAAGAAAGGATCGCTTGTTAGGACACACTCTTGGACATCGAGGAATCGTAAATTTAGCATTGGAAGGAAGTGTGTGGGGTAAAAATCGCAGAGGGAGACCAAGTGGCGCATATAGTAATCAGATTCAAATGGATGTGGCTAGCCATTCTTACGAGAAGATGAAAAGACTTGCTCAGGATAGAGTAGGGTGGAAAGTTGCATCGCCGCGGTCGAGCAGCCGAGCGGTCTAAAGCGCATCGCTGCGGAGCGCGCGGTTGCGGTTGCTCGCCGTGGGGGTTCGAGTCCTCCATGGGGCATGGGTGTGTGTGTTTGTCCTTAGGTTAGTTTACCTAGGTTTAAGTAGTTTGTAAGCTACGGACTGATGACCACGCAGTTTGGTCCGATAGATTTACAAACATTTGAACATTTTTTGGAAAGCTGCATCAAACAAGTCTCCGGACTGAAGACCATAACAACATTTCGCAATGTAATAAACAGTAGTCATTATTAATGTATCTTCTCTAATTTTTCTTGGTCAAAATGTTTTAAGCCCTGAGGATATACCTTCAAGAACTCAATGAAGTAGACAGACTAGAAATAAATCTTGTAGAGTTACCCGAAGGTGACAGATATCTGAATGATGAAGTTTATTTTAACAACTGACAGGAACGTGAAAGTAGGAGCGACCAGAAAAGAATTTCGTAAAATTGAGTTTTTGTAGGAAAAAATAATGTATCAAAATAGAGTAAAAAACCAGTCTCTAAATCTAAGAGAACTCTGGAAAAAAATATTAAAGTTTCACTCAGTCAATTCAGACAATATACCTAACGAAATTAATGCGTTTCTCAAGTTCTGAATCTGATATGGTATGTATCAAAGTATCCCACAATAAAAAATATTTTGACAACCTTAAAACAGTCTACAAATATACATGGTTTCAATTTACTGACTGGTGTGATATTATGGGACTAATCGGCCTTTTATTTTGATAGGTATGACTTTTCAAGCTTGAAGGAGGAAAACAGATGCGTTATGGTAGTCCCACTAGATGGCGCTGCCTTAGGTCAAATTTATAACAAATGCATTTTTAGAATAGGTAGCCTCATTTCTATTACATATTCATATGGTACGTAAATAAATATGAAAGTTTTATTTCGCGCCGGCCACGGTGGCCGAGGAGACTGAGGCGCTCCAGTCACGGTATGCACGGCCATTACGGTCGGGGTTCGAATCCCCCCTCGGGCATGGATATTTGTGCCGTCTTTAGTCTTAGCTAGTTGATAAGTAGTTTGTAAGCTTAGGGACTGATGACCCCGTAGTAAAGTCCCATAAGTCCTACAAACATTTGAACATTTTATTTGGCACTTTTTTCGCTTTGTGGTAGATGGCGCTGTAAAATCCTCAGAAATTTTGAAAAATCCGGACAGCTGTTTGTTACAATTACTTACTTCAATTAGTAATGATAATAGGCTTGTTCATTGTTAATTATGCGGGGAAAATAATCTTGCTAAAATGGAACACTTAACAATCGCAGAAAAATAGATATTACCTTTATTTTTGGGTATTATAATCAAAATGGTGAACCAATTTGTGCTATGTGCTTTTCTGATCGTTATCCTGAAAGACATTATCGAAGTGATAGTGAATTTGTTGAAAGAAACCGGAAATGTTCAAATGTTTGTTAATCTATGGGACTTAACCACCTTGGTCATCGGTCCCTAGGCTTACAAGCTACATAAACTAACGTATACTAAGGACAACAAATACACCCTTGCCCGAGGGAGGACTCGAACCTCTGACGGCGAGCAGCGGCGCCTTCCCCAGCTAGGCGCATGGAAACGCTCGACCACTCCACCATGGCGGAGATGTTCAGGCAGAAAAGAAAAATCAACCAAGAACTGCAACAAATGGAGATGCCCAAATAAGTGTGTTAGTTGCAGTAGCAAACAAATTGAGTGAGAATTGGGAATTTCAAAACTTTCGCTTTTGAAAATTCTACATCATCATACAAGACACACTCTTCAAATTCTGAAGGTATCAGGGGTACAATATAGGGAGCGAAGAGTTATATTCAACCTATACAAAAACCAGACAGCGGTTATTACAGTCGAAGGGCAAGAAAGTGAAGCAGAGGTTGGAAAGGGAGTAGACAGGGTTGTAGCCTTTCCCCAATATTGTTCAATTTGTACATTGAGCAGGCAGTGAAGGAATGAAAGGAGAAATTTGGAGAGGGCATTAAAGTGCATGGAGAAGAAGTACAAACATTGCGGAAGCATTTGTCTGGAGTGTAGCATTATATGGGAGTGAAACGTGAACCATTAGGAGTTCAGTTAAAAAGATGATAGAAACTTGAAATGTGGTGGTCCAGACGACTGATGAAAATTAGATGGGTAGATCACATAACTAATGAGGAGGTGCTTAACGGAATCTGGAAGGAGTTTGTGGCGTATCCTGACTAAGAGAAGGGATAGATTGGTTGGACACATTTGAGACGTCAAGGAATTGTCAAGTTAGCATTAGAAGGATGTGTGTGGGGTAAAAACCGCAGAGGGAGGCCGAGGGACGAATATAGTAAGCAGATTCAAAAGGATGTAGGTTGCCGAACGTATTCTCAGATGAAGAGACTTGCACAAGACAGGGTAGCGTGGAGAGCTTCATCAAACCAGTCTGCGGACTGAAGACAACGACAACAACATACAAGTCACCCTTACCCTTAATGAAAAAAAATGTTTGTATTGCTTATGGGAGTTAACTAAGGGGTCATCAGTCTCTAAACTTACAAACTACTTATAAACTAGCTAATACTAAGGACGGTACAAATATCCATGCCCGAGGGGTGGGATTCGAACCCCCGACGATAGTGGCCGTGTAGACCGTGACTGGAGAGCCTCAGTCCACTTGGCCACCGCGGCCGGCACCCTTATTGATTTGTAAGATAGTGTAGTCAGTCGTTTTTCTACGTTTGTGAGAATATTACAATATCGCATATCAGAAAACGAAAAGGAAAAAAAAAACAAGTTCTAAATAATGCTTACACATTTATTTACGTACTACACGAATATGTAATAACATATTTAAAAAAACGAAATTTATATTAATTTGATGTATGGCAGCGCCGTCTAGTGGACTAACCATAGCGCCATTCGTTTTCCCCCTTCAAGCTAAGAAATTTTTGTTCTTACTGTTTTTTGTTTGATGATAATTTCTTGAGATATTTGGCCCGGTCGCTATCAGTGAACCACCCGGTATATTTATTATTCCGAGAATATCTACTCTGCGTTACGTAAGTTGGAAGATGTCAATGTGAAATCTCCTTAGTGGTGCACCTCCATGGCCGGAGTTGGACCCCCGACTGATACCTGCCCCCCTACGCTGTGGACACAGGTCTTTGAGAACTGCACTGTGGCCGGCTCGGCGTGGCAAGTGCCCCTGACACGCGTACCTCCCTCCTCAGTACTGCCCTCGACGGCCACAGACAACCCGGACCCACCCACTCGCGGTGTGTCCTGATGACGTCAGCAGGAGGCGCCGCCCACGCCCGCCACGGCCCAGACGCCTGTGCAGACGTCGCTCGGCCCGCTGACCTCTGCGCGGCTCACTACGTCATCCCAGCCACCCCCCCCCCCCTCCATCCACCGGACACGTCTCCTCTGCACCTGACTTCAAAGAGAGTTTATTCCAAGCAGGGACACCTAACCATAGGTCAGCTACTCGCTTCCTCTCAACACCGTCACTCTCAACCCGCGACCAAACGAAGGAAGCGGTGCTTCATCCTCGCCTTCACACAGACATTTCCTCCGTCAGATGGAAACAGCATAAAAAGAAACATCGCAGTGTGTAGTGCATCACACACTACATGCTCTCGGAATGCTCTCGTAATGCTCTCGTGATGCTCTCTGCAGTTCTACAAGTTGCCCAAGTGAAGTAGTTTTTTTTTTTTTTAATATATTTAGGGAGGTTTTATTGGGACTGTTACTATTCTGGGCTTTTTATTTCGCAGGTGAAGGCCCAGACAGACACTTTACTAAGGGCATGGAATGTGCAGAGACAAACCACAGTACATAATAAAAACTCTGTGAACCTACACACAAGTGTTTGCAATGGAAAAGAAACAAAGGAACTGTGATTGATAGTGTGTTGTTTCATAATTAGTTCAAAATGTTCATATGTTTGTAGAGATTATGTGACTTAACTACGGGGTCATCAGTCCCTAAACTTACAAACTACTTATGAACTAGCTATAACTAAGGACGGCACAAATATGTATGCCTGAGGGGGGATTCGAACCCCCGACCGTAGTGGCCATGCAGACCGTGACTGGAGCGTCTCAGTCCCCTCGGCAACCGCGGCCGGCTTATAATTAGTTACCATTGTAAAGTTGACCTGAGCATAGTGAGGTCACAAGACTGTATATGTGTTCTGGTTGTAATATTGTAAATCAGAACTGTAAGTCGGTTTAATCATTGTAAAAATGGAAAAATAAACCCAAGATGTCGAAATGAAATGTTGAAAGGAAGACTCTTCTCATTTCATGAGTGAGAAAGTGTAGTGTGCTCAAATCTATCTCTTCTATGATTTTTATGGAGAAGAAGCCCGAAAAAATTTAAACTGGAAGAAACTTATTTAGAGTCACTGAGTAGCAGGGCCTCTAACTAGAAAATCTCATCGAATTAGGGGAGTGAATATCAAATAACTAAACAATAAACTGTAAATATGTGATGGTATTCCTAAATAGGTGGAATTACACGGTCCCATCGCAAGTGTTGACCATCGGTGGGCGAAATTCAAGAGTACATTATAATACGCAGTACAATAGGTGTGTACATTCTGAGAGATTAAACTGGAAGCAACACATTGATGGTCTGCTGAAACGTTGGAGTTCAGCAACGTAGGCTATTAGGGGTTTTGCGATTTCGGCGATAAGAATCTCAGTAAATTAACTTACTTTGCCATTTCCATTCTCGCTTTCATATGGCATCATATTCTGGGGTAATTCATCACTGAGTGAAAAAGTATTCATTGCACAAAAGCATGTAATCAGAAATGTAATCTGGGGCCATCCAAGATCATCCTGCAGACTTCCATTTAACGATTTAGTTGTATTCACAGTAACTTCAAGCGTATATATTCACTTATAAAATTTGGTATTAATAATTCAAAGCAGTTCAAAAGTAATAGCAGTGTGCATAGCTATAACACCAGGAGAAAGGATGATCTTCACTATGCAAGGTTAAATCTTACTTTGGCAAAGAATGAGTAGGAGTTGTCAAACAGAATTTCTTTCAATTTTATTTTTAAATTCTAGTTTGCTATCTGTCAGACTTTTGATGCTGTTTGGTAGGTGACCGAAGACTTTTGTGGTATCATAATTCACCCCTTTTGTGGCAGAATGTTATATTTACAGGGTGTTACAAAAAGTACGGGCAAACTTTCAGAAAACATTCCCCACACACAAAGAAATAAAATATGTTACGTGGACATGTGTCCACATGGAATGGAAACACACAGCAACAGAACGTACCAGCGTGACTTCAAACACTTTGTTACAGGAAATCTTCAAGCTGTCATCCGTTAGCGAGGATACATGCATCCACCATCCCTCGCATGGAATCCCTGATGCGCTGTTCTAGCCCTGGAGAATGGCGTATTGTATCATAGCCGTCCACAATACGAGCACGAAAAGTCTCTACATTTGGTACCGGGGTTGCGTAGACAAGAGCTTTCAAATGCCCCCATAAATGAAATTCAAGAGGGTTGAGGTCAAGAGAGCGTGGCGGCCATGGAATTGGCCCGCCTCTACCAATCCATCGGTCACCGAATCTGTTGTTGAGAATCGTACGAACACGTAGGTGGAAGAACATGAGGCCCAATCAAGACATCACCAACAATTCCTGCCCAAACGTTCACAGAAAATCTGTGTTGATTATGTGATTGCACAATTGCACATTGCTGATTGTCGCCAGCCAAAACATGTTGATTGTGAAAATTTACAATTTGATCACTTTGGAATAAAATTTACATTTAAAGAGAAATACTAAAATGAGCTCTAACATGGAAATTAAGCGTTTCCGGACAGACACAGGTCCACATAACATATTTTCTTTCTTTGTGTGTGAGGAATCATTTTGAGGGTAAACAACCATTATATAGGCGCCCTCGTCTGACACTGCCCACAACTGGCCAACGCCGCTGGTTAAAATCAATAACCACTTTCAAATGTTCAAATGTTTGTTAAGCTTAAGGGACTTAACTACGGGGTCATCAGTCCCTAAACTTACAAACTACTTATGAATTACCTACACCTAAGGATGGCACAAATATCCATGCCCGAGGGGGGATTCGAAGCCCCGACCGTAGTGGCTGTGCAGACCGTGACTGAAGCACCTCAGTCCCCTCGGCCACCGCGGCCGGCAAGAACCACTTTCATTTGGTATTTTTTCAAAAGTAAATTTTTCAACATTTTGAATGTCGCATGTTTGTTTACTGTCTATTCAAGAGCTTTTTGGAGTTTTCTTCCGCTCTGCTCCATCTGATACACTGGATTTTCAGAATCTGTTTTCCGATTCCGATTCAACTATTGTAACTACCGGCGTAATATATAGATGAGGTGTGTCATGACAGTATCAAAAGACCTGGAAATGCAAGGGTTGCTTACCCCTCTTATATGTATATATAAACGTAAAAAAAAGAATAAGAACAGTTTAAAAAACCGAAAATACATATTTCTTAATTAGCCTTCCATTCGAAGTTTTACGAGATTCTACTTCGATTAAATCAAAACTAATTTACTGTAGCAAGAATTTGAATTTTTACTCCCCCTTCAATACGCGAAGGCCGATTTTCGTTGTTATCAAAAAATACTTTCATAACAAAAATCATTAAAATCGCTTCACTAATCTCTAAGTTACCGCGATTTTTCCGTTTTGCCCTCATTCTAGCGGGATCTTTTAATCCCTTAATTATGTTTTACCGTCGCTAAAAAGAAATTCCTACCCTTAGTTTTCCATGTATTATTTCACGTATCAATATCAGTTTACACCTCTTCTTGACCTATTCTAAAAGCCCGTGAAGGAAACTGTCCTAAAAAGAGATCTCGTCCCATATTATAATGACTTGATACGTCTTTAGAATTCCACTGGCGTCCCGAAAATTCCTCAATGCCTGATGAACATGGTAATTATATTCAGGAGAGGTTTCACAAACAAATTCTAAATGTTTTCGGTACAGTTATTAATAGGTTTAAATTTTAAATTGTCCAAAGAAGAATACAATGATGGTTAAGGGCTAACGCAGTTAAGTAGTGAACCGCGACCCACAAAATAAAACCATTGTGCCTATCAGGATAGGGCGAAGACTATACTCACAGCCTGAGTAGCTCAGGATTGATTAAGACGAACTCGTAATGAATGATGTGCCTTTAGGTTTCATAGATAAATCTTTTCCTTCCCTATCCCCAAGGTCGCCAGAAATTAATAGCCGTCGTCTGTATGTTCGAGCCAGAGACGAGACGCGAATGGTATTTCAATATCGGCCGCGATAACGTATGATGAAGAGGCTGTTTAGTCGATACTGTTTGCTGTACAAACACCAACATGTCTCTCTGTGGTGTTTACACAGCGAGTGCTCAGCTTTCGTCAACTGTCCTGTGAAAACATTAACAGTTACCCACAAATGTCTGTCCCAGTTCCTCGGCCAGAGCGTGATATTGCCGGTAATTTTCTCTCGAGTGGTTGATGTGTTTACTATTGCGGTTGAGAAGCTCTTATATATACTGAGTGTGCATCTGGCTAGCTGTAACGGAACTGACATTTCAGAACACAGTAGTTTTGTTGCACGTAACAACAATACAGCAGTTTTGTGGACGGTACGTGTTTCAGAAGGGCTCTGAGAAACTGTAGAGTACCGTGGATCGTATATAGCCGTTCAAACTGAGCAGAGTAACCGATATTTTCATCTATTATTTAGCAAAGTGTTGTAATTACGCCATTGTGGCAATAACGTTGAGCATTATCCGCAAAGGATGTAGTCTGTAGCCCAAATAACTCCTGTTTGTATAAGTGTAAGGCCCTTGTTATGATACGGGAGCAAAGAAAGACAACAGGGCTCGAAATGTGGGAAAGTGAACTTTGAATGTGAGAAAATATAGTGCGAGAATAGGTATTTTTAATTATAAATCGTAAATTTTTTATTTATACATCACTGGTTGGAGAATAGTTTAGTAGTAGTGTACCGGAAACTGATAGGTTATTGATATATTCAAAGGATTAGAGACATCCCAGACACTTAACATTAGCTTCTAATAGCATTTGAATGGAAAATTATTTATTTGTAAGAGCTGGAATTGTAATTTCGACAATTTCGGCATCATTAAGTGCCTTAGCATGTAGCAAAAGTGAAATCACCTGGCAGCGGACACAGAAGCCGGTTTCACACAATTGAGATACACATTACGCTTCTTGTGTGTTTTCCACTCTTTGCGATTACCTTCTCATACTGTCCCTTATTTTTGAATGGACACTTTATATTGTTTGCATTACATATTTCCAGTATTTTTTCAAAAATTCAATGTTCAAATGTTTGTTAAGCTTATGGGACTTAACTACGGGGTCATCAGACCCCAAACGTACAAACTACTTATGAACTAGCTTATACTAAGGACGGCACAAATATCCATGCCCGAGAGGGGAATCGAACCCCCGACCGTAGCGGCCGTGCATACCGTGGCTGGCGCGCCGCAGTCTCCACGGTCACAGCGGCCGGCGGTATTTTTCATATACACTAAAGAACTAAACAAACTACTACTGACAAGCGTACGCAAACAAAGAGATATGTAAACATTGAGTGGAAACCACTGTGTCGCTAACTTCTACACCATTGGCCATTAAAATTCCTACACCAAGAAGAAATGCAGATAATGAACGGGTATTTATTAGACAAATATATTATACTAGAACAGACATGTGATTACATTTTTCACGCAATTTGGGTGCATAGATCCTGAGAGATCAGTACCCATTACAACCATTTCTGGCCGTAATAACGGCCTTAATACGCCTGGGCATTGAGTCAAACAGAGCTTGGATGGCGTGTACAGGTACAGATGGCCATGCAGTTTCAACACGATACCACAGTTCATCAAGAGTAGTGACTGGCGTATTGTGACGAGCCAGTTGCTCGGACACCATTGACCAGACATTTTCAATTGGCGGGAGATCTGGAGAATGTGTGGCCAGGACAGCAGTCGAACATTTTCCGTATCCAGATAGGGCCGACTTGCGGTCGTGCCATATTCTGCTGAAATGCAGGGTTTCGCAGCGATCGAATGAAGTGTGGAGCCACGGGTCGTAACACATCTGAAATGTAACGGCCACTGTTCAAAGTGCCGTCGATGCGAACAAGAGGAGACCGAGACGTGTAACCAAATTGCACCCCATACCTTCACGCCGGGCAATGACGAATACACACTACCAATGAGAGTTCTTTGCGATGTCGCAAAACACAGATGCGACCATCATGATGCTGCAAACAGAACCTGAATTCACCCGGAAAAATGTTTTACCATTCATGCACTCAGGATCGTCGGTGCGTACACTATAGCAGGCACTCCTCTGTGTGATGCAGCGTCAAGGGTAACCGCAGCCATGGTCTCCGTGCTGATAGTCCATGCTGCTGCAAAGGTCGTCGAACTATTCGTGCAGATGGTTGTTGTCTTGCAAACGTCCCCATCTGTTCACTCAGGGATCAAGACGTGGCTGCACGACCCGTTACAGTCATGCGGATAGGATGTCTGTCATATCGACTGATAGTGATACGAGGCCGTTGGGATGCAGCACGACTTTCCGAATTGCCCTCCTGAACCCATCGATTCTATATTCTGCTAACAGTCATTGGATCGCGAGCAATTCGAGCAGAAATGTCACGATACGATAAACTGCAATCGCGATAGGCTAAAAATCCGAACTTTATCCACGTTATGGTACGCATTTCTCCTACTTATACGAGGCATCACAACGCCGTTTCACCAGGCAACGCCGGTTAACTGCTGTTTGTGTATGAGAAATCGGTTGGAAACTTTCCTCATGTCAGCACGTTGTAGGTGTCGGCATCGGCCCCATCCTTGTTTGAATGCTCTGGAAAGCTAATGATTTGCATATTACAGCATGTTCTTCCTGTCTGTTAAATTTCGCATCTGTAGCACGTCATCTTCTTGGTGTAGCATTTTTAATGTCCAAGAGTGTATGTAGGACAATGTATGTCTGGTGCAGGCGATAGATCGCTTAGTGCTGCTACAGTGGTAGGTTTCCACGATTAAAGGTAAGTTAGTACGCAGTGTTGTAGTCGGCCCATGAGAAATGGGACATAGCATCTCCGAGGTAGCTATGATTTTCCCGACAACCATTTCACGTGTGCTTCGTCACTATCGGGAATCCGGTAAAACATAAAATCTCCTACAAGTCTGCGGTCGGAAAAACATAATGCAAGACTGAAGAGATTCATTCAGCGCGACAGAAGTGCAACCCTTCCGCAAATTGCTGCGGATTTCATTGTTGGGCCATCAACAAATGTCATCGTGTGAACCGTTCAACGAAACATCATCGGTAGGACTTTCGCAGCCGAAGGCCAACTCGTGTACCATTGCTGTCTTACCTACACAATACTTTACGCCTTGCCTGGGACCGTCAACACCAACATTAGACTGTACCTCACTGTAAACGTGTTGCCTTGTCTGTTGAGTCTCGTTTTCAGTTGTATCTAGCGGATGAGCGTCTACGGATATGGAGACAACCTCGTGAATCATAACGTTCGAGACTTCCTCGTCATATGCAGGACCGCATTGCTGCCTCTTCGCCAGCTTTCACACTATCGGAAATGTCTGCTCGATCATTCTGCAAGGACGGGGGGGGGGGGGGGGGGGTACACAACCCGCTGGCTCAACACACTAGTATTTGTAATCTGTGGCAACAACATGGAGTGCTCCAGCAGAGCGCCTGTGATTAAAATTTTTGTAGTGAAACATGCGACAACACCCCATTGTCATTTCATGATCTTGCTTACTCACATGAGAATGTATCTTCAAGCATGTGGGCTTTGTACAGCGTGTTATCACCCCAATATATTTAGCTGTGCCATATGCGGTCATCTTGGTGTTACAGGTTGGTTGGCAATAAACCCATAAGGTATCGGCTTCTGTCGTCTGAGATATGGAACCGTAAAAATGGATTGAGGGGTCAGAGCTGGTAGCCAGGCCTTTCGGCGGTGCCTTTTTTATGGGTGGGGGTGTGGTGTGGTGGAGACGACCTTCTCCCCTACACCTCGTCCTTTCAGTCGTCAATAAAGCCTTCTTAGTCTAAATCATAGTTTGTCCTCCGACTAAATGAAATAAAGGATCCTCTGATATTGCCAGAATTTGACATGGTACGCAATGTTCCCTGCGGGTGGTGTCAGTAACTGCTTGCAAAGGAAACAAATATAATGTGCCACCTGCAGTCTTCCAACGTCAAATGTTATATTGAAGAGCAGAAACCAGACGTTTGTTCGGCCATATCTTCTTTGCACTGCAGCCAAAGTATTCATCATCATTATCGTCCGTTGTCTGCTATATTAGCAGGTCCTTTGCCTCTCCATTTTCTGCGAACCATTGCTTTCTTCTTTAGGCTGCTGTATGTTGTACCTTCCATGAAATCATCCAGTATCTCAAATCTCCTTCTTCCTCACTGTCTTTTCTATATAACCTTCAAAAACTGTGTCAATCAGTGAGAATTCTTACTTAATGTATACCCAATCCAATTTCTTTTTCTTCTTTTTAATACATCTAATAACTTTCATCACTTTCTTTTCTCTCCCACCCTTCTCTTTACCTTTTCATTTTTTACCCTTCCCATCCAAATTATTATTTCCATATTTCCACCATGTCCACATCTCAAGAGTTTCCTGCCTTTCAATGTCTTTCTTCCTCCAAATTATTATATGCACTTAAAATAAAAGAAAGGTCAGTTCCAACACAAGTCAAAAGGAAGAAATTGAATTCGACAACCTCCGAACGTAATAAAAAGCACAATCTTCTGTATGCATGGAATATATCTTGTGGAAATGTAAAACACCCAGCGAAAACACCAATAATAGGAGAATGGGAAAGCAAACACTTCTTCAGTGTGAATCAATCTTCGTGTATCAATAGCATGCACGGAATCACGCCTGCACAATATACATTATCTGCAAGGGGCGCCTGGCGCGAGAGAAAAGTAAACCAAACCACCTTCACTTCAAGCACAAAACAATAGACGTAAATCACATTTTAAAAGAAAAGTATGACGTAAAGTAAAGAAAAGAGAAAAATTCCTTTTTGCATTTTGTCAGTCATTCAGACACTAAGAGCCTTCTGATATCCATGGATCGATGCTACGATGAGAAATTTCGCAAACGGATGTAGATACTTGGGAAGATGGCTTATCTTCAGATGGCTGTCAAGTAAATAGGCCAAAAAGGAGATGTCATCGTGCAGTTTCAGCTGAATGACTGCATAAACCGTTTGGCCCAGGACCCAAACAGTCGCATGATGTTTTTTTTAATTTTTTTTATTTTTTATAATTTTTTTATTTTTATTTTTTTTTATTTTTTTTATTTATTTATTTTTTTATTTTTATTTTTTTTACTTGTTGAAGGCTTGTGCCAGATTCCAGCTGGGCTAAGTCGTTGTTGGTGACGTCCCGTTGAGAAGAAAATAAAATGTTCAAATATTTGTTAAGGGACTTAACTGCGGGGTCATCAATTCCTAAGCTTACAAACTACTAAAGACGACACAGACATCCAGGCCCGAGGGGGGATTCGAACCCCCGACCATAGCGGTCGTGTACACTGTGACTGGCGCGTCGCATACCGCTCGGCCACTGCGGCCGGCCCCGTTGAGAAAAGCCACCATGCCACGACAGAGATCCCACACCGGCGTTACACGCCGACAAAGGAACCCGTGTTCTCGTGTTCGGGTATGTCGCAATCCCTACAAGCTGCTGGTGGTCGGAGGCGTATGTCGACCAGGTGTTGGCTCGTGGCCAGCGTGTCTTTGACGAGGCAGTTCCCGATGGACGATGGCAGAACCGCGCTGTTGATGTTATACCACACCTGGCTCGACTTAACGGTGGGCTGCCGTACTGCAAGTTTGTGCACAGGAGTGTCGTCCAAGCAGTTGCTACATACCGGCGAATAGAAAAAAAAATTAAAATCGCTCAAAACAGGAAAGGCCGCAGGACCTGATGGTATACCAGTTCGATTTTACACAGAGAATGCGAAAGAATTTGCACCCCTTCTTGCAGTAGCGTTCCAAAAGAAAATGTGTGAAACCCAGCTCGCGCTATTCGTCCACGACACTCAGAGGGCCATAGACACGGGTTCACAGGTAGATGCTGCGTTTCTTGACTTACTCAAGGCGTTTCATACAGTTCCGCATAGTCGTTTAATGAGCAAAGTAAGAGCATATCGTTTATCAGACCAATTGTGTGATTGGATTGAGAAGATCCTGTATAATATAACGCAGCAAGTCATTCTCAATGGAGAGAAGTCTTCCGAAGTAAACAGATGACAGTCGTTTCACAAAGGAGTATCGTGGGACCATTGCTATTCAAAAATGTTCAAATGGTTGTAGAACTTATGGGACTTAACTACGGGGATCATCAGTCCCTAAGCTTACAAACTACTTATGAACTAGCTAACACTAAGGACGGCACAAATATCCATGCCCGAGGGGGGATTCGAACCCCCGACCGTAGTGGTCGTGCAGACCGTGACTGGAGCGCCTCAGTCCCCTCGGCCACCGCGGCCGACATTGCTATTCACAATATAAATACATTACCTTGTGGATAACATCGGGAGTTCACTGAGGCTTTTGCGGATGATGCTGAAGTATATAGAGACGTTGTAACAATGGAAAATTGTAGTGAAATGCAAGAGGATCTGCATCGAATTGACGCTTAGTGCAACGAATGGTAATTGAATATCAATGTAGACAAGAGTAATGTGCAACGAATACATAGAAAGATCCTTTATGATTTAGCTACACTATAGCAGGTCAGCAACCGGAAGTAGTTAATTCCATAAATTATCTGGGAGTATGCATTAGGAGAGATGTAAAATGGAACAACCATATAAAATTAATCGTCGGTAAAGCAGAAGCCAGACAGATTCATTGGAAGAATTCTAAGGAAACGCTGTCCGAAAACAAGGATGTAGGTTACAGTACACTTCTTCGCCCAGTGCTTGAATACTGCTCACAGGTGTGGGATCCGTACCACGTGGGGTTGATAGAGGAGGTAGAGAAAATCCAACGGAGAGCAGCGCGCTTCGTCACAGGATCATTTAGTAATCGGGAAAGCGTTACGGAGATGATCGATAAACTCCAGTGGAAGACTCTGCAAGAGAGACGCTCTGTAGTTCAGAGTTTCGAGAACGTACATTTACCGAGGAGTCTATCAGTATATAACTCCCTCCTATGCATATCTCTCGAGATCACGAGGATAAAATCAGAGAGATTAGAGCCTACGCAGAGGCATACCGACAATCTTTCTTTCCGCGAACAATATGAGGCTGGAATAGGAGGGAGAACCGATAGTGGTACTCAGGGTACCCTCCGCCATACACCATCAGGTGGCCTGCGGTGCATGGATGTAGGTGTAGATACAGACGGATCCCTGTCGGAATCCAGTGGTCGCTTGCAGCGGCCGCGAGACTGGGAGGTGTCTGTGCTGCACGGCAGATGAAACATTGATGGCGCGCCTGCCGCAGCACTCCGCAGGAAGGCATCGGGTTCTGATCCCTGCGGCAGTCAGGGCACCGCCTGCCCATCCACTCGCCATCAACAATTCTCGCCTCCCCCCCCCCCCCCCACACACACACTCGCAGAGGGCACTCGCGCGTTTGCGGACGAGCCTATTCATCTTCAGACAACCGGCTGTAACTGCCTTCCTCTCGCATGCTACTACTATAATTAGCGTTCGCGCCCTAAAACAGCGAGGATAGCTTAGCTACACACGTTTTAACAATGCAGGGTCTCCCGAGAAGTGGTCACCTCGAGGTTAAAACGCATTCTTGTCTCCGTCAGTGGTTATATATATATATATATATATATATATATATATATATATATATATACTAGCTGAACCCTCGATGCTTCGCATGCGTAGGCTGGTTGGTCTGCACCAGTTGTTTCTTTTTAATCCTGATGAAGAATCCATATCTAAAGTTTCGTAGTTATAGCTTAAAATTTGAGTTAACAACGCCATATTTTGGAAAATGAATTTTTGCGTCTCGTATTCACCCCCTTATTGGTCAAATTTCCAAAGATACCGAAACACGTGTCTTTTAAAATTTGAACCCCGAATCCAAATCCGAAAATTTGTAGTTCTAACTTCAAAATTGCCTAAATAGCAACATGTTTCCGAAAAACACCCCCTCTACAATTTAACCTCCCTTGATGGCTGAATTTCCAAAAATACCGAAACATGTATTTTTCAACGTCTAACCAACTACACAAATATCAATTTTTACAGCTCTAGCTTAAAAATTGTATCAATAGCAACTGTTTTCAAAAAGAATTTTTGATCCTCTATTTAACCCTCTTACTTGTTGATTTTCCAAAAAGTACTAAAATCTTGGATTTTTAATTCTGACCAAGATTCCATATCCGAAATTTCGTAGTTGTAGCTTAAAATTTGAGTTAACAGCAACATATTTTTGAAAATCAATTTTTGTCACCTATTCTACCCCCTTATTTGTCGAATTTAAAATAATGCTGAAACACGTGTCTTTTAAATTCGAACCCTGAATTAAAATCCGAAATTTTGTAGTTCTAGCTTCGAAATTGCCTAAATAGCTACGTATTTTCAAAAAACGTTTCATCCAATATTTCACCCCCTTACGGACGGAATATCGAAAAATCGCTTCTTAAATGACGCCTACAGAGTAAGATCAACACCCTCCACAAATTTCAAGTTTCTGTCTGGAGTAGTTTGGGTTGGGCGATGATGAGTCAGTCAATCGGGATATATAGGTTCTGTTTTGAAGAAGGACAGTGTTTGTTTCATGTTATCCTGACATCTTTCAGAGCCTGAAGACTTTATCTACTCTCCCATGTTGCTCAGCAACAAAAAGGCATCAACAAGAAGCATAAATTTCCCTTTGGCTGGTTGTGAAACTATATGATTATGTTACTTAAACAAGAAAAAAATTACAAATCATTTACATCGTTTACCATATTCTAGATATATTATGAACATTGTTATTAATATCTCGTTTTTGTACTACTATCCAACGCGATGTACACAAATGGGTGTTACGTTTTCTCTTTTATTTTCTTACTGTTATATTACCTCCACTGGATCAGAATGCAAAATTTTACTGCCTTGAGTCTAATTAGTTATAATTATCTCTTGTTTCTCTTCCAGTCAAAATTTCCTGTTCAGTTATCCCTCTTTTTTTTCTACTACACATACATCCTAATTCCCCATAGTTTTAAAGCGAGTTTGATAGAAATCGACCCTTCTCAAATCTACTTAGTTGAATCCTTTTTACATTACGATTATTGTTTATTACATGAAACTTAATATGACCACAGAAATTAATTTTCAACTCTAATGTAGTAAAATCTTCTATTACTCAAAAATCATCAGCAGTTCTTGTTAGAGATAAAAGTTAACAATCCATTGTTGCCTTTGATAAAACTTTCTAGCGACGCTGCAAAGCTACTGTAGAAATGTCGCTAAGTTCCGTGGCCTCCTCTTTCTTACTAAATTGATCTATTTGTTCTTCTTTTTGAAACAGTATATAAAGAAGCTATTTTAATAGCAAATAGGAAGCCATGAAACTCAGCGACATGCGTACAGTAGCTCAGAAGAATCTCTAGACAGTTATATCTTGGACAATATTTGTTAATTAAGCAGTCAAAATCCACGTCAGAA
This sequence comes from Locusta migratoria, assembly GCA_026315105.1. Lineage (NCBI taxonomy): Eukaryota > Metazoa > Arthropoda > Insecta > Orthoptera > Acrididae > Locusta > Locusta migratoria. The sequence goes on along the minus strand of CM048751.1, from coordinate 82,224,964 downwards.
GAAAACTTATCTCATGTAACTTCCATCACACTCGTTTTCTTCAGTATGCATGTCACCCTCAGACGTCCGATCCGTCAGATTCAACTGAGGAACAGCGGCTCTGAAGATGCCCAGCGTAGTTCTGCACGAAACGAGCTTCGTCGCTCAAAGCCTTAAACCTCGAAATGTTCATCAGTAGAAATTTATTCCTGGAGAATTTGGATCTGATGCTGAGAGATATTGCACCAAGTAAAAAATAACTGGTGCGTTTACGAAGTCAACCGACCGTGTTTGTAGGTTCGTAGTGTTCCAGTTAGATTGATACTTCAGTATTAGAGCATACATATGTAGGGAAAAGCACATAAATACCCTTTGAAAATATTTGAAGAAAAATTGCTGTAAGCCATAATTATTCTTCATTAAAATCTACGCAATGATTAACACTACTCTTAATTCCAATCTTTCTCATCAAACATTGTAAGATAGTTGCTGCTAACAGTGATGCAATCAAACCCATATAGACACATACATATACCAATTGCCTCCATCCTCCTTTTCCGCTTTGTTGTCTTCATTTCTTATGATCTTTCTCCCAATGTCTGACTCTCTCTTTCTCTCTCTCTCTCTCTCTCTCTCCCTCTCTCCCTGTCTCTCCCTCTCTCTCGCTCTTTCTTTCTGTATTATTCACTTCGTCGCGCTCTTATATATTCAACCGTTAAATAGGCACACATCACTTTTCACAAAGAGTAGAATGTTGTATTTCAAGACAGTGTAGCTACCCTAACTCTCCTATCAAATTATACCTCCTGTACACATCTGAATGCGAATAACTTTTAATCAGAAAATAGCAAGAACCGCAGACTAATTTTACTGTACCAGAATTCCAATCACTGCAGACAGGTTCTTTTTTTTTTTGAAGCATGCTACTAAACAAAGATAAATAGTGATTTACCTTCTCTTGTGAACAGTATAAATGTTACTTTCACATCGGTAGCTGATCCACCTATTGCAATATAGGATAACGGGATATTATAGAAGGCTCCAGGTTACACAGGGCTGTCAAATGAATTAGTTTGTGGCGGGGGGGGGGGGGGGAGGAAATGTATCGAGAGAGAGAGAGCTGAACGAGATGAAGAGGGAGATCGCGATGATGAGATGGAAGTGGTGGAGACTCACAGGAAGAGGGGGAAAGAAGGATCCTAAGAACAAAGAGAAACGAGAGGAGATGGACAGGGAGAAGGGAGCAGGGCATGAACAGATAGTGTACGGAGGAGAATAGAGATGAAGAGGGGGAAACGAGGAGAGGAGCAAGGAGGAGGGGAGAGAGAAAAGGAGACGAAAGAGAGTGGGAAATATGTCCATTCCTATTCACAGAGAATTATGAAAATGCACCTGTTCCTAAAGTGCTTGCTTTTTTCTTACTTTTCCACTTGAACTGTAACAAGCCACAGCTTCACTTCGCCATGTACAGCGTGAAGAATAAAGATACCAAATGTCATCATGGTGTATTTTATGTAAACCGTTTAGGGGTACGAATTAACGTAAAATATTCGAAGGAATGACTTTATACTACAACCCTCGTTCCTTTAGTGTTAGAATGAAATTAGAATGTAGTGTGTATAAATGAAGCCACAACACTCCAGAAAGGCACATCGGAAGCCACTCATTTCTCTCAAGTTTTCTCTCCGTTGAGAAATCGAAGCTTTGTTCTGTATTTAATAAGTGATCAGTAAACCTACAGACTTGGTGTGACATGTAGTTAATTAGGTGAAGAGATTAAACATCTAGAACTAAAAATGGAGAGAGATATGATATGGAACAACCTGTAGCGACAATTGTGACGAAGACGGATTATGTATTGGGGTACATTGGGAGAATTTTGGGTGGATGCGGTTCAAACGTGAAGGAGAAAGCTACTCATACCATTCCTGGAGCGTTTGAGATACCCCCGAGGCTCGATTTTAATAATGGCATAGAAGTAATTCAAAGACGATCTGCTAAATTTGTTACAAGCAGCTTCGATCAACGCACAACTACTACTACAGAGATGCATTTGAAACTCAAGTGGGAATCTCCAGAGAGAAGGCGATGTTCTCTCAAAGTACATTACTAAGGAAATTTAAGAAGACCAGCTTATAAGCTGAATCCAGTACGGTTCTACTGCCGCCAACTTATATATCGCATAATATGGGAAAGAAAAGATGAGAAAAATTAGATATGGAACGGGGAAATATAGACCGACGCTTCCCCCTCGGTTTAATTGTGTGTGTAACACGAAAGGAAGTAATTACCCTCCGGCACCTATACTAAGGTGGCTTGCTGATTATTTTTGTGTAGATACGAAATGGCATCGAAAGCTTTCCGAATGCGTGGTAATACTGACTTCTCAATTCCGCTCAAGTTCAAAGAGAGTTTGGTTTCACAGATTTGTTTTTCGCTTACTCTATGTTTAATTCAGTAGCATAGATTATTTTATTCTTCAAAGAGTTGGTAAAACCTTAGTATAAAAGATATTCCAAAATTCTCCAACAGTCTGACGATACTGGTACAGACCTAATACACGATACACCGGCCTGACGACCTATCCTGGAATTATGATGACTTACACATTTTTCCAGTTTCACTGAACGCTTTATAACTCCATTAACCTAAGATACATTGCTACTTGAAGAACAGAAAGTTATTTCAAATACGCCATATAGAAGTGTTTTTAATGCCCTCACTTTCGACTGGAAGATAAGGCGTAACCTTCCTTCTTCCCATGCAGAGTACTACAGATAACCCATCAGAGGAGGATGATTATGAAGGTAGTAATGATCATTATGATCGTTATCGCGAAGAAGGTGGTGATTCAACTCAGTCTCAAATGACTACGAAGGAAACGTGACGTTAAGCCCCAGTTTTTTTCCCTTTTCTATTCATTGTCTTCTGTTTCCCGATGCACCTTTGGCACACATTGATAGTGAATGGCTCTTTCGGAATTAGGTCTGTCAGAATAACACAGCCCATTGTGTGTGCTGCTAAACGGTACTATGGAAATAGCTGCCGGCAGCTGCCACCGGCTATTGTGTTCCCAAGAATGAGAACCGACTGTCTCAGAATCTATTTCGATTTCGGATAATTGACGCCGGGCCCACTAGTTTCATTCTGGTTCAGGCGCGCGTTAAATATATACCTTTCGTTATAAATCGCGCAGACTGCCTCGGGCTATTATTGTGAGTCCAAACAGGTAGCGTCAAATAGTTCCGTAGGTTCTCGCTGCCAGACAAGAATAAAAGTCGCTGCTGGGGCGCCTATTCGACGTTCTCTGACGTCTTGGCAACAGACGCGGAATACACCTGCTGCGTTACTCCGTGCGCGGGGCTTAATTCGTTCATCAAATTCATGGATGATTTTCAGTTATAACATTCCAAAGGCATTGTACTGGAAAATTAAAACCAAGACTGAATAAAAGAATAAGCGGGTAGATGAAAATCTATGTGATAGTGCAGGTATTTGGATGATGAAATTTTCTCAAGTTCACAGCCGAGTGAGTGCTGTAGAAATCTAAACTTATATCTCCATCTACATCGAATCCGTACTCCACAATCCACCAAACGTTATTTGGTAGAGGGTGCTATGTAAATCGCTGTCACTTCTTTCCCTTCCTCTTCCAGTGGTGTCCCACAAAGTTCGGTCTTGGGTCCTTTGCTGTTCTTAATATTGCCGCGAGAGAGCACGTACATCGATTGTCGGCGTGGCGCAGGGTATAGCGTCACGGACTGCGGTGCTGCAGGTCGCCGGTTCAATCCCGCCCACCGGCAAAAATTTATTTCTTTGTAATTAAAAATTCTAGAATGTTCTACATCTTTCTCATGTTCACATGTAAATTCTAGTTGTTTCTTATGTTAACTGTTTTTCTAATTTCTGGTAAATTCTGTATGTGTATAAATAGCAGAGCACTCTGCCTGAGAGGCAGTCAGTGCTGCGTGTATGTTGAGTTCGTAATAAACGTGGTTTCAGTATAAGTGCTGTGTTTACTTGCCTTAGAAGCCAAGCCTGCTTCCCTTTCAACGCGACAATTTATATTAATAACTTGCCATTATACAGTCACGAAGATGCTAAGCTAGTACTTTTTGCTGATGACACAAGTATAGCTATCACACCTGACAAACAGGAATTAACTGACGAAATTGTAAATGATATCTTTCAGAAAGTTATTAGGTGATTCTCTACAAGTGGACTCTCATTGAAGTTTCGTAAAACGCAGTTTATACAGGTTCAAACAGTAAATGGCATGACACCATTAATAAATTTAGACTTTGAACATAAATCTGTAGGTAAGGTAGAATATTCAAAAGTTTTAGGTGGTGCATTGATGAGGGACTGAATTGGAAGAAACATATTGAAGATCTCCTGAAACGTTTGAGTTGAGCTACTTATGCTATCAGAGTCATTGCAAAATTTGATGATATACATTTCAGTAAATTTGCTTACTACGCCTATTTTCATTCACTGCTTTCATATGGGATCATATTCTGGGGCAATTCAACATTGCTTCAAAAAGTATTCATTGCACAACAGCGTGTAAACAGAATAATTGCTGGAGCCCACCCAAGAGCATCCTGCAGACATTTATTTAGGGATTTAGGGATCTTCACTGTAGCTTCATATATATATATATATATATATATATATATATATATATATATATATATATATATATATATATATATATATATATATTCACTCATGAAATTTGTTATTAACAATCCCAACCAATTCAAAAGTAATAGCAGTGTGCATAGCTACAACTCTAGGAGAAAGGATGATGTTATTCACTATTCAAGGTTAAATCTAACTTTGGCTGAGAAAGGGGTGAATTCTACTGCTACAAATGTCTTTGGTCACTTACCAAGTAGCATCAAAAGTCTGACAGATAGCTGACAGATAGCCAAGTAGTATTTTAAAAGAAATTTAATGAATTTCTGGATGGCAACTGCTTCTACAACGTAGATGAATTTTTAGATAAAACTTTTAAAAACAAATTAAAAAAAGAAACAACAAAAAATATAATGAAAATATTGATTGTCAAATGTAGAAAACATTTAATAAACTGACACGTTCCACATAATTACGAATAGTCATATATATGATCTATGGAACAAGTATTAATCTAATCTAATCCAAATCGCGTGTGGTTCATTGGATGCGAAGTCGGCCGGCATACTTCAGTGGGGGGCTAACTTTTTTAATGTTATACTCGTGATCCTTTCAAGAGTTAGACGTAAGAGGAAACTATATATATTGGTTGACACTGTGAGAAATGTATGCTCTAGGTACTTTGAGAGATGCTCTTATCGTGATGCTGAATATCCCTCTTGGGGCGTCTACCACTGAGTTGGGCGTTCGTCTTCGAGACGCTTTCGCGGTTACTAAATGATCTTGTAACGAAGCGTGCTGCACTCCTTTGGATCGTTTATTAATCTTATTACGTACAGATTACGCGATGATGAGCTATAGCTTAGTGACTAACACAAATTGACCAGGTATATATTTCTTCATTTCTTATGTTGAGCCATCTCCGTCTTTCCTCTCTTTCCATATATTCTAACCTGCTCTATATCAATTTCATTTTCATTACCAAGCAAATCAGTCGTAATGACGGTATATTTCCTGAAATGTGTGACGTACAATAAAACAAATGTGTTGCGAATGCAGATGGTGGGAAATACGTAATACAGTATCGAATGCGCGATGGAGCAGTAATTCTTGATCCAAATTGTCTATGTTCTCATATTTCACGAAATACGTCTCGTACTATGATATAGTTTCAAAGATACATTCAGTGGTATGTGTGTAAAATATCTAGCGAATACAGTTATTAGTGTAGGAATAGTAAATTTTAACCTCATGTATAATGGCATAGTTTTACTGTATGAAAAGCAAAAACGTATATGCGACGAATTTCTTTCTACATTTTGTCGCGGATATCGTAAATGTACGAAGTTTGCTGCAATTTATTGAGTGTTCTCAGTCTTAAATAGTGGATGAATAAAGTCTCGCTAACCAAACGTCGCATGATGTTCCAATTTTTGTGGCACTCTCATCATTCTTGACGTCGTATCTCGTGAACTATGTGTCGTACCTACATTTTATCCCACATATATTGTCTGAATGATGGTAAAGAATAGGGTAAGGAAGTACAAATTCGATATAGGTAAAATTCCCATCAAAATAAGGTTTCGCACCATTTGTGTCTCGTAGTGTTGATAGCATTGGCGTTTGCGTGTCGTTGTATTGTAGCAGGTCTTCTCCAACTATACACCACTTTGTGCTACTGAGATATAATTTTTTTCTTGTTAGAGGTAAGTGAAGCTACTTGGTCTAACGCGCTCTTATAAACCAGTAGCTAAAAGTGACTGGAATAGTTGCCAAAAATGCATTGTTTGGTACAACAAAGTACGCGTTGGTGCCCGAGGGAAAAAGTGCTTTTTATGTGGAAGACGCCAGTGATCAAGATTGTACTAGGAATTGATAACAATTCTACCTAGTATGGTACATTTTCTCTTACACTTTCTTACACTGTTCGCGGATAATGTTGCTGTCATTTATCGGTTTGTAGTCACCAGCGACTGCAAAATGACTTAGATACGTGCATGGTGAAATCGGCAATTGACCCTTACTAATGAAAAGTGTGAAGTCATCCATACGACCACCAAAAAAAATCCGTTAAACTACAGGTACACGATAAATCAGTCAAACCTAAAGGCCGTCAGTTCTACTAAAAACCCGGGAGTAACAATTGCGAACAACTTAAATTGGAAAGAAGACACAAAAAGTATTGTACGGGAGGCGAACCAAAAATCGTAACAGAACTTGATTTTAAGTAAAACGTAATTGCTTTGAAATCTTGAAAAGAGACGCAAATATCTCAATCTGGCAATTCAAAAATATAGAAAACTAATTCAAAATTTTCTAAATGAGTTACCTTTTCTTTAAGACTCAAACAGTAAATAATCTAAAGCTGTCTTAAAAGTTTGTCACTGTTTTTAAAGAATAATAAAGTAACCTTCCCTTCGTAACCATACAGAATGATCTGTATATCTGCGTTTCGAGACGTTTAGAAGCTGTTTGAATGTCACACTTTCTGTATATCCTATTGGCAAGCGCAGTTTGTGATATCCAATATATATATAAAGCAGAGTGTCCGTATATTTGTACGTGTTTCATACAAATCTACAGTTTTGTTCCAGTGTTTATGAAATTTTGTATACGTAAGCTTCAATCCATGAGGACGGTCGCCGTAAGTGTAAGAATCACATACGATACACAGTTCACGAGATATGACGCCATAAACAATGAGATGCGCGGAAAACTTCTGCAATTTGCGACAATGCTGCTCATTTTCTTCTAAACCACTGGACCGATTTAAACTAAATTTGCTACACACATCCCTTACCGTGCGGTAACAATTGCTGCATGGTTAAGAACCACATACGGCACATGGTTCAAAAGATATTACGTCATAACCAATAGAAATCGCAAAAAATTTCATATGATGCTGCGAGATTTTCGAAATACACTGTATGAGAATGACAGTACTTAGCGACTTGCTACAAACTTTAAACATAATTTCAAACCTTTATTAAACTTTTTCTTCCTGGCAACCATAGTAAAATGACGAAAGGAAAACAAATTTCTCGCTTACTACTTTTCCGCTGTTTATGGAGTAAAACTACGGCTCTCGGTTTGACGTTACAATTTATAATTTGAACCAACAAATTGTAGTCGCAGGAAATTTTACATACAGTATACACACACATAGTTGAATGTACCTTCTAAATTGTACCACGTTCTGGCGCATAATTCATGAGATATGAGCACATAAACAGTAATGTTCCGTTGTTCATGGACTAAAACTACGGCTTTCGGTATGATATTATAATTTATAATTTCTTCACTACAAATTGTAGCCACAGTACATTTTACAAGCAGTATACACGCATATAGTTGAGTTTACGTTCTAAATTGTATCACTGTACGACACGTAGTTCATGTTATATGAGCACATAAACAGTTACCTTCGCGGAAAACCGCCCCTTCCCGCACCAAGTTTTAATCTATTACTTCTTTACTACTAACTGTATTCCCAAGAGATTCTACAGACATACAGCCCTTAACAAATGAATATATACCTGAAAAATGGCAGGAATAAATAAATAAATACCCGGGAAAAGCCGGGTTTTCAGCTAGTATTTGATATTTAAGACTTTATATACCACGTTTATTAAGGTAAACGATTGATTTGACCATCAAAATGAACGTAGACTTACTTCCAACGAGAATTCCGTTCGTACTCTGCCGAGTCTCACGAATCGAGCTCGAGACGCCTGATTGAGGCTGAGGCACGGGAGATCGAAGGCGAGTCCTCCAGAAAGCGGGTAAGCGTCTTAGGACCGCCCGGCGCCGGCGCGTGCTCACAGAACGAAAATGAACTAATTGCACTAACTTTGCTAAGATGGATTACTGAGCAAGCCCTCCAGGAGAAAAGTTCACTGCGAAAAAGCGGCAGATAAAGGGATCTTAGGGGCTTATCGCCTCAGCCGGCTGAGAGGAAGGCCAGCCGGGTAGACGGATGGGACAAGGCGCAGGGCGTCCGAGGCAAGGGGGAGGAGGCCTGCGTTTCAGCGAGGGGCACTGGCGGGCAAGCTGTTTAGCCGCGTTCCCATCCTCGATGCGAGTTACACTGTCAAGAAGTGCGGCGACTGTTCTTTCTGACCCTTCCGAACGAACAACAACCACAGTTTTCAATTTCAATCCACAAATTCTTGGACTGGTGCTTCTTTCAGCACGGCAGCATAGGAGGACCGAATTCTCACAGGGAATACAGTGCTACCTACAAGCCATGGAGTATAATGGTCAATGTACTGGATGACCAAAAAGTCGGTATAAATTTGGAAACTTAATAAACACGGAATAATGTAAATAGAGAGGTAAAAATTGACACACAAGCTTGGAATGACATTGGGTTTTATTAGAACGAAAAAAAAAAAATTATAAAATAAAAAAGAAGTTAAAAAATGTCCAACAGATGGTGCTTCATCTGATCAGAAAAGCAATAATTAGCATTACAAATTAAGACAAAGCAAAGATGATGTTCCTAACAGGAAATGCTCAATATGTTAACCATCATTCCTCAACAAAAGCTGTAGTCGAGGAATAATGTGCCGGCCGCGGTGGCCGAGGGGACTGAGGCGTTTCAGTCACGGTCTGCACGGCCACTACGGTCGGGGATTCGAATCCCCCCTTGGGCATGGATATTTGTGCCGTCCTTAGTTGTAGGTAGTTCATAAGTAGTTTGTAAGTTTAGGGACTGGTGACCCCGTAGTTAAGTCCCATATGCTTTACAAATATTTGAACATTTTTCGAGGAATAATGTGAACAGCACTGTAAAGAATGTCCAGAGCCATGGTGAGGCATTGGCGTAGGATGTTGTCTTTCGGCATCCCTAGAGATGCCGGTCGATCACGATACACTTGCGACGTCAGGTAACCCCAAAGCCAACGGATTGAGGCCTGGGGACCTGAGAGACCAAGCATGACGAAAGTGGCGGCTGAGATCCCGATAATCACCAAACGACGCGCGCAAGAGACCTTTCACGCGTCTAGCAATACTTTTACTTTGGTTCTAATGTCATTCCAAGCACGTGTGTCAATTTTCATCTCTCTATCTACATTATTCCGTGATTTATTAATTTTTCAAATTTATACTGACTTTTCGATCACCCGGTATAAGGACATGTAGTGATGTGGGTTGGACGGGATGAATGGTTGAATAGTCCGTGCATGTGTTAAGGGTGAGTGCCTCGGAGGGGAGGGGGAATCCAAGTGTAAGCCCAAGTAAGTAGTAAGCGGGACACCGGGGCTCAAGACCCGACCGTGACACAAATTTCGTATTTCATATGTTCTTGTTGTTAGAACACAACACGTATCAGCAACTGACAAGGAAAGTACTTGGGCTCCAACAAAAACATATACACCAAAATCGTATGAGAGATAATGTAAAGGTCCCTTATTGCACTAGTGATAATCCCGCATCTGCAAAACTCTGCAATGGTCCGTTTGAGGCCTCTCTGTGAGCCATGACATATTGCACTTTGGCCTGTCGGTTCGCCAATAGGAACGGTGGAGTGTGCCTCCGAAGTCGCGTTTTGTGACGTTATTTGTGTGGTGAAGCGTTAGATGGGGCGGCGATTGGCAATCAATCCTGCTAATGTATAGAGATTTATTAAGATGTAGTTACGGAGAACCCGCTTATGGGACTTAACTACGGGGTCATCGGTCCCTAAACTTACAAACTACTGATGAACTACTTAATAATAAGGACGGCACAAATATCCATGCCCGAGGGGGGATTCGAACCCCCGACCGCAGTGGCCGTGCAGACCGTGACTGGGGCGCTTCAGTCCCTTCGGCCACCGCGGCCGGCTTGAAGATGGTATTAGTGTAGAAGATGAATCATTGGCATGCTTTCTCGCATATGTTATAGTACAGAAATATGAGCGTAAGTAAAATACTGTTGTAACACTAACACATAATGGTGATAATAGGGATGATAACGACGAACAACTCATTGCAAGCGGTAGTGCTACGGTAAGTGCGGGAAGAGGCGATGGAAGCAGTAGCAGTGAATACCAACAATCTTCCGAGAAGAAGGTTGCAACTCTCATCACGGCTTTTGATGACAATACGCAAGAGAACATGTACGATGATTATTACATAAGTTATAGTTAAGATATATGCATTACATATGGCGTCTACAGTTACAACTACAGTGTTATCTTGAGTATGATTGCACAGTTTTGCATAAAAACGACACCCACCAGCACATTGAGGTGAACGTAGAGATCCTGTAAGCAAACGTTCATATTAGAATAATAGGGGATCAGTCGAGATATTCATGTTATGAAGTATGGTCATCGGGAGAATGAACTAAAGTGGTTCGACGCCTTTATGTCGGTTCTACAGAGTGGAGTAAACAACATTACGGCATTCGAGTTAGTGGTAATAACACAATATTGTTGCAGAGGGTGTTAGTGTTGATTTATGTTTTCTACACCAAACGAATTACACAAGCCGTTGGATTCAGATAGTGTAGTGATCAGGTAGCGCAATGCAACAACGTAACTTAGCCGAAGTTGTGGCATGAGGAGCCAAAGGAAGGTTGGAAGCGGGACAAACACACAGGAAGAGGGCTGCAGCTATTGAAGTGTCCCAAAGAGTAATTTCCAGGAAGAGGACAAAATGTCAGACAACAGGAGTTGTTGAAACATGCTAGGGCCAAGGTCGTCCACGAGTAACACCAACAAGAGATGACTGTTCTCTACAGCCGTCGAGACAGCAGGCTGAATGCAACTCAACGCATCCTCCAGGCAGCAACAAGACGCACAATATCAACACAAACAGTCCGAAATCGCCATCGGGAGGCGTATGCTCTGTGACCCATTGAAACCACGACACGGCTAAGTCCGCAGAAACGACGTGTGGAATATAACGATCGGAGTCGTAAAGAATGGCGCATGGTTCTGTTTAGAGGTGTGTCTAGCTGTTGTGTTCAGCTGGACAATCGTTGTTTCCTTATCCGGAGAGAATGTGGAACTTAGAACATTTCCCCTTATGTGCAGGAAATATCACCATCTCATGGTGGTCAACGAATGGTGTGGGCAGGAGTCAGTATTGGTGGACCTCTATGTCGTTCAGTGTGGTGCTTTAGGTGCTAAGAGGTAAGGAGACGAGATCGCTCGACATTTTGTTGTGCCCTACGCTGGTGCAGTAAGAGATGGGTTCTTTCTGGAGGACGATAACGCTAGTCCCCATCGAGCTGCACCATGTCTGAGATGCACATGACAGACGCAATGCAACCAGACCAACATCCCCCTTCACCATCCACAGTAGTTGGAAAACTGGATATTTCACTCATGGAAGACTGGCCAAATATGCATCAAGAACTTATTGATAACCTCTTACTGCCCATGCCACGAACGTGTGCAACTGTACTGACCATCCGAAGTGATTACACACCATATTATAGGACAACTAGGATGAGGTTTTTATTGTTAGGTAGCCCCGTGGTGCCTCGTTCTAAGGAAATGTCGTGTAAACCTCAAGTAAATATTGAAGACAACAAAATATTGTTCTGTATCACACACTAATTACAATTGTAACCAATATCTGAATAAAATATGTTACCATATGCATATTATGTATGTTTTTTGTCACTTTTTTTTTTTTTTTTTTTTTTTTTTTTTTTGTAGTGTATTAAATTGTATTCAGAGATGTGTTCTATACAATCTTATAAAAATATATGCATGTATGTATGTATGTTCCATATCTCCTATTAAACTACTTCATTGACTCCAACCGAAAGTGGTACACATATTCATTACTATCAAACGACAATCGCTGTATGCTTAAGAAACACCTGCAACAAACATTTCAGTAGATATGCTTATAAATACTGAAACTCCAAAAAAATTGCCATATCATGCAACAATGTTCTACATCTTCTCTATACCTATGGAGTGCTTTCATCCAGACTTGGTGCTGTTATTCTGTAATGTCAAGGGTTATTAGCGATGGGGATAGAAATCTGCCGCGGTGGAATGGCAGAGCGCTCTAAGTCGCCTTGATGCGGAGCGAACGGTTGCTCCCCCTTGGAGGTTCTAACCTCCCGGTGGAATGTGTGTGTTTGTATTTCTTAGGTTAGATTAAATATTTTCTAAGCCTAGCGACTGATAACCACAGCAGTATGCTCCATAGTTTGAATTAGAGAAAAATCAAATTTGACGTGAAAAAAATGAACATGCCCTGCCATACGGTATGTGAATAACGATACTTCGTTCAAAGAAGGAAGGTGGATTACTCTTTAACATTCCATCGAAATCGTGGTCATCAGAGAGACAGAACATGCTTGGATTGTTGTTGTCAGGGAAGGGTAAGGAAACGAATGATCGCGCCTTTTTTCTTGAGTGATTAGGAAAATCGCGGGAAACCTCAATGAGGACACCTCGAGGCGGGTTTGAACCACCGTCCTTTCGAATACGACTCCATCGCGTTACGAAAGCGCCAACTCGCTCGGTCACTGTTTGAGAATGGAAACATTTGGTGACTTCCAACAACTTGTTATATGATTTCAAACCATTAACCCATAAACATACTTTTATCGCTGCCACCCCACAGAAAACGATGAAAAGATAAAGATTTATCACATATTAGTATTCAGGTATTGATGCAGTAACTCTGCGACATCCGATATAACCTATAGTTTTATTTTTATTTTTATTTCTACATTGCTAACTATAGTGGCGAGCAATTTCTCACAGGCAATAAACTCATATCCCTGAATGTACCTTCGAAATTATATAATAGTTCGACATGTTCTTCATTTGATATTAGATGATAAACAATTGGGTTCATGAAAAGTGTCCTATCGGGTATGAAGTTTCGATTTATAAGTCCTTATAACTAACTCTGTTCGCGAAATGTTTTGAACAGAGTATGTACATTACCAGTGAATGCACCTTCGACACTATGTCTTTGCGACGGATAGTTCAGGAGATATGACGTAAATCACGCATGAGATTATAATTTATTATGTATTTATTGTTTACTCTATTCGCAGTACATTTCACTTACACTTATCTAATATTCCACTCTACGATTCAGGAATACTAGACAACTATATTATTGTAGGATACATACTTCAGTAGATAAGACGTCATAAAAATTTAACTGAATGAAAAATAAACTGAAACGGGTAGAGAGTGGGTTAGAATGCGATGTTCAGAAGAAGGGGAAAAAGTAGATGGAATAACATGAGAAAGGAGTAAATACAGACCTGGACTACGGCGGGAAATGACGCTATTGCAGAATAAGTGGAGTGATAATCTTTAACAAAGGACAGCGGCATGTTAATGGAGCTCAATGAGCTTGATCCATTGAGATTCCAGTTCTATACGAGCCTATAAATCTGACAGAATAAATGATAACACATATATCCTTTCCATCACTGTACAGTATCTAATAACGTCGATTTACGATAACATAAACTGTTCAATTCCTTCACTGTACGATCTTCTAAAAATAGTTCTTTCTTTATCTTTGTAATGCAACCTATTCTCTCTGATAATATATTGTAAAAATTCTTCTAAGAGTCGTCCCACTCCTATTTTTCAACCTCTCAGTTTTGATGTTCAAAATGTTCAAATGTTTGTAGAGTCTATGGCACTTAACTACGGGGTCATCAGTCCCCAAACTTACAAACAACTTATGAACTATTTACAACTAAGGACGGCACAAATATTCGTGCCCGAGGGAGGATTCGAACCCCCGACCGTAGTGGCTGTGCGGACCGTGACTGGAGCGCCTCAATCCCCTCGGCCACCGCGGCCGGCCTCAGTTTTGACCCTCAATTAATTGTCGTCAGGAGCCCAGCCTCGGCCTGTATACAATTATATATATTTTTGACGAGTTACAGCGTTCAAATGAATGAAATAAATCGCAATTTGCGATGTTATGACTTCACTGTACTAGGTTTAGATGAAATACCAAACTGTGCCGAGGCTGGGCTCTTGACGACAATTAATTGTGTCTCGATACCCCATGGTCTGTACTCCCTGATGCGGGAATACAGTATTGTGGCTGCGAGTATTATAGAATAAATAGACTGTGGTTTAGGAAAGAGCGTGGCGAATGGAGATTTGTGTGTGACGGGAGACGTGCAGGGAAGAGTCCTCTGCAGTCGTGCTGATCACTGTGTCTTCGGTGGCGGAGTGGTCAACGCTTCTGCCTACTAAGCAGGCGATCCCGGGTTCGAATCCCAGCCGGGCACAATTTTCATTCGCCACAGTTTGGTATTTCATCTAAACCTAGTACAGTGAAACCATAACATCGCAAACTGCGATTTATTTCATTCATTTGAACGCTGTAATTCGTCATATATATATATAATTGTATTTTCATCTTAGTTTAGTAATTCAATACATTGTAACAAAAACATTACCTCACTAAGGGAAGAGATTCTTATACATAACATTTTAAAACCAAGCCATTTCCCCATTTTAATTAAATGATTAACACTCACTGTAAAAATGTTCTTGTTACTTTAATAAACGTACTTTACATTCTTCTCTTTGCTTTTTTTTTTAAATATTCACAGATAATACTGTCCAGACATAGTAAGTGCGTTCCCTTTATTACACCTTTATCCTTATATATAGGTTAAATCCCTTAAAACGTGCGTCCCAAATCTTGCGAAAATAAAAGTGGTTCTGATGTGTGATTTTCACAGAATGTATTGGCAGTCAGGAGCTCTTAAAGTTAGCCAATAAACAAATTGTAACAACACTTAGAATGTGTGTTTTTGTGCAAATCTCCATTTTACAATGCAACTATGCCTAATAACATTAATACATTAAATGTGTGGTAAATAAAATAAAATGTCAGTTGTATTTATTACAGGTTTCTAGAGATCGTATTTTGAAAAGTCTCCACACCGATAATGTACGATACATGTGTTAGCACACATTAAACAACACCATGAGAGCATAAAGTAGTGATGTGGAATTTGACCAGTAAAGAGGCAACTGACTATTTCACTGAAGCCGGCCGCGGTGGCCGAGGTGACTGAGGCGCTCCAGTCACGGTCAGCACGGCCACTACGGTCGGGGGTTCGAATCCCCCCTCGGGCATGAATATTTGTGCCGTCCTAGTTCGTAAGTAGTTCATAAGTAGTTTGTAAGTTTAGGGACTGATGACCCCGTCCCATAAGCTTTACAAAAAAAAAAAAAAAAAAAAAAAAAAAAAAAATCACTGAAATAACCTACGGCAGTGTCAGTACACGCTTACATTCAAACCACAGAAAGAGAACGCCGCGGCGATCTCGTTGGACCTCACATGAAGGTGGCTGGCCGCTATGATACAGAACAGTAGACCCTGGCGGCTAGCCACTTAGCTACGGAGTAACGGCCCACCCTGCGTGACGTCAAATGAGAGAGCCGCGGTCTTTTTCTGTGATGTTTTTCCATCCTGGTGTGGGGTACACATGTACTATCGTTTCTGCGGATAAGATCGATCAGCCGGCAGTAATACGTCCTCGATTATCTTTGGTTGTCCTTGTAGACTGCACCTATCAGGTTTCCTCGCAGAAAAAATTCTAAATAGCAGCCAAGGGGTCTAAAGCGTCTCGCTGCGGAGCGCGCGGTTGCTCGCCGTGAAGGTTCGAGTCCTCCTTTTGGCATGGGTGTGTGTGTTGTCCGTAGGTTAGTTTACTTAGGTTTAATTAGTTTGTAAGCTACAGAGTGATGACCACGCAGTTTTGTCCGATAGAATTACAAACATCTGAACATTTGAAGCAGCCAAGGTATAGGTTCTGTGCATAGAACCCAAGGAATTTGGATGCGATTCATATGTTCATGCCGTAGTAACTCTGAGTCGGACAGAGATCTTGGTACTGCAAGATAGAAATAGCTTCTAGCATCCGGTGAAATGCAATCTGTTAGGAGGCTGCGATACTTGTGCACTTTCGGTAGGTTTCTGAAATACTATGAGCTGATGCGTAACTACAATGCAAACAACATCGTACTCATTACTCGACAGGTCGTATCGGGTTTTACCTTGGTGACGTAATCACGTAGAGCCACGCTTTAGGTAAAGTTGTGCGATGTTACGACGTTGCTCTAGATGCTATAGAGTATCCGATTATGTTTTCGAAAGGGCAAGAAAGACATCATTTCAGTATTCTTCAAATGAATCCGGCGTCTGAACGAGTGAATCCAAATAAAAAGTTACGCATCTAGATTCTTATGCATTTCACCCGATGATCCGATAGTACGGCTTAAATTTGCTGTTGCGGTGTAGTGTGTTTCTGTCTAAGTTTTCTATCGATATGTATGTGAATATTGAGAGTGAGAGTCAAATGTTCATAACACTGAAACAAAGCATGCTATATCCAAAGAATTACGTCCAACTGCAAGAAGCAATTGGTAACGATGACAATATAAATACGAACGATTTACGTCAGATGGTCATCTTTTCGTCGTCTTTCGCGTAGAATCCGAGGTACTTCACGAATATACCTAGGACTTATCTTCCGTGTACGGAACTGATTAATTACCTCCACGTGCAACCCAGCCTTGGCGAAGATTAGGGAATAAATAATGGTCGGACAGAAACCATCGAGCGCCCACGACAATTTAACAGAATTTTTCAGATTACAGTGCGACAGCTGGTGAACGTCCTTATGAAAGGGCGAATTCTTGATGAAGAGCAGTGCTACATGCATTCCATTGAGTGCCCCAAGTACACTTTTTGCTGTGATTAAAATATTAATTAGGGCTGAACCAAATTGATGAATTGATACCAGAACACGCTGTCGTGCGCAAATGGGGACAAACAGCTACATGGTACGCTCGCTACAAACCTACTTTCCTGTTCCCCGATGTGTCAAAATATTATTCATGGGACATGTGACTCAAAGGGCTGAAACGTCGTGTGTAGTGCACCTCGGCGGAAGACTAACAACATATGAAATTGTCAGATTCCCTGATCAGAATTAATGCCGCGCATGTAAAACATGGGTCATATGTTGAAAACGATAATCTGTTAGGGTGAGATTGAAATACCTGAAAACGAAATAAGCAGTTTGGCATATGATTTAGTGATGATGGCGGATTAGATTAAAACGTTGCAATCTTGTATATTTAGAGCTAGATAAGAGATGTAAGAGCTACGGCATGAAGATCGGCAAGAAAGAGATCTAAACAGGTTGAGTGTCAAATGGGGAGCAATAAATTTAGAATAGTTGGACAGTTCACATACTTTTTATGTACTCTCTCACAGGATGGCAACATAGTGAATGAACTAGAGTCAAGGTGTAGCAAAGCTAATGCAATGAGCATTCAGCTACGATCTTCTTTCTTCTTCAAGAAGGAAATCAGCACCTAGACTACGACAGCAGTGCACCGTTGTATCTTTCGACCAACTTTATTATATGGGAGTGAAAGATGGGTGGACACCAGTGATCGTCTCTAATAATTTTGAGGTTACTTATATGCAAGTAACAAAGATGTCTGCAAGTACTAATGGTTGGGGAAAATGGCAGGAGTGTGTCCATAAAAAAACTGGGAATGAACATCATAGATGAAGCAGCTATGACTGATAGTTTTATAGCTGGGTCGCGTTACACGGTTGGGGGAAGTAGGTTACTTAACAGTTTCAAGGGTTCGTCAGTAGAGGGTAGAAGTAGTCGAGGTAAACCTAGGAGAAAATACTTAGATTTGGTTCAAAAGTGTTCAAATGTTTGTAAAACTTATGGGACTTAACTGCGGGGTCATCAGTCCATAAACTTACAAACTACTTATGAACTGACTTATACTAAAGAAAGCACAAACATTCATGCCTGAGGGGGGATTCGAATCTCCGACGGGGAACGGTCTCAGGCATCACAGCATAGCGTCTCAATGCGCTCGGCCCCTCTGCCGCGGTTTGGATTTGGTGAAGAATGATTTTGAAATAACAGACCTAACGTCAGACGAGTCATCAAAGGAAGCATCTGACAGACGATCATGCAGGTCTTTCGTAAGGGGACTGTGATCTAGACTGAAAGCCGAAAATCATAATCACTTTTAAGTGGTGATGATCATGATAGTGTACTAAATTTTGAGTGATATTGTGTACAGTTGATCCTGAATCGCATCCACGACCCCTATCAGTTTCCAGACTATGAAAACATTCCATGGAAAAGAAAAAGCCACTTTCCAGGAAACTGTGAGGCGATTCGACTTGGTCGTAATCAGCCACGTTGTGAGATATCTTTGCTATCATGGTGACCACAGCAGCAGGGGTGGCGCGTCCTATGTGTTCAATGGTTCGAAGAACCCCCTGAAAATGCACGTCGTGAAAAAATAAATGAATAAAATAGTGTTTCCAAACTGTTATTCTTCGTTTTGTTCTATCACATCATTTTATATGCACATTCAAAGTATTTTTATCGCATTAGAAACGTTTTAGGTCGCGGAGACAGCATATATGCGAGTTGTCGCGCGGCCGCTTAATATAGGCGGCAGTGACAGCAGCAGCGCAATGCGCATGCGCGGCTGAGGTTCAAATTCTCTTCTGATCTCCCTGGAGGCAGCATATGGGCTCTCCGGAGGCAGGGAGGATCGAGGTGAAACGCCGCTTTTTACATTGGCGGTGGAGCTGGTAGGGACGCCAGTTTCTGGCTACTAGAGCTCTGTGGGTTACCCACGAATGGTCGCGAAGCAAAGACAATGGAGCTACTGGGCACCTCGCCTTGCGCATCGGCAGATCCTCCATTGAGGCAACAGCCGCCCTTCATATTTGTTATTGGCTTATTGACGGTTCATCAAAAATACATCATATTTGGTGAAATACGTTATAATTATAAATTAAAGACGGTTCAACTGTAAAAGTCTTCAGAAGATCCTATCTTGAATGTGATGGAGTCACTACTTTCTCCTAGCAACAATAGAAGTGTGGTCAGTGGTACCATGTTCCGCCGGCGAACGTAGTGTGTTCCAGATCGATTGCAAGCAATTTTTTTAACCCAATCTCCTTTTTAACAGATACGGGAACAACAATGACTTTTGTATTGTTACTTGCCATATATCTTATTGGACGTTTTAGCAAATGTGTCGCGATTTTGAGGGTAAATGACATTTATAATCTTCCTTGTAACAAACATTTAACTGTTTGAAAAGATGTAGGTGAGAGAAGCCTTTGCGCATGTGTAATTTTGGGAGGGGGTTGCTGCTTACAGGGTCAGGCAACCCGAAGGTAACTTGTCTCTCCTCGTAACAGATTCATTTTTTACAATCACTTAACATTGTGATCACTTACTGTGTTTTAGTGTTCATGTGCATATTCAGGTGTTCTTGTTGTTTATTACCAAAGAAAAATGAACAATGTTCAGAATCAAATTACTCAGTTTTAAACTTAGTAGACCGACTCCTCAGCTCGAGTTGAAGCAAGCGCAAACAAGCCGAGGTCAGGGCCGGCACCAGGGATTTTGCCGCCCCGTGCAAAATTTTCAAGCGCCTCCCAGACACACACACACACACACACACACACAGACACACACACACATTTTTCGACTTTGTCAGCTTTATTCAAATATGACGTCTTATTTTCACATATTACACTCATGTGTCTCTTTCTAGTGAATATTTCTTTAAGAACAAAGCAGCGTCAGTGTTACACAATACAATGAATGTCAAGGGGGCTGTAATATACGTTTTCATTACTAGAAATCAGTGTAAGATTTTTCAGGGCATAGTAAATAGTAGAATTCTTGTTCAAATGTTAAAATGTTTGTAGAGTATATGGGACTTAACTACGGGGTCATCAGTCCCTAAACTTACAAACTACTTATGAACTAGCTACAACTAAGGGCGGCACAAATATCCATGCCCGAGGGGAGATTCGAATCCCCGACCGTAGTGGCCGTGCAGACCGTGACTGAAGCGCCTCAGTCCCCTCGGCCACCGCGGAGTAGCATTCTGTTTATGCTTATAGCATACTTGTTTTCTTAAATTAATGTTAATTAAACGGAACTGTGCGGAAGTCGAACGCAAGAATACGCCTCGCCCTTCTACCGCTTCTCACAATGCACAGTGACGTCACGCGGAAGCACCCGAACGCTGCCGAACACATTGGATCAATCTTCTACGGAGTAACCTTGCACGTTTATTTTTGCTTGTAGGATGACGCAAATCACTGTTGTCTGTATCAATGTCTATTAGTCTGTAACTTTTGTATCCCATCCTCGTCGCCACTTTTGTGTCCCAACTTCGTCGCCGCTTTTGTGTCCCAGCCTCGTCGTAGGTGTCGGTGGCCGAGTGGAACGAGACCGACACAGTAACAAAAATAGCACGCTGGTGCAGGTACGGAGGGGAGCAGCCAGAAACTATGAACACTAGAGTAAATTAGAAAGAGATATATTGCACAGAATGTAACAATACTTAACTTTTACATAGTACTGCAGAATGTTGATACATAGTTGTTAGAGGCCTGCCTAGTGCCTGTACAATAGCAAAGTCTTCACTGGTGCCTATCTGATTACGAAGGTCCTAACTCGTTGCTATCTCAGTCCGAAGTTGCAAGTCCTTCAGTGGTGGCCACGAGCGGGGTTGTCCCAGAGGGCGCTCGTGGCTGTCGTCGTGAGAACGCCGCGCCGTGCGTGCCTGGCGGCGCGCGGCGAAAGTAAGTGGCGCGCACTTTGTACTTGTGCGACACCACAGTAACAATTCGTATTTCCAACTTATTTTCACATTTCTACATTTATTGATGACATTTCCACTTTTCATCGTCTTGTTTAATCTAATCTATCGCACCTGTATAGAAATTCAAGAATTTGCCGCCCCCCCAAAACTCTGCCGTCCTGGGCGACGGCACGCTTCGTCCCACCCCAGAGCCGGCCCTAGCCGAGGTAACACATTCTGCAGATATTTCAACGCAAATATATCTAAAGGGAAGGGGGAGGGGCAAACCGGGGCGCTTTCCCCTGACGTTTCTCGCAGAAATGTGCCAAATTGTCTCTTTGGACGCCGAGTGGGGGAAAGGGTGGGGGGCGAATCATCGACGCGCCGTGCTGTCGGGTGGAAGAGGCGGCTTCTCAATCAAGATACGCAGTCGAAGAAGTGAACCCAACGTTGGAATAAATATAAAACTGCATTATCTCAGGAAATCGCGAAGCCTCACTATATAGGTGAAGAAGCTTATCGACTTTTCGTGATGTTATAAATCGGATGTCTAACTTCGGCATGCCCACCCCACAACGAGCGATCCAGTGATTTGCACTAGGAACTCAGCTACCACACAGCAGCCTTGGAGGCCAAATTTCTAAAATTGAGTGCTGCTATTTCCAGAGCAACGACATATTTTCAATAAAATTTTGGGCTGCGTGCAGAACGGAGAATGGGTATTCATTTTTTAAATTTTTTATGCACTTGGAGGACTGCCAAAAAGATTCCTGGTGAATGTACTGCTGGTCGAGTTGCGCAAGGTCAATAATACCGCGCTAACTGTTGCGTCCTCTGGTATAGATGAGTCTTTGCTTAGCGGAGGAAGAACTGCCCACTTAGTGTTCAAGCGTCCGATGAATTTTGTGAGTGAGAAAACGCCCACATGCAATATAAGCAAGACCAGTAGTCGCACAGCCTTGTTGTTGGACCCGGTGGTCTTGGACTAAGGCGCTCTACTGGAAACCGAAGATTCGCAGGTTCAAAAGCCG
This sequence comes from Locusta migratoria, assembly GCA_026315105.1. Taxonomy (NCBI): domain Eukaryota; kingdom Metazoa; phylum Arthropoda; class Insecta; order Orthoptera; family Acrididae; genus Locusta; species Locusta migratoria. Next base: position 82,202,695 of record CM048751.1, on the reverse strand, counting down.
GTCGGAGTTCGTTTTTTTTTTTTTTTTTTTTTTTTTTTTTTTTTTTTTTTTTTTTTTTTTCAGTGTGCGTTATAACCCATCCTTCACCTCTCAGCTCTGTGTGGAGTCGTCAGAAAAGACACGTGGTTCGGATTCCACGTTAAGCTGTAGGTCCCCTTTCACCGATTGAATAACTGGGGTTGGGCAGGGACACACAAATCGCTGAAGTGGCGTGCAGTTGAAAGACTTGCACCAGATCTTTGGAGCAGAACAAACTGATCGTGCGGGGTGAATGCTCGACATCACAAAAGCGTGCGATGGAGGCGCTCTTAGAAAGCTTGAAAGTCGTGTGTGGATACCGAATGTTGATGGGTGGAGTCATTGTCTTGCCTGCAGTCGACTTCCAACAGACGATGCCGGTCATCGAGCAGACCAATGATGCAGATCTGCTCAACGAGTGCCTCAAATCGACGGCACTGTGGGAACACTTACAACGTTTATAATTAACAACAAACATGAATTACCAAAACTACAATGAACAAGAATCTGCGTTTTTTGCTTAGTATCTCCTGGAGATCGGCGTGGGCCGCATGGCAAAGGATACGAATGGCCTAATACAATCTGAAACCGGTCTGCAATGTTGAAGTTGGATAAAGTTTCCCCGAGCAACATGGAATAGTTATGCGAAAGCGTTATCTTGGCGCCTGAGAATGAATCAGTGGGAAACATAAGTTAAAAATATATCGCCTAATTACCTGTTAACGTGACCATCTATATGTCACTCGATACAGTGATGAGAAGAGATGACGCAACTTCAGACTCTGTAAAGTTGGGTACGTTTAGGTTTTTTAAATTAAAACGTAGAACGTGGGTACGTTTGAAGTTTATTCCGGTTATTATACATGTACGTTTGTGAAATTATCATCCATTACTGTATAATAACCTGTAATTACCTGATGACTTTAATAAATGCTCAAAAGATGTTCTTCAGCTTCAATGCATTTGGCAACACGCGTAACGAAATTCCTCTCAACAGCGAGTAGTTCGCCTTCAGTAATGTTCTTACACGTACTGACAATACGCTGGCGCATGGTTTTAGGTGTTTTTAGTGAATCACGATAAGAAATATCCTTCAATCTTCCCCCACAGAAAGAAATCCTGAGATGTAAGCTCCAGTGAACGTACTGACCATGGTATGGTGCTTCTATGACCAATCCAATTGTCATTAAACCGCTTCAACTGCACGATTGCCATGTGCCGGACATCCAACATGTTGAAAGTACATCTCCATTCTGTCATGAAGTGAAAAATCTTGTAGTAAAATCGGTAGAACATTACGTAAGAAATCAGCATACATTGCACCGTTTAGATTGCCATCGATAAAATAGAGGCCAATTATCCTTCCTCCCACAATGCCGCATCATAAATTAACCCGACAAGGTCGCTGATGTTTCACTTGTGGCAGCCATCGTGGATTTTCCGTTGCCCAATAGCGCATATTATTCCACTTTACGTTACCTCTGTTTGTGAATGACGCTTCTCACTAAACAGTAAGCGTGAATTTAGTTTGTGCACAGTGGCAAAACTGTACAAGACGTCCAAAGTCTTCGCCATGCATATCCTGGTGCATAGAAATATAATGTGGGCGAAATTTATGTTGATGTAGAATTCTCAACACCGACGTTTTTAGATTTCCGATTCTACATCAATTTGTCTGCTACTGATGTGCAGATTAGCCGTAACTGCAGCTAAAACACTTACTTAGGCATAATCATTTGTTGCAGGTCGTGGTTGACATTTCGCTTGTGGCTGAACACTTCCTGTACTATATGTAACGTTACTATTCGACGATAGTTCCGGACACTTGGATGATGTCTTCCAGGATAACAATCAACAAACATAGCACAGTCCCGTTGGGTATTCTGATCACAACAGCCACACATAAATACCATATCGTACTTTTCTGCAATTGGTAAACAGTCTATTTTAACACAAGTAATGTATCACGAAGCAAATACCGTCCGCACTGGCGAAATAATACGCGATACCACGTACTTATACGTTTGTGACTATTACAACGCCATTTATCACAAAGATAAAAAAGTGTTCCAAATAAAACATTCATATTTATTCATGTACTAGACGAATATGTCATAAAAATGGGGGTACCTGTTTAAAAAAATGCAGTTGATATCCATTTGACCTATGGCAGCGCCATCTAGCGGACCAACCACAGCGCCATCTCTTTTTGTCTTTCAGGCTAGAAAAGCTTTGGGCTTTGTAGTTTTTTTCTTTGATGTTTATTTCGTGATATATTTGGTCCGGTCACTATCAATGGACCACCATAAAAAGTAGTGGTCGGACAGAGGAGGGGAAGGATAGGGGAGGGAGGGGATATTCAGAGAGAGGGAAGAGCTGAAAGAATAAAGATAAAAGGGAGGAGATGAGGGACTGGTAAGAGGAACGAATGTAGAGAGGGGGAGAGAAAGAGAGGAGGAATCTGGCAGATGGATGGAGCTGAAACAGGCTAAGAGATGGATGGGGGCAAGGGGTAGAGAAGAGCGACTAGAAAGTCAAAATAAGTACATAACGTAGAAAATGATACTGTAATTTACACTTAATGTCATTTATTTCAGAAGTGGAGGAGGAGATAGAGCGAGGGAGGGATGATCGGTAGAGGAAGACAGGTAGTTTGAGAGGAGGAATGAGACTGATGAAGAGGTGCAAAAAGTCGTGAAATTATTTACTTCCTTTTTTTATCTATTTTTGAATTATGTTCTCGCCTGTGTATGTTTAAAATACGATGAAAATTTAATCACAGTGCTAGCAGTCACTGCTGAGACGGGTTTCTCAAGGGGCGGGGAGATTCTTTATCTAATACTCTGTTTTATTTGGGAGCGTCAGTAGTCAAATTTGTAATTGTGAAATTATATCTTGTTTTCGTGCATCAGTGTACGTGTGCATACGTGGTTTGCGACTCTTTGTCCTTTAAATTTCCGTCATTATTTTATACTCGTATTTAGTGTATTTTATCGACACCTGTGTTCTACTTTTCTCGTCCGGGTGCTGCGACCTTGCCGTGTTGCACCAAAACTGCACAACCTTGCTAAGATACTAATTTTTTCGGCGGCTCTCGTGGAAATATTTAGTATGCTACAGACCCAAGCAGAAGTGTTTCAGAGGGAACCTTAAAAACGCCGAATATGGTGTTCATTTAGTAACATCAGTCACAAATAACTATTGATGGATAGTTTGCTGATGGAGTGACATTGTCGCTAAGCAATGTCCGATGCAGTTCCACTGACGAGAGATCATCTTTGTATAATCAGTTTCGCCGATTCAGACCAAACAGGATGTAAAAATAAAAGAAAGGAAACAGTTCCAAAACGTCATAGAGAATAACGCTCAAACAGACGTCTCTATCACAGAGTTTCACTTTGTTGTAGGTCGCTGTCACTGTAAAGTAAAAGCTTTCAGTAACAAAATGTCACTTGGCTGTCATAGATAACATGTCATATTGACAGCACCAGACATTTTACACTCGTAGAGTCCTTTACGAGGCATGGACGCTATCGATGCTGGACGGTTTATATGCTTCAGCGATACTGGTAGCCGTACCGTAGTTTCAGCAACAGAGGAGTATCTGTGGAGTGTTTGGACTGCAATTTCATTCTTACACTGGACATTCTCTACCGCACGTCCTTCCCCCCCTGAGATTTAGTGATAAGAGGACTCTACGGAGAGCTCATTAAAAGTACAACGCAGATCAGACACGAAGACAGGGAGAAGTGTCTGTAGCTTGGGGAAACAAAGCAAACGAGAAATAGCTGTCGGTCGAAATATTAGATATGCATCATCGAGCAGAGTACCTGTGGTTCTGGCGATGGACTGCGATGCGGAAGGTCCTTGTTCTCACCTCCTACTGTCCACGTTTTTCTACTACGCTCAAAGGCTACTGTGTTCGCATTTTGAATCTTTCTCTGTTCTCATACAATACCATAGTTACAGAGTATAATCGTCTAGTTTCAAAACCAGTTAGATTTTTTTTTAAATTTTTCAGTTATGTTGTATCCTGATTGTTAAAATACAGATCTAGAATAGCCAACTTTTAAGCTTCACAAAATATGGATCTAACTGATATCACATGAAGAAAGTTGGGATTTGTTTCAAAATTAGTAAGCACAATCGCTATTTTTCTTTACGAAATGTTTCAAATGTTCAAATGTTTGTATGTAATGAATAGCTTATGGGACTTAACTACGGGGTCATCAGGCCCTAAACTTACAAACTACTTATGAACTAGCTAAAACTAAGGACGGCACAAATATCCATACCCGATGAGGGATTCGAACCCCCGATCGTAGTGGCCGTGCAGACCGTGACTGGCGCGCCGCAGTCCCCTCGGCCACCGCGGCTGGCTTTTCATTACGTAAATACACAGATTTATGCTCACTCTAATATTTATACTTTTACTCCACGTTACAAAATGTCACTCTGTCCATATATGGCGAAAGTTCTTAACAAGAAAACACAATTTGTCACGCCAAGAATGCTTCAAAAACGGTTACGTTTACGTTGGCACGGAAATCGATTGTGAAACTGGAAAACAGCTTTACAGGAGTGGATTACCAGAACTGATTTTGGAGTGTTTACATGACCAATCAAAAGCGCAATACAGCGGATCAATTCCAAAACTCAACATGTCCATGTGAATGGAAAGCTATTAGGTCACTTTATACTGATATTAAAAGTCTGTAAAAAATAAATAAAATGCAGAAAATTATTCACCACAGATATGTGGTAGCTGCTATAAAATACAATACAAATTTTCATAAATAATAGCAAATGTTCAATGGACATGTTTACATTTCGAAAGCACGAGAGACCTAGTTTAGTTTTGAAACCAACAAACCTGGACACAATGAGTTTTGGAGCAGATATTAAGTCAAGTTTCACTCATAGTTTCAAGGAAATCCAGGATTTAATTCGAAAAATCGCTGCGTACGTATAAACTACAGGTAACCTTTGCAGGAATAAAATTATATATGTTTCAGAACCATTCTTATCTTGATCGTTTCGCTTGGGTTTTCGTCCAAGTAGCGACATCTCGTTTCCTTTTACTACTGCGTCCTAATTCAGTGGTAGTAAAAATATGTTCGCAAACTCTGACACTAGCCTCTTCTCCATCCATTTGCCTCAGCATCTTTACAGGCACTGCGCTCAACAATACTGCATATTGCCCTCTGGACGAAACCCACTGCAGAAGTGCATTGTTGTTAAAGCTTTTCAATTTTTTATACAAACTGTTCTTAGGTACCTACATATGCTTTTTATGTGGTATATACATCATCAATAGAGCTCTGTTTCGTCCTGAAGCATACTGTTAAATTAATACAATTTCTTTACAGTCTTGGCGGAATTAAAAAAAATAATGAATCGTTTAACACTCTAATGCAACCGCTTTTGCCTACTTTCTTTACAGACATAACAGATAATCACTAATATAAGAATCATTGAAATTGACATTGGACATACAAAGTTTCCGACCACAGCATGCAGTGGAATTTCAAAGTTTCGGAATGAAATGCAAATTTCAGTGCTTAATATCCATGGAACATGGAACATTACAAAGGATGCCACAAGGATTCTGAAACAAGCGAGATCTCGGTTTCAGTTTTTTGCACATGTTGACTTTTGGAAATGACCGCCTCAATTGGGAAATCGGTTTACGAAATTAGGTTTTGAGAGACAATGTAAACGAGTCTTGTGTAGTTCGAAAGAGCGCTCCCACAGGCGAACTACGCGAACCAGTTCGCAGATCCCTCGCCTCATAGTTCGTCCGCAGCGAGAGGACGCGAGAGCGCGCAGAATCGCGTGATTCCCTTCTGCCAGTTACCTTCATTTCGAGCTGAGATGCAGCTCAGCTGTAGTTTCGTAATTCACTGCCACAAGAAATCTATTTTAAAAATAAAGTACTACGAGTACTCTGTATCCAAAGTACTTGAATACCATTGTATCAACCATTCGTGTAAATAACTGGTTTATTTGACTAAGTATTTGACGTCAAATTGCCCAAAAATATGGGGAATACCACACGCTTTGGCAACACTGATTCATTATATAAAAAAGCTGTCATAAAAAGAGAGCTCTTTTAGTAGCGGTAGCAAAAGCCAAAAAGAGCGGACGAAATAGGAGCAGCAGACGATTATGCCAAACGTATCTCGCTTCATAGTTCTCTGGATTCTTTTCCGATGACCGACGGGCAATAGCGTGAGGGCGCGTAGCAGAATTAAAAATCACGTGTTTGCCTTCTGCTGATGAGTCATTTCGAGGTGAGCGTCTGCCTACTAGATTACATAGTTCAGTGCTACAAAATTTCTGTTTTGATGTGTTCTGCACTCTGCAATATCTGACAAATAAATTCCATAATGCCGAGATATAGAGATAACTCTAAACTTAAATGCGAGAAATTATGAACAAACTGTTTCTTTTGGTTTGCGTGATATGTTTGCGGCTCAAGCAGCAAACGCATGAAGCAGCTAGGTGGGGGAACTTCCCCTTAACCTGCACGCGCAGACCACGCCGCTCAACCGTCACTGGGAGCGGACGAACTAAAAGAGCGAACTAATTCGCGGCAGAGCCGCGAACTAATGTGAGCGCTCCCGAACTGTTATGCGCATGTCTAATGGCTAGTCTACACGACGACACTAGGTTGCGACACTCATTTCATGAAATGAGTTGCGCGCAACTGGTTTCGTGTATGTCTGTAGACACGGCGCCAATACTATACACTTCAGTTTCGTTGTTTTGTAAGTGTCGTAGTCGCCGTAGAATGAAAGTTTTGGTAGCTGTAAAAGTTGTGCTGGAGCTATTGCTACACTGTGTGAAGTTGTTGCATAAGACTAAACATAAAAAGAATAAGGAACGTGTTTGGGTTTGTGACTGGATTAAAAAAAGACGTCAGCTCGGTTGCTTAGCGACCTTTCTGAAAGAAATTGTGATCGAAGACCCTATAAGATATTTTAAACAACTCAGAATGTCACCAGAGCAGTTTAAGTTCCTTTTAAACAGAGTTAGTAATGTAATAAACAAACAAGATACTATTATGCGTAAAGCATTGTTACCGGAACTGAAATTACAAATTGCATTACTTTTCTTGTCAAATAGATATTCGTCTCTACAGTACCTGTACCGTGTTCCCAAATACACAATTGCCATAGTTCGTTTGCATAGGTATATGGAATTGAATGTAGTTTAGTCTGCAATTCATTAATCGTCAACCCATCAATATTTAATTCACGAATAATTGCTTCAGAAGCACTAACACGCCGCTGCTTATTCCTGAAATTTTGATCGTTAAAATGGCATAAACACCTATGCGTCGCATATATGTTCAAAAATCGAATTCTTCCTTCGTTTCCCCCCTTTATGTTGTGTTTTGTTCTGTATTGGTTATCACCTAAACTAAAAACACGCGCAACCAGTTTCGTCAAGGCTGGAAGGAGCCGAAACTGTTTAGTTTCGCCAACGAGTTGCGCGAACGCCTGCCGCGCATGCGCATTGGCCAGCAGCTCATTTTCATGAAACCTAGTGTCGTCGTGTACACTAGCCTTAATGTAAACGGGGTGACAGACGCCCGCCGCGACACAACTTGGGTGGCTGCTACAACAGTTCAAGGCCCGAAACCAGAATCTCGCACTTTAATGACCTCATGCGAGATGACTTTTCTTTTGCGAAGGCTGCCGCTGGCTAGGGGGAGTTCACGGGCGTGAACACGTCTGAGGCAGTTGGAGGCGGAGTATGGGGAGAGTTCCAGAAGCCAGCGCTCGACCCGGGAGCCGGAGCAGCGGACGCCGAGTTGGCTGCAGTTCCACCCCTTCCCCTTCCCTCGACCTCCTACACTTTTTTTACGACTCTGCCAGAGCGCACAGCGCCCTCAGGCGCCCGGATGGCGCAGCCGGGGGCAGCTGACCCACAGCCCAGGCAACACAGTAGCTGGCCAGTACTTAATTCCACCTAGCAGGCGGAGGCTCTGGCTCCACACTGACGGTCAGACAACTTTGTAAACCTACAGTATTATGAGGACTGACAGGTAACTGACTAAAATTCATTGATGGAAATATAAAAGAGCAGCTCATAAGTAGTCAATTAAAGGAGTTAAAGCCTCGTAATACCATACCAATTACACTATGTAACTGAAATTTGTAAAAAAATATTTATGTAAATTTTATTTTGATAGTACTTGGCTACACATTGATAACAGAAAATGTATTTCCAGAAAGACACCTGACGACGGCACTTACGCCGAAAGATATCTAGAGCATAAATAAATACAAAATACGAGGCGCGTCCAGAAAGTAAGTTCCGTTTGGTAATAAAATGAAATTGTACACAGGTACAGAAGAAATTTTTATTGCACAAAATTCTACAACTCTTAAATTACTTTTCCACATAACTGCCGAAATTTTGCAGGCACTTGTCATAGCGTGACACCACGTTTTGTATACCTTCTTCATAGAAATCTGCCGCCTGTGTCTTCAACCAGTTGGAAAGTTTCTTTCAGCTCGTCGTCATTGGTGAAGTGATGAGAGCCAAGGAAAGACTTGAGATGTCCTGGATCTTGTCATCAATCGCGTGAACCAGTTCTTCTGTAACCAAAAGTTGACTCCCACTTCGTTCTTCACCGTGCACATCACTACGCCCGCCATTGAACTGTCGAACCATCGAATCACTCACCGCATTTGGTCCGTAAACATCGCAAATTTGCCGATAAATTTCACATGGTTTCACTTTCCTCGCATTCAGAAACTGAACTGAACTGATTTCACAGGCGGCGGGATTTTCAATTAACGCCGACATTTCAAACAAGCACAACAAAGCGTACGTAACTGACAGCGATCTCCAAACGGCGCACGTTCTTCTCCTTGATACACATCGCCTACAGCGCATGTGCGCAACTGCAGTCGCAGCGCTGCAGCGGAGATAAATTGAAACGGAACTTACTTTCTGGACGTGCCTCGTACATTACAGTGTTTTGAACAAACCAATTACAAACATCACAATTTTCTTCCTTTGGGACATCCACAACCGTCAAACTTCATTTTAAGTAATAGGATCCGCAGCAGTTGTTAACTTCAAACTTCTTATTTATTTATGCACTTAGTTTTGAGATCTATATCTCATAATCAGGTGCATCTGCAAATTAAAATCAATTAAAATAGTGGCGTCTATCATGTAATATAATGACTACCCTACTCTTTTACTAAAATTATTCAGTGTTAAGGGAGTATACGTACTTAGTGAGACCGTAAAACTGTTACATGTAGGAACAGATTAAAATAGTGAATCTCTGGTCATGCAACAAGCCGGGAGGCACTGTAGGCAACTTGGACGCGACATGGTCACTCACAAGGCAGGGGTCTCATGTAAAACAATTAGTCCCATAATTAAGAAGCGAAACATCGAAAAGATAGAACATTGGCGCTTTTGAGAACAGAAGAGTGTATATTCCGCGCGCCTAACTACATTGAACCGAACCCCATGTAGAAAAGCAACTTATCGAACCGAGCACCGCATCAGCCCTCCGACGGCCGCCGTAGCAGTTGAATGCAGGCACGCAGGCAAGCAGCGGTATCGTCAACTATGTGCTAGTGGCGTGATAATGTCACTATTTTATTTGATTGTAATTTGCATATGCAGCTGATGATGAGATATAGGTCTCGAAACTCGGGTAGCGCATAAATAAATTTTTAAAAATTGAAATTAACGAACCGTTATGGATCCTATTAATTAAAATTTAAAATTACAATCATGTCAATCTACAACCTCTGTAACACTGTGGACCCAAGATATATTACGTTGTTAGTAATATATATATATATATATATATATATATATATATATATATATATATATATATATATATATACCTGTTGAGAAACTAGAGAAGATAGAAAGAAGAATTATAAGGAAAATAATTGCGGAAATTAGGAAACTAAGGAAATCTAATACTATAAAGAATAACCAAAGTCTATTCATCGTGCACTCCAAATGTATCATTCGAAACAGGAAGAAGAACAGCGAGGAACAAAAGTAAGCAGCATAATATTTCGGGCAATATATTGTTTTAAAATATACCCTGAGAATATAAGTAATTTCTGAAAAAATGTCTGTATAACTTTGTTTTGTCGGCTATGGAAGTTAAAACTTATTTCAAGAACGATACGAACCTGTGACTTCTCACAGGAAGCATAGTGTGGCATTGGTTTTCTCGTAGAGAAATTTCCAGATTGCTCGGACACCAATCAAAACTATGGCGTCCGGACCTAGAGAAGGTACAGACATACAGGAACTATCGCTAAGTCGTCTCTCACTGGCTGCCCAAAGGCTACCACAGCAGATAATGACCGCTACATACGGGTTTCATCTCGGAGGGACCCTGGAAGGAACGTCACCATGATGGAAAGTATTTTCGTCCAGGCACAAGACTTCGCTTTTCCACTCAAATTGTACATAATAGGCTGCATGACATGCGGCTCACCTGCCGACGTACATCGCTTTGACCGCCATGCAGCTTGGTACCGATGGACCCAACGGAATGCTGAATCCACTCGTCATAATTGGCATTAGTTGCTATTCACAGATGAGACTCGTAGCAACCATCAACGTCTTAGACATCCGTCCAGTAAGTGCAGCCAGGTGGTTGATCCATGATGGTCCTTGGTGGCATTGTGCAGGGCTACCGTACGCCACTGGTCATCGTAGAAGGCAATACGACGGCTATACGGTACAGGGATGACACACTACGGTGCGAAGTGCAACCATCTCGGCAGCGTTTCCGTGAGGGATTCGTCTTAACGGACGGCAATTCTCAGGCTCATTTTCAAATTTTCCAATGTCTGTAAATCTACTGGAGAAAATAACTGTGCTAGACTTACAAATGCCCTAGACTTACAAATAACTTAAAGTATAGCACGCCAAATTCAACACACACACACACACACACACACCCATGCCCGCGGGAGGACTCGAACCACTGGCGGGAGTGGATGCCCAGTCCGTAGTATTGTGCCTTAGATCACGCAGCTACTCCCGCGCGGCGACAGTCATTTTCACATCTTTTGAATGCGTTCCTTGATAGTAACTAAATCCAATATTAGAATGACCGGTAAGATCTCCACTCATTAACAATATCGAGCATGCCTGCGATACATTACAAAGGGCTGTTTCTGGACTAGAATATTTACCTAGCAGTCTTTTGAGAACTACGCCGAATAGCCCTTTTGGAATGGGGCTATCGGGACCATAAGGCAGACGATGATCAAGTGTACGGTATGCTACGACGAATACGCTCATGCATCAGTGCAAGAGGTCGTGTTGACGCGTATTTGGGGTATGGATATTGTATAGATAGAAAATAATAGCGGTGCTACGACACTTCCCCAGGGTACCATCAGGAGGTCACCAGGGAAGTGTGATAGGACCGCTATTGTTTTCTATGTAGTTGATCTCTCGACCAGAGTGAGTTGTAATCAGCAGCTGTTTAGCGCTGGTGCAGTGGTGTACGGGAAAGTGGCGTCATTGAATGACTATAGCAGGATGCAGAATGACTTGGACCAAATTTCTAGGTGTTATGAAGATCGACAGCTAGGTATAAATGTAGACAAATGGTATGTTATCCAGATGAGGGAAAGAAACAACCCCTAATTGTCAGAATAGAGCATTGGTAGTGTACTTCACTGAAAAGTCTGACCGAGGGGACTAAGGCGCTCCAGTCACGGTCTTCACGGCCACTACGGTCGGGGGTTCGAATCCCCCCTCGGGCATGGATATTTGTGCCATCCTAGTTCGTAAGTAGTTCATAAGTAGTTTGTAAGCTTAGGGACTGATGACCCCGTAGTTAAGTCCCATAGACTATACAAACATTTAATTTTGAAAAGTCTGACCCATTTTATAACCATTGAATCACTCATAGCATTTTGTCCGTAAACCTCGCAGATTTGCCAATGAATTTCCTTTGGTTTAACTTTCTTTGCATTTAAAAAACGTATCACAGATATGATTTCACACGCGGCGGAATTTTCAATTACGGTGACATTATAAAGAAGCACTACAAAGCACATGTCGGCAGCAGCGATCTGAAAATGGCGTAGATGTCTTCTCCTTGATGAGAGTAACTGCCGCGCATGTTCGTAACTGCGATCGTAGCGCTACCGCGGATAGAAATAGAAACGGAACTTACTTTGTGGACGACCCTCGTATTTATTGATATAGCAAAATCACTTTTAGCATTAGGCGAACACTGTTACGGTCTGAATTTGTAGTTTACCCTATTATAAAGACAAGGTAACAAGCGTGAGAGAATAGGCAGTGAGACTGTCGCTACGGTGGAGTGGCCTTGCGCTCGAAGTCGCCTCTTGCGGAAGGTGTGGTAGCTCGCCTTCGGTGGTTCGAGTCTTCCCTCAGTCATGGGTGTTGTCTTTAGTATACGTTCGTTTAAGTACTTTGTAAGTATAGAGACTGATGGCCATAGCAGTTTGATCTATTAAGTTCACAAATATTTACACATTTCACTAACAACGCCGCGGTGGAGTAGCAGAGCGGTCTAAGGCGCCTCGCTGTGGAGCGTGCGGTTGCTCACAGTCCGAGGTTCGTGTCCTCCCTGGCGCAAGTGTGTGTTTGTTGTCCTTGGGTTAGTTTACCTTAGTTTAAGGAGTTTGTAATTTACGGACTGATGACCACGCAGGTTGGTCCGATAGATTTACAAACATTTGAAGGAAGGAAGCTTGGCGTTCAAAGTCCCGTCGACAGCGTGGTCATTAGAGACGGAGCTTACGCTCGGAATGTTTGGATAAGGATGTGGAAGAAAATCGGCCGTGCCCTTTCAAAGAAACCATCCCGGCATTTGCCTGGAGTGACTTAGTGCAAGTGTTCCTGCCGCATTCAGAGCTTCAGGCCAGGCCGCTGTTTGAAAGTTTTATTGTTATCAAAGTTCGTTAAACAAAAACTTCTATGGATAATCGACTTATGTTTTGAATAGTGGTGTGGAATCTGAACGGTCTGGAACTTTGAAATCCTCCGAATTCGTGGATTTAAACCGTGCTAAATTTTGTCATTTTATGTAATATTGTCGCGTTGCAATGGAAGCAGGCTTGACTTCGAAGGCAACTGAACACAGCACTTATACTCAAAGCACGTTTATTACGAACTCAACATACACGCAGCACTGACTGCCTCTCAGGCAGAGTGCTTTGCTATTTATACACAGACAGAATTTACCAGAAATTAGAAGAACAGTTAACATATGAAACAAGTAGAATTTACAAGTGAACATAAGAAAGATGTAGAACCTTCTGGAACTGTTAATTACAAAGAAAGAAATTTTCTGTCGGTGGGCGGGATTGAACCGGCGACCTTCCGCACTGCAGTCCGTGACGCTATCCCCTGCGCCACGCCGGCAGGTGGTGATCCTCGTCTCTCGCGGCAATATTTTCATGGATCCAGCAGCTGAAGATATCTCGTGTACCAATGATTATAACTCATGAATTCATTAAATTTCATGCTATTTCATTTCCCAATATAGATTACATTTGCGATAATAGTAAATAAAAGAGAGGGCCAGGATCAAAGAGGGGCCATGATCAAAGAGAGACAAGTGAGACCAAGAGTAAAGTTGGAGATGATAAATGTCCGTAAAGAGGGGTAAAGCGGAGACCGGCAGACAGACTGGGGTAGAACAGATGGAGGGGTGAATGAAATTAACGGAGATGGCTGGCAGGAGGGAAGGGACAAAAATAGGGGCGGCCAGGATGTAGGTGTGGGACTCGTGGCGAGTTCAAGATTTAAATAAAAATTCCATGCATATATAACAATTGAAAATTACTTCTAGGTGTATTAGATTTAGTCTAGAGTCGGGGTATAGCAAATGTCAGGCTGTTGGCAAAGTGATCCTGGCGTCAGTCATAGCACCGCGATTATCTCGTGGTCACCACAACCACACCGTAATAGACGTTTCGTAAACCACAATATCGAGAACTGTCAAAGCAGGAAGCATACAATCACAGTGGGTCGAGGCGGCGATAGCAGAGGCCATCGGGGTGATATTGCTGCCTCGCAGCCCAGGCTCCAACATGAGATCCCCTAGGTAGGTGGTCGCCAGCAGGGCGCAGTCAACCAGCAGGAAACGTAAATTAGCAAAGACCACAAGTCGCCTGCACAGGGTCCTAAGACCAGGCGATTACTTGAGTGCCATGGAAACTGGACAGTTCATTTGGCTCTGAAGTCAGCAGCCGGTGGAGGATTTCGTGCTTAGAGTCATGCAACCCTCCCCGCTTACGTTCCCATTTACCTAAAATCTTACTGAGTATATGACAACATCTGAGACATCTGACGTCATCGGTTTGAGTTGAGGTGGTAGGGGAGAACCGTATTTAACGTAGTGGTTGTCACGTCTCGAATAAGGACGTCAGTACTTGCAGACAGTCTCACATACTCTCACAACTTCCAACAATTTGAATTTGTTATGAAGCGATTCCTATCATGCTCAACTAAAAATACCGAGAAGATAGGTTGACGGGCACAGTTTACGGCCAATGCATTAATGTGAAAATATTCACCGCGGTTGGATTAGCCTATATACTTCCGGGTTAAGAAATGCTGCTGGTCGAGACAACTCCGATAACACCACTCCCACAGCAGAGGCAACATCCTACAGTGGATGGGCGCGGTCAATGACGAACGATGACATAATTTGTTCAGATTTTCCTATTTCGGGGCCAGATGTAGTAGGAGGACGCATGTCGCTCCGTCACACCGGCGACGTTATATCTCGTCCGTAGATCCTTTCGACGGCGCATTGCATTATGCATTGAGGAACATGGAGACACATTTGAACATCTCATGTAAATCAACTTCCCACCGCCATTACATCCATCACCCACCACACAGCCATGTATTATGTCCAGCGTGCGGTATCTGCTCCTGAAACATTGAGGGTTGTAGCTCCCAAACTAACAGTGAAAGGAATGTAGTTTAAATTGATTTGACGCAGCTGGTTTCAACGATTGCAATGCACGATAGAAAAAACTATTGTTCCATTTAAAACATTATATATTTGCGCTGTAAATCTTTGGAAAATGATACAATAAACTATGTTCATAGCTCCGCAGAAAGTGTAACATTCCTTATTTTGATCTACCGCATTAAAATTTCCCGTCACCTATTATTTTACAAGTTACAGAGGCAAACACACTTAGTGAAACATCCTATATATATATATATATATATATATATATATATATATATATATATATATATATATATAAAATTCCTTTATTGACATTTTATTCGCCTGGTGGGGCAAGTTCGCAGTGCCTGAGGAGCTCTGTAGTCGAATACACTTTGAAGGAAAAAGTCTGGTACTACTTGGCCGTTCGTAGTTTGAGGATTGTCACTTGCTAACCATAACTGCTGCAGGCACGGGAGAAAGACAAGGATCCCTATAAGCGGATGGGATGGCTATCAACAGTAACTATTTTTCTGACACGCCAAGAGTTCTTCCTTTATTCGCGAGCAGTTAGAACTGAGAGGCGGAGTACAGGGCGGCGTGAGCTACCTTGACATGCGATGTCGCTGCAGTCGCGTTTCTTCGATGACTGAACTACCGAACCACGATCGACTACCTGTACTATCGAGCTGTGATACTACATATATGATGGTTGACCGTGTAACCAAGCTTCTCGCCCTTCGTTGGGCCTTCTCTATCTCTTCTATGAACCAAATCTGGCACGAGTCCCATACTGATGAGCAATACCAGTTTCGGCCGAACGAGTGTTTCGAACCTACCTCCTTTGTTCAAGGAATATACTTCCTGACGATTCATCCAATGAATCTCAGTCTGATATCTCGTAACTCACGCTTAATTTATTTACTCGTTCCATTTGAAAGCTCTTCTTATGTTCACTTCCAGATATTTTATGGAAGGAACTGCTTCCAGTGGTTGCCATGCTATTGTGGAGTTATCTAGTAAAGGATCCTTCTTTCTATGTGAAAGCAGCTTTTGCAGTCAGTTGTCTTTGTAGGGGCTGTATTGGCATTACCAGAACCATGATTCGAAACGCTTCAGATTCTCCTGCATTTCGCTGCAGATTTCCATTGTTGGACTTCTCGAAATAATACAGCATCAGCCGCGAAAAGCCCTAGTGCACTTCAACGCTAACTTTGCGGTCATTTATACATATACAGTGCTCAAACAACTAAGGGATCAGGTCATTTACAATATACATATACCAACGCATTTTATTAAGATATTTGTTACTGTTGTTCAAATGTTCAAAAGTTTGTGGAGCTTGTGGGACTTAACTGCGGGGTCATCATTCCCTAAAGTAACAAACTACTTATGAACTAGCTTATACTAAAGACAGCACAAAGATCCATGCCCTAGAGGGGATTCGAACCTCCGACGGGGAACAGCCTCGCGCATCGTAGCATAGCGCCTCAATGCGCTCGGTCGCTCCGCCGCAGCGTTACAGTTTTAATTTGTGTGTCATACGTTGCTGTCTCAACTCTTTACTTGAGGAATACAGAGCGTTTACTTAGAGCGAGGCAACATAATGCACCCTGATGATGAAAAAAGTCATTCTAGTTGCACTCTAATATGTGTGTGATCACCTGGGACAGTCAGTACAATTGCTCACTTGCATGCCATGGGCGGGAAGAGATTATAAATCAGCTCTTGATGGATATTTGTCAATTCTTACATGAGTGCAATAACCATCTATGCACCTGTTGTGGGAGTGCTGGTATGGCTGCATTGCGTCTGCCACGTCCATCCCAGACCTGCTCAATCGGGTTTAAGTCCGGTGAACAAGCTGCTCACTCCATTCCTTCAATTCCCTCAGCTTCCAGATTGATGTCCACCGATGCAACTCTATGGGGACGAGCGTTATCGTCCACCTGAAGGAAACCATGTGCTATGGCACCAGCGTGGGGCACAACAAAAGGTCTCTATACCTCTGAGACCTGAAAGCGCCATTCTGAACGTCTTAGAGATCCGTACGTCCGCCAGTATTGACCCCTGTCCATACTGTTCTCCCACCACCATAAGATGATGTTTCCTGCAAATGAAAGATTGTTACGAGTTCCACGCTCTCTCCCGATGACGGAAGAACGATTGTCCGGCTGAACACAAAATCTTGACTCGTCTGTGAAAAGAACTCGGCGCCATTCGTTACGACTCCAATCCCGATGTTCCTCCTTCATGTTTCTGCGGGCTAAACGGTGTCGTCGTTTTAATTGGACGTACATTGTAGGTCTCCGTTCGTATAGCACACATTCCTGAAGGAAATTTTGCACTGTTCGAATTGATATTGCGCGCCCTGTTTCTGTCTGGAAGGCTGAGTTGCTTTCGGTCTCCTACCTCAATGGACTGTTAACCGGAGATAACGGTCATTTCTTGCTGATATTATCCGTGGAAGACCATGACCTAGCGATCTCTTAACGGTTCCTGTTGTCTGAAATCCCGACCAGTTCCTCTAAATTACACTTTGGGACACTCCAATAGCTGCTGCCACCTCCCTCAGTGCTCTGTGTCTGTACCGCGCCCAACCTGTCATTTAACTGTTAGTAATGTCCCCGGAATATCAAAAGCAACTGCAAAATTATATAGATAAGATATTTGCATGGATCAAAAATTAGGTTTTGACACTTAGTAATGAGAAGTGTGAAATCATTAGTATGACGACTAAAAGGATTTCGGTTTTACACGATAAAACAGTCAAATCTGCAGGTCGTCAATTCAGCTAAATACCTAGGAATAACAATTACGAATAACATAAATTGGAATAAACATATAGAAAATATTGTAGGAATGGGTAACCAAACGCTACGTTTCATTGGCTGAGCACTTAGAAGATGCAACAGTTCTATTAAAGAAAGTGTCGACACTATACTTGTGCGACCTATTTTGGAGTACTGCTGCTCATTGAAGTATCCACTCCAGATGGGACTGACGGACGATTTGGAGAAAGTTGAGAGAAAGGCAGATCATTTTGTATTATCACGATTTGGAGAGAATCACGGAAATGATGCACGAGATGGAATGGAAATCGTTAAAAGAATGTCATTATTTGTTGCAGCGAGATCTATTTGCGAAATTTCTTTCACCATCTTTCTCTTCCGAATGCGATCATATTTTGATAGCACACACCTATAGAGGGAGACATGATCGTCATAAGAAAATAAGAGAAATCGGATCGAAAACAGAAAGGTATTGCAGCGAGCTATTAGAGAATTGAATTGTGGGGAATTATCGTAAAATCGGTTTGATGAACTCTGTGCCATTCACAGCAAAGTGACGTGTAGGGTATTCATGCATTATGTAGAATGCTCCGCACGTCATAAAAATATGTTCAAATGTTTGTAGAGCTTATGGGACTTAACTACGGGGTCATCAGTTCCTAAACTTACAAACTACTTACGAACTAGCTTATACTAAAGGCGCCACAAACTTCCATACCCGAGGGGGGGATTCGAACCCTCGACCGCAGCGGCCGTGCAGACCGTGACTGGCCCATGTCATAGCTTCCGATAAGTGATGTTTTTGTTGCACTGGATTACCTCCTCACTACACTATCTGAACCCAACTCCTTGTGTAATTAGTTAGTTAAACACAAAGCAACACGAAGCCCCTCTGCAGCAAGTATCTCTTACTGCCACTATCTCTGTTGCCGTAATGTTGATGCCTCCACTCCGCAGAAGCCGCGGCGGAACGGCCGAGGGCATTGAGGCGCTATGCTACCCTTGACATCCTTGGGCATGGTTCCTTAGAATAATCTACAACATAAGTAGTTTGTAAGTTTAGGGACTGATGACCCCGCAGTTAAGTCCCATAAGACTTACAAACATTTGAACATTTCAACTTCGTAGAACCAACAAAATGCATCGATCCGTTTTAGTTCTTTCAGCCGATGACAGTACTTGAGAACCTAGACATCTCAACTACTTGCCCAACTGTTTTAAGCAGCGTATTCTGTGAAAACAACTGGCCTATAACATTCCCTTGTGGAAATTCAGAAAACACTTTCAGATCGTCATACTTCTCCGTTAAAAATGACAAACTCCGTTCAGTCAGCTATGCCCTCGGCGTAGTAACTGAAATGTGTACTCAGCTGTGGTTAATTTTACACGGAGAACAATAAAACTCGGTTCCCCATCGGTATGTTTCCGCCGAGAAGTAGCTTGATGGGGTTTGGGGGAGGGGTCTACGGGGTACTGATTTCTCTTGCTTCGTCGCTTTTTAAATAAACAACTCTTTCGTTTTGGTAACACCCAACGGAATGATGTCTTGGCAACCGTTTGATCGATGTTTCTAGAGACGTTCATTGTGCCCAACAGAGGCAATTGAGTTTCCTGGCGTCTGGTAGATGTTTTCCAGGCTTGTATACTTTCAGTGAAATTGTATACAATATATTTCATTACGCAGCACCCAAGCAGTGAACGGTCATTCAGAGACACAGAGGATGTTAGATACGTGGACTTTGTCATTGCATCGTGTAATATTTGCGATAGAGGGAGCGGTCAGATCGAGATGCACGCGACGGTTAAATGGGAATTGAGGTGGGGAAAAAATCGAGGCTAATTTTGATGCAGTGCTGGCCATCGCGGCGCTCCTCCGTCATTGTAAAACACGACACACGGCGCGGCTATCGGCGCGGCAATTTATTAGGCTCTCGTCGAGCTGCGGCCGTATCGGACGCTCGCATCGCCAACAATTACGGCACACGCAGATGACGCGGCCTGATTGGTCGGCGTAATGGCGACGTCACACGCCACATCCGGCGCACGGCAGAGCCTACATTAGACGAGTTTGCTCTGCGGTTTCCGCCGGTTGCGGGTCGGCCGAGATAAGTGCACCGACAGTGCACCTACGTAAAACACACTAGCGTCGGGCGGCAGCTGTCGTCAGGAAAATAGCTCACACTCTCTGAAAACAAGGCCAAGAAGATACGCGATAGTACTAAATCGTGAGACACTCGCAAACAGCATTGTAAGGTCCCTGTGGTCCCAACATAGTTGGTTTCCTGTAATATTTAGGCCATAATGATGTTCACACAGTACTTGTAGGGTTGTATTATTAATTGTTATTCATACCGTTTGTCATTCTTCAACGTACATAAGTTATTTTGTACATACTTTTGACGAGGTAGTGAATTTTGTAAACTGGCCACAGACATACCGAGTGATGAAAAAGTCAGTATAAATTTGAAAACTTAATAAATCAGGAAATAATGTAGATAGAGAGATGAAAATTAACACACATGCTTGGGATTACATGGGGTTTTATTAAAACAAGAAACAACAAAGTATTGCTAGACGCGTGAAAGATCTCTTGCGCGCGTCGTTTGGTGATGATCGTATGCTCTGCCGGCACTTTCGTCGTGCTTGGCCTCCCAGGTCCCCAAACCTCAGTCCGTGAGATTATTGGCTTTGGGGTTACCCGAAGGCACAAGTATATCGTGATCGACCGACATCTCTAGGGATGCTGAAAGACAATATCCGACGCCAATGCCTCACAATAACTCCGGACATGCTCTACAGTGCTGTTCACAACATTACTCCTCGACTACAGCTATTGTTGAGAAATGATGGTGAACATATTGAGCATATCCTAGGCGAAGAGCCCCGGCAGCCCTTACGTTCTTACGTCCCGAACAACAACTTCGGGAAACAGGCAGCTTGGCAATGCGCCGCAGTAACAGACGAATACCTGCAAGAAGTGAGGAGACGGAGGTGTTTGTTTTAGCTGCACAACACCACGATACACATGTCAGCTTACGAGCCGTTGATGCAGTCGCTGGTGTCAGTCTCACATCTGTGTGGCGTATAGTACACGGTCACAGACTTCACCCGTACCGCCTGTCACTGACCCAGGAGCTGTATGGGAACGATTTCCGTGCAAGAGTGGCATTCTGTAAGTGGAACATGCGTAATTTCACGCTGGAGTCTTTACAAAGTGTTATGTTCTCTGATGAGGCCACGTTCACAAATTATAGTGCAGTGAATCGCCATAAAATGCACTACTGGGCCGCAGACAATCCTCGGTGGGTACGACCTGTCTACCGTCATCGTAGGTGGTCTATTAACGTGTGGTGTAGAATCCTTGGGGATGAAATCATCGGTCCACACTACTTCCCAGGTACACTGCCAGGTGAGTTATATCGCGTTTTTATAGCCGACAGTTTGGGTGGTCTTCTTGAACATGTGTTTCTACACAGGAGAGTCCATATGTGGATGCAGTCCATTATGCGCGTGCTGTTGTGGAAGAACTAAACAACAGGTTTGCAGGAAGATGGTTGGGCTGCCATGTTCCTCATTTATGGCCCGCAAGGTCGCCCCATTTAACACCAGTAGATTTCTTTTTGTGGGGATATCTAAAGGATCGTGTTTATGTCATTGAGCCCACATCCCCAGATGATCGAAAACGGCGCATCGAGGACGCACGTCGCTCCGTCACACCGGCGATGTTACAACTCGTACGCAAATCCTTTCGACGGCGCATTGCATTATGCATTGAGGTACATGGACACACATTTGAACATCTCATGTAAATCAACTTCCCACCGCCATAACATCCATCACCCACCACACAGCCATGTATTATGTACAGCGTACTCGTTGTTCGTGTATGCATCGTCATCCGATGTCAGTAACTGTGGTATATTGAGCCCCGGTTGTTTGTGTGGCTCCAACTGTCGGGTATACGGCCGTGTGCGGCGACAGTCGGCAGTCTAACAGCGCATCGAGGAAGCTTCTCGTTCCGTGACACCGGCGACGTTACAACTCGGCCGCACCACATTTAGAAGGCGCATTGCATTATGCACAGCGTTTGTGGTATCTGCCCCTGAACTTTGAAGGGTTCTAGCTCCCAAACTAATAGTGATAGGAATGTAGTTTAAATTGATTTGGACGCAGCTGGTTTCAACGATTCCAATGCACGACAGAAAAAAAAAACTATTATTCCATTTAAAAATTATATATTTGTTCTGTAACTCTTTGGAAAATGATACAATAAACTATTTTAATAGGTCCGCAGAAATTGTAACATTTTCCGTGTTGACCTACCGCTTTAAAATTTCCCGTCACCTATTATTTTATATGTTACAGAGGCAAACACACTTAGTGAAACACTATCACAGAAAATTACTTAATTTCTGCCATTTCCGTGGTCCAACAGGTTTGGCAACGAACTTTAACAAGACAGGCAGCCCACGCCGTCACAGACAATATGGGGCTCCGCCCTTTGGCCTTACTAAAATTCGAAATACACAACACGAAATATTAGTAAGATACATCACTGCTGAACAAGATAAATAACATATGCAACTTGTGATAACAAATACTCTTAGGATAATAATGTACACAAATTCAAGTTCAGTACGAGCTACAGAATACCAGGAACCGCAAGCTGACCAGGGAGAACTTCATAACAGTACTCCAATTCCAAGGTCAAGATACCTGACGTTTAGGCAGACAAGTGCAGGCCATCTCGCTCAAAATTCCAATCGCAAGATATCCCGGCTATCCATACTGCCACCGACCGCATCGGCCCAAGAGCTGCCACTGCCTTTCCAGGATCGGTAGTCCTCCTTCCTTACCACACGTCAACAACTCTCTCAAGTTACAGAGATAAACACACTTAGTGAAACACCCTGTATAAATAGATAAAGACGTCACCCCAGGATAGACTGACACAGTGGACTGAAGACCGCAACGAAGGAAACGGTCAGCTGTAGCCAGGCCTGTAGCCTTGGCCTACGTGACCGACGTTCGAAAAAAGTTACAGTAGATCCTTGAACACTTTCTTTGTCCGCCTATTACTTCGGATAATCGAAGTTCAACTGTATATAAAAATTTGGTTGAATGAAGGTTTTCCGACTTTGAACTTTTTGAACCCTGACCAACAAACCTCAAACGCACGAAGTGGAATCCAAAAATTATTCGCACCCCAGAATATAAACATAACAAGGTCCTTTGCTTGTCCGCTAAGACGTGGACCCTGCCATCGTCAGCGGATTGTCGGTTGAAGTCGGAGTTGCCGTGCCTGCCAATGTTAGCGAAATAACAGTGAATGGTGCTCAATTACTAGCACAGTGTTTAACAGTAGACAGTGTGGACACATTTGAATATGAAGTCTCTACGATGTATTATTACAGAACGGTATTATTAGGATAACTCAACTGTTTGTGTAGTGAATTTCCCAAGGGTGTGCTCCATAATCATAGATCCCAATGAAGTGCAATAACCAATTGCTCTCTGAAATTCATGCAAGAAGAAAATATGGTTACTTTGTCACAATAGTAAATTGTGCGTTCAAGATACTGTACCCCACTGCCACTATAATAAGCGAAGATGTCAATTTAGTTATTTTACTTATTACTTTTTCCTGGCCAGACATTAATAAATACTTCATGAAGCCTGGTAGGGGCACGGCTCAAACCAAAGTATTTCATCAAACAAAATCCGGCAACTTTCTTTTCTGAAATCATCCTACACGAATATTTCCCCTATTTTCCTTCCTTGATTGGGCTGTCAACGAAATTAGGCTGATCGGTACGGACCAATGACCTAACAGCGAGGAGTTTAGCTGACAATAGTCCGCCTGCTGTCACCGCGAACTTGACTGTTACCGGTTTGCTTCGCTGCAGGGGGCCATGTTTTCATGGTTAACTAATACTTCTTCATTGTTTATTTTTTACTAGCTTATGCCTGCAACTTCATTCACCTAGTATGCAGCAACTTCGGAAACTATACCAAGAGGTCGTTTATCTTGATGTCCTATCCAGGTCCAAATCTATCCCTCTGCAAAATTTCATTCAAATCCGCCCAGTAACTTTTGCGTGAAAACATAACAAACAAACCAGCTTTCACAGTTATAATTATATTTGAGAGTACAATTAAATATTATGTGCTGCGTGACACATAACACAGGTCGACAAATTTTGACTTTTTGTCTGGGGTTTGCATGAAAATGTGAATTTCTGACTAAATTGATCCTGCTGATCACAAATCTGCAGCCTGTTTCTCTGTAGCACGTCAGGTTTTTGCACCACCACTATCATCATCATATTCACCATTGTCTAACTCTGCGCCCAATGAAATTGGAAATTGGAAAGCAATTACGGGGCAATGGAAACGAAATGGAACAGTAAAGTGGTTAAAAAAGAATTGAAAGAAAGGCATATGAATTATAAGAAGCAAATATTATGGTGGGCACTTACCAGGTAGAGGTATTACTTCCGTTTTCGTCTGCCCGTGAATGAACGCTTGATATCCTTCCTCTTGTGTCACTTCTACGTCACGTGTGATGCACCAACAGTATTCATCCATCATGTTTATTCCCCAACGACCTTGATAACGATGTTCTATTGTTTTAAGTTCATGATGAAATCGTTCACCATGTTCCTCTGATGTGTCAGCCAAATTTTCTTGAAAACTCTCTAAGTGTGATATTAGAAAATGTAGTTTTAGAGAGACCTTGCATCCTAACTGTTTAAAGGACTGTAGCATGTCTTCCACTATTTCCTTGTAATCAGGCTGCTTATTCTGGCCAAGGAAACGATGCACAACATTTTTTAAACTTCTCTAAGTCTTTCACCAAATTGTCAAGTTCTGTTTGAGTAAGAGGTTTTGGGCTACTATCGGTACCACACTCAGAATAGTCGGATTCACTGCTATCTTGACTTACATCTCGTTCAGAGAATTCAAGAGAATGTTGATGGAGAGGGGATTGGTAGCCCTGGGCCATGAGGAACAGGTCTAATTGCCGAATCTAAGTTTGGATACGATATTTTTTTATGTTTCTTCTGTTGTATCCCGTTATATTCGTCATACAGAAGTAACAGTCATCAACATGATTCTTCTGTTCACGCCATACCATAGGAATTGCGAAGTTCAAGCATTTGATTTTACCTTCATTTTCTTAACTGCTCCACACATGTATGGCACACAATGTGTGGAGCAAATTACTTGTCCTGATTGCCGAGCTTCATGCCGAAATTTGCAAAATATGACTTCTGCACAAATTTTGTTATTTGTCGACGTCTTGCACGTATAACATAATTTCCACAGAGATAACAAAATGTATCTGGGCTATTCACACACTGTCTTCCTGACATTTTAACACACCTTCAGCGAAATACCACCACTCACAACAAAGCGTGAAAGCACCTTCTTGTAGCTGTAGCACTCACTCTCTGATTTCTGTGGCGATAACGAAACATCAGCTCCAAGCTCATTAGCCCCTCTGCCTCACCTTCACACAAAAATTGCAACGTTGCCACATTTCTGTAGTTGTGGACACTGCATAACATAGATTTCGCAGCCAATGGTAGGTTTGGAAGGGAGGTAGCTGTGCAGAAAAAACTGAGGGTGATGGAAAAAAAAACTGATATGATTTTCATATTCAGGGGTGCAAATTTAGTAAAGAACACCACTTACTTTCCAAACCCTAGAATCCATGTCGACCTGTGTAATAATTTACTTAATGGTATTTAGGTTTACCTTATAATGTCTTCCAGTAGGCGGTAAGGAACTGAGTATTAACTAGTTTTGCATAGTTTTAGTTTAAAGAGGGCCCCAATATCATTTTTGCCCCGGGTCCCTTGCTGACATAGCTACGCCACTGGCTGTAGCGCTGCCACTTGCAGTTGGGTGGTCGGCGATGGCTGGTGGGGCCTGCTCATTCCATTACGTGATTGCAGCCGTGAACGGTGGGCTCTTAAAGGCCACTACCAGGCGGCGGTTCGCGCTACCTTATCGCCGCCATCGTGGCGTGCAGCCTGGCTGCCTAACCGCAGGAAGCAGATGACGTCACGACACTGCTCTCCGCCAGTTAACTTGACGGGCGGGCCGAGAGCGTGGCAGCAGCAGCGGCGGCTGACGTAGGCGTCTCGTCATGGAAATATGACAGCAGCACGCGCGCCCCAACAACCTAATTAGTGTTCACGTAGTTCCCCTACAATCTCCGTCCCAAACTTCAGAGCCGCGGTGGAGTAGCCGAGCGGTCTAAAGCGTCTCGCTGCGGAGCGCGCGGTTGTTCGCCTTGGAGGTTCGAGTCCTTCCTGGGGCATGGGTGTGTGTGTTGTCCTTAGGTTAGTTTACCTAGGTTTAAGAAGTTTGTAAGATACGGACTGATGACCACGCAGTTAGCTCCGATAGATTTACAAACATTTGAACATTTTGAACAAACTTCAGTCGAAAATTTCGTTGTTTCTTTACTGTGTGTCCTCTTCTCACACTTCTGTTTTGTCTCTTTCTTATGCATTTGTCAGTTCGTGAGATACATCGGAACTGACATAAAACCAACTTCCCGACGACGAAGAACCTTCAAACTTTTCAACACACCTCAGAATTTATTGAGAGCGTAATGCAATACCGCTTTCGTGTCAAGTGTGTGTCGGAGGATACTTCTGTAAAGAGAAGATATTGCATTTTGATGGTTTTGTGGTCTGTGGGATTCGTCTGCTGGGAGGTGGAGGCAAAGAGTTAAACAGCAGTTCCTCTCAAAACAGAAATCGTCTTTATTTTTATAACTAGTTGCTAAATCCGTCATTGCCCGGCTATAAACGCATTTTTCCTATTTTATACTAGAAACGAAAATAAAAACTCGAAACTTTTGTGTCCCAACTTCGTCGCCGCTTTTGTGTCCCAGCCTCGTCGTCGGTGTCGGTGGCCGAGTGGAATGAGACCGACACAGGAATATAGACAGCACGCTGGTGCAGGTACGGAGGGGAGCAGCCAGAAACTATAAACACTAGAGTAAATTAGAAAGAGATATATATTGCACAGAATGTAACAATACTTAACTTTTACATAGTACTGCAGAATGTTGATACATAGTTTTTAGAGGCCTGCCTAGTGCCTGTACAATAGCAAAGTCCTCACTGGTGCCTATCTGATGACGAAGGTCCTAACTGGTTGCTATCTCAGTCCGAAGTGACCGGTGTCTTTCCGTGGTGGCCACGAGCGGGATTGCAGCAGAGGGCGCTCGTGGCTGTCGTCGTGAGAACGCCGCGCCGTGCGTGCATGGCGGCGCGCGGCGAAAGTAGGTGGCGCGCACTTTGTACTTGTGCGACACCACAGAAACAGATTTCATCTTCATGTATCCATCAAAACAGCTTAGAAATTATGAAACAATAAAACAAAGAAATGTGCATAATGCACAAAATTTAAAGTACAGTACGCAAATAATGAAAAATTGTAATGAAATACAAGTAACGTATAACATTAATTTAATCCAAAACTTGACTATAAACAATATTTATTTATACTTGTGATAGGAAAGTTTTTGACACTCATTACTTACGACGTCATATCTCCTGACCTACGTGTCGTAGATAGTTTTAACCCTACAGCGATTATTGTCTGATAATAAGCAATAGGTGTAACAAGTTTAGTTGAAACGGTCCAATATTTTAGGAGGAGATGTCGAAAAATAGCCCAATTCTTCGGAAATGACATTATTTATGACGTCATATCTCCTGAAATACGTGTCGTACTGTGATGTAAATTCGAAGGAACAGTCAATCGTACATATGCCTAATATCAGCAAAATATGTCGTGAAAGGTGTTCACATTAAACACGTAATAAATCGAAACTTCATGCGTGATGATGCGTTTTTTCATGAACCAAAATTGTTTATGACTTCATATCTCATGAACTATATGTCCACCTGTGATATAAGCGATAAATGTTTTTTCTGTTCATCATCTTGCTGGACTTGACAGCGAGAAAAAGTTTCATAAATATTTGAAAACAATGTTCAAAGTTTATTGCAAGTCGCTAAGTACTGTCATTGTCAAGCAGTTGACGAATAAAATCACGTGTTAAACACATTTTTGACGTAAAATCTTCTCTGAAATATGGCGTGTGTAAAAAATGCAAGACATCAGAGGGTGGAATAAGGGTAGTACAGTATCGCAGTTTAACAATATTCCACAACTGTTTTCGAATACAACTCTCTGTTCCCGTAAACGTATATGGACGTATATTTCATAAGCCAGAAAAATAGGGTGATTTTAATGTATGTTAACAGTATGTAGTAAATATTAAGAACGGCAACATGTACCTTAATTTAGAATGTAAGTTTATGTGTCATATCTCTAAGTATCAGTCTAATCACTAACGTATTTAAGTTACTTGCCTACTACAGTCAAATGTAAGCAAATATATTTTCGATGCTCTAAAGTTTTTTGTGTCAGTAGAGTATATTTAATGGCCTTAAAAAGCCAAAATGTTCCGTAGTCTTTAAATGCGCGGCTTCAACGTACGATTCAAAACGCCGGATTGTCCTGCTTGTACTATGCAATGTTCTGCTCCATAGGGTGACGATGATAACGATGACGTGTGGCACAGACTGGATGGCGTATTCCGCCCAGCTGTGACTGAATGATGATGAGCTGGCTGTTGCTCCTTAAATACGTCACTCCCGTGCTGAATTCGACGCTGGAACCTTGCAGATCGGGTCAGTGCCTCAGGATCGATGTTCGCGTACTGCTTCCTCATGTGACCTAACCTTGTAGCTCGGGTCGATGCCTTCTTGGTTGTTGACAGCGCGCAGTTTCGTCACGCGGCCGGAGCTTCTGTTATGTAGGCCGCTGACATTGCTAGGGGAATGGCCATCTTCTGTCAGCGATGTGCCGGATTCTGGAACAGCTGCGTATTGGTTCTTTTACGCTAAATTATTGACACTATAATTTTCATTGATGTTTACTCCAAAATCCTTGTTCCACAACTGTTCATTTATCTATACGTTGGTTACGGCTCAGCAAACGATACTCGCTTGAACATGTTCGAGATTTCCCGATACAGCGGAGATAGAAAATGACTCCCGCTGCGTATCTTAAAATGATACGCGGGATATTTTGAAGTTATTAGGCTATCACTTTCCTCGGAATTATTTTCGTAGGTAGTAAAAGTACATTTAAAAGAAAAGAAGGGTATCACTATGAAAAACTGTATATTTTGTTTAAAACAGTACATACGGGACCTGTCCGATATCACTACAAGATATCATCGATTGATAAAATATCTGCTGCTATAACAGAATTACTGCATAAAATTACTGCAAAGCTAACACTCAAAGGCGATAACGGTAGTTTCTGAAAGTACGGTACATGACTGTAAATCCTTCATCAGTATAAATTATGATAATGTGATTATAAGATGTAGGTTGCAAATCACCATTCCATCCTCTGTTCATACGGTACGGTAACAGATAAAAATGTTACCACCTTTTAATCGCTTTGAAAACAGGTTTAAAGAGATATGAAATAGGGAAAACATTAGAAATTTAATACCCAATAACTGAAATAAGTCATATAAAAATAAGAGTAATTGCGGCCACAGAATAAACATCTCATAAGCTGCTGTGTACGTAGTACCAACAGGCTTCGCTAGATCGCAGCACTACAGTTTTAAATCGCGATTGCTATCGTTTACGTATAGACTATATTCGTTACCAGTGACGGAGCGTCCTGTCTCTTTACTGGTCTAGTGAACCCGCGGAATATAGGTCGTCGCGAATAAATAAATAAATTAAATAAAAAAAGTATTTTTAAACGACCATCCTTCGTTTCGTTCTACCGTCAGATCATTTTATATGCACATTCAAAGTATTTTTATCGCCTTAGAAACGTTTCACGTCGCGGAGACAGCACGTATACGAGTCTTAGTACGGCCGCTTGATATAGGCTGCAGTGGGCGTATCGTTGCCATGCGCTTGCGCGGCTGAGGTCCAGTTTCACTTCTGAACCCTCTAGAGGCAACATATGGGTGCCCCCGCGAAAGAGAAGGGCGAGGGGAAATGCCGCTTTCAACACTGGCGTTGAAGTGGGAGGAGATGCCAGCTCTTGGTTACTCGAGCTCTGGCGGCTATCTCACGAATGGTCCCGAAGCAAGACAATGAAGCTGTTGCGCACCTCGCCTTATGCATGCGCAAATTGTCCATGTAGGCAACATCCGCCCTTCATTTTTTTAAACACATTTTTTTTTCTAACAGTTACGGTAACATCATTGACTTTTGCATTCTTACTTGCCACGTATCTTTGGACGTTTTTGGGAATGTGTCCCGATTTTGAGGATACATGACGTTTATACTCTTCGGTGAAATAAATATTTATCTGTTTGAAAAGATGTGAGGGAGAACGGCATTTGCGCATGCGTAAAATTAGGAGGTGTTGCTGCTTACAGTGTCACGTGACCCGAAGATAGCTTGTCTCTTCATCGTAATAGAGTCAATGAAGCTTGGTAGGCCGACGCCTAAGCTCGAGTTGAAACAAGCGCAAAAAAGCCGAGGTAAGACATGCTGCAGATCTGGTCAAAACGTAGCGCTTTCACGCGTAGTCACTCGATGCGCAGAGGTGCGCTAAATTGTCTTCGACACGACGAGCGGGGAGAGGGGAGCGCCACGGTCCGGCACTGGAAGAAATGAACACCCGTTCATCTGAAGCACCAGCCGCCACAGTTCGTTACTGTTTTCAGTTATGTCCTGCACCCTAGAAGCTACTAGTCTGCAGCCCACACTTACTAGTCCCCATTAATGACACCACCTTCGTTATAAATAAATAAATAAAGCCGCGGTGGAGTAGCCGAGCGGTCTAAAGCACCTCTCTGCGGAGCGCGTCGTGGAGGTTCGAGTCCTCCCTGGGGCATGGGTGTGTGTGTGTGTTTGTCCGTAGATTAGTTTACCTAGGATTAAGTAGTTTGTAAGCTACGGACTAATGACCATGCAGTTTGCTCCGATGAATTTACAGACATTTGAACATTTTTTTTAATAAATAAAATGTTTGTATAGCTTTATGGGACTTAACTATGGGGTTATCAGTCCCTAAACTTACAAACTACTTATGAACTAACTAAGACTAAGGACGGCACAAATATCCATGGCCGGCCGCGGTGGTCAAGGGGACTAAGGCGCTCCAGTCACGGTCTGCACGGCTACTACGGTCGGGGGTTCGAATCCCCCCCCCCCTCGGGCATGGATATTTGTGCCGTCCTAGTTCGTAAGTAGTTCATAAGTAGTTTGTAATTTTAGGGACTGATGACCCCTTAGTTAAGTCCCATAGACTATACAAACATTTGAACATTTTTTGAAATATCCATGCCCGAGGGGGGATTCGAACCCCCGACCGTAGTGGCCGTGAAGACCGTGACTGGAGCGCCTCTGTCCCCTCGGCCACCGCGGCCGGCACCTTCGTTATAAATAGTTTACTGCACAGCGCCTAAAATATTTATGAATATTGAGTTTGTTTATGTTCTAGGAGGCGATCCAATTGTGATATTGTAGAAAGAGATGATATACGCAGGAGGCAACAGAATATCGGTTGTGTCAGCAGTGGAGGAATTGAACGATCGTTTACTTCAACACACGTTTCTGTTGTAATCTCATTAAATACACATTAAGGTTGACAAAATGTAATCACGTAAGATCGAAAAGCAAAAGGTAACTATTCTCACAGATTTTTAAAAATACAACACATTATAATAACAGACAAGGTACAAATGAATTTCTCGTAGCCCTAAACAGATCCCTGTTCAAATGTTTGTTAAGCTTATGGGACTTAACTACGGGGTCATCAGTCCCTAAACTTACAAACTACTTATGAACTACTTACAAACTAGGACGGCACAAATATCCATGCCCGAGGGGGGATTCGAACCCCCGACCGTAGTGGCCGTGCTGACCGTGACTGGAGCGCCTCAGTCACCTCGGCCACCGCGGCTGGCAACAGATCCCTGACACAAACATATAGTCCTGAATATTTAACCATGTGATACCAGCGTCAATTCCGGGCAGTTCCCGGATGTGTATGTATGTCTCTCTTATATTAGTCCATTTCCATCTGTCCATCGCCTCTTAGCCTTTCCTCTATCCATTTGTTTTGATTCGAAACACCTCAATCCTGATTATGTAATATCTTCTAAACTTGATATTCATAATAATATAATATTCCAGGTTCTTAGAGTGGAATACTAGAAAACTGTCTGCGAAAGGTGTAGTAAATAAGCAATAAACGACAATTCATGCGCAATGGGGCATTGCCTTCGGCGTCATATCTCCTGAGCTGTGTGTCGTACAATGATTTAATATCCGCGGTATATTCATTGTTATGTTCATACAGTATTTAAAATACGTTGCGAATAGAGCAAGAGTAATGATGTAATAAATCGAAACGTCATGCTTGATGGGGCAAATTTTCATTAAACTAATTGTTTATGAGCTAATATCTCATTAACTACGTGTCGCTATATGATTTAACTTCGAAGCTTCGTTTTGTATTCTGTGTGTACACTTTCTATAAAATGTCTCACTAATACAATTAGTAGTGTAGAATCAATACATTGTAACGTCGTGCCGATAGCCCCAGATTTTGGGCTTAAATAGTGGATAAGTAGTAAGTGACAAACTTTATTCCTTTCATCGTTATTTTGGCGTTGTCAACAAGACAACCTTTCGTAAGTTTGTGAAATTATATGTAACGTTCGTTAAACACTCTCGTTCTAAATTAATCACTTAAAAATCTTTCGTTATTCTGTCGTCATAAGATGCGGCAGTTTTCATTGTTTATGACGTACGAGTTTTGTTATTTGGGTAGCAAGATAAATTCTGATGACAGAAGAACAGAGGATATAAAATGCAGAAAGGCTTTGGGAAGAAAACCATTTCTAATGAAGCGCTATTTCTTGCCTTCGAATATTAACATAAATGTTAGGAAGTCCTTTCTCAAAGCATTTGTCTAGAGTGTAGCATTGTATGGGAGTGAAACGTGGACGATAAGGAGTACAGACAAAAAGATGATAGAAGCTTTATATCTGTGGTGTTACAGACGAATGATGAAGATTAGATGGGTAGATGACGTGACTAATGAGAAGGTGCTCAACGGAATTGGGGAGGAAAGGAGTTTCTGGCACATCCTGACTAAGAGAAAGGATAGATTGGTGGGCACATTCTGAGGCATCAATGAATCGTCAACACAGCATTATAAGGAAGTGTGAGGGGTAAAAATCCTAGAGGGACAAATACAGCAGATTCAAAAGGATGTAGGTGGTTGTACATATTCTCAGGACAGCGTAGCGTGGAGAGATGCATCAAACCAGTCTGCGGACTGAAGACCACAACAATAACAATTTACTTAACTATAGGTCGTTGGTTGTTTTTACCTCACAGTGTTACCTGACGATAAAGAATATCTCTACCACATTTGGTTGAAATCGGTCCATTGGTTTAGGACGAGATGTGGAATATTTTCTCGTGATGACGCAGTTATTCACTCGTCACGTATAGAGACAGTTTTCATTGTTTATGACGTCATATTTACCTAAGTAAATTTCGTAGGTTATTTCCTCTCATACTGATTGTTTCCTAGCGATAAAGAACATCTGCACAAGTTTGGTTCAAATTGGTCTATTGGTTTAGGAGGAGATGTGGAGTATCGACTGCCAATGTGGAGTATTGTCGTGCGATATGGGATTCTTTCGTGAATATCATTGTTTAAGACGTCATATCTCCTGAAATATGGCCGTGGTGGAATCTCCGAGCGTTCTAAGGCGCCTTGCTGCGGAGCGCGCCGTTCCTCGCCATCGGAGGTTCGAGTCGTCCTTCGGGCATTGGTGTTTGTGTTGTTATTGGCATATGATACTTTAAGTACTTTGTAAGCCTTGGGACTGATGATCAACGTAGTTAAGTCCCTTAGATTTACCAACATCTGAACATATTTCCTGAACTATGTGTTTTAGTTGGTTCTTAGCACCACAGGGATTGAAACGGAACATTTCTGTAATGAAAAGAGAAGTACAATTTTTGTGGTGTTAAGTGTCTCATGGTACGACTTACGATGGCATATTTTCAAATTGGTGTCAGTCCATTGCAATAGTCGATTGATAATGACCTACGACTGAGCGACACGCGAACTTCGTTGTTTGGAATGGAATAAATAGCATCACAGGCTTACTCAATTTTCTCTATAAGATCATGCATTGTGTGTGATCTCGCAGTGTAACCTGTGTTCTTGAGAGTACCCCTCAGAAAGATGTCTAGAGGAGTTAAATCTGGAGATCAAGCGGGATACTCTACACTCCCTCTTCGTCCCATCCATCTGCCAGAAAATGTCCTGTTGAGAAATGTCCTCGCATCCAGGTGAAAGTGAGGAGCCACCCCGTCCTGATGGAAATAATAATCTTCATTTCTAAACAACGTTAAGAGCCGGCCGCAAGGGCGAGGGGACTGAGGCGCTCCAGTCACGGTCTGCATGGCCACTACGGTCGGGGGTTCGAATCTCCCCTCGGGCATGGATATTTGTGCCGTCCTTAGTGTTAGATAGTTGATAAGTAGTTTGTAAGTTTAGGGACGGATGACCCCGTAGTTAAGTGCCATAAGCTATATAAATATTTGAATTTGATTTGAACAACGTTAAGACCAGGAGTTACCATTTCCTACATTTCCAAGTAAGAAGTAAAAGTACGGCTCGATTAACCCGATTAATCGATGGCAAGGCATCGACTAAAACAGAGGTGATGTCGGGCGTTCCACAGGGTAGTGTTATTGGTCCTCTGCTGTTCCTTATTTACATAAACGATTTAGGGGAAAATCTAAGTAGTTATCTTACGTTGTTTGCAGATGACGCCGTCATTTACCGTCTTGTAAAATCATCTGAAGATCAAAACCAACTGCAGAATGATCTGAATAAGATACCAGTATGGTGTAAAAATTGGCAATTGACTCTAAATAATGAGAAGTGTGAAGTCGTCCACATGAGTACGAAAAGAAATCCGTTAAACTTTGTTTAAAAGATAAATCAATCAAAAGTGAAGGCCGTAAACTCCACAAAATACTTAGGAATTACTATTACTTCAGACTTAAATTGGAAGAGACTGCGTTTAAGTGGCAGAACCCTTAAAACATGCAACAGAACTACAAAAGAAAATGCATACACTGCGCTTGTTCGTCCATTTTTGGAGTATTGCAGCCCAGTGTGTGATCCTTATCAGGTGGGTTTGACGGAGGACATCGAAAGAGTCCAAAGAAGGGCAGCTCGTTTAGTATTGTCACGATACAGGGGAGACAGCGTTACGGAAATGATACAGGATCTGGGATGGGAATCATTACAACAACGGCGCTTATCGCTGCGGCGTGGACTACTTGCGAAACTCCAATAGCCAACATTCTCATCCGAATGCGAAAATATATTGTTGACTCCTACTTACATAGGTAGAAATGATCATCAGAATAAAATACGAGAAATCAGAGCTCGAACAGAAAGATTCAGGTGTTCTTTTTTCCCGCACGCTATTCGAGAATGATATGGGAGATAAATAGTGTAATTGTGGTTCGATGAACCCTCTGCCAGGCACTTAAATGTGATTTGCAGAGTATCCCATATAGATTTAGCTGTAGATGAACCCTGTAGAAGACAGAACACACCTGCCTGTTCCTAGTGGCAGATTGGTATGCCCTTGCTCGCTTACGTACGGATTCTCCCTGGCCCAGTAAGCGATTAGTCGTACCATCATGTTTAAACGTCGCTTCATCTGACCAAAGTCGTTGTTCTTATTCTTTGTTAATGAAGCAAATTCACATCGCCTATCAGGATTACCCTCGTTAAGAGCAAGGAGAAGTATTGTAATGTAAGGCTTAAAGTTCTGAGAGCGCAAAATACTATGAACATTGCTTCAGATTATCCCAGTCTCACGAGTGCATTGCCTCTTCGGAGATCGTGTATATGCCTAGATTACTGAAACAACACTCTTATTGTCTGTTGAACTTCTCTTTCGTCCGCTGTGTTGGTTTTTCATATCGTACACCGTTCCTCAGACTACAAACTTATCTCTGATTCTTGTAATTGTAACTCTTGTTAGTGATGGTGTTTCAAATACCACTCTCCAACGTCGGAGTATCGCACTCACATTCTCCGTTTTCGAGTAAAACTTTAGCACACATTTCCCTTGTTCAAACGATAACGCCATGTTTGTTTAGAATCGTCAATCGAAATAAAGCACTGTTATGTTTTTCACCGCCTTCTAAATTATTTTTTATGAAAATTTTATTTAAGTCTCCTTTAATTAAAGAGATATTCTGCTTCAAAAAGTGTATACATTGCAGGGTGATTCTAAAGTCACTATAAATTTTGTATTTAGATAAATTCTATTACCAATATGTAATTCACTGCAACGTATGTTACAGTAGGACATAATTTCAGTACATTTCGATGTGACCACCTTACATGTCTAGGCAAACACCCCCAGCGATCCATTGTAGACCGGAAAACCTGCCCAACTATATCTGGTGTAATGTCAGCAGATGCGGCCGAATACGGTGTGTTAAGTGTTCAGTGCTGCGGATCTTCACCTGGTATACTTTAGACTTGATACACCCACATGCATAAAAGTCTAAGGGTGTCAAGTCAGGAAAGCGGGATGCCCACATCTGTCGAGAGGCACGACCAATCCATCTGCCGGGATATGCTTGATTCAGATAATTCGGAAAATCGAGGGCGAAATGGGATGGTGCACCATCCTAAGGAAAAACAACAGTATCCATAATCCCATCAGGTATCAACTGGGGCTCCAGAAACTGTTCCAACATATCTAGGTATGTGGTTCCAGTAACGATTTGTCCTGCGAAGAAGGGCCCGTACACTGTTGACCTCATTATCCCTAACCATACATTCACTTTTGCTGTGTCCCGTTCCACTCCTGCAGGTTACTTTCTGCCCATAACCTGCAGTTGTGTCATTTCACATGTCCACCGGTATGAAATGTAGCTTCACACTGAACAAGACATTTTGCATCAAATTATCGATTTCCACAGCTTGTCTGGGTACATAGTCCTCCGCTTCAAGCTCATGTAAGACGTGGATATGGTTCGCAAGTTTTTTTCAACTTTTAACGAAGAACTCCCCATACAGTAGTTTGAGGAATACCAAGCTCCCCACTAAGTCTCCTGGTAGATGCAGAAGTGCTACGTATGATCGCATCCTGCACACTGTGCACTGTGTCTGGCGTTATGGCCGCCCTCCCTGGAAGTTCTTCATCTGCAGTACTACCAGTACTCTGGTATTTATTGACTAGGGTTTTGATAGCAAGCCTGGTGTGGCCTGTTTTCTGGAATCGTCTGGCAAAGTCTGTCCATACATGTTCATGCGTCAGTCCTCGAAGACGAGCGACCGCACGGGAGTAGCCGAGGGTCCAGGAGCGCCACGTTACAGATCGCGCGGCCTCCCGCGTCGGAGGTTTTAAACCTCTATGGGGCATGGATGGGTGTGTTGTCCTTCGGTTAGTTTAACTTATTTTAAGTAGTTTGGAATACACTCTATCTGATCTTGAAATCAGCAGAAGTAAAATATAGGGAACGGAAGGTTATTTACAACTTGTACAAAATCCAGACAACAGTTATCAGACTTGAAGGGTACGAAAGAGATGCAGAGGTTGGGAAGGGTGTAAGACAGGGTTGTAGCCTTTCTCCAATGTTGTTCAATTTGTACATTGAGCAAGCTATAAAGGACAGCAAGGAGAAATTTGGAGAAGGAATCAAAGTTCTGGGTGAATAAATAAAAATATTGCGTTTTGCCGATGACGTTGTAATTCTGTCAGAGACAGCAAAGGACCTGGAGGAGCAAATGAACGTAATGGACAGTGTGTTGAAAGGAGCATATAAGTTGTACGTTAACAAGACCAAAACGGGGCCGGCCGCGGTGGCCGAGGAGACTGAGGCGCTTCAGTCACGGTCTGCACGGCCACTACGGTCGGGGGTTCGAATCCCCCCTCGGGCATGGATATTTGTGCCGTCCTTAGTATAAGGTAGTTGATAAGTAGTTTGTAAGTTTAGGGACTGATGACCCCGTAGTTAAGTCCCATAAGCTTAACAAACATTTGAACATTTGAATTTGAACCAAAACGGGGGGAATGATGCTTAAGGAAGTAGATTAGGTAACGAAACAATAAAGTAGTTAGATGAGTTTTGTTACTTGGGCAATAAAATAACAAATGATGGTCGCAGTACAGAGGATATAAAATGCAGAATGCCAATTGGAAGAAAAGCGTTTTTGAAAAAGAAAAAATTGTTAACATCGAACACTAAGTTAAGCATAAGGAAGTCCTTTATGAAGGCATTTGTGTAGAGTGTTGCTGTGTATGGGAGTGAAACATGGGCGTACAGGAAGTGGATAGAGGCTTTTGAAATGTGGTATTACAGAAGAATGCTGAAGATTATGTGGGTGGCTCTCGTAACTAATGAGGTGGTACTGAACAGAATTAGGGAGAAAAGGAATTTCTGGCATACCTTGACTAAAAGAGAGGGATCGATTAGTAGGACACATTGTTACACATCGAGGAATTGTGAAATTAGCGTTAGAGGGAAGTGTGTGGAGTAAAAATCGCAGAGGGAGACAAAGAGATGAATATAGTAAGCACATTCAAATGGATGTAGGTTGCCGTTCTTATGAGGAGATGAAGAGGCTTGCTCAGGATAGATTAGGTTGGAGAGATGCATCAAACCAGTCTCCGGACTGAAGACCACAACAACAAGTAGTTTGTGAGTCTAGGGACTGATGACCGCCGGCCGCGGTGGCCGAGGGGCTGAGG
Organism: Locusta migratoria; assembly: GCA_026315105.1. Classification (NCBI taxonomy): domain Eukaryota; kingdom Metazoa; phylum Arthropoda; class Insecta; order Orthoptera; family Acrididae; genus Locusta; species Locusta migratoria. The sequence goes on along the minus strand of CM048751.1, from coordinate 82,164,081 downwards.
CGATCCAGTCACGTTCTGCGCCGCCACTACGGTCGGGGGTTCGAATCCCCCCTCGGGCATTGTTATTTGTGCCGTCCTTAGTATTAGCTAGTTCGTTAGTAGTTTGTAAGTTTAGGGACTGATGACCCCGTAGTTAAGACCCATAAGCTATACGAACATTTGACTGATGACCAACTTGGTTTGGTCCCATAGGATTACAAACATATGAACATATGTGAAGACGAGCAGAAGCATTCTGTCGTAGTACCTGGCTACCTGCAAGAAACAAATATTCCATTACTATATCACTGAAAAGTATAGTGACTTTAGTATGACCCTGTATTTTGGGACATCCTGTACAATTCCCACTCACAAAGGCTTATGAAGTGGCACATATTGGAAACGTGTTCTTCCTCTTTCCTTTCTTCTCCACGTAATCTACATCTACATCTACATAGATACTCTGCAAATCACATTTAAGTGCCTGGCAGAGGTTTCATTAACCACTTTCATAACTTTTCTCTGTCGTTCCATTCTCTAATAGCGCGCGGGAAGAAAGAACACCTAAGTCGTTCCGTTTTCGATCTGATTTCTCTTATTTTATTGGGATGGTCATGTTTCCCTAAGTAGGGAAAAGTCGGTCGGTGATTGAAACTTCGCAAACAGATCACGCCACAATGAATAACGTCTTTCTTTTAATGATTTCCACCCCAATTCGTGCAACATTTCCGTGACGCTTTCCCCCCCGTAACGTGATAAAAAACCATGCCACAGCGACGGGTGGCCGAGTACAGCTAGTCAATAACGAAGTAGGTTACCTGCCAGTTAGAGCGAAAACAACTAAGTAACGATACGGGTCTCGGAGAGTAAGTCATTTACTAACGCGCTACCGCGGGGCTCGCTATGTCGGTGCTGCGCCATTACTCTGTTACGTCGAACGCGGGTTGCGAGAGAACGTTAAACGAAAAGCGCGGGAGGAAGGGCGGTTGTTGCGGCTGCAACTGCGTCCGCTGTCCATCAGGGCGGCCATTAGCGGCGGCGCGCTAACCACCCTCCGCCAGTCACCGCCTTTATGACGTCAGCCGCTGTTTACGACGCCCTTAAAGAGCCGCAGGCCTGCTCCTGACGTCTCAGTTTCCACCGCGGCCGCCGACGCTCTAACTGCCAGCCCGGTGAAATGTTGCCCCGCCAACCTGCGCACTTTGTACTGCGAAAACTGTCAGCCGCGCATCGACGGGGGACATTTTGTGTTTGAACTACCACAGCCTCCTGCGCGATGGATTTCAGTTAGTACGAGGTGCATTCAAGTTCTAACGCCTCCGAATATTTTTCTTTTTTTTTCTAATTAACAACTCACCCGAAATCGATGCAACTGGCGTTACTTCTCGACGGAATCGCCCTGCAGACGTACACTTTTTTCACAACGCTGACGCCGTGATTCCATGGCAGCGTCGAAGGCTTCTTTAGGTGTCTGTTTTGACCACTGGAAAATCGCTGAGGCAATAGCAGCACGGCTGGCGAATATGCGGCCACGGAGTGTGTCTTTGTTGTTTGTTAAGCTTATGGGACTTAACTACGGGGTTATCAGACCCTAAACTACTTATCAAACTAGCTTATTCTAAGGACGGCACAAATATTCATGCCCGAGGGGGGATTCGAACCCCCGACCGTAGTGGCCGTGCAGACCGTGACTGAAGCGCCTGAGTCCCCTCGGCCACCGCGGCCGGCAGTGTGTCTTTCATTGATAGAAAAAGCCAAAAGTCACTAGGAGCCATGTCAGCTGAGTAGGGAGCATGAGGAAGTCATGAGGCACTTCAAACTTGTTATCACGAGATGTGCGGCTGCGTTGTCTTGGTGAAACAGCACATGCGCAGCTCTTCCCGGACGTTTTTGTTGCAGTGAAGAAAGGAATTTGTTCTTCAAAACATTTTCGTAGGATGCACCTGTTACCGTAGTGCCCTTTGGAATGCAATGGGTAAGGATTACTCCCTCGCTGTCCCAGAACATGGACACTCATTTTTTCAGCACTGGCGGTTGTAACGTTTCTGATATGTTGCACACTCCATACAAAAATAAGTTGACAACATATAAACACGAAATATCTGACACCTAAAATAAAACTTCACTACCGGACATGTAAAATATCACATTTCCGCCTTCAGTTTTAAATTCTCTTAACAACATTAGTAAAACACCTTTAAGAAATAATACGTTGATTTAAACATAACTTTGTCTGTCATTTTACATAATTTTCCATTTTTAATACTTTCGTAAATAATAGCTGCAAACACTAAAAATGCATTACACTTAGTTCCGGAAATTGCTGAACCTATATAGATACTAATTTGTATAAAAACAACAATACTACATGTTATGACTATTGCACAACATGATTTCATATATACCTTTTGATTAAATAAATTAGGGCAGACCATGTTTTATATATCACTGATTCCTAAATTAAATACTGATAATTTTTCATTCACTAAAATTAATGGTCCGTTTGGTACTAAGAAACTATCTTCGAAATTAATAAAACTACGACAACCATATACAAATCCGTATTAATAAAACATTTGACCGCAAACTGAAATACATTAAAATTCCATGTCACAATAATAGTACGCCTACACAATATTGGCAAAACAAATATGTGTGCACTTCGAAAACACAAATAATGTAAATAATTTGAGCACTGTAAACGCTAGTCAAAGGATGACTTTAAATTTGTGTACCACATTAAATACAAATTTCATGAAACATGTACATACATTAAGATAAATAGTCAAAGCTTAAATGTAATGTTTTAATTTCTGTATTCTGGCATATTTAATGTACAAGAATATTGTTTAATTGTGAATTACAAAACTTTGTCATCAATCTTATTACGCGGTTACGTAGAAAGATGTTTGAGAGAAACCATGTTTAGTTAGTCTTCTAGCAGTCACAAACCTCTAAGCAGCTCTGTTGGCTTGCCACTGCATTTTGTTTTATTGTGCAACAATGTGATTGATTTAAACTTTATTTAAATGGAAATAAAAATCGTTTCCATATGAACTGACATGTTTATGATTTACGAAAAGATCATGTAACGTCAAATCTTTTAGTGAATGCCGAAGACAGCTCACAACGCAATGGACTTCAGCCAGCATATAAGTTCAACTTCACCTACAGTGGAATGACTTTGTTATAGAGACTGTGAACTAATAAAACTTTCCGTGATTTAGGAACATATTAGGGCTCAGTTTGAGCCATTCCGAAAAGGGGTGACGGTCGTTAGACGGTTACCCGAAATTGTTTTGGTGGCGGTGAATCGGTGTGCTTCCAGTGAGCTGACTGGCGCTTTGTTTCTGGATTGAAAAATGGCATCTACGTCTCACCCATTGTCACAACCGACGAAAAGAAAGTCCCATTCATGCTGTCGTTGCGCATCAACATTGCTTGGCAACATGCCACATGGGCAGCCTTGTGGTCTTGCAGGATTATGTGCATAGAACTCACAGAAATGCCAACTCTGGAGGCGATCTGTTCAACAATCATTCGGCGATCCCCCAAAACAATTCTCTCCCCTTTCTCGATCATGTCGTCAGACCAGCTTGTGCGAGCCCGAGGTTGTTTCGGTTTGTTGTCACTCGATGTTCTGCCTTCATTAAACTGTTGCACCCACGAACGCACTTTCGACACATCCATAACTCATCACCACATGTCTCCTTCAACTGTCGATGAATTTCAGTTGGTATCACACCACGCAAATTCAGAAAACGAATGATTGCACGCTGATCAAGTAAGGAAAACGTCGCCATTTTAAGTATCTAAAACAGTTTTCATTCTCGCCGCTGGCGGTAAAATTCATTCTGCCCTACGGTGCTGCCATCTCTGGGACGTATTGACAATGAACGCGCCCTCATTTTAAAACAATGCGCATGTTTCTATCTCTTTCCAGTCCGGAGAAAAAACAAATCGGAGGCCTCAGAACTTGAAAATGCACCTCGTACTTCACATTGGCATTTTGTAATATTTCTGGCTTAAAGCCATCATATTAAGTTCGAATAATTGCTTCAGTGCAGGCGGTTAGGACCAGTAAGCGACAGGCGTAAATTTGCGTCAATTTGCAGCAGGGTTTTGGAACATATCCTGTATTCAAATATTATGAATTATATCGAACAGAACGATCTATTGACCCAAGGTGAACACGGATTTAGAAAATATCGTTCATGCGAAACACAACTTGCTCTTTATTCACACGAAGTGTTGGGCGCTATCGACAAGGGTTCGCAAATCGATTCCGTATTTCTTGATTTCCAGAAAGCTTTTGACACCGTACCTCACAAACGACTTTCAATCAAATTGCGTGGTTATGGTATATCGCCCCAAATTTGCGATTGGATAGGGGAGTTCTTGCTAGAGACGACACAGTTTGTAGTAATCGATGGTAAGGCATCGACTGAAACAGAGGTGATATCGGGTGTTCCACGGGGTAGTGTTATTAGTCCTCTGCTGTTCCTTATTTACATAAACGATTTAGGGAAAAATCTAAGTAGCTCTCATACGTTGTTTGCAGATGACGCCGTCATTTACCGTCTAGTAAAATCATCTGAAGATCAAAACCAACTGCAAAACGATCTGAATAAGATATCAGTATGGTGTAAAAATTGGCAATTGATTTTAAATAATGAGAAGTGTGAAGTCGTCCACATGAGTACGAAAAGAAATCCGTTAAACTTTGTTTACAAGATAAATCAATCAAAAGTGAAGGCCGTAAACTCCACAAAGTACCTAGGAATTACTATTACTTCAGACTTAAATTGGAAAGAACACGTAGATAATATCGTGGGAAAGGCGAATCAGAGACTGAATTTTATTGGCAGAACCCTTAAAGGATGCAACAGAACTACAAGAGAAACTGCTTACACTACGCTTGTCCGTCCATTTTTGGAATATTGCAGCCCAGTGTGGGATCCTTATCAGGTGGGTTTGACGGAGGACATCGAAAGAGTCCAAAGAATGGCAGCTAGTTTCTTATTGTCATGATACAGGGGAGACAGCGTTACGGAAATGATACAGGATCTGGGATGGGAATCATTACAACAACGGCGCTTATCGCTGCGGCGTGGGCTACTTGCGAAACTCCAGTCGCCAACTTTCTCCTCCGGATGGGAAAATATATTGTTGACTCCCACTTACATAGGTATAAATGATAATCAGAATAAAATACGAGAAATCAGAGCTCAGAGAGTCAGGTGTTCTTTCTTCCCACGCGCTATTCGAGAATGGAATGGGAGATAAATAGTATAATTGTGGTTCGATGAATCCTCTGCCAGGCACTTAAATGTGATTTGCAGAGTATCCCATGTAGATGTAGACTGTAAAAGCTGGTGAGAACCACGACAGGTGGTACAATAGGTCGGGTTCTTATGGGAAAGGGCACTGGCAGATCTCCCCGAATTCTAGGGAAGTCCCCTAGTGGCAGGCACTGGACGCTGATTGACTGTCGTAATGGCGGTCACGCGCCAAAACGCAATCATATTTTCACTAATATTTAATAAACTAATAATATATTCAATGTCAATCTCAATTCATAAAAACCCTTCAAAGCTAAGCTATGCCCTGCGTAGGTAAAACATATTAATAATTGCTAATTCTATAAACAAAACTATTAATTTCAAATGGACGATGCACGGCATCCATGTTTGTACGCCAAATTGCGGAACGAAGGCAGTCTTGCATCGAGCCACCACTCTTCAGTTCAGAACAGGCGATCAGAAGAGTAACATGTGACTTCAATTCACGCACTCGGAGGAGTAACATGCATACTTAGGCGGTCATAAGATTATGTTTAATCATCTTAGATCAAGGCTAAATAACTTTATATTTACATTCAGTTAAGAAAATGTGTGTCAAATGGATGTTACTATGCAGTTTACTGGTTTTCTACTGACTTTAAATAAATCAGTTGGCATCCCGAATCCCGAGGATTTCAGTTCTATTCAGTAACTGGATCAGTTACTACCAATAGTTTAGCAATTCCAGCCTCATGCAAGAACTCCGACCTACGTGCTATCATCTGCGTGGAGACATCTATAGAAGACGTCAGGTTGGTGAACTTTTAGAGTTTCTACTCTTCACACAGTGCAGTGGGGAGTAACTACAACCCTCGCGTAAACTGTCATTGCGATACAAACGCAAACTGTTGTGCGTCATCCATGGCAACATGGAGGAGGAAAGGAAATGATATAGGACCGGTTAACATACCCCCTGTAGACATTATTCCCGTTGTAATTTCAGGGGCATTCATTTATTCTAAACTACTGTTTGTCGCTCTCCTAATGTTTCCTTTCTCCCATTCCTCCTGGTCCTCCGTCTCCCACATCTATACATTCCCCTGTCTTTGATACAGTTTTCTCCAGCTCTCTGCCAATTCTCGCCTCTATCCTCTCTCGGCTCTTCTCCCTCTCTTACAAGGAGACCATATGGGTAACGGGTTTTAAAATTTCTTTATACTTATGGTACGTGAATTTCAGGACTTAAATAACTATCAGCCAAAGCCATTGGGTGCAACTCTCAAACATTCTCGAGGAAATTGACTTGAAGCATACGTAAGTACCAATAATTGAAAGATTTGCAGCATCTGTCGGTGTACCTCAGGTGGTAGTCTTATGGCCTCACAACCATACAGCCGGTAGTTTGAATCACATTGGGACAGACTTCTTTTTTTTTATTTTTTTATTTTTTATTTTTTTTATTTTTTTTATTTTTTTAATTTCGAATGCAATTATATAAAACATTTAGGTACCTCATATTCAACGTGTTGTGTCAGTTTTTGTTTTGTAACAAGGAGTGTGGAGGGGGACACCTGTGACATCAAATGCAGAAGCATTCTTTTGTCAAAAGGAGAGGCGTTTTGTCATTTAATAAAGTAACCTTACCATTTTGCTAATTATTGAACTCCTAACAACAATCGTCGTTTTAACTACAAATTAACATTTTATTGTCATCATTACTTAAAGATTCCGGGCTGAGATGCTGTGGTCCATACATAAAACTTCCCTCTGACGTTTCGCCCTCGTTTGCGGAAGGCATCCTAGGACATAAAATGGTATACTGCAACGAGAGCGCGAGTAAGCGCCGTATATATAGGCAAAACAGAGGGCGCTGCTGTCAGTCACGTGGTGTCGGCTGTGCTGTGGTCTCTGCTATTGCCAACCTCCTCAATTGAAATTAATCGATTGTCATGCTGTTTCTGCAGTGTTGACATCCATATCAAGTTTGAGACCTTCCTCTTTTTTGTTAAAATTATTATATTCAGACAGGGAGATAGATGGTGCACTACGCCCTAGACGGACAACCAGGAACGACAACAACCCATTTATCAGTAAGGTCACTGATCGTATTGGAAAATTTTTAAGCAAGTACGATGTGGAAACTGTTTTCAGACCAACCACGAAAATAAAAGAATTTTTAAGATGTGCAAAAGATAAGCGAGATCCCCTGGCCACACCAGGTGTCTATAAAAACCCCTGCAGTTGTGGACAAGTTTATATAGGTACAACTAAAAGAAGTGTAAACACTCGTCTGGGCGAACACAAAAAGAACTGCCGCCTCGGACATACTGATAAATCGGCTGTAGCGGAACATGTGTATCAAGAAGGTGACCACGAAATAAAATTTAATGAGGCATCCGTGATAGCTAAGACGTCGCATTATTATGCGCGTTTGTACAGAGAGGCCATTGAGATTTTCAAACATCGAAATAATTTTACCAAAAAAGAGGAAGGTCTCAAACTTGATAAGATATGGATGTCAACACGGCAGCAACAGCATGACAATCGATTAATTTCAATCGAGGAGGTGGGGCAATAGCAGAAACCACAGCATAGCTGACGTCACGTGACTGACAGCGGCACCCTCTGTTTTGCCTATATATACGACGCTTACTCGCGCTCTCGTTGCAGTACGCCGCTTTACCTCAGAGGATGCCTTCCGCAGACGAGGGCGAAACGCCAGGGGAAAGTCTTATGTATGGACCACAGCACCTCAGCCCGGAAGCTTTAAGTAATGACGATACCTGCCGTGAAAACCTTCATTCTATGATTTTATGGTCATGACAGCATTTACAAGGAATCTTCAATCATGTGGGATGTGGGACTTTTTCCTTGGCTCTGGTACGACGCGTAGATGAAACAGTTTACAGTTTACACAAAGTACTGAGACGTTACTGTCATACCGCCTCATTGCTCCACCTAATCGATTTTGCCAATTTCTCCTACCTTGCTCATGTTTTTCTCACTTATATTAGTAATGTTTGCTATCTTCAATATAAATTGATTTAACTTGAGCATTATCATGTGGTTTCATGGCCGACTGACAAGGGCAATGAAGTAAAAGCAGAGATGACGAGTTTGTATTTTCTTATATTTTATTCCCTTTTCCTTTTATTCATGTCACACTCCCATGTTTCCCATCACAGCGTGAGCGAAGAAGTGGTTGAGCATAGTTGAACCAGTAGGGGTACATTAACATTATGGTAGCGGTAGTATGTGAGTTTTCGCTTTTTGTGTAGGCAGCTAGTGTTGCAAAGAGTTTAGCAGGCTTTGATGCTGGTCGATGGTAGGAGGTGGATTCGCGAACGACTAAAAGGAAGGTGCCCAGTTGGCTGCACCTGCCTCCGCCAATCAGGGCGCGTCTTCTTGGCTTGGTTCGAATTGGCGGACGGTTGAGGTAGAGGGAAGCCATCTTTAGGGAAGTTGGAAGGAGCCCATCGAGAGATACGGACGCTGGTGCTGCTTGCTGCGCAAAATTCTCCAGAATGTGGTAAGAAACGCGGCACAAGAGGCAATTAAAGTCATAAGTGGGGAAGTGGAATTTGATTTAATAAAATGTCTTTAGGTAAATTTAAAGAAATCGTAAATTTTGTTCTGTATATTGCGTCCACAAGCCCACTTACTGTTCGACCAGCAGGATTAGTTTGAGCAGTAAATGTATAGAGCTTTGCGCTAATCATGCAGTGAGTGATTTGCATGTTTTATGTCCGTTTGTGTGCAGATTTCCTACCCCCCTCCTCACCCACCATGTGTGACATTGAATAGTGTACAGAGTAGTTAAAAGCAGTAGGAGGCAAGTTGAGCAATATTTATAGCAAATTGTCTAAAAAAAACCTTTATGATTAAATTTTGTGTCAGAATAATTGATTTACCCCTCAGCTTCTCCTTCAATGCTCCCCATTTTGGACGGGAAACAAAGGGATCTTACAATCATTATGAGGATTGAAATTGGTATTTGTTCAAACTGACCCCGGGGGTTTAAAACTAGACGTATCTTTTCTTGAGGTGGATGTGTACTGGTTCCGTTAATACTTAAAAAAAAAAAAAAAAAAAAAAAAAAAAAAAAAAAAAAAAAAAAAAGGCGTTATCCGTTGCATGCCATTTTCATTTGTCAAGTTTAATCAAGCCGGTATGTTCATGTGAACATAGACCGAAATAATTGTGAACCAGTATAGATCCATGCTCAGGATAAAGCCTACGCGAAATTACCAAGCACATTTCATACTGTGTATGGAAGCCGTTGCTGTCAGTTGAACAGCGCTTGGGTAGGCCCACCCAGTGGTAAGAGAAAAAAAAGGTTAAACTGTAAAGTTCAAACAAGAACGATAGAATTAAGATAAGAGGGTACGTCACACTACATTCATTAAACAGTTAAACCATGCATTATTCTTACTGTGAACTAGTTGCTCGGCGAATGTCACTGGCTCGAGGCGTGCGCCGGCAAAGATGCGTTTCTCAGCGACAGCTGTCTCTCTGCGGTAACACTGGCGGCATATCTCCTCCTAGCTCGGTTATCACCTCCTCGCTGGTCGCTGGCCAGTCTAACTGCGTTTGCCGTTGTAGAAGCACTGTGCGTTAAAAAGCCGTAAATTCTGCGGGATTGCCTCCTACCGGCCGCGGTGGCCGAGGGGACTGAGGCGCTCCAGTCGCGGTCTGCACGGCCACTACGGTCGGGGGTTCGAATCCCCCCTCGGGCATGGATATTTGTGCCGTCCTTAGTTGTAGGTAGTTCATAAGTAGTTTGTAAGTTTAGGGACTGATGACCCCGTAGTTAAGTCCCTTAAGCTTAACAAATATTTGAACATTTTTTTGATTACCTCCTGGCGGTGCGGTGTGATTTTCCCATCTTCTAAAAGTATTGAGTTGTGCTACGACCAGAATTAGTGGCGACGCGTGGAGGTTTTTCGCCCTTGATCTGGAGTCTCAAACATTTTAATAGATTTTAAGTAATTACAGTTTATTCTACCGATACTCAGCTTTTCGACATTGCGATGTATGGGGGTTCTGCACGCTACAACATTATTCTCCTGGGGCGTCGTGGTAGAAATAAATACTCGATATGTACAATTTTTCACTTCTTCTTTAATTTGAATCAAACTTCTTCTCCACCAAAACATTTACAACTTCAAAACATATTCAAAGCATCAGAACGGTAGTACTTCCAAGACAACAGACTGACATAGCTTCCAGAGCACTCGACAAATGACTGAAACTCGAACTCCCCCACGCAAGGCGGTGAGGCAAATACATAACATCGGCAATAATGACCTTACATTACGCATTCTTCATAACAATTGAATATACTAATTTACAATTAACAAACACACAAAGAAAACATTTGATGTATACAAAAATAATCACAATATAAAATGAAAACTATGCATACGATAATTTTAGATTGCGCATGTAGATTTAAGACGAAATTTCCGGTCTTTCTGTTGACAACAAAGTGCGATGTTAAATGTCGATTAATTTGTTAATGAGTACATCATACATGTTCCTATCATATACTGAACTATCAATTATCTTGGCAATTCTCAAAATAAGTTCAAAATCTCACGTCAGTCAATATATACAAAGAATAACAATATTCAAATCGCGACTATTTCATTGATTACACAATTAGCTGGTCTACACAACTAGTTTATGAGCCTAACATATATACAATGCTATTTATTGTAATGTCTTTATGTAGATACAAAAGTTTTTACCATTCACCTGTTTAAGTCTTTAAATAACATACAATGACGAACTATTGTTTATAGAGCTGTCTGGAAACGTCTTATACAAATCTCTCAATTAATGAAATCTATCACTTGTTTTAATCACAGTATCACCGAGACACTGTCCTACACTGATTCCTAGGCTGGCTATATCGTTTTTAACTAACTTCACACGGAACTTTTATCACTATTGAACCACACGTTTCCGGATCCGACGCAGACGGTATTGTCCGATAACATTGAGATGAGAGGGCCAGCAGTATTGTCACAAATCGAACCGGCGGTCTTCAGGCTGCACGTATTCTACTGGCAGCACCTTGGACGGAGATCACAGGTGACTATCACGATCAGACCGCATCCTATCGTTCTGGCCAGTCATCCTGGGTGAGTACCTCTGTTATTGTTGATCTTCTTCCGGATGCTGTGACTGGCGCCCAGTTTCTTCCGCCTTCTTTCTTCTATCTTCAACTCCAACAGTCATGCCGGTGGCTGATCATGACTAAACTCCACTTCTGCTATTGCTGCTGCTACTACTAACGCCGTTACTGCCAATCTGACGATACTACTTCATCTGTCTCAAACTGTCTCTCGGTGTCTTCTCGGCTGTGGTATTTATTTGATGGACCTGGCTGGAGGTGAACGATCTTTTGGGTCGTTGTGTTCTGCTGTCAGGTTGTAAAATTTCTAGAAAGGTCGAACGTCACGTTGCTCCGCAGGCCAATACATCAGGTTATTGGCTCCTGATCACATTGCTTCTAGAAGTTCGTGACACTCACGTTTTGCAGTCCGTGGTTTCACGTGATTTCGTCGGTCCATGGTCTGATCGCTGAATCATCGGCTTCCACTAGTGGAGAGATCGAAGGACTCCTTGCCACACGTGAATACTTGGCGGTACAATGCCGTGCTGAATCCTCAGCGTTAGCTGGTCGATGGACTTTCGGAATGCAGCGAAAGCGTGCTGCTTTACTCGGCCGTACCTGACTGAACTGAACTACGTTCTCACTTTTACTTCGAGTATTATTCACTTTCATATATTTTTGAGTTTTATTTCACTAATTTATTTAGACACATTACTGCACTCAACAGTTTATGTGTATGTAGACGAGCTGAAAACCTTATCGTCACGTAAAACGATAGTTGTGTAGGTTAGCTGCTTGGAGATGACTTTCCAAAACCAGTGTCGTAGTTCTTCACAAACTGAACAAAGACTACCGTCGTCAACTAACAGTGAAGCAAATATGGTAAAAAATTTAACTTGTGTTTTTTAATCATTATTAAAGCGTTCTATAAAATATATAAAATCTATATCTATAAATGTGAATGTCTGATCGGTGTACGTTTATCACGTGTGAACCACGAGACATAAAGAGCTAAAAAATTGTACAGTTACTAATGTCTCCTCGGGAAAGGCTTTAGGCACGGTTTCATGGCGATTGGATAGCTATTTATCTATATATATTAAAGGGAATGTTCGGTGTAAGCTTATCACGTCCGAACGACAAGACGCAGAGACACATTTGTACAGTTACTAATTTATACCTGAGGAAGGTTTTAGGCATGGTTTTTATAGCGATCTGATAGATATTTAGTAATTTGATGAATATAACACGAAATGTGGAACAATAATTACTCTTTGAAATATTTACTCTTTGAAAATCGTTTTATTGGTTTCATTGTTGCTTGAGGGTTGATAATGATAAAAGGCTGGGGTATACTGGGATGGAAAGTTTTCGATGTATATAAAATTCTACGTGTGTATGTGTGTGTGTGTGTGTGTGTGTGTGTGTGTGTGTGTGTGTGTGTGTGTGTGTGTTAATATTTCGCCGGCCGCGGTGGCTGAGGTGACTGAGGCGCTCCAGTCACGGTCAGCACGGCCACTACGGTCGGGGGTTCGAATCCCCCCTCGGGCATGGATATTTGTGCCGTCCTAGTTCGTAAGTAGTTCATAAGTAATTTGTAAGTTTAGGGACTGATGACCCCGTAGTTAAGTCCCATAAGCTTAACAAACATTTGAACATTTGTTAATATTTCGCTCTGCAGCGAAAACTACAGAACGCAGTCGAATGGTCTGTGTGTAATAGTTGTCCGAAGTCTCCCGTTGTACACCATAGCAGTTCCATGACTATAGCTATAAGGGGGTGGAAGATATGGTGGTTGAAAGACGTCAAATTATATAAAAAATTTGGACTGAAGGCCAGCGATGACGTTTGCGACTCTATAGCAAGGAGGTTACATACAGCGAAAAGTGATGCCATAGACCATATCTCTGACCTATGCGAGCTACAATGTCTTCAGCTCTTTCTCTGTAAGGATAAGCATACGAATAAGGAAATATAAGACTAAAAAAATAAAGCTGTAAAAAAGAAATTTCTTTTAATACCTATCTTTAGAAAAATCGATTTGACGTTTCGCGCAATATCTATCATAATCAACCAACGTGCGAGCGGAGCCGCGGGTTTAAGCTACTTACGAATAAACTAAAATACGCGCACTTTTCGGAAAAATTTCCATTAGATATTAAAATTGTGTAAGTATACAAACCAAAAGAAAAGAAAAGAAAATAAATCTGTCCCGACAGGATTCGAACAACCTACCATAGGGTTGAAAGGCCAAAACGCTACCACCTGAGCCACAGCGTTAGATACTACAAATTCACTTAGTGATTGGTACTTACGGTTACTTGCAAATCTTCAAAGTCGATTTTCTCGAGAATTTTTGAAAGTTGCGTCGAACGGCATTTGCTGATTGTTGTTTGAGTTCTGAACTTCATGTACCACATACATCAAAACATTCCAAAACCCGATACGCATGTGGTCTCCTTGTTGGCCAGCTGCTCCCACCACTCTCCCCAACTCTTTCTCCTCTCTCCGCCCATTCCATCCTTCGCTCTCTCACTCCCTTTCCCCTTCCATTTGTGAGGTCTGTTTAAAAACTGTCCGATCTTTACTTATCCCGCGCTAAATAGAGTCGATAGCGCGGCGCTACTGTACACAGTAAAGGAAGAGACCTTTATGCGTATTCCTGAATGTTGTCATCGCCTTCCAACGCGTCAGTCACTGCCTGCCGCTCGCTGAGTGAGGTGCTACACCAATTTGCCGACGATCTAGCACTAGCTTATCAAGCAAGAAATCTGGAAGAATGTGAGGGAACCTTAACTGCAGATCTACGTATACTGGGCGACTACTTCAAGAGCTGGAGACTGAAGCCAAATCCAACTAAAACAGAGGTAAATAACTGAAATAACCGCGAGGAAAATCGCAAATTGAAAGTGGTCTTCGAAAGTATCCCCCTGGAACATTACCCATACCAAAATTAATTGGGAGTCATTTTAGATTGGGTTCTTACCTTTAAGAAGCATCTAGAATAAGTAACAAGGAAGTGAACACCAGAATCGACATTGTTAAAAAACTAGCTGGTTCAGGATGGGGTGCAAATGCAGATACTTTTCGTACTGCCATAGTGCCATCAGTTTACTCCACTGCAGAATACTGTGCTCCAGTATGGAAGAATAGTGCACATGTACGTAAAGTCAATGACAAATTACATCAAGCTATGAGAATAATCGGTGGCATTACAAAGTCTACACCACTTCCACCAATAAGACGAGAAGCAGCAGCAATAAGAAAGTTTCACAAGATCTCTACTCACAAGAACTCAATTGTGTACGATCAACTGCGGAATATACCTACCAGCAGACTCAAATCCAGAAAACCACCATGACCAATGCAAAATGCGCCCCTTATTTACGATGTTCGTCAAGAATGGAAAAATGTTTGGAAAAAGTTTCCTCGTCTTATTACGGTCCCTACAAAACTTGTGAATGGATTCGGCCTTCCCAGAAAACTATGGACGTCCCTGAACCTCCGGCCGCGGTGGCCGAGGGGACTAAGGCGCTCCAGTCACGGTCTGCACGGCCACTACGGTCGGGGGTTCGAATCCCCCCTCTGGCATGGATATTTGTGCCGTCCTATTTCAGTACATAAGTACTTTGTAAGTTTAGGGACTGATGACCCCGTAGTTAAGTCCCATAGACTATACAAACATTTGAACATTTCGTCCCTGAACCAATTACTCACAGGGCATGGAAGATGCAGTGTCTGTTCGTATGAATGGGGATACGAAGATGCCCCAGCGTGTGACTGTGGTGCTTCTGTGGAAACTATTCAGCACTTGATTGAAGAGTCTGCACCACGGAAATTTCCTGGAGGACTGAGTGAGCTGCATTTGGTGACAACAAGAGCCGTAGTGCGGTTAAGAGACCTAAATATTCGATTATAGTATTTTCTCCCGTTTATTTGTTTGCTTGCTTATATTGTGCGTATTTGTACACAGTGTTTGTATATGTAATCCTTTATATATGAAAATTTTCAAATAAGACTGTAACTTGACCATGTAAGCCATACGAACAAATAAATCAATCGTAAATAGGATAAAAGAAGAGCTGCAGCATAACTGGGTGCAAAGAATAATGAAGGAACCAAAATGGCATCCCCTTAAGGTGCACCTACAGCAACAGCTGTATGGAAACGATTTCCAAAATCGCCTCTCGTTCTGCTCGTTCTGCAGACCTCTGTTAAATAAAATAGGTGTAAATCTGAACTTTATCAGGCAGATTTTATGTTGAGATGAACGCTATTACGCTAATGACGCCACTAGGAATAAACAAAATCTACATTACTGGGTTCCTGCAAATCTTCACTGGTTACGATTACATCATATGCAAGCGCACTGGGTGTAAACGTATGGAGCGGGATTCTATGATGCTTCATCATTGGACCAGTTTATTTGCCTCCCGGACTAACTGGTGGGCAGTATTTGCAGTCCCTATAGAATGAGCTGGACCTTGGACGTCTCCTAGAAGACATCCCATTTCAGTTAGCTCTGAGGCCCTGGTATGAGCACAATGGTACACCACATCATTATTGTAGGGGTGTTATGGAATATCTGAACCATGTGTTCCCCATACGGTAGATAGGTCGTGGTGGTTTCATTTCTTGGCCAGCGGGATTGCTTCATTTAACGCCATTGGATTTTTTCTTATGGGGATACATCAAATCCAGGATTTACGACACGGAAGAGGAAAATACAGATGTGTTAAAAGAAAGAATACGTCATGCTTGCGCTTCAGTACCAACAGAAATGTAACGAACTGTCAGTGCTAATACCGAGAGGTACTTACACCACTGTATCCAACAAGGTGGGCATGCATTTGAACATTTGTATTATGATTAATATAATAATTGTTTGTAAATCTTTCGGACCGAACTGCGTGGTCATCAGTCCGTAGCTTGAAAACAACTTAAACTAAGGTAAACTAACCTAAGGACAACACACACACACACCCATGCCGCAGGGAGGACTCGAACCTCAGACGGCGAGCAACCGCACGCTCCGCAGCGAGGTGCCTTAGACCGCTCGGCTACTCCACCACGGCTTTAATGTAATAATGAAAATGTGTCGGTATATAACATAGGTTTACCACATCATAAATTATAATCATGACTCTTTATTGAAATTAAAGACAGAATACGATTTATTCAATATTACCTATTGTGAATCACGAATTGTTGCATCATATGTTTGTTATAAATTGGTATTGTTTATAAAGTGGCACCCCTCCTACAGCAAGCAAGTTGTCTAGTGAAAAACTGTAGGAGAAAATATACCTGTAAATTGTATGTTTACAAGTGTCAGAATTAGGTTTATAAAGGTCTCCTCCCTGTTGATTTGGAGTCCCCTGTACTTATCTGGTTAGGCAATCCTTTCGGCGTCTGTGGTATCCGAGATTAACTAACGTCAAAAAGGACAGCGTTCGTGGGACACCTGGTAGTGCTTGCTTAAAAACTGTGTCCGAAGTTGAACTGATTTTCTTACGAATTATTATATCAGGTCACATTTGGGAGGAAATACACCTATTTTATGTCGTATACGTTTGTTTATATGTGTTTCATTTAAGCACTTTTTTTGTCTGTCTCGCGGCAATCTGCTTCTATTCCTCTGAAGAGATACAGAGAAGCCGGACGTGGAATTTATGTTTTCTTTAATTTATGGAATTCGGGCGGAATATAATCACGAACAGCATTATTGTGTTCCTACTATTGCGTTTAAAAGCCCAGTATTAGCCGTATTAGTCGGGCCCGGTGGTCTTGGGGGTAAAGTGCTCGAGTGGAAATCGAAGGGTCGCGGGTTCAAAACCCGGTCGGACCTCGGAATTTTTCAGTCTGCGCTTTAGCCCGTCCTTCACCTCTCAAAGATGTGAGGAGTCGCCAGAAACGACACGTGGTTCGGATTGCACGTTAAGCTGTAGGTCCCCTTTCCCCGGTTGGGGTAGGCTGGGGACACGCAAGTCGCCGAAGTGGCGTCCAATTGAAAGACTTGCACCAGGCCAATGAGCCACACGAAAATATTATTATTATAGCCGTATTATATAGTTAACGTTATATTCTCTAGTAATTTGATTACAGACATGAAAGACGCAATGTTATTGGGTGTCTGAACGCCACTCCTTATTGACTGCCTACACACCTCCCGTCTTTCATTGTGCCAGCTACCAACATTACACGTGAAGGTAGCTTATCTCTTCATCGTTATAGATTCATTTTGTTACAGTCACTTAACAGTGTAATCAGTTCCTTAGGGAGTTTTAGTGTCTATGTGGACATTCATATGTTCTGTGCGATTATTATCAAAGAAAAATGAACAACGTTCAGTATCTTTTACAAACAAATTACTCAGCTTTAAGCTTAAATCAAAAGTGCGAAATAAAGAAGCTTGGTAGGTCGACACCTCAGCTCGAGTTGAAGCAAGCGCAAACAAGCCGAGGTAAGACATTCTGCAGATCTTTTAACTGTTGTGCAACTGTTTGTAAATCTATCGAAGCAAACTGCGTGGTCATCAGTCCGTAGCTTGCAAACTACTTAACCTAAGGTAAACTAACCTAAGGACAAACACACACACCCATGCCCCAGGGAGGACTCGAACCTCCGACGGTGAGTAACCGCGAGATCTTTTAACAAAAATATATCTAAAAGGGGGGAGGGGTGGCACCCCTATCAAGGTCCGGCACTAAAAGAAGTGAACCCAGTCATTTGAAGCACCAGCAGCCACAAGTAATGATTGTGTGGTAAATGCATGTATTGTGGTAAGTGTATAGTTTTAGAGACGCAGTAGGTTATTGTTTATATGTTTAAGATTTCGATGTTGTTCACAGTACATACAATGTTTCGTGTTATTTTGTTGGAATATTTATGTCGGTCTCTATACGTGACCGCGGAGTCGGCCGTGACGTAGTCCCAGCTGTGCTGTCCCGTCGCCTAGCAACGCGAGCGCGCGCGCGCGCGCGCGCGCGCGCGTCCCCTCGCTGTCTCCGGCAGTCGCGTTATTAATAATTGTCGCGAGCCGCGCGCCTCCGGACCACTGTGCGCAAGCACAATGGCGTCGCGGGCTTCATTAGCAGCGCCGCTATAAATACGCCCCGCCCTGCCCGCCGCTCTGCGCGGCTTATTCACAGCGCTGTACCGGCCGCTGCTGCAGCGCTTATTCACAGTCCTGTACCAGTTGCCGGCCGCCTGTCCCCAGAGGGACCACGCGGGCGAAACTCGTCACACTGCCGCGCCGAACGAGCTGTAGTGACGTCACAAGAAGGGGACGCAGATGGAGGAAAGAGAGAATAGTAATGTCCCGTCCTAGGGGTACCAACTGAGAATTATAATAAGCAAGCCATTCCGTATGAAAAATCAGAACAACTTTGTAAAAATTATAGTGGGGATATTTCGAGAAGGAAACATTCACTCTGCAGCGGAGTATGCGCTGATATGAAACTTCCTGGCAGATTAAAATTGTGTGCCGGAACCGCGTTTCGAAACTGGGTCCTCTGCCTTCCGCGGGCAAGGTCCCAGGTTCGAGTCCCGGTTCTGGCACACAATTTTAATCTTCCAGGAAGTTTCATATCAGCGCACACTCCGCTGCAGAGTGAAAGTTTCATTCTGGAAACATCCCTTAGGCTGTGGCTAAGCCATGTCTCCATCCTTTACCTTTCTTCCAGGAGTGCTAGTCCTGCATGGTTCGCAGGAGAGCTTCTGTGAAGTTTGGAAAGTAGGAAGAGGTACTGGCGGAAGTGAAGTTGTGAGACGGCATCGTGAGTCGTATCGGGATAGCACAGTCGGTAGTGCGCTTGCCCGCGAAAGGCAAAGGTCACAGGTTCGAGTCCTGTTTCTGGCACACAATTTTAATCTGCCAGGAAGTTTTATAATGGGGATATTTGTCGATCTATGCAATTAGAATAAGAGGCGACATTTTGATAACCAAAGCGTTTCGATTTTTTTTATAGTGAAAATCTTAAGTTGTTCATAATGATACATATTTACAACTTATTTTGATATATGGGTCGAAAACAGTTCGTTAGTAAAACATGTAAAGTACTGTTTGGTCACTTACGAAAATTTTTTGGCCCTGGTTTTAACTTTACATCATGCAGTGCCCATTTCTTTCCTGAATGCACTGCAGGAAAGGAAAGAAATCGGCACTGCATCATTTAAGGTGAAAACCAGGACCAAAAAGTTTCCGTAAGTAACCAAATAGCACTCTACATGTTTTGCTAAGAAACTGTTTTCGATCCATATATCAAAACGAATTGTAAATATCTGAAGATCAATAAAACTAAACTCGTCTGGTAACAAAAAGTCGCCTCTTATTGTAGTTGCATAGACTGACAAGCATCTCCATTACAATGATATAAGCAACTACGGACGTCATGGCCACACTAATGAAGAATATTTCCCCATTCGCAGTTGAAGTCATATATTCTTTGAATATGAAAACAATAACAACTGCAGGATCAGAAGTGACGTCTGTTTTTTCGGAATAGACGCCACATGTATATGTTTGTAAACAGGCTGACAATTTAATTTAGAATTAAACATTGCTTATAATTTACACCATGGGGTACTAAACTCGATCTAATCATAGTAAAATAATAATCAGCCAACCAGTTTCAATAATAATTGCTTAATAAACTTGACCACGTTTTCGACGGATATGAACCCGTCTTCTTCAGAAATACATGTTATACCTATAGACAGAATGACATAATAAATTACAAATTCATAATCATTATGCCTGAAATATGCGTCATACCAAGCCTATTGTCTATCACATTGTGAAATACAAATTCGAAGAAAACTCTTACTTACTATAATTGCATAGCACAGTAATTTCACATCCCTATGATCTAGGGAATGTGAGTTAGTCTGAAAGATACGTCAACGCATTTGGAGTCAATTACGCTTACTGATTTGAAGCAAGGAACGTGGACAACAGGACCGGTGGTGCATGTGCAGTGGAAAATAAACGTTCAGTGGCTTAACTAGCCATTGGGAGAAAGTACGTTGAAATTATAACGATGTCAATGAATGGAATATTTGGATAAAAAAAGGGTGAGAAGGTTGAGAGAAGCTATGGAAACAAATATTACAATGGTCAATTGTAAAAATATGCTGACTAACAAATACTATTGAAATACGGTACATTGCGTAAATGAACAACGATAATAGAAAAGTGTACCTCTGAGATGAATAAAAATAAACTAGATTAGTACATGGCGTATAGTATGGTGACGCAAATAAGATAAAATTGATGTCCTGTCAATTACAATAAAGAATTTACTGCTTACATTTGTAATTCTCCATTGTAATGGACATGCAACCGCGGTCAGGTTTATTAAACTATTATAGCAACTGTTGGCTGATTATTAATTTGCTATCTTGTAACAGTCATGGACGCAGTCATGGAATGTACTCCTGTGAGAGGAGAAGTATATATATATATATATATATATATATATATATATATATATATATATATATATATATATATATATATATATATATATCTTTTAATGAATATAGCTATGAATTTTCTCACATTTACAAGCGAAATTCATTTTATAAAATCTATCAAGAAACGGTTCCTTCCTTTTGTCAATTAAGTAGTTATGAGAATAAACATACGATCATGTTGTTCATTGTTACCAGGAATCGCAAACAAAAATAGAAAAAGCAACTTATCTGTGAACTTGCACTGTCTTTTTCTGGTGCCACCACTGTTTGACTGAGGATACGACACAATAGAAATAGGATGCTAAATAACAGTAACAAGTCTTTTTTCTGAGCGTGGAAAACACGATAAATTGCTAGTAGCTGAACAATTTAAGCACGGCGGCTTATGGGAACAATCGTAAGTATAAAATGAGTTTACGGTTGCTCCCAGCAGTTATCACACCGAGGGTCAGCTTAATTTGTTCGATAAGTAGAAAAAACTCTCAAGATATCGAATACGTCGTCTGTGAAAATATCGAGACAATGCAAAACAAACTACTATATTTCGAATGAAGACATCGTATACTTCGACTGCGAATGTAACTTTCCTGCGACAGTCACATAATTGTTAGCGAAAAAGTATACAGACTTTTGTTACGAAAAAGCCAGAAATTTTGGTAGAATCAAAATTTCCGGCCTGACATTGAAATAAGCTTCGAAAATATGAACGTGTTCGGTAAAAGCCGGAGGGTTTGTTACCCTACGTCCACGTCTCTGTCATTAAAGGCGGAGAAAAACTAGCGGCCAGGGACATGAGCCGCTTTGTTTGGAATGGAAACGTCCCAGCATTTGGCGCAGGAACAAGTACAACAAAAACTTATGGGCCTCAATGCCTATACTTAACCGTCAGTTACAGTTGTGGGGTAATTTTTGACCCGAGAATAAACATTATCTTATTTATCTCTGGAATGGTGCCACACTTTCGCCAAAGATTTTATGTAGAAGTCATTTGTCTTCAAGGATACTTAGTAGTGTAAACTGAGACATTTTTTGTTACTGAGTAATTGGATTTTGGGATCACTGAAGGCCCAAGGATAGTACTTACGTACACCTTATTTTTCAATATTCCATTGAGTATACTGAGTTGCGTGTGTAATCTAACAAAGAATAATGAATATATTCTCATGCACGGGTATACTATGACGGCGGAAGAGGTTATGGTCTGTGTTGATAAAATGAATCTGGAAGAGATGAACGATTGCAGGAACATGATCCGATGCAAGTGATTGTGGAAGTGAACACAGTGCTCACTGTACAGTTACAACCATTTCTGATTTGGATCTCTCAGAAGAGGAACTGTCGAAAAATGATCCTAGTAGTTACTACTATTGGAAAAAACAGGTTCAAATTGACGCAGGATCTTCCCAGTAGTTCTAGAACAAGAAAATCTAATATTATTGTTCATGACTGTTAATTTCTTTACTGTGCATTCCAAAATTCATTTCCTCTTTCAGAAATTAATTTAGGCCTTTACCAATAAGTCATATCGAACACAAAAGGAAGACTTACAACTTAAACGAAAATTTTGTTACTTTAAAATTAGCTGAGCATTAATAAATGAAAAAAAAAATGTAGTCACTAAAATAAATATGATTTGTATGAGTATTTGGCTTCCTTGTACCTCATAGATACATTTAAGTAGCTGCAAACAAGTTGAAATGAGTATGTATAAAACAAGTACCATAAACAACTAATACTTTCTACATCTACACCCATACTCCACAAGGCGGAGGTTACCTTGAGTACCACTATCTGTTTTCCCTCCTATTCCATTCACGAATTGTTCGTGGAAAGAAAGATTGTCGGTATGCTTCTGTGTGGCCTCTTATCTCTGATGTTTTCTTCATGATCTCTTCGCGAGATATACGTAGGGATAAAAGTATGTTCTCGAAACTTGGACGAAAGCCCGTACCGAGCTACAGAGCGTCTCTCCTGCAGAATCTTTCACTGGAGTTTATCGATCATCTTCGTGACGCTTTCACGATTACCAAATGATCCAGTAACGAAGCGCGCTGCTCTCCGTTGGATCTTCTCTACTTCCTGTATCAACCCCACCTCGTATGGATCCCACACTGGTGAGCAGTAATCAAGAAGTGGGTGAACAAGTTTGCTGTAACCTACTTCCCTTGTTTTCGGACTGCGCTTTCTTAAGATTTTTCCAATGAATCTAAGTCTGGCATCTTCTTTACAGACGATTGATCTTATATGGTCGTTCCATTTTAAGTCTCTCCTAATATCTACTCCCAGATAATTTATGGAATTAATTGATTCCATTTGCTGACCTGATATAGTGTAGCTAAATGATAAAGGTTATTTCTTTCTATGTACCCGCAGCACATTACACTTGTTAACATTGCGATTTAATTGCCAATCCCTGCACCATGCGTCTTGAAGATCCTCCTGCATTTCAATACAATTTTCCACTGTTACAACCTCTCAATATACTACAGCATCATTCGCAAAAAGCCTCAGTGAACTTCCGATGTTATCCGCAAGGTCATTTATATATATCGTGAACAGCAACGGACCCGCAACACTTCCCTGTGGCACACCTGACATCACTCTTACTTCTGAAGACTTTTCTCCATTGACAATGACATGCTGCATTCTGTTACCTAGTAAATCCTCAAACCAATTACACAATTGGTCTGATAAACCATAAGCTCTTACTTTGTTCATTAAACGATTGTGGGTAACTGTATCAAACGCCTTGCGGAAGTCAAAAAACACAGAATCCGCCTGAGAACCCGTGTCTATGGCCCTCTGAGTCTCGCGGACAAATAGCGCCAGCTGGGTTTCACAAGATCGCCTTTTTGGAAACCCATACTGATTCCTACAGAGCAAATGTATAGTCTCCGGAAATGTCATTATACTCGAACATAATACATCTTCCTAAATTCTACGACTGACCAGCGTTAGAGATAAAGGCCAATAGTTCTGCACATCTGTTTTCGATGTCCCTTTTTGAAAACGGGGATGACCTGCGCCATTTTCCAATCCATTGAAACGCTACGCTCTTCTATAGACGAACGGTACACCACTGAAAGAAGGGTGATAAGTTCCTTCGCGTACTATGTGTAAAAACGAACTGGTATTCCAATTGTCCTGCGGCCTTTCCTCTTTTGAGCGATTTTAATTGTCTTTCTATCCCTCTGTCAATTATTTCGATATCTGCCATTTTGTGATCTGTGCGGCAATCTAAAGATGGAACTACAGTCCAATCTTTCTCTATGAAACAGCTTTGGAAAAAGACATTTAGTAATTCAGGCCTTTAGAGTGTCGTCCTCTGTTTCAGTGCCATTTTCGTCACAGAGTGTCTTGACCTTTTTTTTTTTTTTTTTTTTTTGTCCACCTACCGTTTTGATATGAGACCAAAATTTTTTACGATTTTCAGCCATGTCAGTACACAGAACTTTACTTTCGAATTCGTTGAACGCCTCTCGCATTGCCCTCCTCACGATACATTTCGCTGCATGTGATTTTTGTTTGTCTAAAAGGCTTTGGCTATGTTTATGTTTGCAGTGAAGTTCCCTTTCCTTCCGTAGCAGTTTTCTAATTCGATTGTTGTAACGCGGTGGCTTCTTTCCGTCTCTTAGTATCTTGCTTGGGACATACTCATCTAATGAATATTGTACGATGGCTTTGAACTTTGACCACTGTTCATCAAAAGTATCTGTACTTGAGATAAAACTTATGTGATGAGCCGTCAATTATTCTGAAAATCTTCCTACATTTTTTAAATATTTCTAATTACGGCTGAAATTATCGATGCTGTAACCGCTTAATGATAGCTGATTCCCTGTACTGCGTTAACTGTTTCGAATAGTTCGGCTCTGTTTGTCACTAGATGGTTTAATATGTTGTCGCCACGAGTCGGTTCTCTATTTAACTGCTAAAGATAGTTTTCAGATAATGCACTCAAAACAATTTCACTGGATTCTTTGTCCCTGCCACGTGTCATAAATGTTTGAGTCTCCCAGTCCATATCCAGTAAATTAAAATCTCCTTCGAAAACTATAACATGATCGGGAAATCTACTTGAAATATTTCCCAAACTTTCCTTCAAGTATTCTATCACAACAGCTGCTGAGCCACGAGGCCTATAGAAACATCTAATTACCATGTTAGAGTCTGCTTTAGCCGTGACCTTCACCCAAATTATTTCAAATTTCGGATCTCCGTCACTTTCCTTCGTTACTAGTGCACTTTTTATCCCTATAAACACGTCTCCTCCTTCACCGTCTAGCCTATCTCTGCGGTATACATTTCAGTCTGCGTTTAGAATCTCATTACCGTTTACTTCTGGTCTCAACCATCTTTCAGTCCCTAGTACTATGCGGGCATTGTGACCGTTTATTAATGAGAGCAGTTCTGGGACCTTTCTAAAAACGCTCCTGTTTGGGAGTTATTAATAACGACACGATAGTAGTTGTGATTGTGAAAACATCGTTAGTAGCTCAGGATTAATGAGAAATATGTTAAGTGTTGAATTATACCTTCGCCTAAGAGTGCCGATACGGCGTTCGTCAGAAAAGACAGTACAGTGGAGTGTGTACACTGATTTAATAAATGGCTTAGGTTGTAGGGCCACACAAGTTGCAGGCATGCTCTTTCCGCGCCATAGTTCTCCTGTGTCAACGGCAGTTGTGCTGCAGACTTTTTGAGACGTTGAATAAGAAGTTGTCGAATTTCAGTCAGCTTCAAGTGATTAAAACTCCACACGCCGGCCGCGGTGGCCGAGGTGACTGAGGCGCTCCAGTCACGGTCAGCACGGCCACTACGGTCAGGGGTTCGAATCCCCCTCGGGCATGGATATTTGTGCCGGTCTAGTTCGTAAGTAGTTCATAAGTAGTTTGTAAGTTTAGGGACTGATGACCCCGTAGTTAAGTCCCATAAGCTTAACAAACAATTGAACATTTTAAAACTCCACAAGCTTCCGGCCAAGCACTTCTTGGCCTTTGTCAAATGGTATGACTGTCTAGTGGATGCTAAAACCAGCTTATTTACCAGCTGCAGGCTGTGACGTCACTGTTGCCCCGCGCGAGGCCTATGAGAAAGACAGGCCCCAGCGCGGTCGTCATGCCACGCAAGCAAGGTAGTGCCGAGCCGGCGCGATCGCCAGCTCAGTGACTGCCCACTATGACGCAGTGGGCCGTGCCCCAGCGGCCGGTCAATCGGCTAGCGACCGCGCCGGCTCGGAACTACCTTGCTTGCGTGGCATGACGACCGCGCTGGGGCCTGTCTTTCTCGCGGGCCACGTGCCCCGCGACACCGCCATATATATGGGCATGTGTGCACAACCGCTCCTCTCCTTTCAGTAGATGCTGCCAGCTCGCCCCGCCCGGGGAATGACAGTAAAATAAAAAAAAAAAGAAAAAAGTGTGTGTTTCATGCGCCCGCTTTAACTTCGCGATCGCTGGATCCCACGCCGCGATGAGCTGCAGGCCGCTGTCTCTGTTAAGAGTGTTGTCAGTTCTTTTAATTTAGATGCCATCTTTAGTTACACAGTCACAGATGCCGTTAGTATCAGCCACGACGGAGGTGTCATCAAATTTGATTCGTTGACCGTTCACTAAAGCATGCTCAGCTAAGGCAGATTTCTCTGGGTATCGGAAACGATAAAGCCTTTCTCGTTCCGTCTTCCGTTGTTCGACAGTTCGTACTGTTCGTCCGATATAAGACTGTCCAGCTGTTATGAGACCAGCTGTGTCTTTAACTGGTCTTAATAATTGCCACATTTTCGTCGGAGGCCTGAAAGACTAGTATGATCTTCTGTCTCTTTAACAGGCAGCTTATTTTTCCGGACACTAAAAAAATGTACAAATGTTTGTTAAGCTTATGGGACTTAACTACGGGGTCATCAGTCCCTAAACTTACAAACTACTTATCAACTACTTACGAACTAGGACGGCACAAATATCCACGCCCGAGGGGGGATTCGAACCCCCGACCGTAGTGGCCGTGCTGACCGTGACTGGAGCGCCTCAGTCACCTCGGCCACCGCGGCCGGCTTTCCGGACACTGACTCACAGAATGGCACAAAAGCAAGTTTTTTGTCCTCTTATTGTGCTCCTTTCCTGAGATCACATCACTTATTTCATGACCGTTGCAGCTATTATTCCTGAAGAATTTTCTTAGGTAATTCGGCTCATAATGATGATTATAAGCGTCTGATATTGTTCTTGCACGATGTACCAATGTCTATAACACAGTCTGGCTGCTAGTGTATACAAACCCCTATTAAGTAGCCACAGTTATACAAATCGACAATGGCCACGGGGAGCTTGGCCGAATGCTCGTGGAGTTTTAATCACTTGACGCTGACGCAAACCAGAGAACATTTTATTCAAAGTTATCCTAGCAAGATAACATATTCTTACACAATGTATTCTTACATTTCTGAGACATGATTCTGCGAGTAATTTGTTTAATATGTAACGTGAGCGTGAGTTCATTCGGTGCTCGACGGGTTTTGATATCGGCAGTGGTGTAGTAGTTAGGCTTGAAATGGTCAAACTTGTTCAGACTGTATTGGGGTACACAATATTAGAACTAAAAGAAATCCGATGAACTTCAATTACATAATAAATCAGTCAAAACTTAAGGTCGTAAATTCTACCAAATACCTAGGAGTTACAATTACGAACAACTTAGACTGGAGAGAACACATAGAAAATAATGTGGGGAAGGCGAACCGAAGGTTATGTTTCATTGGCAGAACGCTTCGAAGATGCAACAGCTACCCCAAAGAGACTGCCTACATCACACTTGTGCATCCTATCCCAATGTTGAACCCTCACCAGGTGGAACTGACGGAAGTCACTGAGAAGGTTCAGAAAGGGCAGGTCGTTTTATCACATTACAGGGGGGAAAGCGTCACGAAAATTTTGCGCGATTTGAGGTGGATATCATTAAAAGAACGAAATTATTCGTTGCGGCGAGATCTATTTGCGAAATTGTAATCACCGACTTCTACTTGTGAATTTGAAAATATTTTGCTAGAACCCACCTACACAGAGTGACATGACCATCCCAATAAAATAAGATAAATCAGATCAAAAATGGAACGATTTGGGTGTTCTTTCTTCCCGCGTGCTATTAGAGAATGGAACGGTAGAGACAGGTTATGAATGTCGTTAATGAACCCTCTGCCAGGCACCTAAATGTGATTTGCAGAGTATCTATGTAGATGTAGATGTACCTGTCGTCAAGACACCCTCTACCACCGTGACCAGCGTTATCTGAGATGGATCACCATTAGTGACAGAGACGAACAGAGCAATAAATCAAGGATCAATTCGATACACAGCGTGATATAAACGTATCTTAGTGAACAATCCATACGAACATGAACTCTATGGTCTATGGGAGGCATATAAGCGCAACTGTCAACACAATATCATCAGGCACGAAGGCATCACGAGGGATGAGCGCAGGAACTGGCATCTGCCTCGGATAGGAAGGGCTCCTCAAATGATATTAAAGAGGCAGTGAATGGTCAGTGGTAATCTGAGATGGTCGGGTACCATCGCGATCAATTTTGCACCTTCCAACTAATGGAAAAGTTTACGGTAAAATAATATTAGTAGTATGTTTTCAGGCCTGCTCTCAATGTAAAGAGGCGAATTATTTTATCGGATTACTGTGAGAGACACCTACTAAAAGTTGCCACAAAATGTGGCACTGTCAACAGACGTAAGTGGTGGCTCAAGTCATTGCTTGATAGGATACCAAAAAGAATCAACTATTTCTCACTTTTCTTACTCATAATTGAAGATACGCTACACAGGATATTTACTATGACATCATTTTATTGGCAAAACTTGTTAGTACCACCACTTTTGGGACTTTCGTGTTCTGTTGTCAATGTGGACGACAGTAGTCTCCAGAAACTGTTATAGTCAGTTGTGCCAGTGCAAATTATGGAACAGCACGTAACAACGAACCAATTTAGCTCTCACACGTAATTGTTTGTTTGTTAAGCTTATGGGACTTAACTACGGGGTTATCAGTCCCTAAACTTACAAACTACTTATCAACTACCTTATACTAAAGATGGCACAAATATCTATGTCCGAAGGGGGATTCGAACCCCCGACCGTAGTGGCCGTGAAGACCGTGACTGGAGCGCCTCAGTCTCCTCGGCCACCGCGGCCGGCTCTCACACGTAATTACTAACACCTATAAGGAATACTATATTGCCCTGCGTAGTACTTAATATACTTTCAAAACTGATAATCAAACGCAGACCTGAAGATAGCAGTTAATTCGCACGATTTGCAGCTGTTTGAGATGATTTTCAAACAGCCGATGAACAGATAAGTTGCAATTCGAATACGTAAACACTTGGAGGTGACTATATAAGTTCACTTAGTTCCATAAAAACGAGGTCGTAACGTTGGTGGAAATAATGTCACGTTCTTTTAAATAAGAGAGTATTTCACTTCAGACAGAGCAGTGGAACTGTAAGATGGTACGGCACGATTCTTTGAAAACTATTAAATACGTTGTGAATTGCAAGCAAGTAGCCAGTAAATCTGATTGCCGCATGGCGCAGGTTTTAAAAAGTTCTCCTACTACTTCGCACATTAATAAAAAAAATGTTCAAATGTTTGTAAATCTATCGGACCAAACAGCGTGGTCATCAGTCCGTAGCTTACAAAATACCTAAACCTAGGTAAACTAACCTAAGGACAACACACACACCTATGCCCCAGAGAGGACTCGAACCTCCACGGCGAGCAACCGCGCGCTCCGCAGCGAGACTCTTTAGACCGCTCGGCTACTCCACCGCGGCGCACATTAATAAGGATTTTTCAGAGAAAAAACTTTGTTTTCCAAAGAGTTTAGTGTCGAAGTAGCTCAATAGTAAATGCTAATCACTTGTTGTTGTTTTTTACTGACATTATTAACACTACGGTCAATCGCCCCCTGAATCCCTTTTGAAGCTTTTGCCTCGATATTTTTTCACACTTTGTATCGCCTTGAGAAGTTGTGTGTGCCTCCGGACTGCCCTGACCCTTACCTCAGTCGTTTTTCCTGCTACGTATGAGGCGGGCTTGGGGCGGCTCTTGAAACTTTTCCCGCAGTAACTTCTCGGTCCATATAACCACCAGTCTGCGGACGCCGTGCCGTGTACGAAGTCTCTCCCTGGCCTGCTTACTGCGTTGCTCGCGACTTACAAAGTTAAGCCGCCAAACCTCACGCGAGACTTTCAACGTACGCCTTTAGTAAACTTGACTTCTTACAGTTCCTTCAGCTTTGATATCAGATCATTTTCAGCTAATAAATTCATACTGTTGTCAGGCTGCTAAAATACCCTGTGCGTATCTCGCAATACTCCAACTCCTTAAAGTCCTCCATGTCACTTCCAACATACTCGTTTACATCAATTGTGCTATTGTTAATGTGCCTTTTAGTGTCTTCTTTGGTTAGAGTATGAGAATGAATAACTAGAGGAAAAATTTATACCGCTACAGGAAAATAAAGAAAAGACATTTTGATACAAGAAAATCAGCTGTATGGATATCAAGAACTCAGATGGAATACCAGTTCTCAGTCGAGAAGGGAAAACTGAAAGGTGGAAGGAATACATAGACAGGCTCTAAAAAAGAAATTGAACTTAGAGATAATATTGTAGGAAGGTAACAGGAAGTAGATGAAGACGAAGTAGGAGATTCTATTCTGATAGAAAAGTTTGACAAATCACTGAAAGAACTAAACCGAAACGAAGTCCCTCGAGCAACCGACATTCGTTCAAAGCTCTGAGAGAGCCAGCCATAACAGAAATATATCACCTGGTGTGTAAGACGTATGAAACAGGGGAAATACCAGCAGAGTTTAAGAAAAATGTAATAGTTACCATTCCAAAGAGAGCAGGCGCAGACTGGTGGAAAATTACAGAACCCTCATATTAATAAGTAATGATTCCAAAATTATAACACTAATTATTTACAGAAGGATGGAAATGTTGTCGAATTCGACTTCGGGTAAATTCAGTTTGGGTTCAGGAGAAATGTTGGAACACGGAAGGCAATACGCAATTTGCGACTTATCTTAGAAGATAGATTAAGGAAAGACAACATACATTTCTGGCTTTTGTTGATTTGGAGAAAACTTTTGATCATGTTGAATGGAGTACAATCTTTCAAATTCTGGATCAAGAAGGAGTAAAATATATGGAACGGAAGGTTATTTAAAAGTAGTACAAAAACCAGACAGCAGCATTAGAATCGAACGGCATGAAAGGGATGCAGAGGTTGGGAAGGGAGTAAGAGTGGGCTGTAGCCTTTCGCCAGTGTTATTCAGTTTGTACATTGAGCAATAAGAAAGGAGAAATTTGAATAATAATTTAAAGTACAGGATAAAGAAATAAAAACATTGCGTTTTGTCAATGGTATTGTAATTCTGTAGGAGACAGCAAAGGACTTGGAAGACTAAATGAACGGAAAGGAGACGGTTTTTAAAAGGAGCATATCATATCCATATTGTTCTCGTTGTTGTTGTTGTTGTTGCTGCTGCTGTCGTGGTCTTCAGTCCAGAGACTGGTATGGTGCAGCTCTCCACCCTACACTACCCTGAGCAAGCCTCTTCATATCCTCATAAGGACAGCAACCCACATCCATTTCAATCTGTTTCCTGTATTCATCTCTTACTCTCTCTTTGCGATTTTCATCCCTCACACTTCCGTCCATTACTAAATGCACGAAGCCTTGATGTCTAAGAATGTGTCCTCCCAATAGATCCCATCTTTTAGTCAAGGTAAGTCACAAAATCCTTTCCTTCCCATTTCTGTTCATTACCTCCTCATTAGTTACGCGATCTACCCACCTACCTTTTAGCATTATTCTGTAGCACTACATTTCAAAAGCGTCTGTTCTCCTCCTGCATGAACTCTTAATCGTCCATTTTCCCCTCC
Source organism: Locusta migratoria (assembly GCA_026315105.1). Lineage (NCBI taxonomy): Eukaryota > Metazoa > Arthropoda > Insecta > Orthoptera > Acrididae > Locusta > Locusta migratoria. Next base: position 82,132,265 of record CM048751.1, on the reverse strand, counting down.
CGTAAAAGGAAAAACTCCACACAAATGCCTTCAGAAAAAAACTTCCTTATGATTAAATTAATATTCGTTGTTAACAAATTTCTCTTTTTCGAATATGTTTCTTTCCATTTCTTTTTTTCTGAATTTTATATCCTCTGTACTGCGATCATCACAAGTTATTTTACTGCCCAAGGAACAAAACTCATCTACCACATTTATTGTTTTGTTACTTAAACTAATTCGTTCAACATCGTCTGATTTCCTTATACTGCATTCCATTACATTCGCTTTGCTCTTGTTAATGTTCAACTTATACCCTCCTTTCCATTTCTTTTTTTTCTGCATTTAATATCCTCTGTACTGCGATCATCACCAGTTATTTTACTGCCCAAGGAACAAAACTCATCTACCACATTCATTGTTTTGTTACTTAAACTAATTCCTTCAACATCGTCTGATTTCCTTATACTGCATACCATTACATTCGCTTTGCTCTTGTTAATGTTCAACTTATACCCTCCTTTCGACATACTGTCCATTCCGTGCAACTGCTCCTCCAGGTCCTTAGCTGTCTCCGACAGAATTACTATGCCAATGTTCAATGTACAGGTGAACAACATTGGAGAAAGGCTACAACCCTGTCTTATTACCTTCTCAACCACTGCACCACTTTCATGCTGTTCAACTTTGATAACTGCTGTGTGGTTTTTGTACTAATTGTAAATAACAGAGCGTTTCCTATATTCTACTCTTGCTTGCTTCAGAATTTCAAAGAGTGCACTTCAAATCAACAATGTCAAAAGCTTTCTCCAAATCCACAAAAGATCCAAATTTAGGTTTCCCTTTGCTTAATATACCGTCTAAGGTAAGATGCAAAGTGAATATTCTCCCATGTTCCTACATTTCTCCTGAATCCAAAATGATCTACTCAGAGGTCGGTTTCTACAAACATTTACATTCTTCTGTAAATAATTATTGTCGAATTTTGGAACCTTATGAAACTAATGCTTCTGTAATTTTCACACCAGTGTACGCCTGTTTTCTTTGGAAAGGCAATTATTACTATTTTATTAAACCTTGTCTCATACATTTTACCCTCCTGGCATAATAGTTTTGTTATGCCTGGCTCTCAGAGAGACTTCACTATTTCTGAGAGAATGTCTGCCATTTAAGGGGATTGTTTCGTCTTAGATCTGTTAGTGTTATGTCAAATTCTTGTCATAGTATCGTACCTCCTATTTCATCTTCACCTAATTCCCCTTCCCTTCCTACGATATTTGTTACTAAGTTCATTTCCTTTGTACAGCCCTTCTGTGTACTCTTTCCTACTTTAGGCTTTCCCTTCTTTGCTGGGAACTGGTTTTTTATGTGAGTTCTTTATATTCACAAAGCTGCTTTTCTTGTCTCCAAATGTCTCTTTGTCTTCGTTTAGGTGGTATATATTTTCCCTCTACACATTCTTCTACAGACTTACATTTGCCTTCTAGCCACTCCTGATTAGTTATTCTGCACTTCCTGCCAACCTCATTTATTAGTTGTCTGAACTCCATTTTACCAGTTTTATTTACTGCATTATTGTATTTTCTCCTTTCCTAAATCAAATTTAGTATGCCCAGTGGCATCCAAAAATTTTTTTAGGTGTTGCCTTCCTATGTATTTGGTTCTCTGCTGCCTTTACTATTACTTCTTGCAATGATACCCATTGCTCTTCTACTGTTTTACTTCCCCCCCCCTCTCCACCCGTTTCTTATAATTGTTGAATATAGCTCCCTCTGAATTTCTCAATAACTTCACTTTTCTTCAATTTATCCAGGTATCATCTCAGTTTCTACCTGTCTGCAGATTTTTCAGTTTCAGTCTATATTTCATGACCAATAAGATATGGTCAGAGTATATATCAGCCGCAGGATATGTCTTATAGTTTAAAACCAGGTACCCAAATCTGCCTTACCATTCTAAAATCTATCTGGCATCTTCTAGTGTCTCCTGGTCACTTCCACACATACAACCGTGTAAGGTGATTCTTGAACCAAATGTTTCTTACGATTAAATTATGTTTAGTTAGAAATTCTACCAGGCGGTTTCCTCTTTCATTCCATTTCCCCAGTCAATATTCACCAACTACGTCTCCTTCGCTTCCTTTAGGTTTTACTGAATTCCAGTTCCCCATCATTCTTCTTTAACTGTCTGATACAATTTCCTTTTACCTCCTCATACATTTATTCGATCGGCAGAGCTAGTAACATTTACTATTGTATCTATCTTGACTTAGATTATGCGATCACTGCGCTGCTTGTAGTAGTTTACCCACATTACTATTATCGTATTCGTTATCAGACCTACTCTTATATTACCTTCTACTGAATTATAAATATGTACTCACCGTACCATAAATCCTGTTCCTCTTCCATTAAACTTCATTAATCCCTAGAATATTTAATTTTAACTTATCCACTTTTTTTTAATTTTCTAACCTCCCTAAGTGATGTTAATCTCATTCTCCGATCCTTAGAATGCCAAAGTTGTCTTCCCTGATTACATACTATTGCGTATTCCCCGCCCGGAGATCCGAATGGGGGATTATTTTGCCTCCGTAATATATTATACGAGAGGATGCCATTATCATATATTCATACAATAGAACTGCTTCTCCTCGGGAAAAGGAACGGAATGTAGTTTCCCCTTGTTTTTAGCCGTCCGCAGTAACTGTGTGGCAAAGCCACATTAGCTGGTAGTACAAGGACAGCTCATTGAATCATCCAGAGTGTTGCCACTGTAACTACTGAAAAGGCTGCTGCCCCTCTTCAGGAACCACACGTTTGTCTGCCTCTCCGCAGATACTTCCACGCTGTGCTTGCAACTACACTCCGGCTATTTGTATCGATGAAGCGCGCAAGCCACGCCACCTCGGCAGTGTCTGTGGTTTATTGGAGCAGATATTAACTTCAACAAGAGTAAAACATGGATAAAGGAAGACCGTTTAGAAAAATCATGTGATGTTGAAGGAATTAGATTAGGTAACGATCCAATAAGGGTGGTAGATGAGTTTTGTTACTTGGGCTGTAAAATAACATGATGGTCGTACTACTGTGTAGACAAAATGGAGAATGTGAATGGGAAGCAAGGCGTTTTTGGAAAAGATTATTCTGTTGACATCCAATATTGTAAGGATTTTTTTCTGAAGGCATTTGAGTGGAGTGATGCTTCTTAGTGGGGTGAAACACGGACGATAAATAGTTCAGACAGGAAAAGGATAGAAGCTTCTGAAATGTGGTGCTACAGAAGAATGCTGAAGATTAGGTGGGCAGATAGCGTAGATAATGAGTAGGTACTGAACAAAATTGGGTAGAGAAAGAATTTTCGGCAAAACTTGACTAGAAGAAGGGATTTATTGGTAGGAAACGTTCTTAGACATCAAGGAATCGTGGGAGGCGAGAGAGCGTGTGGGGTAAAAATAACAGAGGGAGGAGGACAAGAGATGAATACAGTAAGCAGATTAAAATTGATGTGGGTTCTTATGAGGAGATGAAGAGGCTTGCTCAGGATAGAGTAGGGTAGAGAGCTGCATCAAACCAGTCTCCAGGCAGATGACCACAACAACATTAATAAGATGTTCTACTCTACCTGTTTGCATGGCATGTGACTGAGGCAAGACCGCCAGCCTTCAAGAAGAGTGTATAAATATGAATTACAAATCAATCAGTTGATGATACTTCTGATTTGAGCGTTATGGTGTGATTCTCTTGACGACTTTGTGATAACAACAATGCTGGTGAACGTTGCGTTCATCTTTTTTATTCCGAAAACAAGATTCGGTCCATATAATTCTAACAGGGAGGATCACAGAGTAACAATAATAATATTAAACCACGATCATTCCATTAGCGGATAGAAATTGATCACAGGACGCTGTTTATTATGCACCGAGACGTCGTACTGCGCTGGGCAATTAGAGGATCAGGTGACATATCATACACAGCAATCAAACGGTACGCTTATTGTATTCAGATATTAATTTTCTTGTAATTTTTGTGCGATGCAGTACGATAGTTTGCTGTTTTAACTCTTTACAAGGAGTTTACTTAGAGCGAGGCACCATGATGCTACCATAATAGTGAAAAAGTCATTCTCGTTGCCCTCTAATACGGTCTGTGATGACCTCGGGCGGACAGTACAGTTGCACACCTGCGCTGCATGTACAGTATCAGGTTATAAATCAGCTCTTGAGGGATATTTGGTCATTCTTCCGTGAGTGCAATATTCAGCGGTGCAACCGTTGCATGACCTCCTGGTCTGGCTGCAAAGCGTTGCTCAGTGGATTTAGACATCCAGAATCGGCTTTAAGTCACGTGAACAAGACGGCCACTCCAATAGTTCGGTTTCCTCACAATGAGGCATGTTGTCCACCTGTGCGTTTCTGGGGAGACAAGCGTTATCGTCCGTCAATTGGAAACCGTCTCCCATGGCGCCAGCTAAGTGCACAACAAAAGGGCGAAGGATCTCGTCTCTCTACCCCTGAGCGGTCAAAGTGCCATTCTGAACGACGAAACACGTCCACGTTCCATTTAATTGACTCCCCATGAACAAATGTTGATGAGCTTCAGACATGTTTTTAGTGTAACAAGACACTCCACTCGCAATATGCGAGATACCGCACAGTATATATTGATTTAGTTTTATCTGTATGTAAAATTCTGTCTATGTTGTACACGAGGCCCCAAATATGTATTAGTGTGTATTGGCCCTGGCTTCCACAGAATGAATGAAACTTTGTATGTAAGAAAGTTTAGGAAGTGCAATACTAGTCTCGTCTGTTGCTAATGTGCGGGCAGAAGAGAGTAACAAGTTAACGGCCCAACATAATGCAAGGCGATACCACGGGTGAAAACTCGATGCAGCTGGAAAGTCACTGTCACTGACGCTCAAGCAAGCTCGTGTTCCATCCATGGCGACAACGAGATGTTCTCCAAACCAGTCATGTGCGAGGCGACGTAACCAAGATGCTGCTGTGCTGGTGCCGGATCTACTGTCAGAGACACTCAAGCAGTATAAATATACTTACAGTGCGGTCAGTAGTGTCCTCCAAGTTGCTTTGGAAGAAAGTCCCTCCCCATGCCCCTAGAACTGAATCGTGTGTAAACATGTGTGGCGATAAAAAGTCGTGATGATAACTATAACAAAAACAGACCTGTGTGACACACAATGACGTGTTGATATTTGATTGTGATTGATTGATTTTTCCAGGGAAGCCAAAACAGTCTTTGTCTAACCAGCCATTGCCCGCACCGAAACTAAGTTTATTGAGCGGTATCGTTCCCTGTATATCTAGTAAAGCCAACCAATGCCCTTGAACAGTGCAAGGAGTCTCTTTACCAGTTCTTTATTAGACACAATTTCTTCGGGTCTAGTTGTCCCAAATGTTTTGTTCCTTTTACTCTCCAATGCAATGCATTCGAAGATTAGATGTGATGCAGGTTCATCACTGTCATCACAGATCCTACATTTAGGGTCCTCTTCTGTTATTCCCATTGTATGTAGGTGTTTTTTGAAATTCCCATGGCCTGTCAGCAATCTAACCATGAGTCTAATCTCTCTCCTGTTCAGGCCCAGGATTTCAGAGCTTCTTTTAAAACATGGCTTTGGCATCATTAGCTTGCCATGTTTTTGTTGGTAAACTTTGGTCCAATTTTCTACGTGCTGTCTTCTGAGGCAGTTACGTAGCTCCAATTTGATCATTGCCTTGGTGATTGTCAGGACAGGTTCCGGTCCAATAAATGGAGTCTCTGTCCCCATCCTGGCTAATCTGTCGGCATGTTCGTTGCCACTGATCCCCGAGTGGCCAGGGACCTACAATAGGTTTACTCTATTGCTTTCCCCTAGCTCCACCAGAACCCTGTGGCATTCTGCTACAATTTTAGACCTTGTTGCAGGAGCTGCCAGTGATTCTCCTCCACACACGCCCTGATGGCAGTGATTTTGACCTGGAATACTGAGGACAGTTTGATATTTGATTGTAGTGGACCTGATATGCTTTGAACTTCTAAAATTGAAAATCGAGACTTAAATTTAGCCTTCGGGCAAGGACACATCTACGAATGTGTGACAGACTAAAACGAAAGTGTTTGAATACTTGTCCTATATGTTTTTCTTTGTTTGTTTCTGTCTGATATTGTCTATATGAATTTTTATGTGACCTATGTATTAATATTACACTGATGTATGTCCACAACCTATGGTCCAACCAGTCACACCAGCAAACACACCATTTGCTTTCTTTTAATGATTTCTGAAATGGATTTATGATTTGTGTTGTATAAGAGAGCAGTCCACTTTGTCCATGTATTTTATGCCATAATTTTCTAAGGACAAACTGGTAAATAAAAGAGTGCCTGAAACTCAAAATTATATGGTAAATTTGAGTTCAGTCAAATTTTTCTCACTAAAGAAGGGGTGATGAAACACATCTACATAACGTGTTCCATTTAATTGACTCCACATGAAAAAATGTTGATGAGCTTCAGACATTTTTTTGAGTGTAGCAAGACACTCCACACGCAATATGCAATATATCAGGCATTATATATTGATTTACTTTTATCTGTATGTAAAATTCTGTCTATGGTGTACATGAGGCCCAAAATATTTAATAGGGTGTATTGGCCCTGACTTCCACAGAATGAATGAAACTTTGTATGTAAGAAAGTTTAGGAAGTGCTAGGCATGCCTTGTCTGTTTTATGTCGTCGTTTCTTTCAAACGCTGGGTGTTTAATGTCTCTGGACAAGAAGTAAGTTTGCCAACTGCTGAGCAGAACCCAGTCTTAGGAAAGATTCCTAATGAAGCTTGCTCTTAACCTCTTTGGCTGGTTGTTGGTCAGGTTACCTTCCTGACGAACGGTGACACTCTCTGGGCTCCCCTCCACTACCTCTCTCTGGTAACGGTTAAGCAGTGGTGAAGAGAGCTATTCATTCGCTTCTTGGTTCCTGGCAGGGTAAGTACCTCTGGGTGTGGTTCTGCTGTGACCTTGTGGACCGACTTAGTTCAGGTTACATACTCGTACTTGTGCCTTTTCGCGAGTTTAATTCTGGGAGTAGCAGCTAAACCATGTGTAGTGGTGAGATTTCGCTTAATTTCCTACAAGATTGCTAATTTTACGTTGATGTTTGCTGCAATCTGATTCCGAGGCTCTCATGGTGTTTCGTTAGCATAGTTCTTGCACTTTATAACTTTTAAGTCACTTCTTCAACTGTTTAAATATGTTCAATGTCTTTCGCGTATTCTTATCGTAGTTGAATTATAATATTTTCGGGATTCGCGGTGCCTATACTGTTCGTACTTTGTCGACAGAACACATGGACGATATCAGACTAAGCCTTCAGCTTTTCCATCATTCAGCGCACATGAGTGGTTAATAATTGTATAGCTAATTTGCTAAGTTGTTTCCTAGTGAGTGTAACGTGATAATTTTCCCCAATAATTGTCCATTCAAACTTGTAATCTGTGTACTTGTTGGCCCATGTGTGCACCGATTAGTGTGCTCCCTGTCGTGGTTATTACTATTAAATAGATCTTTTTCCTTTGTGTAGAAAGAACAGTTGCACTAGGTATATCGTGTTTTTAATTTTCATGAAATAGAATTATTTCACTTATCTGAATTTTTGTGACCGAACTCTGTAATTTGATTATCTAATAGATATCATTCCTCTGATCAGAAAGAATGGTTACACGATATGTTTCGCGATCTCATTCTCTTCGAAATTGGTTTTGTTAACATTATGCATATTTTGTGTTCCGACTTGGTAGCGTGCTGTATTGATCTAACAGCACTAGGTATATCGTGTTTTTAATTTTCATGAAATAGAATTATTTCACTTATCTGAATTTTTGTGACCGAACTCTGTAATTTGATTATCTAATAGATATCATTCCTCTGATCAGAAAGAATTGTTACACGATATGTTTCGCGATCTCATTCTCTTCGAAATTGGTTTTGTTAACTTTATGCATATTTTGTGTTCGGACTTGGTAGCGTGCTGTATTGATCTAACAACTTTAACCTTCTGTAGTTATCTTCTCCCTGTGCTAGAGCGCGCGCCACGTAACTTGGCGGGTGAGGTCTGGATGCGCAGAAGCACAGGTAGGCCTACGCCACTCCACGTGACCTGCTGGCCAATAGCCGTCAGTCAGTCGTTGCGCGCGCTCGAGTACGTGTCGTACTGTGTGGAGCGACAACTGGTTCTGGCAGAAACAGGATTCATACCTGAAAGTAAATTAATATTAATATTTAAGTCATCAAAGACGAAGTATTCAGAAGACTACCATTCTGAAATGACTTACGCAGTCTTCAGTCAGTGGTTTACAAGTCAACTGCTTCCATACCTGGCCGAGAATTCTGTTATCGTTACGGACAATGCATGTGTGCACTCTGTGCAAGTGAACAGAGCTCCTACTTCAAATACCAGAAAGAACGAAATTGTTTCGTGGCTAACATCTAATGGAATTCCTCACAGTGCGTTAGAAACCAGGGCATAATTGCTCATGCTTGTAAATGCTTGTAAATACCGCACTTACGCGATAGATGAACTTGCAAGACAGCACGGTCACCGGGTAGTAATAAATCACTAAATGTGAAACACGTTGCTTTGATGCTTGATGGGCATCAGTACAAAGACTGAACATGTGTCGCTTGTAACGTTTTTAGATAGTCTCCTTGTCTTGTACAATGACAAACATATACAATTATTATTTTATTTTTATTTATTTGTTTATTTATTTTTTATAAAAAATGTTCAAGTGTTTGTAAATCTATCGGACCAAACTGCATGGTCATCAGTCCGTAGCTTACAAACTACTTAAACCTAGGTAAACTAACCTAAGGACAAATAAACACACCCATGCCCTAGGGAAGACTCGAACCTCCACGGCGAGCAACCGCACGCTCCGCAGCGAGACGCTTTAGACCGCTCGGCTACTCCACCGCGGCTACAATTATTCTATCATTCCATGTGATATGTCACTTAAGTCATTGATAAAGTATTTTAATAACTGCTTCGAAAAATCCAGATTTCAAGATATAATTAAGGGAAAAATCTAAAATTTGTCAATTTCTAATTTATCAGTTTTTTATCTTCACAAATTTACTTTGAATTCGTAATCCGTCGTGAACGTCTAATGTGGTTTTTCAGTAATAATGGATAGATTGATGTCGCTAGAAGAACTGTGTATTTAATTTACAAATATTTCGTGTTAATCGACGGAGCTACGAAATGAATTTCTGTGACGCTCAAAAAATGATGCCCCGCCGTGTAAACATGATAGGTACAAGAGAAAGAGACTCATAAATACTCGTAAATGCGCCACAGTTTTCCGAACAATCAAACAAGCGTTGTTTTTCAGCATTACTTTTTATACAGCCGTGTGTGTTCAAGACACGCAGCTTGACATTTGCTTGCGCTTGTATGCGGCCGTAACTTTAAAGATAAGCGGCAGTCAGCACTGACTGCGTTATGGAACGGAGCGCAGCTAACGCACAGTCCGGCTTCCCCCACCACTACACAGCTACCTGCGCAGAAGAGCCAGTCCACCCGCCAAGTTATGTGGCGCGCGCTCTAAACGAACGCCAGAGGGACCGTTTTTAGATATTATTTAATGAAATCTTGATTTAATGTATAGTTAGAAGTTCTAGGGAAACTTTAACTTCCGTTTGTACACCGCACTTTGTGGTCTTAAACAATGTGCGTTTGTTTCTGATAGATTATCATGAGCCTAAGCCACTAGCTTGATACATTATGGAAGCGAAGTACTATTTCATTGTGCACGAGTGAACCTTCAACCTGCATTCTCCACATTGTTTGGCTGTCGTCTTGGTATATTGGTGTCAGGTGCTTGGCAAGTACCTGCATGGCTTGGCGTATGAATCTGTGTGTGAATGTGCTGCAATTCCTCCGTTCCCCCCAATGAAACGTGATCGTAATTAACCTGTACTCAACTTTGCAGGTGGGCAATTTTAGGGCCATGTAATTGTGGATATTTTGAATATTTTTAAGGTGTGTTTTTTATTATAATTGTAAAAAAATGGTCTTCCCCATTGTTCTTGTTTTGAATAATAAATTAACTTGTTAAATTATAATCCTTTATGCTAATTTAAATTCTCTCCTCCTCATTTATTTTGAATTAATGTGGGGTAATTTGTTCATGTATCTTGCGATTCTGCTCCCTTCTGGAGCATTATTTGCGTTTCCGTTGCCAACATTCATGATTTTTCACTTAGATCCATGACTGCAGATCATTATTTAATTGTGTGCAGTTTCCTCTAAAGATTGCAGTAAAGGTAGACCGTTTACTTAACTTATAGAATCAGAGTTTTTCTTAAGGGAACTGTCTACTTCCGCCGCTGTGTGAATATCGCCGTAATGAGATTTTGTGAACAAGCAGTGAATTATTAACTTCACAAACACGGCTAGTTAACAGTCAAAAAACAGTGAGCGAGTTTCAACGACAAACTGCTCACTACATTATCTGAACCCAACTCCTTGTGTAATTCGTTTGGTAGAGTAATCACAAGTCAACACCAACCCCCCTGCAACAATTCTGTTATTACCACTACTCGGTTGACCAGTGTGTTATCTGCTTTAATTCAGAGCTTTCGTGGGGCAGAAAGTGTCAACTTGGTTCAGCGAAGTAGTAAAGTCAACAGAGTAATGTAAGTAAGATGTAATGCTTTAACTGACACAGAGAACAGAATAAAACATTTGTAAGGGTCAAACTTCATCGCACCCTCCTGTTTTGTTTGCTATCTCCTGTCTGCTACTTTTTCTGAGAACAATCACCGAACTTGTCAAACGCACCTGTGTGCCTGTGACATAATGTTTCGCCACTGCTAGTTTCCCTTTAATAAATTTCATCTCCAACGTCCTGACAGCAAACAGACAGGTGGGACATGGGGCTTCTCCCTAAAATTCCCGTGTCGGTCGCTTTCTGAAGACCAACGCACGTGAAAATAAACAAAGATGCCGAACACCACACCAGTTCACATAAACACGGAGCATGTAAGACAATATAAACAATGTCGGCGTGTATATTCGGGAAGATAAACAGTCGCTACCTGAAATGCGCCATACTACGACGTTAGCATACGTAATTGAAATATAGATTGACACCCAGTACTCTTCAAAATCTTCGCAGTTTGATGAAACTTCGTAAGAGGCATTTGCAAATATTATTTCAGCCACGTTTGACGTCAAGGGTCATACGATTCATAAAATTCTGAATATTGTTGGAATTTGCTTAACTCGGCATCAACTTGACAATATTTCACACATTTGTCCCATCATATACGTGCTATATAAAAATTTTTAACAATTTTTCACGCTACGTACTTCGCTCAATAGTTCGAATATATTCATAAACGAAGTACTGAGAGCAAGGGATAGCATGAAACGTATCCAATTTTCAGTATTAACAATGTCGTTGTTGACAACTCTTAAATATGCGATAGAAAACGAATATACCTATTATCTTGCTCTTTCTGAATTTGTCTCTACAGTTCAAATTCCAGCTTTGGGACATTATCTGTCAATACGTCATCGAGTGTATCAAATTCACAACAAAGTAATTTAATTGTCTCTTAGTCAAACCCTCCTCGTGTCATTCCTTAGTTAGGACACTTTGAATTAATTTCGGCTGTTTGTCATTAACGACAAAAAAAATACTTTTGCAATCGCCTAGCATGATACCACAGGATTCATATGAATGGTATAATGGTAATAAAAAAATGTTCAAATGTTTGTTAAGCTTATGGGACTTAACTACGGGGTCATCAGTCCCTAAACTTACAAACTACTTATGAACTACTTACGAACTAGGACGGCACAAATATCCATTCCCGAGGGGGGATTCGAACCCCCGACCGTAGTGGCCGTGCTGACCGTCACTGGAGCGCCTCAGTCACCTCGGCCACCGCGGCCGGCTGTAATGGTAATAATTAAATATTTTTAATCTGAGTCACATTTAGTCTTGCTCAAGCTGCTTAGACCAAAACATTCGTCTTACCTCCTACTATGGAACTCAAGAATCTATTAGGTAACATTTCTCCTCCCACACACGTAACTTAACTCACCATCTCAGTTTATTGGCTCTAACTGCCTCATATGCAACGTTAATTCCCAGTTTTTCTTCGATTTCCTCATTATGGACATCATCCGGCCATTGTTTCTATCACATAGTATCTGCAGTCATCCCTGTTACTTTCACATCTGTAATATGAAGCTCACGCAAGAAGTTTTGACACGTGCGAAGAAACGCATTTTTCGAGTTGCGCGCAGGGTGAGTACATTCCTCTGTTTCGGAGGGGCGGCAGGCTTAGTTGTAGAGATGGCTTTGAACACGACTCGACCTGTTCTAACAATGTATGTTAGAGTTCGAGAAATTTTGGGATATGTTCGAACAACCAATCGCGAAGCTATCTAGCAACTGCAGAGCGTCTCCACGACTAACGGCTATAATACATTCACGCATTCACAAATCTTTTCGGCGATGTGCAGTAAACAATTTATAAAGCAAACAATGTAATTTTCTATGGAGAATAATAAGTGTGAAATGCAGTCTGTAATAACTACTACGGCAAGGTCATAAATAAAAACAGTAACGAATATGTAAATAAAAGAAAGGGATCGCGAATTAAAGCAGTAGTGGTCCGATCTAGTGACGTCTGTTGGTACTAACTACGCAGCAACTCGTGCACTGTTTATTTCAATATGATTAATTTCATTTATGTGATATTAAAATTTTATTCCTTACTTGTATAATTTCTTTCAATCTTTTTTCGCAGGCGATTAAAAGGTGGTAACATTTTAACCTGTTACTGTATAGTTATGAACAGGGAATGAAGTGCTTTATGTGTAACCTCTTACAACTACATTAAACTTAATTTTTACTTATGAAGCATTCAGATGCGCGTAACGTGTTTTGAAAGACAACAGTTTTGCCTTTCAGTGTCAGCTTTGCAGAAATTTGAAGCAGTAGTCCTGTTGCGGCTTTAGTAGCAGATTTTTGTTTATCAATGCATCATATCTTGTAGTGATATCACAAAGTCCATGTATGTAAAGTTTTAATTTTTTTAGGATGTCTTTCTTTCACACGCTTTATTGCATGTAATTAAGCGATAGCCGGGTTACTTAAAACTTCCCGCACATCGTTTGCACCCGTGGCGAGTGAGTAATCTGCCATCTAAGAGTTCGAACCGTTCGAGACTGTATCGAGTTCTCCGATGTATCGGGAAATGTCGAACACGGTCGAACGCGAGAATCGTTTACGCAGCCCTACTCAGTTGCACGTTGCCTGCCGAGCCGTACGCTTCGCCTGTCAGTCGGCTGTCAGAGGCAACACGCAGCTGAGGCGACCACCCCTCCAGAACAAAGCGCACAAGCGAGAAAGTAAGAGCCATGTCTTCTTGTACGAGCTTTAACGTGTATCCAGCTAGCTTTCACTTTCATACCATAAAGTTGTTCTAAAGACAGAACTACCCATTGCTAATTTAGTTATGGTACTCATTTCTTTCTTGCAGGAAAGAGTAGATCGCAGCTCAGCATTCTTTGCTTATGTAATGTTACTTTTTCTTTGTAATTTATCGCTGGTGTTGTCACAGGATCAAAGTTGAAAACCGGAATTGAAATTTAACTAACCGTAAGATCAGCAATGCATATTAATTTTTGAAATGATTATCAGTTCTCAGCAGCAATGTAAGTTAAATATTACGACAACACCAGAAAGCACCATTACATAAGAAAATAGTGGAATCAGTTACCTGGTATGCATTCATTGGTGGAAGCCGTGACACTGCAGTTGAACCTGTATGAATTGATTAATATCTTCATTCTCGTAAACTGATGCTTGGTTTCATGACTATTAATTATTAAAGTTTTAAGACCGTGTGAAAATTTGATCACTATGGTTATCGAAAATTAAATAAATTATCGGACTTCGCTTTTAACAGAATGAAGATTTCCTGCAGGCATTGAATTCAATGTTTAATATAAAATGAGAGTAAATAAATTTTACATCGAGAATGTTCTTTTGTCATCATGAGACAATAGGCAACAATGACCAAGCATCAATTTACTAATATTGCTGAAAATAAGTCATCAATTAAATGAAAGATGGGGAGAAATAGTCATTATTTAAATAAAATAGGAATTCCAAATGAAAGTTAAAGTTATTACATAAAGGGTGCTAACCAGAGCTCACACTTACATGATTATGGAGGTCGAGTAAAATACGTCCGCTCAGTATAAAGGTAGAAAAAAGAAAGACGACAAGCGATTCCGTTTTCTCTCCAGATCGTTTGAAATAGTTGAAGGTATAAATTAAATCAACGATAATCAGAGATTTATTGGCAGAGAGAACGGATGCTAGCGACAAGCGTCGCAGATATAATTTTCAATGAAAAATATTAATGTTTCATATTCATAGAATATATGACATCAACTGCGATTGGGCAAAGCTGAAAATGTGTACCCAGCCGGGATTCGAACCCGGGTCTCCTGCTTTCTAGGCAGTTGCGCTGACCCCTACACCACTGGGGACACAGTGATCACCGCACCTGCAAGGACTACCCATGCACGCCTCCCGTCAGATACAAATTCCCATCTTCGCCCTGCCCATAGTACTCAAACTCGTAGTTTAACTAATTCCCGTAAGAGTAAGGGCTTCAAACTTGCCCACCCCTCCCCACTAACGATAGGATTATTGCCCGTCACCGGCATATTATATATATACATGTGGCGTCTGTTCCGAAAGAACAGACGCCACTTCTGATCCTGCAGCTGTTATTATTTCATATTCATAGAATATATGACATCAACTGCGATTGGGCAAAGCTGAAAATGTGTACCCAGCCGGGATTCGAACCCGGGTCTCCAGCTTTCTAGGCAGTTGCGCTGACCCCTACACCACTGGGGACACAGTGATCACCGCACCTGCAAGGACTACCCATGCACGCCTCCCGTCAGATACAAATTCCCAGCTTCGCCCTGCCCACAGCACTCAAACTCGTAGTTATGAACTAATTCCCATAAGAGTAAGGGCTTCAAACTTTGCCCACCCCTCCCCGCCCGTCACCGGCGTATACATGTGGCGTCTATTCCGAGGGAACAGACGTCACTTCTGATCCTGCAGTTGTTATTATTCAACATTCATAGAATATATGACATCAACTGCGATTGGGCAAAGCTGAAAATGTGTACCCAGCCGGGATTCGAACCCGGGTCTCCTGCTTTCTAGGCAGTTGCGCTGACCCCTACACCACTGGGGACACAGTGATCACCGCACCTGCAAGGACTACCCATGCACGCCTCCCGTCAGATAAAAATTCCCAGCTTCGCCCTGCCCATAGTACTCAAACTCGTAGTTTAACTAATTCCCGTAAGAGTAAGGGCTTCAAACTTGCCCACCCCTCCCCACTAACGATAGGATCATTGCCCGTCACCGGCATATTATATATATACATTATATATATATTTTGTGTCTGACGGGAGACGTGCATGGGTAGTCCTTGCAGGTGCGGTGATCACTGTGTCCCCAGTGGTGTAGGGGTCAGCGCAACTGCCTAGAAAGCAGGAGACCCGGGTTCGAATCCTGGATGGGTACACATTTTCAGCTTTGCCCAATCGCAGTTGATGTCATATATTCTATGAATATGAAATAATAACAGCTGCAGGATCAGAAGTGGCGTCTGTTCTTTCGGAACAGACGCCACATGTATATAAATATTAATGTATCGCTACACATTAGTTTCGCTACACCTTGAATCCAGTACTGTGACAAATTTGCCATCGTAGGGTGAGTAAGTAACATAAACTACAGTCGTGATTGACACGGCTGATGAATACAGTAACCAGGTACTGACGTGATACTGAATCTTATACGCACTCGAGCACCTTTGGAAACTGAAGGTGAAACCGCAGAGAGAAGTCAAAATATGTCGCTTTGAGTGAGAAGCCTGTTTGACTTACAAGTGGAGATGCGCTGCGACGGCTGCACTTTGGTCGCAACAACGGTTACTCAGTGACTGGGTTTTCTCTTGGATGACATTGAGTTTACTCATGACCTATTCCACAACATACTGAGATATACAGCCGGCCGCGGTGGCCGAGGGAAATGAGGCGCTCCAGTCACGGTCTGCACGGCCACTACGGTCGAGGGTTCTAATCCCCCCTCAGGCATGGATATTTGTGCCGTCCTTAGTCTTAGTTAGTTCATAAGTAGTTTGTAAGTTTGGGAACTGATGACCCCATAGTTAAGTCCCACAAGCTATACAAACATTTGAAAATTTGAGATATACAAAGTGTCCCATTTGTCTTGACCACCCCAAATATCACTGGAACAACAACAGCTATTTTGAAACTTCCTGGCAGATTGAAATTGTGTGCCGGAACCGGGACCTTTGCCTTTCGCGGGCAAGCGCTCTACCGTCCGAGCTATCCCGACACGATTCACGATGCCGCCTCACAACTTTACTTCCGCAAGGTACTGGCTCATCCTCGGAATGTATGACATCAACTGCGTTGGGCAAAGCCGAAGATGTGTACCTAGCCGGGATTAGAGCCCTGATCCCCCACTTTCTAGGCAGCTACGCTGACCACTACACCACTGTGTAGTGATCACCGCAACTGCAAGGACTACCTAAGCACGCCTCCCATCAGACACATTCTTTCAGCTCTACCCTGCCCATAGAACTGAAAATCGTAGTCACTGTGTAATAATTCCCGTAAGAGTAAGGGCTCCAAACTTTCCCACCCGTCCCCAATAACGAAAGGATCATTGTCCGTCACCGGCATATGATATATATATATATAAGTGGCGTCTATTGCGAAAGAACAGACGTCACTTCTGATACTACAGTTGTTGTGGGCAGGGTAGAGTAGGAAGTTTGGGTCTAATGGGAGGCGTGCTTAGTTAGTCCTTGCAAGTGCGGTGATCACTGTGTCCCCAGTGGTGTAGTGATCAGCGCAACAGCTAGAAAGCGGGAGACCCTGCTAGGTACACATTTTCGGCTTTGCCCATACGCAGTTGATGTCATATATTCTGTGAATATGAAAGAATAACAACTGCAGGATCAGAAATGACGTCTGTTCTTTTGTAATACACGCCACATATATATACATATGCTTTCGTTTTAGAATGTTTCAGAATATTTACATTTATCAGACCCGGCCTCACATTGATAGCGGTGGATGGCGTTTGACAATAGCTATTACTCTTCCAGAAATATTTTGGGTGGTCAATATAGAAGGGACACACTGTACAAATTCTCCAGTTTCCTGAAGTGCAATTTGTTTTATAACATAATAACTCTCGATTAATTGAATAAGAAATCAGAATATCAGAGACACAAGCATTATCTTATGTCATCAGTTTGGGGTCACTAATCACATCAGTAGCAATGGTATTAACTAAGGTACACATATATTGATGCACCTGATTTTGAACTTATTTAACAGTTTGTTATGATTTTCAAACCACTTGTGAAGCACTTGCTAATCTACATAAGGCATAAGAGGGTACATGTTTTTTTTCCGTTTTTTATGAGATTTTTGAGATTTTATTAGGAAAATCAACAAGACTGTGGCCAGTATAGACGAATGTTTTTCAACCTGTGGGTCCGACCCCTTGGGGGATCGCAAAGCCTTGCTCAAAAACCTATGCTCAAGTGGAATTTATTGAATGTTAAAATTACGAAGTTCCTTGTGTAAAATTAATTATGGACTGATAATAGATTGTTTTCTAATATCGTGTCTTAGTGATGAATAAGCTGAAAGACTGAATTCTGTTATTGGGGACCAATCGATAGGTAAAATAAAATATGATACTATAAGTAATACTGAAAAGTTTGAAAAAAATCTTCTTTACAAACTATCTATACAGTGGAAGCTTTCTTAATGAGCATAATTCGCTTCTGAGTTTGACCTGAAATGAGAAACTCAATATACATTTTTCTGTCGGAATTCATGTAAAACTAGGACAAAGCGTTGCATTCCGAAAGATTCAGAAACAAATCATCGAACAATTTAAAAGAAAAGTGTAGCAAAATAAGGAACATTAAATTTATTTCCTTTGAGAGAAAACAGTTTTGTTGTGGGTCGTGACTGGGTGGGATAGGGCGGGGACGGGGAAGTGGTTCACCACAATATTTCTACCTAGAAGGGGATCGCATATTCGAAAAGGTTGAAAAACTATGGTTTAGACAATGAAACGGCTCCTAGTGGACAGAATAGCAATATCTTCAAAGAGATGACTGATGCTAACAAGTTTCTTCTCACTACCTGTGTTTTAGCGTCTTCAAAAGTCTAATGAACGACTGGGTAAATTTCAATTTATGTGTAACTAGCTGAAAACCTGGCGTTCCCCGGGTATTTATTTATTTATTTAAGCCTTGAATTAGTACTTCTCTCTATCCATCTCCTATTTTTCTAAAAACATGTTATATTTATCGGAGAATATATAAGAAATAAGGCTGTCTTGCATAATCTACAAATTCTCAGTGCAATACCCATATAGAAAAGTATTCATCTACATACAAATGAGATGTATCATCCATAAATTCATTTAATTCAAAACCTCTCGATAAACACTGCAATTGTCCACGATCAAATAGGAATAAATTCTTTGTTGAGTCAACCCTCTGAGCAAGCGACATCAAGTTGTACGTGTAATCACTTTGGAGATGTCAAATTCACTCGGCAGTATTTAATATATTGCCGTGTGTTTTGTGTCCCAGTCTCGTCGCCGCTTTTGTGTCTCGTTTCCGTCGTAGGTGTCGGTGGCCGAGTAGACAGACCGACACAGGAATAAAGGACGCACGCTTGTGCAGGTACGAAGATGAGCATCCAGTGGGACAGCAGAAACTAGAAACACTAGAGTAAATTAGAACGAGATATATATTGCACAGAATTTATACAATACTTAACTTTTACATAGTTCAGTACGGTAGAATGCTGATACATAGTTGAGCTAGAGGTCTGCCTAGTGCCTATCCGAAAGCCAAGACTTCACTGGTGCCTATCTGATTCCGAAGGTGTTAACTGGTTCCTATCTCAGTCCCAAGTGAACGATGTCGTTCAGTGGTGGCCACGAGCGGAGTTGTAGCAGAGGGCGCTCGTGGCTGACGCCCTGTGTGCATGGCGGCGCGCGGCGAAAGTAGGTGGAGCGCACCTTGGACTTGTGCGACACCACAGTGTGATTTATTAATAGTAATATGAAGTGCAACTTTCACTGGAAACCGCAGTCTCTTGAACGTAGATATGCCGGAAATAACGGATTTAAAAAAAAAAAAAAAAAAAAAAAAAAAAAAAAAAAAAAAAAAAAAAAAAAAACCTATTGTTTATAGAGCTTATGGGCCTTAACTACGGGGTCATCAGTTCCTAAACTTACAAACTACTTATGAAATAGCTACTACTAAGGACGGCACAAATATCCATGCCCGAGGGGGAATTAAAATACCCGACCGTAGTGGCCGTGCAGACTGTGACTGACGCGCCGCAGTACGCTCGGCCACCGCGGCCGGCGAATATAATGGGTGAATGTTGGATGTACTGTACAATGGTTCATTCTCTACGTTTCCCTGTAGCTTAGCTTTATCGAAGTCCTTTGCTTTCGCCTGCAGCCGTGTGCGCTTCACAGATCAAAGCCGTCAACAGCACTGTCAGCTTTCAGGAATGTCCTTAAACTGAATGGAATACAGAAGTGTCTTGGTAGTAAATAAGAAATGGGCTAAAACATGGTGTGTGATGTGTGAGGCTTTTACCCATCGCAGTGTAATTCTATGATCTTGTACAATGAATTATATGACTTACAATTGTATACATAAGCAGGTATATATTCTTTTTATAAGTGTTGTATGTCTGTAAAATATTTCAGGAATACAGTTAGTAGTAAATAAGTAATAGATTAGAACGAGAAGCGTGACGAGGTCGTTTCCATGAGCGTTACTGTTAATGTCCTCATATTTCAGGAACGATGTATCGTACTGTGATACAATTTCCAAGGTACATTCAGCTGCATATGTGTATACTGCTGTAAAATATCCTGCGCCTACGATTTGTAGCGTAGAAATTAAAACTTCAACGTCATAATGAGTTCAGAAGTTTTACTCCATGAAGAGTGGAAAGAAAAGTAGATGAGAAACACTTTTCCTTTCTACATTTTGATACGATTGTCAGCGCGAAAAAGTATAATAAATGTTTGAAATTAGATTGAAAGTTTCTTGCAATTCGCTAAGTACTCTCATTCCCATAAAGTGTATGAATAAAGTTTTGTGGGATGATGTGGCAGTTTTTTACGACTACTGTTGTTTATGACGTTAGACCTCGTGAACATTGTGTCGTATGTAGTTCTCACCGCGAAGGCAATTGTTACGTCACGGATAGGGATACGTGTTCCAAATTTGGTTTAAATCGTTCAAATAGTTCAGGAAGAAAGGTGCAACATTGTCGCGTTTGTATAGCTTATGGGACTTAACTACGGGGTCATCAGTCCCTAAACTTACAAACTACTTACAAACTACCTTATACTAAAGACGGCACAAATATCCATGCCCATGGGGGGATTAGATTCCCCGACCGTAGTGGCCGTGCAGACCGTGACTGGAGCGCCTCAGTCCCCTCGGCCACCGCGGCCGGCCATTGTCGCGTGATGCAGCAGTTTTAACTCATCTCACTGTTTGTGAAGTCATATCTCGTGAACTATGTGTTGTACGTGATTCTTGCAGTTACGGCGACCAACCTCTTGGTTTGGCGGCTAAGTGTGCAAAATTTCTTTAAGACTGAAAGAAATGTGTATACTTGTATGAAATACGTGCACACAAACAAACACACAAACAGAAGGACACTGCTTTGTATGTAAATATTTTCGTTTCAAGCAACATTTTCAAATTCTCTGTCACTTTAAATTTCACAACAGATTTATGTTAGTTAAATATCATATTAAATTAAAAGATTACAATGATTCGCACAGTGAATTTTTCTTCTGGAGCGAAGTGTGCATCCCCATTAAAACTTTCTGGCAGATTAAATTTGTGTCCTGAATCTAAGTTGAAACCCGGTACCTTGCCTCCATGGAAGCTGCGCTAAATGATAGCTTAGTACTTATAACTGACGCATTTTCTTCTGCCAGTATATAATCGCCAATATTTCAAAAGGTAACAGACTTTCTCTAGTACACTTACTGAGAATAATACTCGTAGAAGACACGGGATTCAATTGCCAATCCCTGCACCATGCGTCAATTCGATGCAGATCCTCCTGCATTTCAATACAATTTTCCATTGTTACACCCTCTCTATATACTACACCATCATCCGCAAAAAGCCCCGGTGAACTTCTGATATTATACGCAAGGTCATTTATATATGACGCGAACAGAAACGGACCCACGACACTATTCTCAAAGAATACTGTTCTTCCACCTTAAGTGAAGTACACAATACAGTGGAACCCCCGATATCCGACCTTCACGGGATTAGGCCGTGGTCGGAACGGCCAAACGGTCGGATATACCGAGGAGCAATAAATCACGTTTTTCCGGTCAAAACAGACGTATACTGAACTAAAATATAAGTATTGTATAAAATACACACTCAATACACACAGTGCTGCTTAATCGTAATTACTGTATTCAATAAAAAATTATTTTACAGTAGATATTCTAATAAAAAGTAACAGTTTTTTTAATGGAAAAGTTTAATTTTTATATTAATTAACGAAAACATTAAAAATACATTACTGTACTGTTTAATCAAAAAGGCAAACAATTACTTACAGTGTGTACAGTACCTCATTTGAAGAAGTCCTTAATACTCTTTTGCTTCAATTTACCCAATCTTGATTTCACTGAAAAATCACGCCATTTCTTTGTCCACAACACGTCCATAGGGGTGGCTCTCGGGTTCTGCTCCAAATATTTTAACACAATGTCAAATGCATCTTTAAGCCTCTGAATGCGTCACACCATTATCACGATCAACTTTTTCTTCAGCGTCGCTGTCTTCATTTGTTGCGCTTTGAACTACAGCAACTATTTCGTCATCATTGCACCGTTCTTGTCAAAACCAAACCCAAAGAGCTTCGTCTACAAGTTCTAGCTTAGGTTTTTTTTTAACATATTCCTATTTTTAAAGCATCTTCAGTTTCAACTGTCATAGAATAATTTTGAAGATCTTCACGGTTTTTTCTCGCCTTTTACAGCTATCACGCCGACCCCTAGCTCTGCGGCTAATTTAACTAGTAACTCACCGTAACTTACCATGATCCAAACGTTGAAGCACTTGAAGTGTTTGTTGAAGGGAAACGCACACACACTCACGTTTTTAAGAAGCCATAGCGAACTTTCATTAATCGCACAACAGAGTTTATCACCAAAGATGCAGTAATTACGAAAACAAAAAAACAGTAAAGAAGAGCAACGTTCACGTCGACAATCAGAACACAGCTGGCAGTTTTAGAGAGAAACAATGCACAGCACTGTTGAATCAGATTGACTCGTCGCCGGCAGAAGATAGTCGGGCACATGGTTGGATATCCAAATGTTCAATGTTCAAATGTTTGTAAAGCTTATGGGACTTAACTACGGGGTCATCAGTCCCTAAACTTACAAACTACTTATGAACTACTTACGAACTAGGACGGCACAAATATCCATGCCCGAGGGGGGATTCGAACCCCCGACCGTAGTGGCCGTGCGGACCGTGACTGAAGCGCCTCAGTCCCCTCGGCCACCGCGGCCGGCAGGTTGGATATCCCGAGGAGTCGGATATCCCGACGTCGGATATGAGGGGTTCTACTGTATTCCAATTCATTAAAATGACAGTATTTTTTTAAAATGTTCAAATGTTTGTATAGCTTATGGGACTTAACTACGGGGTCATCAGTCCCTAAACTTACAAACTACTTACATCTACATCTACATAGATACTCTGCAAATCACATTTAAGTGCCTGCAAATCACATTTAAGTGCCTGGCAGAGGGTTCATTAACCACTATCATAACTTTTCTCTACCGTTCCATTCTCTAATAGCGCGTGGAAAGAGAGAACACATAAATCGTTCCGTTTTCGATCTGATTTCTCTTATTTTATTGGGATGGTCATGTCTCCCTAAGTAGGTGGGTGTTAGCAAAATATTTTCACATTCATAAGTAAAAGTCGGTGACTGAAACTTCGCAAACAGATCATGCCGCAATAAATAACGTCTTTCCTTTAATGATTTCCACCCCAATTCGTGCAACATTTCCGTGACGCTTCCCCCCCCCCCCCCGTAACGTGATAAAACAAAACGAGCTGCCCTTCTCTGAACCTTGTCAATATCTTCCGTCAGTCCCACCTGTTGAGGGTCCCACAAGGGGCAAGAGTATTCCAGGAGAGGACGCACAAGTGTGATGTAAGCAGTCTCTTTGGTGGAGCTGGTGCATCTTCGAAGCGTTCTGCCAACGAAACGTAACCTTTGATTCGCCTTCCCCACAATATTTTCTATGTGTTCTGTCCAGTCAAAGTTGTTCGTAATTGTAACTCCTAGGTATTTGGTAGAATTTACGACCTTAAGGTTTGACTGATTTATCGCGTAATTGAAGTTCAGTGGATTTCTTTTAGTGGTCATGTGTATTACTTCACCCTTTTCTTTTTTTAGTGTCAGTTGCCAATTTTCGCACCAAGTAGAAATACGAACTAGCTAATCCTAAGGACGGCACAAATATCCATGCACGAGGGGGGATTCGAATCCCCGACCGTAGTGGCCAAGCAAGTATTTTTTCACTATTATTTGGCACCTATTTTTCGACACCTATCTGAATATTGCTGCAGTTTTCGTACGAAGCGAATCGCTGCAGCGCCGAGAAGTCGAGACAGGCGCACTGCATGCAGCGCCAGCCGGCTGCAGCGGGAAATATTGGAGCGCATTGCGCTGTGTGGGGCAGCGGCGGGCCGAAGCGAGACAGCCGAAGGCGGCGGACCGCCCTAATGGGCCGAAGTTTCCCCATTAAAACAGCAATTCCCATCGCCGGGAAACGCCCGAGGCGCGGCCCGAAAAATTCGCGTGCGGTCGTGACTGTCGCTGCTGCCCGCAGCTCTCCTGTTTATTAAACTTGCAAGGGGCGGCCCTTCGGCGAACAAAACACGAGAACCGAGCGCCGTTCGTGATTTCCAGACGCCGATTGAAACACTGGAAAAGTAGACGATGCAGGCAATGGCGCTGAATTTATCGTGCCGCTGAGGTTAAAAGCTGTGTACGTGTAGTTTGATGTTGAACCTATCGTTAAATCAGACAACAAATTGTTCATTAACACAGTAATTTGGTTTAATTATGGCCCTGATATTGATGTATATACTGTTAAATAAGAAACATTGACTCTGATGGAAAACCAGTTCTCAGCAAAGAAGGGAAAGCAGAAAGGTGGAAAGAGTACATAGAGCAGCTCTATAAAGGAAGTGAACTTAGAGGCGATGTTGTAGGAAGGGAAGAGGAAGTAGATCAAGATGAAATAGGAGATACTATACTGAGAGATGGAAGACCTAAGTCGGAACAAGGCCCCAGGAGTAGATGACATACCCTCACAGCTACTAAAGTCTCTGGGAGAGCAGGCAGTGAAGGAAAGCAAGGAAAAATTTGGAATAGGGATTAAAGTTCAGGGGGAAGAAATGAAAACATTGCGTTTTGCTGATGACATTGTAATTCTATTAGAGACAGCAAAGGACCTGGAAGAGCAGTTGAATGGAATGGACAGTGTGTTGAAGAGAGCGTATAAAATGAACATTAACAAAAGCAAAACGAAAATAATGGAATGCGGTCTTAGAAAATCAGGTGATGCTGAAGGAATTAGATTAGATAACGAAACAATGAAGGTGGTAGATGAGTTTTGTTACGTGGGTAGTAAAATAACATGAGATGGTCGTAGTAGAGAGGATATAAAATGCACAATGGCAATGGGAAGAAAACATTTTTGAAAAAGAAATTTGCTGACATCGAATATTAATTGAAGTGTTTGTTTGGAGTGTTGCCTTGTACGGGAGTGAAACATGGACGATAAGCAGTGCGGACAGGAAGAGGATAGAGGCTTTTGAAATATGGTGCTACAGAAGAATGCTGAAGATTAGGTGGGTAGATCGCATAACTAATGAAGAGGAACTGAACAGAATTGGTGAGAAAAGGAATTTTTGGCATACCCTGACTAAAAGAAGGGATCGCTTGGTAGGACACATTCTTAGACATCGAGGAACCGTATATTTAGCATTGGAGGGAAGTGTGTGGGATAAACATCGCAGATGAATACCAAGAGACGCGTATAGTAAGCAGATTCATGTGGATGTGGGTTGTCGTTCTTATGAGGAGATGAAAAGGCTTGCTCAGGATAGAGCAGGGTGGAGAGCTGCATCAAACCAGTATCTGGAATGAAGACCATAATAATAATAATAACTGTTAAATAAGAAACAGTGCATTAAACTGATTATGTGCGCAAAGGATCTTTCAACAAAACAACTCTGACAAGTAACCTGCATGAAACACACACTGACTATACTCAAAAAATTTGACTGCGAAAAAGATATTAAAAATACAAATAAGTTTCTTAACGTTAGACTGCGAGAATTTTATCTAGATCAGTACCTGATTATAAAAATTCAGTATCATAATCAATTAACTTCAGTGTTGCATAACAATCATTTACTACGGCACCAATAACGAAATCTGTTCAACAAGATTACCAATCTCAATACTGCACTTTAAATCCACAAGTAACTAATTATCAAATAAAGGAAGTTGGTTAATCTACTAACTACGTAAATGAAACAGGAAAGAAATGTCAACTTTGTTACTTATTATTAATAATCACCATTACATTACCTACATAATATAACCTATTCATCTGGACATGAAATGCAATTACCTTCATTCCAGTGGTGGTACAACGTTTTTATAGTAATAAAAAATGCAATATATATTCCAAATACAATCAAATCAACTTGATGGCACAGCAGCCTCTGCTCTACATCGGAGACGTACACACAACTCCACTCCTCTCTAAGCGAGCTGTACCACAAGCCCCCCCCCCTCTCTCTCTCTCTCTCTCTCTCTCTCTCTCTGCGCGAGCTACAATGCTATGCGATACATAATCTTTGCCAAAGATGAAACTTCACAGACTGAAGTAAACATACCGATACACACAGTAGAAGCAACATTATATATTTTCTTGCACGCAAGTTACTCGACACAAAACAGGAGGCACAATATTAGACATTTTCTTACAAATTCAGAAATAAATATTTTATATAGACACGTTTCAAGGTACGTTCGTAGGCCATTCCATTTCATCTCTGACAGCAGAAACCTCGCATTTTTGTGGGGTTTCGTTTTTCTTTCACACGAAGTAGATATCACGTTAACCGATTAACTGCTACCATCCCCATTTGGGGACCGGATAGTTTTTGTTTCACAAGTTGGCAGTAATGTCTTACTGCTAATGCTTAAGGCTTACAAGCTTTTGACGACATTCTAATTCAAGTGAGTGAGGGAGCAGAATCAAAATATTGCGTTCGATTTCTGGTGTGAAGTTGAATAAAATAAAAGTTGGATGCTAATTTATTCGAACATAATTGATTTGCTAATATGTTATTTCTACATAATTTTCATTATTTCCTCAAATGATGCGATCATATTATTAATTTCTGAGAATTGACATATTTAAATTGGTCATTTTAAAATAGAGTCGTTATATACTGAAATATAAGAATTTTGCACTAATTATCAACGGTATTTTATATGACAAATTTAAATATCTCAGTGCCAAGAATATATTACATCGGTCACCAGATGATGCAATATGAGAAAGTGGCATGACAACGGTATTACGTTATTTCTGCATAATTTTTATTATTTCGTCAAATGATGCGGTCATATTGTACATTTTAGCAGCTCATAAATGCTTATCCTTTCATTTATCATCATAAATATTTTTATTACATGTTTTAGACTGAAAGTATTCACAGAAGTATGCAAATATTATGATCAAACGTTTTTAAATGATAGTAAAATTGCTTATAATACACTGCAATAATCTCTTAGTTGTTGTTAGTAGATTATTTATTTTAAATTCACAACATGTTTCTGGCTTAGACCGTCATCTGGTGATCGATAGAGTATATTCTCAGCATTGCGACATTTAAATTTGTCATTTTAAATACCGTTGTTTTGTAGTGACATATTGTTGTATGGCACTACATAAAAACGGTATTTAAAATGACAAATGTAAATGCCTCAATGCTCAGAATATACCGTTTTTATGTAGTGCCATAGAACAATGTGTCACTACAAAACACCGGTATTTAAAATGACAAATTTAAATGCCTCATTGCTCAGAATATACTCTATCTATTACCAGATTATGGTCTAAGCCAGAAACATATTGGGTATTTAAAATAAATAATCTACTAACAACAGCTAAGCGATTATTGCTGTACATTATAAGCAATTTTAGAATAATTTTAAAAACCTTTTTTTAAGGCGAGATATACCTTTGGAATATTAATTCATTTTGTTTGCCTTCTATCTTCTCCTGTCAGATTGTGTTAATGCAATGTACTAAGTCCGTTTCTAATTCTGTTTATTTGAATAGTAAGATCTCTAACAATATATCCAGACATTTATTTCATTTTGTGTAATATTGTGTCATTTCCTTTTTGTAAATTTATCCAACAGCTTATTTCATATTTTGATGTATTGTATTGTGACACTGTGTCACTAATATTGTAAATGATTACTTTATACCTATGAATTTTGAAATATAATTTGACTGTATTGCAGTTATTGAATATCGTCATTTTAACAATCCCAGTCAATATTTTGGAGGGGCTTATAAATGTTTGCTTATAAAATCATAGGGGAGGAAACAAATTTCTGTGATAGAAGTAGGGCAAATGGAGTAACTAATCGAGCCTTGATTCTAGTATGGTCTATGCCACCGATCAGATAGATCAAGATCAACTTTTGTTTTTCTAGAAAGACATAGTGGCAACCCAATTTGTTATAACGATTAATCGAATAATTTATATACATAAAACATTAAATTGTTATGCATGCTAAATTGTCAGATTAAGTAAAGCGTAATGTGACTATTTTTTGTGTTTTCTCACAATTATAGTATCAAATAAGATAGCCTGCAGCCATACACTAACGACAATAAGTCAAGACATGTTACAACATGAAACATGGAGTTTGTTAGCACAAATATTATGGCAGTTCTGATGCACATACGATTGTAATGCTCATACGTAGTAATATAGAACTCGGATAAGTTGACAAATCTTCTTAAAAACCCTACATGCTTACGTCAATAAAAGATGGGATACATTGATGTTATTTATTGTTTGAATTTTATGGTGATTACATAAAGACAACTCATTGCTTAGCATTGTTACTAAGTACATCTATTTACTCCAAATTCTTATATAATACCATAATATACATTCGGACCAACATAGGTTACATATTTGTCCAATGTATATAATACATATACACATATTTAACCTAGAAATACGATATGTTGTTAGCAAAAATGTCGTGAAGTAGTTAATCCGGAAGTCACTGGCGTGTCAGAACTGCACTTCACATTCGCTCAATTTATTGTTGTTTACGGGACTGGTATTTAATCTTACGTCTGTATATAATAGCATACATCGGTGGTCAGCAATCCGCGGCCCACCAGATTGCGGCTCTTTGATTAATCGACACCGACTGCAGCTCTTGTTTCGCCATGCAGCCAAGATGACATTGAAAACTGACTCTAATAATAATAATAATAATGTGGTTTTATGTTCCATAGGAACCAACTGAGGAGTGAGACTCCATGGTCATGGAATAAGTCAATACATGAATTTTTACACAAGAATGGTTATAGAAAATTTGAAAGTAGTTCTATGCACACGACAATCTTAAGACAAAGTGAAAAGAATCAACAAAGAAAAAATGAATTATCTTAATTGTTTGACTTTTCTAGAAGTTCCTCGACAGAATAAAAGGAGTGAGCCATGAGGTAACCCTTCCATTCAGATTTGAAAGCGTGTGGGTTAGTGCTAAAATTCTTTAGTTCTTGTGGCAGCTTACTGAAAATGGATGCTGCAGAATACTGTACACCTTTCTGCACAAGTGTCAAGGTGGTGTGATCTCAATGTACATTCGACTTCTGTCTAGTATTCACGGAGTGAAAGCTATTAACTCGTGGGAGTAAGCTGATATTATTAACAACAAACGACATTAAAGGAAAAACATATTCTGACACCAGTGTCAAAATTCCCACACTACTGAAAAGGCGTCGACATGACGTTCGTAAACTTACACCAGATACTGTTCGAACCGCCCGTTTTTGAGCCAGAAATATCCATTTTGCATCAGGCGAGTAACCCCAAAAAATAATGCCGTACGTCATAAGTGAGTGAAAGTAAGCGTAATAGACTACTTTTCTTGTTGAAAAATCACTTATTACAGATATTGTTCTAATGGTAAATTTAGTTTTGGAACAAGATCCTGAACATGGGCTTTCCACGACAGCTTACTGTCTATCAGAATACCTAGAAATTTGAACTGTTCAGTCTCACTTATCATATGCCCATTATTGGGCATATAGGGGTGAGTATGCAAAACCACTTCAAGAGTCTATATTCAGACGCGTCCTCATACTTCGGCGGCGATCTTTAATTTCTGGAGAATGAGTATTGGTGCTGTTGTAACACAGGCTGGGCACAGGGAAAGTACGGACGACACACACACTTATGATGGGAGATAGGTATCAGGGAGTTTATTGATAGGAGTCAGGTGTGTCAGAGAAAAGCGCGCGACCGACGAAAGAATCTTCATTCTGCATTAAGCTACAGAAACTGTTCAACTAGCCTAAAAACTAACAGATATTTCTGCTATTAATTTAGTAAGTTACGTAAGTTTGTCAAAGAGCTTTGTTTTTCTTTGAGTATGACTCGTATTTTAGATGCTTTATGTAACTAAAATCTAATACTATTTTAATGTGAACTACCTAGATGACTGTACTTTTTCTTTAATCCTGCGGATTAAAGAAATATGTCGTCAGGAGAAGTATGTAAATTTGACTTATCATTTCTTGATATCGACTAATTTGGGTCATTTCTCAGCTCTTGTGGGTATGTTACACTTTTTAATAAAGGAAAGACATCTAGGATGATCTGAAAGCTAGATTTCTTTTAATGTATTGAAAGTTGTCCAAGTGCAACGCCTGAAGTTAAAAACAGTAATTACAAAGTGTACATAGTCACATTATCCAAATAAAATCAAAACCACTGTTCACAATGGATATCTTCAACGGTTTGTAAATCTATGGGACTTAACTATTGTGGTTATCCATCCACTAGGCTTATAAAATACTTAAACTAATCTCAGCACACCATATATATATATATATATATATGTGTGTGTGTGTGTGTGTGTGTGTGTGTGTGTTTGTGAGGGACTCGAAATTCCACCGCGGCATTGAGAAAGCAGAGCATATATTGTTCATTAATTTTTTGTCTACGAAGAGGCTTACCGTTGTGATCTCGACATTTATTTGCTATTAGTTCTCCTATATGATTCTACCAGTATCATCTAATTTATTTCGACTACATTCCATTCTTGTTTTGCTCTTACGCCACTTTATTAATTAAATTGTCTCTTTCATATCACACATAAATTTTCTTTTTCTTTCTGTCCATAAACATATGACCTTTAAAATTAATTTTATAAAATATGACTAATGATTGACGCCTGTCCTTTACACATAAGATAGGCTGTTGATCCGCGAATATTTTCAACTTGTCAGTTCTGAAAACTTGAGTGTTGTTTTAAATCACGTCCTAATTTATCCGATGGAAACTGTAATTATTTACAGTATTCCACTGTATCCTTACGATCTGCTACTCGCCAACGAATAACGCATCCCAGTACACTGTTACGTCAGTAACAAACGGAAAGCTAAGCGCAATTTTATTTCCCTCGAACGCTTCATTCGATTGTTTTACGATGTACTCGAGTAGCGCGAACGTAAACACAGCGTTTTATTGGGCAAGTGCTGTGCACAGTTTAATATAATCGAATGGCGTCAATAAAAATATGTGCGGAGTGTTCGTGTCAAAGCGCTCTCTAGTCACGGACGTGTATGCCAACGGAAAAATGTGGTGCCAGCTTACCAAGCTGAAGCGCATTAATTGATTCGCCATAACGCGATACAGAAATTTTGGAGGTGATGCAACCTTGTTTGTGACTCTCGACCCTTAAGCTAGGTGACTTTATTTCCACGTGAAGAAACAGAATGACGTCAAAATGTGCATTACGCAAAGGCGGCTTGTATTTTGTGAATGAGCTGTTATTTAAATTTGTAAGGGGTACATGAAACATATATAAAATATGATCATTCGTATATTGCTGCTAGCAGCCACTTTTATTTATTTAGTATTTAATTTAGTATAATACAATCAGTTCAAACATATTTTCCAAATCAGCCTATACATATATATCACTTTAAAAACTTTACATTTTGAACATGTGATCATAGTTCTGATAAACAGAAGCAATAGGGTATTTGGTGGGAGGTGAAGAGGGAGGGAAGGTAGAGGGGGGGCGGGGTTAGGAACTATGTATGACCAGAAATCTGTATGCAGTGTTTGCTCCTGATGACGTGGAACTATACTTCATTGTTTGTTTTCATTGAGTTCACATCCCGTGTTGGGATGCAGATAGTTTTTGTCACTTGTTATGGTACGATAATCGCGCTATACACTTGCCCGACAGTTGTTTCCTGGTGAAGGCATTACGTAACATCCCACTTTTTACAGGTTAGTCTGCCAAGCATTTGTTTGCATTTCGCTGTACCAGACGTTTCCCCATAGATCTGAGTAATATACACTTAAAAATTTTAAACATGGATGCAGTCCAGCAACGGTGGAACACAATCCAAAAGTCAACACAGTTTCAGCCGACCAGTTGCATTGACCTAGGTTTCGGAAAAAGTAATTTTGCCTTCTTCAGAAGTATTACATAAGGCTCACATTAATATAGTAATGTAGACATTGTTTTAAATTTTACTTTTTATACTATTGACATGGAGTCAGCCACATTTTATTTAACAACTATTTTAATGTGAGCCTTATGTAATACTTCTGAAGAAGGCAAAATTACTTTTGCTGAAACCTAGGTCAAGGTTTATGTATGTAAACCATTTTTATGCAACTGGTCTGCTGAAACTGTGTTGACTTTTGGATAATACACACTTAATACAATATGGTGGTTAAAAATTCTAATGTTTGTAAACCTATAGCAGCAAACTATTGAGGCCATTCATCATTAGACTTACGTACTACATAAACACTCTAAGATAACTAATGTCAAGGACAATATATACACGCCATTGCCCAGTGGAGGACCTGAACCTCCGACGGTGATCAGCCGCACAATCTGTAGCAAGGCAAGGACAGTATTCCTGAGCCGGATGTTTTCTCTCAACCAGAAGTCACCACGCAGCCTGCAAGATCCGGGTTTTGACAGATGGTGGGTTTGCTCGTAGTTGGGAGCTCCAATGTTAGTTGGGTAATGGAGCCCCTTAGGGAGATGGCTGCCAAGGAGGGGAAGATGGCCAATGTGCACTCCATGTACAGATTGGGTGAAGTCATTCCAGATGTGGGACGGGTTCTTCCGGATGGCATGAAGAGTACAGGGTACAGCCAAATGCAGGTGTTGGTTCACGTCGGTACCAATGATGTGTGTCGCTTTGGATCTGAAGAGATCCTCTCAGGTTTTCAGCGGCTATCTGAAATGGTAAAGACTGCCAGTCTTGCTTACAAGATAAGAGCAGATCTCACCATCTGCAGCATAGTTGACAGGACCGTCTGTGGACCTTTGGTACAGATCCAAGTGGAGGATCTGAATCAGAGGCTCAGACGATTCTGCGACCGTGTGGGTTGTAGATTCCTTGACTTGTGCCATCGTGTGGTGGGGTCCCGGGTTCCGCTGAATAGATCAGGAGTCCACTACACTCAGGAAGTGACTACACGGGTAGCGGGAGCTGTTTGGCGTGGACTGGGCGGTTTCTTAAGTTAGAGGGCATCGGGAACACACAGGAAGGGTTTCAGTCTCAAAGGGTACAGGTCAAAGATAGGTCGAACACAGATCGAAAAATAATTGGGTTAACAGTTGTAAATTGTCATAGCTGTTTGTCGAAAGCTACAGAGCTGAAAGTGCTAATAGAAAGTACAGAATCTCAAATCACTGTAACTACCGAAAACTGGCTAAAGCAGGAGATAAGTTCAGTGAATTTTTACTAAGGGGCAAATGGTGTTTAGAAAGGATAGATTGAATAAATTAGATGGTATCAATTTACTTCTGTCGCAAGTTATTTATCTTGTAGCGTAATTGAAGCAGATAGGTGAGTTTGTAAAAAGGAAAAATGTAATAACACGTGAAGGAATACTCACGACTTCTTTTAGAACGCGCAAACACACGGACACAATGATTTATATATAACTAGCTGAAAACCCGTCGTTGGTCGGGTATTTACTTTGAGTTAGTACTTCTAATATCCCTTCTCTCTTTGTCCATCTCATTTTTTAATAACATGTCGTATTTATTGGAGAGTATTCAAAAAATAAGTGTCTTGCATAATTTACAAAATAATAACTGCAGTATCTAAACAAAGAAAGGTAGTCATCAAGATGCAAATGAAATGTAACCTTAATACATTCATTTTATTCAAAATTTTATTATAAATTTTTTTTTGGTTACTTGTTCAAAATCTCTTATGAATAAATTCTTTGGGGAGCAAGCGACTGATAGTTGACCATGTGAGAGAAATGCAGATGTGAAAACTAATCTGTAGTATTTAATAGATTGCCCTGTGATTTATTAACCGTAACAGAAAACGCAAGTTTCACTGGACACTACAGTCTCTTGAAGATAAAAGGCAAAATGATGGGTATTCATTGGATGTACACTGTTTCATTCTCTTCCTTTACCTGTAACTCTGTAGAAGTCTCTTGCTTTCGCCTACAGCCGAGAACGCTTCACAATTCATTCACAGTTGTCAACAGCACTGTCAGCTATCAGCAATATATCCATGCATATACTTCACAAATCGCGAAATTTCCCGACGTCCGCTGCTTCTGTAAGATGGAGAAACGATCTGCAACACATGAAAATTTGTGCTGTTGGATTGAAGTTCACGTGTACAAAATTCATAAAGATTGGAACGAAACTGTAGATTTTTATGCAATACGTACACATAAACAAACACGCGGACACTCTGCTTGATGTATAGAGAAGAAGAAGAGGAGAAACGATCTCCATGAGGCTCCATCTCCACATGGTGTTGCATGAACAACAGAGCCTGTAGCATCAGGTCCGTAGCAAATGCTGAGGGTCGTGGGTTCCAGCTGTATGGAGTGAGTAGATCACTAGGGCCGCATGAAACGTGTTATATGGAGGGTTATAGTAGTCCTAATGTGGCAGTGGGCAAGAAGTGTAGCATCACCAACCGCTGCCATAACGTCTTCAGTTGGTATGTCACGACTCTCTAATAATTCGGGGGAATAATATCCCAAGAAAATCATCCAAGTTTCGAAATTCAAAATCACCAGGCGTATGACAAAACAAGTAATCAATAATTTCTTCATAATTAATAATAGTCTCAATCAATTTAGATTTACCAACACCTGGATCACCATACCAATATAATATGAGGGGTGTTTTTAAGCACGGTTTTGAAATTAAAAAAAAAAAGACCTGATAAGATATCTCAATAATTTTATGCATACTAGGTACCTACATCTGTTGTCCACGCACTGACGTCATTACAGTCTGACTCTCCCATGTTTATGTTGTGAAGTACGGGCTGTTATAAGATTTCTTAGTGCTTAAGGCCTAAAAGCGGTCAATATTCATTGTGAGATCTGTGCAGTTTACGGAGAAAAGATTATGAGTGATGGAATGGTAAGAAAGTGGGTGAGAGCATTTAAAGGTGGCCGCACAAATGTGCATGATGAACAAAGGAGTGGGCGTCCTTCGTTCTTTAATGAAAGTTTGGTACAGGAAGTGGACAATAAGGTGAGAGAAAACAGACGCTTTACGATTACCTCTTTTCGGGATGACTTTCCTAACGTTTCTCGTAGTGTTTTGTATGGTATTGTGACCGAGCAAGACGATGATGTAATCAAAACTTGTGATGCAGTGGTTAACAAGTCAGGCGGCAGACGTCTATGAGGAGGATATTGAAACACTGGTACGACGTTGTGACAAGTGTCTCAATATTGACGGAAATTATCTAGAAAAGTTGATTAAGGCACAGGTTTTCATGTAAAAATAAAATTATTGATATGTCATAGCATGTCTTTTTTAAATTTCAAAACGGTACTTACTTAAAATACACGCCTCGTACTTTCCTCAAAAATAAATTAAAACATAATAAAACTTAGCGGATCCAAGAGCATAACTTGATGTAAAACAAGGCATAGAGATAGAAAACTGTTTCATCAGCCGAGAACCATTAATATACATCGCGAACCAGGGGCTCAAGGTTGCAACAGTTTGCTTTATTAACATTAAATTTCTGGGGGGGGGGGGCATGATGAAGTTGTATATTCATGGTTATTGATTACGTACGAAGAATCGGCCTTTCTTGGCGCTCGACCCCTGACCTTGACAGATAAGATAAATTTGTTTGTGTTGGCGATCCAGCGAAGACGCGTACTGCTAGATTTTCTACAGCACCCATCCGGGATAACCGCCTCCCACCACACAGAAGTTTTCCAAGTCCAATGTTTACATTATAATAAGCGCTATATATGTAATGAAACTGCCGCGGTGGAATAGCCGAGCGGCCTAAGGCGCCTCGCTGCGGAGCGCGAGGTTGCTCGCTGTCGGAGGTTCGAGTCCTCCCTGGGACATAAGTGTGTGTGTGTGTGTTTGTCCTTAGATTATTTTACCTTAGTTTAAGTAGTTTGTAAGCTACGGACTGTTGATCACGGAGTTTGGTCCGATAGATTTACAAACATTTGAAACAATTTTGTAATGAAACTCGAAAGACGGTATCAGTCGTCGGCCGTCTACCGTCTGAACAACATGCCTCGCTACAGGAGATCTAGAAACCGCTTTTTCGAATGTATAAACCTACCCCAAAGCAAGGAGATTGTCGTACACCGGATGAAAAAAAATGTTCAAATGTTTGTAAACCTATTGAACCAAACTTCAATGATCATCAGTCCCCCGGTCTGCAAAGTACTAACTTACAGTAAGAGCAACCAATACACACATGTTCAAGGGAGGACTCGAACATCCAGCGGGAACGCATGACGCCTTAGACTAGAGCGAATACCTGGAGCAGTGTTTTCCAACCTTTTGGAAAATGTGCCCCCCTTCCAAGCAGAAATATTCTGACGACACCCTCTCCACCTCACGAACCATAACAAAACTACGTTACGAAATTTTTTAACCTTCATGTGTTTAGACCCTACAGGATTAACCTCAATACCGCGTAGTTGCCACTGCAACACCTCTCGTCTACGTTACAAGTACAGTACTAGTCATAACATAGGCGTGTTGCAGTTCCAACTACACGAGTTTGAACATGATACTGTAAGATTTGTTTCCTTTATTATGACTTTCGGTTGCAGTGACCACACAGACAGCAGTTATTACAATGGAAATATTAGAATGTAATTGAAAGTCTTACAATATATCACAATATCAAGAGTTATCTTAAATCATACTGCCTTAAGATCGAAACATGTAAATGTTAAAAAGAAAAAAAAGAAAAAGAAAAAAAAATTGCTACTTGACCGGCATTCAGACAATAAGTTATTGCAAATACTAGTGTATTTGCCTACTCTCGCTAGTCGATTATGTCGACTACAATAATAACTATGTTATCGCAAAGAATACTAATCTCAACTTTGCTACAGCTTGATAGACTAAGTTCGTTTTGCGTATTTTTCGAAATTGAGTAGGTTATCGTATTTATAAAAGATTTCTGACAGAGAAATATATTTTGCTTAACCGGTTTTTCGAATTTCAGGCAAGTATGAGACGCGAATTACGCTCATTAAGAAGTGACGCACATTACAGACAACTTCTAACGAAGTAGATTTTTTTTCGAAATTCTCCGAATTACTTAGTATATCACATTCTTTTGCCTACTGATCAGTTCTTGAAAACTGATTTCAGGCTTTGTACTAGTTCATCATTAACTCTCTGTATTATAAAATAATTTATGATCTTTTTAATTAATAATTACAGTTACACAAGGAGGCCATAATTTTAACATTAAATAAATTTCACTTAGACGTGCGTTTTTGTGTTACTGAACCCCTAGTTATTTTGTGGTGTACTTCCTTTTGTGACGGCAACCCCCCCCCCTCCCCCAAACCGAATAAGAATTTGTGAAATAAAATGTTCAAATGTTTGTAAATCTATTGGACCAAACTGCGTGGTCATCATTCCGTAGCTTACAAACTAATTAAAACAAGAACCGCCAGAGGTTTTAAAACCCTAAAACCGCCAACGGGAGAAAAGTGTCCCATTTCAGAACTATGTTTGATCCTAGTCTTTTAATTTTAAGGGACAGGTATTTCTGTAAGAAATATTGATTCTGATGGTTTTATATGTTGTAGTTATTCTAAATATTAAGCACAAAAGTGCTAGATACAATTTAATTCAAAACTGTTTCACATAACAACATAAATATAAAATATTTTCTTAATTTTTAGGCAAATGAGCTACAGTATGCAAATACTTGAAAATTTCAGAATGAAATTTTCACTCTGCAGCTGAGTGTGCGCTGATATGAAACTTCCTGACAGATTAAAATTGTGTGCCGGAACCGGGACTCGAACCTGGGACATTTGCCTTTCGCGAGCAAGCGCTCTACCGATTGAGCTGTCCCGACACGACTTACGATGCCTGCTCACAACTTTACTTCCGCCAGTACTTCGCCTTCTACTTTCCAAACTTCACAGAAACTCTCCTGCGAAACATGCAAGACCAGCACTCCTGGAAGAAAGGATATGGTGGAGACATGGCTTAGACACAGCCTATATGTGTCCTTTATGTCATAAAAATATTTTTTTTAAATAGAAATCCAGCCATAGTATGTAGTTTTCAGTTCAAAACGATATTTTCTACAACTAAGAGTAGCATAATACACCATCAATACATTATCTTAGTCTAATGTCATTCTGTACTTCGATACATTTTCCAAAGTTAAAATTACAGTATATGTAATCCTTTTAGACACCTACAGGTGATCGTCTGTAGACTGTACTTCGAAATTCGCACAGACGTAGGAAAATACAGCAACCTGGTTGCAACTTGGTTTGCCACACGATGCACATTTGTATAAACTTTTCCCTTCTCTGCAGGATTTTCGAACCTGTCAAGGCAGCAGTTCCTACCTACATCTGATGCTTCAATGTGAACTGGTAGAGCTCCTACCCTGGTTTCTGTATAGTCTTTGTCAAGTTCATCTGCAAGCTTCATAAGGAAGTCTCGTATTGTTATTCTGATGCCTGCTAAATCTAGAACATTATAAAAAGTATGAACAGGCCACCTTCTTACACCAGATTTCACACAGTATTTGCGGGCCATTTGGTCAACAACATTTACTCCGTATTCGGATTCATTGTAACTTGTCACAGTTTTAGGCTTTGACTTCATATCATTTCCAATTTGTACATCTCGACGTAAGAAACTGAGAATTATCATGTTTTTTTCCTGGCTGTGCTTGATACATTGTAAGGGTCATATAATCATTTTTGAAAACTAGTGTTGTGTAGGTTCTCATGAGCTTACTTCACACATTCCGGCACTTCCCGTCTAAACTGGTTCGATATGTTTTCAGCTCTCTTGCTATTGAAAGTGACGTGAAGGAATTGTAATTATCGCAATGTTTATCACTGCCCTCTGATTCATTCGAGCTCTCCATCGTACTTTTTCTTGCATCATAATCAAAATCAGATGAAATACCATCTAGGTATTCCTCTTCGGATTTATCTTCAGTACTATTCAGGAATGCTAACAGATGCTCACCTGAGAGACCGCGCCGACAAGCCATGTTGCAATACCTCACAGGTCATGTCGCCTATATTTATATAATTTTTTGCTGTCAAAGGCACTAAACTCATCGCTTTAAATCAGCATTGTAGCAGCAGACAAAAGTAAGAGTCTCTAACAGTGTATAGCAATCGGCAATGTTTAGTGTATACAATGGGACAAAAATGTCCCATCGGCGGTTTTCGGTATTTGTTGTTTTTTCTCGATGACTACGTAATACATAGTGATGATTTTCATTTAGAAATAGTAAAAGTCATGAAACTTCATCCACCTCATGAAACAATTAACTTAAGGGGATGGATTTAAATATTGCCACGGGACAAAAATGTCCCATCTGCGGTTCTAGTGTTAAACTAAGGTAAACTAACCTAAGGACAACACACACCCATGCCCCAGAGAGCACTCGAACCTTGTAACGTTTCAGCTATGTTGCACGTTCCTTACAAAAATTAGTTGTCAACATTTCAAACACAAAATATCTGACACCTAAAATAAAACTTCCCTACCGGACATGTAAAATATCACATTTTCGCCTTCAGTTTGAAATTCTATTAACACTATTAGTAAAACGCTTTTAAGAAATAGTACGTAGATATAAACATAACTTTGGCTGTCCTTTTACGTAATTTTCAATTTTTAATACTGTCGTAAATAATAGCTGCAAACACTAAAATGCATTACACTTAGTTTCTGAAATTTCTGAACCTATATAGATACTAATTTGTATAAAAACAACAATATTACATGTTATAACTATTGCACAATGTGATTGCATATGTACCTTTTGTTTAAATAAATGTTTTATATATCACTGGATCCTAAAATAAATACTGATAATTTTCCATGCACTAAAATTAATAATCCGTTTGGTACTAATAAACTATCTTCGAAATTAACAAAACTACGACAACCATATACAAATCCGTATTAATAAAAAATTAGACTGCAAACTGAAATACATTAAAATTCCATGTCACAATAACAGTACGCCTACACAATATTGGCAAAATAGATATGTGTGCACTTCGAAAACACAAATAATGTAAATATTTTGAGCACTGTAAACACTAGTCAAAGGATGACTTTAAATTTGTGTACCACATTAAATACAAATTTCATGAAACATGTCCATACATTGAGATAAATAGTTAAAGCTTAAATGTAATATTTTAATTTCTGTATTTTGGCATATTTAATGTAAAAGAATAATGTTTAATTGTGAATTACAATACTTTGTCATCAGTATTATTACGCGGTTACGTAGAAAGAGGTTTGAGAGAAACCATGTTTTGTTATACTTCTAGCAGTCTGTAAGCAGTAAGCAGTTCTGTTGGATTGCTGCTGCAATTTTTTATTTTTTTTTTTATTTTGCAACAATGTGATTGGTTTAAACTTCATTTAAATGGAAATAAAATCGTTTCCATATCAAATGACATGTTTATGATTTACGGAAAGATCCTGAAACATCAAATCTTTTTGTGAATGCCGAAGACAGCTCACAAGGCAATGGACATCAGCCAGCATATAAGTTCTTTTTATATCAACTTCACCTACAGTGGAATGACTTTGTTATAGAGACTGTGAACTAATAAAACTTTCCGTGATATAGGAAAATATTAGGGTTCAGTTTGAGTCATTCTCTAAAGGGGTGATTGTCGTTAGAGCCTCCGACGGCGACCAACCGCAAGCTTCGCAGCGAGACGCCTCAGACCGCTCGGCTACTCCACCGCGGCTAAGACTTTGCGACCCCCTGCGGGTCGCGGCCCACAGGTTGATAAACACCAGAGGAACCGGCTTCGCGATCACTGTGTCCTCTGCGCCGCGAGCATTTGTTATGAACGGTTCGGCTGTTACCAACACCGTCTGTAGAGAAGGCCTCCGCGCTGGCGTGTCACGCCACGCAGAGTAGGCCACGGTCGCGTAGTTCACTGGCTGGCCGATGGGGCGCAGCCCACCGCCTCACACCGGCCAGCCAGTGAGCTACGCTACCGCGGCCCACTCTCCGTGACGTGGCACGTCAGCGTCGAGGACCGCACAAATGTACCATCATTTCATCAACGTACTGATTCCGAAATGGGGTACATAGCAATAGATATTTCCGGTGTAGAGAAGCAGCTGAGAGAGCTAAATGCGAAAAAGTCTGCTGGTCCGGATGGAATACCAGTTCGGTTTTACAAAGACTATTCTGCGGCATTGGCGCCCTACTTAGCTTGCATTTATCGCAAATCTTTAATTCAGCGTAAAGTTCCTAGTGAATGGAAAAATGCGCAGGTGACTCCCGTTTATAAGAAAGGAAAGAGACCTGACCCACACAATTACAGACCAATATCGTTGACATCAGTTTCATGTAGGGTTTTGGAGCATATTCGCAGTTCGAATATAGTAAATTTCCTTGAAACGGTAAAGCTTCTCTCCATGAATCAGCACGGTTTTAGGAAACAACGTTCATGTGAAACTCAGCTTGCCCTTTTCTCACATGACATCTTGCGAGCCATGGATGAAGGGCAACAGGCGGATTGTGTTTTTCTCGACTTCAAAACGGCGTTCGACGCGGTGCCACACTGCAGACTGCTAACGAAGATACGAGCTTACGGAATAGGTTCACAGATTTGTGACTGGCTGGAAGACCTCCTAAGTAAGAACGCAGTACGTTGTTCTCGACGGCAAGTGTTCATCAGAGACGAGTGTATCGTCAGGCGTGCCCGAGGGGACTGTGATAGGACCGCTATTATTTTCTAGCTATATAAATGATTTGATGGACAGTGTAACTTGTAATTTGCGGCTGTTTGCTGATGATGCTGTGGTGTATGGGAGGGTGTCGTCTGTAACTGACTGTAATATCATACAGGATGACTTAGACAAAATTTATAGTTGGTGCGAAGAATGGCAGCTAGCTCTCAATGTAGAAAAATATAAGGTGATGCGCATGAGTAGAAAAAACAATCCTATAATCTTAGAATACAGCATTAGTAGTGAGCTTCTTGATGCTGTCGCGTCATTCAAATATCTAGGCGTAACATTGCAGAGCGATATGAAATGGAACGAGCATGTAAGGACAGTTGTGACTAAGGCGGAGGGTCAACTTCGGTTTATTAGGAGAATTTTGGGAAGATGTACTTCAGCTGTAAAGGAGACAGCGTATAAAACGCTTGTACGACCACGTCTTGAGTATTGCTCAAGTGTTTGGGACCCGCAGCAAATCAGTTTATAGGAAGACATAGAGGCGGTTCAGATGCGAGCAGCTAGATTTGTTACCGGTAGGTTCGACCAATGCGCTGGAAGAAAAACGACATTCTTTTCGTGAATTTCTGTTAAGTAACTTTAGAGGGCCGGGATTTGAAGCTGAGTGTAGTACGATCTTGCTGCCGCCTATTTACATTTCGCGTAGTGATCACAAAGACAAGATAACAGAGGGCTCGTACGGAGGCATATAGGCATTCTTTTTTTCCTCGGTCCATTTGGGAGTGGAATAGGAAAGGAAATGTCTAGTAGTGGTACAGTATACCCTCCGCCACGCACCTTACGGTGAACTGCGGAGTATGTATGTAGATGTACAGACGGTGTTGCTGTTAGTCAGCAGATGACAGTCTTACGCACCGGCCTCAAAGTGTGTCCGGAGCGCAGTAGCTTGTTACGCAAGTTGTCCCGCCGTGCTGGGCTGGTGAGGCCAGTGGCGGCGCTGCCCCCAGGAGACGTCGACCGCCGCCTCCGCCGCAGTTCCGTCGGGCAGCGCGGCGCGCCTATTAACGTCCGGCGCCCGCCAGAGGGCAGCAGCGGCGCGCGCCGCGGCTCCCCCCTCCGCCACCCTCCGCCCCCCTCCGCCCCCGGCCCGCCCCCGGGTGCGCGCGCACGCGGCCCGGGCCGGCGGCGGCGCCAGTGCCAGGCCGACCTCCGCGCCGACACCTCCGCCCCCGGCGCCCGCGACGCCGCCGACGCCGACGCCGCCCCCGACCGCGACGCCGCCTCCGAGGCGCTGCGACGCCGACGCCCGGCGGGCAGCCCCCGCGACAACGCGCTCTGCCCGGCCGCCGAAAGTGCGGCGAGACCTTCCCAGTGTGTGAGGAATCCTCATTCAACGGGCCGGCACCTGACACGCCCGTCTTGTGCCACAGTGAGAAAAGTGCCACCCCCATTGCAAGGACCAGACTGACTGTTCAATAATACCCGCAGCAGAGCCATTCAATCGAGCTAAATGGTGATAAACAGTGAGACACTTCGCTCCTCAGTGCTTCATTAAACTGCTAAAAAAACATAAAATCACTCCAATGATGCTGCTCTTAG
Organism: Locusta migratoria; assembly: GCA_026315105.1. Classification (NCBI taxonomy): domain Eukaryota; kingdom Metazoa; phylum Arthropoda; class Insecta; order Orthoptera; family Acrididae; genus Locusta; species Locusta migratoria. The sequence goes on along the minus strand of CM048751.1, from coordinate 82,088,878 downwards.
GACGTTTCTGAATGTTACCACAATTTTTTCGCAGTTCGTGCAACGGTCCAGTAACTGTAGTGCGATTGTTGCTGGTCAACTGTGTATCACTTTGTTGCTCCAGGTCACGTGACACCATCGATGAACCAACTCTCCAGTGAGACTAATTGAAGAAACCGTAAATACATACAACAGTTTAACCTGCTTTCTACACGAGAGCCCAGAATCTGTAATATAGTTCTAAAGATATAGAAACACATTAGTGGATATTCTCGTCCTAGAAAGGCAGCTACTCGTCTTTGGCCGTAACCTGTAGTGCGTTACAGTACATCACTAATAATGGAGTACTTATCATCTCTTCCACTTTGGTTTACTGTACGAATGTGTAAAATCATTTCGTAACAATGACAGACTCATTAAACTACATGTCACATGCGTGTTTATAGTAGAAAACTTTTATTGTCAGTGCGCACCATTGTACACTGTATCATGGGGTTCTAAATTTACTTAAACTACAACGTTATCAACGTTGGAGATAGTGCCCGAACAAGATCTGTTTCGAAACACTGGTCATTCGTCGCGTATTTCGTATATATTACCTTCTGGAGTGAACTCGTAAATAAAACACTTCTTACAGTAGCATATACCTGACAATAAATCTCGTTTCGCTATCACATTAATTACGTCAGCTGCCGATTCGTGTCTGATTACAGCAGGGATACACTAACACTGTGCTAATCACACGGACGTCTTCAGTTTGTACTCATTTGGACTAAAAAGCTGCAGTCCTCGGTACTGATACAAAAATTTTCATCGAGGTACAACTTCGACCGTACGTCACCGTAAGACAGATTGAATAGCCAAGCATAGACTTCAAGAATCGAAGTCTTACTTCCATCTTTGTGTCGCAAATTTACTTCAGTTTTGTGCTAGTAACTCTAGTGACGTGTTAGTAACAACTGTATCGTTTGGAACTGCGGGAGTGTTACAATAGTGAAGAGAGGGGCCGTTACGAATTGTAGGAATTTCTTCGGCAAGTAACACAGCAGAGTCCGACTAACCGACAGAGAAGCACCTGTCACCGAGAAACTTCTTGGATGATACGTGGGCCATCTCTTACGTGAACTAGCGTGTGCCTCAGCGGGATATGTCAACTGAAGCGTCGAGGGATGTTCGCCGGTCGGCCGGAGCAGGCGGCCCCGTGGTAGAGTGCAGCGGCTGAACGCATCACCGCGACCACCACTTGTTCAGCGGCGGGCGAGGAGCTGGCGCGAGGCGACTGAACGATGACGTCAGAGGCGGGATTGACCCGGTCGCTGGGCTGGTTGCTGCTGTGCCTGCAGCTCTGCCAAGGTGAGTAGTCGCGGCTGGGCCACCACGAGACATCGAGGACGGCGCCCCAGGGCCGTCCTCATAGGGCTACTCCCAGGCCAACATCGGTGACCAGTCAACTGGTCGCCGAAGGTACTGGTTACACGATTATCTGTACACGGGTAAATCTGTACACTTCCGGACGTATATCAATACAGAAATACAACTTTTACTTTCAGCTCTCGATTATATATGTACCATGGATGAAAGTCAATAGTCCTAGATTTCCGGAGACCATTTCATCTACTTCTATTGTACCACAAATTACAACACACACAATCTTTGACTTTCCAAATTGTCACCATGAACAATTAAATGTTATGAATGAAGTTTTCAAAAAGCTAGGCAGCTGTATTGGTGAAAGTCATTAGTTGATTGACTTTATTTGACGCGTTTCGGCATGAGTCATGAACCGAATCCTGTCGTTGAAAGTAATCACTGCACATTAGTTACACATTGGTCAGGTAACATTAGTTAACATCAGTTCAGGCTCTGATATTACCTGAACAACGCGTAACTAATGTTACCTTACCCGCTCGATTAGCCGTGCGGTCTAACGCACCGCTTTCGGAGACGGGGAGGAGTACCGGCCCCGGGCCGAATCCGCCTGGCGGATTAATGAAGGGGGTCTTGAGTGCCGGCCAGCCTGGATGTGGTTCTCAGGGGGTTTTCCACATCCACCTAGGTGAATACCGGGCTGGCCCCCAAGTCCCGCCTCACTTACACGATTCGAAAACATTTCGTAACACCTTACAACACACACGTGTAACACTATACACAGACATTTGGGATAAACATTTCCTCCTTCACGTGCGGGAAATAGGGCTAAAGGGAAAGAAATAGAAGAGATGTAACTAATGTTACCTTACCTATGTGTAAGTGATGTGCACTGATACTTTCAACGACAGAATTCTGATGATGGCCCAGACTGAAACGCCTACAATAAAGTCATTTACAACCATCAAATGACTTTAATCAATATAGCGACCTATACAGCGTTTTACAGACTAAATTCATTATTCATCATGGTCGCCTGCCTCCTCCGTGATTTTACCTCACAGTTTTGTGAATTATACGTTATACAAGCTATGGCATCAGCTATTGGATCTTAGCATCATAAAACTGTGTCGTTTGACCGACGACCAACAATTTTTCTTTTTTTCTTTTATTTTTTTTTATTTTAATTCTTTTTATTTTTTAGGAAATGTGATATACCACTTATCTATGGATAGGTCCTCTCCGTAGCTCAGACGGCAGTGTCACGACGCAGGGGTCCGGGTTCGATTCCTGGCAGGTCGCCGAAGTGGCGTCAAAAAGACTAGAGAAAGGCGGCGAAAAATCCCACACGGGATCTCCCGGCCAAAAATGCCATACGTTAAATTTTTTCTATGGATGCACTCGAAGTTACACAAAATAATTTTTTTATAGTTTTAATTACCAGTTAACACATTTAGTCCATTACCAAGTGGTCCAGGTCTTACAATGTCATCGATGCCCAGGGTGTTTTTTTTTGGGGGGGGGGGGAGGGGTTCAGTGGTGGGGTGGGAGTCATTGACAGGCCTGTATATGTGTATATGGTACATCGTACTCAGAGCACATAAACGCCCGTCAACTCACAAAAACGAACCATATGGCCACCTGTGGTATTGTATGTCTTGACTTGGTTTGGTTGACATTTTGGAAATGGACTAACGTATACGAAAACGGCAATTTTAAATTAATCCCTTTCTTCTGCGTAACGTCTACTGTTAATTATGGGAAGGCGAAGTAGCTTCTTGCACCACCCAGCTTGCTCGTTATAAGTAAATGTAATGTTCAAATGTTTATAAGGCTATGGGAACAAACTGAAGTCATCACCAGCCCCTAGACTTACAAAGTACTTAAATTAACTTATACTAAGGACAACACACACAAACACGAACATACACAGATGTCCGAGGGAGGACTCGACCCTCCGACGGGGACCAGAAGCGCACTCCGCAGAAAGGCGCCTTAGAGCGCACGGCCACTCCCGCGCGTCGTTAATGTGATAAACTGTTGATATCGAAAATTATGGAAAAATTTGTTGCGGTTCGTCAACAGCGAAGCGCGTGTCAACTCTTCATTCAAGACAGTTCGCCGTCATTATCGAAACAGGCAACAGGCAACAGACGAGCTGCCTTAGAAATTATCACAACTTTCAAAATCAGTTAATCATCACAATGCTACTGACAAGTTGCATAAAAAAAATGTTACGGTAAGACGCAAGAGTTCTTTGATGCTGGGATTAAAATCTGAAAATTGAAAGAACGCGCATCTTGGAATTTGACATTCACGTTACTTTCATAAATAAAATTTCTGTCACTGCGACTCGAACGCTGTCCTCAGAGTTAAATACGATCCGCACTGGTTACCAGTTAACTATTCTCCGAAGCTACTCTGTACAGGATATATGGGATAATCTGAACTCTCCCGTACGAACACCGATATAGAAAACACAATTCGACCTAACTCAACATAAGCTCTCGATATTCTACGAAACGTGGATGAAGGCCAAAGGTCAGATTCAATATTCCTAAATGCGCGCTTCTACATTTACATGGGATACTCCGCAAATCAAAGTGTCTGGCAGAGGGTTCATCGAACCACCGTTATACTATCTACCACTATCGAATAGCGCGCGAGAAGAACGAACACGCGAATCTCTCTGTATAAACTCTGATTATGGCCGTGCTCCCTAAGTCGCATGGCCACGGATTACGCGGCCGTTTCCCGTCGGAGGTTCGACTTCTCCCTCGGGCATGGATCTGTGTAGTGTTCATACCAAACGTTGGTTTGAGTTAGTTTAAGTACTTTGTGAGTCTAGGGACTGCTCATCTCACATGGTTGGAATCCATAACACTCTGGCAATACTCAACAATTGGCCGAATTGTTGTTTCACACGCGATCAACGTCACAGATGAGATACGGCTGAGGCCATTGGAATAAATTCAACGGCTAACTTGGAAATTTGTGCTTCGTCGGGATTTGAACCCGGAATTCAAGCTTCGGGTCAACGCTCTCCTTACCTTCTTGGGCTATCCAGGTACGAAATGAACAGACACTATATCAATAATTGTAATTTTTTCCCAACCGGCAAGTGACATTTTCAGTACGGGCGCATTAATACGCTCGAACCCTTACGGAAATCCAATACAGGCAGCGAGCAAAATTAACTAATAGGAAGGGGGAATACAAACGTCAAGTGTTTCAAGATGAGAATTTGGGTTGGAAGTGGTGTCAGGATAGCTTAATTGTCGGGATGGCAGCTCAGCTCGTACGCTTAAAAAAAAAAAAAAAAAAAAAATTAAAAAAAGCAAAGAATTCCTCGTACATGAGCGAACAGACATGATCAGTGACCGAAAGCAAGAGCACTATTCAAGAAAAATAAATAGATAAATTCGTTAAGGTGACCGCTCTCCCGAAGCGGAAAATCAGGATTCCAGTCCCAGTCAAGCATAAATTTTGAACATCACTGCTGAATTTATGTCAATGCATGCGTGTGTGTGTGTGTGTGTGTTTGTGTGTGTGTGTTCGACTTTGATGAAATTTTGGTGAACTTTCCGTTCGCGTACTAAGTTTGCTAGTCCGAAGACAACAATTGTGACAAATGATACAGGAGATATGTCATAAAACATTAAATGCCACCCGCCGAGAATACCCAGTTTTATGTATGAGTGACAGCAGTTAGCGAGTTGCAATAAAACGGACATATAATTTTGAAATCATGAACGTTTTTGTCACTGACACTCAAAACAAAATGATGAGGGGAAAGTTCTATCGTTCCGCTGTATATGCCAATAAACTGTCTCATCAGGACTAGCGTTTTTATGTATTAGTTCGTCACTGCTAACTGTATTCGCTATATATTTAGCATCGTACAATATACACATATATCATGTAATGTCCCGGCATACTTATAACGTAGTATACCACACACTGAAAAGTGTTCAATTGTTTGTAAACCTATTCGACCGAACTGCTATGGTCATCAGTCCGTTCACTTAAAATCCACTTGAAGATAGTGGAGACAACACACACACACACACACACACACTCCAGGCAGGACTCGAACCTCCGACCGCGAGCAACCGCGTGCTCCGCAGCAAGGCGCCTTAAAGCCACACAGTGAAGGAGATACAACTTAATCGACATTGAGAAACTTGAAAACCCATTGCGATAGACCTTACTTTTTCTAGTTCTTAACAACTAAAGCTGTTCGTAAGATCACGGGCATGTTCCAATACAATGTTGTGAGAAAACTTCGTTGTAAGGGGACAGGACTTCGGAGAATTTGTCATAAGTAACATTTACTACTACTGTACATTTGCTCTTAATAACAAATTTCAGAAAGATTTTGTCGACTGTTCTCAATTTTTCACGCAACGTTGCCTTCAACCAGGGGCGAGTTTTTATATACCTTATATCACAACGTACAGTTATGTAACCCGTCTATGCAACTAAATAATAAAAGTTTCATATTGCCACATGGACTTCGTCTTTATTTTGAAGGCATCATCAGTGGCCTGTGAGATGTGATTATGTTTTATAAAAAAAAAAAAAAAAAAAAAAAAAAAAAAAAAAAAAAAAAAAAAAAAAACGAAATATTATAAAACATACTGACGTATTATATATTACAGGCCACTAATGATGCCTTACAAATAAAGGCGAAATGCATATAGCAACATAAAACAGCTGAAGAATAAATTCGGTCTAAATATATTACTATTGTATTACCACGGGAAAAAAGTAAATTGACATTTTTGGTATTTGAAGCGGCCCCAATAAGATACTTGTTACATTACTATTTCCGTAATAACGATGATTTCTTGAAAACGCTTAACCATTGATAAAATATTTCGTACTTTGTCGTGACGAATGATGTGCTTCTAGCATTTTATGTCAGCGTAATATTCTACATGGTTAGTGTGAATCATTTCCTACACTGTCCAAACAAGTATCCCACCCAAACGAAAAGCGACTGCACGATGTTTTGCTAGGAAAAAGGCATCACGAACTTCATACACCGAAGAGCGATGGAAAATAAGACTGGAAACTAGATTGAAATGTTTACTCTGGAGCGGAATGTGCGCTCATATGAAACTTCCTGGCATATTAAAACTGCGAGCGAAACCTGGATTCCAAGGCATAACCATTGTCCTGGGTTCTAATCCCGATCTAGCGTACAGTTTTAATCTATCAGGAATTATCTGTTACCGTTCGCGCTGCGCAAGTCGGTTCACCTGATACCTGCTTACAGCGAGATGTAAGACTGAAGAACTGGGTATGCAAAAATCCTTCATTATGTACTTTATAAAGTGAAACACTTTTATTGTTTCCGAGACGTTAGAACTCATGCCGGGTTAATTAGTTGACTTGTATTTTTCGGCTTATAAAGCCAGCCGCCATTTTTCACATCATCTAGATATTTTGCTTCAGTCATCTTGTGTCTTCCAACAGTCACTCAACGACAACGGCATCGCGTATTCCAATTCATCATCAGCAAACAGTCAAAGACAGCTGCCTCGCACTGTCCGTTACATAATTTATATTAGGTAAAAAATAATGGCTGTAGTATCACTCTTCCCTGAAGTACTCTTGACGATATTGTCGTATCACACACTGCCAAACAAAACACTGTTGACAAAGGTCCATTTGTACAGCAAGTTTTCAGATATTCGAGTCTCACAAAGATTTTTCTAGTAACATAGCCCCGTATTTTGCCTTTGGTGACGAAGGAAGTTAGCATCAAGAGAGCCATGGAAACAGGAGTGCCACGAAAAAATAAATAAATAAATAATCTGGTGACGCTGTGGCGTATGCGAAGTTGTGTTTTAGTTATTTAGGAGTGAATTGACACTGTTTAGTTATTGCAGTAGTGAATTGACACTGTTTTCTATTCTATTTGAATTTGCGAATGGCAGCTTTCTGTAAATGTGGAAAACTGTAAATTAAATAAAATGAGCAGGAAAAACAATGCTTAAATGTTAGAATACCTTCTTAGACGTTTGCCTCTCCTTTCCTCCAAATAACAGTAACGTTGCAGAGCGACATGGCAAAGATCGAGCGCCGTTTGTAGAAAAGGTAAAGTTGCACATTGATTTATTGTGAAAATTCTAGGAATCTGTCTCTCTTGCATAAGGGGTGCCAAGTAGAGAATAATGTCTTTCTGCACTGCTCGCGAGTATGGGATCGCTGCTACGTCCAACCAAATGAAGTATCGAAGTATTTCTGAGGCGTGTTCCTAGGTTTGTTCAATATTCAAATATTTGTAATCATTTGCCGCAAACCGCAATGGCCGCCAGTCCGTAGATATACAAATACTTCAACTAACTTATAATAAGGATAGCACACACTCATTCATGAGGGAGGACTCAGACAGACTTCAGAAAACTTCTATCAACAAGTATTACGAACATACTCTGTAACTTGATGTAAGGTAATCCGAGGAGAAACAACGTTGGCCGAGGTAAAGTGACCGACAGCCGTAAGGCGCCTTGCTGCGGAACGCGTAGTAGCTCGCCGTCGGAGGTTCGAGTCCTCCGTCGGGAATTGGTGTGTGTTATCCTTAGCATCAGTTTGTTTAAGTAAACAACGCTGTTTTCAAATGTTCAAGTGTCTGTAAATCTGAGGGATTTAACTGCGTTGGTTTTCAGTTCCTAGGCTTACAAACTACTCACACTTACTTAAAGTAACTTATGCTCTGGCAAATACAAACACCCATGCCCGAGGGAGGACCTCTAACCCCTGACGGTGAACGTCCGTGCGCACCGCAACTGGGCGCCTTAGTGCGCACGGTTATTCTGCCACGGCAACGCTGTTTCCGCTAATCACATTGAAGGAGGATTAAATATCCGACACTGTTTTACACCCGTTGCATTTGCGAGTGCAACAGGAAAGGAATGAATGACTTGCAGAAGGCCAAGGGTAGTAAGGGTAGTTTGTCTCCATTCGAAAAAAAAAAAAAAAAAAAAAAAATAAATAAAAAGTTCAAATGTTTGTAAATTTATCGGACTTAACTACGTGGTCATCAGTCCGTAGCTTGCAAACTATTTAAACTAAGCTGAACTAACCTAAGGACAACAGAAACATCCATGCCCAAGGGGTGATTCGAACCCCCGACGGCGGACAGCCGATATCTCCATTTGCACATCGACTTGTAAACAGACATCGTTCATTGTCTTAGCGATGTGTCACACTCTCATCGTCGCATACATGCATTTTACAACTCGACTCCTTTTGTGAACGTACATGAAACCAATTACTATTTCATATAAGTATACATATATACATATGGCGTCTGTTGCCAAAGAACAGACGTCACTTTTGAACCTGCAGTCGTTATTCTTTCATATTCACAGAATATATGATATCAACTGGGAATAGGCAAAGCTGAAAATGTGTACCCAGCCGGGCCTCGAACCCGGGTCTCCTGCTTTCTAGGCAGTTGCGCTTTCCACTACACCCCTGGGGACACAGTGATCACCGCACCTGGAAGGACTACCTGAGTACGTCGCCCGTCAGACACAAATTCTGAGCTCTACCCTGCCCACATTACTCAAACTCGTAGTTTCAGAAACTAATTCCCATAAGAGGAAGGGGCCCCAAATTTCCCCACCCCTCCCCACTAACGAAAGGATCATAGCCCGTCATTAATATTTCTGTTGGCCCCTAGTAACTGAAATGGAACAGCAAATCAGGTAGTACAGATTTCAGGATAATCTCCACACTTCTCGTACATATTGTCTGGGCATTGAATACGTCTTGTCTTTCCTGTATCCTATGGTATCTTGGCACAGTGCATGCTGCCCGATCGCGCCTTACATCATACAAATGCTCCTCCAACTTGTAATGTGTTCCGTAATGAGCTACTGCTATTTTTACAATCGTACAAGTGACGTTGACATGAGGTTCTCTGCGTTGTCTGATGCGTGACGTGCTCTTTACTCGGCTTAGGACGTGCAGTATGACTAATTATAATGCGACGATTACGGATCGCTTGCAAATGGCCAGAGAGGATAATTTTATAAAGTGCGTCGCGGTGGATCGGTCGAGCCCTCCGAGGAGTCATTTTGGAAAAATCACAAAAAACCATATCAGGATGGCTGGAGGCGGAATTGAAACACCGTCCTCCCGAATGCAATTCCAGTATGCTTAACCACTATTCCATCTCGGCTGGTGCTATACATCGTTTGTTGGGGTTCCAGTTCATTAGCACCTGGTGATAATAATCGATGTCGTGTATGTGCGAATGTAAACCTTATTATCCTGAGCAAGCGTTCCTTGGTGTGCTTTAGCAGTGCATGATAACCAGACCTTTGAGGTTGGCTTACGAATGTTGGATGTAATTGTGGACTTGATTACGCAAGTAATGTGCTTGAAGATAACCTATTAGACCTTAGCATTCGACCTCAGATAATGTGCTTCAATATAACGTATTAGACCCTAGAATTCGACCTCGGATAAGCAAAATAAACTGCGAACACAGCTGGTACTGAATAAAATAATGGGAGATAAAACAGTGTCACTTCTCTGTAGTAAATGAATTTTGAACCAACATCATCTGTTCCTCCAGCAGTATGAAAACCACAGATTTTGCCATACTAGTTGGACCCATAAAAAAGTAAACCTATGGACCGCTTGTGTCAAATGTCACAACGTATGGTCCGTGTCGTAGCAGTTGGAATCATTATAAGGGGAAAGGAACGATGTTTAGCAATGTAACATGGCCTGAAAACGATCCTACTACGTGAAGCCTCGAAACGATTATTCGCCGAAAGTTGGTTCGTTGGCCTAAAGAGTTTCACATCAATAAGATTGGAGAATAGCACGAATAGTTTCTCGCAGTTCGCCGAAACAGGTGACATATAAGGTCTGTTGTCTACTAACAATAACAGACCACAATCATCACAACTTTAAATAACTCGTCACAGTGTTATGGAACAGATGTAAAGTTGCCTCCGCCAATTTCACTGCACTGACTTCGCGAAGTTGCTGCAACATTTCGCACATACTTGTAAATCAAAGAAGATGAAGAAAATATGTACGAAACGTGTACTAATTATTTTATAAACTGTGTACAGTAGCTTTTGACTGACATCGAATTAATGGTTAACTCGTTTTGACCCACGTAGAAGAGTTACTTTTTCTTTAGGCTGCGTTATAGTAGCTAGTACTGATGTATTAATGGTGCTGTATATTTACTTTTTCTTTGACAAGTGATACGAGATATTTGTTTCCAAAAATTTCTTCTTATTCTTTCAGGTTCTTGACTGGACTTTTTCTTATGAACATTATGACCTTTCTGAGCTACGTATTTACGCTTGCTCGTTGGTTACCTGAAATGTTTAAAGTATTGTTGCTAGTATTTATTTGGATGTGAGATATCGGGTGGTACATACAGTCGTCATGTCATACAAAAATTTATACGCTTTGTTAACACAGAGCAGCGAAGCAATACGAGATTGTTGAAACTACTACATCAAGCATAGCAGCCACCACAATGTAAAGTATCGCAGTGAAATATCATCTTCTCGCTTTACAAAGGTCCGCTCGTGTCCTTTGACAAAGTACCATTATAATTCACAACTGGACAAAATTCCGTGTCTGCTGAATTACCTGTTGAGCGAACAATGCTAGCTTTTTGGCTTCTCCGAGTACTCAGCAATGAGTATACGCTGCCGTGCCCACAGAAATACTAGATCGACCCACAGTACTGAAAGCTGTTTTTAGTTAACCAAGTAATGAGCAGAAGTTGAAAGAAGGCAAGTAAGAAACGATCTTTTTAATTACAGAGAACATGGTCACCTGATTGTGATAAGGTAAATTTTAAGTCAAAACTACCCAATATGTGTCAGATCTGCAATGTTTAAAGTGGGTTCAGAGACGAACAATTCAGTAAAGCAATCGAAAATGCTGGAGTTATAGGATGAATGTTCGCCTCCGTAGCGCAGTGAACAACGTCGCTCACTACCTCGCAGGGTCGGGTTCGATTCCCGGTAGGGGACTCGGTGTTATGTGCTGTTCGCATAATCATTTCGTCATTATTGACATGCAAGCTACTGAAATAGCGGGAAGTAAAGAGGTTTGATATGAAAATAAAAAGTCATTTGCACGTTGCAGATACTGTTTACTTTCCACAACTACGCGGTCAACTATTTGCTGGTTTCCAGTTTCTTGACATATCTAAATTACGAATAGGTATAGTATTATTAGTGACGTATAAATACTTGCACCGCACTTGGAATACCGCTTAACCGCTTCAGTTATTCCATGCACCTTCCTTGTACATATCCAAACCTACATACGTCACAGTCTCTACAGGAGATAAGTGAGAAACCTGGATTCGACTCTCGCCCTACCACTCACATTCATCAATATCTTACAGTTGGTATATGTTACATAGTGGAAATATTTGTGAGTGAGTATGCCTATTTTTATCATTATTATTAAACTAACTGAAAACCAGGCATTGCCCGGGTATTTATTTATTTATTCAAGCTTTGAGTTTGTGTTCCTCATTTACCTTCTCTCTCTGTCCATCTTCTTTTTCTAATAACATGTCATATTTATGGCAAAGTATTCAAGGAATAAGGCCGTCTTTAACAATGTACAAAATAACAACTTCAGTATCCAAACAAAGAAATGTAGGCATCAAGATGCAAACGATATGCAACCTCAGTACATTAATTTCATGCAAAACTTGTTTATAAACAATATTTCTTGTTAATTGTCCAAAATCTAATCTGGATAAATTATTTAGGGACCCAGCCCTGAACAAGAGACATGTAGTTGTCCGTATGAGAAACATGGAGATGTCAAAACAACTCTGCAGTATGTAATAGGTTCCCTGTGATTTAGTAACCGTAACAGAAAATGCAAGTATAACTGGATACTACAGTCTCTTGGAGTTAAAAGGTAGATATTCCGGAAAAAAAAATGTGTATTCATTGGATGTACACTGTTTCATTCTCTTCCTTTCCTTGTCGCTCCATACAACTGTGTTGCTTTCGCCTACAGCCAAGTACCATTCAAAGTTGTCAACAGCACTGTCAGCGTTCAAGAATTTATTTCAGGTGACTTGAATACAGACGTGTCTTAGTAGTAAATGCGTAGATGAATTAAGACGCGGTTTATGATTGAAGGGTTTTTAACCATCTCAGTATTAAAGATCTCATATTTATTAAATTATATGATCTAAAGTTGTATAACTTCGTAGGTAGGCCTATACATTCATGTGCTGCATGTCGGTAAAATCTGTTACGAATAGAGTTAGTAGTAAAGAAGTAATAGATTAAAACATGGTGGATGAGGCAGTTTTCAGTGAACATTACTGTTTTATCCTGATATCTCATGAATGTCGTACTGTGATAAAATTTCAAAGGTATATTAAGCTATATGTGTGTATACTGCAGAAATTATAAATTGTAACGTCATATCGAATTCCGTAATATAGTCCATGAACAGCGGAAAAATAGTAAGCGAGAAACTTTTTTCCTTTCATTGTTTTTCTATGGTTTTCAGCAAGAAAACGTATAATAAAGGTTTGAAATTATGTTTAATGTGTGTTGCAAGTCGCTAAGTGTATTAATAATGTCTAATAACACAATATGACAGTTTCTTGCGATTCCTATTGTTTACGGGGGCCATACATCTTAAACCACTTGCCGTATGTGTTTCTTACCCTTACAGCAATTGTTGCCTCACGGTAAGGAATATCTGCCCCAAATGTGGTTGAAATCGATGAAGTGGTTTAGGAAAAATGAGCAGCAATGTCGCTTAATACAGCAGTATTTCGCGCATTGTTTATGACGTCATATCTCGTGAAATATGTGTCCTACAAAGACATTATTTACCAGGTTCTCGAGTTTTAGCGAGACTAACGAATAGCAATTCATATTTATCATTGACAGTTCACATAAGGTTTCAGATCGTGTAAAGCGAACTTTACTGTTTCAAAGTATACTTCTGAACGCATCCAACACAACAAACAAATCATTATTTTACATGTTTTAAATCTAAATTTTTCTCGCAATTTTTCCATGTTTTATCACCGTTTAAGTTTTCCCTGAACTTCCACGAATATGACATGAGCATTATCCTGGTGATGTGTGCGTGTTTTGCTCACTCTTTCCGCCCACTATCGAGCCGATACTTAGACTATCTGATGATGCCTTTATAAAGCTACTGGGTTGAAAATACATATGATTTAAATTAAGAGCTAAGTAATACGAAGTTCAACGGGTCATATAATCATTCAGTCGACCGGGCAACGCGTCGCAATTGCTAATCTGTATGTACTCTCGCTTTGAACGTCAAATGTGCAAAATTTTAACGCAATCAGATAAATGGTATTGGTATTTCACAGAAAAATTTCTATTTTTCTGAATTTCCCTATTTTCCTGGAAACTTTTCCTAATTTTAATTCCATAAGGACGTTACTCTTGTTTTGAATGTCAAATATGTAAATCAGACGAATGCTACTGATATACCTTTGCAAAAATCTCATTCTCTTTCTCGCGAATTTTCAAATTTTCTGGGTAACTGTCCTAAATTTTTAGTTCATAAGGACGTTCCTCTATCGTTGGACATCAAATGATCAAAATTTTATAACAATCGAATGAACGATTCTCAACTTATAGTGTTGAGTACATTTAGAAACAAATTGAAAAAGGAACTTGTTTTGAATTTTGCGACTTTCCTTTTTAACTGTCCCTATTTTATATAATATTCATAGAATATATGACTTCAACTGCTATTGGGCAAAGCTGAAAATGTGTACCCAGCCGGGATTCGAACCCGGGTCTCCTGCTTTCTAGGCAGTTGCGCTGACCCCTACACCACTTTTTTTTTTTTTTTTTTTTTTTTTTTTTTTTTTTTTTTTTTTTTTGCTGTATTGGTAGTTCTTGTCCTTGCGGACGCTGATCCTGTTTGTTCGTTTTGGTTCTACGTGTTCTTTGGCTCAGCTTTTTTTATTACAGAGAGCGTTTAGCCCTCTGACCGGGCGCGCTGAGCCACGGCGCCCGGCACACCACTGGGGACACAGTGATCACCGCACCTGCAAGGACTACCCATGCACGCCTCCCGTCAGGTGCGGTGATCACTGTGTCCCCAGTGGTGTAGGGGTCAGCGCAACTGCCTAGAAAGCAGGAGACCCGGGTTCGAATCCCGGCTGGGTACACATTTTCAGCTTTGCCCAATAGCAGTTGAAGTCATATATTCTATGAATATTAAATAATAACAGCTGCAGGATCAGAATGTGACGTCTGTTCTTTCCGAACAGACGCCACTTGTATATGTCCCTATTTTTTTTACTGAAAACTATTCCACTACCATAGTGAACAAAACAAAAAAAGAATTACCCCTCTCCTTCGTGCGAATCATCAGTTACAGTGTGAATTCAATCAAAAACACATTGAATGAGGCACTTTCACTTTTTCTCAATTTTCCCAATTTTCCGGTAGACTTCTCAAAAAAAAATTATTTCATACAAACCTTGTCCTGTCAAGCCATACTCAAGTGATGCTCTTACAACCATGTGGTAATTGATTTGGATTCATAGAAAAAAATAGCTTTCGGTTTTTTTTTTTAAATTTTCCTACTTTCCGAGCGAATTTTCCATATTTTTATCTTATACGAACCTTCCTCTTGCTTTCAAGATGAAATGTACAAAATTTTATCGCAGTTGGACAAACGTTATTGATAGCTCATTGAAAAAAGCTGTTTCAGTTTTTCCAGATTTTCAACTTTTTCGGACAACTTTTCCATTTTTTATCACCGTTCAAACCTACTCTGGAACGAAACTAATATTTCAATACTAAAATTAACCAAATCGGTTCAGCCGTTCTCGAGTTTTAGCGAGACTAACGACCAGCAAATCATATATACAGGGTGTTACAAAAAGGTACGGCCAAACTTTCAGGAAACATTCCTCACACCCAAAGAATGAAATTATGTTATGTGTACATGTGTCCGGAAACGCTTAATTTCTATGTTAGAGCTCATTTTAGTATTTACGGATGACGCTTCATTCCAATTTGATCAAATTGTAAATTTTCACAATCAACATGTGTGGGCTGACAAGAATCCGCACGCAATAGTGCAATCACGTTATCAACACAGATTTTCTCTGAACGTTTGGGCAGGAATTGTTGGTGATGTTTTGATTGGGCCTCATGTTCCTCCACCTACGCTCACTGGAGCACGTTATCATGATTTCATACGGGATACTATACCTGTGCTGCTAGAACATGTTCCTTTATAAGTACGACACAACATGTGGTTCATGCACGATGGAGCTCCTGCACATTTCAGTCGATGTGTTCGTACGCTTCTCAACAACAGATTCGGTGACCGATGGATTGGTAGAGGCGGACCACGCTCTCCTGACCTCAACCGTCTTGACTTTATTTATGGGGGCATTTGAAAGCTCTTGTCTACGCAACCGCGGTACCAAATGTAGAGACTCTTCGTGCTCGTATTGTGGACGGCTGTGATACAATACGCCATTCTCCAGGGATACATCAGCGCATCAGGGATTCCATGCGACGGAGGGTGGATGCATGTATCCTCGCTAACGGAGAACATTTTGAACATTTCCCGAAACAAAGTGTTTGAAGTCACGCTGGGATGTTCTGTTGCCGTGTGTTTGCATTCCATGATTAATGTGATTTGAATAGAAGTAATAAAATGAACTCTAACATGGAAATTAAGCGTTTCCGGAAACATATCCACATAACATATTTTCTTTCTTTGTGAGTGAGGAATGTTTCCTGAAAGTTTGGCCTTACCTTTCTGTTGTCGAGGTTTCCTGCTGAAGTGTCAATTTTATTTATACATGACAGTTTCGGCGATTACTGTCATTGGCAAGTGACTTGTTGATATAGTATAATCGACTGTAGGTCTACATACCACCGTCTTCTGTCAAAATGACACTTATTGTTCAAATGTTTGTAAATCTATGGGACTTAACTGCTTGGTTATTAGACAAATGTTTAGATGTTAAGCTTATGGGATTTAACTGCGAGGCCAACAGTCCCTAAACTTACAAACTACTTATGAACTAAATTATACTAAAGAGGCCGCGCGATGCGCATCGTGATGCTCCAGACCGCTTGGCAACTCCCGCGCGGCGATCATTAGTCCTTAGGCTTACAAACTAGCTAATCTAAGTTAAAGTAACCTAGGGACAACACTCATACACCCAGGCCCGAGGGAGGACTCGAACCTCTATGGCGAACGGCCGCGCGAACCGCAGCACGGAGCCTCAGTACGCACGGCTAGTACGCCGCGACTGAAACTGATTTTTTATGTATTCTACAGATTTCTACTTAGTCTAAATTGAGCAACGTACATATTTCTTTTGACACTCATCAATCTCCTATTGGTGTATAATATTTAGAATAAATTACGTTATCAGTTGTGAGAGTTATTCTCTTTCGATGACGTATCTAAACAATATATTCAGAAAGTAACAAAGATAATATTTATGTTGGTATGCGTTGCAGTTGTAATCTCTGGATAATGTATTCCGTTTGCGTGGATTAATTTCGTATTATTTAGATAAAAATTTCTTAATGTTGTTAATATATGGTTGTCTATAAAATTTTATTGTTGTATTCATTATTCATTTAATTTTTACGTTATAGTATTATTTAATTAAGATGCATAACAGTTATTATTTGTTCTGGTTTGCTTTCGAATTTAGTACGTCAGCTTTTGATATGTATTATTTTGGTTGTGTAAATCAGAAATTTCTAGAATGTATAAATTAAAAGAAAATATAAATAATGAATACAATTATAAAACATTATTAACAGCCACATATTAACAATGTCTCGACATATCTATCTATATAAATTACAAAATCAGTCCAGATAAACCGAATTAAGCATTCACAGACCACAATTGCAACTAATACCAACATATATACCATCTTTGTTACTTTCTGAAAATAATCTGTAAACGTATGTTATCGTAACAAAGGACTAATGAAATTTGAAAGAAAAATTACGTAGATGAATCTAGATGTAAGTAGGAACCTGTGTTATATCTGCAACATTATTATTATATTTTGAAATAAGGCGATGGTATGTACAAATGACATTGGGAATTTTCACCCATACCGTCTGAAGTGAATAAATAACCACAGATATACATTGAGTAGACTTGCAAAGTCCCTGGTTTCAGTAAAGCCCTAAGCAGCCATCCTATCTACATGAACGTCAAAAATTTGGTATGTTACTTAGTCAACTTATGACCTAAAATGACGTTTACACTTTTCGCGGTGGTTTAAAGTGTTGTTGTTTTTATTGGGTTTTTAGGGCACTCGAGTGGTTTAAACAGGTTTTGACGTTGAGGTAATACTTGCGTACTAGCTTAATTTAACACACTAATAGTAGAAACGTGTTGTAACATGAACATTAAGATACAAATGGGCACGTTGAAAGCAGACTGCACTTCTCTTAAGAACACTCCAATGTATCTTCCGTCTGCTGTACGAAAAATTACAGCCAAACATGGCGCATCTGTTGACCATTACGTCAACAGTACAAAGGTGGCGTACTTTTATCTCTTTAGTTCTGTTTTCTTAAGACTATTTTATCTTTAACTTCGAAGTTATTTACAAGCACTCTATGGTAGCGATATGGCGGCGACTGCTTCAGTGACACCAATGATACTGCATAAGGCATGGCCAGTCTAGTTAATGTAGGTATAATTAACACTGAAACGTAAGCAGAAAATGTGGACCATTTAATATTGGTGTCATTGTATGATCTATATTGTGATGCTGGTTCTAAAAGGAAAAATAAAATAGTAGAATTTTTATTTTCGTTCCCGCTGAAGTTACTCGACGGACTGTAATTTTTCATAGATAACACAAATAAATATGCGAACAGACTCAGAAGAGGAAATGGAGACAAGGAGAAGGAGGAGTTGATGGAGAGAAACTCTGGGAAGGGAGGGCTCGGCTAATGAGAGATTACATTAGTTACACTACTGGCCACTGAAATTGCTACATCAAGAAAAAATGTAGATGATAAACGGGTATTCATTGGACAAACATATTATACTATAACTGATATTTTCACGCAATTTGGGTGCATAGATCCTGAGAAATCAGTACTCAGAACAACCACATCTGGCCGTAATAACCACTTTGATACGCCTGGGCATTGAGTCAAGAGAGCTTGGATGGCGTGTATAGGTACAGATGCATATGCAACTTCATCACGATACCACAGTTCATCAAAAGTAATGATGGCTTATTGTGACAAGCCTGTTGCTCGGCCACCATTGAATAGACATTTTCAATTAGTGAGAGATCTGGAGAATGTGGTGACCAGGGCAGCAGTCAAACATTTTCCGTATCCAGAAAGGCCCGTACAGGACCTGAAACATGCGGTCGTGCATTATCTTGCTGAACTGTAGGGTTTCGCAGGTATCGAATGAAGGTTAAAGCCACGGGTCGTAACACATATGAAATGTAACGGCCACTGTTCAAAGTGCCGTCGATGCGAACAAGAGGTGACCGTGGTCCGGCAGCGGTGGCCGAGGGGACTGAGGCGCTCCAGTTACGGTCTGCACGGCCACTGCGGTCGGGGGTTCGAATCCCCCCCTCGGGCATGGATATTTGTGCCGTCCTTAGTCTTAACTAGTTCATAAGTAGTTTGTAAGCTTAGGGACTGATGACTCCGTAGTTAAGTCCCATAAGTTCTACAAATATTTGAACATTTTTTGGTGACCGTGACGCGTAACCAATGGCACCCCATACCATCACCCCGGGTGATACGCCAGTGTGGCGACGACGAATACGCACTTCCAATGTGCGTTCACCGCGATGTCACCAAACACGGATGCGACCATTATGATGCTGTAAACAGAACTGGATTCATCCGAAAAAAAATGACGTTTTGCCATTCGTACACCCAGGTTCGCCGTTGCGTACGCCATCGTCGGCGCTCCTGTCTGTGATGCAGCGTCAAGGGTAACCGCAGCCATGGTCTCCGAGCTGATAGTCCATGCCGTTGCAAACGTCGTCGAACTGTTCGTGCAGATGGTTGTTGTCTTGCAAACGTCCCCATCTGTTGACTGAGGGATCGAGACATGGCTGCACGATCCGTTACATCCATGCCGATAAGAAGGCTGTCATCTCAACTGCTAGTGATACGAGGCCATTGGGATCTTGCACGGCGTTCTGTATTGCCCTTCTGAACCCACCGATTCTATATTCTAATAACAATCATTGGATTGCGACCAACGCGAGCAGCAATGTCGCTATACAATAAACCGCAATCGCAATCCTGTCAGTTAAATTTCGTGCTTGCGGCACGTCGTCTTCGTGGTGTAGCAATTTTAATGGCCAGGAGTGTGAGTTCACGTACCATTGTGTATATGAGGAAGGAAAAAGATGATCGAGTAAGACATTGGGGATGGATAGAGGGAGGATGAGGTGAAAGAGGTGAACGAGGAAGCGGTCACTTATTTTAATCTGATAATGTATTGGACTAAGATATAAGGATGTAGATAATGTAATACACTGCGGTTTGGGTGATTGTGGAGAGCGTAGGGTTACCGACATATCCACGTTTCATATCCAGTCCGTCACATATTATAATATACGTGCAAAAGGAGCGTACAAGTAACTAATGCGCCTGTTTTCAACGAAAGAAGTGAAAAAACTGTCTTTTTATTATTTTTGCTGAATTTACGAACTCAATAGGAGGTAATATCTATGGTACATAGGAACTACGTAGTTACCAACACACGCTGTCAAGACTATTACGGAGAACGTGACTGTAAATGTAGGGGAGTTAGTTTCAAAAATGGTTTCAAAACAGGAAATAACTTGCAGGCAAAGCGTTAAAGGGACATAAGGGCACATTATATTTACGGCAAATTAAAATTAGCTAAGCACAAAAGGACAATAAATCACCAGTTAAAGAAAACTATGGAAGAATTGGGAAAGAAAGAAACGAAACTTGACCTACTGAGGAGCTGGATACCGCGGTACGGCATACGAAATGCTTAATGGCTCCGAACATGCAAACGGAAAGTGGCAGTACCGGAGTTGTCAACAACTTTGAAGACCGCGTTCATTGCCGCAGTAAAAAACAGTCCTACAGTTTATCAGACTTGGGATACATACTAAAGTAATTATGAAACGTGAACGTCCTCAGTGGCATCTCTGGAACTGACCCCTTTGACAGAATTTCCGCATAGTTCAGTGCACTGCAGACAGAGCGTCTATGCTAGCACAGTGTAATGCTGTTAACTCTAGTCGGCTGGGGCGACGTCAGCTTAACGATGTTGGGGCCAACAACTGAAGAAGTGAAGCGGATGACGTGGGAAAGAGACAGTAATTAAGGGGTCAACTGGTCAGTGTGGAAGGAAAAGGAGTGTTTTCCTACATACGTACTTTCGTATTTTTGCAACCTAAATCATGCGTGTTTTGGTTTTATTTTTATTTTTAATTGTTGCGGATGATAGCTCTGATCACTGACATTTAAAAAACTTCATATTTTATTAATTACGGTAGGAAGATCAAAATACTGGTAACCTGACGGAGAACTGGCTGAAGACATCTGTTGATACATTTATAAATCGGTAATCTCGTTCTTGCTGTAATGGCAGTAAATAAGATATTAGATTAGACAATCTCGGGTCATTTTCCGCTGTTATGAACGGCAAAGTGCCTTTATATGATTCAGTAATTTTCTATACTGGTTATTTTTATGTTTCTTGCTGTTATTTGAAGACAACTTTGAATACCCAGAGTGCACTATACATACGCACCAGAGATATTTTTAGCGTATGATGGTTGGCTCCATACCTGTGTTACACAGGGTAGTGTTATTGGTCCTCTGCTGTTCCTTATTTACATAAACGATCTAGGACAAAATCTAAGTAGCACTCTTAGGTTGTTAGCAGATGACGCCGTCATTTACCGTCTAGTAAAATCATCTGAAGATCAAAACCAACTGCAGAACGATCTGAATAAATTATCAGTATGTTGTAAAAATTGACAATTGACTCTAAATAATGAGAAGTGTGAAGTCGTCCACATGAGTATGAAAAGAAATCCGTTAAACTTTGTTTACAAGATAAATCAATCAAAAATGAAGGCCGTAAACTCCACAAAATACCTAGGAATTACTATTACTTCAGACCTAAATTGGAAAGAGCACGTTGATAATGTCGTGGGAAAGACGAAGCAGAGACTGCATTTTATTGGCAGAACCCTTAAAACATGCAACCGAACTATAAAGGAAACTGCATACACTACGCTTATCCATCCATTTTTGGAGTATTGCAGCCCAGTGTGGGATCCTTATCAGATGGATTTGACGAAGGACATCGAAAGAGTCCAAAGAAGGGCAGCTCGTTTCGTATTGTCACGATACAAGGGAGACAGCGTTACGGAAATGATACAGGATCTGGGATGGGAATCATTACAATAACGGCGCTTATCACTGCGGCGTGGGCTACTTGCGGAACTCCAATCGCCAACATTCTCCTCCGAATGCGAAAATGTTCAAATGTTCAAATGTTTGTACATCTATCGGACCAAACTGCGTGGTCATCAGTCCGTAGCTTACAAACTACTTAAACCTAGGTAAACTAACCTAAAGACAACACACACACCCATGCCCCAGGGAGGACTCGAACCTCCACGGCGAGCAACCGCGCGCTCCGCAGCGAGACGCTTTAGACCGCTCGGCTACTCCACCGCGGCTGCGAAAATGTATTGTTGACTCCCACATATATAGGTAGAAATGATCATCATAATAAAATACGAGAAATCAGAGCTCGAACAGAGAGATTCAGGTGTTCTTTCTTCCAGCGCGCTGTTCGAGAATGGAATGGGAGATAAATAGTATAATGGTGGGTCGATGAACCCTCTGCCAGGCACTTAAACGTGATTTACAGAGTATCCCATGTAGATATAGACACAAACTGTGTTAGAAGCTTTCATCAATGTGGCATGAGTCTTTGGAATCTACTTTTGGTATGAGAGAGGAGTCTCTGAAACCACCAGGAATTCAGAGTGGCCAGTGTATTATGATTACAGTGTTTTGATAAGTACGTTACAGCAACTGGATTCGAGCTAACCATCGGGGTATGACGACGTATGAGAATGTACCCCTTCTGCATAAATTTCCTGAAGTGAACACATCTTTTTCATATTTTGAAGGTTTTTGCGTACATTATGGTTGCTTGGAGAACGGAGTATCAGTGGACTATATTTATTCATGACAACACCTCATTGACGGACCTTTTCAGACTACTTAAGCTGCAGCCTCACCTATCATCTATTCCTGATTCCGATACGCAACCATACCAACAAACGTGTTTTTACCGATGTAATTCAAAGCGTGTTCATCTACCAAATCTGTCACCTATTTACATTCTGCTACTGCGATTTTTGTGCCAAAATCTGATATGTATCGTGTTTTTGGGTATCGAAATGCACTGGTGGCAGCAATATATTTCAGTGTAACTGCGTCCAACACAGGATAAAGCAGAAACCTGGCAGACTGTAATGCGATTTTCGCCCATCAACACTTCCTGAATACTTTGCTACCGGCCTAAGTTTCATGTTTCCCGGTGCTTTCGTGAGGGTTTTTTTTATTTTTTTTTTATGCATCTAATGCCAAACGTTCGCTATGCTGTAATACGAGACGCAATAATAGTACAGGATGGTAAGCAATAACCAAAGGGGCGAGTGACGCAGTGCGGTGAAATCTTTATTGCTCATTCTGTTGTAAGGAGAGCTGACGAGTCTTTCCACATTAAACAACACAGATTGAAGTTTTCTAGCTCATTACAAGAATGTAAACTAACTGATGACGATTACTAAATCGACTGATGCATCTGAAAAAAATGTTCAAATGTTTGTATAGTCTGTGGGACTTAGCTACGGGGTCATCAGTCCCTAAACTTACAAACTACTTATGAACTACTTACGAACTAGGACGGCACCAATATCCATGCCCGAGGGGGGATTCGAACCCCCGACCGTAGTGGCCGTGCAGACCGTTACTGAAGCGCCTCAGTCCCCTCGGCCACCGCGGCCGGCCAAGATGCATCTGAAATAGTCCCTTTTTCACGCCATCTATAATTCTTGGTTAAGCAAATAAATTATTATGGTGAACATAATATATGGTGTTCTGAACTGGCATCCTATAGTTTACAGTCCCTAAAGGACGGAGCAAATCCGTTAAATCGGATTATCCTTAACTGACTTTTTCTCCGGCATTCAGTGATATGATTTTCCTATGTTTCAGGTTTTTCAGACTTTCTTCATTAGTATTTTAACAACTTTCATCAGTATTCCGACAAGCAGTAGTATTCTTCAGTCTTAATTCAGAGCGTTATTACAAACACTCTACTGGAAGGTATACTGGCCATATCTTGCACAGTCGCTGTTACTCACCACTGGGATGGACGACATTTTGTAGTTTGAACAGCATTTTGGGAAATCGGTATTTCATGATTTTCCAATTACACTCTCCTTCCATCCAGAGTTGTAGATCTGACTGCATTCATAGTGTCTAAATCATTTTCTGATGATGGTATCGTATTTACTGAATTACGTCATTTTATTGCAAATTCATTTAGAAACACATGACTATGTTTTCTCCCCGTCACTTCGCACTGAATCGCAGAGTTTTTTCTAAGGTGTGGTAAAATTACCCAGACATCAGGAGAAGTACGTCATAAGAGACATCCATTGCGTAAAAGTTACAGTCATGGAAATATAATAAATTACACGTCTAGTGTTGAAAAGTGATCCCAGAAAATACCAGTAGCCAAAATCAAAAAAAAATATAAAGATTTTGCCCACAATCTTATATATTAAAAGAATCAGTCGGCCAGACCAAACTACCCGGCCGATATCCTTCATTTTTATTTCAAACGAAAGTATTCATCCACAGATTTGTCATCAAGTATCAGAATTTACATAACTGTCGCCTTCCTTTTTCTATACTCAAACGCGATATCCTTCTGTGTGTTTCTTATGGGGATGTCCTTGCTCTAAACTAAAATCAATCGGTCTGGCCATTCTATCAGACCGATTTCCTTCATTTTCGCTTTAAACGAAAGGTATTCATTCGCAAATTTTTCATCAAGTGTCAGAATTAAGTCTCCCCATGCTTCATTTTTATTCAAACGCGGTTTCCTTCTGTCCTTGCATTGAATATTTTAATCGGTTTTTTTATATCTTTGAGTTTAATTAAGATATGCAGTTCTTTTTTTTATCTAACAGCACTAAACGGATCAAGCTCTTTCAGATGCGCTTTTAAACACTTGCATTGATTGATTCTGAAGAAATCTATGCGTGGACATTCAACGTTACTTCCATTTTCCCCCACTTTTTTGTCATTCCACTAACGGTGCGAAGTATTCGTACGGGCCTCTAATAACTTTCATATTTCAGTCTATACTGTACTGCAGTTTTACAGTGATTTACGTCGGACGTGTTTAACTTCCATTCATTTCATGATGCTTTGTAAGTGAAACAGCAACATTAGACATATATTAGTAAATTTACAAAATTATATGAATAAAATAATAGCAAATAAATGAATTGCAGTATTATATGAAGATACATTTTATTATACTGGCATGTTCCACATCATTACGAAAAGTTGTACTCGTGGCCTATATAGCAATTAACATAAGGAAACCGAAACGTAGCAGTTACAGCGGAATGTGGCACTACAAACAAAAACAGAACAACTTACATTCGCCAGAGAAACAGACAGAGAAAGTCGTAGTTTAGTTTTAAAAAATATAAGTATTTAGAATCATACTTTCTTATTTGTTCTGCCTGTTTAAATGATTTATGTTTCAAAACACAATTCGGACCGATGCGCCCTTTCGATTTCGCCCTTATTCCAGAGTTTGTGAAACAGTGCATCTGCAATTCTAGGGACTTCTGAGAAGCGCTTCCATCGATCTTGCGAAAACAATCGATGGCGCAATGGTCGACCTACCGATTGCTAGATTTCGCTGAACACGATCTGGAGTAGCGAACAGCGTTTTACTGTGTTATTCCTGTCGCCAAATCATTGATTTTTGTCCCAAAATTATGGTAGCTATTTCTGCGCTCAGAACATAATATCCAAAAATATGTAACAAATACGAAATAGAATTTTTTGTGACAGTTGTAGATTTCCTAATTTTAACTATACCTGCTACAGTTACATCAATCGTCTTTGATAATATCTCATAATAATTCCATCCAGTTAATTGTATGGATCACCTAAGTGCTCATATTTCCTGTGTACTGAACTTGCATGTGGTGTCACAGAGAGAGAAGCGTCCGGAATGTGATTCGTTTCTGAATCTGTATCTCCACACCTTTTACGAACTGATATACCTCATTATGCACCATGGCTGCAATCCTATCGATTTCACTCTACTTTTATTACTGGCTCCGCAACGCATGTGTGCATCCATTGTATAAATTATCGTGGCTCGTGGTTTCATTAATACAGTCTGCTGCAATATTAATGGCACCGCTGCTGATAATAATTCACGTTCCAGATACGGACGTGATCATCACGCAAATGAATCTGTTATCCAAGATCTAAAAAGAATTACAGTATTTCATCGCTGCACCAGCAGTAATTCTATCCAATTTTCTTTCGTTTCTTTCATGCCTTTATCAAAACATGACTGTTAATACCCAGATGAGTTACTTCCATAATCAATGTATACTCAGGTATTAATATGGACGTGTGTCGGTATATTTCAGTTTGTAGCCGAATCTATTCACTTCAGAATAATAGCGTTAATGTATGAGAGTATACTTGTCTCCATTTGTGCACTGTGGTGGTATGGTTAGTAATGAATGTATGTGGATGAAAGGTAACGGTTTGCCGCTTTTTCTTACAGTCACTTATCGTCAGTCCTGGATAGCGCATTTCATACTGATCAACGGCTATGGTTAAGATTTTACACAGGTACAAATTAAATTTGTAATCATGAGGTATAAAATTACAGAGGTTGTTGAATTCAAGAGCCCTAAGAATTAGTAGCAAGGAATAAACAATTTCTTTCTTAACATATTCTCATTTAAGGCTAGTCTACACGACGACACTAGGTTTCGACACTCGTTGCATGATAGGAATTGCGCGTAACTGGTTTCGTGCATGTCTGTAGACACGGCGCCAATACTATACACTTCACTTTCGTTGTTTTGTGAGTGCCGTAGTCGCCGTAGAATGAAATTTAAGGCGGAGCTATTGCTTCTCTGTGTGAAGTTGCGGCATAAGACTAAGCATAAAAAGAATAAGAAACGTGTTTGGGTTCGTGACTAGATTAAAAAAAAAAGTCAGCTTTGTGGCTTAGCGATTTTATTGAAAGAAATCGTATTTGAAACCCTAGAAGTTGTTTTAATCAACTTAGAATGTCACCAGAGTACTTCACGTTCTTATTAAACAGAGTTAGTAATGCAATAAAGAAACAAGGTACTGTTATGCATGAAGCATTGTTACCAGAACTGAAATTACAAATTGCATTACGTTTCTTGTCAAGTAGATATTTGTCTGTACAGTACCTGTACCGTGTTCCGAGATTCACAATTCCCATAGTTCGTTTGGATAGGTATTTATAATTGAATTATTTTAGTCTGCAATTCACTAATCGTCAACCCATCAATATTTAATTCACAAATAATTGCTAATACGCCGCTGCTTATTCCTGAAATTTTCATCGTTAAAAATCCCACAAACACCTAAGCATCGCATATATTTCCAAAAACCGAATTATTTCTTCCGTTCCCCCTTTATGTTGTGTTTTGTTCTGTATTGCTTATAAACTAACCTAAAAACACGCGCCATCAGTTTCGCCAAAGTTGGAAGGTGCCGAAACTTTCGCTAACGAGTTGCTCGAACGCCTGCCGCGCATGCGCAGTGGCAGTAGTCCAGTTTCATGAAACGTAGTGTCGACGTCTAAACAACCCTTAAGAATGTAGTACGCCTAGTGTTTCGTCGCTGGTTTTGGCGGCGATGTCATAAACGCGACACTTGTGACGAAACTCATGAACATCACCGCGACAAGATCTAATAATCAGTTACCTTTGTTCCGGAAGCGAATATACCCAAAATTCTTACTATTTTGTGGTAGGAGGTACCGGGTTCGAATCCCGATGTGGCACAAAATTTATTTCAAAGCCTCTTTTTCAAATTTATGTCTCTCATATATATGGAGCCAAAATATGTCTCTGGGCACTGATTTATTGTTTGGCTACACCACAGTCCAACATATGGAGTCACAACATTCACCGTTGAGAATGTTGTCACCATATGGCAGTTTTAACGACATTAGCACCTCTAGCGGTGGACAAGCTACTGTTCGGTTCCTTTTATGATAGGCACTTTCTCCAAATTTTCAAATGTTTGTAAACCTATTGGAGCAAACTGCTTTGGTCATCATTACCTAAACTACTTAAACTAAATTACATTAAGGACGACACACATACACACACACACACACACACACACACACACACACACACACACACACATGTTAGAGGGAGGACTCGAACCTCCGCTGGGAACGGCATGTTGCTTAGACTACGAAGACATTCCGTGCGCGCCGGCACTTTCTTATGGAATATAACGACGCTCACATTCCCAAACTTTATTTGTTTTTCTTATACAAGAAAATATTTTGAACATCATTACTTTTACTTCTAAAGCGAATATACAGAAAATTCTTACTGTTTTGTGGCTGAGATGAAGCAAAAATAGTGGAATTAGTTTCTTTCGTTTTGGAAAGTAGTTCCATTGTTTTAGACGTTTATATGGTTGTTCTTTCTTTGCAGTTGCGGTAGACTGTCTGGCACGTTAAAGGATTGCTTTCCATACACGATTCCTTCGTTCACATTCAGTAATTCGACAGGAAGTATTGTGACGAAGACTTGACGTTCCTTACTAGATAAACGATGTCTTCATGCAGGAGATCAGTTTGTATGGTGAATAGAAGCCATTATTTGTTCTCAAAAGGAACCGACATTATTTACAAATACTTGTAGGTTACAACATAATCTAAGTACAGTGTTCCGTAACGTACCGTTTCACATGGCCTAGGGTCCTTACAAAATTTTAAAAAAGATGAATTTTGGGTAGTTTTCGGAAATATTGTGGAAATTAATGCCAATAAATTCGCTCGCTATTGTAAAAACTTTTTGAGAATGTTTGAGGTTACAATACTTCAGTTCCAATTGTTCTTTTAAAGGAATAAAATCAAGAAAGTAGTTGAAGGAGGATTAATCAATATCTATGTGTTCATCTATCTCAGATATTTGATAATGTTCGTGGATTCTTTGATTACGTTCCAATTCTACTTTTAAACTTTAGAACTGGGAAGACACAATAAACAACCCAGTGACTCTTTGAATAAGTCTTTTATTTTTTACGGCATTTACCGTGACACCTAAAATAAGCCGGACGCGGTGGCCGACGGGACTGAGGCGCTCCAGTCACGGTGTGCACGGCCACTACGGTCGGGGGTTCGAATCCCCCCCCCCTCGGGCATGGATATTTGTGCCGTCCTTAGGATTAGCTTGTTCATAAGTAGGTTGTAAGTTTAGGGACTGATGACCCCGTAGTTAAGTCCCATAAGTTATACAAACATTTGAACATTTTGAACCTAAAATAACTGCATGAAGTAGGTGAATCTTTCCTCTGTCCTCCGGTGTTATTTTTGTGATTTCTTTCAATAATTGCAGATGTTTCCCACTTTATCTCTTGTGGTTAATTTTCTTTGATCGTTCCGTATAATTTTTATCCAGTACAAAATTTTATATTAAAACGATATAGTGTAATAAACATCTTGTGTTCTGCTTATATAGAACAAACCGAATTTTTTACGATGCTTTTTCCTTTGAAGATATTAAATTTCTGTCGAGTAATATCGATACGTAAATAACGTAACAACATATATTACGGCCACTTTAATAGTGGTAGTGGTATGTTAATTGCAACAATTTCATCACTGTTCTTCATCCACATTTATTTGATGCCCTCATTGTTGCAGTAATGGCTTTCAAAGTACGGAAAAATATTTTATTGTTGTGGTGCATCGTAGTCTGCTTTACCTCGTTCGTTATACTACAACCTTTAAATTATAGCAATACCTAATCTATCACAACAATCTAATGACAGTTCTTTGTTTTACTTTGTTTACTGAAATTTCAAAATACATGACCCAATTTCTTTTAAATGATGCCTAATAAATATTCTGACGCACTTAGTTTATACTGTTCACGTGCGTAGGAAATACCATATTTATAGCCTACTATGTGTAATGCAGTAACTTTGTTAGTAGAAAAAGTATGACAAACTCTTGATTTACATTTTTTATGTTTTCACATATTATTATTGTAAATATGCAGACTTACATAGGTTACACAGTTTTATGTGTAACTATAATATATATATAATGTGTTAATGGGAAGTGTTGCTGGTTAAAATCTCTAAAAATTCTTTGTGAATTAATCTCAATTTTTGACACATTACAGGAATTACACTGTACTCATGAACGAGGATGTGTAGATCCTTTGTTAACATCCACTACGAGGAAGCAAATACAGTGCTGTGTAAATGTGCATTCGTAGATTCATTTTGACTGTGATATGAAAGCATGTAAAAATGTAGACTATTTTTCTTTTGTCATTTGCAGGGTAGTGAGAAATTTATTTTTACCGAAAACAGACAATATGTATATTTGGCTTACGGAATATTTTACAACACTATTACAGAATGTCAGTAACCAGGAACTTCGTACTCTTTCCCGTCTGCATTTTGAAATCTTGAGATAAACATTAATCAAAGTTACTATCCCCACAGTTCCAACAATAATCCCAACCCGTTAACCCATTCATTTTAAGTGATACCAATTGCAAATTTGCCGAAGACGAAGTGGAGGAGGAGACTAACAGGAAGTTGGGGTAGGAGGAGATGGTGACTGAATTTTTAGTGTATATACACTTCCGTTACAAACGTAATGATTGTGAAGTATTGCTTGTTGCGATACTACATTATCAAAACCATCATGCGAATTTGATTTTCTAAATACAAATTGGAGTGAGTGATCATACTTTGACCTTCTGTTCACCCAGTGGCGAACTAACTCCTGTTATCACGTGATTCTATCCGCCTAACTGATGTTCCTTAATTTTATTGTTCGACACAATACTGTGTGTACAGTTTCGTGTCTTTTAAGAAGGGAAAATAAAATTTGGTTTATAGGAAAATATATGAATACTACTCTTCGCTTATCACAATATTTTTACAGAATTTTAATCCAGTGTCGGGAGAAATCTTAGAGCCACCAAATAAATTTTTCAGTAGCACTAAGTATCATATATCGGTCTTAATGTGCAGAACATCCTTACGAAATGTGCATTACAATGAATTTCGCAGTTGTATAATTTCCCAGAGAAGCCCATAATTACGAAATGTAATTTCAATTGATATAACTTTTCTACTAATTCCATATAGTGATATTAAGACTGTAGTTAATACTAGGTTGCTAAATAGGCTTTGATTTTTATGTTTATAATGATCAAACAAAGCATGGTTGTGTTATATAAATATCTTGTCTTAAGTTTTTGACGTAAAAACAACTGAAAGGTAAGATGAACGGCAGTTTTTTCTTCTTTTTCTTTTCCTGCTTATGTAGTAGTCTAGAAATACATCTTGTTATTGAACAGTAGATATCAGCATGTGCAAATCAGGACTCGTTGTGGATGTAGTAGAAATATTTAACTAAATTTATTGTGAGGTTACACCAATGCACTTATTTCTTTCTTTAGCACCCGATTTCGATTGCTTTTGCTTTCGATTGCTCATTCTCAAGTTCTCAATACCAAACGAAAATGCTAATACTAGAAAATGCTTACGTATTATGTAAACTTCTATAACTCTGTTGAAACAAAATTGTAGTAACACGTAAAAATTACGTTGATGAATGTCAGACATATAAATTATTTGTTTCGTGAAATTAAGAACACAAACATTACAGGCAAACTGACGCGTGTGAAGAGTAAATACAATCACTGCACAGCCAGTTGAAATATTTATCTGAATATTTTTGATAAGTTGTGTTCTGTGACATAAAATAAATGGTTCATTAATGGATATTTTATACCTAAATCATGATCTGCTGTCAAAAACCTAAATACATTGCTCCTATTGCGGTTTACGCATGGAATGTCTACTGATAACAAAAATTTAGTAACAGAATTTTGCTTTCTTTTAAGTTCATTCATTTCCTTACTATCTACACAAAAGTATATAGTTTCGCACTTTTGTTGCATATGGTAGCTAATACGATTTTTCGTTCAAACTTATTCATCTTGTGTGTCTTGGAGTAAAGCGCTAGACTGGAAATCGAACGGTCACGGGTTCGAAACCCGGTCGGACCTCGGATTTTTTCAGTTTGCGCTTTAACCCACCCTTCACCTCTCAATGGTTCGGATTACACGTTAAGCTGTAGATTCCCTTTCCCCGGTTGGATAACTGGAGAAGGTTAGGTACATGCAAATCGCCGAAGTGGCTTCCAGTTAAAAGACTTGCACCAGGCCAATGAGCCACACGAAATTATTATTATTATGTGGTGTGCTGACTATGTTTTGAAGACGTACTATATAACTCCGGATTTAGGTAGCTCCAATAACTACACTAACGCTTGGCACTAAATTTAATATTGCGCAACTACGAGCATATATAACACCTCTGAAAGCAAAATACTGTAACGAATTTTTAGATCAGCGCAATAAGATGATCCATGAATATTCCTAAAACATTAGCATCATCAGGAAGTTTGCAACAGTATATGACTGTGTAGTTTTGTAATAGTGTCCATCGTGCGAACTTGTCCGAAAGATAGTCACCTAATTACAGATTTAGACAAAAATTTCATTAGCCGTGGCCTTCCATTTGTAGTGTTCATTTTGTGGAATGGTTATGTTCCTTAACTTATTGTTTTTACAGTACGGTACTAACGTCTGATCTACTTATAACACAGAAAATATTTCATATCGATAACGTAGATTTTTGGGGAAACGCTGGAAATAAATACTTTTTTTTTCAAGCGTGTGTTATGAGAATGTAAGTGATAATTTGGTGAAGAATTCGAAGTAAATTCTGCAGGTAGGAAGGATGTTGAGTTCCAAGTTAGGTTGCATTGAACTGCAGTATTTGCGACCTCTTATTAACGATTTACGAGAACTGATTTAATCTGATGTTCACAAAGTAAATAGGTTTTCTGCTTTCTTGTTTAGCCTACTTTATCGATTGCTTGGAGTTAATTTTGGTGTGGAAAACATACTCGAAACTATGGGATTTTCAGTAATTTATGTCTCTACAAAGTGATCAAATGTACAGAAGAATAAACTTTGCGTAGATAGGAAGCGAATTTAATAGGAAGTGCATAGAATAAGATCAATCCATGTTGTTACACATTAAAGAGATGCATTCATTACAATCTAATAAGTATAACATTTCAATAAAACTTATGTCAATATGCTAGATGCAAGTTTACCGCCACTATAAGTTCACTATATAAACAACGTTAAAATTCAGTATTTAGTTTTTCGAGAATATATATATATATATATATATATATATATATATATATATATATATATATATATATATATATTACCCTGATGTTTAAAGACCACATCTATTTTAAAGTTAAAAATCACGGAATAAATGATATTGAATATAATAAATTCTAAATTTGGAAGTACATTCTCGGGTTCGATCCCCGCCAGGTCCTGACATTTTTATCTGTCACTTTCCACTTCTTTCACCTCTGGCAGTGTTGCTAATGTGGAAAATATCGAGTAGCACCGTGGTTCGGAATCCACGTTAAACTGTAGGTCCTCCTATAACTGGCTGGATAAGTCAGTTCGAAGGTCGGAGGAGGAAGGCAACGGCATACCACCTCCAAACAGGACCATGGCTAGTAAAGCACTGTGGTGTTCAACCCAATCTTCGGATTGTTGACTGCTTTAGCTTTTTTACTTCCATGTACGGTAATATTGACATCACTGTTTCATGGTACCTTTCATTTATTCAGACAGTAAACAGAAGGAACAAACATACAGTCTCTTTGCCTCGTAACAGAATGTAATGCCTGATTGAATCGGGGAAAAAACTGAAATCGGTACACTTCTTGCGAACAAAGTCGTCGATCAGCAGCAATACTCGGTGCAGTGTGGAAATGATTGCTAAAGTGTGATATTTTGAAAAATATTAGTACTTCAATGAATAAAATTTATTTCCACAGTTAGCTGCAAGTATTTTTGTTACACGTGTAGTATGAAAGAAAACAGTTGTGTGGCAGTATCGTTTCGCGGATTCCCACTTGCCTACAGTAATTATTACTTAAGGAATGTTGCCACTAAAAAGACATCTATATTTAAAAAACAACAGCTGACACGTAGGGCTCAGTACTAAAAATAACTATCAGACGACCCTTAGTTTAGTTGATAAAGATTTGCTTTATTCGGACCACACATTTTTAATAATTTTCCAACGACCTTAAAAAGCTTGACTACTAACAGAGCTCAGTTAATGAGGCGTCAGAAGGATTTATGCTGACTAACTCCTTCTCCCCACTGACCAACATCATAGCATAAACGCTGGATGTGTATATGTTGCTTGTAATGATAAATGATAGGAGTATTGATAACAATTTAACTTTAGCATAAATTCGGTGCAGCAATGCGATCTGTGAAAATGAGTGTTATAAAGTAGTTTTTCTCTTTCATAACGCGTTTCTACAATAGCGCTAGAATCAATGGATTTCAATGTAGTGACGCAACCACAGGGGAGGGGGGTTTAATGGGGCTGAAGCCTCCCTCATCTCCTTCCTATGAATTTTTAATTTATTATTATTTATTGCTTTCATTTTTTATTTTTGTAACACGTCGGCACTGGAAAATTGAATTAGTAGATATGTAATAAATCAAAACGTAACTATAATGTTCCAAGCACAAGTGAACGTGACTATGGGTCGCCAACGTGATCCTGCCACTGACAACGTGTGCTGCTGTCACTGTGAGCGGTTTTAATGCCGCCGCGATCAGCTTTGACGCTGCCACTACTGTTACTGTTACGCAGAAGTTACGATCCGATTGTTCATGTGCGACGACCTGCTGCTTAGCAGGTCAGCAGTGCCACTGAGTGGAATCTTACGAACAGCAATAGTGGTATTTTAGTTCAAATTTACACATGTTATTGAAACTGTAAAGACTTTTATCTTTATCTAGGAACATAGATGCTGCTTAATTATTTTACGAGCTGATTAAATACACTCCATTTCAACCACTTTGCTCCTCTTCCACTTTCAAATTAATGCGAGTTGATTCCTTTTGTTGCTTGTGCAGCTGTTTTCGTTGTACAATTGGTTAAATTATAAAAAAGTGTAAAAATAAGTCATACATTAATAAATTCATTAGGCTTTATTTTGAAAAAATTATCTTCCTTCCCCCAGTTTATGCGGGAAAAACGGAGTGGTGTTGTAATTGAACACACACCGTAAGCCTTCGTGCGTAGAAGCCCCATTCATGAAGACGATTTAGGACTGTTTGTGTTGTCATTGCGCATACTGTTGCTGCCTGGGATTGAGTTGCATTCAGCCTCTCGTCTCGACAGGTTGTTAATCGGAAATCACTGTCACGTCTTGCTGATGTTACCCGTGCAAGACGTTGGCCTTGCCTTCTTTTAACTGTTTCTTTTGTCTGAAACCTCGTCCAGGTCCTGGAAACAACACTTTGGGACACTCCATTAGCTGCAGCCACCTCTCTGTTGAAATAAATCGCAATTTTCGATCAATTATGGCTTCACTGTACTATGTTTAGATTGAATGACAACGTGTGGCGAATAAAAATTTGTACCTGGCTGGGATTCGAACTCGGGATCTCCTGCTTACTAGGCAGGCGCGTTGACCACTCCGACACCGAGGACACAGTGACCAGCCCGACTGCGGAGGAGATTTGAGTGTGGCGGGAGACGTGCAGGGAAGAGTCCTCTGCAGTCGGGCTGGTCACTGTGTCCTCGGTGGCGGAGTGGTCAACGCGTCTGCCTAGTAAGAAGGAGATCCCGGGTTCGTATCCCGGCCGGGCACAAATTTTCATTCGCCACACGTTGGTATTCAATCTAAACCTAGTACATTGAAGCCATAATTGATCGCAAATTGCGATTTATTTCATTCATTGAACGCTGTAGCGTCGTCAAAAAATATATAACCTCTCTCTGTCTATCTCACTTCCAATCTTCCTATAGCTCTCCATGCCATAGCTTCGAGTAAGTCACGTTGTTGTTGCATTGCACTACCTGCTCACTACATTATCTGAACCCAACAGTTCGAGTAATTTGTTTGGTACAGTCAACACAACCCAACACAAACCGACTCTACAGCCACTTTCTGTTATTTCTCGGTTGCCCTAATGCTGTTACATCCATTCTGTGGATCCGAAAGATAGACGTCGAACAATTATTTTAGTTCATTCTGACTTTAAAAGCTAGATGATCTCAGTGTTTCTATCAGTGTAGTTTCCCAACAGTTGTGGTTTGAGCGGTCGAACATGTCAATTGTCGTCCCATCATATCTCACATATGCTCGATACAGAAAAGCTGGAAATTGTGGTTGCCAGGGAAATTGCTGTCAAAAGGCAGAACTGACGTTTCTCTCCAATAGAGCTGTGTGCTGCAGTTGCGAGTAATAACAAACTCGCCCAACAAATCACAGCGTGGCGGAGAGTGCCAAAATTACTGAGCACGCCAATGAAAAGCCTCTGGATCGCTGGCAGCTGCGTTTGAGACGATCACTGGCCCTCTCTTCAAAGGTGATGGAAGTCGGTTGTAATCAACGTCGCTCACTTCACGAAAAAAAGGGGAAACAAACGGACAGCGGTGTTTGGAAAGCGCAGATATTGATGTCGCCATATGTTGATACGCCGATAACGAACATCAAGCCGTAATAATTGCGAGAGAGTTCTTTGACCGAGCCGGCAGCACAAACGTGTCCACTGTTTGCTTTCCGCCAACAGCGTGGTCACCGGGGCGACCGTGCATAAATATGTGCATTCACACATTGTGGCACGATGGTCGAGCAATCTGGCTGGTGCACGGAATACTGAGATCAAACGGCTCAACCGTACACAGTTGGCGGAATCCGATGTTTCGAAAATGACAGCACTTTATTTGTCAACGTACCGAAAATTAATTTGTGGAGGTGTATTTCCGTCTGTTGCATCTAAATGAAAAGCGTTTTTTGTGTCATACGCGTTTCGCTTTTTTGTATCAGTAAGGAATCATCAGTGGATTGTAACACAAGCTTGATTCTTGTGTATAACATTATATTACACTTAAGTATAATGTTTTGCTGTTTCAAAGCATAACAGTTACAAATCTTTGATATTTTACAATTTCTTAAATTCTAACCTACTAGGTTAGAAACAAGTTCTGTAGCCTAAGATTTTTTTAAACTTAATTAAATTTTTCAGTACCACTTTTTTTTTTTTTTTTTTTTTTTTTTTGCAACAAGTGTACGGATAAAGAAAACTGAGTGCTTATTGCAGTTTTAAGAGTAAAACTACCAAGAAAGTCGCCAAAGCCTAAGGAAAAAAAATCGCGTTCTCGATCCGTTTTTAAAGGCAGAAAACTTCGCTGAAAGGTGAATCTATAGACGAGACGATAGAAACTTGAAATTTGCAGACGTTGTAAGCATCAGCAATTTATCGATATTCCCATCCTTAAGGGGGTAAACTAGGGGATGAACGGTTTTTGAAATTTCGTTGCTATTAAGGCGATTTTAATGAAGAAATACAAAGTTTTGGATTCAGATATTTGATTGTAATTTTAAGAACACGTGTTCAGATATTTTTGGAAACTCAACCATTACGTGGGTGCATTAAAGGAAACCGTTGTAAGGATGCTACTAAGACTATTTCGATGCTAGAAATGCAAAAAATTGGATTTGAAACCACGGATGCAATTTAAATACATGTATTTCGGGATGTTTTCAATTCTGCCATCAACGGTGCAATAGGGGGTGTATCAAAATACTTGATTAGGAAAACATTTTTAAATCTAAATCTGTGAGAATTTATATTTAGAAGTAGAAACAAACAATATAGATAATCCAGTCTAAGTGTACGAAGTAGCGGGAATTAACCTAGTGTAACTTGAAACTTTCTCAGGAATTCGGCCGGGTAGCGTCGTCTAAAAGCCGCGATATTCCGGCAAGCTGACTTCTTGCTGTCTTCAGGCGTTGCTGGACACTGTGTCTAACAACGCCTAAAGATGGCAAGAAGTCAGCTTTCCGGAATATCGCGGCTTTTAGACGACGCTACCCGGCCAATTTTTTTTTTTTATTATTATTATTTATTTTTTTTAAATGGTATTTGTCTATCGGACCAAACTGCGTGGTCAAACTACTTAAACCTAGGTAAACTGACCTAAGGACAACACACACACCCATACCCTAGGGAAGACTCGAACCTCCACGGCGAGCAACCACGCGCTCCGCAGCGAGACGCTTTAGACCGCTCGGCTACTCCACCGCGGCTCCGACCAAATTCCCGAGAAGTATTCAAGATTTCCATACGGCGGGAAAAACTAAACTCACACATCAAGCTAGTGTATTACTATTAAAAAAGTTACCATTTGAGATTTTAAGGGCCGGCCGCTGTGGCCGAGGGGACAGAGGCGCTCCAGTCACGATCTGTACGGCTACTACGGTCGGGGTTCGAATCCCCCCTCGGGCATAGATATTTGTGCCGTTCTTAGTCTTAGCTATTTCATAAGTAATTTGGAAGTTTAGGGATGATGACTCCGTAGTTAAGTCCCTTAAGCTTTACAAACATTTGAACATTTAGATTTGAAGGCCGCCTAGGTCGAGAGACACGGGACAGTCTAAAAAAGTAACTTTCGGTATTTGGAGGCCGCAGAACGAGAGGGCCAAGGGCGCTCATAAATAAATACATAAGACGAGAGGCCGTCCGCCCCCTCTGCATCACTTAGTCCGGTACTGCGTGGGACAGCGAATTGCCATGATGAGCGATCCCAAATGGAATTTTTGTGTCTCGTTTCCGGCGGTTGTCCTAGGTGTCGGTGGCCGAGAGAGGCCGACACAGGGAAGTAGAATGCACGCGTGTGCGGGTACAGAGTCTGAGGTGACCAGCCAGTGGGACAGAAAAAATAGAAACACTAAGCTAGATTAGAACAAGATATGTATTTTGTAGAGATAGGCCGGCCGCGGTGGCCGAGGGGACTGAGGCCCTCCAGTCACGGTCTGCGCGGCCACTAAGGTCGGGGGTTTGAATCCCCACTCGGACATGGATATTTGTACCGCCCTTAGTATTAGCTAGTTGATAAGTAGTTTGTAAGTTTAGGGGCTGATGACCCCGTAGTTAAATCCCATAAGCTATACAAACATTTGAACATTTTGTAGAGATAGTACAATACTTATCTTTGTTAACTGAAGGCTAGTGGAATGCAGATACATAGTTTAACTAGGTAGAAGCCTGCCCACTGATGAGTCCTAGTGCCTGTCCTAATCCCAAGTGGCCGATGCAGTTCAGTTGAGGCCACGAGCGGGGTTGCAGCAGAGGGCGCTCGTGGCTGACGTAAGAACGCCGCGACGTGCTTGCATAGCGGCGCGAGGCGAAAGTACGTGGCGTGCACCTCAGACTTGTGCGATACCGCAGGATTATTGGCGTGGTGAGAATAAGCCGCGGCGGAATGGCCGAGCGCACCAAGTCGCCGTTCGCGT
This sequence comes from Locusta migratoria, assembly GCA_026315105.1. Classification (NCBI taxonomy): domain Eukaryota; kingdom Metazoa; phylum Arthropoda; class Insecta; order Orthoptera; family Acrididae; genus Locusta; species Locusta migratoria. Next base: position 82,049,704 of record CM048751.1, on the reverse strand, counting down.
CGGAGGTTCGAGTCCTCCCTCGGACATGGGTTTATTTGTCGTCCTTAATTTAAGTTCTTTTTAGTAGTTTGTAAGTCTAGGGTCCGATAACTTTAGTGGCCGAGTCCCATACGACTACAAACATTTGAACATTTTTTTGGTGCGAGTAAACCTGAATATTCACAGAATATATGACATCAACTGCGATTGTGCAAAGCTGAAAATGTGTACCCAGCCGGGAATCGAACCCGGGTCTCCTGCTTTCTAGGCAGTTAAGCTGACTCCGACGCCACTGGGGACACAGTGATCAACGCACCTGCAAGACTACCTAAGCACGCCTCCCGTCAGATACTCTTACGGCAATTAGTTTCATAACTACGAGTTTGAGTACTGTTTGTAGAGTCTCTGGGACTTAAGTACGAGGTCATCAGTCCATAAACTTACAAACTACTTATGAACTAGCTAATCCTAAGGACGGCACAAATATCCATGCCCGAGGGGAGACTCGAACACCCGACCGTAGTGGCCGTGCAGACCGTGACTGGAGCGCCTCAGTCCCCTCGGCCACCGCAGCCGGCGAGTTTGAGTACTGTGGGCAGGGTGAAGCTGGGAATTTGTATCTGACGGGAGGCGTGCTTAGGTAGTCCTTGCAGTGGTATAGGGGTCAGCGCAACTTTCTAGAAAGCAGGAACCCGGGTTCGAATCCCGGCTGGATACACATTTTCAGCTTTGCCCAATCGCAGTTGATGTCATATATTCTATGAATGTTGAATAATAACTGCAGGATCAGAAGTGACGTCTGTTCCCTCGGAATAGACGCCATATATATCTATATATATATATATATATATATATATATATATATATATATATATAATACGCCGGTGACGGGGGGGAAGGGGTGGGCAAAGTTTGAAGCCCTTACTCTTACGGGAATTAGTTCATAACTACGAGTTTGAGTACTGTGGGCAGGGCGAAGCTGGGAATTTGTATCTGACGGGAGGCGTGCTTAGGTAGTCCTTGCAGGTGCGGTGATCACTGTGTCCCCAGTGGTGTAGGGGTCAGCGCAACTGCCTAGAAAGCAGGAGACCCGGGTTCGATTCCCGGCTGGGTACACATTTTCAGTTTTGCCCAATCGCAGTTGATGTCATATATTCTATGAATATTGAATAATAACAACTGCAGGATCAGAAGTGACGTCTGTTCTCTCGGAACAGACGCCACATGTACATAAACCTGCATACTCTTGTCCATTCGAGCGGTCAGGCTCTCGAATGCGAGACGGGTACGTCGCCCGTGCCCCGGCCGCCTCTCTCTCGCCGAATGCAGCCGGGCAGATTTCTCGATCCGACCGCGCGCCGCGGTGGTCACCAGAGATGCCGGCCACGTTTTCTCTTGCCGCCTTTCCGCTACGGCACGTGCTCGTAATAGTGCCGAGTGCTGGCCGGTGTCTGTGTGTGTGTGTGTGCGCGCGCGTTGCGCGGCTAGCGCCGGTTGCCCCCGCGGCGGCATTGGCGGTGGCCGCGTCGACCTGCCCGCCCGGTCGACCGCCGATTATCGATTCGCGCGGCGCGCCTCGCGCCCCGCGACGTCACGTCCGCTCTATAGCGCGCCCTCGGCTCGCGCCGGCCGCGTTCGCGCTCGCAAAAAGCCGGAGAGGCGAAACCCACTCCGGGGAGACGCGGCACGCTCTTTGGCCGCCGGTCGCCTCGGCCCCAGGGCGGCAATGGACGCCTGCCTCTCCCGCAGGGCTGGGAGCCGCAAAGGCTCTCCCGATTCAACGGAGCTGCTCGGAATTCTGGAGCCGCCAGTGGACACCGTGCGAGTAGCGTTTCAGCGCGCGGGAATGGCCGTGCGGATCTAGGCGCCATGTCAGGGTTTGCGTAGCCGCTGCGGCCGGAGGTTCGAGTCCTCCCCCGGGCCAGGTGATTTTGTGACACTTGTGAACAGCCATATTTGTGAAAAGATGGAATGTGTATACAGTTGTCAGGAATTATACAAATATTAATTCGCAATTTGCGAGAATTTCCGATTTTAGCTGTTATTATAGAAGAGCACATTATGTTGTAGGATACGTGTGTACGTGCATTGTCCCTTTGGAAAAGAACATCGCATTGTTGGTGCATGAACGGTGGCATGGTTTCAATGTGACATGTAGCGTTCAATTTTCCGACAACTAACACCAGAGGAGAACGGCCAGTGTAGAATATGGCTCCCCACAACATGACGCCAAGTGTCGCGTCCGTCGCGTACACTCCAGATTTTCGCACTCCCCTGCACGACACCAAACACGCAAACGACCATCAGTGGCACCGAGCCAGCGACGACTCTTATCACTGAAGACGACACGTCTCCATTCGTCCCTTCATAAGCGCCTACCATGACATCATTGGAGGCGGGCTGAACGATGTTGGGGCGTGAGCGGAGGACACTATCGGCATACATGATCGTGCATCATTGTGAGGGGAGCGGTATTCTACCCTCGCCATTCTCCTCTAGAGAACATTGAACAATGCACGGTACACTGAAACCATCATTTAACCCGTCTTGATACCACTCAAGCACTAAGAAGGTGATATGCTTTCCCACTAGGACAATACAGATCCACACGTATCCCGTACCATCTCTATCGTGCTCTTCAAGGTGTACGTCAACTACCCTGCCCAGTTCGATCCCTAGATCTCTCTCCCACTGAGTATATTTGGGACCGCATGAAACTCATGTTGGACGAACTGCATGAGCGGCACGAAATCTGGCCCAACTGAGGCACCAGTTGCAAATTGCATGGTATGCCATTCCACATAACCACTTCGGAAGCTCTATGATCGTTTTCATGAAAGAATTACAGCATTCATTGATGCAAAAATGAGGATATACACGGAATTAACGCCAACATTGCGGACGCTCTGGTTAATGTACTCACGTACGTACTGCTCTGCCTATGTCGACGTGTGTGTGCAACCTCAAGAATGTGTCAATAAAATTTCTCTCTGCTGGGTCGGCGAATTCATGGTGTTCTTTTTTAATTTTCCAGTTGTGCATTACCACTTTGAGTCTCTTCCTTAGTTCTACCTGACCACCTGTTTATGGAATGAAATATTACAGCTTTTAGCTCAAAACTGATTGTACTTTTTTCATTACTGCCAACTACCATCACAATTTTTTGGAGGGCGAGAATCATATTACAGCTGGTGACACCTTCCTGGCGTACAGAAAATGAGAAGCATACAACGTCATTAAAGCTATTAAGACTTACGTGCAAGCATGGTCTTTTAATTTGCTCTGATCCAGGCAACAAATTAGCAGAATCTGTTTATGTATACAAATTTTTCCCTCGTAAAATTTGATAGTTGTAATTCTATAGTCTGGAGAACACGGTGGAAAACCACATTCTTCAAGACAGACTTTTACGGCTGTTTTGTATACTAACGGCGAGGTAAGAAATAAATAGGAATGGATACGTGAAATTGCACTCAAAATGATTGCCGCATTAGTAAGGTTTCTAAAGACTAAGGCCGAATCTTAATCAAAAGCTTTACTGAATAGGGGAAAATTCAAATGTTCAAATGTTTGTACAGCTTATGGGACTTAACTACGGGGTCATCAATCCCTAAACTTACAAACTACTTATGAACTACTTACGAACTAGGACGTCACAAATATCCATGCCCAAGGGGGGATTCGAACCCCCGACCGAAGTGGCCGTGCAGACCGTGACTGGAGCGCCTCAGTCCCCTCAGCCACCGCGGCCGGCTAGGGGAAAATTACTCGAAAAGATGTATAATACAAAAACAGACAAGCCTAGTTTTAAATACCGATGAGAAAAGAAACACAGGGCACACGAGAAGGACAAGGCTACTGAAAGATATCAATAACTTTCCCAAAACAAAAAAAAATAAATAAAATAAAATAAAATAAAATAAAATAAAATAAAATAAAATAAAATAAAATAAAATAAAATAAAAAATAAATAAATAAATAAAAAATTGCAACGTGCACTGGAGATGGTGTAGATAAGATTAAGATGACTATATTTATATTCTGGACGAAGCTGCATATTAATTGCAGGAAAATTTTGTAAGTGCCACAATGCAAGAAAAGAATTAAGCTTACACTCAGTAAATTCGTTACCTTTACAAGGAGGGGTGCGCCAAATTGTATATTTGTCGAGCTGGGTGGAGGGGGATGGCGCCACTATCAATATCCGGCAATGAAGTGATTCCCCTGTCATCTGAAGCACTAGCTGCCAGTGGTGTCGAGTAACCTTGAGGTGAACCTTCCTGGCAGATTAAAATTGTGTTCGAGTCCCGGCTCCGGCACACAATTTTAATCTGCCAGGAAGTTTCATATCAGCGCACACTCCGCTGCAGAGTGAAAGTTTCATTCTGGAATCTTGAGGTGAAACACAGGAAGCTGGCAGGCTGGGGAACCGCCTGTGGATGTGTGCACCAGCTGACGGCAACCTCGCGAACGCCACACACTGACAGTGGACACAACAGCAGAACCAACGCCACCTCAATACAACGCCTGTATACTTCTTGCCAAGAGTAGTCATAACACAAGCAATTTGCCTTATATAGCGTTGTGCTGAGTTTGGAAATAAGTTCATGTTGCACTTTGTGTTTCAGAATGTTCTTCATGTTATTTATGCGATTCCCAGACAATTGTTTCGCTATAATATATTTACGAACCATTAGTAAGATATCTTACCGATATTGGACTCGGCTGATTCATATTAGGCATTTTTTTTTATTTATTTGGTTATTTAACCTGAGCAGATTAGGGCCATAGGGCCCTCTCTTACATCTAATCAGGAACAACATAAACAAAGGATTTAATTACAAAAAACACTGCATTAATAATATTAAATAATAACAATATATGATAATACTACTAATAATAATGATAATAATAACACAAAAATCAAAGCAATACTAATAATAACAAGAGATATTTACATGGAGATAGATGTTTAACACATATGGATTAAGTTTAATATAAACAAAAGGGGGAATATGATTAGTGAAAGAGGAGAAGATTGAAAAATGACAGTGCTAATGGATGTGAGGAACTGGAGACATATATGAATGGAGATCTCTGCTGGCGAAAGGAAAGGGAAACATTTATGGGGGGAGGAGGAATTGACAACAGTGGGCTACGGACTGGTAAGTGGAGAAAAAGTTGGCTATTGTGACAGAAGGTGAACCCTTAGCTGCCTTTTAAAGTTTTGAATTGATTTTATCTCCCTTAACTTTTGAGGAAGATTGTTCCATAGACGTGATCCCGATACAGAGAATGATTTAGAGAAGATTGCAGTGTTATGTGAAGGTAGAGAGAGAGAGAGTTTTATTTTGGTGAGTGCGTGTGTTTCTGCTGTGCTGTTCAGATAGTAATATAGCCTCATACCAGTAAAAAATCTGCACAGATAATCACACAGATAACACGAAAAACATTCTGAAACAGAGAGTGTAATGAGTACGTATTCGCAAACTCAGCACAGTGCTACATAAGACAAACAGTTTGCTTGTGTTGTAGTAATACATTAATGATTTTTTTTTATAACTTGTGCGATGCTTGTCGCTGACTTCTGCCCTCTCTCTGCCAGCGTATCGATAAACATATGACATTTGTCACGTTCAATTTTTTGCAACAAGCTGAAGGGAGAGAGCGGAATTGTTCGTCACTTACTTTCTTCTCCTTCATGTGCTTGGACGTCTACCAGGATTTGGTGTCATTCATGTAAGTGTGAGCTTAGTTTTTTTTATTAATTTCAATAAAACCCCACAGTTAATTTGAAATATCTTACTTACTTACAATCCCTTCCCCATTCTCACTAATTTTAAAGTTATTTATTTTCAGCAGATCCAGTACTTCATAAAGTGATGCCAGGGTATTGTTGCGATTTGTTTCGCGATTGTACTAGAACATTCTCTGTGTAACTTTTATTTATTTCGTGTCTATGAATGGTTTATTACATTTTAATTACTGCAGAAAAATCTTCGTAATGTTTATGAAGTCCTATAATTTTGCAATTTTTGGCAACTATCATGATTAATTTTCCACACGGTCATAGAACAATAGTAACTGAAACGCACAATCCCAGCACCAATTTATCGAAGTAATATTCCAGTCATCTGAGCTAGAATTACTACAGAACATGACCGAAATGTTTGTACCAGCTCTCAATCAGGTAAAATTTAGATTCCGCCGACTTCTTCTGTAATATTGCTTTCTGGTGTTGTATTTGCTACCGAAATTACGACCGCTACCATTTAATGGCGGAATCCAATAATTTTTGTTTAAATTGTCCCTTCCTTGTCAAAATTGCTTATTAATCTCATTTAAAAATATTTCATTACCTGGTAAAATTTCATTTGCGGTCCCCAACCTTAACTTTAATACGCAGCACCCATTTTCATACGAAAGCAGCATTACAGTGTCATGACTACTCTTGGCAGGCAACGCACAGGCCTCGTATCGAGGTGGCGTTGGCAGAACGCAACAACGCGACAAACAATAGGGCCACGAGACGCTGGCCGACATGTGGTCACAGCGGCCTCAGCAAGTCCAGGAGCAGCGGAAAACAGGTCGCACATGCGATCAAAGAGAATGCGCCGTACACGAGCCAAACAGTATCGACTAATTCGAGTAGGCAGAGAGAGAATCGGTAGCGCGTGCACAGAGCCGCTCGCCTAAACAAGGGTCGCGTGGGACGCCATTGTCCTCCAGATAGCGCTGGGACCGGCGTATGGCTGTGGCGACACCGCGCGCTGGCCGGAAGCACCCTGGAGGGCATTCAGCCTGCGCGACGGCCGATACCAGGGCAGCCGTTGTTATTTAACACGCTGACAGTGCAGGGCCGCCATTCTCGTGCCATCCTGCGTGTGGGGCGCACCAGTTAGTTCGTATGACCTGCTTCACTCACTCACCTCTTCACTATGAGGCGTTTTAACACATTCGGGACGATTCACTGTGAGAGTAAAATTCTTGAATATCCGTCTCCAGATCGCTATTATTTTTTAAAAACACGACCAGTTTCGGGACAGCTGCCCATCTTCAGATCTGTTAAACGAAAGTTACAACTGAATATAAGCTACTATTTACAAAATATGATAGCATAAAGTCAAAGGAAAAACATTAAAAACATACCAAATTTTGAAGTTACAGAGTAACCTGTCCTGTGATGAACGAATGTTCACAGTCGTTACTAAAACATAGTAGCTTCCTGAGGCTTTATATAATGTACTTAAGATCATCTGATTGGTGGGGATCATTTTTGTCAAAATTATTCTCAATAAGTAATTATTGACTTACATAAAAGCAATTCTGAGGTCAAGGTGTAAGATAGTAGTGAAGTATAAAATAGAAGTTACAAATGAGATACACAGCTGTCAAACTATTAAATGACGTAGAAATAAGATAAAATTGGGTTCTGGATACATATAACAACATTTTAAGTGAAACTGTTATTGAGTTAAAAAATAAAAAATATAAAAATATAAAAAAATGAAAAATATGGTTAAATATTAAAATTTCTTAAAAAGGTATAAAAATATTGTGGACAATGTCTTCCTTCCCCTCTGCGGATGAGGCTTCAGTGTGTCAGGCCGCAGCAGCGTCGCCGAGGTTTCCTCTGCCTCGCCGTGTCCCATACACCGCCGCCAGTGTGCTGAGGGCCGCCGTAGCTGGTGTTTGGCAGCGCGTTCCATTCCAGGCAAGGCTACAAAACGTCTTTAAATATTTCAAAAAAGTTTTTATGGATAAAATCTGTCTGCTCATTTAGAAGTTTGTCCGGGTCTTTCTCCTTGTGCGCATATTCTTCAAGTACTTTTAAATGAAAGCTTTTCGATGCCCTGTGCAACACTTCCATTTGTTTGCTTATAGTGCTAACTCGGTATTTGTTGTCTTTAGCATGCGCTCCAAATGCTGTGCGATTGCCGTTATTGCAGTCCTCTTTGTATCACACTTCAAAGTTGCGTCCAGTTTGCCCTATGTAATATTTATCGCAGCTGGCGCATTTAATCTTGTATACCCCAGAGATGCTATACTTTGTGCGTTTTTTCGTGGTAGGTCTATGCCTTATTCATATAACGATCGCAGAAACTCCCTGGAGACTAATAGATCTTGATTTGATTCACTGTGAGAGTTTCTAATCTAAAGTGAGGTGAAAGTTTCTAAGTGAAGCAAGTTGGAATGAATCTAATTCTGGTGAAAGTTTCTCATTTGAAGGTTGATATTTAAAAGCTCTAATTAAATCTGTCTGAAAGAATCTGGTGAGCTGGAACAGCGTTATTTTAAATGTTCAAATGTGTGTGAGGTCTTATGCGACCAAACTTTATGCTTATCAGTCGCTAGACTTACACACTACTTGCCGGCCGCGGTGGCCGAAGGGGCTGAGGCGCTTCAGTCACGGTCCGCACGGCCACTAAGGTCGGGGGTTCGAATCCCCCCTCGGGCATGGATATTTGTGCCGTCCTTAGTTGTAGGTAGTTCATAAGTAGTTTGCAAGTTTAGGGACTGATGACCCCGTAGTTAAGTCCCTTAAGCTTAACAAACAAACAAGTTACACACTACTTGTGTTTGTTTGTAAATCTATCGGACTTGACTGCGTGGTCATCAGTCTGTAGGTTACAAACTACTTAAACTAAGGTAAACTAAACTAAGTACAGCACAAACATCCATGCCTGAGGGGGGGGATTCGAACCTCTGACGGCGGACGGCCGCGCGTAACGCAGCATGGCACTCCAATGCGCGCGACTAACTCTCCGCGGCAGACAATAATTACTTAACTAACTTAAACTAGCTTACTCTAAGGACAAAACAAACACCCAAGCCCGAAGGAGAATTCGAGCCCCTGACCATAGCGGCCGTACAGACTGTGACTGGCGCTCCGCAGACCACTCAGCCACTGAGGCCCGGCAACATTATTTCTTTGCTTTCCGTTTGACAACCAATATTAAACACTTATAGCCCTGTAAACTCTCCATAATCACCAATCCTTCTAAACATATACAGGGTGTTTCACTAAGTGTGTTTGCCTCTGTAACTTATAAAATAATAGGTGACGGGAAATTTTAATGCGGTAGGTCAACACAAGAAATGTAACACTTTCGGCGGAGCTATGAACATAGTTTACTGTATCATTTTCCAAAAAGTTACAGCATAAAGATATAATTTTTTAAATGGAACAATAGTTTTATCTATCGTACATTGGATTCGTTAAAACCAGCTGCGTCCAAATCAATTTAAGCTACATTCCTATCGCTGTTAGTTTGGGAGCTACAGCCCTTCAAAAGTTCCGGGGGCGGAGGCTGCGATAGCGTAGCTCACTGGCCGAGTGGCTATCCCCTGGGGCACGGCCCACTGTCTCATGACCACCAGCCAGTCAGCCGTAGCCTGTGCCCGCTAAACTATGAAGGGTTGTAGCTCCCAAACTAACAGTGATAGGAATGTAGTTTAAATTGATTTGGACGCAGTTGGTTTAAACGAATGCAATACGAAAACTATTGTTCCATTAAAAAAATTATATCTTTGTGGTATAACTCTTTGGAAAATGATACAATAAAGTACGTTCATATTTCCGCAGAAAGTGTAACATTTCTTGTGTTGACCTACCGCATTAAAATTTCCCGTCACCTATTATTTTATACGTTACAGAGGCAAACACACTTAGTGAAACACCCTGTATGTGCAAAGTACTAAGTTAATTAGACACTATAATACTATTTTCTACAAATAAATAAATGAAAATAAAAAGTAAAATTAAAAACAATGGGAGCTGCGACTCTGCGTCGGTCCACCTTTAATTTTATACTTTTAAAATAGTCTATGCTTCTGTGGGCAGTAGTTTTCAAAATTAGATTACAGTGGCAAGATATGATTACTTTCTTGACACGTGAACATTTACATTTAAAGAAAATCTCAAACTCGACATGTACCATGCAACAAAATAGAAAAATTTCACCATCAGGAAAATGAGGGACTAGGTTGAACTGAAATAAGAAAATTAGTAGTCATTAAATTATTTAATCAGTTTGGAAAACCTGGTTTCCTTATTTGGAAAAAAAAACAGCGAACTTATAATTATTTAAAGATAAAAATAACAGTCTAGTTCGCAAAATTTGACAATTTATTACTACGGGTAACCAGTTTCGATCTAAGATTAGATCATCTTTAGACCTCTGTAAAATACGATAAAATGTGATAAGCTATAGAGGGAAACAGGTACACCATTAACAGCTATGATAAATTTACAAACAGGATTAGAAATTTCGTAAATCAGAATACCTCGTTGTAGATGTTCAAGCGGTGAGCTTGCGGCGACTGCTAACCAGAGAGAGAACGCTGTGCGTTATAAAGGATAAGCCCCGCCCATCGCCTGAAGTATCAGCATATCATAAACCAATGAGGAACGTCATACAATACAAGATAATAAAGAAATGTATATGTATATATGAATAATCCATAATAGGTATAAAAAGCATTTCGTTAACATAAAACATAGTTGCCATGCCAATGATATAAATAATTGAAGCATTAGACAATAAAAAGAAGTTCTCTCTCTAGGAAATACCTGTCATTTATTGACAGTTGATAATAATGACTTTCAAATTGAAGACAGAGTGTGAGTCAAAGGTAAAATACAGCGTTGCCGATGATTGCCGTGGATACGGCCTCGTGGAAACATCGATAAGTCGTGCCAGTGGTGAAGCAGACGACGTGCCAAAGATGTACCTGCCAGGGACGCGGTTGGTCACCGTGGAAACAGACCGCGATAGCAGAGGCAAGCGGTGTTAGGATGTACAGTAGCGAAGCAGACGACGTGCCAAAGATGTAACGCCAGGGGACGCCGTCCGTCACCGTGGAGACAGGTCATGATAGCAGCGAGGATCGGTGTTAGCACGTACAACGGCAAAATGCCCCAAAACTCGCCGGTGCCATATGTAGTAGGTGATAATAGTATTTAATTTTATTATTGGTTACCAATCAAAACAGTAAATTTGTCAAGGTGTTAAAATATAAGTGCTGTGTAACAAATTCTAGTGTTTGAACTGCCACAAAGGACATGTCAAACATAAAATAACTAATAACATGTAGGATAAAGTGTAGCAAAAGAGCAGATGTATGTAGCATCAGTCAACATTTTTTACAATAGCAACGAGTCAACCATAAAATAACAAAAAAATCGCACTGACGTGTTTTACGACCTACTTTAGATTTGTAGTTTTATAAGTTTTTGCAAAAATTTTGGACCAAAATAATAATCTAAATAATAATTAATTAATTAATAAGAGTGTCTGAAACCCTGTTAGGAAAAAAAAAACTTATGCAGTGGCGAGATACGAACCATCGACCCTTTGCGTCATAGATCAGCATCTTGCCCATTACGCTACGGCTATAAATCAAAACAGGACTTCTTTATACTCATACTATTGATGGCCGTTGTTGACTGATGTTAATATGGCATTTGTAGACATTAGATTATCATTTAGCGTACGAAGAACGATGCATTTTTGTTAATTCCTCAGTGTGCCGTTGATTTGAAATGACAACGTGTAAGTTACAATAAGAAAATCATCATATGCGCGAGGAATGTCACGTGACATTTCCGAACGGCTGGTTTTCGTCAATTCAATAGAGGCAGTCAAATCTCTGTTATTTTTTGCAAATATGTCTCAAAGGACGCGAGATATGAAAAAAAAACGTAAGAGAGCTACGTTGCAAAGAATTTTCTCCTCTACCAATTAGGTTATTCAATTTTTGTGTCAGGTGAACGGTTCGTTTGCAATTACAATTATATTACAAAAGGTTTTTTGTATTACTACCGTAGTTTTTGTCCGAAAAATTTGAAAAAGGGTAGTTCTGGTCTCTGGAGGCCTACAGTCATGTCTGTAAAATTTGGTGCTGATCTGTTGAACGGTTCGTCTTGAAAACAGGGAACACGTTACGGACAGACAGACACATCCCAAAATCGCCATTATTTTTGCAAATATCTTTGAAACGCTACGAGATATGAAAAAAACATAACAGAGCAAAGTTGTAGAGAATTTTCTCCTCTAGAAATCCAGTTATTCAACTTTCGTGTCAGATGAATAGTTAAGCCGTTATTTTCATTTAAATTTCGAGCTGTCAAAAGACGATCGCAAAGGCCCACTTTTAGTGTTACTACCGTAACCTAAAGTGGGCCAAAAGGTAAAAGGAAAAGTACCACAAGAGCCAATATGCTCTATAGCAGGTCGTCAGACAGATCGTAAAAATGTGTTCCCTAAAATCCATTTGCTCATTATGATGTGAAAAAGTTTCAATTGGTTCTAGGAGTTCAGCCAGGTCCCTTGTGTCATTGACATATTTACAATGTCATCAGAAACCTAGAAAGTTTTTTTCTTCTCCTTGAAGTTTAATTACGTTTCTACATTTGTCCTTGGTTTGCTTCACGGCTTGTTCGATGTACAAATTGAAAGACATCGGAGAAAGTCTACAACACTTTCTTTCTCCATTACCAACAGTTGCTTCCCTTTCATGCTTTAAATTTTACCCCTACTGACTTCAGAGTTTGAAAGAGTGTTTTGTGTCCCTGCCTCGTCGCCGCTTCTGCCGGCCGCGGTGGCCGCGGGGACTGAGGCGCTTCAGTCACGGTCTGCACGGCCACTACGGTCGGGGGTTCGAATCCCCCCTCGGGCATGGATATTTGTGCCGTCCTAGTTCGTAAGTAATTCATAAGTAGTTTGTAAGTTTAGGGACTGATGACCCCATAGTTAAGTCCCATAGACTATACAAACATTTGAACATTTGATTTTTCGTCGCCGCTTTTGTGTCTTGTTTCCGTCGTAGGTGTCGGTGGCCGAGTAGAAAGACCGACACAGGAATAAAGGATGCACGCTTGTGCAGGTAGGAGGTAACCAGCCAGTGGGACAGCAGAAAGTAGAAACACTAGAGTAAATTAGAACGAGATATATATTTCTTAAGGACTTAGTAATACTTAACTTTTACATAGCTCAGTACTGCAGAATGCTGATACATAGTTGAGCTAGAGGCCTGCCTAGTGCCTATCCGATAGCCAAGTCTTCACTGGTGCCTATCTGATTCCGAAGTGTTAGCTGGTTCCTATCTCAGTCTCAAGTGAACGATGTCGTTCAGTGGTGGCCACGAGCAGAGTTCCAGCAGAGGACGCTCGTGGCTGTCGTCGTAAGAACGTCGCGCCGTGCGTGCATGGAGGCGAGCGGCGAAAGTAGGTGGCGCGCACTTTATAATTGTGCGACACCACAGAGTGTATTCTTGTGAATATTGTGAGAAACATTCTGAAAATCTAGGGAAGTTAAAAACGTAGATTTTTCCATTTCCTTAGCTCATCTTCGAAAATAAGTCGTGGTGTAAGTGTTGCCTGAGTTGCTCCAACATTTCTCCTAAATCCAGACTGATCTTCCCCGAGGTTGGCATCTACCAGCTTTTCCATTCTTGTTTAGTATCTGCATTTGTGTTCAACCATGCATGTCTCGCAGGGTTTACATAGTTGTATTCCAAACATTTATTTTCAGTACATCTTCCAATGAAACCTGTAATTAATGTAAGAATTGAACAGTTATTTTTAAGGTTATTATATTGCCGCGAGACCCCACGTAAACTGACTGCCGGCGTGGCGCAGGGGATAGCGTCACCTACTGCGGTGATGAAGTTCGCCGGTTTAATCCCGTCCACCGGCAAAAATTTATTTCTCTGTAATTGACATTTCCATAATGTTCTATACGTTTCTTATGTCCACTTGTAATTTCTACTTGTTTCTTATCTTAACTATTCTTCTAATTTCTGGTACATTCTGTCTGTATAAATAGCAGAGCACTCTGCCCGAGAGGCAGTCAGTGCTGCTGGTACGTTTCAATTCGTAATAAACCTGCTTGCTGTATAAGTGCTGTGTTCAGTCGACAACCCTGCCTTCGAAGTCAAGCATGCTTCCATTTCAACGCGACAATATGACCACCTTTTGCTGTAGGTTTTTGTTAGTTGTACAGTAAGCTGCTATCGGCATGTGTATCCTTTCTTCTACAGCAGAGTTTTCTACAACATTTCCTTGGATTGCTATTTCCAACACCTGGTCTAAAATATTTTGGAGTAGTTTTTATATTCGACCTATTTTCCCTATTCGTCTCTGTGAGAATCTATTTTGATTATTTCTGCCCTGCATTGGAACTAATATTTGTGTTCTTTAAATTTCCATTCTAAACGAAGTATTAACCCTCGTGTATTTTCTATATTGCGTATTACCAAAAAGGGGGAAACTGGTGGCGGAAGGGAATTCTTGATGTCCACCCTGAGAAAAACGAAAATATAATTTATGAACTATCGTTCATTTAGCGTTGCAGCCTAATTTTTAAAGATGTACTGATAATTTAAATAGGCTCCACAACATTAAAATAACTTTCAGCAACTCTTAGGCTCACCTACATGCTTTAAATAACGAGTATTGTCGACGTTAAAAAGGGAACAATGGTGTTGATTTTTTCTCACAATTCACATTTTAGAAAGAAATTGATGCGTAAATACGGTCTTCAGTCTAAAAATGATGAATATTGTAGTTACTATTAATATTTAATATTGGAGGTTAAGTTTTAAAAAAAAATTAAGACGTTAATGAAATTTGTTACAAGCCTTAACAAAAAATATCTTTTTAACTTAGCGTGTAAATAAAGCGACTAAATTACAATATATTCAGAAAGAGGGCTAAAGTACTTACAGTTGATAATATAAGGGTTAATAGTTCACTTAACAATATCCGAAAGAGGAGGTGATGAATTTTCGGTAAGAGATTCGTCTCTAGAGTGGCCCTGGAACCTTTCAATTGGGTCAGTAATGTTTCTTTTCTAGAGGGGGAAGTTCAGAAGATGTGCAGTCAAGGCGTCCGTGAATTATCTACGATGAGGCAACAGCTGTTTCATTTCCATGCTTGCCTACTACTTTCTACCAGAAATAATTGATCAATAAGTCGGTTCGCGCTGGCATCTATCATTTAAACACATACCGTGCAGAGTTGTTAAATCGCCGACAGTTATGCTACCTACAGGTGACATACAGTGACTCCACTAAGTATTTGTCCGACCGTGGCGCATAGACTATAATGCGCGCAGTCATACAAACATAGCTGCGAAATGAATAATAACTATTTCCTTAAATTGGTTGATTTTTTCACTTGGAAATAAAACGCTATTTATGGTTCATATGTCGCTGAATTTGTTAACAAATACACACTGTTTAAAATCACGCCTCAATGGACGTCAAACAAGTATTCGTCTAGTAAGGAATTTCTGTGGTATTGGGCCGCTCTGATACACGCCCCTCTCGCGTTCGTTATGCAGTTGTGTTCCATCCAGCACACTGAATAGCTGTCTCTCCGGTCTGAAAGCCGTTGAGAGATATTTACCTAATATGTGTAGAAAACGTTGCGAAACTGCAAAGGAAGAGAGAGAAATCTGCGTCAGGTTGTTTCGACAAGGAAAATGTTTTCAAGAAATCGGAGAAACAGTCGGTAAACCTACCAGTAGAGTGAAGATCATTATATACAAGTTTAATCAGAGCAAAAAGTACGAAAACAAATCACGAAGCTGTCGTCTTGGAGTTCTGTCCAAGATGGAGAAACGATAGCTTCTTCGAGAAGTCATCAAAAATCCGAAACTGAGCGCTCCAAAACTTACTGCTGCTTTTCATGTGCGTACAGGAAGGTCTGTTTCAGCACAGACTGTAAGAAATACGCTTCATGAAGCTGGATATGGAGGCAGAACAGCCCGTAGAGAACCATACATCAGTAAAATCAACAGAACAAAGCGACTTGCATTTGCAAGAGAACATAAATCAGATGGGTTTCATTTCTGTAAGAAGGTTGTATTTACGGACGAGAGTCGATTTGAGCTATTTAAGTCTAATGGGCGAGTAACAGTGTGGAGAAAAAAAGAATTGTGAACTTGAAGAGAGAAATATGACAGCCTCAGTTAAACATGGAGGAGGTTCAGTACTTGTGGGGGGTCATGAGTGCAAATGGTGTGGGGGATTTGTGTTTTATTGATGACATTATGGACCACAAGATCTACAAAAAATCCTAAAAACACATCTATCCAGTAGTGTGAATCATATGGGTCTTAATGGGGATTATATTTTCACACAAGATAATGATCCAAAACATACTGCTCTAGACACAAGGCTGTGGCTGTTGTATGACACGTCCCAGACGAATACTTATTTTGTGTCTTACATTGCCTATATGTACTTCCGAATGCTTAACCACAAAATGTTTGTACAGCTTGTGGGACTTAACTACGGGGTCATCAGTCCCTAAACTTACAAACTACTTATGAACTACTTACGAACTACTTACGAACTAGGACGGCACAAATATCCATGCCCGAGGGGGAATTCGAACCCCCGACCGTAGTGGCCGGACAGACCGTGACTGGAGCGCCTCAGTCTCCTCGGCCACCGCAGCCGGCAATGCTTAACCATGTTTATTTAAATAGCAATCTGTGTTTCTTTATTGTATTCTCATTTTCACTGGTAAATAAAGACGTCCTTGTCCCTGATTTATTTCAATCTGCCAATCTTTCCAATCTTTATACACCCTTAAACATACAATCACCTATTAGACGAATATTTTTTGGAGCAACTGTACATTTGAAAACTTACGTTAATAATGACAAGTCTGAGGTCTACAGCTGCTAAAGGAGCTCAGTTGAAACTGTGGAGAACCTTACTTAGAAAAATAAGCTATCATTCTGCGTTGAACGTTGAACTTTGTATTCTAACTGAAGTGACATTTCAATGGAAAGAAACGAAGTACAAAAGATGAAAAATAATGAATGAAAGAAAGAAGCTCAACGCCAAGCTACAGCCCTTGAGAGGGCTAATAGCTATCGACCGGTCGCCATGTAGTTGTCCACTCGATAGTGTCAATGGACGCGGTATGGAGGGGGGGCGTGGTCAGCGGTCCGCACTCGTAGCCGTTGTGTCGGTTTTACAGACCGGAGCCGCTACTTCTCAATCAAGTAGTTCCTCAATGGGACCGTTTCTAATAGCGCTCGGTAGGCCTGTATGATGACCCATCCAAGTGCTAGGCCAAGCCGACAGTGTTTAACATCGACAGGGACAGGAAGTAATCTATCTATATCTATAAATGTGAATGTCTGTTCGATGTACACTTATCACGTTCAAACGACTAGAAGCAGAGACTTAAATATTTGTACAGTTACTAATTTATACCTGAGGAAAGTTGTAGGCACGATTTTATAGCGATCTGATAGATATTTAGTAATTTGAAGAATATAACGCGAAATGCGGAACAATAATGATTCTTTGGAAATGATATTTACTCTTTGAAAATGATTTTATTCGTTGTATTGTTGCTTGAGGGTTGATAATGATGAAAGGGTGGAGTATATTGGGATGTAAAGTTATCGGTGTATATAAAATTCTACGTGTGAGTGTGTGTCAATATTTCGCTCTGCAGCGAAAACTACAGAACGCAAAGGAATGGTGTGTGTGTAATTGTTGTCCTAAATCCCCCGTTGTACACCATAGCAGTTCCATGCCGACAGCTATAAGGGGGTGGAAGATATGGTGTTTGAAAGCCGTCAAATAAAAAAATTCGGACTGAAGGCCAGCGATGACGTTTGCGACACTATAGCAAGGAGGTTACGTACAGCGAAACGTGATGCCACAGGCCATATCTTTGGTCTATGCGTAGTACAATGTCTTCAGCTCTTTCTCTGTAAGGTTAAGCATAGGAATAAGGAAATATAAGAATAAATAAATAAAGCACTAAAAAAGAAATTTCTTTTAATACAACTCTTTAAAAACAATCTAATTGACGTTTCGCGCATTACATCAAATGATCCATTTGTGATATTATTACAATCATTATTGAGTTGGTTTACATTATAGGAGGCGATCCACTTATAATAATGTAAAAAAATATAAAATAGCCAAGATCGCTTATGATAAGCGATCTTGGTTATTTTATATCTTTTTACAATACAATCATTATTGTTGAATTTCGTGATTGGATTCTTAGATACCAGTGCATTTTTACCTGTGATTTCTTATATATTCTCTGATAAATGTAACATGTTGTTAGAAAAAAAGAGATGGACAGAGAGAGAGAGAGAGAGAGAGAGAGAGAGAGAGAGAGAGAGTGGATAGGAAAAGTACTAACTCAGGGTTCGAATAAATAAATAAATACCCGAGTAACGCCTGGTTTTCAGCTAGTAGGATATAAATACAAGGGTACCCATCATCCCAGGACAAATATTTCCGTTGTAAGAGTCATCGGCCAGCTTCTGCTAGGGAAAGTGGCATATTGTTACGGCGTGATCAATCTTGAGCGGTTGTATTTTTGACTTCTATTGTTTGATTGTGTGGTAGAAAACTGTTACATTTTCGCGAATGCTATTTTAAAGCTCGTCGCATTCTACGATATGGAGTAGCATAATGCGGCTTAAAGCCTGGTACAGACGCAGTTACTGGAATGCCACCAGCCCAGTCAGCAACGAAACGAAATTCGACCATCATTTTTAATCAAGCGAAAACAGAATTTACAAAGATAAACCAATCAAAAGTGAAGGCCGCAAACTCCAAAAAATTTCTAGGAAATACCTGTTACTTCAGACTTAAACTGGAAAGAACACGTAGATAATGTCATGGGAGAGGCGAGCCAGAGACTGCGTTTTATTGGCAGAACCTTTAAAAGATGCAACAGAACTACTAAAGTGACTGCATACACTACGCTTGTGCGTAATTTTTTGGAGTATTGCCACTTACTGTGGGAGCCTTATCAGGTGGGTTTGACGGAGGACATCGAAAGAGTCCAAAGAAGGCAGTTCGTTTTGTATTGTTACGATACAGGGGAGACAACGTTATGGAAATGATACAGAACCTTGGTTGGGAATCATTGGAACGGCGGGTATCGCTGCGGCGTGATCTACTTACGAAACTCCAATCGCCAACGTTCTCCTCCGAATGTAAAAATATACTTTTGACTCCCACTTAGATAGGTAGAAAAGATAATCAGAATAAAATACGAGAAATGAGAAATCGAACGGAAAGATTCAGTCGTTCTTTCTTCCCGCGCGCTATTCGAGAATGGAATGGGAGGTGCATAGTAGAGCGGTGGTTCGATGAGCCCTCTGTCAGGCACTTAAATGTGATTTGCAGAGTATCTCATGTAGAAAATATTACCCGAAGCGCTTACTTACTCTCTCTACTGTTGTCTTTATATACACTGTTGCCGTCTAGCATGTGTCTGCACATTTAGGGAGAGGTTGGCAACTGGGCGAAGCACTCGTAATCCATGAAGTTGTAAATTGCGCCTGCTGTGACCCTAGAAGGCGTACCCAGTATTTCAGTGTCGCACCACAGCTGAGGAGGACGTAGACCTGTCCTGCAGAGATATTCAGCTGAGGTGTCGATCTTGTTGAGGACGGAGGTGTTGTGAGGGTCGTGACCTGGCCCTTCCCGTCGTGTTTTGCGGCCGTCCATCAACTCCCTGCACACAGCCGAGACACTTCGTCGCACACGAGCAGCACTGCACCTGATGGACGCATACATTCTCTACCCCTACATAGTCACATTGAAGTGCATGGCAGAGAGTTCAACGAACCACTTTTATGGTATTTCTCTATAGTTCCATTCTCTAATAGCTTGCGGGAAAAAGGAACACCTACATCTTTTTGTTTTCGATCTGATTTCCCTTATTTTATTATGATGATAATGTCTTTCTCTGTGGGTGGGTGCTGACAAATTACGTTCGCATTCGGAAGAGAAAGTTGGTGAAAGAAATTTCGCAGATAGATCTCGTCGCAACGAATAACGCCTTTGTTTTTATGAATTCCATCTCAACTCGTGCATCATTCCCGTGACACTCTCTCCCTTATATACCGATAATACAAAACGAGATGCCCTTCTCTGAACAATCTCTAAATCGTCTGTCAATCTTACTTGTTGGGGTCCCACAATGCGCAACAATACTCCAAAATAGGACGCACTAATATGGTGTAGGCAGTTTCTTTAGAAGAGCTGTTGCATTTTATAAGTGTTCTACCAAGGAAACGTAGTACCAAGGAAACGTAGTACCAAGGAAACGTAGTCATTGGTTCGCTTTCCCTATGCTATGTGTTCCTTCCAATTGTTCGTAATTGTTACTCCTAGGTATTTAGTAATTTACGGCTTGTAGATAATAATACAAAAACAGTCTAGATCGCTAAAATCAACAGTTTTTATTGGCCGGTTTCGACCTGATCTTCGGAATAAATTGTAGCCCATGTGGTCAGTGCTGAACACGGCTAATATAAATAGTATAAATGTGGTTCGATGAACCCTCTCTCAGGCACATAAATGTGATTTGCAGAGTAGTCCCTGAAGCGCTTACTGTCTCCAGTGCCGTCTTTATATACACTGTAGCCGTTTAGCATGTGTCTGCACATTAGGGAGAGGTAGGCAAGTGGACGAAGCACTGGTAACCCATGAAGTTATAAATGGCGCTGGCTGTTGCCCTAGATGGCATACCCAGTGTTTCAGTGTCCCACCAGAGCCCAAGAGGACGCATACCTGTCCTGCAGTGATATTCAGGTGAGGTGTCGATCTTCTTCAGGGCGGAGGTTTTGTGGGGGGTGTGACCTGGGCCTTCCCCTCGTGCGTTGCGACCGACCATTAACCCCTCGGCCGACAGCCGTGACACTTCGTCTCACATGAGCAACACTTTACCGGATGGCACCTACATAAATACTCTGCAAGTCACTTTGAAGTGCATGGCAGAGGGTTCATAGAAACCGCTTTTATGATGTTTCTCTACAGTTCCATTCTCTAATATCTCGCGGGATAAAGGAAACACCTAAGTCTTTCTGTTTTTGATCTGATTTCTCTTATTTTATTTCTATGATTATGTCTTTCTATGTAGGTGGGTGCTGACAAAATATGTTCGTATTCGGAAGAGAAAGTTGGTGAAAGATGTTTCGCAGATAGATCTCGTCGCTACGAATGATTTCCACCCCAACTCGTGCATCATTCCCGTGACACTCTTTTCTCTAAATCGCTATAAAACAAAACGGGCTGCCCTTCTACGAACTATCTCTTAATCGTCTGTCAGATCCACTTGTTGGGGATCCCACAATACGCAAAAATATTCCAAAATAGGACGCACAAGTGTGGTGTATGCAATTTCATTAGTAGAGCTGTCGCATATTCTAACAAGGAAAGTACATGATCTCGAACAGACACATCTGTGTGAACGTTTGCTTGCAGGATTTCTACGTACACCTCAATGTGATGGTGGATGTCGTCTTTCGGCAAAAAACTGCGATCATGTTCTAGATAGCACTGTAGATGTAATTGTAGACGCCATACGTAATGCAGATACCTTGACAATAACTAATGTAATAATCATCGTACATGTTCTCTAGCGTATTGTCATCAAAAGCCGTTATGATAGTTGCAACTTTAACCTTCTTCTCGGAAGACTGTTGGTATTCACTGCCACTGCTTCCATCGCCTCTTCCCGCACTTACCGTAGCACTTCCGCTTGCAATGAGTTGTTCGTCATTATCATCCCTATTATCATCATTATGTGTTATTGTTACAACAGTAACTTATGCTCATACTTCTGTACCATAACAGATACGAGAAAGCATGCGAATGATTCATCTTCTACACTAATACCATCTTCACGAAGGAATGTTCTTCGTAACTTCATCTCAACCAATCGCAATACATTAGCAGGACTGATTACCAACCGCCGCCCCATCTGACGCTTCACCACCAAATAACGTCACACAACGCATCATTGGAGGCACACTGCACTGGCCCTACTGGCGAACCGACAGGTCAAATTGCATTGTGGCATGGCAAACGCAGAGGCGACTGCAGAGTTTTGCAGATGCGGGAGTATCGCTAGAGCAATAAGGGATCTTTGCATTGTCTCTCATACGATTTTGATGTATATGTGTTTGTTCGAGCCCAAGTACTTTCCATGTAAGTGTTCTAACAACGAAACGTAGTCTTTGGTTCGCTTTACATACAATATTTTTTGTGTGTTCTTTCCAATTAAACCTGTTACTCCTAGAAGTTTAGTTCAATTTATGATCTGTATATTTGACTGATTTATCATGTAACTGACCCCACACCACATCTTCAATGCTGTAAGTGCTCCACCATCTATGGAACCTTCTTTGTGATTCCATATGAGTGCTTCAACAAGTGTGGTGTGTTTTAGTTACATTGTTTTATTTTACAACAGTGGACGGCCAACCCGCAGCCTACACCATTAGTTTTAACTTGTCTATTTCTCCGAGTGTGTGTTGTGTTTTTTCGTTTTAACTCCAAATAGCAGACGGTCTCGCCATAGCCGCCGCCCTACGCTCATTTTAATTGTGTGTGTGCCACTGACCTTCGAGCAGCTGGTTTTATTCAACACTATCGCCGTTCCAACTCTTTTATGTCGCCACCGTTTCCCTCCATTTTATTTACTTTGTTTTATCTCCATTTTACATCTCCGTTTTATGTCTATGTTATCTCCGACATTTTATCTCCTTTATTTTCGTATGTTTCTCCTGTGTCAAATTTTATTTCTGTAGCCTGAAGGGCGCCAGAGAGCGCTGCCGGCCCGCCCCTTTTTAGGGAAATTGAAATCACAATAAAAAATAATTAAAAAAAACGTGTAACTGAAGTTTAAAGGCTACTTTACACGACGACAATACGTTTCATGAAACTGCGCTACTGGCCAGTGCGCATGCGCGGCAGGCGTTCGCGCAACTCGGTGGCGAAACTAAACAGTTTCGGCACGTTCCAACTTTGGAGAAACTGATTGCGCGTGTTTTTAGGTTAGGTGATAACCAATAAAGAACAAAACACAACATAAAGTGGGGAAAGGAAGAAATAATTCGGTTTTTCAACATATATGCGATGCATAGGTGTTTATGCCATTTTAACGATGAAAATTTCAGGAATAAGCAGCAGCGTGTTAGTGCTCTTGAAGCAATTATTCGTGAATTAAATATTGATGGGTTGACGATTAGTGAATTTCAGACTGAAGTACATTCAATTCCAAATACCTATACAAACGAACTATGGCAATTGTGGATTTGGGAACACGATACAGGTACTGCAGAGACGAATATCTATTTGACAAGAAAAGCAATCCAATTAGTAATTTCAGTTCTGTTAACAATGCTTCACGCATAACAGCATCTTGTTTGTTCTTTGCATTACTAACTCTGTTTAAAAGGAACTTAAACTGATCTGGTGACATTCTGAGTTGATTAAAAGAAGTTACAGGGTTTTCGATCACAATTTCTTTCAGCAAGGTCACTAAGCAACCGGGCTTACGTCTCTTTTTAATCCAGTCACAAACCCAAACACGTGTTTTATTCTTTTTTTATGTTTAGTCTTTTTGCAGTGACTTCCCACAGAGAAGCAATAGCTCCGCCACAACTCTAACAGCTACCGAAAGTTTCATTCTACGGCGACTACGGCACTCACAAAACAACGAAACTGAAGTGTATAGTATTGGCGCCGCGTCTACAGACACACACGAAACCAGTTGCGCGCAATTCATTTCATGAAACGAGTGTCGCAACCTAGTGTCGTCGTGTAGACTAGCGTTAACGGACTTCTTTAAGTGGCCATATGGATGGCCGGCCGCGGTGGCCGAGGGGACTGAGGCGCTTCAGTCACGGTCTACACGGCCACTACGGTCGGGGGTTCGAATCCCCCCTCGGTCATGGATATTTGTGCCGTCCTAGTTCGTAAGTAGTTCATAAGTAGTTTGTAAGTTTAGGGACTGATGACCGCGTAGTTAAGTCCCATAAGCGTAACAAACATTTGAACATTTGAGCCATATGGATGACTTCACACTTCTCATTATTACGCACCGAAGCGATAGGACGAGTCCGTAACGCTGTAACATGGGCGCCGACTGTCGGAAGACTTCCGCGGCAGCTCGCGGTGAATACGACGTCGATAAAAGCGCGCCTCGTCAGCCGGTGACAGGTTTATGAAAAACCGGAAATGGAGCGCGGAGATGTGGCGACCGATAGCTGCTGCTGGAGGCGAGGGCCACGGCGCGGGTGGTCGCCGGCCTGCCGCCTCGCTATATTTACTGCGAGTCGCCCGCTTTATTTATCAACGTCACATCAGCGCGTCGCCGGACAGCGCTGGTAAATAAAGAGCGACGCGCGACGCCAGTGGCCGCTGCGTAAACACCAGCGGGTCTGGAGTGCCCTCTGCGAGAGGCGTCTTAATCATCACCGCGGCCTACACAGAAAACAGCGCGTGCTCAGAGGCCCTCGCTGGGAGCTCACTTCAGATGCTGCGGGTTTCACTCGGAGGTCGTTCCCGAAAAGGAAGGATGGAAAAAAAATGTTCAAATGTTTGTTAAGCTTATGGGACTTAACTACGGGGTCATCAGTCCCTAAACTTACAAACTACTTATGAACTACTTACGAACTAGGACGGCACAAATATCCATGCCCGAGGGGGGATTCGAACCCCCGACCGTAGTGACCGTGCTGACCGTGACTGGAGCGCCTCAGTCACCTTTTTTTTTTTTTTTTTTTTTTTTTTTTTTCTCTATTGGTTGTTCTTGTCCTTGCGGACGCTGATCATGTTTGTTCGTTTTTGTTCGAAGAGTTCTTGGCTCAGCTTTTTTATTACAGAGGGCGTTCAGCCCTCTGACCAGGCGCGCTGAGCCACGGCGCCCGGCGTCACCTCGGCCACCGCGGCCGGCAGGAAGGATGGAAGGAAGCTTGGAGTTAACGTCCCGTTGACATCGTGGTCAATAGAGACGGAGCTTACGCTCGGAGTGTTTGGCTAACGGTATGGAAGGAAATCGGCCGTGCCCTTTCTAAGGAACCAACCCGGCATTTGCCTGGAGGGATTTAGGAAAATCACGGAAAACCTTAATCTACAGCTACACAGATACTCTCAGATACTCTGCAAATCACATTTCAGTGGATTTCAGAGGGTTCATTAACCACTGTCATAACTTTTCTCTACCGTACCATCTTCTAAAAGCGTGCGGGAAGAAAGAACATCAAAATCGTTCCGTTTTCGATCTGATTTCTCTTATTTTATTGAGATGGTCATGTCTCCATAAGTAGGTGGGTGCTAGTAAAATATTTTCACATTCAGAAGTAAAAGTCGGTGATTGAAACTTCGCAAACAGGTCACGCCGCAGTGAAAAGCGTCTTTCTTTTAATGATTTCCAACCCAATTCGCGCAACATTTCCGTGACGCTTTCCCCCCCGTAACGTGATAAAACGAGACGAGCTGGCCTTCTCTGAACCTTCACAATATCGTCCGTCAGTCCCACCTGGTGAGAGGCCCACAATGGGCAACAGTACTCCAGGAGAGGACGCACAAGTGTGATGTAGGCCGTTTCTTTGGTGGAGCTGATGTATCTTCTAAGTGTTCTGCCAATGAAACGTAACCTTTGGTTCGCCTTCCCCACAATATTTTCTATGTGTTCTCTCCAGTCTAAGTTATTCGTAATTGTAGCTCCTAGGTATATGGTACAATTTACGACTTTGAGGTTTGTCTGATTTATCGCCTAATTGAAGTTCATCGGATTTCTTTTAGTGGCCATGTGTAATACTTCACACTTTTCTTTATTTAGTGTCAATTGACAATTTTCGCCCCATGTAGAAATTTTGTCTAAATCGCTTTGCAGTTGCTTTTGATCATCTGTTTACTTCACTAACCGATTAACGACAGCATCATCTGCGAACAGTCTAAGGGAGCTATTCTGATTGTCTCCTAAATCGTTTATAAACACAAGGAAATGTAGGGGACCTACAACGTTTCCCTGGGGAACGCCACATATCACTTCTGTTTCATTCAATGACTTACCGTCAATTACAACGAACTGTGTCCTTTCTGAAAGGAAATCGTGAATCCAATTGCCAGTAGAGACGGAACTTATGCTCGGAGTGTCTGGGTAAGGATGTGGAAGGAAATCGGCCGTCCTCTTTCAAATGAACCATCCCAGCATTTGCCTGGAGGGATTTAGGGAAATCACGGAAAACCTAAATCAGGATGGCCGGAGGTAGATTTGACCACCGTCCTTCCGAATACGAGTCCAGTGAGTTTCCACTAAGCCATCTCGCTCTGTCGTTGTTCCTGAAATACACTATGTGATCGAAAGTATCCGGACACCCACAAAAAATACTATTTTCATATCAGGTGCATTGTGCTGACACCTACTACCAGGTACTCCACATAAGCGACCTCAGTAGTAATTACACATCGCGAGAGAGCAGAATCGCCGGCCGCGGTGGCCGCGGGGACTGAGGCGCTCCACTCACAGTCTGCACGGCCACTACGGTCGGGGGTTCGAATCCCCCCTCGGGCATGGATATTTGTGCCGTCATTAGTATACGGTAGTTCGTAAGTAGTTTGTAAGTTTAGGGACTGATGACCCCGTAGTTAAGTCCCATAAGCTTAACAAACATTTGAACAATTTTTTATAGCAGAATCGATCGTTCCGCGGATCTCGCGTAGTCAGGTGATGGTTTACCATTTTTGTCAGAAGTCTGTACACGAGATTTCAATACTTCTAAACTACGTCCACTGTTTCTCGTATGATAGTGAAGTGGAAACGTGAAAGGACACGTATAGCAGGAAAGGGTACAGGCCGAACTCGCCTGTTCACTGATACAGACCACCTAGAATTAACGAGAATTAATGTTCAAATGTTTGTATAGCTTATGGGACATAACTACGGGGTCATCAGTCCCTAAACTTACAAACTATTTATCAACTAGCTTATTCTAAGGACGGCACAAATATCAATGCCCGAGTTGGGATTCGAGCCCCCGACCGTAATGGCCGTGCAGACTGTGACTGGAGCGCCTCAGTCCCCTCGGCCACCGCGGCCGGCTACCGAGACTTAAGTTAAATGTTTAAATGTTTTTAGAGCTTATTGGACTTAACTACTGGGTCATCAACCCTAAACCTACAAACTACTTATGAACTAGCTTATGCTAAAGACGGCACAAACATTCATGCCCGAGGGGGGGATTCGACCCCCCGACGGGGAACGGTCTCGCGTATCGTAGGATACCGCCTCAATGTGCTCGGCCGCTCCGCTGTGGACCTATAGTTAAAAAGTGTCGTACAGTGGAATATGCAGGCATCTATCCCGACCATCGTATAGGAATTCCAAACTACAACACGATCCACTTCATGTACTATGCCAGCTAGGCGGGTGGTGAGGAAACTTGGACCTCACGTTCGAGTGGCTGCCCATAAGCCACACATAAATCATTTCATTGACAAAAGACGCTTCTCTTGGTGTAAGGAGCGTATACACTGGGCGAATTCACAGTGGAAAAATGTTTTGTGGAGTGAAGAATCGCGGTACACAACATGGAGATCTGATGTCACGGTGTGAGTAGGGCAAATGCCCGGTGCACGTTATCTGCCAGCCAGTGTACTGCCAACAAAATTCGGAGGCGGTGGTGTTATGGTGTGGTCGTGATTTTCACAGAGGCGGCTTACACACGTTGTTTCGTGTGACATTGTCACAGCACAGGCCTACATTGAAGGTTTAAGGAAGTTTTGCTTCCTACTGTTGAAGAGCAGTTAGACGATGGCATCTCTCAACACGATCGAGCATCTGTTCATATGCACGGCCTATGGCTGAGATAGTAACATCCCTGTAATGGACTGGCGTGCACAGAGTCCTGACGTGAATGGTATGGAACAACTTTGGGATGTTTTGGAACGCCAACTTCGTTCCGTGCATTACCGACCTACATCAGTACCTCTACTTAGTGCAGCACTCCGTGAAAAATGGGCTGTCATTCGCCAAGAAACCTTCCAGCATCTGTCTGAACGTATGACTGCTAACCTAGAAGCTGACATCAGGTCTAAGGGCGGATCAACACCATACGGAATTCCAGCATTTCCGATGGAGGGAGTCATGAACTTGTAAGTCATTTTCAGCAAGGTGTCGGGATACTTTTGTCACCTAGTGTGTATACTACCTGACAAAAGAGCTAACGTACCCAGAATAAGACGCTGATTTCAAACAAAACTAAACGGGTTGAGATGGTACTTGATGTTAATGCGTACACTATTTCTGAGTGGAAAGTAGTCAATAAAGCAGTTTTATCCTTATCTGAGGCAACTGCTCAATCATATTTTGGTAGACCTAAAGGTACCGACTGACCACAGTCATCCTCATCTCAGAGGCGTCGACGAGTTCGGTGTGGAGAGGAATATCGTTAAATCGTCAGAGGTCTATGCCGTTATCGATTTTCTTTTCAGAAGTAAACCTACGGAAGTTTCACTCTCCGATTTTTATGAAATTTTGATATGTTATGATACAGAAAAACTAAGTAGTAACTATCTTTCTTAGCAGTGGTAAAACATATTTAAAAGTTGAAACGCTTCCTCCAAAATAGGGTCTAAAATAGAACAACCTGGATAACTTACAGAGAAGTGCTCTTAATGATTATTGCTATGAAAGTATCTTCTGAGAAAAGACGAAAATCACCCTATTTATATTGGAGGGTGAAAGACCACCGTGAATTATAAAATTAAATCTAGCTGAAACGAGCCAGATAAAATCTTATTTTAAACATATAATTCTGACCGTAAGAAGTCAGCTAAAGGATTCTCGTGAACTACTTATTACTTCCTGCAACATAATCCCGTTCCCTGGCCCCATAATTTAGAACTGACTCAAAATTTACTTTAGCAGCACGAAGAGAAAGAGAACACACATCGTAGATCACGAAATTTACACACAATCATTGATATACAAGTCGTCCCGAACTAAACCATTTCAAGAAGATGGCTGTGAGAACATTTATGGCGATACTGAATTAAAAATATGATAATATGCATCTGAATTTGTTGTCAGCACTGATGAAAAACAACATTAAATAAAAGGGGAAGGTATTCATTAACAAATAAACAAAATGAAATTTCACTGACAATAAATTATTTATTCAGTTCAAACATGAGCAACTGAGGGAACCAATTTTGTTAAACAATTAAAGTGCATCCCACTGAAAACTCACATAAAATAATCTGAACTGAACATCGTCTGTGGAGGGATTTACAATCAACAAGTATTCAACCACTCACACGCGCGTAGCTAAGCGAAACTCATCCAACTCACCGTGCTGATACGAAGCAGAAGCTGGCGCCGCTATCGTAGGCGAAATTCAGCGAACCTGGATGTACCATGCAACACAAGAAAAAATAAACTTCGTAGGTCGCTCTGGTCTGTCTCTTTACTTGACACGGTACGCGATAATAGCGTGATTAATTTCAATTGAAATCAAACCGTGAGCATGCAGTGAGACACACGACACGTGTCTGCTACACTATATATTCGCACACCACAGAAGGCGATGTGCCTAATGATCGTATTCATTAAAGAAAAAAAAATACAACAACAACAATAACAACGGAATCACAGATTACGAAGCAAGAATACACAACAGGAAGGCACTAGTATGTGAGCACTGTCGAGAACTCAAGTAACTAGCTATAAACCCTTGAAGTCGGAGCTCGGAGCCACGTGGTTCCGAAAACCAGTAAAAATATGAAAATTTAATTTCTGAAAAATAAAGAAATATAGCTAGGGGATGCAACCCTTTGAAATGCGTAGGATATCATAAGGAAGCTAAACAAATACAGTTAGACGCGATTGGGAAGATTTTACACGGATGGACGAAGTATAGTCTTCAAAAATCAGAAAAGTGGAATAAATTCAAAGTCGGAGTAAATCAACTAAGAAATACGGCATGCAGCCCCTAGAAGTACGTAGTATTTCATAAGCAAGCTAATAAAGGGGGTCGTACAAGGCTAGAAGAGAATTTACTGACGGAGTACAAATGCAAAGTAGAAGTTTGGAAACGAAAAAGGAATTTAAGATAGACGGAGAGGAGATCGCGATGTAATAAGGAAAATCGGAAAGATACATACATGATTTCTTGCGTGAAGGGCCTAGAAACAGAAACAGGACTAGCTGAAGGCTTGTTCTAAGAACACACCACGTGAAGTACATATCACTCGCGGAAGGAGGAAACGGAAAATAATATTTCACATGCACTACACAGAATAAAAATATTCCCGCACATTAGTTGCATCCAAAAAAGCTAGAAAGAAATTAAACCGAGTTCGTACGCCGCCACCTAGTCTCACAAAGGTTACCGATTCTTAGCCATTATTAAACCGAATTAGTTACATATTCACCACGTTTACCTATGCAAAAGCACCGAAATGAAATTGAATACACTTCCGTACATGATCGGAGAAACTTATTCCGTAAATAAACCTAAGTTTTGAAATCTAACTTGAATACCAGACAAAGAATCGCTACCATTTCAAGGGAGGAAAGAAAACCAGGACGTCTTACCAGCTCGAAGCGCAGCCACCGAATCCACCAAGTCGGCTCGCCAGTCCCCGCCATCACCAGAAATCCACCGAAAATCGGTAAAACTCCTAGGAAAAACCGAGATGGTGGGGAGAGCTTAAACTCGCGCGTCCTGTCGAGGCTCGCTAGCGGGCATTGCCAACCGAACTTTCAACCAAAGGTTGTAGAAACCTCTTTGGTAGCATCAAAAGCAGAGGTTGGTAACGACTACCTATCGACACGAAGCCAGAGATGCAAAGCGCGCAGTCAGCTGTCGACAACGAAAATTCTCATACCTACACTCGGACTCCCATGCTAGAAGATTCTCATAGACAGATAGACAGAATAAAGCAAGTACAGATTCTCACAGGGACAGTGACGTCACGGAGAAACCGTTGATCTTGCTACATTCATAGACACAATGATAAATTAATAGCATAATAAAATCCCAGCAATATTAACACAGTATTACAGACAATAACGTTTAAAATCATGAAATGAAAAGCTATTCCTCACGCCTCCGAACGAAAGGGGTTCTCGATTAGCAAAAAAGGCCGTCTAGTGAACTTAAATAATTTACAAAGTTAAAAACCTAAGGAAGACGGCAGACAACCGTCTTTCAAGGGGGAATGAAAATTAGGTAACCAACCACCCTTAGAGAGACTAATTTCTTGCTACAAAAATGAGTTTTGATGCAATCGTACTATAATCTATTAATACCTCAAAAGGAAGGATAAATAAGAAACACGTAGTTTTTTTATATGTGTAAATATTTGAGGGGTATACAGACTTTATATTGCTGCGCTCGTTTTATACTACCCATTAAACACCTTATCAACCTATATTTTTGAACTGTTCTATCTCTTCAACATACCGGTATTTGAAGTCGCTGAATCCGAATCTGAAATCCGATTCTGAAATTTCAGTATGGCCCTTTCAGCATAGCGGACAAAAACTCGAATGAATACTTGAATAGACATTAACTCAACATGCGATATCGAAAATACTGTAAAACCTACTGTTAAAATAATAGCGAATGAAAGTGAATAAAACATGTTATAAATGTTTATTGGGATTATCCGCCGGCGTTAGCGTTGTCCGTATTGTAGCGTGTGGAGGTCGCATGGCCAGATTTACATCTCTTCCCGCTGCTTGATAAGGGTGACTTCCCTTGTTTTTCACAATTTTCTTTTCAAGTGTAAAGACATGATTCATTGTTTGAATGTGTATCCTTCCTTTTGAATCTTTAATACATTCTAATACGAATGCATCTAAACTAATATCTGTGAAAAGAAATTGGGCTCTTTCGGTATCGTTGGGCGCCTAATTCTTACTCGTCCTCCTATATAATTAAGCCTATTATGGTCTTTTATCAAAATATACTTTCATAACAAAAATCATTAAAATCGGTTCAATAATCTCTAAGTTGTCGCAATTTTTCCCATTTTAGAGCGATTTTGGAGGGACCGTTTCACCCAGTGATTTCTATATAACTCTGGTGTCTGAGCATAGAACTGCAGCGTGCCTGCACATTCATATGTTTTGCACACGAATTTGCATTGTCCGCCATGTTGTACTTAGTCAAACGAATTTACATCAGTTAATACATGACGAATAACTGCTAGATTACCTCTGTATTTGAAATTTATGTTAATATATGAACTAACAGACTCACGTGATTACGGAATCGAAACATATTTCCTTTTCGATTTCTTTTAATACTTCATAGCAGCCATATTGTAAATAGTTAAGATACTGAATGTGAACATCTTTGTTTGTTCGACACCAGGTAATATAGAGATCACTGGTTTCACCCCTTAAGTACGTTTCACCACTGATACAACAAAATAAAAATAAAAAAATAAATAAATAAAATAAATGGACCTTCGGTTTTCATGTATCGTATTCAAATTTCAGAAGAAAAAAAACGGAGGGTAACACTTCCGTAGGTTTACTTGTCAGAGAATTAAATCGTGGTTTGAAACGTCGAAGAAGGTGCTTATTCTTGACCGATGTCTTAATATGTTGTGCTTCATTCCATTTATGTTTAATTTTTTGACTGTGTCATAATTCTTACAGTTAGCATCTGTCTTAAAAATGTCAATGTGGTATAAGCTATGGGTTTTGATTGTGAACAGCACGTGCCCACCCTCTGTTTTCAAAGAAGCGTGAACAGCAGATGAAGTCCTCCACACCGCATGAGACTGGCTGGACTTGTTTTTCCAACACAAATGAAAATTAGGGTTCATAGTTTCGTCGACAATGTGGTCATCAGAGATGGAGCACAAACTCGGATAGTCTTTGTTAATTATGTGGAAGTAAATCTCCAGGTAATTGCCCTCAAGCACTGACAAACTTACGGTTAACACAGCATATGTGTAGCTCATGAATCTATTAAGATGTAGATAATAATAGAAGATAAGGTACAGTGTGTACCTACTGGACCAGAATCTCTACACACACACACAAACACACACACACACACACACACACACACACACACACACTCTACATACACACACTCTACATACAAACACAGCAGCAAGTCTTGACTTAGTTATCTATCTAATACCAAGATACGAGCATTATTTTGTGAAAATTTCTTTTACACTTCTTGGAAAACAGATTAAAATGATTGAGGTAGTATCACTAAATTCCAAAAGCTTTATTACAATTAATAACTTTCAGCAGAAGTTCAGGGTACTGAACAGAATTAGAGAGAAGACGAATTTATGGCATATCTTGACTAAAAGAAAGGATCGATTGGTAGGAAACATTCTTAGACATCAAAAATCGCAGAGGGAGACCAAGACACCAATACAGTAAGCAGATTCAAATGGATGTGGATTGCCGGTCTTGAGAGGAGATTAAGAGACTTGCTCAGGATACAGTAAGGCAGAGAGCTGCATCAAAACAGTCTCCGGACTGAATACAAAACAACAAAACATTTATTTTAATTTTTGTTGTTGTTGTTGTTGCTTTTACAGAGGGTGTTACAAAAAGGTACGGCCAAACTTTCAGGAAACATTCCTCGCACACAAAGAAAGAAAATATGTTATGTGGATATGTGTCCGGAAACGCTTAATTTCCATGTTAGAGCTCATTTTATTATTTCTCTTTCAATGTAAATTGAAATAATTCGCGCAGACAATTGTCAAAATACCCAATTGTTTCGTTACTATGTACTATACTTCCTCGTTTCACCGCCAGTTGGCCCAATTAAAGGAAGATAATGTTGACTTCCGTGCTTGTGTTGACATGCGACTCATTGCTCACTGGAGCACGTTATCATGATTTCATACGGGATACTGTATCTGTGATGCTAGAACATGTGCCTTTACAATTACGACACAAAATGTGCTTCATGCACTATGGAGCTCCTGCATATTTCAGTCGACGTGTTAGTACGCTTCTCAACAACAGGTTCGGTGACCGATGGATTGGTAGAGGCGGACCAATTCCATGGCCTCCACGCTCTCCTGATCTCAACCCTCTTGACTTTCATTTATGAGTACATTTGAAAGCTCTTGTCTACGGAACCCCGGTGCCAAATGTAGAGACTCTTCGTGCTCGTATTGTGGACGACTGTGATACAATACGCCAGTCTCCAGGGCTGCATCAGCGCATCAGGAATTCCATGCGTCGGAGGGTGGATGCATGTATCCTCGCTAACGGAGGACATTTTGAACAAGTCCTGTAACAAAGTGTTTGAAATCACGCTAGTACGTTCTGTTGCTGTTTGTTTCCATTCCATGATTAATGTGATTTGAAGAGAAGTAATTAACATGGAAATTAAGCGTTTCCGGACACATGTCCACATCACATATTTTTACTTTCTTTGTGTGAGGAATGTTTCCTGAAAGTTTTGCCGTACCTTTTTGTAACACCCTGTATGTTGTAAGTACGGCATTGCGATAATCACACTAAGAGAGATAGCGGAATATTCGTTTTGGCGGATTGAAATCTATCACTATAAGCAAGATTTACATACTATTGACACTGTGTCAACTGTTGTAGGCGATATGAATTGGTACTATATTCTTAAAAGTCAGGTTTTGCAAAATCGGTCCTCAGTCGATTTATTGATTAACTTTTACGACAGACCTGTCCTGTCTGTCAACATCGGATTTGATGATGAATATCTCTCGGTACTACAGCCGGGTGGAGGTCGTTTATGTATCGCGACATTTCAGGAGTGCCACACTGTCCATCAAAGCCGCCATCAGGCTGGAGACCCAACAGATCTTTATCAGCTGTATAAGCCGGGAAAGCCTACAGTCGCACATACAAGATCGGATTTGGTAACATATCAACACAAGTAAATATTACGAACTTACGTTCATATGTTACAACATTCGACGATGTTAATTTACATTTGGAACAAATAAAAGACTTAGAAGCTATCTTGGAAATCCGTACTTTTTAGAATGTTGTATCTACGAAGAATCTTATATAGCGGGCAAAATTTCCAATACGTATTCTAATTACGCTTGCGTTATACTACTGCCTGTCACGTGTGGTTTGGTTTGGTTTGTCGGATTTTGTCGTCATATCAACGAGTTCCAACGTATAAAAAGAAAGGTCATGTCACTGCTAGCTCTGTGATGCTCAGTGAGCTCTGTATAGAAATCACTGTCGGCGACAGTCGATCATTAATCTTTTTACTGCCTCGATGTTGATCTCGAGCTCTCTCAGCCTACCAGTCATAAATGTTCATGTTTCGATTCTTGTCAAATTACAACATGGATGCTAAGATATGTTAGTAGAACACGAAAAGAAAATATCTTTCGATTACGCAAGCATACTAGTCTATCACAACGCCTAAGATCGAAATTAAAAAAAAAAAAAAAAAAAAAAAAAAAAAAAAAAAAAAAAAAAAAAGACTGATGGAAAATTTTGATATTTTAAAACATGGAGGGCAATGTAAAACCTTGCAAAAATATTTGAATGGGAATACGCACAGTTTTAGGCTCAGAGACCAGTTATTCGTTGAGGTGGTATAGAGATTACTGCACTCCATCCACCCATCTCTGGAGTGAGCGTGACATTCTGCGCATGTTCTCGACATTAAGCGTTGTCATATGAAGTTATAATGACAGTGTTCATCAATTCACACTGGCCACAGTTTACGTCACATCACATCGAGGCTTTTCTGGAACAAACTGTTGATCAAGTCGTCGCCTGGTAACATACATAGTTAACTTTATATTGCTACAATCTCTAAAGTGAAGATTGTGTATTATTATTATTATTTCGCTTTCATGTCTTCTTAATACCTATTTTATAACTGTGCTTCATTATCGTGGCAATCGGCCGATGTAAGACATTGAAAAAAATATTCTGCCACTGAGTGTTGTTTCTAAATGTTTTCCCAAAACAGAAGAGCTGAGGTCTATGCCGTACAAGTCAATACATTGCTGACGTTATTTTCTTTAAAGTGAAAAACTAAACAATTATAAAAGTTGAAAATGCAGCTACTTGTATATAAGGATAAAAGACAATGCTGTAATGTAAGAAAAGTAGAATTATTCTCTTACAAGTATTGGTTGATGTGTTTGTACATATATCGTCCTAAATTTTGGTCAGGAAATTTATGTATATGTTTCGAACTGTTGGTTCACGTCTCTACACTTGACCGCATAAAATTGATCTGATAAGTAGTTCCAAATGTTATTAATATTGGGACCCACATTCTTCCTAGAATAAATTTCGCGACCTATCCACACCCATCCACACAGATTATATATGGGTAGGTGTGTGGAGTGTCCCACTGAAACTTTTCATGCCAGTTAGCTCTATAATAAATACTGAAAACGAAAACGAAAATATGAACCTACCACAGTGAATTATGAAAGTAAGTAGGCCTACGACGAGACATTTTATTCTCAAATTAATTTTTAATTTTTAATGGACACCAAAAAAGCAAGCAATTGCGTGAAAAATTACAAATAGAGTTGCATTGGTAACAACGCAATATGCATGTTACATTCCGAGACATGCGAAGTGAATTTGTCGCTTGAATTAAATGAGTTGCTCATATAGCGCACAATTGTGGCCAGCGTGAGGTTCTCGCTTGAGTTACCGAACGTGCGCTAGCTACGCGTTGCGTTCATTTCGAGCGTTAACATAGTTTCACAATTTATAGTGATTTAATTAACATATTGCGATGCAACTAACGCCATTCGTTGTGTTATTTTTCATGATACTGATTGCCAAAAAAGAATATGGGACGTCCATTTAAAGAAAGACGAATATGTATTGAAAATAAAACTCTCTGATGTAATTTGCTTTCATAATTCTATGTACAGTACAAGCCCACGAAAGTAGTTTCTCAATATCTATTTTTTCAGAGATGTTTGGGGTTGAACGTTATGCATTACAGATGCAAAAGATCATTATATTCTTTAAAAAATTGCTATACATAATCAATTCTTAAGATCGTGAGACTTGTTTCAGTATTAAGTCTTGGTATTACTAATATTCGATTGAAGCATGATGGTTTTAGGCATATACTCTTGTTTACGCATTTTATTATTATATTTAATTTAAATGAAATAGAAATTGCACGCTCGCATAACTAGTGATCGCCGGCCGCGGTGGCCGAGGGGACTGAGGCGCTCCAGTCACGGTCTGCACGGCCACTACGGTCGGGGGCTCGAATCCTCCCTCGGGCATGGATATTTGTGCCGTCCTTAGTGTTAGCTAGTTCGTAAGAAGTTTGTAAGTTTAGAGACTGATGACCTCCGTAGTTTAGTCTCATAAGCTATACAAACATTTGAAAAAATTAAGTAGTGATCAATCCCATTAATTACTTCGAACCAATATTGGCACGCCATGAATACTTCTCTTTCTGGTTACAAATGAGATTATCCTTGACTGTTAGAAGAGAGTGTTCAAAGAAAAATCACATTTTACAAGGAGCGACTGAGAATTTCAAATGTTTGTAGAGCTTTGTAGAGCTACGGGCTCATCAGTCCCTAAACTTACAAACTACTTATGAACTAGCTAATACTAAGGACGGCACAAATATCCATGCCCGAGGTGGGAGTCGAACCCCCGACCATAGTGGCCGTGCAGACCGTAAATGGCGCGCCGCAGACCGCTCGGCCACCGCGCGCCGCAGACCGCTCGGCCACCGCGGCCGGCCTGAAAAGTTCGCTGAATGGTCTCAGGAAAACTAGGAAACAGAGTTACAAACAAAATACCTTTACTAGCCTTCAAAGTGATCGCCATTGACTACAGTGCCTTCCGACGTAGGTTTTACAGGTGTTGGAAATTGTCGGTAAACGCTTTTTGTTGATCCGCTCTAAACCATGAGGTCAGGCGTTATTGAAGCCCAGCAACCGTTGCTGATCATCACCTCGTCTGGTATCATTCTGAAAGACATACGCTGATCATCCGCAAGCATCCCTCGCATTCGTTCGACGTCGGCTGGGACTGCGATTGTGGACGGTCGACCTGAAAGTGACTCAACCTCCATACCTTGCTTTCTGTCTATAAATCGTCTAAACCAGTGAGCTCAGAATAATATAGTGAGGTTATACAGCCTGCATCAGCGTACAAGCAGTGAAGCACGACAGCCATCTTGGATGTGTGTAGAAACAGAGTTGAAGAGATAAATGAGTAGTTCTTCAAATGGCGCTAACCTCAATTACATTGTAATTTGAACTCCTTCATCATCATCATTGCTCTATTGCCAGCATCATATTGAAGGACCTGGGAAGCAGGTTGCTAGCCTTACTTGCCCAGGGCCCCACTTCGTTTTACCCCAAACGGTTGAGGGACTAACCGGTGGATTTGGTAGGTTTTGCCGTCTGAGTACAACGGTGGCCACGAGTCAGAAAATGTCCGAGATGCCCAACGTTATTCCAGAGTAACTGGTATCCCAACTGTCAGGACCACTTACTTGGCCACTCGTACGTTGCCCGTGGTTCATGTTCAAAAAATGTTCAAATGTTTGTTAAGCTTATAGGACTTAACTACGGGGTCATCTGTCCCTACGTGGTTCATGAACAAGGACATGACTACAGGAACCGACACCATGAACCATGAAAATTACAAAATCTTTCACGCAGGCAGGTGAATAGTAAATAAGTACAACAGTGTCCTTAGCAAGTGCAATACGTATTGTGTTTGTATAAAAGTAATAATTGAAACTATTACTGTTATGTGACATAAAGAAAACGACATTAAAAAGATACTCGCCTGCCACGTTTTTTATTTTGAGGTCAGGGTATCATTCGTCAGCGAGTAAGTTGTAGCTAATGAAATGAACTTCTTATTTAAACAACTTTTTTGTTGCTCCCCTGGTTTTATCTCAAATTTGGATACATTAGAGTGGTGGAACTTTTCAAATTCTACTCGTTACTTTCAGCGAGCTTTTGATAAACATTTTTAATTTTCGATACAATTTTCAGTATTCAATAATTAAGACTTAACCTGTTTTATTTATTTCATTACTAACTAGCTGAGTCGCTCTGGCTTTGCACGGGTAATCTATGAACTACTTTAACTGGAGAACTGCAGAACGTATCGTGATGCAGTTTCTTTCAATTTCTCCGGTATAAATGTGGGTTCAACGTAGGCTATATTCAATGCCGATACGAAAATGAGAAATAATTGAAATAAGAATAATAATGTACAATGGTTTACCATTTCTGAACTTTCGTGACCTTTGGAACGTAAACAATGAGACCCTCGCCGACGTACATAATATAAAATTACAGAACTCACGACGATTGAAAAAAAAAATAATAATAAAATAAAATAAATAAAAAAATAAAAGCGTGAGATTATAAGTCTAACTTTTACAGATCTCCCACAGTATATGTAGTCTGAAGCCATCTGGCGCCCGCGCTTTCGAAGAGAAGAATGATAAATGTGTGGTTTACTCGTAAAAATTATACACCAGCTCTAAGGTACTTTATTTATTTATTTTTAGACTTTCGGTTCTCCTAAAGTTATAAAAGGTTAAAGGGGCAGACAGAGGAAAAATATGCTTCTATTTTATATAATAGTATGATTCGCTATCCATAGCTGAAATTTGTAATTTCTTATGGGTAAAAATAGATTGTCAAAAATGCATGAAAAAGGAATTAACAACAGCGAAAGCAATGAACTACCCTATGCTCGCAGCTGTGGCGGCTGGCACTCGGCCGCCATGTTGGTTGGGTGTCGTGCTCTCTGCCCAGCTTCATTTCACTGTCATTATAAGGCCTCTTATGCCATTCTGTGCTCACTGGTTTAAACCACTAAAGCACACACTTTTTACTCACTGCTGCAAGACCATGCACTTGCATTAGCATCCCATGGGTCTCCGTCGCCGTTTTCCCAAATTTGAAACAAAACTAGATAATAATGCGTTGCTACATTTTGCGCACCATATTGCTATGGCACACTTTCTCACACTGGCCCTGTTAGCTGGGACTTAGCGTGTACCACCGCTTCAATGCAGTGCTTCTCACGATAGGCGCACTTGTTGACATGTCCCTCAATGTGTATGTGCCGGCACCTTATCCTCCACAGCGCGCTTTGTAAAATGTGGAAACATATACTGAACTTTTTAGATTCACCTTGTAGTTTCATCGGTGAGTCGACTCATGTTAATACAATTAGCTTTGAAAGTTTTTCTCTAAACGGTTTCTGACCCATAACAATTCATAAGAAATTGTTGAAATGTAACTACTGAAACATTAACCAACCAGTTTTAAGTAATAAAAACAAAAAAGTCTCATCGGTTCTAAAATCGAGATAAAAGTTAATGAAAACCTTAAGTTGGAAACATTAGTCCATTGTCTAAATAAAAGCCCGCCCTCTAGCTCAGTCGACAACGTCGCAGAGTACCACGTAGAGGCCCGCGTTCATTTCATGGCAGGGGACTGGTTGTCGTGTTGTCCACATCATAATTTCATCATGATCGACATGCACGTCGCCGAAATGGCGTCAAGTAAGAAGACTTGTACCAGGCCGCTGAACAATCTCAGACAGGATCTCCCGGTCAAAAATGTCATACGATCATTTCATTTAAATAAAACTTATTTCATTTAAATAAAATGTAAATAAAAAATTTATAAAACTTAAATTTTTTTTGTAATGTATTTGTTATTAAGTCATTTCGCGACCTCCTGAATGTTTGGTTTGTGAACCACTGATGTAGATCATACGTTATGACGTTTGCATAGGTCAGTGAGATGGCGCGACGGTCAGCATGCAGTAGCCTTTGGTTTCTGCCTTTTTGTTTCAACTCCTCTCGCCCCATATTATTAGCTTTGTGCTTCCTGCAAAGTTAGAACTTTATGACATTACGGATAGTTCTTGTGTTTTTGTAACGGGTTTATTTGTAAGAATTGTGGTATATTACTGTTATTAAAACGAAAAAAGTATTCCTGATGGGTGAAGAAGTATGTAATTTACCAGTATTTTGATGTACTGTTCTGTTTTATTTACAACATGCCTTTTTTAAACTCTGTTATGTGTGTCAAATCAGTAAGATTATTAAAGAAAGTCTTTGGTCTTCTGCTGTATCATTGTTAGTTTTTTTTTAATTTTATTTTTAATATCTCGGACCAAACTGCGTGGTCATCAGTCCGTAGCTTAAAAACTGCTTAAACTAGGGTAAACTAACCTAAGGACAACACACATACCCATGCCCCAGGGAGGACTCGAACGTCCGGCAGCGAGCAACCGCACGCTCCGCAGCGAGGCGCCTTAGACCGCTTAGTACAGAATTTTATTTTGGATTTCACACGCAAATGGTAACTGTAACCATAGCTTGCAAAACACGTGGAATTTCCTTGATGGGGGCGATCATCAAACGAATCTTCAGGACATAAAGCACATTCTTTCGAGGTACGTCTGATAGCTCACATCTCCGAGATATATGAACAATTAAGTTGACGAACTGGTCTAGATTAACATACTATATGACTTCCTGAAACATAAAGAAACCGTTTTGTGTTTCAGACAAAATCATTATGTCCGTGAAGGATTTCGCTAATAACTAAATGGATTCATTTTACAATAGAAGACAAAATTTATCTGTTTCTCTCAATATGTATGCTGTATGTGGTCCCTCTCACTGTCCCTGTCCCTCCCTCCCTCCCTCCCTCCCTCCCTCTCGCTCCATTTCTCTCTCTCTCTCTCTCTCTCTCTCTCTCTCTCTCTCTCTCTCTCTCTCTCTCTCTCTCTGTGTGTGTGTGTGTGTGTGTGTTTGTGTGTGTGTGAGTGTGTGGGACAGGAAGAAAGGTAAATATTTTGAATATATAAGTCTCCCTTTCTTAACCTCCTTTGATAAACCAATGAGACCAACTAGGAAGAGGAATAGTGCAGGTGACCGTAAATTAGACTACTGTTTAATTGTTTCCACACGGAAGATGTTCAAACAGTCCACTGTCACTTCAATTTATTTTGCTGCTGTTATAGACAAGTATTCTGTTGCCGTTCGGGGGTCAGTTCTGCATTCCTTTACTTGAACACAACGTTGAAATATACGAGCGAGAAGTTCCTCTTTTGTGTCCACTTTGCACTCGTACACTCAGCTCTTCTGCCACCCCAAGAAACAGTAATCAAAAGGGGTAAGATCGGATGACCAAAATGTTCAAATGTTTGTAGAGCTTATGGGACTTAACTATGGGGTCATCAGTCACTAAACTTACAAACTACTTATAAACTAGCTAATACTAAGGACGGCACAAATATCCATGCCCGAGGGGGGATTCGCACCCGCGACCGCAGTGGCCGTGCAGAACGTGACTGGCGCGCCGCAGACCACTTGGCCACCGCGGTTTGCGATCGGGTGACCTCTGCGGCCAAAGCAATGCAGAACTGATCTCCGATCGACAACATAACACCTGTCCGCAAGAGCTGCAAACTGCATTAAAGTTTACGGTGGACTGTTCGAATATCTTGTATGAGCATACTTCTACAATCAAACAAACCCATGACAGAACAGTTTCTTAATTGACTGTCACCTCCATTTTCTCCGTTGCTAGTTGTTTTCATTGGTTTACGCGGAAACAGTTAAGAAAAAGGCATATGTTTAGGGCATATTTTTACTGGAATTTATTTGCTCATAATCACCAGTATATCCAGTATAGCCGGCTACTTGATTTTTTACTGCTTAATACTTACTATACTAAGTAATTGGAGTCTGTCAACAGTGTGTGTAAGATGTATAGGTCCTTGTGTTTTCAGTGGGAAAAATTGTGTTCTAGTCGCAAGAATAAATAAAACATAAAAAATTTAAACTCTAAGCAAGATGTATTTTTGCACAGGTTCAGGAAGTTCTGTATTTCTCGAGACTTTTCAAAGACGATGGCTTCTAACAAGGTGAATCGCAATACCCTGAGAATTTTGCTTGTATTGCATAATCACAGATTGGAAGGTACTAATTCGTTAGGAAATTGATGAATACAACGAATACCAAACATAGTGTATGGCAAGTCCACGATCGCAATGCATTTGTACAAACTTTACCAAATGTTTAACAGTGATGTATTGACAAGGCGGGTATTTTTCTCTGTACTACAATCCAAAAGTAGACTTTGAACTGCATCGTTTGTACTTAGCACTCTTTTCACTTGCCTTATAGCACAAAAGCAATTCTTTGTCAATAACGACATGACAAAAACACAGGTATGACACTGCTTTTAATAAGGGGGGAGTAAAATTTTCATAATTCACTCATTGTTTATTTAATATTTATTATCCATTGTAAATAGCATAATTATTTTAATAGCTTACTGGTGATATATTCAGTTTGCGCCTTTTACCGGAGAGATCATTGCACTGACACAGTTCACCTGTCAATAAATACCAGTTAGCACTTACTCGCTCGAGCATGTCAGTTGCTACTTACAACACACTGCAGTTTAGCATCCACGGTGAATAAAAAGCCTCATTTTGATAGTTTGTATGGATGGTGGGGAAAAGACTTGAACGTGGAGTGTATTTTTTTATACTTGAAAGGAGACATGGCAACTTGGAGCCATAAAGAAGTTACAATTCCAACCTTCTTAAAAACATTATCTTGCTACGGAAATAACGTCTTCCAACTCATCATATTTTAAGAAAACAGCAGAATACACTTCATTCTTTCGTTTCCCTAGGAGCTTTCGGGGAAGGGGATGCGTCACTCCCATCCCCCTTCCTCCAGCCTTCACTGCCAACGAGTAACACTGCCTTGACGGTGATACATAGTAAAAGTCGCAGAAATTGCTGAAGTAGCAGTTGGTAAAGTTTGGAGGGGAATTAACTGCACTTTTAAACTGTGAAAAATCGCAACTACTTATTTTCGCCACCGAAAAGTAGCATTCAGAAAAATCTGTGTTAGCGGACAGTTACAGATTAGATTAGATTAGTTATTCGTTCCGTAGATCCATGTTAAGGGGATCCTCGTGGATGTGGAACATATTGCTGATAATATAATAATACTAATATAGTATGAGTGCATGCATCACTTGGTAGAATTTAGAAATTCACTAATGGAGTAGAAGGAGTTGGCCACTACAAAGTCTTTTAGGTTCCTCTTAAACTGATCTTTATTTGTAGCTAAATTTTTTATACTTTATACCTCTTCTATCTGCTCTTCTTCATACTTAATGCATATGCTGTCAGGAAATCTCTTACATGTTGTGAACTGCATGTAGTGAGTCTTTTCAAAGTTTGATGACAATGAGTTGGCTTTAAACCATTTATTAATGTTCATGAAAATATCATTAGCA
Organism: Locusta migratoria; assembly: GCA_026315105.1. Lineage (NCBI taxonomy): Eukaryota > Metazoa > Arthropoda > Insecta > Orthoptera > Acrididae > Locusta > Locusta migratoria. Next base: position 82,005,610 of record CM048751.1, on the reverse strand, counting down.
GACCTTTCTATCACTATGCTTGACGTAATTTTTATTGCAATACTTATATCATCTGCAAACAAAAAGAACTCTGCTTCTGGTAGTGTACTGATGAGAGACCATTAATGTACACAAGAAAAAGCAATGGCCACCACATGTAATTTCTTCCCAATCCGATGATGACAGTTGGCTTAATTCACTAGTCACTTGCACTGACACCCTTTTTTTCCTGTTACTGAGGTACGACTTGAACCATTTTGCAGCATTTCCCGTGACCCCAAAGAATTCTAATTTACTTAAAAGGATGTTATGGTTCACACAATCAAATGCCTTTGACAAATCACAGAAAATACCTGCTGCTTGCAATTTATTATCTAATGAATTAAGTAACACACAATCAAATGCCTTTGACAAATCACAGAAAATACCTGCTGCTTGCAATTTATTATCTAATGAATTAAGTACATTCTCACTGTAAGTGTAAATAGCCTTCTCGATATCTGAACCTTTCAGAATTCCAAACTGTGTTCTAAACAATATGCCATTTGTGGTTAAGCGGTTGAGAAGCTGCTTGTACATTACCTTTTCTATAATTTTTGAGAATGCTGGCAAAAGTAAAATGGCTCTGTAGTTTGATGGTAGGTAATTCCTGTTACGAAGAATCCTGCGTCCCTTTGAGATTGCGTGAGCATAACGGCCGTATGTAATGGTAACTAGGGCTGGACAAACGATACCACCGGCCGGCCGCGGTGGCCGAGGGGACTGAGGCGCTCCAGTCACGGTCTGCACGGCCACTACGGTCGGGGGTTCGAATCCCCCCTCGAGCATGGATATTGGTGCCGCCCTAGTTCGTAAGTAGTTCATACGTAGTTTGTACGTTTAGGGACTGATGGCCCCGTAGTTAAGTCCCATAGACTATACAAACATTTGAACATTTGAACAAACGATACCTGCCCTTGAACGGGCTCGAGATTTCCCGATACGCCGTATTGTTCGATCCAGTATCGAGCTTGAACACACGTAACGTGACATTTGCCTCGCGTTGCGTCAGTGCAACAGAGAAAGGGATATACAAGAAACTACGAACTAGCTACGAGGATCAGCTTTGTCTTTGCTCATGAAACACTGAGGAATATCGTATTAACACAGCAATAGTCGCGTCACTAGCAGGAACATTGGTGCTCACGTTGTTTCTGTGAGACAGAGGGTCAACATAATACCGTTAGCTTTAATTAACCTCATATGTTGCAGTGAATAAGTAAACAAAACGAGAGGGAAAACATGTAGGTATTACAACAGTAGCAACTGAACAATTATTTTATGAAAATCAACAAGAGAATATTTAGTTCTGCTGCCGCGCGGGTTGCCCATTCCGGGTATTTGTATCTGTGAGATCCTATGCGACCATTCTAGTGTTAAATCATACCACTCCATAAACTGCTATTGTGAAGAAATATGGTAAAAATATTCACATACTGTGCCGTTATGTATGGATATGTGAACGCTTTTACTTTTTATGGCGCTATTCAAAAGATAACAGGAAAAGCCGAAAGTGTGGTTCTACGAAAAATATTATTTGTCTGTGGGTTAGTGTAATGATTTTACAGCTGGGTTGCAAAGAGAAACTTAATCCCTGTTCTCATATTACATCCACAGGTTAAAACGTTTCCACATTATCATCGAGACGACAACATTGAGACGAATCAAGAAAGGGAGTTATGAAATTCACAAACCTAGCAAATCATAATAAACTGATTGTAAATTATAGCAACAAAACCCAGGACGAGCAAAAGCTCATAATTGGACAGAATCATCACTACAATCTGTTATTTATCTAATAGTCGCAGCTGTTAATCCTGACATGCATGCCAGAAAATATTGAGATTCATGACTCGTAGTTACTTTTTGTATTAAGTTCCACATTGTAACAAAAACTATGACAGTGTTGCGACAGTACCATGAAAAGACAGTAGATTGTAGGCAGATAAAATTTATCCTGAGAATATTTTGTACTTTTATATTTTATATTTTTTTATTTTATTATTTTTTTTTTCGTAAACTCTTCGAACAGTGTTCTTGTCGTGTTATTCGCAGGTCTAGTGACAACAAATAATGTGTTCTGCGCATCTACATTGCGCACGTCATTATGCTGAAACTAACATGTAAGTCACTTGAGTCGTGGCGGCGATCATAACTAAAATGAACACTAATTTTAATTTTTTTTAATACGTCCTATCGCATTTTATTACAGAATTTAGTAGTACATTTACCATTAATTCTCCATTTCCTAACATCAATGTGATACAACTAGTATGTGCATACATGTGCCTAGATAAAATGTATTGACAGTTCTTTTTCGAAGCTACAGTTGCAGTTCTTGTGAGAATACTTGTTTCGTTGATCTGTGTCTACCAGTCTGCAACTTCAGTAAGTGTAAAAGAGTACTAAACCCAAGTTTGCCAACTGGCAACATTTTTCTAACGACTCCTCAGCAATGCGTTTGTAACTGTTACCTAAATATATAATTTACATTTCTTTATTGGTGTTTTAACGTGTTTATGGTCAGGCTGGTAGGTAGCCTGATGTGCTGCTGTTCAGCCAAAGGTACATGCAAATTTGACAAGTAGAACAAAGTATGCAAAATCTAGAAAATAAACATAGAATTTTAAAAATAAAAAAATGTGATAAAATTGGCGGATTAAACACAAAATGTGTAGACATTTCAAATCACTAATATTCAGAGTTAAAACTTGCACAGTGACTAAAAACAAACTGAAGTTGGAACAGAAAATGGCAACATTAAAACACATTGCAACACACTGTTCTGCCTGTTTGCTGGCGGCTCAAGTCTTAAAATAACACGAAGCACTTGACACTCTGCACAACACTGAATGGTGCATAATTAAAACTGATGCACAGAACCCGACAGAGGACAATGAAGGCAGGGTAGGGGCGCAAAGGGTTGGGGGGAAATGGGAGATGGGAGATGGGGTAGGAGGTAGGGTAGGTGGGTGTAAGGACATCTGGGGAAGGAGAAAGAGGGTAAAGCCAAGTGAGGGAGGAAGAGGAAGGGGTAGGGACAGGGGCCGCTGAATAGGATGAATAGATGTCGGAATAGAGGGTGTCATCTGGAGAGGAAGCTGACGGAAATTACCCTCGAAGAAAATATGGAGAGTGTTGAGGGGGACGTAGGGAGGAATTACTTGGTATTAGCATAGCACAGGCCCAGGATACAATAGGAGGTGGGAGACCAGTGGGTGTTGGGATTATATCTTGTCGGATACATAGAGGATGCAGTTGTGTTTGAGGAATTTGAATAGGTAGGGAAAAGTTTTGTGTCCCAGCCTCGTCGCCGCTTTTGTGTCTCGTTTCCGTCGTAGGTGTCGGTGGTCGAGTGGAATGAGACCGACACAGGAATAAAGATAGCACGCTGGTGCAGGTACAGAGGGGAGCAGCCAGAAACTATAAACACTAGAGTAAATTAGAAAGAGATATATATTGCACAGAATTTATACAATACTTAACTTTTACATAGTACTGCAGAATGTTGATACATAGTTGAGCTAGAGTCCTGCCTAGTGCCTAACTGATAGCCAAGTCTTCACTGGTGCCTATCTGATTCCGAAGGTCCTAACTGACCAAGTCCCAAGTGACCGATGTCGTTTAGTGGTGGCCACGAGCGGAGTTCCAGCAGAGGGCGCTCGTGGCTGTCGTCGTCAGCACGCCGCGCCGTGCGTGCATGGCGGCGCGCGGCGAAAGTAGGTGGCGCGCACTTTGTACTTGTGCGACACCACAAAAAGGAATGAGGCCAGTTAGGATCTGTGTGGGTGAAGAGAGTGGGATTTAGTTAGTGAGGCGAAGGGTGCGGCACTCAAGTATCTGGAGGGACTGGTAGTGGGCGAGGGGTGTGGAAACCCAAGCAGGGTAGAAGCTACATGAGATGGAACACATTAAGGATCGGTAGGCGCAAAGGAAGGTGAAGGGCTACTTTTGGGACACCAGTGTACTTGTGGGAGTATAGGACCGTTAATCAAGATCCAACTTTATCAGAATTGACCCAACGATCGACGTAGCACAGTGATTAACACACTGGGTCCATATTCTTGGGGAAGGCGCTTCCAGTACCCTTATGGCCATATATTTACATTTTATATGATTTCCCTAATCCAGTTCAGGTAAATGCTGGGATGAACTGTGGAGTAGCCAAGCGTTCTAAGACACCTTGCTGCTGAGTGCATGGTTGCTCGCCGTTGGACCTTCGAGTCCCCCCTCGGGCATTGGTAATGGATTGCTTACGAAACTACAATCGCCAACATTCTACTCCGAATGCGAAAATATATTGTTGACTCCCTCTTACATAGGTAGAAATAATCATCAGAATAAAATACGAGAAATCAGAGCCCGAACGGAGAGATTCAGGTGTTCATTCTTCCCGTGCGCTATTCGAGAATGGATTGGGAGATAACGGTGGTTCGATGAACCCTCTGCCAGGCACTTAAATATGATTTGCAGAGTATCCCATGTAGATGAAGATGTTGTAAGCCTAGTGACTGATACCCGCACCAGTTAAGTCCATTAGATTTAGAAACATTTTAAAATCTGTCACAGCCAATTTTCTCCCCATCCTTACAACAAATATCCGAACTGGAAAATGAAGAGTACAGACCCTCCATGCATTTACAAGGACGGTGATCAATTCAAAAGGTCTACTGCCATAATTTCATGTGTTAGTAAATGTAAGATCCATAGGAGCAAGGTTTGTGATGGTGTGCGCAATCCTGGAAGAAGGGATATGGTTGAGACATGTCTGAGCCACGGCATAGGGATGTCTTCAGAATGATATTTTCACTCTGCAGCAGAGTGTGAGCTAATATGAAATTTCTAACAGATTAAAACTATGTGCTGGAAATCGTAGACCAACTTATGGTAAGGAAAAGACACAAACCCATGCCACAAGGGGGATCTCAACTTCCGACAGAAAGCAGCCGCGCATTCTGCAACTTGCCCCATTCGCGCACGGCAGTTGGTGAACTGGTCACGCATACCGAATAGACGTAAATCACCTCACGCTGCAGTACAGCGCTAGACAAGTAATGGGCAACTTATTTTTGGTGGAAATGTAGTGCAGTGTTTTTCAACCTTTTCGAATATGCGAGCCACTTCCAAGAAGAATGATTCTGGCGACCACCTTCCCAACAAAAATATTCTACCGATTATCCCTCCTCCCCCCCCCCCCACCCACCTCACTTAACATAACAGAACTACATTATCTCAAACGAAACAAATTTAATCTTCTTTCTGTTGCTAAGGCTTTCTTTTAAGTTGGACTTTTTTTTTAATGGATACCAGAATGATATATTATGCCTGTCGAGTGTTTCGCATTTCTGGCAAGACTCAGAAGCGAATTATGCTCATTAAGACAGAACCCACTGTATGAACCATTTGTAAAGAAGTAGACCTTTGTTTGATTATTTAGAATTACTTATGGAATCATATTCTTTTAGCTATCGATTGGTTCCTGAAAACAGTTTCCAGACTTTGCACTTATTTATCATTAACAGACTGTATTATACAATAGTTGATAATCTATTCAATTCTTAAGTAATATTACACAAGGAACGCCTCAACATTTTACATTAAATATATTTCAGTTAGGTATACAATATTACTGGACTCCTAGTTATTTTGTGGTCCAGGTACTTCTTACTGTGACAGCGACCTCCGGACTAGACTTTGTGGTGGACCCTCCCCCCCCCACCTGGGGGTTGGTAAACGCTGCTGTAGAGCATTCGTGGGGTTCTTCCTTTAAAGGCAACATCCTCCATCAAGACCTCTGCTCGGTCGTGAGTTTCCTGACTGACTATATTGATGACTGAGTAAATCTATTCTGGGTGTTAAGCCACATCATTTTTTTTAAACACTTAGCATAGGAATTGCCGACGTTTCGACCACTGTGAAATGGTTCTCTTCAGGACCAGTGGCGAATGCACCGTGGTTGAATCGTTGGAAATTCCTTTGCTAAGTGTTTAAAAAAATAACACACCATAATACCCATAAATGTTTTAGTCAAAATAACACCGGCCGTGGAAGCCTACAAACTTATGTACTGTGGATTGTTATCTTTACCTGAGAAAAATGGTATAGGGGGGTTACGTTCCCAACATGGTGCCAGCCGTGGATCTAGAGGAGTATGAGGGGCAAACTGGGTTGTCTGCCCTAGCCAGCACTTGCAGAGAGACACCAAATGGTCTCCAAGAAATCGTGATGTGTCCTTGACCAGCTAAGGAGGGGTGTTTTCCAAATAGAGAGACTAGCTGAGCGGTGCCATAAAGACAGTCACCGAGTGGGAAGGGGGCGGGATTTAGCGCCAATCTCAAGTTTGTGCCCCAGTTTGTCAAGCATCTTAGTTCCAGCACTCTAATACCCAGAATTGTTTAAGTCAAATTTACACCTACGTACTTATGTACTGTGGATTGTTATCTATTCCCAGTAAAAGTCGTCTGGGGCGGTTATGTTCCCAACTTGGTGCCAGCCATGGATCTAGAGGAGTGGGAGTGGCAAACCAGGTCGTCTGTCCCAGCCAGCACTTGCAGAGAGACACCCAATGGTCTCCACGAAATCGTGATGTGTCCTTGACCAGCGGCAAATGAGGGGTGTTTTCCAAAGAGAGAGAGACGAGTTGGGCGGTGCCATAAAGACAGTCACCGAGAGGGAAGGGGGCGAGATTGGGTGCCATCTAAAGGAGTGGGAGGGGTAAACTGAGTTGTCTGCCACGGCCATTACTTGCAGAGACACCAAATGGTCTCCAAGAAATCGTGATGTGTCCTTGACCAGCTAAGGAGGGGTGTTTTCCAAATAGAGGGAGACGAGTTGGGCAGTGCCATAAAGACAGTCACCGAGCAGAAAGGGGGCAGGATTTGGCGCCATTCTCAAGTTTGTGCCCCAGTTTGTCAAGCATCGTAGTTCCAGCACCCTAATACCCAGAATTGCTTTAGTCAAAGTTACACCGGCCATGGAAGCCTACAAACTTATGTACTGTGGATTGTTATCTATTCATGAGGAAAAGTCGTCTGAGGCGGTTTTGTTCACAACGTGGTGCCAGCCATGGATCTAACAGAGTGGGAGGGGCAAACCAGGTCGTCTGTCCCAGCCAGCACTTGCAGAGAGACACCCAATGGTCTCCACGAAGTCGTGATGTGTCCTTGACCAGCAAAGGAGGGGTTTTTTTCCAAAGAGAGAGAGACGAGTTGGGCGGTGCCATAAAGACAGTCACCGAGCGGGAAGGGTGCAGGATTTGGCGCCACTCTCAGGTTTGTACCCTGGTTTGTCAAGCATCGTAGTTCTGGCACTGTGTTGTGTCCTGGCAGTCGCGAATCAAGGATTTTGACCAACGGGAGATGGGCTGAGCTTGTAGAAATTTTGTGGCTCCGTAACTCAAGCTGAAGTAAAAATAAAAATAATGATAATAATCGTGTTACTTTCACATATTGGAAATTTTCCTCATGTGCTGCGGGCGAAGTGCAGCCCCTTCACCCTCCCCCTCCCTTGGATTCGCCACTGTGGCCTGGCCTTCTATCATTCCTAGAACCCCTCCCCGGCTCGGCGCTCGCCGTCAGCTGAGCGCGCGCCACGGCCGCCCCCTCCCCGCTGGCGCTGGGTGGTGGGGGTAGCCCCATCCCCTCCCCCGCCCCTATGACTCGGCACGCAGGCTGCGCCGCGCGGGCCCGCGGCGGCAGGCAGTCTGCCCGCCTTTGTGCCGCTGAGCGGCGAACAAAGGCGGCATCGCGTGCCGCAGATGCGCATCTGGCCGCTATTAAAGTGTCCGCCGCTATTTGCGTCACGGGAAACAGCTCTATATCTCGCGCCACGACGCCTCGCCCCGTACCCATTGCGAACAGTTGTGCCTCTCCGGAAATACGCCCGCACCCACCACCCCTTCCCCCTCCACAAGCATCGTCTTCTCCCATCAGCAGTAGCATCGGTCTTACTTTTCCTCTAAGCAATATTTTGATAAGGATCTATCTCTTTGAGCATCCCTAATCTTATCTTAAAATACAGGATGAATCTAAATTCGCGCACTCCGGCTTCGCAGCGCAATTCCTCACCTACTAACAATGAAAAATGTCTCTCACAAAATTTCATCCTGCTCATATTTCCGCCGGTAAATGGACGTCAAAGACTGACAAGGAAAGTAATTGGGCTCGAACAAACACAAACACACCAAAATCGTGTGAGCGGTAATGTAATGCTCCAATATTACATTAGTGATATTCACGCATCTGCAAAACTGTGTGGTCCGTTAGAGGCCTCTGTGTGTGCCACGCCACATTGCACACTGAGCTGCCGGTACGCCACTCGGAACCAGTAGGGACGATGCAGTGTGCCTCTCAAATTGCGTCTTGTGACGTTATGTGAATAGTGAAGCGTCAGATGGATCGGCGATTGGTGATCAATCCTGCTAATGTACTGCGATTGGTTGGGCTGAAGTTACGAAGGACCCTTCTTCTTGAAGGTGATATTGGTGTAGAAAATGAACCATTCGCATGTTTTCTGCTATCTATGACAGTGCAAAAATATGACCATAAGTTAGAAACAGATACAGCTGTAACACTAATACACAGTGATTATGATAGAAACGATAATGAAGAACTATTTATTGAAAGCGGCAGTACATCTTCAGTGCAATCTAGAGCTCGATTGCAGAGTTTTGCAGAAAAACGACACCCACCAGCACACTGAAGTGTATGTAATGGCCCTGTAACGAAACGTTCATACAGAGTTGTTTGTTCGAGTCCAAGTACTTCCCTTGTAAGATTGCTGTGTGTTCCATGTCAGTGTGTTTCATAACTACACCATCACACTTGTAAGGGATGTATTAGGCGTCTTGAGGAACAAAATAAGCATGGAAACCCATGCCCGGAAACTCCAGTCAATGACGCTTCGCTAACAACTCGTTAATCCGATTGGTATGAAGATAGTTAAAGTTATACTTTGAAAAGCGAAAAAAATAATAAAAATAAAAAATAAGTACACAATAAACCAAGTTCAGATCCTGTAACTGTGGTCATCAAATATGCATCTTGACCTCAGGTAAGGTAAAAGATAAAGTAATCAACAATCCGAAGATGATTTACTAGGCATGGTCCTGTTTGGAGGTGGTATGCCGATGCCTTCCTCCGATCCTCGAACTGACTTACCCAGCCAGTTATAGGGGGACCTACAGTTTAACGTGGGTTTCGAAGCACGGTGCTACTCGAAATTTTTCACATCAGCGACGCTGCCAGAGGTGAAAGAAGTGGAAAGTGACAGATAAAAATCCTAGGCCCTTGTGAGAATCGAACCCGTGACCTTTGAAATTTCTAGTCTGACACTCTACCACTGTGCTATCGAGCAGCAAGTGACAAACGTTAAACATGAGTTGAACAATATGATAAAGTATAGGTTCAGAAATGACTGACTGAGAAGACTATTAAGTGCGACAATAATTCCTGAAATATTTCTCTCAACTCTCAACTGCTAACAATGTCATTTTTTTTTTTTTTTTGCCTACTTTCCGGAAAAGATAAGCTGCCAGTGCACCTCCTCTCCAAATTACTGTAAGATAATACTAACTACGGCACTCGCGGAGGTGCCATGCGAATTCACTAAATAAGACACAAATATGGTCCATGTTTGTTGGCTTCAAGGAAAAAAATAAATTAATAGGTTTTTTAGATGATTGTCCAAGTCGACAAAAATAAGAAGTAAGTATGAAGTATAATCCTCTATCTAACTGAAATCCATTATCACATAGAGCAAACATAAGTTATACAATATCTTACAACTTTGTCAATCAATTTCTTACAAGACTATTCATTACAACTTTTTATTATAACCGTAATTGTAAAACAAAACCACCTTTACTTTATAGGCTTTCAAGGGATATATTCAAATTCCTGCCTTACACCCTTGCTGAAAGTAACGACAAACATGGATAAAAACTACACAAAATGTAAATTAATGAAATTATAATCCTCCTTAACTCTAATCTTCATCATGTTCCAAAAAACATATAAATTACTTTCTTTACATTCCAGAATGAAACTTTCACTCTGCAGCGGAGTGTGCGCTGATATGAAACTTCCTGGAAGATTAAAATTGTGTGCCGGAACCGGGCCTCGAACCTGGGACCTTTGCCTTTCGAGGGCAAGCGCACTACCGACTGTGCTATCCCGACACGACTCACGATGCCGCCTCACAACTTTACTTCCGCCAGTACCTCGCCTCCTACTTTCCAAACTTCACAGAAGCTCTCCTGCAAACACGCAAGACTAGCACTCCTGGAAGAATAGATATGGTGGAGACATGGCTTAGCCACAGCCTAAGGGATGTTTCCAGAATGAAACTTTCACTCTTCAGCGAAGTGTGCGCTGATATGAAACTTCCTGGCAGATTAAAATTGTGTGCCGGAACCGGGACACGAACCTGGGACCTTTGCCTTTCGCGGGCAAGCGCACTACCGACTGTGCTATCCCGACACGACTCACGATGCCGCCCGGTTCCGGCACACAATTTTAATCTGCCAGGAAGTTTCATATCAGCGCACACTCCGCTGCAGAGTGAAAGTTTCATTCTGGAAACATCCCTTAGGCTGTGGCTAAGCCATGTGTCCACCATATCTATTCTTCCAGGAGTGCTAGTCTTGCGTGTTTGCAGGAGAGCTTCTGTGAAGTTGGGAAAGTAGGAGGCGAGGTACTGGCGGAAGTAAAGTTGTGAGGTGGCATCGTGAGTCGTGTCGGGATAGCACAGTCGGTAGTGCGCTTGCCCACGAAAGGAAAAGGTCCCAGGTTCGAGTCCCGGTTCCGGCACACAATTTTAATCTGCCAGGAAGTTTCTTTACATTGTTACAAAAAAGAAAACACAGAAGGCAAAGAGCTAAGCTCGTCCAACAATGTTTGACTTCACTACTTAATTTTTTGCTAAACACTCTCTCTGTTCACTCGTCTGAGTCAAGGCCACAAGACTACTACTCAAACGTGGGACAGCGTGAACTAAAGCCTGCGGCGCGGAGCCAAAGATATATGTCAGGTATATTCAACCCAAAATGTACACGTTTCAAATGATCTCCGAATAGTCCCCATTGAACCGTAGATGTCAATTTTTGTCATTCTTCGGTTCAGTAGGACCAGACAACAAAATCAATTGTACGTAACAATAGACCACACCTTTATGGACCAACCGTAAGCTTTCAGAGTGCCTTCTTGCCAACTTGGCTCTATGGTCTCTCTGGGAATCAGTGCCACACACAGACACCCTGCCACCAGCTCTTATCAACTGAAGTTAGGACCCAATTGATGAAGCTGCAGTTGTCCAATGGTCTCTGTTCCAAAGTATAGTGTTAAGAGCCCAGCTGCGGCGCTGCCGGCAGTGTCTTGCTGTTCGCAAAAGCACTCGGTACGCTCGACTCTTGCCACGCCCACTAACGCAAAACAGCGCCGCACTGGCCTAACAGTTACCCTACGTTCGTCGCACGTCCCACATTTGTATCTGTGCTTATTCCACAGTGTTGCTTGTCTGTTACTATTGGTAACTTCATGCAAGCGCCACTGGTTTCGGTCACAAGCGCAGGTTCGATTCCCACGCGTTGTAGACGATGTGATGTAACGCCAGAAATGTTACATTCTCGACAGAGACCTGACACAATGGACTTAGGAATACTGAATTGCCGCATGGGAGAAGCCAAGCGTTATGGAGCGCCACGTGGCGGATCGTGGTGCCTCTCGCGTTGGAGGTTCGAACCCTCCCTCGGGCATGGATGTTTGTGTTGTCTTTAGAATAAGTTAGTTCGTAAGTAGTTTGTAAGTTTATGGACGCCCATTTAAGTCCCATAAGCTTTACAAACATTTGAATACTGAATCTCCCATTTGTTTCACAATGTCCCATGCATTTAGATCCAACCTGCATTCTCTGTTCACAGTCAGTTATTCCTATCGTCCGATCATAAACATGTCGGAATCCTTCTCACATGAGTCACAAGGGTACACACGATATTCACAAATGTGGCACATTTTATACCTTACAAACGCAGCCCTATTGCTGTCCTCATCTGTTCAATTCGCTTTCCCATGACTCATCCACACCCTAGTGTCCTGCCAAGTGTAAGATACATCTATTTTGAGTAGAAATCTACTTTTCAACTATTAACCCCAAAATTTCTAAATATTTCACTAATATATGCAACATTCTCAGTAACTGCCCGTTCAAAAATTCGAAAGCACTATTATGTACAGTAATGTAAGACGAAGCAATCGTCATCATCTCCCATTAAAACATTTTCCATTATTTCACCCACGACAAATAGAGACTGGGTGCATCCTTCCGATGATAACGACTCTGAAATTAGACCATTATAAAATAGGCAGTTTCTACAAATAATTATTTGTGAATTAGCGTAGCCACTCCAGCGATCGTTTGCTTCCTCTTCGCCTTCGTTGCTGTTTGGCCATTTTGTTTGATCTACATTAAAACAATTTCCTTTTGAGCTGCCCTGTGCTTTTTTTCCAGCCTTTTCCTTCAAATTTCCTATAATTTAGTCTCTGTAAGTAGAGGAAGTCAGTATTAGTGATTTTCTCGTACCCCTTTTGGTGATTTTCTTTCCAGTTTCTATCTTGTTTACCTTTGGTTGGAGCTTGAGAAGCTTCTAGCGGCCAAGGTTTTCCGCCCCTATAAATTCAGTTTTGTTCCACGGAGAAACACTGAACGAAACACGGCATTAAGTGCATCGTACAAACTTTGGAATACACTGAAAGACATATTTAACCGACATAGTTACACTTAGTTTCAGGTAATGCTCTCTTTAAGAAACTGCTCCAAGAAGTGCCAACATCAAAGAAAATCTCCGCAAAATCGTTTACAGGAGGAAAACAGCAGGCAATTTTGGATAACGGCAGTTAAGAAGTCTTAGAATGGCGTTTGGTGAGTGCAGTTCGCTTGATAGCAGAAACAGTCGCTGAAAAATGACTCTGTCCGTTTTGAGCAGCATAGTCGCCGATATCTTGCCAATTGCGGAAATAAAGCTGACAATGAATTTACATTCTCTGTTTTCAAAGTATATTTTAAGACTTAAATCGGTGTCTAGAAGGATCAGGTGAATTGTGTAAGACTGGGAATTTCAAATACACAACTCACTGTAGTAGATTGGTCCACAACACGCACCACTTACTGTCCAAGCAAACCTCGGTGGCCGGAGGGCAAGAGACGGCATTTGTTACAAACAGCCGTCGATTTGTTTGACTAACCTGCCAGCATCAACGTATACAGCAGTGCCACTCCGAGTACAAACAAGAAACCATCTTCAGCTCCACACTCGGCCCCGGGCGTCGGCGCCTTACTTCATCACGTCGCAGGATAATTAATCATAGCGCTTAACACCCGTCAACGTTGCAACAACGGAATACTAAAAATGAAACTTTCACTCTGCAGCAATGTCTGTGTTGATATGAAAACTCCTGGCGCATTAAAATTGACTGTTGGGGCCTTTTTGCATTTCGCGGGAAAGCGCTCTAACGTCTGAGCTATCCAGGAACGCTTCACGGTGCGTCCTCACAACTTCACTTCTGCCAGTACCTCGCATCCTACTTTCCAAGCTTCATAGACACCCTCCTACGAACCTTGCGACGTTCCTCTCCCTTTTTACTCTTCACTACAACTGATATGTTTTTGTCCTCTACAGAGACGTAGGATTTGACAATTATGTATCTGCTGGATGGCTGTTATGGAGAGGAGACCACTCAGTTAATGTTAAACACGCGTCAAATAAAATCGTATACTTATCTTTTATCTTGTCCGGTTGCGTTGCTTGCTGCGATGTTCTTGCGCTGTGTACTATTAGCTGTCTTGTTATTTCACTGTAAATACTTTTCAGGAAATATTTGTTGAAATGAAAACGTGTAGTAGAGTTTATACTTTTTTATTTACTATTACTGCACTTCTTCTCTTGCGCAAACTCACAAATATAAATAACACAATATAAGGTACATGGCCTCAGAGCAAGAGTCAGTGTGTCCTGCGAGAGTGAGAGTGCTCCAGCGTCTGCGAGTTCGATGCTTTTATTCCCACTCTGAGATTCACAAGTATGTCTTTATCCACTTAAAATTTTAAAGCAAGGTAAATGTTATTTACATATTACGTAAAAGTAGTAAACAATATACATATTTCATTTATTTAATTTAATGGTGTTTGTGTTTTGCTAGTTATTTGTAAGATAGTTTTAAAAAGTACGTCTAACAAAGTAGTTGTCATGACTTTGAAAAATGGCGTCTGTTTGTTTACTTCGATTATATAAAGTGTTTTGACAGATCTGTTACGAGTTTAATGTTGTTTGTGCGTGTTATTAAATGAGTTATTATTTTCGTGACTATGTTTTGGTGTATCTGTTTCGTTCATCAGTGACCAATGTTTACATGAATTTTGAAAGTCCCGTTATATTTATTAAATCTGCAATTAATGGCAAGATTCAGTGTTATTGCGTGTATAAACATAATATTCGTTATCAGTGAGCATTAAAGTTTCATGTGTGGTAATAGGTTTCGCTGTTCTAATTTTATTTATACTTTCAAATTATTGCAACATGTGTCACCCAACACTATTTGCTTCTACTTCTATTTATTACCAGAAAAAGGGTGTGTCACTTTTTTTTATTATATACAAAAATATATTTTGGTCTAGGCCTACCATTACGTACTTTTGCTGTATTATAGCTAATCAATTTTTCGAGTTAGGGTAAAATTATGAATGGACAACTTACGTATTGTTATTCTGGCATTTGGGTGTAATTACAAAAAATGTTCAAATGTTTGTACTACTTACGAACTAGTTAAGACTAAATACGGCACAAATATCCATGCCCGAGGGGGGGATTCGAACCCCCGACCGTAGTGGCCGTACTGACCGTGACTGAAGCGCCTCAGTCACCTCGGCCACCGCGGCCGGCGGTGTAATTACAATCAATTAGAATGCATTATATAGGTTTTTTAACTAATGCTGTTTCCCGAAGGTAACACTAATTGGGATAATTTCATAAAGATATTGGGTCTGACACTAATGGGTAGTGATATAGGGTGTGCATATATATAAATGTTACAACCTTGCAGGACTAGCACTCCTGGAATAAAGGATATGGTGTAGACATGGTTTAGCCACAGCCTAAGGGATGTTTCCAGAATGTAACATTCACTCTGCAGCGGAGTGTGCGCTGATATGATACTTCCTGGTAGATTAAAATTTTAATCTTCCACGAAGTTTCAATGGAATACTGCTCAACAGTGGGAAAGATGATGCGTCAGTTGAGGTGTCATCTAAACTTCCACCAGATCCACGAGAGAAGTTGTTTTTATTACATTTGAACCTGAATTCAACGAGTATGATACGTTTGAGAAGTTTTACCGTACATGTTAGCAGATGGCTTAACACCTCACAGTCGATCCCTTTTAATGCGGTTTATGTGCAACTTTACCAGCTCTAAATACCACGATTCTTACCAAAGAAGTTTTGTTATGTTTAGAAAGTGTTACCTCCACTGGACCATAATGGCCGCGGCGGATTAGCTGCGCGTGCTGGAGCGCCGTGTTGAGGTGCGCACGGCAGTCCGCCGTCGAGGGTTCGAATCCCCCCTCGGGCATGGATGTTTGTGTCGTCTTTAGTATTAGGTAGTTCATAAGTATTTTATAAGCTTAGGGATTGATGACCCCGCAGTTAAGTCCCTTAAACCTTATAAACATTTGAACATTTTTGGACCATAATATCGGTTTATAGCTACGACGTGAGAATATGGTAAAATGCAGATCAGTTGCACTATTTTCCTACGCTGTCAGTTACAAAGAGAGGGTTGTGGTGGAGTGACGCATTGCTGTGGAGAGAGTAATTGCTCGCCGTCGGAGGTTCGCGTCCACCTTCGGGCATGGTTATATGTGCTTTCCTTAGTGTGAGTTTAAGTAGTTTGCAAAACTAGGGACTTATGACCATACCAGTTTGGTCCAATAGGTTTACAAATATTTGAACATTTTTTTCCACTAGAGGCTCATGCACGAGTGTAGATGTTGTACAAGTTTCATAATGTTTCCTAATACATACATGGAGCAGTGTTTTTGCATTCATAAAACTTTCATGTTTAAATGGTTGTGACAAATGTTCAATGCCAGAAGTAAATAATCGTGACTGCAATGACGACGGCCGCGGTGGAGTAGCCGAGCGGTCTAAGGCGCCTCGCTGCGGAGCGCGCGTTGGCTCGCCGTGGAGGTTCGAGTCCTCCCTGGGGGATGGGTGTGTGTCTTGTCCTTAGGTACTTTTACCTAGGTTTAAATAGTTTGTAAGCTACGGACTGATGATCCGATAGATTTACGAACATTTGAACAATAACGACGCTCTAGATGTTTTTATCACACGTTGCTCGCTTAAGTCAAATCTTCTAAGGGGTAATCTGCCGTATGTATAAGTGTAAATAAAGAAGATTATATAAATATATTTCTGAGACAAAACATATGTAAATACTAGCGGGAAGGGATACAAAAAGTAAGTCTCTGCATAATTGCGTATTTGGCTCTCTGTAGAGGTAGCAATATCAGCGTCGCTCCGCGGTGGAATAGCCGAGCGGTCTAAAGCGTCTCGCTGCAGAGCGCGCGGTTGCTCTCCGTTGAGGTTCGAGTCCACCCTGGGGCATGGGTGTGTGTGTTTGTCCTTAGGTTAGTTTACCTAGGTTTAAGTAGTTTGTAAGCTACGGACTGATGACCACGCAGTTTGGTCCGATAGATTTACAAACATTTGAACATTTCAACATCAGCGTCGCAGGGAACGTCCCAAGATCACCTGATCGAAACGCTTTGAAGTTTTGTGTCTGGGATCACCTCAGAAGCGAAGTGTACAGTACACCCGTGAACAACGTTGATGACCTGGAGCCTTGACTTGTACACGCTTGTCAAGAATTCTGAAATAATCGAGGGTTTTTTGAAAGAATTCGAAATTCATTGCAGACACGAGCGCAGAATTGCATCCAGATGCAAGGATGAGACTTCTAACGCCTCCTTTAACAGGTAAGGCATACGTTAAATTTGAACTAAATGCGATGTAAAACTTAATAGTTAAGTCAAAATTTCAAATTTATGTGTACTAACTAGAACGATGTTTACAATTGACGATAGTGGCGGCTTGGGACCATATAATGGTAATTATCTCTAAAACGACTCGTTTGCGGCCCCAAGTATACGGGGATATTAGTGCTTCTGTTACCGTGTACTTTCAGCCGTGTAAGTTGGCACCATCCTTTTCGATATACCCTGAACATATACTACCGACAGTCGACCCATCTGGTAATCAGTAGTCCGGCCTCTCAATAATCCAAAGACACCGCGGCGATATAGCCGCGCGTACTGAGGCGCCGTGCTGAGGTTCGCGCGGCTGGTAGCCGTAGGAGGTTCGACTCCTCCCTCGCGCATCGGTGTATGTATTGTCCTTAGGTTAGTTTAACTTAGTTTAAGTAGAAGCTAGGGACAGATAACCAATCAGTTAAATCCCATAGATTTACTAACATTTGAATAATTCGACGCACTTCCAAAAGACACACCACTACGAATTATCATGCGCAACATTCCTGTTAGCAAAACAATTATAGATATATAGTATTTAATGTTGGTGATGTTACAGCATTTTATACACCGGGGTATAATGTCTCCTAAAAGGAATCAAATTTCGCTACCTCTCGAGTACAGACTCGAAATTGTAGATAAGTTGACTGGAGGTTCTTCGAAAAAGAATTCATGGCTGCTGAGGTCAGTGATAGACTATTTATAGCATTAAAAAGAAAGAAAATGTTGTTCGACGGTATTGAACCCAAAAAGTGCATGAAAATTTTCTCGTTATTCACGCATCGCATGATGGGGCAGTTTTCATTGTTTTATGACGTCATATCTGCTGTATTACAGTTCTTACAACGAAATCGATCATTCCCTGATATTAAAGAATATTTGTACTTATTTTCTTTGAAATCGGTCGTTCAGTTTAGGAGAAATGTACATTGATACGTGATGTGGCAGTTTTTCGGAAATTTCTCTCTTTATGACGTCGTATTTCCATCCATTGCTACATACGTTTTCCGTAGATTTAATCATAGTTAGTCATAACTGTGACACGTGTTTTCCACTGAATTATGTTTCCATTTCCTGGCTAATTTGCATCGCTTTCCTCTTGCACGTAGCGTATGTGGTCTACAGTCGACATGATTAATGTAATAGTTATGTGCTCACCCGTTGATAAAATGAAGTACATCTACATCTACATCTACATGGGATACTCTGCAAATCACATTTAAGTGCCTGGCAGAGGGTTCATCGAACCACCGTCATACTATTTTACCTCCCATTCCATTCTCGAATAGCGCGCGGGAAGAAAGAACACCTGAAACTCTCTGTTCGAGCTCTGATTTCTCTTATTTTATTCTGATGATCATTTCTACCTATGTAAGTGGGAGTCAACAATATATTTTCGCATTCGGAGGAGAATGTTGGCGATTGGAGTTTCGCAAGTAACCCACGCCTCAGCGATAAGCGCCGTTGTTCTAATGATTCCCATCCCAGATCCTGTATCATTTCCGTAACGCTGTCTCCCCTGTATCGTGACAATACAAAACGAGCTGCCCTTCTTTGGACTCTCTCGATGTCCTCCGTCATGCCCACCTGATAAGGATCCCACACTGGGCTGCAATACTCCAAAAATGGACGGACAAGCGCAGTGTATGCAGTTTCTTTAGTAGTTCTGTTGCATCTTTTAAGGATTCTGCCAATAAAACGCAGTCTCTGGTTCGCCTTTCCCACGATATTATCTACGTGTTCTTTCCAGTTTAAGTCTGAAGTAATAGTAAGTATAACTGTCGTATTGTTCACCCTGCACCTGTATAATGACAGGAAGAATTATTACAGAATCTGTTGAATCTCTGACGTAGAATATTGTTTTAGAGCAAATGAAAGAAAGATGAAGATAATGTATGAAACATAAAAGGTGAGATATGCTAGAAGCTTAATATTACTTGGCCCGCTTAGTAGTCGCATTGAAAGGATTTTGCTAGCTCGAAAGAAAACAAAGCATGACGGATCAAAGATAGAAGGAAGTAATAAGATAATCGAAACTTACAGGTGTGAAACATAGGGATTAATCTGATCATTTCCGTGAGGGCATGACGGAGCAATGCATTGCGTGAAGGTGAATTGTGGACTGTGGAAAAATCCAAAATGAAAAATAGAAATCTGAGAGGTGTGTGTTGAAAAGGAGAGTTAAAAATTGAAATGGGCTGAAAGGATAAAGACTAAAGAGGTCCTCTACAGATGAATGTGGAAAAGCGAATGTGAAAAGTTAAACGATCACTAGAAGGCGGGATAGGATTATAAGGCAAACGTTAGGACATTAGGGAATATAATGAAATTTTCTCTCTGCAGCGGAGTGAGCGCTGATATGAATCTTCCAGGCAAATTAAAATTGTGTGCCGTAATAGGGAATCGAACCTGGAACCTTTACGTTTCGTGGGCAAGCGCTCAATCACTTATCCCCGCGCCCCCTCCCCCCGTTTTTAATTTTTGCTGTGTTGGTAGTTCTGCTCAGTGCGATCGCAGATCGCATATGTTCGTTGTAGTTCGGTATGTTCTTGGCTCAGCGTTTCTGTTAGAGAGGATGTTCAGTTCTCTGACCGGGCGTGCTGAGCTACCGCTCCCGGCAGCCATCTGAGCTATCCCACACGTTTAACGGTCCTTACAACCGTACTTTTGCCAGTACCTCGCCAGCTACTCTACCAACTTCACAGAACTCCAGCGAAAATTTCAAGACTAGCACTTCTGGAAGAAAGGATATGGTGAAGACATGGCTTTGCCTCAGCCTGAAGGATGTTCCAGAATGAAATCTGGAAAGGTTTGGAAAGTAGGAGTCGAGCAACTGGCAGAAGTAAGGTTGTGAGGACGGACTGTGAACCGTGTCGGGATAGATCAGACGGTAGAGCGGTTGCCCGCGAAAGGCAATGGTCCCATGTTCGAATCCCGCTTCCGGTACACAATTTTAATCTGCTGGGAGTTTCATTAGGGAATAACTTTCACGGGAGAAAAAAATACAGACACGCGGATTGACCGCGTGTTATGAGGTGTGATGCTAACACTGGACGGCCGTTGACGCTGAAGGTTCGAGTCCTCCCTCGTGCATGGATGTTTTGTGTTCTCCTTAGTGTATGTTAATTTAAGTAGTTTGTAAGTCTAGCCGGCCGCGGTGGCCGAGGAGACTGAGGCGCTTCAGTCACGGTCTGCACGGGCCCTACGGTCGGGGGTTCGAATCCCCCCTCGGGCATGGACATTTGTGCCGTCTTTAGTATAAGGTAGTTGATAAGTAGTTCGTAAGTTTCTGGACTGATGACCCCGTAGTTAAGTCCCATAAGCTTAACAAACATTTGAACATGTGTAAGTCTAGGGACTGATGATTGTAGTAGTTTGGGCCAATAGGTTTACACACATTTGAACATTTGATAAACGTTCAGGGCAAGTATTCTTTGAGAACACATATTGGAATTATCAAGAGCACTGAGAGTAATGGTTACTCAAAGATGAAGTTTTAGGTAAAGACAAATGACAAAACTATTTTGTTTCGATTTTATATGTACTTGATAGATGTTATAAAAGCATGTGTACAATGTTCGTACTACATATTAAAGGCTTTCCCGGCGAGGTGTTGTCATCTTGGAGAATCGGGTTTCTGCCGGTAATCCGCGTCGTACTTGCACGATATTTCGATCGCGTTACTCGCGATCTTCATCAGGTGCTTCCTGAAGCTGAATCCAGTGTGGAATGCGTCCAATATTTATGCCTGTCTGTGGTGGCTAGGCGTTCTGCCATTGGTCGGCGCTGTGGGAGGCGCTCCATCCGACATGCGTGCCGGTCACTAGCCTCAATACTGGAATTTAATAGTTGTGGCTGTTCAGCCTGCTGAGTGCGTGCTTTTTGACTCTTGTCAGTTAATAAAGTAAATGCTAGTATTGCGGCTAGTGGCCGGCGCGGACGTCGGGTGGAGCGCCTCCCACAGCGGCGACCAATGGCAGAAACCCTAGCCACCGCGGACAGGCGTAAATACTGGACGCGTTCCACACTGGATTCAGCTTCAGGAAGCACCTGATGAAGATCGCAAGTAACGAGATCGAAATATCGTGCAAGTACGACGCGGATTACCGGCAGAAACCAGATTCTCCAAGATGACAATGTTCGTACTGTCAAAACCAGCAATGAGTCCCTCTACGATGCTGGGAGCTATATGGAATGGTATCTTCCATCCATTAATAAAGTAGGTTTCCGTATTTACATGAATGTCGTGCGTTTGGAGATGTGAGGGAAAATTCCTAGAGAATTGGAGAGTATTGGGGTATTCCATAACATTCCGGGACGTTCCACAATGATAAAGGATATTGTGGAATGTTCGGGAATAGTGTGGAACACTCGTAAAGATTGTAGAATGTACGACAACATCCCAGAATGTCCCAAATCACATTCCAGAGGACTCTCGAACGTTTCACTGCTCACAATGAAAATAGCCGTATGCGTATATGTTTTCATGGAGAAGGTTTGTTCTGAGCATGTCACCGTATGATACCTGACAGTGGGTACCTTGCAATACAGTTAGACACCACGTTACCGATATGGGATTTTTTATTTACAAAGCAAGGAAAAGATGGAATATGAGCGTTGGAGAACGAGATAGACAGACAAAAGAGGAGGCGAAATTACGTGAAGAAGCAGGAGGTGAACAGAGAGAGTGGGAAGAGGAAATAAACAGAGAGAAGGGATTGCAGAAGGATTAAAGAGGTGTGAGTGGGGAAATACAAGAGCGAGCGGCATGAATAGATGGAAAGAGCAAATCAGGAAAAGGAGGAGGTAGATACAGGGAGGATGAAGAAGACGAGGGGGAGCTAGATGGAGGAGGAGGGGAATGGGGAGGTGGATATAGAGAGGACAGAAGGAAGAAAGAGGTGTGAGTGAGAAATTAAAAGAGCGAGCGGCATGAACAGATGGAAAGAGCGATTCAGGAGGAGGGGTAGGTAGGTAGAGGGAGGATGAAGAAGACGAGGGGTTGCTAGATGGAGGAGGAGGTGGTCTGAGGAGGGGAATGGGGAGGTGGAAATAGAGAGGACAGGAGGAAGAAAGAGGTGTGAGTGAGGAAATAAAAGAGCGAGCGGCATGAACAGATGGAAAGAGTGATTCAGGAGGAGGAGCAGGTAGGTAGAGGGAGGATGAAGAAGACGAGGGGGAGCTAAATGGAGGAGGAGGTGGACTGAGGAGGTGAATGGGGAGGTGGACATAGGATAGGAGGAGGGAAAATATTGACTGACATGGGACTGGAATTAAAACACACTCGGATCCCAACGCTAGCGTTTCATAAGAGGCTCGTTCAAATGAACACTGAATACCATTTCAGTGCAAATGGTTACATTCAAAGGTAAAAGCCACCGGCACTCAGACGCGTAACCCTCTGGCAGTCGACACGATGAGTTCCTGTTTCGCAGAACGCGGTCGGCCGCAATGGATCCACAGCCACACCCAGTATGGAACCTCCTCGTCTGATCGAAAACCGATGTCCACGCAGCTCTCTCTTCAGGTCAGCAAAATTGGGAAAAATCACACGATTAAACATCCTGGCTGTTCAGATTGTAAATATCAACAATAATACAATTTCTTGAGACAATATTGTTTCATTATACCAAAGGTATTAAATATAAGGAGAGGCATTGAATTAAAATTTGTGCTGTGGCCGGGATTCGAACCCGGGACCTCCTACTCACATGAGGCAGAATTAAAGTATGTGATGTGGAGGGAGGCGTGCTTTAAGACAGTCAATGTAGTACCTTTGGCTGCAACGCTGTGTTGGCTGAGTGGTCTGCCGGGCGCCGTGGCTCAGCGCGCCCGGTCAGGGGGCTGAACGCCCTCTGTAATAAAAAAGCTGAGCCAACCATTCACCGAACAACCACGAACAAACTAAACGGACGACCGCGACCCATAGATCTACCAGAAGAGCAAAAAAAAAAAAAAAAAAAAAAAAAAAAAAAAAAAAAAAAAAAAAAAAGTGGTCTAAAGCGCCTACCTAGTAAGTAGGAGCTCCCGGGTTTGAATTCCGGCCACAACACAAATTTTAATTCAGTGCCTCACCTTATGTTCAGATAATGTTGCAGTGTTAAATAAAAATTGTTGAAGTTCTGCCTTTGTTTGATTGGCAGTGTAGAGAGGAAGGGGCAAAATATCATCCAACAGATTTATTTCGTTCTACATTATACCTCGAATTTTTTATTTTATAAACGGGAAATGATGAAATATACACACTCATCCAATGTCGCAAGGCGTTGATTTAAATTCAATAGCTAAGTTGAAAATTTGCGCTAGACTGGGATTCAAACCCAAATTTCTCACTTCGGGCTGATACGCTATTCAGTCACGTTTCGTACCCTCATTCTTAACTTGTCACACACAGCCTGACTGTATACCGGCAAGGTATTGTCAACTGCCTGTAGGAGAGGTAGTGGCTTATATATATAATTATACATGTCTGTTGCCTTCGACATTTCTGAAACAATAGAAACCATTAATTCGCATTAAAAGCCGTAAATTTACGAATTTTAAATATTCAGTCTTAGATTCTAATGTGTGATAAGTTCAGAATTTGGGCATAACGGGAAATAGTTAAGTACACCACTTACCGGAAGTGAGAAATCCTGGTACGAATTTCGGCCCGGCAGAAACTGTCAACTTTACCATTGAAGTTCAGTGCCCTGCAACTGTCGATACGTGTGAATATTACGAATTCGTAAAGTTACTGCCGTTATTGTCAACAAAAGAACAGACATGTATGAGTTATTTTCAATATGTTTGACTTTACAGCGCGTCGATTTTTCTGTAAACATATGATGCGTGCCGAAGCATACCTTTCTCCATACTTGGACATAAAAAGTCATTGAAGGCATTACACCGAACTACGCAATATCTGCAGAACAAAAATCGACTTGTTGGTGACCCGATTTTGTTAGGAGGTGATTTTAGTTAGAAATTGCCAGTGGTTTGATGAATTTAATACATTTTTAAGTCTTTTATTTGGCGGAACCAAGTCAAATTCTAAATTTAAGCTAAACTGTGCGTGTCGAATAGCAATATGATCGATCTAGAAACAATTTTAAAACAACAAAGGTAAAGGGAAAGTACCTTTATTCTAAATGGTTTTACAAGTTGCATAATTTTTCTTGATAATTTTTGTTAGTTTACTAAATCAAAAACTCTACAAATGATATCTCGTTCAGTTAACTAACCGTACTAGCTGCCAAAAACGTGTATGTAAATGAATTAAGTTTTAAAATTCAAAATGAAATTGCCGGCTAATCAGTTGCTTCATCACTCCATTAATATCCAAAATGTAGTAGTTAACTAGGTGCCCGATTTTTTAAAGTCGCTGCATTTTACATTTTCAGAGGTCGACTAAGAAATCATAATGTTGCGAAATAGCGCCAGATGTGTCTTGGTGACGGCACACGCCTAGCGGTGAAGTAATAACTCAACAATGGGGAAGTATGAAAGAGCAGACTTTTGAAAGCACGCAAGCCAATTATTCCAAATTACATACCAACTGAATTTAAACGACTACAATTTCCAGTGCGGCTGTAAGTTTCGCTATGAGCACACGAAATGTCAGAGGCAGTTACTGTTTTGCGGCATTAATCAAATGATCTGATGTTTGTAAAATTATGGGACCTACCTCTAGTGGCCATCAGTCCCTAAACTTAAAAACCGCTTAAACGTATGCTAAGAACAACACGCACATCCATGCCGGAGGGAGGACTCGAACATCCGACGGGAAACAACCGCGCACACCGTAGGAAGGCACTCTTCGTGACGTGTGTGTACGAGTCCAAATTTTAAAATGTTTCTCAACCTGTTGGAATACACTGCTATGGTCATGAATCGCTAGACTGACAAACTATTTAAAATAGAGAATACGAAGGACGATACAAATATCTGTGCCCGTAGAAGGTTCGAATCACCGACGGGAATGTGTAGGAGTGCTTCGCCCGCTTTCGAAGAGCTGGAAAAGTGTTTCTGACAATCCCTGCCATCAGTGACGAAAGTATTGAGAAAGTGAAGACGTTAACCACGAACTATCGTCGATTAACTGTGCGCATGAAAGTGGATAAACTGCAGACTAACCGTCAGACCGTGCGACATAACCTTACCCAGAAGTTATGGAAGGGGAAAAAGTGTCGTCTTGGGCCACTGCACTTGCGTGACGACCAGAAGCAGGCACGTTCACAGGCTCCACAGGATTTTGTCGAAACGGCGGATGCGACACCCAATTTCTTGAACCGTATTGTCACAGATGATGATACCTAGTGTCTCGGATCCGATACTGAAAAGATGCGGCAAAGCATGGATAACCTCGTCGGAATAATGTCAGAGCCGAAAAATCACACATCAAACTGATGCTCATCACCTTTTTCGTTAGTCAAGGCATAATCCATACGCAATTTCTACCTGAAGTAACGACGATGAACTCTGCTAGGTGCTTTGAAGTTTTAACCCGTTTTACGTGACGCCGACGCAGGGTACGATCGCAGTACCCACAACGTTTCTGGATTTTTGTTCTCGACAACACTCGTTCACACACAGCTGATATCGTCAAACAGTTACTGGCAACAAAGGGGCTGGTGCAATTTGAACATCCATCACACTCGCCGGATCTCAGTCCTTTGCCTTTTCCCTGAACTGAAACTCCTTTTCAACGAAACAGATTTGACGATGTTCCTGACATTCAACGAAAAGTGGAAAGGGAATTGAACTCCATTCCAAAGGAAGACTTCATGCAGTTTCCAGGACATGTATCACAGAGCATGTATGATTATGAAAGATGATTGTTTCGAAAGACAGTAAGCTAATTTTAGTTCATACTTCTACTACGTAATGTTACAGGACTGTTCACCGAACTGTATTGACAGTTGCAGTTTTGTAAGAACTTTCTTCGTTTTTCTAAGCGTTTCCTTACATTTCTAAAAGGAACTTTCTTTCTGGATGCTGCTCGTGTAATATTTTACGCTCCTCTGTATTCAATTACTTTTTTTATTTTTTTTATTATTTTTTTTTATTTATTTTTTTTTTTTTTTTTGCATATTTGTTTCTTCTGCGAGTAGTGATAAGGATGTCGGAGAGTTTCTTTTTTTTTCTCGTAAAATGTCTGAAATTTGTTGCGACATTATGTCTACTATTAGTTGAGCATGATTTTTGAATGTTGCAATTTTGCTCAATTGAAAATAGTTTAGCTGAACACGTCACTAAGATTATCTTTGGTTATTTGTACCGCTTCATTAATAGTGAATTCATCCTTTTCGTTTAAACAAATGGAACGAAGGAGGGAAGTTTATGGTTCATTGTCCCATCAACAGCTTGCTCATTAGAGACGGAGCTAACGCTCGTAGTTTTGGGTAAGGCTGTTCCATTGAAAGAAACCATCCCGGTATTTGCCTCGAGTGATTAAGGGAAATCACGGAAAGCCTAAATCTGGGTGGCCGGAGGTGGATTTGAACCACCGTCCTCCCGAATGCGAGTCCACTACCTCGCTCGGTTAAAGCAAATGAATTCTACTTATTTCCCAACAAATACTACTAACAGAAAGGCTACAATTGGGTTTTGCTTCATCACATGTATCAATAGATTGCTATCTCCCTCCGAAATAATAACTTATTTAATGTTTTTGTGAGGTTGGTTGCGGGGGAAAGGGAGCTGCCAAGTTAAAACACCGAAATAGGTGCCAAATTGAAACTGCGCCACTAGTTTGAAGTGGTATGTCCCACTGTTATAAATCTTTATTGTGTGATGCTGGATTTTTTTTAATTGGTAATGTGCTAACTATTTTAAAGGCTCAGATTTATTTGAATATTTTGTTGTCTTTAAGGATTCTACAGCATTTGAGATTGTTTGAGATATGATTGTGGACTTAAGGAGTATAGATGTTGTTGGTGAAGTGAGTATTTGAAAATACAAATTATTACTCTCCGATTGTGGCGATCAAGGCTATAATTTTACTGTAAGGACGATCTAGCTGTTCATGTCAAGGAATGTACGGAAACTAGAGCCAGGGTAAGTTGCGTCGACAGCACGTGGATTCGAACCCGACACCTCCTCCCTAGGTGCTCACTGTTTTCATCATTGTACTAACTGGCTCGCTATCCCCCTGCGAAAGATTTTTTTATTAGTGGTTATTTACTTTTTCGTACATATCCAATATGTTCCTAATAATGATAAAAAAATGCTATCTAATTTTTCTCCAAATCGCTTTAAAAATTAAAAATGCCAACAGATGTATAAATGTTTTGAGTTTTGTACAAATACATCATTGTTTTAAATTGTTTTATGGTGTTACTATATTTCGAGATTTTTTTCAGTGAAATAGTGTGTCCGATTATTATGGATGCTAATGCAGACGTCGTCGCGTCATTCAATTAAAATGTAATTTACTTAGATAGAGGTATTGTCATGTGTCAAATGCTGAGAGAAGAAGAGAATTTTCATTGAAAACCTGCATGCCGTCTGGCTAGTAACTGGGATTAAAACTGGAACAGAACACTTAGGGGGAGCTCATCAAAATTCATTCGTCAATATTGCAACAGTTTCCCGCACCTGTAATCATCTCATTGATTCAACACTCATGGCGTGCTGTGAAATTAACAGAGGGGAGAAATAATTCACGTAGTCAACGATATTAGCCTCGCGGTAACTCTGTTAAAAAGCCCCTCTAAATCCAGAGAAATGGCCCTGTGAAATGTATTTCGTTAATTCTACTCATCAGTTCAAAGTGCTTCCGTAAAATAACACAAAGTTTAACGGTTTTGAAGTGTTGTTGGTGGTAGAAATTGGCACTTTTAAAGAGGTATACAATACCAAACGCTCAAAGTAGGATTTGTTTAAAACATAAAGCTGTGGCTTTTGGTACATTGATAAAAGTGGATGAGCGTTCTAAGGCTTCTTGCTGCGGAGCAAGTGGTTGCTCACCGTTGTAGGTACGAGTCCTCCTTTGGACATATGTGTGTGTGTGTGTGTGTGTGTGTGTGTGTGTGTGTGTGTGTGTTTGTTTGTTTGTTTGTTGTCCTTAGGTTAGTTACACTTAAAATTGAAATACTTTTGAGCTATTTGCCGCGTCATGATATATTTCTCCAACGTTTCGGATCCGTTACAGGATCCTTCCTCAGTAAATTCCCTGAGAAATAATAGTTCTGACTTAACTTTAACTAAATCCGCACTAACATAACTTTTTGACAATATTAAATAGAAAGGTTATAAATATACAGTCACCTTAGGACGATTTGTCAGCAGTATAAATAATGTATTAAATATACAAATAAACAAACCAGCCTTAATGAGCCTTACCGGCCTAATTAGATAATATATTTTCGTAAAGTTACTGGCAAAATAGACAAATATTCATCAAATAGTTCAACAAACAAGAGAGGCATATTATGCTGCTTGCAATTGCCGATTTACTGGGGATGATCAAACTATATTTCCATAATGAATTCATGTAACCTGTAACATGTCCTTAAATACACAAATAAAAGTGTGTTGTTTTCAAGAAGATACATGAGATAATTGTTTGTTGAAATCGCATGACGCATTCAAAAGTTGGCAATTTTATGTTTAGCTTTCTATATTCAGATATTGTAACCTTTAGATTCTGTAGTTTTAAAGATATTAAGATACTGTTGGTTCATGAGATACGCCTCATTTTTGTGACATTGCAGATGCCTTATGATTTGACTGGAACATAACACAGCGATTTATTACTACTTTCTATGTTAGAAGAGTGCGTATCTCTTCCGCCAGAGCGTTCATTATGACATCCCCCCGTCGCCTTAGCTCCGATATGTGCACAGGATGGCTCTCCCTAGTGCACCACTGCCTTACGTGGTCTTAACGGTTGCTGGGGAGCAAACCCGCGCTACTGTAATTGCTGGCCTGGCCCTGCAGAAACGGGAGCTGCACGAGTGCCACACTGCCTCCCATAAAACAGCAGCAGTTTGAACCATTATGTGATATACGCAGTATATCACGAAGTATACGTTTCCGCACCGATGATCATTAGACTAATATTTCTTAACTCTGCACCGACGTCTTTCATTTCGTCTTACGGATTGAAGGCAACAATCTAACGGAACCAAGATAGTGGTAATAACTGAATGTTGCTTCAGAGGTTGTTGGAATTGACTTGTTTCCTCTACTAAACGAATTACGCAAACAGTTGGATTCAGATAGTGCAGTGAATAGGTAGTGCAAGGCAACAACATGACCGTTATCTCCAATTAACAGCCCTTAGAGACAGGAATCTGATTACAGCTCGGCTGTAAGGCACCCACGAAGGAGCAACATGACGCGGAATATCAAAACAAACAGTTCGAAATCGTCTTCGGGAATGTGGCCTGTACGCACGGAAGCCTCTGGTGTGTGTCCCATTAAAACCATGACACCTTTTATCCCGCAGAAAGTGGGCGAAAGAACTTCAGGGCTGGATTCTTAACGAAAGGCGCCGGTTTTGTTCACAGTGGAGTCAAGAAATTGTATTTAGCCGAACAATCATCAGATGTTCAAATGTTTGTAAATCTATCGGACCAAACTGCGTGGTCAACAGTCCGTAGCTTACAAACTACTTAAAGCTAGGTAAATTAACCTAAGGACAACACACACACCCATGCCGCAGGGAGGACTCGAACCTCCATGGCAAACAACCGCGCGCTCCGCAGCGAGACGCTTTAGACCGCTCGGCTACTCCACCGCGGCGAACAATCATCGTTCCCTGATCTGG
Organism: Locusta migratoria; assembly: GCA_026315105.1. Lineage (NCBI taxonomy): Eukaryota > Metazoa > Arthropoda > Insecta > Orthoptera > Acrididae > Locusta > Locusta migratoria. The sequence continues at coordinate 81,975,760 of CM048751.1, read as the reverse complement.
AGTGAACGTGGAACTCGGAACAATCGTAGTTCCCTCATGTGGAGAGAACATGGGATTCGGAACAATCTTGCTTATGTGCAGCAAACATCGCCATATCATATTGGTGGATGAATGGTGCGGGCAGAAGTCAGTATTGACGGATTTACGGATCTCTATATCGTTCAGAATGGCGCTTTGATTTCTGGTAGACTATAACGCTCGTCTCCATAGAGATGCAGTGGTGGACAACATGCTTGAAGCTGAGGGAACTGAACGAATGGAGTTGCCAGCTTGTTCAGCGGACGTAAGCCTGATTAAGCAAGTATAGGATGCACTAGACAGACGCATTTCAGTCGGACGCCGGCCGCGGTGGCCGAGGGGACTGAGGCGCTCCAGTCACGGTCTCCATGGCCACTACGGTCGGGGGCTCGAATCCCCCATCGGGCATGGATATTTGTGCCGTCCTTAGTATTAGCTAGTTCATTAGTAGTTTGTAATGTGAGACTTTAACTTTTCCCGGCGTAATGAATGTTCAAACAACTTTCGGGTATGCTGCCGGGTGACGTCGTCGACAACCGCCGATATTTCGGCAGGAGAACACCCTGCCATTCTCAAGGCACAACTGCACTTACGGAAGCAATGTGCAAGCGTATTTAATACCTCGGTTTGCAAAGTGTAAACAAGGAAGATAACACACACAGTACAAGTCACAGCAGAGTCAAAACAACCAAAGGTGACAAAACATCAAAAATATCGATAGTGACTCAATCAACAGGTGAGGCAGCATGCACCTCCACGTATTGGGATAGTGTTATTAAGGAAGCTGTTGAAATTAAACTAGCAAGCGACCTTATGAACAGAGATGGTGGTTTTTGTTTAAATTCTGCTTGGAATTCGGCACTGTCTCTCGTCAAAAAACAGAGGGATAAAATTAATGCTGCCTCACCTGTTGATTAAGTCACTATCGATATTTTTGATGGTTGGTCACCTTTGGTTGTATTGACTCTGCTGTGACTTGTACTGTGTGTGTTATCTTCCTTGTTTACACTTTGCAAACCGAGGTATTAAATACGCTTGCACATTGCTTCCTTAAGTGCAGTTGTGCCTTGAGAATGGCAGGGTGTTCTCCTGCCGAAATATCGGCGGTTGTCGACGACGTCACCCGGCAGCATACCCGTAAGTTGTTTGAACAGTAGTTTGGAAGTTTAGGGACTGATGACCCCGTAATTAAGTCCCATAAGTTCCACAAACATTTGAACATTTCAGTCGGACTAGCACATTCCACAACGATTTCAAGGCTAGATATTACACTCATGTATGAGTGATCAAATATCCCTCAATAGTTGGTTCATAACCTCATACTGTCCTTGACACGTGGGTGTGCAACCCTACGGGCCGTTCGAGCTGATCACACACCATATTAGAGCGGATTGAGAATGGCTATTTCACGATTATGGTAGCCACATCGTGCCTCGTTTTAAGAAAAACCCATGTAAACCTCAAGTAAAGAGTTGACACCGCAAAATATCTTACTGTGGCAAACACAATTTACAATTGTAACCAATATCTGAATAAAATACGTTCATATTGTCGCGTTGCAACGGAAGCAGGCTTGACTTCGAAGGCAACTGAACACAGCACTTATACTCAAAGCAAGTTTATTACAAACTCAACATACACGCAGCACTGACTGCCTCTCAGGCAGAGTGCTCTGCTATTTATACACAGACAGAATTTACCAGAAATTAGAAAAACAGTTAACATAAGAAACAAGTAGAATTTACAAATGAACATAAGAAAGATGTGGAACCTTTTGTAATTGTTAATTACAAACAAATTTATTTTTTTTTGCCGGTGGGCGGGATTGAACCGGCGACCTTTTGCAACGCAGTCCGTGACGCTATCCCCTGCGCCACGCCGCCAGTCGGTGTCCGTGGTCTCTTGCGGCAATATGTATATTTTTTATGAGAACTCGCCGCTGGTGGGGTGACCGAGCATACTAGGTGCCATCCTGCTGAGCGTGTGGTTCCTCACCGTCGGAGGTTCGAGTCTTCCTTCGGGCATGTGTGTGTTGTGTGTGTGTGAGTTTGTCCTTAGGTTACTTTAAGTTAGTTTAAGTAGTTTGTAAGCCCAGGGACATAACCAGAGTAGTTACGTCCCGTGGATTTACAAACATTTGAACATTTTCTGATATATCTCCTGATCCTGTAATTTTTTGAGCAGTGTACGACTGTTTACTGGCCCTGAAAGTAATGCATACTTTTTTGAACACCGTGTATTTATCTCTCACATAATACGGAAAATATCAGTTTTAAAGCAATATAAGCGGTTAAAACTTGCTAGTAAACGTCTTCTGTGTGAATAGAAACAATACAAACACCAATTTCGATACCTGTTTCTCATGTCACTGCTATAGACGATAATTAGAGATTTCACTTAGTAAGTCATTAGTTTGTGAAGAATAGGCCTGCGTGTTAAGGATGATCAAAGATTAGCGAACCAACCCATAAATTTTGAGGCAATGAATTACTTATCCACCCGTCATCCATACAATCATTGCTTATGAACTATTAACTTTAGTCTCTCGAAATTTATTCTTGTCCCTTCCTTATACGCCTGATATCGCAGTAATAAGTACTTTTGCATTTAAATAATTATGTAACAATCGTGATCAAGATACAACTATAATCGGGAGTCAATCAAATAAATTTTGTATCTCTTAATACAAACGTCCATAAGTCACACACGATCGATCATCCACTTTCAACTACTACCATGCTACTATCGAATGTACCATCATAGGTCTTGGTACCGATGAGCATAGTACTGCCGCGCAGGAATAAGCATCTAGGCTCCTTGCCGGGGAATACGAGATTGAATCCGCTGGAGTGCGCTCCTAGAGACAAATCCATTAACAATATACTCCGAAAGTTTGTAACTCTAGGGCAGCGCAGGTTTACGTGTCGACAGCTCAACACAGAGGGTGTTGCCCAGCACCTAATAATAGCTGTTGTCTGATGGTGAAAACTCTTAGCGGCGGCAAGTGGTAATTCCGTTGATGGCTTTGATCACGTAATCGCTGCACTGGGAAAAAACTCTCATTAATTTAAAACGCTCTTTCGTGCACAGGAAAGCGACATTGTTATTAATAAAATTACCAAATAATGACGGAGGGACTAACAGATTTCGTCAAGGATAATGGTGTCTGTGTTGGACAATGTTTCATTCAAAGAGGTGCAAATATTCCTAAATGTCAACAGTGGTTCTTAGTAGAATTCCCATTTGGCTTACATTCCTGAGTATGTACTGTACAGTCATGAACTTCTTTAAGACAGCCTTTTAAGGAAGACACAAAGGAATTTGAGATATTCGTTGTCTCTGGCACACTGAAAGTGTGTCGGCCCGGAATTCTAACCAAGGACTGTTGTTTACTAGATAGTTGTGCTGACCACAGTGTCATGTAGGAACAGAGACCACCACAACTACACGGATTATCATAGCTCGTCTCTCGTCGGACTCAAACCCTCAACTTACCCATTCACTTCTAATCTAGCGCCTCTGCCTACTTTCACTCATTAATCGCACCGTTTCTCCTGTTCCCATAGGTATTCGAGCATGCTAAGCATCTGATAATGTTCAAATGTTTGTAATCCCCGAGCGGGGATTCGAACCCTCGACGGCGGACTGCCGCGCGCACCGCAACACGTCGCTCCAGCACGCGCGGCTAATCCTCCGCGGTTGAGAATCTGCACTGAAGGCAATACTGGCTACCAGAGCTCTAATTACATTAATATGCGGTGTCTGTTCTTTCAGACATGCCCGAAAGTACGCCTTCATCGTTCGTAAACCCATTAAGAATCAAGACACAATAGAATAAAATATATTTATAATACAAAAAATCCTGGCAGATTAAAATTGCTTGCTGGAACCAGGAACCTTTGCCTTTCGGTGGCAAGCGCTCTACAGACTGAGCTATCCCGAGTCGCGGTGGAGTAGCCGAGCGGTCTAAAGCGCCTCGCTGCGGAGCGCGCGGTTACTCGCCGTGGAGGTTCGAGTCCTCCCTGGGGCATGGGTGTGTGTGTGTTGTCCTTAGGTTAGTTTAGTTTGATTGGAAGCTACGGACTGATGACCAGGCAGTTTGGTCCGACAGATTTACAAACATTTTAACATTTGAATTTGAGCTATCCCGACGCGACGCACGATGCTCCCTAACAACTTTACTTCCTCCAGTACCTCACCTCCTACTTTCCAAACTTTACAAAAGCTCTCCTGCGAACCTTGCAAGACTAGCATTCCTGGTGGAGACATGGCTTAGCCACAGCCTAATGGATGTTTCCAAAATGAAACTTTCACTCTGCAGCGTACTGTGCGCTGATATGAGGCGAGGTACTGGCGGAAGTAGAGTTGTGAGGCGGGATCGAGAGTCGTGTCGGGATAGCTCAGTCGGTAGAGCGCTTCCCCGCTAAGGGCAAAGGTTCCAGGTTCGAGTCCCGGTTCCGGTAAGCAATTTTAATCTGCCAGGAAGTTTCATATCAGCGCACACTCCGATGCAGAGTGAAAGTTTCATTCTGGTTACATTTATAATCATCGGGAAACTATTTGTATCAGTGGAGACAGTTGAAAATTGGTGCCAGATCACGATTTGAATCCGAGTCTCCTGCTATTATTCCTTCATCCTGTCACAGTAATCACCGAAATACCACGAGCAAAGTAGGTAATGAACAGGGCACTACGCCAAAAGAAGTCAAAAATTTTGGTCTGATGGGAGATGGGCGAAATTAGTGCGTGGTTTGTGTTCACTACTGTGGCCAGATGGTTTAGTGGTCGACGATATTATCAGTTTAGCAGGAGACTCGGCTTCGAATGCCAGCTGGCCACAAATTTTCAACTTTCTCCTTTGATGTACGAGGGTGGTGTTAAAAGTTCTCGGAATCACCACGGGAGGTCAGCACAAGCGCAACGAGTTGTTCACTTGAAATCAATTGGACTGTGGCGTGTAAACACGCGCCAGGTCAGTGCTCTTGGAAGAGAGCTGGGACGGTGACGTGGCTCTGTTCTTCTCCCGCGTAGTGATTTTCTAAGATCTGAACTCGTTCACACAATTGTTCAAATGTTTGTTAAGCTTATGGGACTTAACCACGGGGTCATCAGTCCCTAAACTTACAAACTACTTATCAACTACCTTATACTAAAGACGGCACAAATATCCACGCCCGAGGGGGGATTCGAACCCCCGACCGTAGTGGCCGTGCAGACCGGGACTGGAGGGCCTCAGTCTCCTCGGCCACCGCGGCCGGCCTCGTTCACACAATTCAGACATAGTGCCCCTGTCCGTTATTATTCACTACTCGCTGATCTCCGTAAGTGTTTGGGCCTAGTGCATCCGCACTGATGAATGGATCTATGGCCATCATTATATACGGTATGTATCACCTAAGTTTCGTAAAAATGGCTATTGATATGAGGTTTTCCAGCAAATGTTGATAATATACGGAAAGTGCATTTTTCGTGCAAACATTCACTTTTGAAATAGATCAGTGCTTATTGATATTATCAGATTAAAAGTAGTGTAAATAAGATTTTCAGTGGAGTTTCTTGTACGACTCTAGCGCAAGTCGTTTTCGAGATATGTACCATAAAAAGTTTCCATAGGAAAATTTGTACAATAGATGTAGTAGCAAACACTGAAGTTCAACACGAGTGGATGCATGCATTACTGATGTGGATTCTGACCATTAAAGACACAGTTGACTATCTCAGTTGTTATTAAGAAACTTTCACTCTGCAGCGGGGTGTGCGCTGATTTGAAACTGCCTGGCAGATTAAAACTGTGCTACACTGTGTGCCGGAACCGGGACTCGATTCTGGGACCTTTCACGGGAAAGCGCTCCACCACCGAGCCATCCCGACACGACTCACGGTCCGTGCTCACAACTTTACTTCTGCCAGTACCTCGCCTCCTACTTTCCAAACTTCACAGAAGTTCCCCTGCGAACCTTGCAAGACTAGCACTCCTGGAAGAAAGGATATGGTGGTGCCATGGCTTAGCAACAGACTATGGGATGTTTCCAGAATGAAACTTTCACTCTGCAGCGGAGTGTGCGCTGATTTTAAACTTTCTGGCAGATTAAAAATTGTTTGCCGGAACCGGGAATCGAACCAGGTGACATGGTGAAATGTTACAAAAGGAAAGACTTCTAAAATTGATGACTTTAATATTTGTATACTCGGTCAGTAACCAGTCCCCGGCTTCCTCGTGAATCTTAAGGTGACTGACAAAAGGATGTCGCAGTAATAGATGGAATATGCGACTTGCAAAGGTATTAAGTGAGAAAATGCAAATTTTGACAAGCGAAGGTATTACATTAATTGTTTACATAAATTATAATACATCAAGTTTGTTAACAGAGTTATTATATATCATGAATTGTTAATCGACGTAAACAACATTGCTTCAATTTTTACTTACTAAAATTATACCTGTAAAATTTAATGTAATACATTACTGTGTCAAAATATGTATCTTCTGTCTCAATATCATTGTGAGTCACATACGAGTCGCGTCCAGAAAGTAATTTCCGTTTGGTTATATAAAAAGGAACGTGTACAGATACAGAAAAAGAAATTGTTTGTACAAAAATCTACACCTGTTAAACTACTTTTCTACATAGCTTCCGAAATTTTGTAGGCAATTGTCATAGCATGGCACAAGCTTTTGTGTGCCTTTTTCATAGAATGTTGCCGCCTGTGTATACAACCATGTGGTAACATGTTCTTTCAGCTCGTCATCATCGTTGAAGTTTTGTCCACCTAGAGCAGATTTTTAGGAGTAAGAAGAGGATTACTGTCAAAGGATTTTTTTTCACGATAATGCCTGACCTAACACACCGAATGTAACCAAACAATTCTTACGGAAATTTCCATGGGACCTGTTTGATCATCCTCCACACAGCTCGGACCTCTCTCTTAGCGACTTTCATCTATTCTTACACCTCTTCTGTCCTTGGTGGTCAACACTTCAACGATGATAAAGAGCTGTTACCACATGGTTGAATACACAGGCGGCAACCTTCTGTGAAGGATGCATGCAAAAACTTGTGGCACGCTATGACAAGTGCCTACAAAATTTCGGTAGTTATGTGGAAAAGTAGTTTAAGAGTTGTAGAATTTTGTGCAATAAAAATTTCTTCTGTATCTGTGTACAGTTTCATTTTATTAGCAAACGGAACTTACTTTCTGGACGCGCCTCGTACTTTATCCGTACCTGCGACAATCAGTTTCATTCACAATGAAATTGGCCTAGAGAGCCGATTAAATAAATAAATAAATATCTTTAAAACATTTAGAATGGTTTTCATATTGTAATATCTGAGCTATTTTCGGGTATTTGCATTTTTATCGATTTCATTCCCATTACCCACTCAGTGCACTTTACTGAATTTAGCCCTACTGTTTCAATTGTGAGACACGTCGTGCTCATAATTCGGCAGCTGTTGTCGCTCGTGACTGGCAGTAGGCATTTTTGAAATGACGTTGGCAGCACTGTGCCTGTGTGGATTATTTATCTGCCACATCGCTGCCAGCGTGGATCCACTCAGATGCCATGGCAGACCGAAAAGCAGCGGTCGATACCCTCAGTGACGGTAAATGACAAGCTGTCGCAGTACTCTGAAATGCAGGCTGGCTGTTTTCATTAGAGATCCGCGCCTATGTTGGAAGCTGGTACCAAAGCAAAGAGCGCTTCGTCGCATACTGACGAAAAGCCTGTGACCCGCAGACTGGTTCGACGGAATCACGGTTACTGCTAAAAACCTGCGACTGATGTATCCAATGATAACTGGATGTAACGCATCGTTAAAACCCTAATCGCTATTTAATAAATTATTTTGAAATTTTCGATTTTATTTGATACTGATTTAGTCAAATATTGACCCGAAATATACTAAAAAATCAATAAAAACGGACATTATTAATGCAAAGAGCTCCCGTAACGTAGAACATCTAGCTGAAACAGTGTCTTGTCTTGTTTCACAATCTACAAGTTCGTGCATTGCATGTTTTTCCTTCTTCCCCTTTCAAGATCAAATAGTGATATCAGTGCTTTGATCTATGAGATTAGGAGGCAGTACGACCGTCAAAACCTTCTAGGTTATCATTTATCACTTGCGAAAGAAATAGTTATTTTACTAGAGCTGAAATACAATTTAGTTGACACAGACTATTTTGACATCACAGACCTTTACTTAAAATCTGCACCAGAATTGAATTGCGGTGAAGTGCCTTGATTACGGGGTGCAGCCAAGACTAGAGGGCGTCATCTCTCTAGGGAAACTGGCCGCAGTATTCCAGACCGAAATCACTGCCACCAGGACTTGTGTGGAGGAGAATTTACGTAGGTGCTACAAAGACCGTAGTGTCTATATTCTTTCAGATAGCCAGGCAGCCCTGAGATCACTGGCAGCTCCTGCAACAAGGTCTATAATTGTTGCAGAATGTCACAGGGTTTTAGTGGAGTTAGGGGAAAGCAATAGAGTAAACCTATTTTGGGTCCCTGCCCCTCGGGGATCAGTGGCAACGAACATGCCGACAGATTAGCCAGGATGGTGACATAGACTCCATTTATTGGACCAGAACCTGTCCTGACAATCACCAAGGCAATGATCAAATTGGAGCTACGTAACTGGCTCAGAAGACAGCACGTAGAATATTCGACCAAAGTCTATCAACAAAATCATGGTAAGGTAATGATGCCAAAGCCATGTTTTAAAAGAAGGTCTGCAATCCTGGGACTGAACAGGAAAGAGATTAGACTCATGGTAGGATTGCTGACAGGCCATGGGAATTTCAAAAAACACCTACATACAATGGGAATAACAGAAGAGGACCCTAAATATAGGATCTGTGATGACGGTGATGAAACTGCATCACATCTGATCTTTGAATGCATTGCATTGGAGATTAAAAGGCACAGAACATTTGGGACAACCAGACCAGAAGAAATTGTGGCTAATAAAGAACTGGTAAAGGGACTCCTTGCACTGTTAAAGAGCATTGGTTGACTTTACTAGATATACAGGGGGCGATACCGCACAACAAACTTAGTTTCAGTGCGGGCAGTAGAGGGTTGGACCAAGACTGTTTTGGCTTCCCTGAGAAAATAAAATCAAATCAAGTGCCTTCATTCTCTTAAACAAATTGCGAACATTTCTCTGCGCAACTGCAAAAACAGTGTTTTAACGTACTATCTCTCTGGTGAATGACAATCTACACAAGCAATTTCGGAAAAAAATTGTTCAAATGTTTGTAAATCTATCTGACCAAACTGCGTGGTCATCAGTCCGTAGCTTACAAACTACTTAAACCTAAGTAAACTAACCTACGGACAAACACACACACCCATGCCCCTGGGAGGACTCAAACCTCCACGGCGAGCAACCACGCGCTCCGCAGCGAGACGCTTTAGACCGCTCGGAAGCAATTTCGGACGCTGATGACTTAGGCATGTACGAAAATGATAATGAATGTTGCTGGGGTTTTCAGTCCTGAGACTGGTTTGACGCAGCTCTCGACGCTATTTCGTTTCGAACTCACTTGCAGTCTCCCTCTGTGATTTAACCCCACCTCCCCCCACTCTCTAAACTTCCGCCCCATACTAAACTGACGATTCCGTGACGTCTCTGTATGTGTCTCACCAGTCGATCTCTTCTCATAGTCAAGATGTGCCACGAATTTCTATGCATCTAATCTTCAGTATTAGTCTTTAGCACATTTAAAGAAATATCACAATTTTGTTTTTACTCCTTATCGCCCACATTTCACTCCCGTACAATTCTATACTCCAGAAAAATGCTTTCAGAAACGACTTCCTGTCGTTAACGTTAATATTCAACGACAACAAACTTCTATTCTCCACCAATGATTTTTCTTCCATAGCCAATCTGCATTTCATATTTTCCTTCCTGTGACCATAAGAAATTATTTTGCTAAACAAGTAAGAAACCTCATCCACAGCATTTATTTTCTCTTTAGCTAATCTATTTTTTTCAGCAGGGCCTGATTTTCTTACACTACATTCCATTTCCATTGAATACGTCTAGTTATTGTTAATCTTATACCTCCTTTCAAGACACCACTCATTATATTAAATTGCTCTTATTATATCTTCCCCCAGATCTTTAATTCCACTTCCAAATATCTCCTTCCTTTCCTTCACAGCTTGCACAATATCCAGTTTGAATAACATTTTGGGGAAATGCTAAAAACCTGTCTTAACTTCTTTCCCAACCAAAGCGTAATTTTTATGCCTTTCGGCTCTTACAATTGCTTTCTTACTTTTGTACAGCTTGAACTTTTAGTTTCCTAATTTTTTTCCATGCTATATTCAGAATTTCTAAGAGTGTATTCCATTCAACATTATCAAAAGCTTTCTCCAAATCTACTTAAGCTGAAAACATTGTTTTGCCTTTTCTTTACTTCTAGGATATGTATTGCGTCAAATGTTCCAACATTTCTCCTAAATCCAAACTGATCTTCGCCGAGATCGAATCCTACCAGTTTTGCTATTTCTCTGCAAATAATTCGTGTAAGTATTTTGCAACCAAGACTTGTTAAACTGGTAGTTCTGTGATTTTCCCTCTTGTCTGCGTTTTTATAAATTCCGGTGCAAAATTCCTTCAGGTTAAATTCTCCTTTTTTCCCTTTACGCCTTTTACTTACATGCTCTATGTAAAGAAATCACCAATTACTGAGCACCTGTTGTAACGCCGGAAAATGGCTATTTTCATCATCAATTTATTCGTACACAACAGCAGCGTCGTTTGGCAGTCTAATATATAAAGTAGAGTGTCCGTATATTTGTACGTTTTGCATACAAATCTACAGTTTTGTTCCAATCTTTTGTACACGTAAGCTTCAATCCATGAGGACGGTCGCCGTAAGTGTAAGAATCACATACGATATATAGTTCACGAGATAAGACGTCATAAACAATGAGATGCGCGAAAAACTGCTGCATTTAGCGACAATGATGCTCATTTTCACATAAACCACTAGACCGATGTAAACCAAATTTGGTACACACATTCCTTATCGTGAGGTAATAATTGCCATAGGGATTAGAATCACATACGACACTTGGTTCAGAAGATATGACGTCATAAACAATAGAAATCGCAAGACTCTGCTACATAATCCGGCGAGACTTTAAAAATACGCTGTATGAGAATGAGAGTACTTAGCGACTTGGAACAAACTTTAAACATAACTTCAAACCTTTATTAAACTTTTTCTCTCTGACAACCATACCAAAATGATGGAAGGAAAAAAGTTTCTCGCTTAGTACTTTTCCGCTGTTCATGGGGTAAAACTACGGCATTCGGTATGGCGTTAAAATTTATTATTTGTACACCACAAATTTTAGCCGCAGGAAATTTTACATGCAGTATACACACATATACATGAATGTACCTTCTAAACTGTATCACATACTGTCACGTAGTTCATGAGATAGGAGCACATAAACAGTAACGTTCTGCTGTTCATGGACTGAAACTACGGCTTTCGGTATTACGTTACAATTTAAAATTTATACACTACAAATGGTAACAGCAGTAAATTTTACAGACAGTACACACTTATATAGATGAGTGTTACTTCCAAATTGTGTCACATTACGACACGTAGTTCATGAGATATGAACACATAAACAATAACGTTCATGGAAAAGCGTCCCTTCCCGCACCAAGTTATAATCTATTACTTCTTTACTACTAACTGCATTCCCAAGAGATTTTACAGACATACAGCTCTTGTACTAATGAATATATACCTGAAAATTGGCAAGAATACATAAATAAATACCCGGGCATCGCCGGGTTTTCAGCTAGTCTATATCTACAAATGTGAATGTCTGTTCGGTGTACGTTTATCACGTCTGAATCACAAGACATAAAGAGCTAAAAATTTGTACAGTTACTAATGTCTACCCGGGGAAGGCTTTAGGCGCGGTTTTATGGCGATCGGATAGCTATTTATCTATATATATTAATGTGAATGTCTGTTCGGTGTACGCTTATCATGTCCAAACGACAAGACGCAGAGACTTAGGCACGCTTTTATAGAGATCTGATAGATATTTAGTAATTTGAAGAATATAACGCGAAATGCGGAACAATAATGGTTCTTTGAAAATTATATTTACTCTTTGAAAATGGTTTTATTGGTTGCATTGTTGCTTGAAGGTTGATAATGATAAAAGTGTGGAGTACATTGTGGTGGAAAGTTATCGGTGTATAAAAAATTCTACGTGTGTGTGTGTGTCAATATTTCGCTCTGCAGCGAAAACTACAGAACGCAAACGAATGGTACGTGTGTAATTGTTGTCCGAAGTCTCCCGTTGTACACCATAGAAGTTACATGCCGACAGCTATAAGGGGGTGGAAGACATGGTGGTTGAAAGTCGTCAAATTATTAAAAAAATTCGGACTGAAGGCCAGCGATGACGTTCGAGACTCTACAGCAAGGAGGTTACGTACAAAGAAACGTGATGCCACAGTCCATATCTTTGGTCTATGCGTGCAACAATGTCTTCAGCTCTTTCTCTGTAAGGATAAGCATACGAATAAGGAAATAGAAGAATAAATAAATAAAGCAGTACAAAATAAATCTATTTTAATACATCTCTTTAAAAAAAATCGATTTGACGTTTCGCGCATTACATCAAGTGATCCATCTGTGATATTATTACAATCATTATAGTTGAATTTCGTGATTGGAGTCTTCGAAACGAGTGCATTTTTACCTGTGATTTCTTATATATTCTCTGATAAATGTAACATGTTTTTAGAAAGCAGGAGATGCACAGAGAGAGAGGGAGTGGATAGGAAAAGTACTAACTCAAGGTTCGAATAAATAAATAAATACCCGGGCGACGACGGGTTTTCAGCTAGTTCTTTATAAAATTCCTAAATGGTAACCTCTCATTATTCACCGTGAAGCGCTCTGTATCTTTTCCGAAGGTGCCAGGAACATCTGTCCGCCTCCTCAACTGCCCACTGCAGTAAATTTTTTACGGTCGTAATCGCGAAGCTGGCGCCAGTTCCAGGAAAATATTTTTTGGATTTCAGTCGGGCTGGCCAGTTACGTCACGGCCTCCTATCCCCTTTTCCCCCCCACCCATCCCCCGCCACCCATCCTTCCCCTCATATCGATTTCTCACAAAAAATAGGCCTACCAACGCACACGCTTCTTCCCCATCTCTCGCGCAGAAGACGTTCCCTTCTCTTTACAAACTACGTCTTATTTCTCCCTCTCGCCGTGCCTAATACAACAATGTCTTACACACGCGAGTTAAGTGGGGATGTCGTTGTTGTAGGACCTATTCAGGCGTCACACGTACCTTCAATGAAATTCTAAAGGTATCACTCTGAATTTCACGATCGAAAAGTGGTCTGCAACTTGTACCGATAGTCAAATTTCTCATGGGAACAACCGCATGAAATGAATCTATTCAGTCGTTAGTCGGAAAACAATGAACACATTCCGTTCTAGTTTCACGTATGGATTGAATTGTTAATTAACTGGTTTTAGAGAAACAGTCCAATTAAAACAGTTGATTTGGTGCGCAGCAGTTATTTAGAAGCAGAAACATTTGTTTTGTCACTGTCAAATTATTATATAACGAACTCATTGTTCGATGGGGCGATCTATAATTGTTTAGTAATGATTTTGCAGCCAAGATCGCATTTTTCATTTATTATGTTACCGGTTTCTGCGTGCTCGACGCCATCTTCAGACCTGTCGTAATTTACATAACTTCCCAACATTTTTTATATACTAAAAGAGTACATCCAGGTTGAGGCGTCACCAAACATAAAATTTCTAGTCACAAATAAAATATTAAATATTGAACTTAGACTTTGAAGTACCTCGCTTCAGAACCATTAGAAGATGGATGTCTATATTTTATTTGTGAGTAGAAATTTTATGTTTGGTGACGCCTCAACCTGGATGTACTCTTTTAGTATATCAGAAAAGTTGTGAAGTTATGTAAATTACGACAGGTCTGAAGATGGCGTCGAATACGCCGAAACCGGTAACATATTAAATGAAAAATGCGATCTTGACTGCAAAATCATTTTTAAACAAATCATTATTGTTCACTGTACACAATTCTCATTTACCGTCACCGTCATTACCTTTCCGAAGTTTTCTTTTTATTCGGTACTAATAACAAGTTTCAATTATTCGTTAATGATTATCAGTGTGAGCATCTTCTAAAAGCTCATAAACTAGTGGTTTCATTTCAGACAAACGTGGTACTCATATTCCACACTAAGAAATAATATTTGCTGTAGCAGTAAGAAATGCTTACAACACATTGTACAAGACATATGACGCCATAAACAATTAGATTCTTGAAAACCGACACATCATGCGACAGACTTTCGCATTTTCTTCTAATCTGATGGGCCGATATTGAGCAAATATTCTTTACAGTCAGCAGACAATCGCTTTATAAAACCACCTACGACACGTTGTTCAGCAGATAACAGGTCACAGACAGTGAATGTCAGAAAAAACTGCCCCATCATGCAATGCGCAGATAGCAAGATTTTATTTCTGCGCTACTTCATAACTATAGCACTCAGCGACTTATAACAAAAATTAGAGATTATTTAATACCCTTTTGAAAATTTTCCTCGTTGACTACCACAACAGAATTCTGAAATGAAGACGTCAAGCGCTTGCTACTTTTCGCTGTCCCTGCAGTAAAACCAAGTTTCAATTTATTACTTTTCCACTAGTAACTGTATTCGCGAGATATTTTACTGGCGCAATACATAGATACCGTTATTACCTCTTTATGACTACGTATATTCGCTACATATTTTGTAGGCAGGTTGCACATGAACCACTGAATGTACCTCCAATATTATACCTTAGAACTACACATAGGTCACGAAATATGAAGATGACGTAAAAAGATGAAATGGCGGTACGTTTCCCTTTTCTGCCATCTGTAAACGACGTCGTATGGGCTCAATTGCTCCCCTCTGCTACAGCATGAAATTGCCTTATTTGCGAACATGGCGAATATGTCACGTTTTCAGAAGGCCTTGCACGCAATCGATGTAGACAAACTTGGTCTTCAAATGGTAATATACTGCATTAGTCCTATCACTGAGCCTGTCACTGTTGCATCGCAACCGGTAAATCTGAGGCAGCAGACATGAATACCCTTAGTTTTTATTACAACCGTCCTTCCTTTCATTGCTGTTATTGCCTCTTCGATGAACACATAAATGCACTGTTTAAAACAATTAGGAGGTAAAGTAACATATCATTCCCAATACACCTATAGTAACGAGTTTTATGCACACATTGGTTACAGTTGTAATTTGTGTGTGATACAGTACGATGTACTGCTGTCTGAAATCTTCACTTGAAGTTTACATCACCTTTACTTACAGCCAGGCACAATGGAGCTACCATAATAGTGAAAAAGCCTTTCTCGTTGCTCTCTTGTGTGGTGTGTGATCATCTCGGACGGCCAGTACAACTGCACACCTCCATAGCATAAACACTATGAGGTCATCATTCAACTCTTGAGGATTATTTGGCCATTATTCCATGAGTTCAAAATCCAGCTCTGCAACGTTTGTGGGAGGCGCTGGTCGGGATGCAATGCGCCTGACAAGTGCATCCCAGATATTCTCAGTCGGGTTTATGCCCGCTGCACAAGTTAGCCGCTCCATTCGTTCAATTCTCTCAACTTCAAGCACGTTGTCTACCAGTGCAGCTATTTGGGGACGAATATTATCGCCCACCAAAAGAAACCCATTCCCTGTGGCACCAGTGTAGAGCACAACAAGAGGTTGAAGTATCTCGTCTCTATATCTCTGAGCAGTCAAAGCACTTTTCTGAACGACATACAGGTCCGTTCGTCCTCCAATATTGACTTCTGCCCGCACCTTTAGCCCACCGCTATCATATGGTTAGCTTAATAAGCAGAAATGTTTAAATGTTCAATTTTTGTAAATCTATGAGACTCAACAGCTTGGTTATTAGTCCCTAGCTTACAAACAACTTAAGCTAAGGTAAGCTATCCTAAGGACAACAATAACACCCATGCCAGAGGGGGCGGGGGGATCGAACCCCCAACGGCAGACGGCCGCGCGCACCGCAACACGGCGCTCCAGTACGTGCGGCTAAGCAGAAATATTGCACATTCCATCCCCCCCCCCCCCCTTTCCAAACGAGGGAGCGACGATTGTCTGCCTGGATACAAAATCTTGACTCATCTGTGAACAGAACTGGATTCCATTCTTTAGACCCTAATCCTTATATTCCTCCGTCCAGTTACTGCGGGACTCTCGAAGGCGATATCGGAATGTTTTTGTTGATATTACGTGTCCTGTTACTGCCTGAGTCATGCGTTGCAGCTGAGTTGCATTCAGCCTCCTGTCTCGACGGGCTGTTAACCGGAGATAACTGTCGTCACTTGCTGACGTTGCCCGTGGACGACCTTGGCCTTGCCTTCTTTTGACGGTTCATGTTGTCTGAAATTGCGTCCAGGTACTGGAAATTACACATTGGGATACTCCAATAGCTGCAGCCACCTCCCTCTATGCCTGTCCCTCTTTTAACATTGCTATGGGTCTCCATTCCGTAACTTGGAGTAAGTCATGTTGATGTTGCATTGCACTACCTGCTCACTACACTATCTGAACCCAAATTTTTGTGTAATCTGTCTGTTAGAGTAAACACAAGTCAACAACAACAACCTCTGCAGCAACTATTTCGGTTGCCATAATGTTGTTTTCTTTACTCCGTAGAACCGACAGACAGACGTCGAACCATTTTAGTTCATTCTGCCGGTGGCAATAATTCAGTACCTAGATATTAAACATAAGGAGATGCATTGAATTAAAATTTATGCTGTGGCTGGAATTCGAAACCGGGACCTCCTACTTACTAGGTACGTGCTTTAGACCATTTTTCCTTCATCTGGCCGGCCGCGGTGGCCGAGGGGACTGAGGCGCTCCAGTCACGGTCTGCACGGCCACTACGGTCGGGGGTTCGAATCCCCCCTCGGGCATGGATATTTGTGCCGTCCTTAGGGTTATCTACTTCATAAGTAGTTTGTAAGTTTAGGGACTGATGACCCCGTAGTTAAGTCCCATAAGCTATACAAACATTTGAACATTTGAACATCCTTCATCTGGTAGATCTATAGCTCGCTGTCGTTCGTTCAGTTTATTCGTGGTCGTTGGTTGAATGGATGGCTCAGGTTTTTTATTACAGAGGGCGTTCAGCCCCCTGACTGGGCGCTCTGAGGCACTGCGCCCGGCCACTCAGCTAACACAGCGTTGTAGCCGAAGCAACTACACGGATTGTCTTAAAGCACGTCTCCCTCCACACCACATACTTTAATTCTGCCTCATGTTCCCTGTCAAATGCGTATCAAATTGCAAGGGCTCTCCTACAATGGAATAGCAAACCCGGCCACAGCATAAATTTTAATTCAATGCCTCTCCTTATGTTTAATACCTTCGGTATAACGAGACAATGTTGTCTCTAGGAATTGTAATATTTGTTGGTACCTAGATATAGTAACTGATCCTTATAAATGGATACTTCCGTCGCTTCTTGGTAGAACGCTTCCATATTTAAGGCTGAAAACAAACAAACGGTTGCCGGCCGCGGTGTCCGAGGAGACTAAGGCGCTCCAGTCACGGTCTGCAGGGCCACTACGGTCGGGGGTTCGAATCCCCCGTCGGGCATGGATATTTGTGCCGTCCTAGTTCGTAAGTAGTTCATAAGTAGTTTGTAAGTTTAGGGACTGATGACCCCGTAGTTAAGTCACATAGACTTTACAAGCATTTGAACATTTGATTTGAACAAACGGTTTTTGTTCTACAAAATTTTTGTTTATTTACTAACTAGTTTTCGGCTTATTAGGCCATCATCAGGTAAACTGTTGATATGCATCGACAAAGACGCTATTGCTTCGGTTATCAAAGATGGTAAAACAAAGATACAACACACAGATTACTTGGCCTTTGGATATGACATTTGTTGGAATTGCAAACAATATCTGTTGACATGTAGAATTATGTTCACGTAATCAGTGGCCTCCTTAACATTTTTAAATTGTAATTTGCGAGTGAACAGGGTGAAATACATTAATATTTGATATGTACATTAATATTTGTGCATTCATGTACATTAATATTTGATATGTAATGTATTTCGCCGGCCGCGGTGGCCGGGGGGACTGAGGCGCTTCAGTCACGGTCTGCATGGCCACTACGGTCGGGAGTTCAAATCCCCCATCGGGCATAGATATTTGTGTCGTCCTTAGTATTAGCTAGTTCATAAGTAGTTTGTAAGCTTAGGGACTGATGACCCCGTAGTTAAGTCCCATAAACTACACAAACATTTGAACATTTGTAATGTATTTCACCCTGTTCACTTGCAAATTACAATGTAAAAATGTTAAGGAGGCCACTGATTACGTGAACATAATTCTACATGTCAACGGATATTGTTTGCAATTCCAACAAATGTCATATCCCAAGAGCAAGTAATCTGTGGGTGTATCTTTGTTTTACCATCTTTGAGAACCGAAGCACTAGCATCTTTGTCGACGCAAGTCAAGAGTTTACCTGATGATGGCCTAATAAGCCGAAAACTAGTTAGTAAATAAACAAAAATTTAATAGCACAAAAACAGTTTTTTTTTTCAACCTTAAATTAACTGATCCCCTAGTTGTTTTTTCCAGTCAAGTATGATGATAGAGGGCACTCCTGTCTTATTGCACTTGTGGTTTTTTTTTTTTCTTGCTAGCAGTAGTATCCAGTTCAGTACTTTGTGTACGAATTCAAAATTAATCGCCGGGCTTCCATTCAAGTCTATTGATCCGAACTGTTTCAATAAGCAACTTCCAGCCCCGTATATGAAACGTTTGCCGTACATTCGACTGATGACAAACACAGAAATATCTTCCCTCAAAGGCTCTGCATTCGACTGAAACGTGGACGATGCGTCTCCTGCCTATCCGGTCTCCTGATCCCTCAGGCACAGATTTTATTTTTACGTCGGCTGTTTCTATTGAGCGTAAAACGATCGGACGTTAGCGCGGCCTGAGAATATTACGCTCAGCTTTTGGTGGGCGCCGGCAAAGCCTTTCGACACACGGAGATAATCAGTTTAGGGAACGAGATAGCGTCCCTAAACCTGCGGCAGTGTGTTCACTAATCTGTTAAGCAAACGGCCTCTATTCAATTCCTGCGGTCGATCCGCCCACAGCCGCCGGAAATTAAAGCACAAAGCGGCAGGCGGGGCCCGTCGACGGTGTCGCCTTCGGCGCCGGCCGGGGACTTCATTTATAACGCATTACCGCCCACCCGCCCACGGCAGGTGGCAGTCCAATAGCTGCTCTTCACGTTTTTCGATTGTTTACTTCTCGCGATAGACTGTTAAAATTTTGATGAGCCGAAGAGGGACACGCTTTTGTGTCCCAGCTGTTGATAGAAGCTGTAAATTATTGAAGCAATAAATTTAAAGTTAAAAGTTTGTAATTAAAATATGGAAATTATCAAATGAAACGATTGTAACGAACGTATGGATGTGTCCAAATGATCGTGACGTGTGTGCTTTGTTTTTGTGGAGTCGTGGTGCGTGATTGACAATTATGATAGACAGAAAATTATTGTGACATAAATTTCCAATTCTGTTTCAAACAAATTAGCGCGTTGTAATCAAACAAAATAATTGCAGTTTAAAGACAGCATAAAACAACAAGGAGGTGTACTGTGTAATTATCTTGCATTATAATTATACATTTTCAAAAACGTTTAGCAGCAATATTAAAATTATTGAATAAATAGGTACCATCATACACAAGATTTGCGACATAACAAAATTATTTTCATTTAATTTTGACTGCAAGAAAGAAAAAAAATACTGTTACAGATTAGTTTTTCTTGTGCAAGCCAAATAGCTAAATACCATCTAGCTGTCAGGTGTCGTTTTGTTTTACGCAGAATGTAAAAGTAGTGTCGATTGTTCAATGTCAGTAACAAAATGTTATGTTCTGTGTTCCCTCTTAAGCTGGGATAAAAATTTCGATCTAGCACTTTGAATGAAACCAGCTAAATTACATAAATGTCTGTTTTGTTTTACTGTAAACTACACATAGTCAATGTACTACGTAATTAGATAATCTGGAGCAAACGCAATAGAAAAGCTCCATTCTAGCTACGAAACATGACCATGAAACCGAAAAAAAGGTGTAAAGGTACACAAAAAAAACGTTAACCAACGGAAACAGAACAAAGGGTAACTCAAGAAAACCGATTTTAAATAAACGAGCTGGAAGAATATCTTCTCAGTTGGGTAACGTATGTGCTCTAGCTCTCTCTCTCTCTCTCTCTCTCTCTCTCTCTCTCTCTCTCTCTCTCTCTCTCTCTCTCTATTATTCTCTCTTATTGCTCGCAAAACGGCTAGATTCATTGCTTCTAAAGCAAAGACCGTTATAATGAACTGACAATTATTTTACAAATGAAACAATATACCTAATGAGATATCATTAGAAAAGTTTTCTAGGTTAAATGTTTAATCATACCTCAACCAATTTCAATCTCCGGCACTGCCACAGATTGATTTCACCTATCAACAAAGAGAAGCGCTGTAATTACAAAAAACAAGACATTTTTTAGTGTAAAGAAAGTAATTAATTCATAAACGCCATCCATATTTTTAATCTGACATAATTAATCATCGAGCATCAATCTCTAATTAAACCTCATTTCATTATTTTTCGATTAGGGTAAGTTAAACATGCTAACGCCACAACCGTTTTCCAGGCGTGCAAAAGCAAAACATCCTATCAACTGCTGCCGTGCCCCTCACTGGCGTAGACAGAGATATTTAGACAAGACGACTAACCAAGAAATCATTTGTCTGGAATGAATAATTGTATGGGAGTGAAACGTGGACGATAAAGAGTTCACACAAAGATTACAGAAGCTTTCGAAATATGGAGCTACTGACGAATGATGAAGATTAGATGGGTAGATCACGTAACTTATGACGAGGTGCTCAACAGAATTAGGGAGAAAAAGAGTTTCTGGCATAAACTGACTAAGAGAGGGGATAGTTTGATGGGACACATACTGAGACATCAAGGAATCGTCAACTTAGCATTAGAAGGAATTATGTGGAGTAAAAATCGTAGAGGGAGGCCGAGGAACGAATACAGTAAGCCGATTTAAAAATATTAACGTTGCCGTACGAATTCTCAGATAAAGAGTATTGCACAAGACAGGGTAGCGTGGAGAGCTGCTTCAAACCAGTCTGTTGAACTGAAGACCACAACAACAACCTCAACGATAAAAGAACTTTAATTTCACAAACATAGGATAATAAGCAAATACTGTGGTGCGTATTCACGTTGTGACAAGTAATTTCTCCATGTTCCATGTGGCCGGCCGCGGTGGCCGAGGGGACTACGGCGCGCCAGTCACGGTCTGCACGGCCACTACGGTCGGGCGTTCGAATGCCCCCTTGTGCATGGATATTTGTGCCGTCCTTAGTGTTAGGTAGTTCATAAGTAGTTTGTAAGTTTAGGGACTGATGACCCCGTAGTTAAGTCCCATAAGCTATAAAAATTTGAATTTGAATGTTCCATGTGACCTGAGTACTTCTTTGTTGGGAATATAGTGCCATATGTCTATGTTGGTTCAGTTGTAATTACACTGATTGCTATCTATCTACATATAACTGCAAATTGTCGGTGAAAACAGTTACACAATAATCGGACCTCGGGTCAATCGCAAGTTGGCCACGAAAATAACTATAACTGACAATTCAGTAGTAACAGACTATACACGCATTCAGGTGCACATCCACCTCTGACAATCTAGCGTAGTTTTTCTGTGACTTCCGTAATTCAACCAGGGCAAATATCGGGATGGTTCCTTTGAAGGAGCACGACCGATTTCCTTCCCCATACAAATGTCCTCTTCTCACGGGACGTGAAAACAAACGTGGAGGAGGAAGTGGTAAAGTCGCAACTTGGTATTCCACGTTTCGCTACCCTGCGAAGCGTCCAATGAAGGATCTGGCGTGTTAGATGTTTGCTTCGTGGAGTGGAACGCGCCCATTCAGAAGTGACTCGGTTTTCAAGTAAATGACAAAGCTTTTGAGTCGCCTCTACAAACGTAACTCCGTATTTCATGCCTTTTTTTTTTTTTTTTTTTTTTTTTCAATCGAGGTACTTTTGAAAACGAGTGATTTTAGATATGATTTGTTACCATAAATTACCGGAGAGTACGTGTTCATAGATTCAAATGTTATCTTATTTAATGTTAGTCAGTATTGTAATTTGTATAGTGTGAAAGAATATCGATCCTTTTCTACGGTACAATACAAATCTATCATAGGAGCGTTTTTGTGACGCAAGATCATAAGTAAATAATATATAACAACAAGTTTTAGGTGAATAGTATACCACAAATCACGAAAGACAGACAGACTGCACAATTAGCGTAGTTGTTAGCATCGCATTCTGTGCCATAGAGAATACGAACGATCCACGTTCGCATATCCATACTACAGAAAAAAAAGATTTTCCCTTATTTTGTTTTCTTTACGTTTCTGATGCTTTCCCTTTAATTTAAGTATAATATCCGATATTATCTGTTTGTTTCTAAGACGCGGATATCCGTGCTGGTTAGCGTAACGCGCTGTTGAGGAAAAGAGACGTGAATAACAGGTTACATCTACAGTCTCCCAGATAAATTTTTAACGATATACGGTACGGTTTATGTAACGTCCTTTGTTAATTTAATGCAATTATAATATCCATTATTCGACGTTATTTATTGCAAACCGGTAAGAATTCTGTGCACAAGAGAATTTGTCGAGATTTTCGTGATAGGGCACAGGAAGCAATAAATTTGACGATAACTCGGTTTTCCCCACGGTGTTTGGATTCTGTTGAAGTTCAGTACAGTGTTGGAATAGTTAAGTTTCACAGTGCAAAGAGAACTTAGCTAGCGTCTAGTTACGGAAGCAGATGCAGAAAAGGAGGTACAGTGTTTATCTACAATTCTAAAAACAAAAATTGTCACAATGAACATGAGCTGAGGCGTTGTCCCGCGGGTATGAACAATGATATGGTTCAGCAGAAGCCATTGTCTCCGAAGGAATGACAAAGTAAACATTTGAATATGTAGAATTTGTACAGTGTAGATATTAGGAATGTAAGACAGCAGTACAAGCAGAGCTGTACCTGCTCGGTTAGCCGTGTGGTTTAATGCACCGTTTTCCGAGATGGGGAGGCGTACTGGACCCGGTTCCAATTCTCACGGACGATTAACGACGGGGGTCAGAGTGCCGGTGAGCCTGGATTTTAGGCGGTTTTCCACACCCTCTTAGATGAATATCGGGCTGGTCCCCAAGTCCCGCTCAGTTACACGATTCGCAAATATGTAGTAACACTTTACACTTTTACACAAATGACACTATACGCAGACATTTGGAGATACATATTTCCTCCCTGGGGGCATGTGGTGGCGACAGGAAGGGCATCCGGTCACCCCCTAACTATTAACACACCAAATCCGATTAACAAAGCCGAGCGTGCATGCGCGACAACATGACTCAGGAGAAAGAAGAAAGACAAGTAGAAATGGTGCAAATTATGTATGATCTTCTGCCAAAAGTGATTTAGAATAAATGCACCGTCTTTGTGCTTCTCGAAAACAAAAATTTCAATTTATTGAAGAATGTTGCATACCACGTTCAAGCATAAGAAAGCTGAAGTACCGTATTTGCCGGCGTATAAGACGCACTTTTTTTTCCTACAAAAATTGGTCCATAATCTTCGTGGGTCTTATACGCCGGTTAAAAGTTAGGGCAGGTACCTACAAGTTCGATTTCTTTCCAAGGATTAAAAAAATGGTGTAAAATGCTGGAAATAATGTTCTGAGCGGGCAAATATTTTTTTAAGCGAGAAAATTTGCTTTAAGGCTCTCTCTTACATTTTCGTAATTTATATTTGGCGTAGGTACATAATATGCATCGAAATTTCCGTCAGGAGCTTTATTAGTTAGTAAAGGTTAACAGAATTTTGTACTGTTTTAGTACCAACCGTAACTAAAACTGGTAACTTAATAGAAAGTAGAAACTTTCGACGTAATCGATTTTTTCCGCAATCCCGTAACGATGTCATTCATTACTTGAATAAAGAAACACTGCTCACGTATTTTTCCATGTCTGGCTTGACGATGTTAGAGAATTTATTCGCATTCTCAAGTGCAAATATGTACGCAAGTATTTTTTTGTGATTTTTGCGCAGCATCTGCGTCTCACAGTTGTATTTTTGAGGTTATTACATGCTGTGTCCCATACAGTGCGCCGACCAATACACAGACGGAAACCATCCATCATTGTCACATCACAAAAATATTTTTCATAAAATGCATTTTTATAAAAACCATCAGCTGTTTATTAAAAACCTTATTCATCTACTAGTTTCGGTCATGGACCATCTTCAAGGATAAACTGTACAAAAAAATACAAAATAAACGTAATTGATGTGCACAAACACAGAGAGGACATAATCGGGGAAATTACATATAGAGAGACAGAAAAATAGAGAATTATGTCAATTTAACATATAGTTAAAATACTTACAAGGTGTTAACAGAGAATGGTAAAATACATCAAATAAAATAATTCAACTGAGATAAACAGGAGTCAGTACAACTAAAAGTGTAAAAAATTGCTATGGTCATCTTAGATAAAATCTCACTAAAACATGACATAAAAGGTGAGAACGGTCTATGAATAAAAATGGAGGGATTGGCTTGTGCTAATTGCATGAGTCAGAGACGATAAACATATGTTATCGATATTAGTAGAACCATTCAGGGATGTACACTATCTTTGGATGAACATCTTTGGATACATGTGTAAACAAAGTTACAAAGTTTAGTCATCATCAAATTACGACGAAATTTGTGTATACAAAGGTTAACAATAACAAATAAAGTGTGGTGTAGTAAAATACAGTGTCACAGCATACAAAACAAAACATAAGAAGTTATTATATCAATATATCGTGTTATAATTAAGAAAATAAAAGTGATCATCATTATAAACAGGTTACATGTGTCAAGATCGAAGATTATACAAACAGCATTGTACACACAAGTGTGTAGATCAAATCTCAGATGAAAAAGGCAGGGCAAAACGTACTAATATGATAATTTCATATATAGAGTAGAATGCCAAAGTAAAGTCCTAATCGCTGTGAAGACAGCGTATTATTTGTATTATGTTTTACCCATTTGTGTTTAATTCACTTTTATGAAACTTACAACTGTTGTCCCAGGATTATTGACATAGTAATTTACATGTATTTCTTAATGACTTTACAGTGTGTTTTTATGTTTTTTTACCTCTGTATCACTTTCATTAACCCTGTAAACATTTTTGTAAACACTGTAATTTACTTTTAACCTCATCTTATTATAAGTATATTGTATTGTTGATATTGGTTGGTCATGATTAACAATGAACACACATTATATGTTGCCTCAGGTCTATGCCATATTTATATGTTTCTTTAGGATCATGGTTTATTTATCTACATGGTACCTGTCATTTCATATTTCTATATGTTACCCTTACTACACAAGATAGAAACCCCCCCCCCCCTGATCAACAGCCTTGTGTAAGGGACAAGCAGCCTCATGTCTCGGTATATGCTACCTTACTATATAATTCAAGAAGCATATGTTGTCCTACTCTGTACTAAAGTTACAATACCTGCTTGTTTATAATTATGCTACTCTAAACCCACTTCACATTTATCACTACTGTCTTCACAGCGATTAGGACTTTACTTTGGCATTCTACTCTATATATGAAATTATCATATTAGTACGTTTTGCCCTGCCTTTTTCATCTGAGATTTGATCTACACACTTGTGTGTACAATGCTGTTTGTATAATCTTCGATCTTGACACATGTAACCTGTTTATGATGATGATCACTTTTATTTTCTTAATTATAACACGATATATTGATATAATAACTTCTTATGTTTTGTTTTGTATGCTGTGACACTGTATTTTACTACACCACACTTTATTTGTTATTGTTAACCTTTGTATACACAAATTTCGTCGAAATTTGATGATGACTAAACTTTGTAACTTTGTTTACACATGTATCCAAAGATGTTCATCCAAAGATAGTGTACATCCCTGAATGGTTCTACTAATATCGATAACATATGTTTATCGTCTCTGACTCATGCAATTAGCACAAGCCAATCCCTCCATTTTTATTCATAGACCGTTCTCACCTTTTATGTCATGTTTTAGTGACAGATTTTATCTAAGATGACCATAGCAATTTTTTTACACTTTTAGTTGTACTGACTCCTGTTTATCTCAGTTGAATTATTTTATTTGATGTATTTTACCATTCTCTGTTAACACCTTGTAAGTATTTTAACTATATGTTAAATTGACATAATTCTCTATTTTTCAGTCTCTCTATATGTAATTTCCCCGATTATGTCCTCTCTGTGTTTGTGCACATCAATTACGTTTATTTTGTATTTTTTTTGTACAGTTTATCCTTGAAGATGGTCCATGACCGAAACTAGTAGATGAATAAGGTTTTTAATAAACAGCTGATGGTTTTTATAAAAATGCATTTTATGAAATATATTACGGCTGTTGACTCTCACCTCACCAAAACATTCAAAAATATTTTTGCGTTTCGTAATAAATTCTCAAAACGCGTCATTTTAAACATGAAAACCCCCTATTCATTGCGCAAACTGATATTCTGCGCAGTGTGTGTGTCTGGTGGGAGCAATCGTAAGCAGTGCCACCTAGGTTGCAATGTCGTAAGTAGTCGTAAGCCTGTACATCAAACATCGCGCCATAGTCGGCGCACACTGTAAACAGTGGTAGGCGAAATATCCGTTTGAATAAGCGCAAACTATCAGAAACTTGACTGCGTCAATTTTATGAAGACTACTTGAAGACCCTGCCTTAGATATTTAATGTACATGAACAAATGTATTATGATTATATTGCAAAAGGGTTTCGCCGGCCGCGGTGGCTGAGGGGACTCAGGCGCATCAGTCACGGTCTGCACGGCCACTACGGTCGGGGGTTCGAATCCCCCCTCGGGCATGGATATTTGTGTCGTTCTTAGAATAAGGTAGTTGATAAGTAGTTTGTAAGTTTAGGGACTGATGACCCCGTAGTTACGTCCCATAAGCTTAACAAACATTTTGATTTGCAATAGATTTTTTTCCTAAAAATAAGTCTTAAAATTGGGGTGCGTCCAGTATTGCCAGATGACAGAGAGAGAGAAACTACCTACAGTCTCACAAAAATGTACCTACGTTTTCCCTACTTTCTCCCTACCACCTCATTAATGCCCATACATCAGGGTCGCAGCCAGTATTTGGGTCTCGGAGGGGCTCAATCCAGGAGACCGGTCAGAAGATGTTAACCAGTTGATTAATGTGACACATTAAAATTTCGAAAAACTTTAAAATAAGTATTTGACATCATGCTTCACTTGCTAGATATGTTTTTCCAGTGACTGATCGTTACTGATTGATGGAGTCAAGTGTAGATTATGCTGCGAATTCCAAGAGCTTTGTTACAAGAGGATTACTGATTTATCGATCGGACCAGGGTACATCAAGAACCTGTCAACCATAGAGAGGAATAGCATTAATTAGCTTCCTCAAATATGCCGCTAATTCCGAGTGCACTGTTACACGAGTATAACTGATTTACTGACCGCACAAGGATACATCGAGACACTATCAACCATAGAGTAGGAACAGCAGAAATTATTTAGTTCACAAAAACGAAGTCCGTCGCTCTACATGATTCGATTTTCAAAGAGTAATGCTATGTTGAGAACGAATATCTAGCGCTTTGTTCATTATAACTTAACGTTGGCTGTCGCAAATGTTTTAGCGTTTTCTTGTCAGTATCTTCTCATTTACAAATACTAACTAGTATATCTTTCTGACGTAAATAAATAACCGTCTAGTCAAGGTAATAAAACTTCTTTTGTTCATGGAAACAGTGAATTTTTCTTGTGCCGAAATTTTCTCAAAAATGTTCAAATGTTTGTAGAGCTTATTGGTCTTAACTATGGGGTCATCACTCCCTAAACTTACAAACCACTTTTGAACTAGCTAATACTAAGAACGGCACAAATATCAATGCCCGGGAGGGGATTCGAACCCCCGACCGTAGTGGCCGTGCAGACTGTGACTGGCACGCCGCAGAGCGCTCGGCCACCGCGGCCGGCGACATTTTCTAACACTATTTCCAAACCGACTCTCCATTCCACTGATATACATTGAAAGCATCATATTTCGCATCAATTTTAATGTGTCTGAAATTAAGTTCCCAAATACATATTGTTTACTATGAACAGCAAACAATTGTGCGTCTAAAATATCATTGGCTACTTCAAACTTTGCCACAAATGGTCAGCTTCATCCCGCGTGCTGACAACTGTTCTGTTGCCAACATTACCCGTTAGGCCTGTTTTAGCGCTTGTAAAATTTTACCAAAATACCTACGTATTGGGGGCTTTTGGATGAAAATTCCCCACATGATTGTAATGTTTGTAAGTACCTACGTGTAGGGAAAATTCCCTACATCTGGCAACAATGGGTGCGTCTTATACGCCGGTGCGTCTTATATGCCGGCAAGTACGGTATACGGTTTTCTTTTTCTTCGATGATGTCTAACAGAGATAGTGTACAATATTGTGCACATCCGTCTTTTTAAAGACATTGATCTACGCGCCAGCCCACAACGGTCACTGGAGAGCGCTTCGGTTGCAAATCACGATCAGCAGCACGTGAAGTGGGAAGTAGCAAGTCGTTTCAGAGCTTGCAGTAGCTAGACAAACAGCGCGGCTGGCGTGCGCCACGTTGGGACAACACGTCCCGTGTGAGGACGGCTTTAGCCAAACTTATCCCAGCGTGAGATCCGTCTCTAATGACCATTCCGTAGGCGGGTAGTTATGTGTATGGACTCAGTTTCATGTAGGCACTATTATTATATCCGAAGGTAGTAGAAGTTTTATGAAACCAAATTAGAAATTATAGAATTTAACAGTTTAGTCCTTTTATCTATGTCGGATCATTGAATGTTGACTTTTTCTTAATTGCCACGGTGGAGTAGCCGAGCGGTCTAAAGTGTCTCGCTGCGGAGCGCGCGGTTGCTCGCCGTGGAGGTTCGAGTCCTCCCTGGGGCATGGATGTGTGTGTTTGTCCTTGAAAGGAGTACGCAATATAATTTTCACATAATTTTTGACTGTCATAGAGCATTGAGCATGTTTTGTTATAAAAACCAAAACTATAATTCTGCAGAAAACAAATTTATGTATATTTTGTACCAATTCAATAATCGATATAACATACTGTACTCATTTTCATATCTTTGCTGTCAACCAAAGACTTTGTTGTATCTTTGGAGTGTGTCTTGCACTCACAGTTGTTGCGCTTAATGAGTCGAGGTGTGACCTTCGTGTAGAGAGGAGTCGGTGTGTGACCTTCGTGCAGGATAGTTGATGTAGAGTTGTAGTCGTGAAACTGTCGGGTTATTCTGTCTGTGTGTTAGACTCGAAGAGTAAAAATTCAGTTTTGAAGAGTCGCAACCAAGTCTGCAGATTGAAAATTTTGTATGGAAATTTTTGTCTCAAATAAGGTAAATTTGTACTTTTCTATTGTTATGTATGGTAGCCTGTATGTAGCCTATATTGTAGTTGGTTTGTCTTTTGGGTAATGAATACTGTTTAATTCAGCCGCATTTATCATTTATCCCTGTTCATTTTACCAGTTCCTCGTTCCTTTCACCAATTTGAATTGCTATCCGTTCTGATCATTGTTTCTTATGATAGAGCTGCATAATTATTGTGTTTGTAAATTTGTATGCCAATTAGAACAGTTCAGTGTAGGCATTTTGTGATGATCAGTTGGTCTATTAATGAGAGCAGGAAGTAGTTTGTTCATAATTGCAGTAAATATCATAGTTAAAGATTTTCTCAGTCTCAATGAAAGTTCAGATTGTTAAGGTAGTTAATGTTAGTAACAGTTAAAGTGATTTGTTTGATTAGAAGAGAAGTAGATCACGTAAAGAGATGAGACATATTTGCAGTGTGTGATACTTGAAATCTTTACCAGATTTGTAGAACATTTTTTTATTACATTGAATCTGTATGGTAATTGTTGTACAGATAGGCAGATTATCAACTGCAGTGATCTTGATACCCAATTAATATCAAATATCCTTGTTTGGCATCCTGTTAATTCAAGTAGCAAAATTATCACTGTAGTAGCTCTTTCAGTTCGCTCTCGCAGTCGAATTGTACATGTATAGTCTGGCGACTAGTATATGGTGCACGCTAACAGATCTGAACATTTCATTTGCTCGCATTGTTTCTCACACACGAGATTAATGTGTAGACCAATTACGAGTTTAATTACTGTTGACTTATTAACAACTGTACAATTTACAGTGTTATCCATTGCGCATAATACTAAACCACATTTACGTAAGATCATTGCATCCCATGTCAGTTGCAATTTATTCTAACAGGGCAAAGGAAGGTACTAAGTCTCATTGCTTAGTCAAATTATTTTGTTACCAAAACCACAACAGAACATTTATTTGGTAATTTTGGCGGGGACGGTCTCTTAACAAAAACAGTGACACGCTCGCCCCACAAACACATACTACTTTTCATTACAAACACACACACACTACTTTTAAACTATAGCAAAACGGATATAATGTGAAGAAGGTCAACAGTGCCGAAACCGGCAATAATAGAAACATTTCAGCGCTATTTGGTTGTTGCTTCTTTAAAAACCAAAAAAATGTTTCAAATGTTTGTATAGCTTATGGGACTTTACTACGGGGTCATCAGTCCCTAAACTTACAAACTACTTATGAACTAACTAATACTAAGGACGGCACAAATATCCATGCCCGAGGGGGGATTCAAATCCCCGACCGTAGTGGCCGTGCAGACCGTGACTGGAGCGCCTCAGTCTCCTCGGCCACCGCGGCCGGCTACTCCACCGCGGCTAGTCACTATCTTATTATATCTGAAGATAGTATAGGTTTTGTGAAACCAAATTAGAAATTATCTATGTCGGGTCATTGAATGTTGAATTTTTTTTTTTAATTGATATCTTCTTTACATGACCGTTCACCAAGTTCGGGCCGATGGGACTGAGGCGCTCCAGTCACGGTCTGCACGGCCACTACGGTCGGGGGTTCGAATCCCACCTCGGGCATGGATATTTGTGCTCTCCTTAGGATTAGCTAGTTTATAAGTAGTTTGTAAGTTTAGGGACTGATGACCGCGTAGTTAAGTCCCATAAGCTATACAATTTTTTTTTTTTTTTTTTTTTTTTTTCACCAAGTTCGGTAAGAACTATAGCAAAACGAATATAATGTAAAGAAGGTCACCAGTGCCCAAACCTGTAATAATAGAAACATTTCAAAGCTATTTGGTTGTGGCTTCTTTAGAAACCGGATGCAGATGACTGTACAGGATTTCTGTAAGATGGTCGCCAAATAAAAGTCGTGACCTGGACACCAATGGGGGGGGGGGGGGGGGGGATGGGGGAGGGCGTCAATACAGCGTGGTGTGCCTGCCGGCAGTTTTGTGTGCTGCGCCGCCGTGCCACTCCGAGAGAACAAAATAGAGAAGCATCGACCGGGACTGGCTCCCACCTGCTTTCTCCAATACAAGCTGATGGGGCTAGCTTGGATAAAAGTTCGGGAGTAGTAACGTATGGGCTCCAAAACAGCAACTGAATTCACAAGTGACTATTTATTAACACAGACAATTTTACAACTGTGACGATATTGTCTACTTGATAGTATCGGACCTCTACAACTACGTCGAAGTCATAAATTTCATCGCCTGTTCTGTAGGTTTATCCCACGATGACAGGCAGCCTCCTTACATCCTGTAAGTGTTTCATGTGATGACCCGTTTTTTTTTATTTGAATGTTGCTTCAGTTGACAAACTTTAGTGCATCGGTCAAAACTTTACATTGACAAAACATATTCTGCATGATCTACAACTGTCCACTACAATCTACATACTTACCAAGACATCCCCCTTCATGCAACAACGTACGCGTATATATAGATAATGCCACGTTCTAAAATGTCCTAGAATGAATTTGCTACAATAACATTACTGAGTTTCATTTCCGTAATTAAAGTAGACGTTTTTCACAAACGAGATATACATCACATATATGAGCACAATCAGCAAACAATTTTACAAATGAAACTTTCACTTTGCAGCGGAGTGTGCGCTGATATAAAACTTCCTGGCAGATTAAAATTGTGTGCCGGAACCGGGACTCGAACCTGGTTTTGTGTCCCAACTTCGTCGCCGCTTTTGTGTCCCAGCCTCGTCGTAGGTGTCGGTGGCCGAGTGGAATGAGACCGACACGCAGGTGCAGGTACGGAGGGGAGCAGCCAGAAACTATAAACACTCGAGTAAATTAGAAAGAGATATATTGCACAGAATGTAACAATACTTAACTTTTACATAGTACTGCAGAATGTTGATACATAGTTGTTAGATGCCTGCCTAGTGCCTGTACAATAGCAAAGTCTTCACTCGTGCCTATCTGATTACGAAGGTCCTAACTCGTTGCTATCTCAGTCCGAAGTGGCCGATGTCCTTCAGTGGTGGCCACGAGCGGCGTTGTCGCAGAGGGCGCTCGTGGCTGTCGTCGTGAGAACGCCGCGCCGTGCGTGCATGGCGGCGCGCGGCGAAAGTAAGTGGCGCGCACTTTGTACTTGTGCGACACCACACCTGGAAACCAGGAAACGTCCCTTAGGTTGTGGCTAAGACATGTCTCCACCATATACTTTCTTCCAGGAGTGCTAGTCTTGCAAGGTTCGCAGCAGAAGTAGTTTGGAAAGAAGACGGCGAGGTACTGGCGGAAGTTGTGAGGGGGGATCGTTAGTCGTGTCGGAATAGCTCACGCCTGGGACAACCTGAAAAGTCAGCAGTGGCAGAGTATTGTTTAGGTACTGAGAATCGCATGATTTACGACAAAACTGAAGTTCTGTCCCCAGCATCGCCGTTTGGGACAGTGTTTTTAAGGAGGCCACATATATACAGACGACAGATCATCTCATTAACAGGGACACAGGTTTTCAACTAAGCACTGCCTGGAATTCAGCACTGGCTGCCATCAGATTAAAACAGAAGAAAAGAGCAGTTCGGATACATGACAGCGCGCAGCGTGTTGCGGATATATAGTTCAACCTTTAGCCACAGGAGCGTCTGGCAGCACCGTCATTGCCCACGGCGCAAGCGCGGAAGACGCCTCCTCGGCTTCCAGCAGGGGCCATCAAGAGCGCCTCTGCTAACCACCCCACAACGGCCGCTCGTGCATGCGTGTTTCGTATGTTCCACCTTATAAATTCCGACGCCGCAGCACCGTCAGTCGCGTATTGCATTAGTGACCAGCAGGAACTACCAACACCTGAAGATATCGGACAGTTCAACTGTTTGTACAACTTATGGGACTTAACTACGGGGTCATCAGTCCCTAAGCTTACAAACTACTTATGAACTAGCTAAGACTAAGGACGGCACAAATATCCATGCCCGAGGGGGGATTCGAACCCCCGACCGTAGTGGCCGTGCAGACCGTGACTGGAGCGCCTCAGTCCCCTCGGCCACCGCGGCCGGCTATCGGACAGTTGCTTCAACGAAATACTGTGGGGTGTACACAGTACTGATGGGCAGCTCGGATCATTTCACTGTTTCGAAACATACGGATCATCTGATTTTACTGAGTCGACTCACTGTTTCGGCACACGAAGCATCTGGCGTCTCGTGTAGGGGGGCTTACAAATGCCTCAGAAAGGACCCTTTTTCACAACTCTTGCCTTTTTTGGGCGGCCCTTGGCCACCAATTAAAGTCCTGGGGGGCATTTTATTTTTAGTCATACATTTATTTCCAAAGAGACCTCATTTAGTTTTACCGCCCGGGCTTCCGCCAGCCTTAGTCCACCACTGCTTCAAATTATGGTTTTAACTGAATGAGTGTCACAATTTGATGGCACTAGCGAGATTTAATGGAAGTGACTGACTTGACTATTACATGAATTAGACGATGTGTATAAAACGATGTTCCAACTCTACATTTCCTTCAGATTTTCGAAAGGTAGCTTAGATTCCACGCCTTCTTACGTCATATAGAGATTATGGTAGTTAAACGCCCCAAAACATTAATATTACATCTATCCACGTACATTTAGAACAATGTTACCCTTTTAAGTTTGAAGAAACTAAGAAACTTAAGCGCAATCAGTTATAGTTAGGCTTCTTAATTCTTTCTTTTTATTTTTCTCAATGACATCAGTGTAATTGTCGAGAACACTTCAGACGACAAAAAAGTATATTTTTCCATAAGGTTAGATTACACGAAGAATAAAATAGCAATAGTGCCAGGGATGGCGATTGTTTAACAATACCCTTTGAAGAAATTTAGAACCGCTGAAAAATCTCATTATGTTTGATCACTAGTAAATATCGCTACCGGGATTTGGACTGTGATAGAGTAGTTATACGGCTGTATAGGATTTCATGTAAGCTATATTACTCTTTGCAGTAACTTCTGTTTTATTACCTTTTCATTACAAATTACCAATTTTCAAACATCAGTCACGTACATACACGTATTCTTCACACTAAAAACTAGTTGACAAATCTGAAAAGCGCTGTCAACCTCAGTTGAAGGGCATAATAATTACTGAAAGCCCCTCGTGGCGTGACTAGTAAAAATAAAGTTTTAACAAAATGTCAATTTGGTTTTCAAAAATTTTTCAACTAAATATGTTATATATACCTTCACTAATGAAATATTAAATGCTTTGAATAACCAGACGTCACCAGTTGAGATTTTCTATCATTTATCAAAGGCTTTTGATTGTGTAAATCATGGTATTATTCTAGATAAGCTTAAATATTGTAGTATGAGTGGAACAGTGCACAAATGCTTTAAATCATACTTAACTGGAAGAGTGCAGAAAGTTGAAATAAGCAGTTCACATTATATAGATGAAACAGTTAATTCTTCTAATTGGGGAAGTATCAAAAATGGGGTGCCACAAGGTTCGGTCTTGGGTCCTTTGCTGTTCTTAATATTTATTAATGACTTGCCATTCGGCATTCACGAAGATGCTAATCTAGTACTTTTTGCTGATGATACATGTATAGTTATCACATCTTACAAACAGGAATTAATTGATGAAACTGAAACGTCTGAGTTCAGCTACTTATGCTATCAGAGTCATTGCAAAATTTTGTGATATAAATCTCAGTAAATTAGCTTACTACGCCTATTTTCATTCACTGCTTTCATATGGGGCAATTCAACATTGAGTAAAAAAGTATTCATTGCACAAAAGCGTGTAAACAGAATAATTGCTGGAGCCCACCCAAGAGCATCCTGCAGACATTTATTTAAAGATCTAGGGATCCTCACTGTAGCTTCACTATATATAGCTACAACACTAGGAGAAAGGATGATATTCACTATTCAAGGTTAAATTTAACTTTGGCTCAGAAGGGGATGAATTATGCTGCCACAAAAGTCTTTGGTCACTTACCAAGTAGCATCAAAAGTCTGACAAATAGCCAACTAATATTTAAAAAGAAATTAAATGAATTTCTGAATAGCAAATCCTTCTACAATGTAGATGAATTTTTAGATAAAAAAATCTTTAAAATATTGATTGTCAAGTGTAGACAACATTTACTAAACTGAGACGTTCCACATCATTACGAAATTTCGTATATATGATCTATGGAACAAGTATTAATCTAATCTTAACTGGCGAACACTGGCAGTAAAACTTAAAACCCGTTGGACGTCTCAGCGCTGTGTCGAACTCACCCAGGCAGACGGACAGCAGGACGCACGTTAACGGTACCTAGCGGCAGATTATGAATCACACGATTCGTTGTTTCGAAACAGTGCTGATTCGTGTTTCGACTCATTTGAACAGTTCGTTGAGTCGATTCACAGAGTCGAAACATCAACTCTGGAGTCAACCCTAATACACAGTATTATCTGGCGGACAACACGGGGAAAAAAAATCGCACTGACGTGTTTTACGGCCCACTTTATATTTGTAGTTTTTTGCAAAAATTTTGGACCAAAATAATAATTAAAATATTAAAAAATTAATTAATAAGACCGTCTGAAGCCCTTATAGGGAAAAAAAATTAGGTACTGGCGGGTTCCGAACCACTGACCTTAAGCGTCATAGTCCAACACATTGCCCACTACGCTGTAGCTAACAGAAGTGAATTGCGTTCTTTAATCTCATACTATTGACGGCCGTTGTAAGGGAACCAAGTTGTAAAGAATTTTGTCGTCTACAAATTCGTTTATTCAGTTTTCGCATCAGATGAACGGTTTTTTTTGCAATTAACATTACATTACAAACGGCTTTTTCTGGTATTACTGACGTATTTCTTGTCCGAAGTATTTCAAAAAGCGAGTTTCTGGTCTCTGGTAGCCAACAATTATGTTTGTAAAATTTGGTGCCGATCGGTTGAACGGTTCGACCTAAAAAGTGGGAACACGTTACAGCCAGCCAGACATCGTCAAATCGCCGTTATTTTTGCAAATATCTCTACAACGATGCAAGAGATGAAAAAAAAAAAAAAAAAAAAACATAATAGAGCGAAGTTGTAGAGAATGTACCCCTCTACCAATTAGGTTCTCTACCAATTAGGTTATTCAATTTTCGTGTCAGATGAACGGTTCCTTTGCAATGACAATTATATTACAAACGGCTTTTTTGGTATTACTACCATATTTTTTGTCCGAAAAATTTGAAAAATGGAGGTTCTGGTCTCTGGCGGCCTAAAGTTATGGGTGCAAAATTTGGTGTTGATCGTTTGAACGGTTCGTCTTAAAAACAGGGAACGCGTTACGGACATACATACATCCCAAAATCGCCGTTATTTGTGCAAATATCTCTGAAACGATACGAGACTTGAATATATATATATATATATATATATATATATATATATATATATATATATATATATATATATATATATATATATAAGAGAGCAAAGTTGTAGAGAATTATCTCCTCTACAAATTCGGTTCTTCAATTTTCATGTCAGATGCATGGTTAAGCCGTTATTTTCATTTAAATTTCGAGCTGTCAAAAGACGATCACAAAGGCCCACTTTTAGTGTTACTACCGTAACCTAAAGTGGGCCAATAACTGAAACGTACCCGCCGGGAAAGCCTGAAAAGTCATATAAGTTTTTGCACTTAACCCAGATTTTTTAAAACAAGTGCAGTTACCCCCTTGGCCTTCGATGCCTCAATTGTGACCGGCCAAGGCGCACCAGCCATGGGATCGTCGCCAGCAGGTGTTCGCCGCAGCTGACGGCCCCTGCACAGTGTATGTCGTCCCCGGGCTGCCACAGGTCTTGCATTCTACGGCGGCGGCCTGTCGCCTGGCTCCGCTCTCAGTGGCATCTCGCGTGCTTCTACTGGAAAGGCGACCCTTAGCGGTGGACGGCGCAGCAGCGAGCTTGTTAGCGATGACCGAGCGACGGCAGGGCCCACACTCCCGCGCGCCTCGCTGCGTTTTGCCGACACGAGACCCGGCGGAGGGCGAACCAGGACCGGCTGTTGGTCTGGCCCGTACGTGCCAGCTCCAACCACTAACGACCACTCGGCGAATCTGTTTCTTATTTTGGCAATTCTGACGTGGCCCTGCATCTCGTTACCTGCGACATGTGGACCAACAAAACATCAAACACTGAACCGCATTCCGCACCAACTGAAATGAATGCTGTTGGATGGTTGGATGGATGGATTGTTGGGGACAGGGGGACCAAACTGCCAACATCATCAGTCCCCCGATTGGGATGGGTGGAGTCAGGGTAGGAAAGGAGGGGAGCGGGAGGAAAGAAGGGAGAAAGTCTGCATTAGCTCGGGGCCCCGTGCTCGCCACGCACGTACTCACGAAAGAATTGTGAGCCCCCTGAGGAGACCTACATCTACATCTACATGGGATACTCTGCAAATGACATTTAAGTGCCTGGCATAAGGTTCATCGAACCACCGTTATACTATTTATCGCCGGCCGCGGTGGCCGAGGAGACTGAGGCGCTCCAGTCACGGTCTGCACGGCCACTACGGTCGGGGGTTCGAATCCCCCCTCGGGCATGGATATTTGTGCCGTCCTAATTCGTAAGTAGTTCATAAGTAGTTTGTAAGTTTAGGGACTGATGACCCCGTAGTTAAGTCCCATAGACTATACAAACATCTGATTTTTACTATTTATCTCCCATTCCATTCTCGAATAGCGCGCGGGAAGAAAGAACACCTCAATCTCTATCTGATTTCTCGTATTTTATTCTGATGATCATTTCTACCTATATTTTCGCATTCGGAGGAGAATTTTGGCGATTTGAGTTTTCTTAGTAGCCCACGCCCCAGCGATAAGCGCCGTTGTTGTAATGATTCCCATCCCAGATCCTGTTTCATTTCCGTAACGCTGTCTCCCCTGTATCGTGACAATACGAAACGATCTGCCATACTCTGGACTCTTTCGATGTCCTCCGTCAAACCCACCTGATAAGGATCCCACACTGGGCAGCAATACTCCAAAAATGGACGGACAAGCGTAGTGTATGTAATTTTTTTTTTTTTTTTTTTTTTTTTTTTTTTTTTTTGTAGTTCTGTTGCATCTTTTAAGGGTTCCGTCAATAAAACGCAGTCTTTGGTTCGCCATTCCCACGATATTATCTACGTGTTCTTTCCAATTTAAGTATGAAGTAATAGTAATTTCTAGGTATTTTGTGGAGTTTAACGGCTTTGACTTTTGATTGATTTATCTCGTAAACAAAGTTTAACGGATTTCTTTTCGTATCATGTGGACGACTTCACACTTCTCATTATTTAGAGACAATTGCCAATTTTTACAACATAGTGACATCTTATTCAGACCGTTCTGCAGTTGGTTTTGATCTTCAGATGATTCTTCTAGACGGTAAATGACGTCGTCATCTTTAAACAACCTAAGAAAGCTACTTACATTTTCCCCTAAATCGTTTATGTAAATAAGGAACAGCAGACGACCAATAACACTACCCTGTGGAACGTCGGATATCAACTCTGTTTTAGTCGATGCCTTACCATCCATTACTACGAACTGTGTCCTCTCTGACAGGAAATCCCCTATCCAATCGCAAAGTTAGGGCGATATACCATTGAGATGGTCTTCAATTATATATGAAGAAGGGTCAGGAAGAAGGATTAGGAAGAAAATTGTCGGCTTTACCTACATTGTAGCATTGACATTATACAGTGGAGACATGTGAAAATAAGAGCAGGGCCGAGAATTAAACATTGGTCTCCCTCTTCGGGCCAAAATCGCCTTAACCACACTTAATTTTTAAGCTTTAAAAATTATTTATAGAGGCACTTAATTAACGTACACTAATAATGCGTTTGAAGTTATTCATATTTCTGAAAAGAAAACGAGACTGTAATTCTCATTCTAAGTAGCTGAGACGACGATTTCGAAACCCTAATTCGAAATAAAGAACGTACTTTAGAAGGGACATGTCCTGTTCCCGCTTCGTTTTAATTTACTCTTAGAATATGTTCTGCTAATGGCTGCAGATAATTCAGAGGGTGTGAAGTGGACATATTCACATAGTAGGGTATGCAGATGATCTAAACACCATTAGCGATAGGAAAGAATCTATAACACCAAATTCGAATGTGTAGATCAAGGCTTGTGAAGACGTAGGTCTGAGAATAACTGAAGACAAAACTAAATACTCGGGTACTACTAGAATGACAATAGCAATAGATGAGTAAATGTAAAGAGGTGGTGGCATGCAGTTTGAAAAAGTGACCGCCTTTAAGTATCTAGGTATGGAGATTACATCGAGAATTGAGATTGAATCCGAGCAGATGAAGAGATTAGGGGCTGGAAAATCAAATGTTTGTAATTCTATGGGACCAAGCTACGTTGGACATCAGTCCCTAGTCGTACAAACTACGTAAACTAAGTTAAACTAATATAAAGACAACAGACACATCCATTCCCGAGGGAGGATTCAAACCTCCGACGCAGGAGGCAGCGCGATCCGTAACGTGGCGCTCCAGACCGCTCGACTACTCCCGCGCGGCTATGGGCTGAAAATGCTAGCTACTTCATCGCAGTTATTGTCTAGAAATTTAAAGATCAGAATTTACAAAACCATTATTCTTCCCGTGTCCACCAAGACACCTACTTGCGCCGAAGTGAGCCTGTGGAAGTCGTCGGGACATTTCCTTCAGCGGCGGAAACAATGTCCGCAGTGAGCTGTTGAACCGTCGCGTCGTATCAATGTTACCTGGTAACGGAGTAGTAGCCACAGCTGTAAAGGTGTAGCCTTGCCAGTAAGCCCTTAGGAGGAACCACCGGGGCAGGCGATCGGCGGGGTGAAATTGTGAGAGCGTCAGAAGGATAGGAAAGTGGTCGCTCCGACAATGGTCGTCGTGGACCATGTAAGATAAATGTGGAAGTAGACTCGGCCTGCAAATGGACATATCGATGGCGGAGAAAGAGTCATGTGCCACGTTAAAATGCGTGGGTGCCCCACTGTTCAGAGCGCAATTGCCAATCTGTGCTAAAAGGTTCTCAATGTCCCAACCACGGCCCATGGACTCAGTTCCACCCCACAAATGGTGGCGGGTATTGAAGTGACCCAATAGGAGAAACGGTTGGGGTAATTGGGCGACCAATGCAGCGAAATCTGCAGGAGAGACAACAACATCCAGGGGAAGGTAAAGGGAACAGATAGTAAATTCCTCTATTGCCCGAATGCGAACAGCCACTGCATCCAGGGTCGTGCTGAGAGGCAGAGCAGCGCTGGGGACGGTTGTAAGAACATATAAACAAACTCCGTCAGATACCCTGTCATAAATAGAACGATTGTAGTAATAGCCCCGATAACCGCGAAGGGCTGAAGTCCTCTGTGCAGGAAACAAAGTTTCCTGCAGGGCTACAAAAAAACCCGGGAAGCGGCACAACAATTGCTGCAACTCTGCAAATGGCGGA
This sequence comes from Locusta migratoria, assembly GCA_026315105.1. Classification (NCBI taxonomy): domain Eukaryota; kingdom Metazoa; phylum Arthropoda; class Insecta; order Orthoptera; family Acrididae; genus Locusta; species Locusta migratoria. The sequence goes on along the minus strand of CM048751.1, from coordinate 81,934,554 downwards.
AACAGCAGCCACAGTTCCATTGAAGGATCAGTGAGCCTCCTGGTCGCTGGAACATGCTGATTTCGACAGCGCAGTAGGATTCACAGAATCTTCTGCTGTCGCCGATTTCTCAAGCAGAGCCTCAAAGTCCATGGTTTTCGAAGACTCGGCAATTGAAAAGTCTTTTGGGAATGCGAGGATCTCCACCTCGTTCTCAGAAGCAGAGGAGTGTTTTGGTGGCACGGTAGTCACCATTGGATTCTTTGGTTTTGCTCTTTTTATTTTCAGCCTGCGAGGTTCCGTAGGCTTCTCGCGCTGGGAGGTCTTTGCGGACCCATCCACAGGGACTGAGAACGCCCGAGAGACCCTGCGACTAGCTGTTGGTGGCTATTTCAGCCACTTACTGGTATCCACAGGAGAAGCCTTGGAAGGACGGGTTCCGAGTAAGCCTTTCCTCGCGAGAGGAGCCAGAGGTGGCTGTTGTGTCTCTGGCTAGAGGGTGGGGACTGAGGGCCCCACAGGTGGAGGTGGTGTTTCTCCCAAAGTAGGGACCTTGGGGGCAACGGGAGGTACCCCCAAACTCCATGGGGGCTGATGAGAGCGGTTGTGCCAAAGGGCCCACTATGGAAGACGAAGCAGTAGGTGGTGTTAGCAGAGATGACAGAGGGGATGGTGATGCAACTGTGGCGTATGATGGTTTCGTGTTTCCAGGATGAAGTTTGGCATACTTTTTCTTTGTCTCTCAGTATGACAACTGGACTACGATCTTTTACTCCATGAGTTTCGTTCCTTATGAAGAACCGTGCAGCCTGGTGAGCAAGGAGAGGATTGCTGCTTACAGTTAACACATACTGGAGGAGGGACACAAGGGACGTCTGGGTATGATGCACGTCCACACTCCCGCCACGTAGGATTGGCATCACAGCAGGAGGGCATGTGCCCAAACCTCCAGTATTTAGAGCAGCGCATAGGGGGAGGAACGGAGACCTTTACGTCACACCGGTAAAACATTACCTTGACTTTCTTTCGCCTTCGAAAGCCAAGATGAACTCACCACTGGCTACCCTATAGTCCTTCGGACCCCTATAAACGCGCCGGATGAACTGTACTCCTCGCCTCTCTAGGTTCTTCCACAACTCTCCGTCAGACTGCAATAAAAGGTCCTTGTGAAATATAATGTCCTGGACCATGTTCAAGCTCTTATGGGGAGTGATGCTAACGGGAACATCAGGCAGCGCCGTGCTGCGGTGCGCGCGGCCGTCCACCGTCGGGGATTCGATTCCCCCCTCGGGCATGGATGTTTGTGTTGTCCTTAGGTTAGTTTACCTTAGTTTAAGTAGTTTGTAAGCTACGGACTCATGGCCACGCAATTAAGTTCGATAGATTTGCAAACATTTGAACATTTCAGCCAGCTTGTCACAGGCAAGCAGTGCTAGTGACTGGGCTGGGGACGAATTCGTTATCAGTACAGCCCCAGATCTCATCTTGGACATGCCAACCACTTCCCCAAACCTATCCTTGAGGTTTTCGCACAAAATAGAGGCTTCGTGGTTGTAAACGATTTGCGGTCTGTTCTAGTACACGCCAGATATCGGGGGCCATAAGTCTCACCTTGTTGACGGCCCTGAATTCTTCCCATGGTGTGGCCTTGGAAGGAAACGCTTGGGGGTCATATGTCACAACATTAAATTCGGTTCGTCCACGCTTAGAGACACCGGTTCTACGTAGAGCAACGCTATGATTTGCTCGTTTCATCGTGGTCCCACGCTAGGGAACTATACACCCACCCAGGCAGAGCCCCGCTTGCCAGGGTACGTCTTATACAACTGAGGTGTGGCAGGTTCCCCAGAGGTTGCTCGCTAAGGACTGTTCAACAGCCATGCATCTCGTCGTCACGCAGCACACCTTGAGATTGAGGGTTATATAATGTGTGTGTTTGTACCGTCCTCGCGACCTGGGCGATTAAGCCAGATCCCCGGGCTCTGAAACGCACAACGTTCCACCGTCGCGTCGAACGATGGTCGTTGAAGCACGCACAGAGCTTACGGTGTGACGGACTGTTGGCGCGACAGAGCCCACAGTTCTGGACTCCGGGTTCGCTATGCCCATACTCAGCAAATTAATGCTGAGCCCCTGAGGGGCCCATGGGATGATGTGGACAGATGTATCAGGGAAGTTAATATATCCAGCAAGGAACATGTCTGGAATATGTGAAATCACGATACCTACAAAAACTGATTGACCGTACACCTCGAGTTTGTGAGGAAAATAATCAAATCCAAATGTTCAAATGTTTGTAACTCTTAAGGGAGTTAACTGCGGGGTCATCAGTCACTAAACTTATGAACTACCTTATACTAAAGACAGCACAAACTTCAATGCCCGAGGGGGATTCGAACCCCCGACGGGGATACAGTGATGAAAGTAAAATATAATGATTGTGATTGTATTATACATGTGTAAGTCAATATAATTATATTTTGTTTGAAATAACGTTTGATTTGTATTGTAAATCAGAAGTACCAGGGTGTACTGAAATTAATGAGCGGTAGTGTATGTTTGTGTTATTGAAACTATCATTACTAACAACGAATAAACAAAAATACATGCAATTTTCGTAGAAATTACCGTTAGTTACTAAAATTGTGTAAGTATTCGAACACATCAATGAAAAAAAAAGGCAGACAGTATCCGAACCACGGCCCTTGCCGTTGAAAGGCCAGAATGCTACCACCTAAGCTTCACCGACACATCTTCCAATTCCTTAAATTATTGATAAGTACGTATACTTGCAAAACTTCAAAGTCGATTTTCTCTAGAATTTTTGAGAGTTGTATCGAATAGTTTTGCCCAATTGTTGTTTGAGTTATGAAATTCACGTATCATAAATATCAAAAAATTTTAAAATCCGATACCCATGTAGTCTCCTTGTAACTGTGTAGCCGCTGCCGCGATTAATCTGCGGTTCCCTCACTCCGATGTCGATGGACTCTTTAATTATACAGAGCCAGAAGCTGGAAGTTTCGGCCAGAACTCTCGTATTCTCGTATTCCATGCTATCTGTCTCGTGTGTCGCTGATGTTCACGCAACGTCTGACCAATATAAGTCTCACCACAATTGCATGGGATCTCATAAACTACGGATTTACTTGAGTTTCATGGAGATGCCATCTAGCTATTTCCGTTTCGTTGAGATAATTCGTTTGTTGTGCGTATTTAATTCCCCAGCTTTTCCTCTGAGATTTCCGTTGATCGGAAGGTGTGTTATGAGCACAGTGGGAGAATTTAAAGCGTTCCACTCGGCAGCTATTATCGGCGCTGATGCATTAAGACAAGGGAATCAAGATACGTGGATTTTATGTGAAGTCGGTGGTTCTGCACTGTCGGACGCCGAGAGGGTAGATGAAATCTACGTCACAAAGAACCGAGCGAACACGACTTGCGTTTTGCAGCCTATCTGGATCTCTGCAAATTTCTTGCCGTTTCCTGTTTCTAACTTAAAGTGTCTCTGACGTCGCCGACTGCACGCAATGCGTGTACACGCGTACACGGCCGAGTTTAGCGACGAGAATCGCTGTGCAGAGGGAATTCCACTGATAACGCTGAAGGGAGAGCAGGCAGTTGGAAAGAGTACTATGTAGCCCTCTATGAGGCGGCATGCTTGTCTGGTGACGTGACCTCTATCTCTATAAAAGTTAATTGCTGCAGATGTTTCTTTCTGCTAGCTAAGATTAGAGCACTTCTTGGCTTTGTTAAAGATTTAGTTCTGAGAAGGCCTGGTGTTTACAAAATACCACGCGAGCGCGGTAAGACATACACTGGCCAAACAAATAGTACCGTCAGTGACAGGTGTTTTGATCACCATCGCCATACGCGTCTGCTGCAGACTGATATAACTACGGTGACTGATCACTGGCTTGCAGAGAGTCACAGGACGCTATATGATGAAACACAAGTAGTTAACGAAGCTTCGAGATCGGTCATTGTATTTTAAAGGAATTGCTGAACTAAGACTGACAGATAATATCGTTAACAGAGGTAGATAGAAAAACATGGATTTTTATTATTATTATTCGTTCGGCATTTGCAAGACGAAATAAAAAAAATGGATTACAACATAAAATGAGAGACAATCAGCTTTACAGAATACAAAATGTTTAGACTAATACTTATTGCTTTAAGGCATTCAATAGCATTGCCCGTGAGTTTATGAATATCCTCGAGTTCACCATAAAAAAATTAAAAAATACACTTTGCCCTCCATCAGGTAGTCCATGGATTGAATGAATCCACACTCATACTCAGTCGTTCGGAAAGTCCCATGTTGTTATCATCTTCTTGCATCTTCCGAAACCCGTTCTCACACGGTTTAGGAGAGTCCATAGGCTTCTCAAAAGATGAAAGCCCTCTACTGGTATATTTGAATCAGCAAGTAGGCTATACGCGACTGCTGCAAACTGATATAACCACGGTTATTTAAAAAAAAATGTTTGTAGAACTTATGGGACTTAACTACGGCGTCATCAGTCCCTAAGCTTACAAACTACTTATGAACAACCTAAGACTAAGGACGGCACAAATATCCATGCCCGAGTGGGGATTCGAATCCCCGACCTTAGTGGCCGTGCAGACCGTGACTGGAGCGCCTCAGTCCCCTCGGCCACCGCGGTATATCCACGGTGACTAATCACTGGCTTGCAGAGAGTCGCAGGACGTTATATGATGAAACACAAGTAGTTAACGAAGCTTCGCGATCGGTTATTGTATTTTAAAGGAATTGCTGAATTAAGACTGACAGATAATATCATTAACCGAGGTAGATAGAAAAACATGGATTTTTATTATTATTATTATTATTCGTTCGGCAATTGCGAGACGAAATATTAAAAATTGGATTACAACATAAAATGAGAGACAAACAGCATTACAGAATACAAAGTGTTTATACTAATACTTATTGTTTTAAGCCATTCAGTAGCATTGTCCGTGAGTTTATGAATATCCTCGAGTTCACCATAAAAAATTAAAAAAAATACACTTTGCCCTCCATCAGGTAGTCCATGGATTGAATGAATCCACACTCATACTCAGTCGTTCGAAAAGTCCCATGTTGTCATCATCTTGTTGCATCTTCCGAAACCCGTTCTCACACGGTTTAGGATAGTCCATAGCCTTCTCAAAAGATGAAAGCCCTCTACCGGTATATTTGAATCAGCAAGTAGGCCTCTGTTCTCCACAGTCCTACTCCATAGAGGTGACCTCGACTTCAAGCGTTTTTTTTTTATTTTTATTTATATATTTATTTATTTATTTATTTATTTTTTTGTGAAGTGTATGGGAAGCTTTGGGCTCGATATATACTATAATCTGTGGATAGTAAATGACTTCTTATTTCAGGTGGTGCTATGTTAGTTAGTTCAGGTAACCAGGCTATAGGTTTAGGTCTAAGTGTTGCAGATACTAGCGTCATTGTTTCTAGTAGTTGGATATCGATTTTTGATACGTATGCACTTCTGGTCCATACAGGTGCAGCCTCGGCGCAGCGGCCGAGCGCATTGAGGCGCTATGCTACGATGCGCGAGGCCGTTCCCCGTCGGGGTTTCGAATCCCCCCCCTCGGGCATGGATGTTTGTGCTGTCTTTAGTATAAATGAGTTCTAAAGTAGTTTACCAGTTCAGGGACTGATGACCCCGCAGTTACATGTCATCAGCTTTACAAAGATTTGAATATACAGGTGCACGCTATACACCAGTGCCAAGGCTGAACTTAGCAAGGTATTTGCATCATACCCGCAGGTTGTTCCAGTGAGTTTGGAAAGGATGGCATTTCAAGCTTTGAGTTTTTGTTTTTTATCCTCTGTATGTGATCTGTACATTAGAGTTCGATCAAGCTTTACTCCAAGGCATCGAAGGGTACTTTCATGTTTAACAGTCTAATTATCAATGCAGATGTTCAGATTTATTTTGGCTTCTCTGTTCTTGAGATGCATGTTTATAGAGACCGTTTTGTCTGGATTAGGTTGAAGATGTCACGTAATGTAATACTTTTTTACTTTGATAAGATATTGCCATATCGTGCGCGTATACAAAGTTGCGGGAGGCTGTGTCTGGAACATCTGCAGTGTACAACAATAAGGGGGTCAATACAGAGCCCTGCGGGCGTCTATTGTTGAGGGCTATACATCTGCAGGTCTTGCGGTTGAGAGTTACTCCTATTTATCTTCCAGTTATAAAGTTCTTCATCAATTTATAGATCTGGATCCATTGAGTTTTTTCTGTCAATTTGTAAAGCAGATCACCCCTCCTCAATGTATCATATGCTGATGTTATTTCCAACAGGACAACGCCTGGTAGCCTTTTACGATCTAAAGTTTGAGGACAACGACTTGATCACACCAATTTCTTTTAGGTCTAAGACCTGCTTGCTCCATTTGTAGGGAAAGTTCTATATGCGGAGAGAGCCTGCACCCCAAAATACTCTAAAATAGTTTGTATACGGTGCATAAAATATTGGTCTGAAAGGTTTGGAGTTGTCACCAGACTTCCCTAGTTCTGGACGGCAACTCCTTTAGCTTCTTTCCATATACCGGGTATTTTAGAGTGCCTGATACACTCAGAGGAGGGTTTTGCTAGTCAGTTCCTTCGTATGGGTCCTAGATTTTTCAGGAACTCTGGCAGAATTCCATCTATTCCTGCTGATTTACCAGCCTTTACTTATGTCACTGCGTTATTGATCTCTTGGATCTCCACTTCTTTTATGGAATCATGGAATACAATGTTGTCAGATATGAAAAAAACTGGCATCTAAATCGGACGGCCAGAATGTCAATGTTTAGCGATACTCGTTTTTCGACAGTTTTCACCACTGGAGGTGCTGTAACTTTATTCGCGTCAGGGAGCAGCAGCTGCGAGCAGATATATGCGCAATTACTTGGCTTTCGCAAAATCGCTGCATATGAATGCTCTGTCGTTTCTACCAGAGCAGAATAACCTATCACACCTGATGATGGCTGCCAGGTGGACCGCAGAAATATTGTGTGAATATTGATGTTTCATCATGTTGGATACCCGACGTGAATTTTAACGGTTGATACGCCGTGAAAGCCTACATGGCCATAATGGGGAGAGGGCCAGATGGAAAGAGAGAGAGAGAGAGAGAGAAATGAACAGAGAAAGGGAAGAGACGGAATGGACAAGGAGGAGGGAGAGGTGAGGTGGGTATAAGGATGGTACAAGGAAATTTACTTAGAGAAGTTGTGTTGGTGATTTTACAAAATGTTCAAATGTTTGTAAAGTTTATGGGACTTAACTACGGGGTCATCAGTCCCTAAACTTACAAACTACTTATGAACTACTTACGAACTAGGACGGCACAAATATCCATACCCGAGGGGGGATTCGAACCCCTGACCGTAGTGGCCGTACAGACCGTGACTGAAGCGCCTCAGTCTCCTCTGCCACCGGTGATTTTACAGGAGAAAGCAGTTGATAGACATCAGAGGAGGAGTGGACGGTCAGTTGTAGGGGAAACGGGGAGGAGGTAGAGAGTGGTGTCTAGAGCGGATGAACAGAGTGGGAATGTGGAGCAAGACGAATGGAAGATTGGTATAAATATCTATCCATACAAATCTCTTTATGCGTTGGAGATTGAACAATGCGGGTAACGTCGGAGCCTGACGCTACTAAATAAAAGTGCACTGTGTTGTTCGTCCTCTACCCCTTCCTTCCCCTCGCCCCCTGCCCCAAAGTTCCGATACGCTTCTGCTGTTGTGTGGGCTGACGCTGGAAGTGTCCGCTGCTTGCAGCCGCACTCTCCAGACGGGAGAATGAAGAAGTAAGTCATCTTTGGGCTTAAAGTCCCGTCGTCAGCGTTTTCATTAGATACGGAGCTCACTCTCAGATTATTGGGTTAATGGCGGGGAAGTAAATCGGCCGTGTCCTTTCAAAGGAACCATCCAGATATTTACTTGTAGTCATTTTGAGAAATCACAGGAAACTACATCTGGATGACTGGAGGCGGATTGAAACCACCGTTCTCCCGAATTTGAGTCCACTGCGCCGCCTTGCTCGGCAGAAAAAAAGAGAGAGCGCCAGTTCAGTAAGAGGTCTCCAGAACTGTAAAAAGTGTATTAACGAGACTACTCAAATGTTCAAATAGTGATCCTCTGGTCATTGGTCCCTAGACTTACAAATTGCTTAAATCAACTGATGCTAATAACACACACACACACACAAGCTCAATGGAGGACTAAAACCTTCGACGGGAGCGGCCGCCTGGTTCTTAACACAGTGCCTAGAAACACGCGGCCATTTCCGTGCGTCAAGAATACTACTATATCTTTACTTTTTAAAATATTTTTAGAAGCATTTTCTACTGTTAAACTTGGCAGAGGGATCAAAATACACGTCAACCGCACAGCCGAAATGTTGAGTCATGTTTAGTTAGTAGCATCTTTGGAAAGAACTCCACGAAGTTTCAGCCATATTGGTCTATTTCTTTGTGTTTGGCATTCGTGAGAATCAAGGAAGTCGCGTGATTGTCAAAGAATGTACGGAAAAGAATTTCGTATGGTAATTAAAAATCACTTTATGAAATACAAAAAGCCTCAGAAGACTAAATAGAAGCTAGATAAACATTATGGTGACTCTGAATCTTTGATTATAACAGTTTATAAGTGGTTTCAAAATTTTCGGAGAGGCCATATGGGCACAAGTGACGCTGAACGTTTTGGATGCCTGTGGAGTTTACGGCTCCAGAAATCATTGATAAAATCAATGATATGGTAATGGATGACAGACGAGTTAAGGTGTGTGAGATTGCAAGTTCTGTGGGCATCTATAATGAACAGGTACATATTATTTTGCGTAAACATTTGGCTATGAGAAAGCTATCCGCAAGACGGGTGCCGCGATTGCTCAAGCTCGACCATACGCGAAATCGTGTTAAGTGTTGCAAGGAAGGTTCGCAGCTGTTTAGGAAGAACCGCAGGACTTTAAGCGACGTTTCGTCACTGTGGATGAAACATAGATACAGTACTATACTCCTGAGACCAAAGAACAATCTAAACAATGAGTAACCAAGGGGGAATCTACACCAAAATAGGCGAAGACCGTTCCTTCGGCCGGAGAGGTTATGGCGACGGTCTTTTGGGATTCGCAACGGATAGTCCTCATCGACTATCTGGAACAGGGTTAAAAGTATAACAAGTGCATATTATTATTCGTTATTGGACTGTTTGAAAATCGAGGTGCAAGAAAAACGACAGCAAGTGTCCCACAAAACATTCCTTTTCCATCACAACAATGCACCAGCACACACCTCAGCAGTCGTGGTCGCAAAATTATTGGGAATAAGATTCCACGTCGTTTCACATCGCCCCCTCCCCCTTTCTCCAGACTTGGCTCTCTTGGACTAGTATTTGTTCCTCAATTTGAAGAAATGGTTGGCGGATCGAAAATTTCATTCAACGATGAGGTGACTACAGAAACTAACAGCTATTTTGTAGGCTTGGACAATTCGTATTATTCGGAAGGGATCAACAAATTAGAACAGAATTCGACGAAGTGTATAACTCTAAAGGGATACTATGTCAAAAATGAAAATTGTTTCCCCGAAACACGTTAGTAGTTTTTAATTTTTGCACGGACCTTTCGTACGTCGTAAACTAGGAATGCCTCAAGCACTAAAGCGTCCAAACTGTCACTCCCTCTGACATTGTAAAGACCAAGCAGAGATATTACAACGCAAGCAGAGAGATTGCCAATATTCGAACAGTTTCCAGTATCATTTCACAAAGCAATTCAGAACCATGTAGAAACTGCGTCTCAAATGTAGGTCCCTCTTATTTTCTACACCCTGAATGTTGTAGGGAACTCGTCGAACTTCGCAGTTTAGCGATAAAGGTAGCGTTGAACGCGTATCTTCGTTGTAATCGGTATCGAAAGAGTGAAAAAAAAAGAATTGTTAATGTACCTCTTTCCAGAAAATATGCCTGAATTTTACGGTGTTGATTTATGAGAGAAAATTTAAAAGCTAAAACAAAAAGGTCTTGTTGGAATATAATTCCACTCCCATAGAAAGTGTGGGCAGCGTTTTCATAATTGCGTCACGTTCCTCTTAACAAGCATACAAAAGGAAGACATTCAAATAGAACAGGAGGATGACTCAATCGCGTGCTATAGGTCCGGCATCCCACATAAATATTTATGGCATAACAAGGTTTGATGACTGTTATTCTGTGATTCAGTAATGTTCCAATTTCAGAAGATTACAGACTTAGAAACCGCTGCTCCAGTTTAATAACAGACAAATTACTTAAAATTAGGGAAGATTAATCGGTAATGATTTTCGTTTATGTGTTCCAGGAAGCTCTACAGTTCAAGAAAGTAGAGCGACTTACGACTGAGTGCGCTGACATATTATAATACCCTCTTTCCGGAATGTAAAGTGTGTACTCAAAGAACATTTTAAATGAAAAAAAAAAATACTGAAAAAAATTGCTTATAACGAAATCAGTTAAGAAATCGTTTACGAAATTTTACGGTGGTTGATGTTCTACGACCTACTTCATGAAATGATGTTGGAAAATCAAATATAATGGCTCACGAATGTGTTTCTTCATTTTACGCCTAAATGATACAATATTATCACTATGTCGCGAAACATCAAATTACAAAGTTATATTTCAATTCCGTTGTTTGATTCGATTGAAAAAAATCAAGCGAACTGGAAAATAATTCACTTGCCATCGGTTGTTAAAAGTCAGTCATTTGCCCAACAGCAGTCTTAGAAGTATTAAAAGTTATACATAAAAAGGGAGCTCCTAAACCATAAATTCTTTATAATTATTGTTGTTGTTCTTGGTGGTTTACTACATCTTCAGCTACATCTACGTACTTACTCTGTAAATCATATTTAAGTGCCTAGCAGAGGATTTATCGAAACGCTTTCATAATATTTGTCTAACATTCCATTCTGTAACAGCGCGCGGGAACAAGGTACACCCAAATCTTTTCGTTTCGTAACTGATTTCTCTTATTTTATTACTATGATCATATCTTCCTATTTAGGTGGGTGCTGACAACTTACGTTTGCAAATAGATCTCGCCGGAACAAATAACGGCTTTCTTTTAATGATTTCCATCCCATCTCGTGCGTCATTTCCGTAACACACTCTCCCTTGTAGTGGTGATGTAATAAAAAACGTGCAGCCTTTTCCAAAACTTTATCTACGTCATTAGTCATTCCTACTTGCTAGCGATCCCATAAAGCGAGGCAATACTGCAAAACCGGTCGGATGAGTGTAGTGTAGACAGTAATTTCGGTAGAACTATTGCATTGTCCGAGTGTTCTACCCACGAGATGCAACCTTTAATTCGCCTTCCCAGAGAAATTTTCTGTTTCATCCAGTTACAGTTATTCGTAATTGTATTTAGTTGAATTTGTTAGCGTAATTTGTATTATGTAACTGATTCATGTTTCGCTTTGTTTGCAGGTGAGTGCCACAACTAACTCAGCACAACATTCGGAAGGGCGCACTGACGTCTACCATGTTGTGAGTACTTATACGCTTTTACAATGAGAATCTATATGTTCTGGAAAATAGGAACTCGATGAAAAGACACACCTACCAGATAGTACCACAGAATCCAGTAAAACATATGCAACTATTAATATCGTTTTCCTTTTTCCCATTAAATAGATTGTCTCCATCGAATTGTTGACGACAGTGCACGACACCCGTATGTTTAAAAAAATCCGCGCATGTAAATTCGATTCTTCAGGGACAAATACTAGGGTTTTCTCGATTACAGAGAGAAGTGGTAAAATGTACGCCTTGCCCTATTGGTCATTTGACGAATGGGCAATCTCCAGTTATCCTGCAGTACACGGAAATTTGAACCTGAAGAATTGTCTCCACGGCATGTGGAGAGAGAAAATCGGTTGGTTTTTGCGTGGTCACAGGTAGGCCTTACATCATTTATCAAAGAAAAAGTTGTTTGTTGGTGTTTTCTGAGAAAACCATGGAATTCATTATTGTGGTGTACGAAAATTACACATTGTTGGATGTACACTAGTATGATTTCCATTTACTAATAAACGCTCGAGGAAGTTTTTTTAATTTTTTCTCAATATCAGTTACCGAGACGCAGCGATTCAAAGTTACCGTAATTATGCGTAACACCCCAAAAACCAACGTTTAACCTTCCTCCTTTATAGGTATCGGTTATCTCTATTTAAATGAAAGAGAAAAGACACACATTCACTCTCCCACTAAACACGAAGTCTCGAGAACTTTCACCTATGAAGCTGAAATTTGGCAGGAATAGGTAGTAGACGTCAGCAGAAATTTGAATGACATTTTATCACGTATAGTTTTGAAGTTACAACCGTACAAATTTCGGGGGCGGAGGCTGCGATAGCGTAGCTGAGTGGCCGAGTGCCTAAACCCTGCAGCACGTCCCACTGTCTCATGACCACCAGTCAGTCAGCTATGTTTTCGTAGCCTCCACCCCATAAACTTTGTATAGTTGTAGCTGCCAAACTAAACGTGATAAAAATGTCATTCAAAAGTCTTTGCACACAGCAGGTGTCAAAAATTCCAGTGCATGATAGAAGCAACCATTGTTCTATTTGAAAAATTGTATGTTTGCATAAAAAATACCCTTTCGAGGTTTTTACAATCTGTCTATTGGCTAACAATACGAGTCCTTGACTACCAATCTATTCTGTGAAAACAGCACTTCAATCGCACTCTCCGTTTGTACAATATTTGCGGTTAAAGTGTTTGGTAAATCTTCCTGTATGACCCTGTACTCACCTGAGCTGAAATCCTGTTACTCTATTCACCTAACTTCACTAATCCACTATATTTAACGTCAACCTATTCATTTCTCTTTTTAAATTTTCTGAACTCCCTACCCGATTAAGGGATCTAACGTTCCACACCCCTATCCGTAGAATGCCAGCGTTGTCTTTCCTAATGATCACATCCTGCCGGCCGCGGTGGCCGAGGTTACTGAGGCGCTCCAGTCACGGTCAGCACTGCTACTACGGTCGGGGGTTCGAATCCCCCTCGGGCATGGATATTTGTGCCGTCTTTAGTCTTAGCTAGTTCATAAGTAGTTTGTAATCTTAGAGACTTATGACCGCGCAGTTAAGTCCCATAAGTTGTACAAACATTTGAACATTTGATCACATCCTCCTGAGTGGTCCCTGCATGGAGATCCGAATGGGGGACTATTTTACCTCCGGTATATTTTACTCGATAGGATGCCATCATCATACATTCACACAGTAGAGCTGCATGTCCTCGGGAAAAGTAACGACTGTAGTTTCCCCTAGCTTTAAGCCGTTCGCAGAAACTGTGCGGCAAAGCCACATTAGCTGGTGTTACAAGGCCAGTTCAGTCAATCATCCAGACTGTTCCCAGAATTACACTTTCACTGTGCAGCGGTGTGTGCGCTGATATGAAACTTCCTGGCAGATTAAAATTGTGTGCCGGTACCGGGACTCGAACCTTGGACCTTTGCCTTTCGCGGGCAAGCGCACTACCGACTGTGCTATCCTGGTTCGCAGAAGAGCTTCTGTGAAGTTTGGAAAGTAGGAGGCGAGGTACTGGCGGAAGTAAAGTTGTGCGGCGGCATCGTTAGTCGTGTCGGGATAGCTCAGTCGGTAGAGCGCTTGCCCGCGAAAGGCAAAGGTCTCAGTTTCGAGTCCCGGTTCCGGCACACAATTTTAATCTTCCACTTAGGTTCATCCAGACTGTTGCCCCTCTTACTGAAAAGGCTACTGCCCCTTCAGGAAGCACTAATTTGTCTCGTCTTTCCACAGATATTCCTCCTCTATGGTTTGCACCTATGGTACGGCTTTTTGTATCGTTGAAGCACGCAAGCCACTCCACCCCGTCAAAGTCTGTGGTTCTTGGGGGCGGATTTAACATGAGACTATGTGAAAAAACTTAACTAAAATAGCATTCTTGTTTATAAGACTCCACACGGTGGCGCCACTGACCTGTTACGCGGCGGATCGCCGCAGATGAATAATCGGTTAATAACTTCATCATAGCAGTAACAATTGCGGCAGCATCAGAGCTGGTCGCGGCGGCATTAAAACCGCTCACAGTAACAGCAGCACACGTTGTCAGTGGCGGCATCAAGTTGGCGATCCATTGTCAAGTTCACTTGTGTTTGGCAGATTATAGTTACTTTGTGATTTATTACATTTGTACTATTAAAACTGGTATGTTGTTAGGTGGGATATAGATAAGGCTGTTCTATTGATTGGAGAAAAAGGGTCGCTTCAAGGATTTGGCAATAGTGAACCAGCTAAAGGAGGTCTGTTTCAAAATCTATTCATTCCAAACTAATCTGTTGTTAAATGCAGTATTAATATTTGTCATCAGCTGGTAGTTAAGACACACAATAACTAACTTTCCAATAAAGCTGATTAAAGATTAGATGAACACATTTTTTTTTATTCATTAACACTATAATTCTGTTTAGTTATGGCCCTAATATTAATACCTGCAAAGTTAATCAGGAAATAGTGGATTTAAACTGATTGAAAGCACAACGCATATTTTGAACACAGCAATAACAAAACGTAGTCTGCAGAAGGCTCACTGAATACAATATAAATTTGACTGCAAGAGAAATCTGAAAAAACACAAACGTTTTTCTAATAATGCAGCTGCAAGAATTTATTTCGCTAACTGACACTGCAGAAACATAGGAACTTGTTCATCTGTGTATTATTGCACAGCAATCTCAATTTTTATTAAATGTCACATCAATAAAGAAATATGTTAATCAAACTCAGTTTAGTCAAAATTATGCTTTGATTTTAGTAGCCAATAACTTTCAATGAAAGGAAGTGGGTTAGCTTTCTAACTACAAATGTGAAACTGGTAAAGAGGTTCAACTTTCTCAATTGTTATTAACAATAACGATTAAATTACCTTATGATTGAAGAACAACAAAAATCTTCTCAGGCTGATACATATATGAATGATACAATATCTTATAAAGACAGAACTGCCTGTGAAAATCATATGTCAAAATTATTGCATCAGCTACTACAAATGCAGCTAACCAAAGTATGTCCGATTAATATCAGAGCTACACACCGACTCTCTGTTCAGCTACTACTCACATACATAGTCTTTGACAGAGATGTTACACAAGAGACTTAGTTACTCAAAGAAGTTCATATAACATTTTACATCCAAATATCGATACAAGACAGGCGACACAATATTATTAGATTTGTACAGACATGTTTCACTATTCCAAATTTCTGGTGCCGACGTGTTTGAATAAATAAATAAAGATGAATATAATTTAAAAAATCGCACTGACGTGTTTTACGCCCCACTTTAGATTTGTAGTTTTATAAGTTTTTGCAAACATTTTGGACCAAAATAATAATCTAAATAATAAAAAAATTAATTAATAAGAATGACTGAAAGGTCTTAGGGGAAAAAGGTTAGGGAACAGCAGGTTTCGAACCACTGACCTCCAGCGTCACAGTCCAACGCATTGCCCACTACGCTACAGCTCACAGTTACGAGTTGTGTTCTCTAATCTTGTACTAATGATAGTCGTTGTTAACTGATGCTAATATGGCATTTGTAGACACTAGATTATCATTTATCGTACGAAGGACGACGTGTTTTTTTTTTTAATACTTCAGTGCTCATTGCTTTGAAATGACAACGTGTAAGTTACAATAAGAAAATCATCAAATACGTAACGCAAGATTGCGTATGCCAAAGAGAGTTCTGGGCGAGGAATGTCACGTGAAATCTGCGAACGACTGGTTTTCGTCAATTCAATGAAAGGTGTCAAAACTCAGTTATTTTTGCTAATATCTCTCAAACGATTCGAGATATGAAAAAAACATATGGGAACAAAGTTGTAGAGAATTTTCTCCTCTACAAATTCGTTTATTCAATTTTCGCGTCAGATGAACGATTTAATTACAATTAAAATTACATTACAAACGTCTTTGTTTGGTATTACTAACGTATTTCTTGTCCGAAATATTTGAAAAAGCGAGGTTATGGTCTATGGTAGCCAACAATTATATCTGTAAGATCTGGTGCCGATCGGTTGAACGGTTCGACCTAAAAAGTGGGAACACGTTACAGCCAGACAGACATCGTCAAATCGCCGTTATTTTTGCAAATATATCTGCAACGATGCAAGATATGAAAAAAAAACATAATGGAGCGAAGTGGTAGAGAATTTTCCCCTCTACCAATTAGGTTATTCAATTTTCGTATCAGATGAACGGTTCGTTTGCAATTACAATTATATTACAAAGGCCTTTTTTTGGTATTACTACCGTATTTTTTGTCCGAAAAATTTAGAAAAGGGACTTTCTGGTCTCTGGCGGCCTTCAATTATGTCTGTAAAATTTGGTGCTGATCGGTTGAACGATTCGTCTTAAAACCAAGGAACACGTTACGGACAGACAGACAGACAGACAGGCATACATCACGAAATCGCCGTTATTTTTGCAAATATCTCTGAAACGATACGAGATATGAAAAAAAACATAGGAGAGCAAAGTTGTTTGTTTGTAAATCTATCGGACCAAACTGCGTTGTCATCAGTCCGTAGCTTACAAACTACTTTACCCTAGGTAAACTAACCTACGGACAAACACACACACACACCCATGCCCCAGGGAGGACTCGAACCTCCACGGCGAGGTGCTTTAGACCGCTCGACTACTCCACCGCTGCGAGCTAAGTTGTAGAGAATTTTCTCCTCTACAAAGTCGGTTATTCAATTTTCGTGTCAGATGCATGGTTAAGCCGTTATTTTCATTTGAATTTCGAGATGTCAATAGACGATCGCAAAGGCCCCCTTTTAGTGTTACTGCCGTAACCTAAAGTGGGCCAATAACAAAAATAAAAATTCTTTGGGAAGTGCTGGGGCGGGGGTGGAGGTTTCAGCCCCATTAGCTTCCTCCCCCCCCCCCCCGCTTCGAAATGTACAAATGTTTGTATAGTTTATGGAACTTAACTACGGGGTCATCAGTCCCTAAACTTACAAACTACTTATGATCTAAGTAAGACTAAGGACGGCACAAATATCCGTGCCCGAGGGGGGATTCGAACCCCCGACCGTAGTGGCCGAGCAGACCGTGACTGAAGCGCCTCAGTCCCCTCGGCCACCGCGGCCGCCCCCTCCCCTTCGCCCACGTGATTGCGCCACTGGCAAAGAGCGCCTGTAAAGCAGGCGACGTACTCTACGGACAGTTGTGTCACTGCGAATTTGGTCCCCCAGTGAATAGACAGAAAGAGAGAGAGAGAGAGAGAGAGAGAGAGGGAGAGAGAGAGAGAGAGAGAGAGAGTAGTACGCGCAATCGGCATTGTCCACGGTCGGCCGTGCGGAGTTTGCAGGTGAAAGTCCTCTGTGGTGCGAGACAATGACTGCGATACGGCAGGGAGGAGCGGACACTACTGCAAGGCAGCAGGGAGCACGGGGGAACCTACGGCCCTCTTCACAAAGGCCAACACAGTGGCACGCACTGTTCATTCGGCCGTGCCCCGAATGAAACCAGGCAGGGCCCAGCGTCCAATTGTCATGCCAGGCATAATAGACAGCAGTTTGTGACGACACCAACAGAATGCAGTCATATTATTCGCACTCTCGCATTCCCGACTTCCGTGTTTTACGGTGATCTCTCTGGAATTTAATAGGAACTCATCGAACCTCCACTTCCGCGATTAGTTGCCCCCGGTTTCCCGTTAGAGGGCGACGTCTTCAAAATTGGGCGCTCGCTTATGAGAAGCATAACAGTACCATTTTATAAATAGATAGATATAGTCTCATCAAGTACCAGCTGCATGAAACGCAATACACGTTTTCCGTGCGTGAGATTCAGAAGGAATTACGTATTTGACCTGGGGTTCATGCTCGATATCGTAATTTGCGTCAAATAAACAAGAAGGCTGAGTAACATATCGAAGAAAAATAAAATGCTTGATTGTATTACAGCTTGGCGGTTCAAATACACCTACGGCCATCCAGATTTAGGCTTTTGGTGATTGCCCTAAATCACTCCAGGCAAATACAGGGATGGTTCCTTTCAAAGGCCACGGCCCATTTCCTTCCTCCATCATTACGAAACTACCCGAGCTTAGGCTCCGCCTCTAATGACTACCTGTCGACGGGTCGTTAGACATTAATCTTTCTATAATACAGGGTATTTCGGGGGATGGTGGGCGGAATAATAAATAAAACAATGTTGTTGAGCTTAAGGGACTTACCTGCAGGGTCATCAGTCCCTAAACTTACAAATTACTTATGAACTACCTTATACTATAGGCAACACATAATATTCTTGCCCGAGGGGAGACTCGATCCCCCGACGGAGCACGGCCTTACGCATCGGAGCATAGCGCCTCAATGCGCTCGGTCGCTCAGCCGCGGCAATAATAAATATTTTAGGGGGTAATACTGTTAACGAATTGCAACAAAAGTTCCATTTAACATTGGCACTTTACTTACTCATTACAGAGAAACATCTATTAGAATGTAACCCAAACAAAATTAAAGGAAAGGTAGAAGAGGGTATTCGATTTTCACAGGTTCTTCCGTCGGTTTTTGGTAGAAAATCATCATAATGATTTAAATAGACAATGTTGTGTATGTTGTACAAGTATATTTTTATTCAGTTATAAGGTTTTCGGCAAATAATTGTTCTTTTAATTCAATTAACGATGCTGTACCAAAGAGTGCAGGAAGAATCAGTGAAAAAGTCCACTATTGCCATTGCTTTCTACATCTACATACATTCTCCGCAATTCACCGGAAGGTGCGTGGCGGAGGGTACACTGTTCAGTTGGCTTTCGTCCGTAGGCGCGTGCGGACCTGCTCCGCGCGCAGGGTACTGCCCCGCCGCCGGTGTTGTTTACTTCCGCGTCGCGGTATTTGTATTTGTCTCGAGTCCAGTAACTGTGTACGTTATGGCGCACTCTTACCGCCGAGCGACCCTGAAAGTTACATTCCAAGCAGAACATCCACGACCACGTGCTTACGAAATTGAACAATTTATTCGTGATGAGCTACGATTGAACCCACAAGAAGTGATAGGTATCCACTTCTCGATCACCGGCAGTGTCGTTTACATCAAAATGACATCTGAGACCGCATGTGCTGAAGTCGTACGACAACAAGCAAAAGGACTGAAATTCAAACACTCGGACGGACATATCGGGGAGGTGACGGTGGACCATGCAGGATTCGGACTGCGAACACTTCGTGTGTTTGAGCTTCCATTCGAGGTACCGCAAGACGCCGTCATTGAAGCCTTTCGCCCCTACGGCAAGGTTGTGGGACACATGGCTGAAAAATGGCAGTCGTTCACGACGTACCAAGTATTAAACTGCGTACGACAGATCAAGAGCGAACTGTCAAAACACGTACCATCCTACCTAATGATTGGTGGTGTGCGAGCCATCGTCATGTATGATGGACAGCCGCGGACTTGTGCAGGCTGTGGACAAGAGGGCCACGTTCGTTCCGAATGTCTCCATCGCCGTTTACTCCGGATTCCGACAGATGAGGCAGTTCCAGCTGCAATAGCACCACCTGTATCAGACTCCTACGCCTCAGCCGTGCGAAAACCTGATGCAACACTTGAGGATGCGTCCTTTCTCCCGCCAACGCTTCCCGCCGAGGACTGCAGCGTGGAAGAGACTTCCGCATCCTCTTCTACCATGCCTGAGACGAGACCGACAAACTTTCAGTACATGAAAGACGGCGCGGCCGAAGCGATGGACCTCGACCCAAGAGTGGTGCCCACCGTAGCTTTCATACAGACGGGCACTACATCTGACGACGGACACCCGCACTCCGACACGGAGCAGCACGTTCGGAAACAGCGGTCGCCCAGGAGACGGAAGAAGAGAAGTCGAACGTCCTCCGATGACATCTCCCCACAGGAAGACGACAGGATGTCTGACAGTGTTCTCTCTTCGAGCGTCACAACCACGGAAAACGCCGTACCCGATGTCCCAATCGAAGAACGTCCCATTCACTGCCTTCTATCTCCACCGACAACAGTGGACCCTGTAGAGGCACCCCCACAGGATAACACTGTGGCAGCATCACCACC
The DNA here is from genome assembly GCA_026315105.1 of Locusta migratoria. NCBI lineage: Eukaryota > Metazoa > Arthropoda > Insecta > Orthoptera > Acrididae > Locusta > Locusta migratoria. The sequence goes on along the minus strand of CM048751.1, from coordinate 81,914,442 downwards.
CCTACCACTCGAAGGGAGTGAGTATCACTCGAATTTCGTGTCGGCCCCCTGGAGCGCCGATGTCGAAGATGAGGCAGATCAGAACTCTGGCCCGCCGGATGGGGCGAATCCCTCGGTGGCGCCCGACAAAACTTGCGCCTAGTGATTGCAGACACAGTGGCGGCTTCTGACGCCCCACACCCACCGGACATCTTAACAGAACCCCTTTCGACATCAGCAGGAGCACGTCCGCAACACTACCGCATTGCAACGATGAATCTTGCTACCATCAGAGCTCCTCACAAATTGGCGATGTTCCGTGACACCATATACGCTGCCGATGTCGACATTGCCCTTCTTCAAGAAGTGTTCGTCTCTGCCTTCTACGCTCCTACCGGCTACGAAGCGCACATCTCTCACGCCTCCGACAATGGCAGCGGAGTTGCCATCCTCCTCCGCGAAGGGCTCCCTGCTGAAGATGTTGCGTACCTTCCTAATGCGAGGGGAATGGCCCTTACTCTGTTCGGTGTGCGTGTTATCAACGTATACGCACCGTCAGGCTCCAACAGACGTAGAGAACGACATGTCTTCTTTGCTGACGAGGTAATGCCGCTTTTTGTGGGTCCACTGGATGATCTGGTGCTTGGCGGGGATTTCAACTGCACACAAGGACCCACTGATCAACTCCCCACACATTCTCCGTGCGCAGCCCTGTCTTCCATTATCGATCGACTACAACTAATCGATTCATGGACGAAACTCTATGGAACACGCGCGGGGTTCACATACTACACAGCACACTCGTCCAGTCGACTCGACCGCGTTTACCTTACACGCACCCTCGCTGATGCCACACGACATGCTGAAGTATGGCCTATGGCCTTCTCCAATCATGAAGCCTACATCTGCGACGTCGTCCTCGCCCGACAACGAGTGTGGCACAGTCGAGGTCCATGGAAACTGAACGTTGCCCACCTGACTGCTCCTGACTGCCGATGCGTAGTAGAGGACGCATGGGCCCTCTGCCGCCGCCGTCGCCCCGCCTACACGTCGACTGTATCATGGTGGTTATCCTGCGCGAAACCGGCACTACGAAAAGCATTGATGGGATACGGTAAAGATGTCAAGGCCTGGCAAGCAAGCACCTTAGACTTTCACTACGCGATCCTACGAGAGTGCACTTCGATGCCATTCTCTCCATCTCGACAGACGATCGTGCATCGTGCTAAAGCACATATCACCCTTCTCACGCGTCGACGATTAGAAGGCGTCATTGTGAGGTCCCGTACTAATGATCGTATACCTCAGGAACCACCGTCTATGTACCATGTACTTGCAGAACGCAGTCATCGACGTCGAGCTCTTATACAAGATCTTGTCGATGTGGAAGGCCGACGACATACATCTCAAAAAGATATTGGTCATGCTTTTCATTCTCACTTCACCCGGTTGTACATGGCCGCTCCACAAAACCAACTTTAATCGAGGAGGTTGAGGCACTCATCACTAACACTGTTCCGGAAGACGTGGCGACTGAACTCGAAGAAGACGTGACCACTGACGAAGTCCTGGACGCTATCAGGGCGGGAGCCGCCAATAAATCCCCAGGACCTGACGGCCTCCCCCTAGAATTTTATAAGAGTTTTAGCTACCTGTTGGTACCCACTTGGACAGCTATCTGCCGTGAACTGATGTCCCCAGCAACGACGATCCCTCCCGCCTTCCTCGACGGTGTTATTGTTCCCGTCCCTAAACCTCACGGGCGATCACGGATCAGCGACTACCGGCCCATCACTCTTCTCAATAGTGACTTAAAGATATTCACCCGCTTGTTAGCAACTCGACTCAAGAAAGCAGCACCGTACGTAACATCCCACGACCAGACTTCCCTGGGTGGAGCCAACAATGTTCGAACGGCCCTTTGCCGTTACAGGGACATGATTGCGCTCGCCAAGTTCCGACAACTGCCTGGTGCACTGGCTTCGCTTGACTTCAGTCAGGCATTCGATCGGGTAGATCACACTTTTCTGGTAACGGTCCTACAACACATGGGCTTTCCGGCACAAATAGTGAGTGTAGTAAAGCGCCTTTTGAGTGGCGCAACTTCCAGAGTACTCTATAATGGACGCCTCACTGCGCCTCTTAGGATTGCACGGTCTGTTAGACAAGGTTGCCCACTTTCTACGATTATGTATGCATTTGTCTTAGAACCCCTGCTCCAAGGACTTCGCCAACGTCTCACGGGCAAATCTTTGCACGGACACCGTTTCTGCTGTGTGGCATACGCTGACGATCTCATGCTCTTCCTACGCAGTGAAGACGACGTTCGCGCAGCTCTGACATGGATAACAACATATGGCGAAGCATCGGGCAGTTCTCTCAACGTTGCTAAATCGAAAGTTCTGCTTATTGGAGAGGGTCTATCTGCTAGATGCGTTGCCCCCCTAAGTGTGGCCACCACCGTCCGCTACTTAGGCATTGACTTTACAAAAGATCTTCGTCGTTCGGCGACCTTTGTCTGTACTGGACTATTATTCAAGGTCCAATATGCCTCACTTTCCCTCCCACGGGATCGTGGTGGGGTCGGTCTCTTTTACGTCCCACAAAAAGTCACGGCACTGTTTTTTAGTTCCCAACTGAAAATATGGCGACACTGCCCGACGAGCATGACAGGACTGGTTTTACGAGAATATGCACCCGTCTCTAAAACATCCCCAGTCAATTTATCTGACATTCCAGGCCCTTTTTACTACATCCGACACTTCTTTTTGGAATTAAGCTACATTTACCAATCCTTACCTCTTTCACGAATATTACGGGCAAAGACTGTCTATGAGACCCTCCAACTACATCAGCCCCCCAATCCTATTGAACAAAAGTTTCCGCAAATCATATGGCGTCGTGCATGGAAAGCAGTACATGCAGTTTTTCTTGATTCCAGCGTCCAGTCCGCCTGGTATATCACCGTCAACGGTAAACAAGTCAACCGTTTTCGCCTGCACCGTATCCGACTCGCTGACACACCCCTATGTCTTCACTGTGGGGTGGATGACACCGACAACCACCGGTCCGAATGTGGTCTTTCCTCCGACGTCTGGAGACTCGCACAACGCATTCTCGCTTTCGTCACCCGACGTACACCTGCGCAGCTCTCATTCCAGACGCTGCTATTCCCGGACACGATTTATTACCCGGCCACGAAAACTAACGCTGTGAACTGGATACGCGGACACACCGTCCGCCACCTTTTCGACCGAGACGAGAAATCAGAACTGGATTACTGGACGTACCTCAATGATCGCCATTGCGCTATCGTTCGTAACCCCAAATACCAACAGTACTTTTCCAATTTTTTATGGAGCGTCTTTCACGATCCACCTCCCAGCTGGAACGTTCAAACTATGAGAAGCTAATGTGATGTTCTTGTTGATATGAGTCCTGAAAGAACTGAAAACGGAACCTATACAAAAATTATCGAGAAGACGAGTTTGGATGTTCCCCACTGAAGACGTGTGAAGAACTGCACAAAGAGAACAAGACATAGAACACTTCAATAAAGCAATAAAAATAAATAAATAAATGATTGTAAATGACTCCTTCCCATTCCTATGTTTTCCTCCTATCACTTAGTGTATCTAGGTTAGTTTGTTTTGGGATAGGTATAGACAGGAGCCAACGCCTGAATAGGTACAGTTAATTTTTTTTTTTTGTTTTTTTTTTTTTTTTGTTTATTCTTAGGGCAAAAGAGGCGGTGGCACATAGGCCCCTTTATTTATTTTTCCTTTTTTTGTAGTAATTTTTTTTCCTGACCTTGGGGAGAAAAAAAAGAACAAAAAAAATAAAAAATAGAAAAAAAGGAAAAAAAACAAGAAAAAAAAGTCCCTAAACTTAAAAAAAAAATTGTCATGCCAGGCATAATAGACAGCAGTTTGTGACGACACCAACAGAATGCAGTCATATTATTCGCACTCTCGCATTCCCGACTTCCGTGTTTTACGGTGATCTCTCTGGAATTTAATAGGAACTCATCGAACCTCTACTTCCGAGATTAGTTGCCCCCGGTTTCCCGTTAGAGGGCGACGTCCTCAAAATTGGGCGCTCGCTTATGAGAAGCATAACAGTACCATTTTATAAATAGATAGATATAGTCTCATCAAGTACCAGTTGCATGAAACGCAATACACGTTTTCCGTGCGTGAGATTCAGAAGGAATTACGTATTTGACCTGGGGTTCATGCTCGATATCGTAATTTGCGTCAAATAAACAAGAAGGCTGAGTAACATATCGAAGAAAAATAAAATGCTTGATTGTATTACAGCTTGGCGGTTCAAATACACCTACGGCCATCCAGATTTAGGCTTTTGGTGATTGCCCTAAATCACTCCAGGCAAATACAGGGATGGTTCCTTTCAAAGGCCACGGCCCATTTCCTTCCTCCATCATTACGAAACTACCCGAGCTTAGGCTCCGCCTCTAATGACTACCTGTCGACGGGTCGTTAGACATTAATCTTTCTATAATACAGGGTATTTCGGGGGATGGTGGGCGGAATAATAAATAAAACAATGTTGTTGAGCTTAAGGGACTTACCTGCGGGGTCATCAGTCCCTAAACTTACAAATTACTTATGAACTACCTTATACTATAGGCAACACATAATATTCTTGCCCGAGGGGAGACTCGATCCCCCGACGGAGCACGGCCTTACGCATCGGAGCATAGCGCCTCAATGCGCTCGGTCGCTCAGCCGCGGCAATAATAAATATTTTAGGGGGTAATACTGTTAACGAATTGCAACAAAAGTTCCATTTAACATTGGCACTTTACTTACTCATTACAGAGAAACATCTATTAGAATGTAACCCAAACAAAATTAAAGGAAAGGTAGAAGAGGGTATTCGATTTTCACAGGTTCTTCCGTCGGTTTTTGGTAGAAAATCATCATAATGATTTAAATAGACAATGTTGTGTATGTTGTACAAGTATATTTTTATTCAGTTAAAAGGTTTTCGGCAAATAATTGTTCTTTTAATTCAATTAACGATGCTGTACCAAAGAGCGCAGGAAGAATCAGTGAAAAAGTCCACTATTGCCATTGCTTTCTACATCTACATACATTCTCCGCAATTCACCGGAAGGTGCGTGGCGGAGGGTACACTGTACATCTACTAGGCATTTCCTTTCCTATTCCACTCCCAAACAGAACAAGGATAAAAGGAATGCTTGTATGCCTCCTTACGAGCCCTAATTTATCTTATCTCGTCTTTGTGATCACTACGCGAAATGTAAGTAGGCAGCAGCAAGATCGTACAACACTCAGCTTCAAATTCCGGCCCTCTAAATTTACTCAACAGAAATTCACGAACAGAACGTCGTCATTCCTCCAGCGATCCCCAATTGAGTTGCCGGAGCATTTCCGTGACACTCGCGCATTGGTCGAACCTACCAGTAACAAACTTAGCTGCTCGCCTCTGAACTGCTTCTATTTCTTCCCTTAAAATGATCTTCTGCGGGTCCCAAACACTTGAGCAATACTTAAGACGTGGTCGTACAAACGTTGTATACGCGGTCTCCTTTACAGGTGAAGTACATCTTCCCAAAAGTCTCCCAATAAATCTAATCTTACTCACAACTGTCCTTACATGTTCGTTCCATTTCATATCGCTCTGCAATGTTACTCCTAGATATTTGAACGACGCATCAAGAAGCTCACTACTAATGCTTTATTCGAACATTATGGGATTGTTTTTCCTACTCATGCGCATCACATTTTTTTTTTCTACATTGAGGGCTAGCTGCCATTCTTCGCACCAACTAGAAATTATGTCTAAGTCATCCTGTATGGTATTGTAAGAAAATTGCCTGTTGGAGGTCGTCAAAAAAATCTCAAAATTTAGAATGCGTAATAATATACTCTAATAATAATAATTTCGTTACTGAATGTTGCAGCAAATCACAACTAATGGGTCGCAACGACACTTTCGCAGTGGAAGTTCAAATTTTGAATTAAAAAAATGATATTAATTAACTTGAAACAGTCACTGTGGTAATTAATTAAGCTTGGCCTCTATCTGACTTAGCATTGACTACAGCCTCCAACTAGCACCTCTTACGATTCACGAACAGCACAACTTCACTAATAAATGTGTCAGAATTCATGTAGTGGTGATGGCGTGTTCGTGTTATAATCAAAATTGTAATAGCAGATAGACTCTGACTGCAATGATAATAGCTCAGTACAGTGAAACTCCGTGGTGCAATGAGCTTCACAAATACTACAGTCAAACTTCTCAATAATTTGATATTATTGTTTAAAGCATTCAAGTTCCTTATAAAACTTTACGTGAACTATTTTTTTATTGCTTCCAGGGCCTGGGTAGCGTACGCGTGTAACTGGCTGAGCAGAGTTTGGTATTTAACGTATTTCATAAAAAATTTACTTCCGTCAAGTCTGGTTAATCAACTATAATACTTTGACTACTGTTAGCCTGGTTACTTTCTACATAAATGAAACCAACTTTACTTTACTTGCAAACCCATTTGCACTTTAATTACTAGTCTCTGTGGTTGTAACACGTTCAGCAATTCTTTAACTCGTCCAGCAATTTCTTTAAAACTGATCGTAATTACTTTGAAAAATGATTGAACTTGTTAGTCAATGTACAGGCTTGCATAATCAACATAATCTAATAATGGTGATAATGGGGTGACTACAACTACTTACAAAATTAAGACTGGTTTCAAAATAAGTCATGTATAATTGAACCAAAGTTTTGATTGGGTTGACACTACATTTACATGCATACAAAAGTACTCATCTGCTTTCGTCGTCTTCGTCGTGAAGTCCATACAAAACAGATATGATTACAATAGGTACTCTTACTACAACAACGAACATACTCGGTCACAATAGACTTGATACCATACAATTAGTTTTCTTGCACACATGAAAAAACATTACTCTGATCACTTTCGAGTATAAATAAACTTATTTCGCACTTCGTTCAATACATTAAACAGTACGCCTCTCAGGCTTATTGCAATTGCATAAAACTCGCGCCACACTGCGCCTATCGTGCCTCTGCACCATCAACATAACATTTATGTGTTTACTATAGCGAGTCCGCTCCGCTACTACATTTATGTCTTTACTTTGGCGAGTCCGCACCGCGACTGCTTCAGCAGCGCGACACTCCCAGCTACTACTTCTGTACCAAAGACAGTCTTTACAACAGGTTCAACATTTTCTCTGGCGCATTGCTAACTTACAGCATAAGAATGTCAGTGCATTCATGCGGGTTTACACATATAGTACATGCTTACACTAAATGATTCAATATAGAAAATGACGTTACATAAGAAATATATCTAGCATACAAGGAATGAAAAATACATGAAATAAAAAAAATTTAAGACAATATATACATTACGTTAAATCAAACTGTATGATACAGCGACAGGTGTACCCTTACAGTATTACAGCCAATTAAAGATGACACCCTCCCATACACCACAGCATCATCAGCAAACAGCCGCAAATTACAACTTACTCTGTTCATCAGATCATTTATATCGATAGAAAATAATAGCGGTCGAATCACACTCAGATTCAGAAGGAATTGCGTATTTGACCTGGGGTTGATGCTTGATATCGTAATTTTCTTCAAATAAAGAATAAGGCTCTGTAGCATATCTAAGAAAAATAAATGCTTGAATGTATAATACAGGATGGTGGTTCAAATCTACCTCTTGGCCATCCAGATTTAGGTTTTCCGTGATTTCCCTAAATCACTCCAGGCAAATACCGGGATGCTTCCTTTAAAAGGCCACGGCCCATTTCCTTCCCCGATCATTACCAAACGACCCGAGCGTAGGCTCCGCCTCTAATGTCCAAGCTGTTGAGGGGGCGTTAAACATTAATATTCTTTCCTTCCTCCTCCCTATGATACAGGGTATTTCGAGGGAGGGTGATCGGAATAATAAAAAAACAATGTTTTTTAGCTTAAGAGACTTACCTGGGAGTCATCAAACCCTAAACTTACAAACTACTTATGAGCTACCTAATACTAAAGACGACACAAACATCCATGCCCGAGGGGGGACTCGAACCCCCGACGGGAAATGGCCTCACTCATCGGAGCATAGCGCCTCAATGCGCTCGGCCCCTCCGCCGCGGCAAAAGTAAATATTTTAGGGGGTAATACTATTAATTTTGTACTACCTATTTGGCCCTCTGCGACTTTCACTAGTTCATCTGACAAAGCAACGCATTTCTTCTCCTACTGTATTACCTTGTCCAGTTTTAGTCAACACTTGTCTAATGCTCCCTCTGAAACACTCTACCAGTTTCCAACTTCTTACTGTTTTACCTTTTGCACTCTCAGTTTTAATCTACGCTTTATAACCAATAAAAAGGTACGGCCAAACTTTCGGGAAACATTCCTCTCACACACAAAGAAAGATAATATGTTATGTGGACATGTGTCCGGAAACGCTTAATTTCCATGTTAGAGCTCATTTTATTACTTCTCTTCAAATCATATTAATCATGGAATGGAAATACACAGCAACAGAACTTATCAGCGTGACTTCAATCACTTAGTTACAGCAAATGTTCAAAATGTACTCCGTTAGCGAGGATACATGCAGCCACCCTCCGTCGCATGGAATCCCTGGATAATGGCGTATTGTATCACAATCGTCCACAATACGATCACGAAGAGTCTCTACATTTGGTACCGGGGTTGCGTAGACAAGAGCTTTCAAATGCCCCCATAAATGAAAGTCAAGAGGGTTGAGGTCAGGAGAGCGTGGAGGCCATTTAATTGGTCCGCTTCTACCAATCCATCGGTCACCGAATCTGTTTTCGAGAAGCGTACGAACACGTCGACTAAAATGTGCAGGAGCTCCATCGTGCATGAACTACATGTTGTGTCGTACTTGTTCTAGCAGCACAGGTGGAGTATGATAACGTGCTCCAGTGAGCGTAGGTGGAAGAACATGAGCCCATCACCAACAATTCCTGCCCAAGCGTTCACAGAAAATCTATGTTGATGATGTGATTGCACAATTGCGTGCGGATTCTCGTCAGCCCACATATGTTGATTGTGAAAATTTACAATTTGATCACGGTGGAATGAAGCCTCATCCGTAAATAGAACATTTCCATTGAAATGAGGAGTGACACATTATTGGATGAACGATTCGCAGAAGTGTACCCGCGGAGGCTAATGAGCTGCTGATAGTGCCTGCATACGCTGTACATGGTACGGAAACAACTGGTTCTCCCGTAGCACTCTTCATACAGTGACGTGGTCAACGTTACCTTGTACAGCAGCAATTTCTCTGACGCTGACATTAGGGTTATCGTCAACTGCACGAAGAATTGCCTCGTCCATTGAAGGTGTCCTCGTCGTTCTAGGTTTTCCCCAGTCGTGAGTCATAGGCTGGAATGTTCCGTGCTGCCTAAGACACCATCAATTGCTTCGAACGTCTTCCTGTCGGGACATCTTCGTTATGGATATCTGTCTCGATACAAACGTACCGCGCCACAGCTATTGCCCCGTGCTAATCCATACATCAAATGGGCATCTGCTAGCTCTGCATTTGTAATCATTGCACTGACTGCAAAATCAAGTTCGTGATGAACACTAACCAGTTGATGCTACGTACTGATGTGCTCGATGCTAGTACTCTAGATCAATAAGTCGCATGTCAACACAAGCACGGAAGTCCACATTACCTTCCTTCAACTGGGCCAACTGGCGGTGAATCGAGGAAGTACAGTGCATACTAACGAAACAATTGGGTATTTTGACAATTGTTTGCACGAATTACTTCAATTTACATTTAAAGAGAAATACTAAAATGCGCTCTAACATGGAAATTAAGCGTTTCCGAACACATGTCCACGTAACATATTTTCTTTCTTTGTGTGTGAGGAATGTTTCCTGAAAGTTTGGCCGTACTTTTTTGTAACACCGTGTATAAGTCTCAGGATGTGTGTTTCAATCTAAAACTAGGTTTCGAAATCTATGTCCTACCACTATAAACTCAGTATTCTACCTTCTGGTGCCTTCTGGTCTCTTCCAGGTTAACGATCCACTTTTATGATTCTCAAACGTAAAAGGGATTTTCAAATGAAAAGGTGCTAAGGGTATTATAAACCACAGCGGTAGAAATCTGCATATGCTGATTCGCAATAACATAATGCGACATATAGGGATGCAAAGCAAGCATCGTCACCTCCTCCTAAAAAATTGAAGGCTCTGCCCTCATTTTCGACAATCTTTTTTTTTTTTTTTTTTTTTTTTTTTTTTTTTGGGACGGGGGAGATGTAGCCACAGCAGGCCTGGAGACGTTCGACACCAGCCACATGGGCTATATATATGTTTCTGAGGTTGATCTAAGATAAGGTCGAAACCGGCTAAATAAAACAACCTTCTGTTATTTAGGCTGTTTTCAAACATAAATATGTCAGTAGAAGAAAGCTATTTTCCTACTTTGACAATGGTTTCCCAATTAACACGTATGTTAATCCTTTATTTTGTTGACTTAAAGAAATGAAAAATAAGCATCAGCAGAAGTGAACGAAGTAAAAGAAGTGATCATCTATTAATATTATTCTATTTTCGTAGTGGTGAGACAGCTAGGCATCTGTGACGTTATCCCCTGATTTGATGGGGATTTCATTCATATTTTACATGAATGAGACGATGATTACGAGTTCTGTCGCGCGATGTTGCCAATAGTGAATTAAAGAAAATGTTATTTCTGAAATTCACTCTCCACGTGTCTGCGCTGTCCCAAAAGTTCTTTCTTGGATCTCATGGCCAACAATAAAAAAAAAATATTATTTGCAACAAAAACATCGAATATAGTAAAGAAAATACATTGAATTTGCAAGAAAGGCAACTCAGAATCTAAGAGATAACATTCTCCCCCCCCCCACCAACAAAAAAAAACCATGCTTAAATGACTGAATTAAAATAACATTGAACATAAGTAAAAGTTACTAGTGAAATTGGTAATAACTTATATCAAACTTGACACAAAATAAAACTGAATTTGGAAAAAGCGATAAAGTTCGTAAAAACTAACACCAAACGTAAGCACCAACACTGGCAAAAAGCACCAAACCTGGGAAGAAATAATAACGGATACACCACAAAAAAAGCACTGAGTACGGCCATAAAATGAAACGATTTTTCGTCCCCATTTCAATAGGTCATGCGCCTCGGTTGCACAGTGGTAGCGTGCCCGACTATTAATCCGAAGATCGTGTTCTCGATCCCCGACAGGTCCTAGGATGTTTATCTGTCACTTTCCACGTCTTTCACCACTGTCAGTATTGCTCATGTGAAACATACTGAGTAGCACCGTGGTTTGGAACCCACATTAAACTGTAGGTTCCCCTGTATCTGGCTGGGTAAGTCAGTTGGAAGGTCGGAGGAAGGCAATGGCACACTCCCTCCAAACAGGACCATGCCTAGTAAAGCACTGTGGTGTTCAAACCAATCTTCGGATTGTTGACTGCTTTACCTTTTTCAAAGTTAGGGCGTTGAGAAGTATCAAGAGTAGGACGTCGAATATGTGATTCCCGATTTGAGTCACAGGTCAGTCGTCAGCTTGCCTTCTGACTTGTAGTTTGGGCCACTGTTACGGCGAACCAGCGACGCAAAGAAAGTGTGGCGGTCTGTTTCACAAGTGAGGTCGCCGACCCTCCGTTCCCTCCTCCGCCTCCCATGCTGTGTCTGTGTGACGGCGGCTGGCCACGCCACGGTCAGACGGGGACACCTGTCTCCAGCGCGGCTGTCGTGTCCACCGGCTGTTGGGTGCCGCCAACACGCCCCGCCCACGCCTAATCAGGGACCACCGTGTGCAGCGCGTCACACGCCACTGCCGCCTGTCCTACTGTTTGCTCGCGACCGCTCCTCAGCAGATACTGCTACACTGTAATTTATTTATTTATTCGTGTACGAACTACATCACAAATGCAACTGAAAGAAGCCAGCACATAATTTAAACTACAAAGTAAGTGCTTTTACAGAAAGCCGTAGTCAAATACAGAGATAAAATATAAAGTACAAAGTAAGTGCTTTTACAATAAAAAAAAAAAAAAATAAATAAACAGTATTCAAATACAGAGATAAAATGTAAAGTACAGATTTAAAACTATAAAAACAGAGAGAGACAAATACAACATATAGTACGATTGAATCATATTTTGCTCGTCTAGAAGTCAGTGTAAGCTGCGACTGTCCCTGTGTAGTTCTACATCTACATAGATACTCTGCAAATCACATTTAAGTGCCTGGCAGAGGGTTCATTAACCACTTTCATAACTTTTCTCTACCGTTCTATTCTCTAATAGCGCGCGGGAAGAAAGAACACCTAAATCGTTCCGTTTTCGATCTGATTTCTCTTATTTTATTGGGATGGTCATGTCTCCCTAAGTAGGCGGGTGCTAGCAAAATATTTTCACATTCATAAGTAAAAGTCGGTGATTGAAACTTCGCAAACAGATCACGCCGCAATGAATAACGTCTTTCTTTTAATGAGTTCCACCCCAATTCGTGCAACATTTCCGTGACGCTTTCTCCCCCGTAACGTGATAAAACAAAACGAGCTGCCCTTCTCTGAACCTTCTCAATATCTTCCGTCAGTCCCACCTGGTGAGGCTCCCACAAGGGGCAACAGTACTCCAGGAGAGGACGCACAAGTGTGATGTAGGCAGTCTCTTTGGTGGAGCTGGTGCATCTTCTAAGCGTTCTGCCAATGAAACGTAACCTTTGGTTCGCCTTCCACACAATATTTTCTGTGTGTTCTCTCCAGTCAAAGTTGTTCGTAATTGTAACTCCTAGGTATTTGATAGAATTTACGACCTTAAGGTTTGACTGATTTATCGCGTAATTGAAGTTCAGCGGATTTCTTTTAGTGGTCATGTGTATTACTTCACACTTTTCTTTATTTAGTGTCAATTGCCAATTTTCGCAGCAAGTAGAAATTTTGTCTAAATCGCTTTGCAGTTGCTTTTGATCCTCCGTTGACTTCACTAACCGATAAACTACAGCATCATCCGCGAACAGTCTAAGGGAGCTATTCAGATTATCTCCTAAATCGTTTATAAACACAAGGAAGAGTAGGGGACCTATAACGCTTCCCTGTGGAACGCCAGATATCACTTCTGTTTTACTCGATGACTTAGCATCAATTACAACGAACTGTGTCCTTTCTGATAGGAAATCGTGAATCCATTCGCACAATTGGGGAGATATTCCATAAGCACGCAATTTCATTAGAAGCGGCTTGTGAGGTACAATGTCAAAAGCCTTCCGGAAATCCAGAAATATGGAATCGATTTGAGATCCCTTGTAGATGGCACTTAACACTTCAAATGAATTTCAGGAGGTCCTCTTGAGTGCACTCTCTAGATGTGTTCACTAAAGGGCATTTTAGAAGGTGTTCCATCGTCTGTATTGCACCACACTCACACTCGTCACTGTCTGTGTAGCCCCACCTTTTCATAAGTTGTTTTGACCGCCCCACGCCCACACGAAGTCTGTTCAGCGTTTTCCAGTGTTGCCAGTCTAGGTGGGAGTCCTGGGGTCGGGCTTCCTCTGTGATAAGGGCTTCACGACATTGTCCTTGCCACAGTGATTTTATGGAAGCTACGGTTGGTTCCACTGAGTACATGAAGCTTCATCTAGATTGTAGCCTTTTGTCCACAGGTTTGTTTTTGTACAGCAGGTGACGATGGTCGTTCGTTTGTTTATTCCTTTCTATCGAGCCCAGGAAAGATCTTCTAATATTTGGTGGAGCGATACCCGATAAGGAATATAAGTAGTCCACTCTAGTAAGTTTCAGGCAGCCAGTTATCTTCCTGCAGGTGTTGTTTAAGACCAGATCTAGTTTTTTAGTGTGGTGAGATCTTTCCCAAACTGGGCATCCATATTCAGAGACCGAAAAGCATGTGGCTAGGGCTGTTGAACGAAGTATTTTTGCGTTGGCACCCCACTTTGCAGATGTCAGTTTGTTCAGTATGCCACTACGTGTTTTTACCTTAGCTTCTGTTTTTTCAATATGTTTCTTACATGTCAGGGTTCTGTCAAGAGTGATGTCCAAATAGGTAGGATGAGAACAATTATTCAAACGTACATCATTCCAGATGATATCGAGCACCTTTCCTGCTTTCCGGTTGTTGAGGTGGAAGAGACAGACTTGGGTCTTACTTGGGTTTGGTTGCAGGTGGTTACGTCTGTAGTACTCTGTGAGCGTTGTGAGGTCTTCAGTGAGGATTGCTTCAATTTCATTACAAGTGTTTGCTTGGCATGCAATTGCCCTGTCATCTACGTAAATAAAAGACTTGGTCTTTTTTCCAATAGGTTGGTCATTGGTATATATGTTAAACAGCAGTGGCGACAGCACACTGCCTTGTGGCAAACCGTTCTTCCGATTTCTCCATCTACTTCTCTTCTGTTGGAAATCAACGAAGAATCTTCTATTAAAGAGCAGTGACCTAAGAACTTCCGTAATCAATGGCCATTACGCCAGCGTAGTCTTTCTTGAGAGTGCTGCGAGAAGAGCACAGGAAGGATTAAAGCAGCGGTCGGCAACTGGAAGACCGTGCTGCAAGTCCGGACCGCGAAAGGCCAAAAACTGGACCGCCAGAAAAGTGCGCCTCGGTTGCATAGTGGTGAATTGCCAGACTACAAAACCAAAGGTCGCAGGTTCGTTCACCACTAGGTCCTAGGATTTTTATCTGTCACTTTCCACTTCTTTCACCTCTGGTAGTATTGCTCATGTGAGAAATACCGAGTAGCACCATGGTTCGGAGCCCACGTTAAACTGTAGGTCCCCCTATGACTGGCTGGGTAAGTCAGTTCGAAGGTCGGAGGAAGGCAACGGCATACCACCTCCAAACAGGACCACGCCTAGTAAAGCACTTTGGTGTTCAAACCAATCTTCAGATTGTTGACTGCTTTACCTTTTTTCCTTATAAGTTATATACTAAAATTATTTTTTTTTTAACTTTTTCTGTAGATAAACAATTCGTATGAGAGCCACTTTTATAATTTTCCTAGAATTTTGCAATTAACTGCTGAATGATTAAAACTCTTAATGATTACTATAGGTAAATTAAATAAATGTCATGATGTGTAACGCTAGTGAGTATGCTGACGAGTGGCTGCAAACGGAGCAAGATGGCCGGTGATTCGCATAAAAGCCTGGTACACACGAATGCTGCAAAATAACTCTATCTAATGACCAATAAAATTCTATAAGTAGACTTCATACTCTTGTGGTGTCGCACAAGTCTGATGTGTGGCCACGTACTTTCGCCGCGCGCCGCCTTGCACGCACGGCGCGGCGTTCTTACGACGGCAGCCACGAGCGCCCTTTGATACAACTCCGCTCGTGGCCACCACTGAACTGCATCCGTCACTTGGCAATAGGACAGGCACTAGGACTCATCAGCAAGCAGGCCTCTACCGAGTTTAACTATATATCTGCGTTCCACTAGTCTGCTGCCCCCCCAAGTTAAGTATTGTATAATTTCTACGAAATATACATCTTGTTCTAATCTAACTTAGTGTTTCTAGTTTCTGCTGTCCCACTGGCTGATTACCTCCGTACCCGCACACGCGTGCATCCTACTTTCCTGTGTCGGTCTCTCTCTACTCGGCCACCGACACCTAGGACCACCGGCGGCAACGAGACACAAAAGTGGCGACGAGGATGGGATACAAAAACTCTTACAGTCTCTGAAAACTCTATTTAAGCGGTCAGGGCATATTCGTTTAAACACTATTCTTGGGCTCTTATAAAAATCTCATTTTGAGGTTTCTGCAGCAGCAGAACGAATGGATGTCGCTGCGAAGTTGTTTCACCTTTCGAAGCCTTTACTCCAAATGGAGATAATAGACTTTCAGGACGACATTTCATTGCAAACATATCCACTGACAAATTAGGGAGTGAAAAGACCCGGAAAATAAGAAAATTACAAAACATTAGCTATCTACCTGGCTAGTATGTTTGGCTCCACATATATTTGTCCAATTTCATTTAAATAAGTATCGCTCAAAATTAATGGCCGCCCACCTTGTAGACATTATTCGCATAAGCTGCTCCGCATGTGAAACTAACTTCAAGAAACCGGCTGAAGACCGTAGATGTGTTATATTGCATTGATTTTAAGCGCAAATGCGCACAGTTCATTGTATTGTGAGTGATAATAAAAATAAATTAGTAGCAAATAATATAAGTTTTAGTGGATTATTATACACTTTCATTTCACATCTTTTGTATTTCGTATTAGTTTAGGACTGGAAATAAAATAAAAAATTAATAAGGAATATTTGGTTTTACCTCTGGACCTTGATAAAATTTTTCGAAAGTATCCGGACCCAATTCAAGATTACTTGCCACCCTCTGGTTTAAAGTGTAATCTGCGGGGAGCAGGTACAGAAATCGTAATGAGATTTGGTGGGCAGAGCATTTGCAGTATTGTGTTTTGACGCTAGGAGTACAACACGGCGACCTCCTTAGCGATCCGATACAAGGTGTTACAGGAGGAACAGTACCTATTTTTAGGAACTAGTAGTATAGCCCAATTTCTATACTAAATTCCATATAGCATGTGTGCTATCTGTTGTATACACATCACAGCTGAGTTCAAGAAAGCTAAATACAAAAAAAGTCTCCTGGACCGGATGGAATACCAGTTCGGTTTTACAAAGAGTATTCTGTGGCACTGGCGCCGTACATAGCTTCCATTTATCGCAAATATTTAATTCAGTGCAAAGTTCTAATGACTGAAAAAAATTCGCAGGTGACCTCGTTTATAAGGACGGTAAAAGAACTGACCAATATAATTAAAGGGCAATATCGATCGTTGACATCAGTTTCCTGTAGAATTTTGGAGCATATTCTCAGTTCGAATATAGTAAATTTCCTTGAGACGGAATTGCTTCTTTCTATGATTCGGCAGGGGATTAAGAAACATCGTTCATGTGAAACTCAGCTAGCCCTATTCTGACATGACACCTTTCGAGCCATGGATGAAGGGCAACAGGCAGATTCTCTCTTTCTCGATTTCAGAAAGGCGTTTGACGCGGTGCCTCACTGCAGACTGCTAACGAAGATACGAGCATATGGAATATACTTCCTCAGAAATAGAACGCAGTACGTTGTTCTCGAGGGCGAGTGTTCATCAGAGACTAGTATATCGTCAGGAATGCCCCAGGGAGAGTGTGATATGACCGCCATTATTTTCTATCTATATAAATGATCTGATAGAGTAACTTGTAATTTGCGGCTGTTTGCTGATGATGCTGTGGTGTATGGGAGGGTATCGTCTTTAATTAAAATATTCAAATGTTTGTAAATCTATTGGAGTCAACTGCTTGGTTATTAGTCCTTAGCTTACGAACTACTTAAACTAAGGTAAAATAACCTAAGTACAACACACACACCAATGCCTGAGGGAGGACTCGAACCCCCGACGGCGAACGGCCGCGAGCACCTCAGCTCCCCAGTGTGCAACGCTAATCCTCCGCAGCCGTCTTTAATTGACAGTAATAGCATGCAGGATGACTTATACAAAATTTCTAGTTGGTGTGAAGAATGACAGCTAACTCTAAATATAGAAATATGTAAGGTGATGCACATAATTAGTAAAAACAATCCCATAATGTACGAATACAACATTAGTAGTAAGCGCCTTGATGCAGTAGCGTCGTTCAAATATCTATGCGTAACATTGCAACAGCGATATGAAATCGAACGAACATGTAAGGACAGTTGTAAGGTCGACAGTCGACTTCGGTTTATTGGGAGACTTTTGGGAAGATTTACTTCATCTGTGAAGGAGACCGCGTGTAAAACACTTGTACGACCACGTCTTGAGTATTGCTCCAGTGTTTTGGGACCCGCATCAGACCAGTTTAAAGGAAGACACAGAAGCAGTTCAGAGGCGAGCAGCTAGGTTCGTTACTGGTAGGTTCGACCAATGCACGAGTGTCCCGGGAATGCTCCGGTAACTTAAATTTTTAATCTTTACTGATTGTCGCACGTCATGGCAACAATAACACTCTTAATTTCACATTTCCGAAGAAAACCCACGCGCCACTCTGGAGAAGACCATTTCTCTGTAAATGTGTGGTGTGATTTCATAGACTATTAGTTCACTGGATCTGTTATGTTACCATATCGACTTACACCATCTCACTATCTACCTTTTCTTGAAAACAAACTTCCAGCATTATTGATAGAGATACCTTTTGTGTTCTTTTTTTTTTTTTTTTTTTTTTTTTTTTTTATCATGATGGATGTCCTACATATTGTAGTCCTCAGGTTAAACGTAATCGAAACCTAACATTATCCGGAAAATTGGTTGGAATATATGGGAACCAAGGATCCCGCACGTTGTGCCCTTGGATTTTTGCCTGTGGTTGGAAGGCGAAGTCTAGGAATAGTGCAGCTCTCATAAAAAATAACTCAAAGACGACCTCAGAAGGAACACACGTGGCGTTAACAAGAGAAGTCAAAAGTGCATTGAAGTACGTGATGGTATATTTGAAAATCAATTTTGAACGTCCTCATTCGCCTTTTCTTTAGTGTTTTTGCATTACATGTTAGCTGCTGTATCTCTGTGCTCGATATAAATTGGACACATGTTATATGGAATTTTTATTGCAATTTATAAAACCGCCCTGAAACACCTTATATACAGAGAGAGAGAGAAAAAGAGGGAAAGAGACAGAGAGGGAGAGAGAGAGAAAGAGAGAAAGAGAGAGAGAGAGAGAGAGAGAGAGAGAGATGCGATAGTGAAATCATACGTGACTGTCTGATCAGCTGGGACGCCATCTTTCTACCCCATTCGTATGTTTTCCGCCACTTTCGGAATTGTATTATTGTTTTATGTGCTTATGTGAAACGATTACAAAGTATTGTATTATTTAGAGATTTGTTGTGCATTCGGATGAATTTTGATTTGTTGCCGGACGGGTTTTTGAATATAATTTACAGTTTCCGAGCTGAAATACGACATTCAATAAGAACATCTTTTGTGGTGTACTGGTCATCAGTAATTCATTCTGCATTCTGAAATGTTCTCTTAAGAGGAAGTGCAAGACATAAAATTTCACGTACTTGAATGTATAAAAGAACTGACCATAAGTAGGATTTATAGCTGTCAGCACATATTTTCACATTTGTAGTTAGATGATACAGCAGTATTCATTGTAAAAAGATCTCACATTGTTTACAAAAAGTCATACCGTACTATTTCAGTATGTAGCTTGCCACCTCTGCAAATTTCTGCCTCGGAAAGAAAGCGGACTTCAAAAATTCCTGTGTACTGCTGCCTACAATAAATCCGCCTATTTGTTGTAGCGTAGCTTGTCGCTCAGTTTGTAGTATTCTAGACTGCAGATAGTAGTGTCGGAAATTCTAATTCTCCTGTCACCATTTTTTTAATTTCCCTTGAATTGCCTTTCTCTAATTAAAATGTCAGTTAACAAACCTGGAGCGTAATTATTTTTGTGTTTAATTAGTAATCTCATACAAGCTGTTGTGGAAATGTTTACACTTGTTTCTTGCTGTTTTAGTGTTTCCAAACGTCATTAGAGAAGCGTGTTTCCTGCCATTCTCCGGAATAAGGTAGATCTTGTTGAGGTCTTCAGTCCGAAGACTGGTTTGATGAAGCTCCTCACACTACCCTGTCCTGTGCAAGTCTCTTCTTCTGGGAATGAAATTCGGCAACCTACATCCATTTGAATCAACTTACTGTATTCGTCACTCGGTCTCCCTCTACGATGTGTACCCCACGCACTTTCTTCTAATGGTAAGTTGACGATAACTTGATGTCTCCGAATGTGTCCCGTCAACCTATTTCTTCTCTTTGTCAGGACATGCCACACACTCCTTCCCTCCCCAATTCTGTTGAGCACCTCCTCATTAGTCACTTGATACACCGGTCTAATCTTCATCATTCGTCTATAGCACCACGTTTCGAAATCTTCTATCATCTTTTTGTTTGAACTCCATGTAGTCCACGTTTCACTCCCACAAGAAATGCTTTCAGAAATGACTTCCTAACATTTAAACTAATATTCGATGTCAACAAATTTCGTTTCTTCAGAAACGCTTTTCTTCCCATAGCCATTTTGCATTTTATGTCTTCTTTATTTCTGCTGTCGGAAGATATCTTGTTACACAAATAACAAAAGTTACCTCTACTTTTATCGTCTCATTACCAAATGTAATTCCTTTAGAATCGCCTGATTTTCTGACACTACATTCTACTACCTTCGCCTCATTCTTGTTAATTTTAATCTTATACCTTCCTTTCAAGGTACTGCTCATTCCATTTAATTGCTCTTCCAGGTTCTTTGCTCTCTATGACAGAAAACCGCAAGATTTATTCCTTCTCCCTGGACTTTAATTCCGTCTCCAAATTTATCCATGCATTCCATTACAGGTTGCTCAATGTACATATTTAACAGCACTGAGGAAAGGCTACAACCCCTCTTACTCCCTACCCACCCACTGCGACCCGTTCAAACCCTTCAACTGTAATAATTACTGTCTGATGTTTGTACAAGTTGAATATAACTCTTTGCTCCCTATATTTTACCCATGCTATCCTCAAAACTTGAAAGAGTTTATTCCAGTTAACATTGTCAAAAACTTTCTCCAGATCCATAAACGCTAAAAACGTATTTTTCCCTTTCCTTAAAATATCCTCTAAGTTAAGTCGCAATGAGGGTATTGCCTCACGTGTTCCTACATTCCTCCTAAATCCAAACTGATCTTCCACAAGGTCGGATTCCGCCAGTTTTTCCATTCGTACGTAAATTATTCGTGTTGGTATGTTGTAACTAGTTATGTAATTTTCACATTTGTGTGCACTTGCTTTCTTTAGAATCGGAATCACTACATTCTTCTTGAAGTCTGAGGGTATTTCCTTGTTTCATACATCTTGTATACCAAGTGGAACAATTTCTTCATGACTGGCTCTCCTAACAATGATAGCAGTTCAGTCGGAGCATTATATACTACAGGGGCCTTGTTTCTAGTAAAATCTTTTAGTGCGCTGTTAAATGCTTCTCGCTGTATCGTATCTCTTATCTCATGTTCCATCTACTTCTACATCTACATCTACATAGATACTCTCCAAATCACATTTAAGTGCCTGGAAGAGGGTCCCATTTCTAAAATACGGCCTTCAAGTTTATTTTGTTTGTACAGGCCCTCTATATATTCCTTCTACCATTCCGATTTCCCTTCTTTTCTTAGTACTGGATTTCCATCTAAGTTCCTGATATTCATACCGCAGCTTTTATTGTCTCCAAATGTCTCTTTTGTCCCCTAGTTACACACACATCTACGGTCTTGCATTTCTCCTCAAGCCACTCCTACTTAGCCATTCTGCACTTCCTGTCAACCTCAGTTTTCAAACCTCTGCTTCACTTGATGTACTTTTGTATTTTGTCTTCATCAGTTAATTTATCCAAAGATTTCTAATAGGCCTTGTCCTTCTGCCTATATGCTCCTCTGCGCCCTTCACTACCCTATATCTCAGAGCTACCCATTTTTGTTCTACTGTATTACTTTCCTTCGTTTTCAGCAATTCTTGCCTAATGGTCCCTTTAAAACTCTCAACCACCTCTGGCTTTTACAATTTGTCCAGATTCTCCTTAATTTTCTACCTCAGTTTTAATCTACAGTTCCTGAGCAATAAGTTATGGTCAGAGTCTGTATCTACCCCTGGATATGTCTTGCAGTTTAAAAATTGGTTTCTAAACCTTTGCCTTACTATTATAAAGTCAATCTGGTACGTCCCAGTGTCTCGTGGTCTCTTTGACGTATATAGCCTTCTTTCATGATGTATGTAATACGAATAAAACTAATTTTTCTCCTGGCCAATTCCCATTTATTTGTGTAACGTTGCAATGAATGGCCAATAAATGTCACATTTAAATTTACAACCAATAAATTTATATCAACCATAAACTAAAAAGCAAGCTGGAAGCAATACAGCTTTGCTAGTGTGAAATTTATGTCTTATGATATTAAACAAGTGACGGTATTTTGGCCGCAAAGTTTTCCCAGAAGTGGTGTACGTGTGTTGAAAAAAAAATCTAATTTTTGTAAAGTTATGGGACCTAACTGCAGTGGTCATCGTACCTATACTTACAAATTACTTGAACCAACTTATCTTAATATTCTAAGAACAAAACACACACACACACACACACACACACACACACACCCATGGCCGAGAGAGGTCTCGAAGCTCCGACGCGGAATTGCCGCGTGCACCGCAGCAAGGCACCTTAGAGCGCACAGCTATTCCGTCGCTGCGTCCTTCTGTCCATATTATATATGGCAAAATATATAAATAAATAAATTGCTAACTCAGTACACCAAGTGCCTTGTCTCCGGAGTTCATAGTGACAATTGTTTTGTGCGACTGTGATTTTCGCAATGGCTGATCTTTCTTACGAGTGTCCGCTGGTGAATTTCATATTTTTCGCTGAAAATATGGAGAAGAGACGTTTTACTTTAAGGTGCATAATACGTAATGCTACATTGTTTATTATATGTATAAACAATAAAATAATAAAAGGAAAAAAGGATACTTGGTGATTTCTCCTTACCCTTGCCCCACTGATAGGAGCTATTTCTACGCTCTCCTTCATAGACAGTCGACCGAAGCTGTCTGCTCCTCTTGTTAACAATTCTCCCACATCTTTCCTGGATCTATTTGAATGGATGTCACAGGTTTGAACCTTGGTCAGATTCGTATCGGCTTACTTCTGATGCCCTTGTTGGTTTAAGGCCCTGCTCTGGTCATAGGAAGACAAGACAGCCTTAGATACCATTGTGGAAGTTCCAGCTAGCTGTAACAGATTTATGAGGCTCTGCTAGTCGGAGATCGAGTGCGTATCAGGTTGCATCAATTCTTCCGACACTAAATACCGCCCCGTCCCCAGTCTAGAGTGTTTATTGTGGACGGTGATCCCTTTGCTATTGATATTTCTCTTGCTACCTTGAACATTTCCTACTTTGCGTCGCTCCTGTTATCTGACTGAACTAAAATATTATCGGCAGATTTAGTAGCCTAATTTCCTCTTCAACTTTTTCTCTCATTTGCTTCACAACTTTCTCAATGTATGCAACACAATGAGTAACATCGGGGACAGGCAAAAACTTCCCCTTACTCGCTTCCTCCCATTCAGATCCTTGGACACTCTTATGACTGCCATCTGCTCTGTGCGTAAGTTTCCGCGTAATATAGCTTCACTCCGTGTAAATCAGCTCTGTTTCCTTCAGAATTTATGAACGGTAACTACACGAGAGGAGAAAATTGCGTCTGCATCATACTAATAAAGAGAGTGGTTAAGAAATGCAGATAATAAAATCTGAAAAAATACTAAATGCAGTGACTGCATCATATTAATACTAATAAAGAGACTGCTTAAGAAATGCAGATAATAAAATCTGAAAAAATACCAAACGCTCAAAGTTCTATATTTTCTGATTGGGAACTAACAATTACGAGGAGATTTAATCACAATACATCAGGAAAGTTGAACCAGACAGCAAAATATCTGCAAAATATGAAACAGACGAAGAAGACGTCGTTGTTATGAAAGATTTAAGAGCCCTCAGCAATCTTGCTATAACGTTATCACTGACTTAAACGACGAAAGAAAGTGTGTATGATGGTAAATATGGCGTTTTGGATATACAGCTGCTCCGTAAACTGGTGAATAGACACGTAGTGCCCTGAGATGTGTGCGGCATTGGCCGGTTTAGCTGCTGGGTATACGTCCAGAATGCGCCATATACGCCCGTTTACACGTCCGTTCATCGTGTATAGCCGTCGTTTCGCGTCTGATGGTTGTTTCCAACAGCATCCAGTGGAAACTACCGCGGCCGAAGGTGCCTGCCACCTTTACGGTCAGTGCGCAGAACAGACCACTGCCGTAACGTCAACTGTCACTGTATCTTGCGTCACGTTTCGGCTTTTTATAGCTGACGCATGACCGAACCACATTACCACTCAGACATATTCGGCACTGAGAATTGCAGCTCCCTTAGCAGCTAAAAGCCCTATAGTGAACGGAAGTAAATATCAAAGTTACTGTTTTATGAAACAAGGGTAATGGAATGCAGTCTTAAAAATCAATAGATGCTGAAGAAAACTGATTAGTAACGAAAGAGTAAAGGTAGTTCAAGAGTTTTGTTACAAGGGCAATAAAATAACATATTATGGTCACAATACAGAGGATATAAAGTGCAGAATGGCAATGGGAAGAAAAAGAGAAATTGGCTATCGTTGAACATTAATTCAAGTGTAAGGAAGTATTTCCTAAAGGCATTTGGGTGCAGTGTTGCCTTGTATGGGAATGAAACTTAGTCGATAAATAGGACAGGAAGAGGATAGAGGCTTTTGAAATGGGGTGCTACAGAAGATGCTGAAGATTAGGTGAGTAGATCGCATAGCTAATGAAGAGGTACTGAAGAGAATTGGGGAGATAAAGAATTTTTGGCATACCTTGACTAAAAGAAGGGATCGATTGGTAGGGCACATTCTTAGATATCACGGAATCGTAAATACCAAAGGGAGACCAAGAGACGAATATATTAAGCAGTTTCAAATGGATGTGTGTTGCCGTTCTCATGAAGAGATGAAGAGTCTTGCTCAGGATAGAGTAGGGAGGAGAGCTGCATCAAACCAGTATCCGGACTGAAGACCTAAATAACAGCAACATATTCCCTCCTTGTTTATTTTTCGGGACATTTTAACCCAGGTTATAGACTTGGAGTAGTATTTTAGTTTCACCTTTACTTCCTCCTTTTAGCAGTTGATCCTTTTTTGGAGTTTATTATTTCTTCTCCCCCCCTCCCCACCTTGCCTGCTCCAGATGGCGTCCTTTGTTTACATAATTTATTTCTGTTAAATAAAATAAAATAAAAGTAAAAATGGGATCCCCTTTGTCTCACCATCAGGATGTCTGATAATTGGCTAATTAGATCCGTGACTATGCATAGGCCTGACCTCAAACAGCTCGCTCCACTCCTTGAGTGCAGAATGAAGAGAGTAATTTTAGTATTTTTTTCTTTTAGATTTCAGTTTGGTCGAGCTGATCTCTGCGATATTACGAAAGTATCCTGTTCGTTTAACTTTTGGTTGTCGGGAGTGCACTCGTGCACTATGTCCCAACACCCGGTCCCGACCAAGGTTTTCGGGAGGTTTTCCTTGGTTGTAAGGCGTGTTCCGGAGCTTGTAAGACCCTCCCACTTATTCCCAATTGTGATCCTCTCCCCTCTCTCCTCTCTGATAATTGGCTGAATAGAACCGCGATACGTTATGGGTTGGATCTCAAACAGTCCGCTCCACTCATCGGAGTGGAGTATGAAAATAATACTGTTTCTTATCTTCTTCTCCATTCTGTATTGATCAGTTATTAATAGTTTTCAATTAAAGCACTGTTTCTGTAGAAGATCACATTGGTACAATATCTAAACAAGTCGAGCTAATAATCGACTTTAGTCTCCACTTCTTAACTGAAACCTATAGTTGGATAGTTGCATGTGCACACATTTCTTCTACGTGTTTGCTCTCTTATGGACACTGTTAAATCCCAGAACAGGTTAATTTCGTTCACAGCTAATGCGGTCAAAAACAAAGTAGACCACACTGTGTCGCCCCCCCCCCCCACCGGGTCTACCTCTCCCAACCAACAGCTTGACTGGGCTACAGAGATGGGAGTTATCCTTACAATACATTATATTGTCCCGAAATTATCCAGGCCTGAACATACGGTAACCTACTTCCTCACAAACCCCACCGACAGTTCCGCCTCTATTCTACACTTATCCCAATTCGTGTACATTCCATATTTCTTTCAGACCCAAGGTTGTAGGTAATGTGACAATATAGAGAGGGACGTTTAAAAATGTTCAAATGTTTGTTAAGTTTATGGGACTTAACTACGGGGTCATCAGTCCCTAAACTAACAAACTACTTATGAACTACTTACGAACTAGGACGGCACAAATATTCATGCCCGAGGGGGGATTCGAACCCCGGACCGTAGTGGCCGTGCAGACCGTGACTGGAGCGCCTCAGTCCCCTCGGCCACCGCGGTCGGTAGGGACGTTTAAGATATAAAGTACATACAGTATATCATTAAAAAATAGAAAATAAATTTATTTTCAAAAATTTTATTCCCACACAATTGTCGGTTTTGGGGCTTCACTACAAATTTTTATGATCTGCACTATCTCATAGTAACATTCCTTTGAAAGATATGACATAATAACATCATTGGATCATATAGAATCAACTGGCTGTCAGATATGATAACTTCACATGTCAAAACAAGGATATCAACACCTTGTTAAGAAGTCTTTCTTGCCGCCATTGTAAGTGTACTGGAAGTTTGTCGATTTTGTCGAATGCTGGTGTCATCCAGTGTAGAAACATGGAACTAAAACACGTTGCGCAAACTACCACAGTCCATTGACGATTGCGTTATGGAGGCCCGAACTTCCTAGCGTGAATCACAAAGAAATAAAGCGACAAAACCACAACCGCACAATTGTGTACGCGTGGCCTGAAAGAGATAAATATAGATGCACGAAGTAATTATACGGACTGACGTCAGCAAAAATTACGCGAGTTCAAATGGATGTAATTTTAGTGGGAAGAATAACAAGAGTTCTAAGTGGATGTAATTGTAGTGGGAATCCACTTTGAACTCATTTTATTTTTGCTGACGTCAGTCTGATAATTTCGTTCATCTCTGCACGCTAGATTATCCTGCGGAAGTGTCCACATTACTGCAAACTGCGTTCTGCGTCTAACTAAACACATGGGTACGTAAAACTCCACGTATCCCTTTATTTTATTGGGTAAATCCATTCCAAAGTCAGACACATCAAATAGAACCAGGTCTTGTTAATCTGTGCAGTTTTTCAAATAAATTTGAGATTTGAAGATTTACTTCTACATCAGTGTTAATCTGAAACAGGATATGAAGAATGTTCCACCGAACGATTTGAGGTAGGCGAACATGGGATCGGAGAAGCCGGTTTACCGAGATATCGAAGTAAACTTGTCTACCATTTTGTATCATATTACTGTTTTCCAGCTCATTTACAACTATCCTGCGTACAAGTCTAAGCGTACTGTGCTGATTATATACAAGTAGGCCAGATTATTTACTTCCGGCCAGGAAACTGAGGACAAGCCCGAATACTAGGAAGTCATAATGTAGCTTTGACTCTAAGGGGTGACTCTGCAGGTGACTGTTATAGTGTGTTAAAGTTTTCCATGAACGTGTTATGAATATAAAAGACAAACGTATTCAAATGTTCAAATGTTTGTCAAGCTTAAGGGACTTAACTACGGGGTCATCAGTCCCTAAACTTACAAACTACTTATGAACTAACTACAACTAAGGACGGCACAAATATCCATGCCCGAGTGGGGATTCGAACCCCCGACCGTAGTTGCCGTGCAGACCGTGACTGAAGCTCCTCAGTCCCCTAGGCCACCGCGGACGGCTAATGTCCATTCCATTTAATTGCTCTTCCAGGTTCTTTGCTCTCTCTGACAGAAAACGGCAAGATTTTTATTCCTTCTCCCTGGACTTTAATTCCGTCTCCAAATTTATCCATGCATTCCATTACAGGTTGCTCAATGTACATATTTAACAGCACTGAGGAAAGGCTACAACCCTTCTTACTCCCTACCCACCCACTGCGACCCGTTCATGCCCTTCAACTGTAATAATTACTGTCTGATGTTTGTACAAGTTGAATATAACTCTTTGCTCCCTATAATTTACCCCTGCTAACTTCAGAACTTGAAAGAGTTTATTCCAGTGTACATTGTCAAAAACTTTCTCCAGGTCCATAAACGCTAAAAACGTAGTTTTCCCTTTCCTTAATCTATCATCTTAGATAAGTCGTAATTAGAGTATTGCCTCACGTGTTTCTACATTCCTCCTAATCGAAAGAGATCGTCCCCAAGATCAGATTCCACCAGTTTTTCCATTCGTCTGTAAATAATTCGTGTTGGTATTTTGTAACTGGTTCTGTAATTTTCACATTTGTCTGCACTTGCCTTCTTTGGAATTGGAATCACTACATTCTTCTTGAAGTCTGAGGGTATTTCCTTGTTTCATACATCTTGTACACCAAGTGGAACGATTTCTTCATGACTGGCTCTCCTAACAATGATAGCAGTACTGTCGGAGCATTATCTACTACAGGGGCCTTGTTTTTACTCAAATCTTTTAGTGGTCTGTTAAATTCTTCTCGCAGTATCGTATCTCTTACCTCAGGTTCCTCTACTTTGTGATCCATTTTAAAAATACTGCTTTCAAGTTTATTTCGTTTGTACAGGCCCTCTATATATTCCTCCTACCTTTCAGATTTCCCTTCATTTCTTGGTATGGGATTTCCATCTGAGTTCCTGATATTCATACCGCAGCTTTTATTGTCCCTAAAAGTCTATTTTGTCCCTAGTTACACATACTTCTACGGTAATGCATTTCTCCTCAAGCCACTCCTACTTAGCCAGTTTGCATTTCCTATCAATATCAGTTTTCAGACCTCTGTACTCTCTTTGCCTGCTTCACTTGATGCATTTTTATATTTTGTCTTCATCAATTAAGGTCAGTATGACCTTTGTTAGCCAAAGATTTCTAATACGCCAGAATTGCAGCTGCTTGTGATTAGATTCGAAACACACTACGGATATTTCTCAGACTGCGTCAGAATGTTGTTCGCCTAAATCATACTTGCATTTAGGTTCATAGCTGTCAGTTTCAGCACATTTTATAAGATACAGTGTAAA
Source organism: Locusta migratoria (assembly GCA_026315105.1). Taxonomy (NCBI): domain Eukaryota; kingdom Metazoa; phylum Arthropoda; class Insecta; order Orthoptera; family Acrididae; genus Locusta; species Locusta migratoria. The sequence continues at coordinate 81,885,580 of CM048751.1, read as the reverse complement.
TATTACGTTCACTGTGTCAGTTATGGTGTTTGCTGTTAATGTAAAGATGGTAATGTGATTGTATTCCTGTTATACTCTTAAGCTGGATTCACCAACCCTAGGTTCCGTACCTCATGTTGTTCACTGGAGCTTCCTCTAAGTCATGTTAAACTTTTGCAGCCGGCCGCGGTGGCCGAGGTGACTGCAGTGCGCCAGTCACGGTTGCACGGCCACTACGGTCGGGGGTTTGAATCCCCCCCCCCTAGGGCATGGATATTTTAGCCGTCCTTAGTGTTAGCTAGTTCATAAGTAGTTTGTAAGTTTAGGGACAGATGACCCCGTAGTTAAGTCCCATAAGCTAAACAAACAACAAAACTTTTGCACGATCGAACGGAAACACCCAGTGTACATACAAAGTCCGAAGGCACCAAAGAGCCCGAGTCTGCGGGTACCTCGTACAGCCAAAAGTAATTTTTTGTCATCTTCTATTCTCATATAGTGACAGAAAAAGGACTACCTATAAGCCTGTGTGCGACACCTAATTTTTCTTGCAACTGTAGTCCGTACATCTACATAAATACTCCTTAGTTTACATTGAATTGTATGGCAGAGAGTTCATCGAAGCGCTATTATGATATTTCTCTACCGTTTCATTCTCGAATAGCGGGTGCATAAAGGAACACCTATATCTTTCAATTTTCGATCTGATTTCTCTCATTTTATTATGATGATCACGTCTTCCCATGTAGGTGGGTGTTAACAAAATATGATTCCATCAGAATAAGAAAGTGGGTGAAAGAAACTTCCCAAATAAATCTCGCCGCAATGGATAACGCTTTTCTTTTAATGATTTTTACTCCAAATCGTGCATCATTTCCCTGACACTCTCTCCCCTACCCACCGCGATAATACAAAACAAGCTGTCCTTTTCTGAACTTTCTCTACATCGTCCGTCAGTCTCACCTGGGGAGTATCACACAATGCGCAGCAATACTCCAATAATCCAAAATAGGACGCAGAAGTGTAGCGTATAGGTAATTTGTTCAGTAGAATTAGTGCAACTTCTATGTGTTCAAAATGTTCAAATGTTTGTAATTCTATGGAATCGAACTACGTTGGACATCAGTCCCTAGTCTTACAAACTACTTCAAGTAAGGACAACGCGCACATCCATGCCCCAGGGAGGATTCGAACCTCAGACGCGGGAGGGCGCATGATCCGTAACTTAGCTCTCCGGACCACACGGGACCTCCCGCGCGGCTCTTTTAAGTGTTCTGTCAATGAAAAGGAGCCTTTGGTTCACCTCCCCAAAATATTTTCTGCGTGTTCTTTCCAATTTAAGTTGTTCGTAATTGTTATTCTTAGGCATGCTGTTGAACTGGCATTAAATAGAGCCCTTATAGGTTTATGAACAGAGAACGGTTTGCATTCACATTATGGGATATTGTCTCCGATACGTGACAGGATTGTAGATTTCCTCTGGTCATCTGCTATTCCTTATCGATATAAAGGATCTGGAAGAAAATCTGAGCAGCCGCCTTACGCTCTTTGCAAATCATGCAGTTATCATTCTAGTATAGATCACACCCAACAACAGAACAATTAGGATGTCTGTATGGTGCGAAAATTGACAGTTGACCCCACGTATTAAAAAGAGTGTCCCCCCGCCCCCCCCCCCCCAATGGGCACCAAAAGAAATCCGCTAAACTTCGTTTGTAATATAAATCTAGCAAATCTGAAAGCCTTAAATTCAAGCAAGTACCCAGAACACACAAAAGCTTTTACAGCAATACTAAAGAGACTGCCTATTCTGCCGCGGCAGCATAGCCGTGCGCAATAAGGTGCCCTGCTGCGGTGTGGTCGCCTGTTCGCCGTCGGGGGTTCGAGTCCTCCCTCGGACATGGGTGTTTGTGTTGTCCTTAGCACAAGTCACTTTATGTGTGTCTAATGACCAACGAAATTAAGACAAACAACTGCCTATACTGCGCTTGTCTGCTCTGTTTTGGATTATTGCTGCGTGCCTTGTGATCCTTATCAAGTAGGATTGACAGAGTATATTCAAAGCTTACAAATTAGGGCAACTAGTTTTGTTCGTTTTATTGAGATACAGAGGAGAGTGTCACAGAAATGATACTGGAGTTGGAGAGGAATCGTTAAAACAACGGTAGTTTTCGTTGTGGTGGCATCTACTTGCGAAATATCTGTATCTGATTCTCTCCTTCGAATGCGAAAGTCTATTTTTGCCTCCCACTTATGTGGAATATATTATAAACAAAAGAAAATAAGCGAGATCAGAGCTCGAACGGACAGATTTAGGTTATATTACTTCCCACTATTCGAGAATGGAATGATAGATAGAAGTCACTCACTGTTTATTGACAGAATATTTGATCCATTTTGAATCAAACAAACGAGATAAATGTGTAATATTCTGCATATTTATTGTCAAAACAAACCGGTTATCGGGTGTTACGCCATCAACAGGTAAACACTACAGAGATATAGCAATGCAGCATGGACGTTTAACGTTCACAGCTCTTAAGTTGCTGTTTAGATAGTACGTGTCCATAATTTTCGAAGAAGAGTGGTATAACAATTATTGAAAATTGATAAGATATGTGACACATGATAAAAGTTACAACATTATTACGAAGGAAATATATTGAAACAATAGCAATTGGTTGAACAAATTATGTTTAACAGGGCAAACATTTGGTATATAGAAGGGAGAGAATGAACTGACTGAAATATCTGTGAATACATAGGTTAAAATTATAAATGGTTAAATTGAACTGTAGTTACTGGCTTAAATGTTCAATAATACTAACGAAATAGTAAATTACAAATGATGTCATGCAAGTTGGGAAACTTAGGATATGGAGCTGCAGTGGGGACATGAGACAAACTAGTAGGATTCAAAATCAAATACTTGTAAATCTATCGGAACAAACTGCGTGGTCATCGGTCCGTAGCTTACAAACTACTTAAACCTAGATAAACTAACCTAAGGACAATACACAAACCCATGCCCAAGGAAAGACTCGAACCTCCACGGCGAGCAACCGCGCGCTCCGCAGCGAGACGGCAAACTAGTAGGAGTGGGTAATATACATGGTCCGATTAGATTCTGGAGACAGAAATGGCGAGAATATAAATTGTGTCTGGTCAAGTAGTACAAAGTTTGGGGAAGTTGACATACGTTTATTAATTTCCAATATATCAAATAAGTTCATTTCCTCCCTTTCTGGATACGGTTCAGCTGTGGCTTTCATTTAGCAAGTGGATCGCAAATATTGAATTGTCTTTCTTAAGTTCCCAATTTCTGTGGTATTCATTCAATTTTATACATATTGCCTTCGTTAGTGGAATATACAAAATCACTGGCAATTGTGGCAAATTACACACGGATAATTCAGGCAAGGCAGTATGCATAAGACTGGGAAGACATTACAGACGTAATAAATCGAAACTTCTTGCGTGGTGGGTCAGTATTTCATGAACATAATTATTTGTGGTCTCACATCTCAAGAACTATCTGTCATACTATGATTGAATTTCGAAGGACCACTCCGTATTGTGTGTGTATACTGTGAGAAAAGTGTCTCGCACATACAATTAGTTGTGCAGAAGTAAATGCTATAGTTTTAATGCCTGTATAGCGGAAGAGTAGTAAGGAATAAACTTCTCTCCTTTCAACACTTTGTTGGGGCTGCCAACGATTAAAAGATTCTTAATGATTTTAAATTATGTATCAGGAGATTCTCAAATAGTGGGTGAATGAAGTCTGATTTTTCTCGCATCGTATAAAGAGGAAGTTTTCTATTACTTTTACTGTTTATGACATATATGTCATATAATACATCTCAGTGGGGCTTTTTACGAAAATGGTGATTCTTCACTGATCATAAATAATTTTTCTACCAGTTATGGTTGAATTGGGTCTATTAGTTTAGGAGGAGATATGGATCGTTCTCGTATGCTTACTCATTTGCAGCGAAGCAGCCAGGATTTGGTTCTGGCGGGGGCCTAGTTTTTTAAAGATAAAGCTTACTGAATTTATTAATGCGATAGGGTTCTTATTATTCGCTACCAGAAACAGAAGCTCGGCGATGTTTTAACTGTGTAATTAACATGTGCTAAAATTGAACTAAACTAACACTATTGCTGTTCCTAGTTTTTGGTGACATTCATATGATTCCACTCAGTGAAGCCGCTAACCTGCTAAGCAGCGGGTCGCAGCATATGAACAATCCGCTCGTAACTTCAGCATAGCAATAACAATAGCGGCAGCATCAAAGCTGGTGGCGGCGGCATTAAAATCGCTTACAATACGAGCAGCACACGTTCTCAGTGGCGGAATTACATTGGCAACCCACGGTCACCTTCATTTGTGCTTGGCAAGTTGTAGTTACGTTGTGATTTATTAAATGCCTACTACTTCAAAATTCCGGTGCCGGCCAGTTTTTTTCTTTTAAATAATAATAATAAATATAACATGTAATAAATCTTTGGGAGGGCCGGGAGACTTAAGCCGTATTAGCCCCTCCCCCTCCCTTCCGTTATTGCGCCACTGCTCAATTGTTCGGGAATTTAATGATTCATGACGTCTTATCTCCTGCAGTATACTTCGTAAGGGATCTGGCAGAGCTATTAAACATAAGGAGAGAAATGAAATTAAAATTTATGCTCTGGCCGGGATTCGAACACGGGACCTCCTACTTACTAGGTGGGTGCTTTAGACCACACAGCTAACACAGCGTTGCAGCCAAAGCAAATTAATGGACTGTCTTAAAACACGTCTCCCTCCACACCACATACTATAATTCTGCCTCATGTTCCCTGTGAAATGCGTATCAAATTGCCAGGGCTCTCCCACATTGGAATAGCACCCTAGCAAAGAACGCGATTAGGAACTATCCCGCCTTGTTCCTCAGGCCGAGATGATATAAGTACAACAAATAATACAATTCCTTGAGACAACATTGTCTCGTTTTACCAAAGGTATTAAACTTAAGAAGAGGCATTGAATTAAAATTTATACTGTGGCAGGGATTCGAACACAGGATCTCCTATTTACTAGGTAGATGCTTTAGACAATTTTTTTTTTTTTTTTTTTTTTTTTTTTTTTTTTTTTTTCAATGGGTAGTTCTCTTCGTTGCGGACGCTGATCGTTTTTGTTCGTTCTTATTCGGTGTGTTGTTGGCTCGGCTTTTTTATTACACAGGGCGTTGAGCCCTCTGACCGAGCGCGCTGAGCCACGGCGCTCGGAGACCACCCAGCTAACACAGCGCTGCAGCCAAATCAACTACACGGACTGTCTTAAAGCATTTCACAGGGAACATGAGGCAGAATTAAAGTATGTGGTGTGGACGGAGACGTGCATTAAGACAGTCCGTATAGTTGCTTTGGCTAACAACGCTGTGTTAGCTGAGTGGTCTAAAGCACCTACCTAAATGTTCAAATGTTTGTTAAGCTTATGGGACTTAACTACGGGGTCATCAGTCCCTAAAGTTACAAACTACTTATCAACTACCTTATACTAAGGACGGCACAAATATCCATGCCCGTGGGGGGATTCGAACCCCCGACCGTAGTGGCCGTGCAGACCGTGACTGGAGCGCCTCAGTCCGCTCGGCCACCGCGGCCGGCGCACCTACCTTGTAAGTAGGATCTGGCAGAGATTGTTTTCTGATAGTGAGGCACGTGTGTACCACATAGATTGGGTATCAGTACATTGGTTTATGTGGAGTACTAACACACATAACCACCCAAACACACACAGATACCAACAATTTTATAATATGAATAATATTGTAAACTGATCACGTCTCCTTTCCAAATTTGGGTCAGTTAGCATTTTGATACGAATTTTAATAGTTTACGTCAGCAGCACAACGTGGAAATAGACGATAGAGGACCAATTTACAGAATTAATTTCAGACTGACAGTAGTCGCGCGAGGTCGTTAGTGCAATCGTCAGATTTGTCCCCGGCGCGGCGCGGCGCGTTATTAAATGCAGAGTACACAGGCCGGCGCCGGCGAGTGTGGGCCGGGCTCGGTTTTTGCGCCGCTCGCGGCCTCTCATTTGCGCGCAGGCGCCGGCCTTATGCTTGATTGGCAACCTCGCTAATTACACCTTTCGAAAACTCCAACTAATTACCCGGCAGTCAGCTTGTCGCGTCCGACGGGAAGGGTTAATTTTTTACACAGTTTCCACTTTGCAGAATGGTTAATTAACGAGCAGCCCTCCCACCTCCTCAGTGCTTCCGTGTACCCTCACTTTTTTTAGGGGAGGGATGTTACTGTTTAAAACTTTTTCTCTACCAGATGCAGACGGGCTTACTGCAGATCTTAATAATGAAAACGCAGTGTCACATTTATACTCATATATTTTCTGTTGCCTTTGATGTCTGAGACTCGGCTGACCTCAAAAAGTAGTACAGTCACTATGGAAGAGTCGCATTCTTGGAGAAAACGACCACTGACACACAACGCTCGGCGTACAGACCGCCACACTCCTCCCAGTAGCTCACTTAGTACGGGTAGCTATAAGCCTATAACTAGTTACACACCTATGCAGGGCCGTCTTTAGCAGGAGGTGTAAGGTGTGCGGGACACCCCGGCGCCGGCACCCAAGAGGCGCGAGGCGGATGGCCGCAACTTGTTGTCGTGGAGGGCGCGGTCACCCCCGCTCCTGACGGAGGTTCGAGTCCTCTTTCGAACATGGGTGTTTGTGTCGTCTTTAGAGTAAATTACTGTAAACTAGTTTAAGTGGTATTAGACCTTAGCAGTTTGATTAGTGCAATGATACTCGCAGTGGCGGCTCGTACAAAATTTGACCAATGTGATACAATATTACAAAAATAAACAGGAAACAAAATATACTAAAATAAAAAGTCAACCTTTGTATGATTGCCTTTAATTAAATATCAATTAATACTGTATTGACAGTAAGACCTTCAGGGGAATCTATAACAGCACTGCCAACTGCATGTATTCACTGCAGGTAGTAAATATAACGTTTAAAAATATTAATTTTATTTACAGAAATTAAAAATTTAAACTCATTACGAGCGTCACACAGGTAGGTTTGAGAGACAACACGCAAGACGCCTGAGCCAGCTCGCTATTTGACTCTGTATGCCGCAATATACGTCATATACTATTCTTCCGCAGCCGTTACACGCATCGCGAAGAGAAATATTGATCTGGTGATGCAGTCGGTCTCAGCACACATGAGTCGTCTTGCCTGACGTCACGTGTGCACATGCGCACTAGCGATCAGACGACTGCGCCGCCTCTCTGCGCACGTACCAGTGCGGCTGAATCCCACTTCAGAACACGCAGCTGGTTTCCAGCTATCGCAGCGAGAGCGCTCCAAAATGCATTTTCATCCTTATTACTATCATTCTAATACGCAATGGAAAGGAATTGGCATAATTTTATTGTGATATCTGGCTCGTATTCCAAGAGAAAGGATGTAATTTTATAGCGATTTCTCGTATGCATTCGAAGAGAAATAGCATAATTTTAGTAATACATTTATAGTTTGCTGCGGCACATTATCACCAGCCGCCACTGGATACTCTTTTGGTTTTAATTTCCAATTACGTTCATTGAAATATTTGCTGCTATAGTTTAAAGTCTATGGATAACCCAGTCAGTTAAAATTTTAGCTAACGGCCCTCAGTTAATACAAGTATCATTACAACACAGCTCCATATAACCTATGACCAATTGAACTTTCGTTTTCAGTTTTTTGATTAATATTCGACATAGCTACATGGAACCTATCCCTGCAACTACTCTGAGTGCAAAAATCCTTATATATGATCTAATATAAAATTCTACTTTGTTACATAGCACTGAAATTACTACATATCATTACTGAATGAAGCTACGAGTCTCTGATAGACTAACTGATCTTACGTAAATGTTTTCAATACGTTTTTAGTACCACAGATAATCTTTTCTTTACTGAATGAAAATTGCAATATTCACTTCCCCTTTTATTGTGAGAGCAATTTATATGAAAGACACTGTCTTTATCTGTCCACACGTTTCAGTCGCACTTTATTTTATCACTTACAAACCTCGAGATTGCCATTGAAGTCCAGAAGGCTGAAAAACAAAGTATGTTAAGGTTCAATCAATCTTACGACCTACCGGACCTGATTTCTAAGATCTGTTACTTTTAAATTTGCCGCGTGATACTCAGCGGCTTATGCAATTTCAATTGCTGGCTGCAAGCTGCGACAACTCGTAACGTTTTGGCTGAAACTTCTTATATACATTTTATAAATGTGAGGTCAGGATAATGTAAATTCTAATAATGTAAATGCACTTTTAAACCCATCAGTATATTTTGATCCACTTCTAGAATATTGGAATGTTACACACCTTTACTATAATTGGTTCCATTGTCATCAGAAAAAATAATCTAACTGCGCTTCTCATAATACAATGTCTAATAACAAGATGCACAAGCGATAATAAGCAACAAGAAGCAACCAGAAGGAACTATTTTTCGAACATACATTTTATATTAATTATTTACAAAGATAAAAAAGGTTAATTGTTCTCTGCAATTTCATACAGTCTCTGGTTACAAAAGTTGCTCACACTAGTGGCATGTCAAAACAGTTCGTTACATACAACGTAAGTTCACTTTTCACAACAACAGTCAAAAATCGGAAGTACATTACATTAGGCGATTTAGGGGATAATCTAAGTAGCTCTATTAGGTTGTTTACAGATGACACCATCTACTAAAATCATCTGAAGATCAATACCAACTGCAGAACGATCTGAATAAGATATCAGTATGGTGTAAAAATTGGCAATTGACTCTAAATAAGTGTGAAGTCATCCACATGAGTACGAAAAGAAATCCGTTAAACTTGGTTTACAACATAAATCAATCAAAAGTGAATGCCGTAAACTCCACAAAATACCTAGGTATTACTATTACTTTAGACTTAAATTGCAAAGAACACGTAGATATGGTCGTGGGAAAGGCGAACCAAGGACTGCGTTTTATTGACAGAACCCTTAAAAGATGCAACACAACTACAAAAGAAACTGCATACACTACGCTTGTCCGTCCATTTTTTGGAGTATTGCTGCCCAGTATGGGATCCTTATCAGGTGGGTTTGACGGAGAACATCGATAGAGCCCAAAGAAGGGCAGCTTGTTTCGTATTGTGACGATACAAGGGAGACAGCGTTACGGAAATGATACAGGATCTGGGATAGGGATCATTACAACAACGGCGCTTATCGCTGCGGCGTGGACTACTTACGAAACTTCAATCGCCAACATTCCCCTCCGAATGCGAAAATATATTCCTAATTCCTACTTACATAGGTAGAAATGATCATCAGGATAAAATACGAGAAATCAGAGCACGAACAGAGAGATTCAGGTGTTCTTTCTTCCCGCGCGCTATTCGAGAATGGAATGGGAGGTAAATAGTATAACGGTGGTTCGATGAACCCTCTGCCAGGCACTTAAATGTGATTTGTAGAGTATTCCATGTAGATGTAGATGTATTCACACATTATTCCTGGCGAGCGCCTTATACCATGTGCAACCTACCGGTCTTGAAAATTACAAAACAAATGTTCATTATACCTGTAAAGATCTAGGCGTCGATATCGTTAACAAATGCGCCTCATGGAGCTTTCGGCACGGCTATGACTTACGATGGGCAATTATAAGTGTCGCGCACACACAAACACACACACACACACACACACACACACACACACACACACACACCACTATTTCGCGAAGGAGAGAAGGGAATAGCGTGACTGCGTGAAAGCGTGCGACAGAAAATCATGTGTATTAAAAGGTTCTACGAAAACTAGAGTCATTCGGCCAGACCAAATTACCCGCCCGATTTCCTTCACTTTATTTTAAACGAAAGCTATTCATCCACACATTCGTCGTCAAGTGTCAGATTTTACGAAACTTTCGCGTTCCTTTTTCTATACTAAAATGCGATTTCTTTCTGTTTGTTTCTTATGGGAATGTCCTTGCTGTAAAGTCAGACGGTCAGGCCGTTTAGTCTGACCGATTTCCATCATTTTTGCTTTAAACGAAAGGTATTCATTCTCAGATTTGTCATCGAGTATCAGAATTAATTTAAGTCTCTCCATGCTTTATTGTTATTCAAATGCGGTATCCTGTCTTTGCATTAAATATTTTAATCGGTTTGTTTCACGATATCTTCGATTCTAATAAAGGTGCGAAGTTCTTTTTAACTTAATAACACTCATCGGATCAAGCTCTTTCATTTGCGAGGTTAAACACTTGCTTTGATTGATTATGAAGAAAGCTATGCGTGAATATTCAACTTTACGGGTCCTTTAGTGTTAACATAAAACACACTCGGTGCTGCCGACAGAAACTGCAACGCTTCGATTAGCCACGCAGTAGTAATACTGCAACTTTTAATCATTGAGACCGAGCGAGGAGGCACACTAGTAACGCACTGGACTCACATTCGGGAGGACGGTGGTTCAAATCCACCTCCGGCCATCCAGATTTAGATTTTCCCATATTTCCCTAAATCACTCAAGGCAAATGTTTGGATGGTTCCTTCGAAGGGCATGGCCGATTTCCTTCCCCACCCTTACCTAAAACTCCGAGCGTTATCTCCGTCTGTAATGACCAAGCTGTCGACGGGACGTTAAACTCTCTAGTTTCCTACCTTCCTTCTAATCATTGAGTGTAAATTGATGCTGAAACATTGAAACTGTAACGTTAAGGCTGCAAGTAAAATTCTGCAAAGGTCTGCCGTTATTCTTTTAGAGGTGGTCAAAATGATAGAGCTGGTCAAAAACGATTTGTGTGTACACCGCACAGACAGTGAATCTGAACAAACGCCAGGTGATTCAAAATTACTTTCTGAAGATTCAGAATGTGAACCTAATTCAAGGAAACTGCGCCTCCTCGTCCTCGAAAACGAGATAGATGGAGCGCATATTAGACCGAAAAACTAAGTTTGTAGTAAATTTTTATTTTTGATTACTTGACACGGCGATCTTACAATTAAATGAAAAATTCCATTCTTTGACAGAATACTACAACAGGTTTTCATGTTTACAAAACATTGAAAGCTGGAGGAAATTGACAGACAGCAAAGAAAAACACAATGTCTCAACCTTGAACAAAAATTATGAAAATAGATCGGATATTGATCGAGAAGAGCTATTTAATGAGTTGAAATTACTTGCTTTATTTTTTTTTCTACAGAAAAACACAGCTCCACTTGATGTGTCAAATTTTATTTTATCAACGCTTAAAACATGTCTAACATTTCGAGTATAAAAGTAACTTCCAACATGGAGATCGAAATGTTTTACATATTTTAAGCACTGATAATGATCACAGAGTAGTCGAAATCTAGATCTGAATAAACAAAATATTTACTACTGATTTCTGATAGAAAATTTCAATAAATCTTATTTTTGTAGTCCCTTCGCGAGATACACGTAGGAGGAAGTAATATTTTGGTAGACGCTTCATTAAGCGTATGCTCACGGAACTTTGACCGAAGCCCGTTCTGTGATACAAAACGTCTCTATTCCAGTGTCTGCAGTTCAGCAACGGTAGAATGTATAAATTTTTAGAATAAATACAAGCGAACCAGTTCCGTTAAAATGGTGTTAATTAAAAACTTTACCTAGATTTCGACAAAATTAGTTTTTCTTCTTTATAAGTCGGATTAATCATGTAAAAGTTGGTGTAACAAAACCAAGTGCTCTAATGGAACGCAGCATTACTCTGCGTCAAACATTTATCATGTAATTAGTTAAGTAGATATTAGAGCATTTGTTTTTCTTACTACTTTTACATGATTAATCCGACTTCTGAAGAAGAAAAATAATTTTGCCGAAACGTACGTAAAGGTTTTAATTAATACAATTTTAACGCATGTGATAACAATTTAACACAATTTGGGTGCATAGATCCTGAGAAATCAGTATCAAGAACAACCTTCTCTGGCCGTAATAACGGCATTGATACGCCTGGGCATTGAGTCAAACAGAGCTCGGATGGCGTGTACAGGTAAGATGCCCATGCAGCTTCAACACGATACCACAGTTCTTCAAGAGTAGTGACTGGCTTATTATGACGAGCCAGTTGCTCGGCCACCATTGACCAGACGTTTTCAATTGGTGCGAGATCTGGAGAATGTGCTGGCCAGGGCAGCAGTCGAACATTTTCGGTATCCGGAAAGGCCCGTACAGGACCTGCAATATGCGGTCGTGCATTATCCTGCTGAAATGTAGGATTTCGCAGGGATCGAATGACGGGTAGAGCCACGGGTCGTAACACATCTGAAATTTTAGAGCCACTGTTCAAAGTGCCGTCGATGTGAACAAGACCGAGACGTGTAACCAATGGCACCCCATACCATCACGCCGGGTGGTACGCCAGTATGGCGATGACGAATACACGCTTCCAATGTGCGTTCACAGCGATGTCGACAAACACGGATGCGGCCATCATGATGCTGTGAACAGAACCTGGATTCATCCGAGAAAATGACGTTTTGCCATTCGTGCACCCAGGTTCGTCGTTGCGTACACCATCGCAGGCGATCCTATCTGTGATGCAGCGTCAAGGGTAACCGCAGCCATGGTCTCCGAGCTGATACTCCATACTGCAGCAAACATTGTCGAACTGTTCGTGCAGATGGTTGTTGTCTTGCAGACGATCCCATCTGTCAACTCAGGGAACGAGATGTGACTGCACGATCCGATACAGACAAGCGGATAAGATGCCAGTCATCTCGACTGCTAGTGATACGAGGCCGTTGGAATCCAGAACGGCGTTCCGTGTTGCCCTCATGAACCCACAGATCCCATATTCTGCTAATAGTCATTGGATCGCGACGAACGTGGGCAGCAATGTCGCAATATGATAAACCGCAATCGCGATAGTCTACAATCCGAACTTTATCGAAGTCAAAAACGTGATGGTACGCATTTCTTCTCCTTACACGAGGCATCACAACAACGTTTCACCAGGTAACGCCGTTCAACTGCTGTATGCGTATTTGAAATCGGTTGGAAACTTTCCTCATGTTATGTAGGTGTCGCAACCTGCGCCAACGCGAATGCTCTAAAAAGCTAATAATTTGCATATCACAGCATTTTCTTCCTGTTAAATTTCGCGTCTGTAGCAGATCATCTACGTGGTGTAGCAATTTTAATGGCCAGGAGTGTAATTATTGGTACTTAGGTGGACTTGCAAAACTTCAAAGGCGATTTTCTCAAGAATTTATTAGAGTTACGTCGAATGGCTTTGTTTGATTGTTATTTGTGTTTCGAACTTCACGTACTATTAAGATCAAAACATTATAAAATCGATAGCCATGAGGTATCCTTGTATGATAGTTTGAAGGTCGTTCGGCGACCCACCTGTAGATATCTGCGGGCCCCCTTGTGGATCGGGACCCACGCTTTGAAAAAGACTTATCTAACATCTAGGCGGACGCTAAACTGCTTCCACTTTCAAAATGTTCAAATGTTTGTAAGTCTATAGGACCAAACTGCGTGGTCATCAGTCCTCAGCTTACAAACTACTTAAACTAAGGTAATCTAGCCTAAGGACAAACACACACAAAAATTCAAATTTTTTTAAATCTGTCGGACCAAACTGCGTGGTCATCAGTCCGTAGCTTACAAACTACTTAAACTAAAGTAAACTAACCTAAGGACAAACACACACACACACACACACACACACACACACACACACACACACATGCCCCATGGAGGACTCAAACGTCCGACGGCGAGAAATCGCGCACTCGCAGCGAGGCGCCTTAGACCGCTCGGCTACTCCACCGCGGCTGCTTCCACTTTTCTTTTCCAGAAAGCTGGTACATGTATCATACAGACGATTAATTTTGCGTCGATTAATCGACTGACACGCAGAAAGCGATTCCTCCGCAAAGCGTGTCGGCTGTGAGGGGGGAAACCAGTCCTCGACTCGCGAGCTGGGCGAACAAGTAGCTGCTGCCGCCAGGAGAGCCCTGCGCAGGGACATCGAACGGCAGGCAGGCAGCGCGTCGCTCCTGTGGGGGATGAACGGGCTGCTCGGCGAGTATCGACCTATCGATGTGAGGCGCGGGTGACGCGTAACGGGCGCGCTGTCAGCGGCGCCTGCCCTCGCCCTGTGTGTGCCTGCGAGTTGTCGATTGCGGCGGAACACAATAACGCCGGCCATTGTTTTCCTTTAGCGCCGCGATTAGCCGGTGACGCGCACGGTGACAGGCGCTGCCGCAATAACACCTGTCCGTCCGGCCGCCGTCGCTGGGGGTGGAGGCGGGCCTCCCGCCTGGCTTTTCCACGTGAGCCGCGCACAACCCTGACGAACGCGCGCGAGCCACGTCCTCTCGAGCGGGAAAGCGTGTAATGAAGTCATAGTGGCGCGATGAGGACAGTGCGGGGCTGAAGCACAGCGACATCGATATTGACAATATCGACATCAGAGTCCTCCTCGGCTCTGCCACAACCGAGCCCCCACAATCCCTAAAGTGGCCGACTGTGAACAGCGGGCAAAGAGCGTCTTCAGCGGCCATTATGGTGGCAAACTTGTGATGGCAGTCCAGGTCTATTGATTAATTCAGAGTAAGAATAATCGTGTAATTAGTTTATTATGCTGTTGTTGTTGATTGAATATTGGAATAGGGCGGTTCTATGCGAGAATAGAGCATTGTATGGCTGTTTCGGTGAAGGAAGAAGGCCCGTTTGGTGGAATTCCAAAGTGGGGCCGACTTCGGCGTTCATTACCTACAGCACAGAGTAACATATACAGAGAAGAAGCCCCCCCCCACTAAACCACTGTCCTACGCTCCCCTCGTAGTTCCGTAAGATGCTAGCAGGTGTCAGGCGGTTCCCTGACTTAGTACCGGTAGACCATCTGCACGAAAAGTTCGACGACGTTTGCAGCAGCATGGGCTATCAGTTCGGAGACCATGGCTGCGGTTATCCTTGACGCTGCATCACAGACAGGATCGCCTGCGATGGTGTACGCAACGACGAACCTGCATGCACGAATGACAAAAAGTCATTTTTTCGGATGAATCCAGGTTCTGTTTACAGTATTATGATGGTCGCGTCCGTGTTTGTCGACATCGAGGTGAACGCTCAGTGGATGCGTGTATTCGTCATCGCCATACTGGCGTATTACCTGGCCTGATGGTATAGGGTGCCATTCGTTTACACGTCTCAGTCACCTCTTATTCGCATCGAAGGCTGTTTGAACAGTGTCCGTTACATTTCAGATGTGTTAGACCTGTGGCTCTACCCTTCATTCGATCCCTGTGAAACCCTACAATTCAGCAGCATGTTTCAAGTCCTGTACGAGCCTTTCCGGATACGGAAAATGTTAGATTGCTGCCCTGGTCAGCACATTCTCCAGATCTCTCACCAATTGAAAACGTCTGGTCAATGATGGCCCAGCAACTGGCTCGTCACAATACGCCAGTCACTACTAGAGGCACTTCTGAAGGTGCCTCTCGCCCGTCAGAGGCTAGCGTGATGGGAAGGCTGAGGGGAGAGCTTGTGCCGCCTGCCACGAGGCCACGGCTGTGTCCGGCTTGCTGGCGTTTGAGGGGGGTGGGGTGGTGGTGGTGGTGGCAGTCGCACCTACCGCTTGCTCTGGCCAGTTTAATGGGCTGCTTCTGACCGCAGCGCCATCATGGGACATCTTACGGAACTGCTTCAGAACCGTCCGCCCTGCAGCCCTAAGCGTGGGACCGGGCCCCTACGGAGGTTTCCCGTCTGTATATATTTGTCTGTGCCTGCAGGCTCGCCAACCCAGAGGTTACAGGGGATAGAGGTTTGCGTATGGGGCAAGTTACAGCAGAGACCTTGGGCCGAGGGCTTGTTAAAATTTCCACTGAACTTTCCAAATTGTGGGAGCAAGAATGCGAGTACTGTGTGAGCTCCTAAAGAGCCGATCTCGCTGATTTTGAGAAAAGATAACTCCACGAGAGGACGTACCGTCCGTTCTCTCGAGGTGTGAGTGTCCACATCGTGTTTCCTTAAAAAACGACAGTTCTAGGAAGCAGGTCGCGGTGCTGTGTTCTGGAGGCTTTTGCTAACGAAAAAATTTCTACGCAGCCCGGGCGAAGATCGGGTCCACTCGACGGTTAGGTGAAGCGTGAGAACTGGGCCAAGGAGAGTTGAAGAAAAAGGGTAGCCATATCTGATTGCCTGCTGTGTAAAGCATCAGATTTTTGCAATCGGCCAGGCGTATGTGAAATTTCACTGGCCGGTGCTATAGTGCACGACCACTAATTCGTCACATGCTACAGTGAAATTAACTGCACCGCGTTGGAGTAGCCGAGCGGTCTAAGGCGCCTCACTGCGGAGCGAGCGGTTGCTCGCCGTCGGGGGTTCGAGTCCTCCCTTGGGCATGGGTGTGTGGGTTGTCCTTATGTTAGTTTGCTTTAGTTTCAAAAAATGTTCAAATGTCTGTAAATCTATCGGACCAAACTGCATGGTCAACAGTCCGTAGCTTACAAAGTACTTCAACCTAGGTAAACTAACCTACGGACAAACACACATACCCATGACCCAGGGAAGACTCGAACCTCCACGGCGAGCAACCGCGCAGGCGCTCCAGTCACGGTCTGCGCGGTCACTACAGTCGGGGGTTCGAATCCCCCCTCGGGCATGGATATTTGTGCCGTCCTAGTTCGTAAGTAGTTCATAAGTAGTTTGTAAGTTTAGGGACTGATGACCCCGTAATTAAGTCCCATAGACGATACAAACATTTGAACATTTGAGCAACCGCGCGCTCCGCAGCGAGGTGTTTTAGACCACTCGGCTTTAGTTTAAGTAGTTTGTAAGATACGGACTGATGACCACGCAGTGTGGTCCGATAGATTTTCAAACATTTGAAACAATTTTTTTTTCAATTAACAGCACCCGTTGCACTTCAGAGTGATTTTCAAACTGTAGCACACGTGAAAATGCAGTTCTTATGCCGACGAAAATTTCTCAGCAAAAATGTTTTTCGCAACAGCTGCCTCTCGATGTGGCACAGTGGGCAGCACATTGGAGTCGCATTCCGGAGAGCAGGGTTTCTAATCCCGCTCGAACAATAAACATTTTTTTGTGATTTCCCTAAATTTATAACAGTGTCGGGATCAATTAATATCCGATTTTCTTTTCCCGGTAGCGCTAATCAGAGACTGAGCTTGGACTCTGAACCCCTCACTGCTGTGGATACATTAAAAAAACCTATAACCTTCCTCTTCGTTTCAGTAGCTGTCTGCACAGCTCTCACAGGACACTAGCAAGTTCGTCTGACCAGCAGTTGGCGAGCGTACCGCTTCGCCACCGCTGTGGGAGTCCGCAGCTGCTATAGCGGAACAGCGCGGAAACACGCGATGCAAATGAGCGGACACCGCAGGGCGCGCATCTCGTTAAAGAGCCGCCAGCCGGGACAAAACGCACCGCCGGCGCAGCCCACTGCCTTAATGGAATCTCAAAAGACTGCTTACGGAAACTCTAACAACCAGTTCAGGAAGAAACCACGGCGTCGACAACGGCAGTCCTACGTTTGGACTGCTACCGAGTGCCAACAAAAATGCAAAGTAACAACACTTGGATTTTAGCAGTGTCCAAATGAACGGGGAGATTTCACAACACAGCATTCTCCTGTACCACACCTACATCCATACTCCTGATGCCACGTTACGGTGTGTGGCTTCGGCTACTTTGCGTGACATTGACACTTCTTATTACAGTCGTGTATGGTTCGCTGTAAAAATGATTGCCTGCATGCTTGTGAGATTACCGCCCAATAGAAATATTGGTAATTAATAGCATTTGATAATGAAACAGTATGAAGATCACTGCAAACATTGACCATGCCAATGCACTAAATGTTACACAATTTTAATCTTATTAATTATGGTAGCAATGTATGTACGCAGTTGGGTGACAACATTTATAGTTAGGCCATAGGTAGAAATTCTCCACGTTGAGATTCGCTGTGTGCTTGTAGCTGACGGGAGGCCAGCGAGCAGGCCGACGTTGGTGGCTTGTTCCAGCTTAGGATTTTCCAGGCTCGTTTCCGGTGAGGGGAGAGAGGGACAATGGCGAGTGCCAGGCGCAGTGCAGTGCACAGCGTGAAATTCTAATACTACTTGCATTTGAAGTAATACGATGCAGTTAGGAACCTTTAAGGCCCTTGTTACAAAATAGCCTGTTGACAAATAAACAATACATTAGCTGATATAGTCACACCTGGCGTAATATGTTTAATTGACAATGAAAAGTAATAAATTACCAATGAATACAAGACAGTTACACAACTAGCATGGCAATGTTTGTTTATAAAAGTAATATATTAACTATTTCTCATTTTATTTTCAATTAATCTTGTGTATTTTATCTTGAAATATTCAGTTAAATCACTTATCTGTGATATAAGAAATTGCACGATTATAATAAATAGTACAAAGGATGTTTATACCAATATAAAAACCTAAGAAGACATTTGTTTAATGTGTAGTGTAAATACTTTGATTTTAAGTAAAGTTTTAGAAATGTATTGGCTGAGCGCTGTACGTTGGCAAGTCGGTTAGAACAGCTCACGTGGGGAAGTTGATGACGTAGGGAAAAATCCCGACAGTTGGGCTTTAGGCACGCGTGTGCGTGGCCAAAGTGAGGAGTCGGGAGCGAGTGGTGTAGCTGGCCGGGCGCAGCGTCGCTCTGCACAGTCGGCATGTGGATCTCCAGGTGGAGACTATATGATTCCGTTGTTGTTGTTGTAGTCTTCAGTCCACAGACTGCTTTGATGCAGCTCTCCACCCTACTCTATCCTGATCAATCCTCTTGTCTCCTCATAAGAACGGCAACCCACATCCATCTGGATCTGCTTACTGTATTCGACTTCCTCTGCGATTCCAACTCCTCCCCACTCCCTCCCTCTAATGCTAAATTTATGATTCCGTAATGTCTAAGAATGTGTCCTACCAATCGATCCCTTCTTTTAGTCAAGTTGTACCAAAGACTTCTTTTCTCGCCAATTTTGTTCAGCACCTCTCCATTAGTTATGCGATCCACCCACCTAATCTTCAGCATTTTTCTGTCGTACCACATTTCAAAAGCTTCTATCCTCTTCCGGTCTGAACTGTTCATCGTGCATGTCTCACTTCCGTACAAGCAACACTCCACACAAATGCCTGCAGAAAACACTTCCCTTTATTAATATTCGATGTTAGCAAATTTCTCTTTTTCAAAAACTCTTTTCTTCCCATT
Source organism: Locusta migratoria (assembly GCA_026315105.1). Classification (NCBI taxonomy): domain Eukaryota; kingdom Metazoa; phylum Arthropoda; class Insecta; order Orthoptera; family Acrididae; genus Locusta; species Locusta migratoria. Next base: position 81,866,299 of record CM048751.1, on the reverse strand, counting down.
GCCATTCTGCATTTTATATCGTCTGTACTGCAAGAATCATGTCATTTCACTTCCCAAGTAACAAACTCATCTATCACTTTTACTGTTTCCTTACCTAATGTAATTCCTTCGGCATCGCCTGATTTTCGAAGACTACTTTCCATTACCCTTGTTTTGCTCTTGTTAATGGTCATCATATACTCTCCTTTCAACACACCGTCCATTCCGTTCAATTGCTCTTCCAGGTCCTTTGCTGTCTCTGAACGAATTACAATGTCATCAGGAAAACGCAATGTTTTTATTTCTTCTCCATGAACTTTAATTCCTTCTCCAAATTTCTCTTTGCTTTCCTTCACAGCTTGCTCAATGCACAAATTGAATAACGCTGTCTTACTCTCTTCCCAATCACTGCGTCCCTTTCATGTCCTTCAATTCTAATAACTGCTCTCTGCATTTGTACGAGTTGTAAATTATCTTCCTTTCCCTATATTTTATCTCTGTTGACTTCAGAATTTGAAAGATTGTATTCCGATCAACATTGTCAAAAGCTTTCTCCAAATATACAAAGCCGGCAGCAGTGGCCGACATGTCTGCTGCGCGCCAGTCAGTCTGCACGGCCGCTACGGTCGGGGGTTCGAATCCGGCCTCGGGCATGGTTGTTTGTGTCGTCTGTAGGTAGTTCACAAGTAGTTTGTAAGTTGAGGGACTGGTGACCCCGAAGTTAAGTCCCTTAAGCTTAACAATCATTTGATCATTTTTGAAATCTACAAAAGCTGGAAATGTGGGTTTGTCTTTCCTTAATCTATCTTCCAAGATTAGTCGTAAGGTAAGCATTGCCTCCGGGTCCCTACATTTCTCCCGAATCCAAACTGATCTTCCCCGAGATCTGCTTCCATCAGCCGTCCCATCCTCCTGTAAATAATGCTTTCGTGTTGACCCCAAATCCATATGATCGCTTCGCTTCGCGAGATAGACGAGAAAGCATTATATTGGATGACTCTACATGATATGTACGCTATCTCAACTTTGACAGAAGTTCGTACCACGATACAGAAGTCTCTCTTGCAGCGTCTGCCACTGGTGTTTTCTAATCATCTCTGTGATGCATTAGCGCTTACTAAGGGTGCCCGTAATGAAGCATATTGTTCTGCGATGGATCTTTTCTATGTATTTTATTAACCCTACCTGGTACGGGTCTCACACTAATTATAAGCTATGGCCGAACGAGACTTTTCTAACCTACTTCCTTCTTTTGCAGGCCCACTTCCTAAGGATTCTTCCAATGAATCTTAGTCTGGTATCTGTCTCACCGACAATTAAGTTTATATGGTAGTTCGAATTTATATCTTCCCTTATGTTTTAAGGAAGTAACCGCTTCCAGTGGTTGTACTGTTATTACGTAGTTATATAATAAAGGATTTTCCTTTCTATGTAAATGCGCACACTTTACACTTGCTAATGTAGAGCCTCATTGCTATTCCCGGCACCAAGCGTCGGTACACTGCAGATCGACTTGCATTTTGTTACCTGTTCCTAGTGTTGCAACTTTCCGATAAATTACGGCATAATCAAAAAAAAAAAAAAATCTTGACCTCACAAAATACCTCTGGAGTAACAACAGCTATAGTGAAAACATTTTCACCAGTACCAATGTAAATATCTTGAAACATTCTAAAACGAAAGTCTATGTGTTTTTTAACAGAAACGTATGTGGTTTTAAATTAACATCCTATATTATTTCATCAGAAATGTACAGCTTGACAATTCACAAAAAAACTGCGTTAATTGCACCACAATACGCCAATTGCATCACGAGATTTGCGAAACGAAGTTGACACTTGAAATACGAGAAACGCGCGGTTAGCGCACGTCCTGAGACTCAGGCAAGAACTCCGTGCTGCTCAGGATATAATTGGCGAATTTCGATTCGGTCAACGCCATTGTTTATGTGATTTTTCATGCTATAGATTGCTGATCGGAGCGTGGAATGTTGTAACCCTTAATCGAGTAGATAAGTTAGAAAATTTGAAATGAGAAATAAATAGGTTAAAGTTAGATATGGTGGGAATTAGTGAAGTTCGGCGGCAGGATAAACAGGATTTATGGTCAGGTGAGTACAGGGCTATAAATACAAAATCAGTTGGTGGTAACGCAGGAGTAGGTCTAATAATGAATAAGAAAATAGGAATGCGGGTAACTTACTATAAACAGTATTGTGAAAGAATTATCGTAGTAAAGATAGGCACGAAGCCAACACCGACCACAGTAGTACAATTTTATATGGCAACTAGCTCTGTCGATGATGAGAAAATAGAAAAAATGTAAGAAGAGATAAAAGAAATTATTCATACCGTTAAATGAGAAGAAAACTGGTGATGTGGGACTGGAACTCAGTATCAGGAAAGGGAAGGGAAACAAAGGAAATGTAGTAGGTGAATATGGACTGGAGAAAAAGAAAGAAATTTATGCAGAGCACAATTTAATCATCACAAACACTTGGTTTAATCATCACGAAAGACGTTTATAGCTATACGTGAAAAGACCAGGAGGCCATGGGAGGTGCCAGATTGACTTTATAATGGCAAGACAAAGGTTTAGAAACTCGGTTGTAAACTGATATAATTGCGTAGGCTTCCGCGGCCAGAATCATATGACATAAAAGTTTTCTGGGTGTTGTACCGCGTCATGGTGTAAGAAGGCTATTACTTAAATAACCGACGTTTTGGACAATGTTACAGTAGCCTTCATCTGGATATACTGAGATGAAGGTCACTGTAACGTTGGCCGAAACGTCGGTTATTTAAGTAATAGCATTCTTACATCATGACGCGGTACAACACCAAGAAAACTTTTATGTCATAGATTTTAAACTGTAAGACATGTCCGAAAGAACAGACACCACACCATTGTAATAAGTATTTACACACGAAGACGGCATAGGGTTCAATTACTTCACGGCAGATGCGGTCATACGTTCGACCTCGCACGAGAATCCGTAATATGGAGTGTAAGAGAGCATGATCGATAGGGGCGCTACAGCCATAACGTGTGACTTGTGAGAGTTTGAGAGGGACGGGAGGCGAGCACGGGTAGCCAAGTGGTTAAGGCAAGCGCTGGTCCGAAGCGAGAGACCCGGTTTCGATTCCCGACCTGGCTCACTTGCCGCCATTGCTTCATTTCAGTGCCCTAGAGCAGCCACTGTCATTACTTTCTTTTCTAATCATTCTTCCTTCCCCTCCTTAATCAATAATTTCCAAATGCAATATAGCTGCGAAGCAGGTGCGGTGTCTGTTCTTTCGGACATGCCAGAAAGAACATACCCCACACCAATGTAAGAAACATAATTTATCAGGTATGAATTATAGATTAAAACACAAGAGACTGCAAAAGGTAGAAATTTTGAGGAGATGGAATCTGAACAAGTTGAAGGAACCAGAGGTGGTTAGAAGTTTTCGAGGGAGTATTATTCAAGGATTGTCTGAAATTGGGGAAAGTAATACAATAGAAAAAGAATTGGTAGCTCTAAGAGCTAGAGTACTGAAGGCCGCAGAGGATCATAAAGGCAAAACGATAAGGCCTAATGGAAATCCTTGGATAACACAGACGGTATTGAACATAATTGATGAAAGGAGAAAATATAAAAATGTATCAACTGAAGCAGGTAAAAGGAGAACAGATGTCAGAGAAAATGAGGTTGACGGGAAGTGCAGACTGGTTAAGCAGGAGTGTTTTGAGGAGAAATGCAAGAAACTAGAAGAATGTATAACTAGGAGAAAGACAGTTACCGCCTACAGGAAAATAAGAGACATTTCGAGATAAGACAAACAACGGTATGGATATCAAAATGTTAGAAGGAAATCCAGTAGTAACAAAGAAGGGAATGCTGAAAGATGGAAGGAATATACAGAAGGCCTGTATAAAGGAAATGAACATGAAGGCGGTGTTATAGAACTGGAATATGAATTAGAGAGAGATGAGATAGGAGATACTGTACTGCGATAAGAATTTCACAGAGCACTAAAAGATCTGAGTAGAAACAAGATCTCTGGAGTAGATGATGTCCCGTCTTAACTGGTACTATCGTTAAGAGAGCAAGTCATGAAGAAACTGAACCATATGATATGCGAGATGTATGAGACAGGGGACATACCCTCAGACTTTAGGAAAAGTATAATTATCCCCATTCCAAAACAGTCGCCGCAGACAGGTCTGAACAATACAGTACCATCAGTTTAATAAGTCATGGTTGCAAAATACTAACACAAAATATTTACAGATGAATGGAAAAACTGGTGCAATCCAACCTTGGGGAATATCAATTTGGATTTAAGAGAAATATTGGAACACGTGAGACAATATTCACATTACGACTTATCTTAGAAGACAGATTAAGGAAAGGATAACCTACGTTTTTATCATTTTTGGATCTGGAGAAAGCTTTTGACTATGTTGACTTGAATACACTTTTCAGATTCTTAAGGTAGCAGGGGTAAAAAATAGGAATCGATGAGTTATATTCAACTTGTACAAAAACCAGGCAGCAATTATTAGAGTCGAAAGTCATGAAAGGGTCGCAGTAGTTGGGGAGGGAATAAGACAGTGTTCTAGCATTTCCCCCAATGTTGTTCAATTTATGCATTGAGCAATCTGTGAAGGAATGAAAGAAGAATTTTGGAGAAGAAATTAAAGTGCATGGAGAGGGAATAAAAACTTTGCGGTGTGCTGACGACATACTAATTGTGTCAAAGACACCAAAAGACCTAGAGGGACAATTAAACGGAATGGACAGTGACTTGAAAGGAAGGTATAAAATGAACATTAACAAGAGTAAAACAAAGGTAATGGAATGTTGGATGAGAAAATCAGCCGATGCTGAAGGAATTAGATTAGTTAACCAAGAAACCGGTGTAGGCATGGGTATGCAAACACAGAGAATTGTAAACTCTGAGGACATGCGTCTGGCTCGGGCGTTAGATTTAAGCGAGTATGAACGTAGTGTTACAGCCGGTGCACGACCGATGGGTCAAAGCACCTCCAAGGTAGCGACGAGGCGGGATTTTCTCGTACGACCATTTTACGAGTGCTCTGTGAACATCGGGAATCCGGTAAAACATAAAATCTTCGACATGCTGCGGCCGTATAAAAGATCCTGCAAGAACGGATAAACAGCGGCTGAGGAGAATCGTTCAGCATGACAGAAGAGCAACTCTTCCGCGAATTGCTGCGGATCTAGATGCCGGGCCAACAACAAGTTTCAGTGTGCGAACCGTTCCACAAAACATCATTGATGTGAGCATTCTGAGCTGAAGGCTCTCTCGTGTACCCTTTCTCATTCCACGACACAAAGATTTAATCATAAATTAAATTGGTATGGTGTATTTTATATTGAACATTACAGGTTACAGAAATCAAGGAAGAACAAGTACAAATCCTGCAGCAGCAAAACGGGATAAAGTGTGACGTACGTAGCACACAACAATGGGTACGAAATACTGCCACTCGTCTGTCGGAAATCACTCGTATCTGACGAACGTGGGAAACAACCCACAGGTCTGTCACTTTACATTTCTTTCAATTCCGGCAGTGTTGCTCATGTGAAAAATACCGAGTAGCACCCTGGTTCGGAACCCACGTTAAACTGGCTGGGTAAGTCAGTTCGAAGGTCGGAGGAAGACAACAGCATACCACCTCCAAACTGGACCATGCCTAGTAAAGGACTGTGGTGTTCAAACCAATTTTCGGATTGTTGACTGCTTTATCTTTTTTTTACTTGAACCAGCAGTACGAAATGTGGTGACTGACGAAATACGGCGCATTCCAGAAAGTCGACAGCCATCAGCACAATACGCTAAGGAACGTAAAACTGCAGACACCCGACTAAAAAGAACGTCTCTCCTTGATTGGAAAAGTCGAAAACCGATATTAGTTCAACGAGTATCCATTTCGGAGAACCTGAAAAGTCGGGAACCAGGGAAAGTTGCTTCGAAGCGTTCGATTTAAAGCACTTTCTTTATATACACAAATTTCTGGTGTACAAGGAGTCAAATAACGTGCTCCATCAAGAATCGTTTATTGCGGTATTTGCGAATGTATTAACAGCAGCCTTATCCTTGCGGTGCAAGTTAGAATTTGTGTGCGGACACATGAATGTTGCATTGTGGAACACATGCGATCTGTGGCGGAAAACACCCAATCTTGAGAACAGTTTCGTAAGTCATTCTTGGCGAAGTATTGGTCAAAACAACATAAGAAAGCATAAAACAATAGGTAATGATGGGAAAAGTCATAGGAGCATCAGGATTTAAAACTCCGGTAAAGTTCCTCTAACTATTTGTTGAAAATGAACAGATTTCTGGACAGACCATGTGGAGAGAAGGAACTAATTGTGTCTTAAAACACCGGAAAACGACTTGATTGATGTCCTCCAACTTTTGTGAACCCTGCCAGAATTGAGTTACCCAGCAATGACCCATCCTCTGAAAAGTTGAAGGATTTCCTCGTATTCTTCCTCCCACAACTTACAATCTGGTGTGACAGGTTTACATATTACGAGCAACAATTATTCCTATGTATAACTGAAATCAAGCACTGTGTTCAATGGTAAAAGCAGTCTTCAAATTCCTGTTACACATGTAGTAAAGTTAAAATTACTTCACATAATTTACTAATATTAATGCAATAATTGTCCTTTTTACATGTGAACAGAAGAAACGCATTTTGAATTCTTTCTACAAGCTACGGAATTACACTTCCTCAGAGTTTGTGTGGCACCACGACTCTTTTGGTTTTTATCAACTGGTGAATGTGATTCTCGATAAGAGGATTATTTCAGCTGGTCTTGACTTTCTACATGTCAGCATGTAAGTCATTTCTGGCGTAGATCTGATGGTAAAAGTGCTACATGCAGATATTTATGAAACCATTTCTACTTGTCGAGTGGAGCAGGAATCCTTAGCCATTCTGTGTGTCAAAAGATGAATCCTAGCATTGTGTAAAAATGTGAAATTATGGATACAAAACCGATTTCGGTTCTTATAAAGGCAAACTACACCTTTCCATGAGAATTGTTGATGAATCGTAAGAAAACATGCTATTTGTTAGAGTCACATTCGCATTTTACTCCCTCGGTACCTGCAAACTAAAGTATTCACAGTGCAACAAGAGTATTCACTTAGGAAACACGATTCTGTTCCTTGTAAAACAACAATAAATACTTTTCATTTATGTCCATGTAAAAACTGCAATATTTGTATGAACTGTGGAGAAATAAAGTCGTATTTTCACGCTTTACTTCAGCTATGAACAGTGCTTTAGTTGGGGCCGGTACGGGGTGGTACGGTGTACCGCCTAAAATTCAAACTCGCTATTAGCGTACCGGCTAAAATTCTTTCTTAATTCTGTAATATATAGACCAATTGTAAATTGTCGAATAGATTTCGTCGAAGCGTTCAAATTGCACTTTCGCACAATTCCAATGGAATCTGACGAGCGGTCCAATATTGGAATTAGCCAATGCAGAATTCCGTCTAGTCTGAAACGAGACAGAGGAAGTGCTTCTTACCGACTCCAAAGCAATTAAGAACGTTGATCCAAAGAGATAAGCCATTACATTCGCAAAGTGTTTTGTATGCAATGTCGTTGCCTATTCGTTTAAGAAAGCAACTGCGAAATTACGGCAATGTAATACTTAACATTCTAGAGGGTGATTATGATTAAACTTTCAAAACGCTGTAAAAAGATCACCACTTCTAAGAATGACATCAAATTGCAATGGGATATTATCGGGAAAGGGGTAATACGCATGGCAGAAGAAAAATAAATAGTGTGAAACTTGATAAATATATGGCACTGTAAGTCAGAATATTTAAATGAAAACACTTGTCATACACACGACTCTTTGAAGATAGTATTGTCGCGTTGAAATGGAAGCAGGCTTGACTTCGAAGGCAGGGTTGTCGACTAAACGCAGCACTTATACTGAAAGCAGGTTTATTGCGAACTGAAACGTACACGCAGCACTGACTGCCCCTCGGGCAGAGTGCTCTGCTATTTATACAGAGACAGAATGTACCAGAAATTAGAAGAATTGTTAACATAAGAAACGTGTAGAAATTAGAAGTGAAGAAACACGTAGAACATTTTGAAAATGATAAATGCAAAGAAATAAATTTTTGCCGGTGGACTCGATTCAATCTACGACCTTCAGCACCGCAGTCGGTGACGCTAGCCCTTACGACACGCCGGCAGTCGGTTCCCAGAGGGTTTCGCGGCATTGCTCCCTATCTTGAAAAAAACAGCGACCCGCTGTTAGATTCCCTTTGGAGCCAGCTGTAATGTCCTGGATCTTGATCTTGTCGGTCCTCTGTATGGCAGTTCTGGAGAATCTTTCCCTTATGCACGATTATCGACAACAGACGTTCCTGTCGTGGCTTCATCGGTATCATTACCGTCCTTAGAGTCCTGGAACACGAAGCCATTTTCCCCTATCTGCTCTTCAGAATCGTAGTAAGGCTTCATGCGGAGGACATGAACAATGTCTCTTCGTTTTTGTCGTTTCGACGACGGCTCATAATCATGAACTTCGTATGTGACATCTGTCAGACAGCGTATGACACGTTACGGACCAAAGTATTGCTTCAATAACTTTTCTGATAATCCAACTTTCCGTACAGGGGTGAAAGTCCATACCAGATCTCCTGGGCTGTACACAACAGGTCGGTGCTTGTCGTTATACCGCTGACGGTCCTTCTTCTGGGCGTCCAGTGCCCTTATGCGAGCCAGCTGTCCGGCATCTTCGACCCTTGTGATGAGCTGTTGCACATAGTCATCCTGAGTGTCGTCCGCTTGGAAAGGGAACAGCGTGACCATTATCGTCTCAGTTTCACGGCCATGGAGCAGGGAAAACGGCGTGAAGCCTGTGGTGTCTTGTCTTGCGGTATGATAAGCAAACGTCACGACTGGCAGTATTGTATCTCAATCCTTCTGCTCAACATCGACGTACATCGACAGCATATCTGCTAACGTCTTGTTCCGTTCTGTAAGACCATTTGTCTGAGAATGGTATGCAGTTTCATTCTGTGGACAATGTCGCAACGTGATATTACCTCTGACACTAGTTTTGACTGGAATACTTTTCCTCGATCAGATATCATCACATGTGGTGTTCTATGCTTCTAAATAATGTCTTCTACAAGGAATTTTGGAATCTCTGGATCTTCTGTGGTCGGTACAGGTTTGGTGACAGCGTAACGTTTGAGGTAGTCAGTGCAGACTATTATCCATCGGTTACCCATTGTCGACTTCGGGAACCTCCCTAAAAGATCGATACCAACTCGGTGGCATGGAGCTGCTGCAGGTGGAATCGGTACGAGATGCACTGGAGATAATTGTGGCACATGCTTCCGTCCCTGTCACTCATTACAGTGACTCACATAGTGCTTGACAGATCGGTAGAGACCTTTCCAGTAATACCTGCATCTGATTCTATCTAGGATCTTCACAAATCCCATATCACCAAATATTGGAGCATCGTCGGAATACTTGAGAATACCTGACTGGAGATGAGCTGGAACGACCAGTAGCCATTTAGGGCCCAGTGGATCGTAATGGCTCCTATACAATGCTCCGTTTATAAGTTGGAGCTCTCCATTGGTCGGTTCTCCTTTCTCCAAGGCGTCTATGGTTTTTAATATTGCTGGATCTTCCATCTGTTCGGCTGTAACGTCACCTAATTCAGTGAGGGCTGAAATTTCATTCATACAGTTGTGTTCCACTAATGGATTCATCGAAAGGCAGTCGGCATCCTTGAGTTTACGCCCGTTCTTGAATACCACTGTGACGTCGTACTCTTGGAGTCTTAGTGGCCATCATGCCAGTCTACCTGATGGATCCTTCATGTTACGTAGCCAACTCAAAGAACGGTGGTCTGTTACGACAGTGAATGGTTTTCCGAATAAATACGGCCGGAATTTGTTGATAGCCCAGATAACTGCGAGACATACTTTTTCAGTCGTAGTTTATCTCGGACTTTGAGAGTACTCTTGATGCATAGGCTATCACCTTTTCAGCACCTTCCTGAACTTGTACAAGCAATGCACCAATCCCATAACCACTGGCGTCTGTGTGAAGTTCAGTTTCCGCATTCTCGTCGTACAAGGCTAGAACTGGTGCAGAATTAGAGCCTCCTTAAGTGCCCGAGAAGCTCTTCCTTTTGTCTCATCCCAGTAAAACTTGGCGTCTCCCTGCAGAAGTTCTTGTAATGGGCGTGCCTTGTTACAAAATCCTTTTATAAAACGTCAGTAGTATGAGCACAGTCCGAGAAAATTTCTCACATCACGAATGTGCTGAGGACTTGGAAAGTCTGTGACTGCCCTTAATTTATCTGGATCAGGACGGACACCATCTCCGTTGACTAGGTGCCCCAGGATTTCTATCTCTTTGGCGACGAAGAGGCACTTCTTTGGATTGAGGCGGAGCCCTGCAGTCTGAACACTCTTCAACACAGTTAACAGACGACTCAGCTGTTTTTCAAATATTTTCGAGAAAACTACAATGTCATCTAAATAGCAAAGATACGTCGTTCATTTGAGGTGTCGAAGCAAGTTGTCCATCATGCAAAGCCGTCTTCTTCCTGTCAGCTTCGTCAACCTCGATTTGCCAGTAACCTGTCTGCATGTCCATAGTTGAGAAGTATGAAGATCCTTTCAAGCAGTCTAAGGTGTCGCCGGTAGTTGACACAGAATCGCCACGTGCCATTCTTCTTCTTTACGAGTTCCACCGGAGACGACCAAGGACTCTCAGAAGGTTGAATAATGTCATCGTACATCTTCTCCACTTCCTCCCGAATTATCCGTCTTTCAGCTGGCGACACTATAGTAACGCTGGCTACTTGGAGGATGATCCCCAGTATTGATACGGTGCCTTATCGTGGGCTGTTTCGTCTGGCTTTTACCCTGCTGAGGTGTGAATGCACCGGAAAATTGGCGTAGTATAGCTGACACCCGCTGTCGTTGTTCCTTGGTCAGTCCGGGCCCTATTGGCGGTTCCATGGCTGTTTCCTCCAGCGTGTTTCCTGTATTAACAGCAGAGCATGGGTCATCGTTGATGACGTTGACCTCACCGTCCTGGATTGGTTCAGCTGTCCCGATACACATTCCTTTGGGGATAAGTTGTGACTGCTCGTGATAATTAGTGATCCAAATCTCTCCTCGACCACCGGTATGCTTATGATAACCGCTGCTTTGTAAATTTCTTTGGTGAGCATGATGAACGTTTTACTATTAAGAAGTACTTCACAGTTTAACCGGTCATCTGTATTTGTGACTGCAACTCTTCTCATTGTAACGGCGGATCGTCACATTGTCAACGGATAATATCTTCCCAGAAAATTATGAATCACGTGTACCCGTCAGAGCGACTTTCTCAATTTTCAGATCAGATCTTCCAGTCAATGATAGCTTGGGATGTCTGAAGGATGTCTCATCCGAAGATGACATTATGACTACATTCCGTTAAAACGACAAATTCTAACGACTAGGTGCTGTTGTTTGTGGTTATTCTTGCGACACAAGTTCCTGCTGGCTGGACGTACTTTCCATTTGCGACCTTCAGCACAGTTGCCCCCGTATCACAGAACATTGTATTCTTTAGCGTGCGGCGGTAATTATCCGACAATACAGAGAAAGAGGCACCTGAATCAACCAGTGCCGGACAGGTTGGCCGTCGATTATGACGACTATGAGATTTCCCGACATCTTAGCGACTGTCGTCCATGGAGGATTTTCACCTGCGGCGGCCTCACCTCCGTAGATGGTCGACTTACTTAGTTTACCTGGGCGCAGCTGGTACCTCTGTACGGCGACCGTGAACGGCATCGTCGCTTCGGGGAGCGCCCTCATCCAGGGTACGGCTATGGGCTTCTTCCCATAGGTCGACTGAACTCATCAGCAGGTAACTTCCTGGGATAGAACTGCTCTGATGGCTGACGTCTTGCGGCAAAATAATCATCGAATACTCGCCTTCTTTCTCTGCAGTAGCGTACATGTCCAGGGCGCAAACAGTGGAATTACTGTGGTGTGTTGTCTTCTGTCCTCAAGACGTCTGTTCTTCTGCGGGGTGTCATATTTGCCGGGGGAATAGGTTGTGGCCGCGTCGGTCGGTTCATAGGCTACCGTTTGGCGGCTGCAGTGTAAGTCGTAGCAGGGCGACGCCATTCTTCACGTCGGGTGCTACTGGCGGGACAGACAGGAGCTTATGTCTAAAATACCTATTTCTCAGCGGCGTCGGCTCCCTCGTAACTTACAGGGCTTACATCCATGGCCCTAATCTGATGCTCGCTCGGTCTAACAGTCCCGGCTGCCATAAACTGTTGTAATCCTTCTCTCACAATTTGTCGTATGAGGGAAGCAAAGTCATGCTGGTCCTTCACAACGGCCATAGGAACTACATTGTGCAGTCCGTCATACTTCTTTCTTCCAACCCTCCTTTGTTGCATCTCTTCATACGCTGGCACCACTTAATTAACTCTTCCGTCGTAGCGACTTCTTTGATCAGAAAATCTTGGTACATGTCTCTGGCAATACCCTTCATCAGGTGCGTGATCTTGTCGGCCTCAGTGACTTTACACAGGGCCAGAACAGTCTGTATGTATGACTGTGTCGGCTCACCATGTCGTTGGGACCGGTTCTTCAGTTGTTCTTCCGCCGAGCGGATTTGTCGCTGGCGGTCTCCAAAGGTCTTCTTATGTTCCGCGTGGAACGTTTCCCAGTCATTTGATTTGTCTTCGTTGTTCTCGAACCATTGCTGAGCTGTTCCGTGCAGGTAGAAATAAACGTTGGCCAATCACATTGTATAATCCCACCTGTTGTACTTGGCGACTCGGTCGAACCCTTTTGACGATTTGTTGGGGTCCTGTTCACCATCTACAGAGAACACGGACGGGTGTCTGATGTGCAGCTGGCTTACCGCTGGTTTCGTGTCTACAGTTCTTCTGATAATACGGACTTTCTGAAGGATGTACTCAGTATATTCCTTGTATTCCGGTTCCAGTCCGTGTAAGCGACGGCTCTTACGTTGCCTAATTGGAGCCACGGTGATGCAGGTGTTGTACAGGATACCCGCCGCCTCCACCAAACAATGTCGCATTGAAATGGAAGCAGGCTTGACTTCAAAGTCAGGGTTTTCGACTGAACACAGCACTTATACTGAAAGCGAAATGAAACGTACACGCAGCACTGACTGCCTCTCGGGCAGAGTGCTCTGCTATTTATACACAGACGGAAATTAGAAGAATAGTTAACGTAAGAAACGTGTAGAGATTACATGTGAACATAAGAAACACGTAGAACATTCTGGAAATACAATCTTTTATTTATTTTTTTATTTATTTTTTATTTATTTATTTATTTATTTATTTATTTTTAGTCGATGACGATATTCCTTGCGCCACGCCGGTTAGTCGATGACGATATTCCTTGCGCCACGCCGGTTAACGTGGTGTCTCGCGGCAGTATTAACACGCCGGATACGTGCTTTTTCACATTTCGCGTCCGAGACGTTTCCATGATTGTCTCAATGCACGATCGCGCTCTGCTTGTAAAGTTGTTTTACAAGAGTGATGACTGTGCACAAGTCGCTCTGCAGTAGTTACGGACGCTGAAGGTTTTGGAAGATAGGGGTTGGTCATTGACTCCGTGGTTCTGAAGAAAATTAATCGGAAATTCTAAAAGACGGGTTCCTTTGATGTGAAATCTGGTAGAGGGGGGATACGAATTGATTCGGCGTCATTTGAAGAAGTTGCCACAGGGACGCAGGAGTCGAGTGATGGTGTGTAAACGTGTAGTGCACGGAAATTGCCCGAACATTGGACAAATCCGTGAACGCTGTGCTTAAAATCCTACGAATCATCCTTCCTTGCTACCCATATAAAATTACCCATGTGCACGAGTTCCATGCTATTCACCTGCAAGCAAAAGAGACTTCTGCTTTAGAATTTCTTCCTCGCATGGAAAGGGGACGATGAATGGCCGTGAAGAAACCTTATGGGCCAGGAAAGCCCACTTCCATCTGTCAGGAATTTTCGAAAATGAGCCACAAAAAATCCTCACGCAAATCAACCAATACCACATGGTTCGGCTTTACGTCATCATTGGTCATAGGACGATATTTTTTCTGAAGAGACATGTGTTTCCGGTCCTGTTAGCTGTACCGTCACTTGTAAGCGCCATGAGTGTCTTTTCTCTAGCTGCGTCATTCCTGCTCCCCAACAGCGTGCATGTGTTCATTGGACCATTTTTATGCACGACGGGACACCTTCACACATTTAAAATGATTTAAGCAGCTGCTGAAGCGCCATTTCAAAAATGCTAGGTTATCAGCCTGGCCATCCTGATCACCTGGGTGACTCCTGGCTGCGGGGCTGTCTGAAAGATGTTGTGTTTAGTGTTCCCACTGCGAACTTAGCTGCATTGAAGGCACGAATTGCGCAACACACTCTGAACGTGACCTCGATCAATTGTGAAACATGCTGTTTCTCGAGTTCAACGTACTGCAGAACACGGTGTACAAGATTTGTGCCAGTCACACGGAAATAAAAAATCAGATTTGATTTTGATTCAAGGTTTTTATGTGGTTTTTGTACTCAGGACAATAAAAATAATCCGATTAATGCTTTTAGGTTGCTTTTGCCTCCATAACAATAAAAATGATGTAACTAATGCTTTTTATGCGGTTTTTGCCTCAGAAAAATTAAAAAAAAAAGAAGTGATTGGTGTTATTTATGCGGGTTTTTACCTCAGGACAATTAAAAACAGATATTTCTCATTCGATGTGATATGACCTTGAGATGGTGTATGGACTTAGGGAACAAACAGTATACACCCATACAAACTGCCTACTACAGATTGTTTAACGTCCAGCTTACATCTTAGGCATTGTTGTATGATTCATTTGTCGTTTGTAGTCGACCACTGTTGAAAAAAAGGCATTACAATATACTTTCAGGCCCGAATGCACAGTGAAGTGCATACTGACAAGAAAAAGCTTTTAGCTGAAAGACATTGCAGTTCCTCAGCGCCAAACGCGGTGGCCGAGGGGACAGCGGCGCGCCAGTCACGGTCTGCACGGCCACGACGGTCGGGGGTTTGAAGCCCCCCTCGGGCATGGATATTTGTGCCGTCCTTAGTATTAGCTAGTTCATAAGTAGTTTGTAAGTTTAGGGACTGATGACCCCGTAGTTAAGTCCCATAGACTCTACTAACATTTGAACATTTCTTTTAGTTCCTCAGCTATGTGAAAATGCTATTATCATTAGACTAACGGCATCTATTGATAAAGTTTCACACTATTTATTTTTCTTCTACCATACTTTTCCCCCTTCTATGATAATACTCCGTTGCAATTAGACGTCATTCTGAGCAGTGGTGATATTTTTACAGTGTTTTCAAGTTAAACTTTAATTATGATAACACTGTATACTGGTTGTCTCACATGATATAGAATGTGATGATGGCCGAAGAAGCCGAAAGACGGTTAGATGTATACGCGATAATTATAGAATATAGAAAATATAGAAGTTGTAGCCCTCAGACGTCAAATGTACCATAAATATTTTGCAATTTCCTTCAAATTTACTCGGTAGTTTACATCTTCAAGATTCATCCAATCTGTTACGGAGGAAACGGTCATTTACAATAATCTTGTCCCTTCTTAAAAATATTTCTGCGATCTCCAGTAGTAATAACACTGAAATTAATTTTGGAAACTTACTGAGTTGTGAAAACATGTATCAAGGCCGTAGATACTTATTCTTGCATGTAAACAATTGTAAAGAGTGCTGTATCGTATCTAAAGAACTATTTCAGTCAGTTATTTCTTCATTAAAGATCTGTTATCCAGTATCTGTAAATAGTTTCAACATTTAATAATTTCCGTCAGGTAGTAACATAAACTGTCTCACATTATGAGAAAAAAAATACTGGGTGTCGACATAACAATATACTTCCGAGGCTCGAATGTACAGTGAAGTTCATACTGACAAGAAAAAGCTTTTAGCTGGAAGACCTTTAAGTTCCTGAGCTATGTCGAAACGCCATTATCATTAGACTAACGGCATTCTCCGTTCCGCTCTCGGTCTACGAACCCGGGCACTATTTCTAATTCTGATCGCTGTTCGTGGAAATTTCGTGTCAACCTGACAGCTCTCTCTCTATCTCTCTCTCTCTCTCTCTCTCTCTCTCTCTCTCTCTCTCTCTCTCTCTCTCTCTCTTTTCACAAATTAAGTCAGCTGTCAGCTGGAACCACATCGTAAACATCGGACTAGTGCTTTCCGTCGATGTGATCGGAAATCGAACTTGGCCCGCAGGTACAAATGTTCGTGCCGAACTGCTGCAGGGAGAATTCTCACTGGCTTCATAACTTGTCTCTTCAACTTTCTGTGAACTTCCATTCGAAAAAAAGGTCTACAGTGGCACAGGCAAAGTTCTCTAGCGCAGTACAGTAGAGGAGACATAAAGCAGTGGTGCATTGACGACTGAAAACAAAAATTAAAAGTTAATTTAATAGGAAAAGTAAATTAAGTTTAGTAATCCCAAACGAAACTGGTATTTTGAGTCGAATGTTTCAACCGACAATATTATACGAAGAACGGAAATATATTAAACTACATCATTTATGTGCATTAACCAACGGGAATCAATCGGCCAGCAGTATACTAGTGCATATTTTGATAGACTTGCAAATATTCTACAAAATCTCTATTAAATAGGTAAAGTCTCTCAACTACCTTCGGGAAGGTTGCCGGTATTGGATCATTTTTTATTTTAATATCCCAAGCCTCAATTATTTATGTAATCGAAACAAATAATACTGTAAAAGAAGCTACATTTTGTACACTTTCAGCTGCTAATATTATACTTTTAATAAACTCAAGTTAGTATTCTTTAAAAATGTATAAGCGGTCCAAATTAAGAAACTGCTTGCCTAATTTAGGCCTACAATTATTCAAATTCAATCCTATGGTAAAACAATGATTTAAATGCGAATAAGACCCGTAATATTAAAAAAAAAGCTTTATTTCAACATCTGGCCATTGATGTTCATTCTGGTTGAAGGAGGGAAAGCTGTTGATTTCATCATAAAAATAAAATCACTTTTTACCAGCTGTTTTCTTTTCTCTGTTGAAAAGTTCATATTTCTTTGTTACGTCGAATGCAAGTTCACGAACATCTTTAATTGTGAATCCAAAAAAACCTTTCTTCAAATAAAAGAAGGTGATCTGCGTAAATTTTTTCCATCTCAGCGTAAAGGTTGATTGTATTCCGAATAACGTAACTTCATTTGAGAACGTGTCTTCATCATCAGCATGGCTTCTTATTGTAGCTTGTGGTAGTCCGTATATGCGGGCACACTCATTAAGTCCACGGTCACCATTCTGCATACTGCCACAGCGACGTTCAGTTCATCTTCATCATCACTTTTTGTCATCTTACAAACCTAAAAAGATTGCCAAACTTATTACATATTTTATAATTTTTTTGACGCATTGAAAAATAAACTTAAAGTCGTAACATGTACCTATTACGTATTGTTAAAATGACCTTAAGTACTATTTTTATGAGTGATCCGTAAATTGGACAGGACCAAATTAGCAAACAGTCATTGGTACAAATTCGGCAACTCGACGCCATAGAAGGAAGATAACGTTGCAGGAACACAGAACGCTAACTCTAATTTTGCGATTTTGAATTATTAGCTAATGAATGGCAGTTATGAACTATAGTGCTTCTACAACAGAGGAAAGCTTATGATATGTAGCAGAAAAACTGCAGCGACAACGAAGAAAACTCAATAATGGAAACTGTTCTCATTCGAATGACTATCGACCGTTGACCGACACTCGTGACCTCAACAATATTTCTCTCCAGTTGAGCCAACTTGAAACTTTAATTTACCTGCAAAAATAATAATTAAAAAACAAGACATTCGAAAAGTGTATTCGTAATATCGTGCGAATGTCGTGTTGAAGCTGTATGAGATTCGTACCCTTAAACATGCCAAACACTGCCAGTGAAAAGTTTTGCTACGCCGATGACTTCGCCAGCACACTTGAGAAAGGAGAAACTATATTATCCAGTTACTTAGAAATTCTCAACAAATATTATGAAGCATGGAGACTCCAGTCAAATGCAGCAAAGACTGAAGTTTGAGCATTCCATCTGAACAATAGAACTGCAAAACAACTCAATGTTAATTTCTGTCAACAAAGGGTTCGACACAATTTACAGCCTAAATACTTGGGTATCTTACTGGACCGGTCTTTAACGTATAAACGTCACTTGGAAAACACAAGTCAAAAAGTAATGACCCGAAATAACATCATTAGACAACTGGCTGGTACAACCGGGGATGCTTATGCACCAACACTACACACTACAGTATTGGCACTAGTGTACCCTGTAACTGAATACTGTGCGCCAGTGTGGCAACATAGCACCCATACAAGGAAGTTAGACGTTTAGCTTAACGAATCAATGAGGGTCATTACAGGTGCACTAAAATCCACCCCGATCCCCTGGCTGCACACCAACAGCAACATCCCACCACCTTAATTGCGACGCCAGGAAGCAACGAATCGAGAATGGAGGAAACTTCACCACCCCAAATGTACACAAGATCTTCCAATGCATAACATCTTAATTGTGGTGCCCAAGAACAAACGGTCCAACATATCGTCAGAGACTGTCGTCTGTGGAAATATCCTGGACCATTCAGTGACTTTATAAATGCTACCCCTTCTGCAACTAGGTGGATAAAGTCACTCGATATTGATTTATGATTTTTTTATTTATGTACGAGGTACGTCCAGGAAGTAAGTTCCGTTTGGTTATATAAAACAAACGTGTACAGATACAGGAAAAATATTTACTGTATAAAAATCTACAACTGTTAAACTAGTTTTCTACATAGCTGACGAATTTTTGTAGGCACTTATCATGGCTGAATACACAGGCGGCAACCTTGTATGAAGAAGGCATACAGAAACTTGTGCCACGCTATGAGAAGTGCCTACAAAATTTCGTCAGCTATGTAGAAAAGTAGTTTAACAGTTGTTGATTTTTGTGCAATAAATATTTTTCCTGTATCTGTACACGTTTGTTTTATATAACCAAACGGAACTTACTTTCTGGACTTACCTCGTATTTACTAAAGATGGCATCGTATTTCTTAAACTGCCACTGTGTTAAATTAATAAGATCTAGGATTCCCACATGTATAGAAGTAGTGTATTTACCATATTTGTAAATTTTAGTATTTGAATATATGTATTGAATTATCTCATATGTAATGCTCAATGCTGCTGTCATTTCCATACGACAAATAAAATAACTAAATAACTAAACTGTGTTGAATGTGTAGATAATAGGGTATTGTGAGACGAGGCCGAGAGACAAAAGCCGCAATAAACTGAATAAACTGGAATGAAACATTCACTCTGCAGCGGAGTGTGCGCTGATGTGAAACTTCCTGGCAGATTAAAATTGTGCGCCTGAACCGGGAAAGGCAAAGGTCCCAGGTTCGAGTCCCGGTTCTGGCACACAATTTTAATCTGCCAGGAAGTTTCATATCAGCGCACACTCCGCTGCAGAGTGAAAGTTTCATTCTGGAAACATCCCTTAGGCTGTGGCTAAGCCATGTCTCCACCATATCCTTTCTTCCAGGAGTGCTAGTCTTGCATGGTTCGCAGGAGAGCTTCTGTGAAGTTTGGAAAGTAGGAGGCGAGGTACTGGCGGAAGTAAAGTTATGAGGCGGCATCGTGAGTCGTGTCGGGATAGCACAGTCGGTAGTGCAACTGAATAAACTGTTTGTCTATTAAATCTCACCACACATTTACAACGTAACCTTCTGGAAAATTTCTCTCTGGAATGGCACGTGGGTTTTCCTCAGACTACTGATGTCGTCACGTCAAAGTGGTTTTATCAGCGAAGAGTAAACGTGGGATTTCTCGGTGATTTTCTGGTATCCAACGACGACATAGTAATCGTCCATTTGCATCTGCTGCTCGAAGGTGCTGATGAGCTGTAACTGATTAAGCTGCAACCGGTGCATACGTAAACTCCGCCATACTCTTGTATGTGGAAATCCGGTAAGTGCAGAAATTCTGCATGTTCTGTTGAAGGACTGCGTTCTAGCAACTGAATGTCGTCTGCTTCATCCACAGTTTGATCATTACACGTTCAGATACAAATGAGTGCTAGAAGTTGTACCAGTGTTAAGCAGTGTATGGAACATACGAGTAAATACTCTTGAATGTGGTAGTCGTCTAACGGTACGGAACCTTAATTCAACTAACTTTATCTTAGCGGATGATTTATTCCTGCTACTGACATGGGATGCAATGATCTTACGTAAATGTGGTTTAGTTTGATGCTCAACGGATAACACTTTAAATTGTACAGTTGTTATTAAGTTAACAGTAATTAAACTCGTAATTGATCTACACATTAATCTCGTGTGTGAGAAGCAATTCGAGCAAATGAAATGTTCAAATCTGTTAGCGTGCACCATATACCAGTAGCCAGACTGTGCAAGCACAATTCGACTACGAGAGCCAACCCAAAGAGCGTGCTATTACAGTGATAATTTTGTTACTTTAATTAACAGGATGCCAAACAAAGATATTTGAAATTAATTAGATACCAAAATCTCTGCACTTGATAATGTGCCTATCTGAACAACAATTGCCATACTGATTCAACGTAATAAAAAATGTCCTACAAATCTGGTAATGGTTTCAAGTCTCACTGACTGCAAATATTACTCATCTCTTTACGTGATCTACTTCTCTTCTGATCAGACAAATCATTTTAACTGTTACTAACATTAACTGACTTAATAATCTGAACATTCATTAAGACTGAGAAAATCTCTAACTATGAACTTTACTGGATTTATGAACAAACTACTTCCTGCTCTCATTAATAGATCAATTTATCATGACGAAATCCCTACATTGAACTGTTCTAATTAGCACATAAATTTACAGACACAATAATTATGCAACATTTTTACAAGAAACAATGATCAGAACGGATAGCAATTCAAATTGGTGAAAGGAGATAAAACAAAGTCTTTGGTTTATAGCAAAGATATGAAAATAAATACATTATGTTATATAGATTAACGAAGTGGCGCAAAATATTACATAAATTTGTTTTCTACAGAATTATAGCTTAGATTTTTGTAATAAAATATGCTCAAGGCTGTATGACAGGCAAAAATTAAGTGAAGATTATTTTGCGTACTCCTTTCAAAGTCCACATACTTCGGAAAATATTTCAGAGTCCAGCGCGGCCTATTCTGCGGCTCTATTGAATACCTATCGTCTCACTGGATTCCACTGCACACGTCTATCGTCGAGATTCAACTGCCGTCGACTGACCTTCGGCCTCTCTCTACTCATATATTGACAGCCTAACTTTTTAGGCTATTTTGAGGAGTGTATTGTCCTGGGACATTTACTTCTACCTCTTGGGTTGCTTTATGAAATGTTTATGGCGTGTGATTTTGATCCTTTGGAGTTCTGAGTGTATGTTATTTGACCTGTCCGTATGTTTGGTTATACAATGGTTTTTAGTCTGTTAACAGTGATTTTGGTGTTGTTATTCTGAAGTTTTCGAGGCAATAGTTCGCCAGAGTGTCCAATTAGTTCGTTGGGTAATTGATGTGCACGGTTGTAGAAGCCTTCTCAGAGGCTTTTAAACCTCCCGATTGGCTTCTCAACCTTGGTAACAGCGTGGATTATCAGCAATTGGAAATCGTCCATCGACGTGCAATGCCCTTCTCAGGGCTTTCCTTTGGCCGCTTCCGGCACCCACTTATAAAAGCTCTGTGACGTCATTCCAGTAATACATCACCTAACGACCTTCAGTGATTGTCACAGTAGTGTCCAAAACGTTTTATACAATGATTGAATTGTTGATATGACGCCATCATTAGATGCGCACTAAAATTCTAATGTAAATGCATAAATAGCTTTAATTTTTAACACTAACAATAGCCCAAAAATCTGAAGTCTAAACAAACGAGTATTTTTAGCATAACCAATAAATAAGTCTTTCGGCCGTCACACAATGAAATGTTAAAGCAATTACTTAAGTAAAGTGTTTTTAATGTAATTTTTCAGTCCTCGTCCCAATGCACTTTACAGAATTACTGTGCTCAAAAATTAAAAAAAGAAAAAAAATTAGCTTACCTAAAGACAAAATACTAAAATAAACGAAAATAATATAGTCTAAACAGGTCACAATGTGTGTTTATGACACCTGCAACTTATCACTGCCTTGCTGTTTGTGTATCTGTCTTGCGTAAATTGTTATTCACAAATCATTATCGTTTTTCCTTAAAAGTGCATTATTATGCACAATATAGAAGTTGAAGATGATATAATTATACCAAACTTTGCGCCTCGATGAGACCTTTCATCTGAGTCGTCGCTCGTTCCTGCAGTTCAATTAGTTTAGCCTCTGGATTTTTCCAAGTGAATAAATATCTGTTTTCCGAATAAATGCGGATGTAAAACTAATATAAATGGTGTCAACACATAATCTAAATGGCGCTACTCTCCTCTTTCATTTGCTTCTCCGTGCTAGTCTGTAACTCTATTTGTCTTTACTTTCAGATTCTAGGCTGAGACTATGTCGTTTTTCGGCGCGAAAAATGGCAGTTGGACATGACGTGAAGCACGCCAGCATGCTTTCCATGTGCTGTCTTCCCGCCGATACGAAGCTGGTCGAGTCTCACCTCCTCGCAGCGGTTAATTGCCTGTTTAGTCGTCGTAACTTTCGACCCTTTCTACTGTTAAACTAACTCGCTTCGCGCTCCAAATTGGCGTTTTACGTTGTTGTAACGTCACAGTCTTCAGTTATGAAATCGTATACCGTATTCTCTACAAGCAGCAACAGCGTTTCCTATACAAAATCCGTACAGAAGTACCATATCAGCATACTCAAAATGTGTAGATAAGCGCGGCAGGCTTACACGCAATATTTCTGTAGACTTCGCGAACGTATTACAATGAAAACTGTAATATATATTAGATCACGATTTCACAGTTTGAACATCAACATTTAACATCTGAAATTCGACAAATACCCTCGCATAATCGGTACACCCACACGCAAAATGAAAATGCACTGAAATCTCCAAACTAAATATTGTATATTATATGGCATTTTTTCCTCTACACTATCAAATCCTGGTTTATATTCTTCCTGACACTCGCTGTGTACTAATACTAGCATACTCTTTACGACACACTTTCATACGCGTAAAGTATGTAAACCCATTTACATGGGATCCGAAAATCGTATTTCGTAATCCGATTTCCCAGTTCCGCTTTTGGTTGCTCATGTAAGCACTTCAGCACTCCCAATTCGATTCTGGAAATCCGATTTTATTAATCAGATTTCCACTTCCACGATCGATTCTTGTGCCCATGTAAACGCAGCCGCTTTTGATAAGTTCTTGGCTTCTGTTTAAGAGTTTTCAGTTAATGACTCCTGCAGTAAAAGAAGTATAAACATTGTTATTTTGTATGTTTTAAGGGGAATAAGCAACAGTGGCATCAGTCTCCATAATTATTAGACTAAGCAGGAGTGTGTGTATTAATTAAATCGCGTTTCTGCTGACTAAATAATGAACTGAAACAGCTATTTCCCAGACGCAATATTTGAGTGGGCTACGAAATCAGCTACAAGCCTAAAAATGTAATGACGACAGCGACAAAAACGCAGTGAGACAAACTACCATAGAGAGACAACAACGCGACCAGAGAGAAGGAAATTTAACAATTGACCGCCATGTTATCGGTAATCCAGAGAGGGGTGGGACATGAAAGTAGGTTAGAAGATTAGAAAAATATTACTACTTGCGAATTTCATTTTCAGCCAGAGACGATGTTACCTCCAAGTATAGTGCATAAACACTTCATATATGATCTGAAAAGTATAAGACCAATCTACCAGTGTTTTAGTACGCCGTTTCCAATAGAAATTTTCGAAAAATAGTAAAGATTTCTGTAGTAAGCTTACATTAATTTCAACTTATTTAAGGTTCGTAACAGAAACTATTGATAGGCCCCGGAAATACAATCCAACATTGAAACCTTTCACGTCAGCCTCTCGGCCAGTAGACTAAGTTTATGGTTACCGTAAGTTTATTGAAGTGGTAGTCAACATTCAGCTTGTCTTCCTGATGAAACGGATTACGGCACTCTGCATCAAAATACTAAGAAACTGCCAGTAGCTGATGTCCTTATTTTGAATTTACCTTGCAGTTTAACGCTTTGTGATGAAATGTGTGTCACATATATTTAGCCTTACTTCATTCAATACGTACATAAGACATGTAGGGCAAATACGAGTGGTTGCTATCGGAAAACAGTTGCCCCTCGTCATCCTACCGATTCATTTCTTCGTCATCGGGCCCGGTGGTCTTGGGGTAAAGCGCTCGACCGGAAACCGAAGGGTAGCGGATTCGAAACCCGTCTGCGTTTTAACCCATCCTTCACCACTCAACGATGTGAAGAGTTGCCAGAAACGAATCGTAGTTTCAATTCCACGTTTAGCTGTAGGTCCCTTTCCCCAGTTGCATAACTAGGGAGGCTAGGGAGACGCAAGTCTCCAAAGTGGCGTCAAATTGAAAGACGTGCACCAGGCCAATAAGCCACACGTATTTATTATTATTATTTCTCCGTCAGCAGGTTGTATAAAATAATAAATGTCGATAAAATTGAACACATAATTCAAATACGCAAAACAACTAATACAGGGCTGGAACTTAAGAAGTGTCAACTATTTATGCGACACCGATACAAAGCGTTATATGTTTGCACCTGTTGCTGTCCTTCAAAGTCACCAGCGTTATGTAGAACATTGCTGCCAGCAATGTGGAAAGCGTAGTATTCCGTAAGCAGGGCCGGTTGTGTTGATGGTGCGAGTGGAACGGTCTACTGCCTGTAGAATCTCTGGAACAGTTCTGAAGCTCACGAATCAGTGTCCGCTAATGCGGCAATTGTATGCAGTTCTTCAGAGACGCTATACCTGGCGTCATATAAGAAGGCGCTTTCTCGCATAGAGACGGAGCAATAGGTGAAGCGTGGAGGGGAGGAGCTATGGACGAGCGCCAACAGTTGCGCCTGCGGGAGAAACATTGCGTAACTCGCGGGCTGCCGCGCGCCTACAGAATGAACCATATTGGCTGTCATTGCGGTAATGGAGGGGGATGCGCAGAACGGCTGAAAACTGGGCCGCTTTCGTAGCTGACGCCGACTATAGGACGACCTGCCCCATGCATGTCTGCCACAGTTTTCCGACGATCGTTGAAGGCTGCCACTGTTATGCAAGCCTCTTGAAGACCTACATGACACTGTCGCGTATTGCGACGTCTGGAACATTCAATCTTGATCCAACATCGTTGTTCCTGTTTCGAAAACATAGTGACACCGTTACGTTAGACCGCTCACTCCCTCGATTGTGCGCATGTTGGTGACGTGGGACGGGCGAGTCCACTTTGCTCGGAGGCAAGGTAGATATGTCAGCAACATGTGATATGATAGTAGATTCCATTGCATAGTGTCTTCACAGCAGTGTTGCCACTGTTTAAGTTCAAACCCTCGTACAATATATAATATTTTCATCAGTAATGAAATAAAAAAGAAATATTCGCAATTTTATTGCTGCTGTTGGTAGCGTTACACACTACACAGACGTTAAACACGATTACTAAAAGAACTGCTTATCTCACTGGTTAACACACTAAGTATCTCGATTTCATAAATCTTCAGTCTTCAGAAAATTGGCGACTAATAGTACAGCGTGGGCCGGCCGCGGTGGCCGAGGGGACTGAGGCGCTCCAGTCACGGTCTGCACGGCCACTACGGTCGGGGGTTCGAATCCGCTCTAGGGTATGGATATTTGTGCCGTCCTTAGGATAAGCTAGTTGATAAGTAGTCAAGTCCCATAAGCTATACAAACATTTGATTTGATTTTTAGTACAGCGTGGTACCGCAGGGAGAATGAAAGATCCTGTCAGCATACATCTACACAGTCAAACATACACAGTCGCAATACTCACTGCTATAAAAGATGTTACCAACTGACAGTCGCAACGACACTAGCGCTCCTAGTGGTGGGTAAGGTGTCGTAAGAATAATGTTTGTTTATAATTACCTTTCGTTGTAATTAACCAAACGGTTACTGTAATTTATGCGTTCCAAGCATTAGTAAAATATTGAAAGACACAAATAATCATAAAATAAATCTAAAAAGTACCGAATTTCCTTGATTCAGTGATATAAACTACTACTTATCCATGAGGATATACTTACGAAAATCTATATATTTTGCAGCCAACTCCGGTGAAAATAAGAGAATATAAGCAGAGGAGAAACATTAATTCCTGTTGTGGGCTGTTCTTATATGAGAGGCACTTTTATTGACGTGAAAAATTCGATTTGCAGTCTAATGATTGGAATGGTTTTCTTCACTCATCTATCTCATAAACGAATATACTTTTGAGTGTAATTAATTTTGCTTATGAAACGAATGTCTCGAAGATTCTGGCCGCTTGTGGTTAAGATGTAGCAAAAAATTGTGGAACTGGGTTCTGCATTGTTGGGACCCTGTTTTTTTTATTGCTTTTAATTTTTTTTAAATTATTTTATTTTATTTTTCCCTCGTGTTTGTGTGGATTTTCATTCAGTAATGGCTTATGTGTTACATTAAATAATGTAGGTATTGGATTTTATATAAGTATCTTACGTTCAACACTTACTGATTTGACTGTAATTGTAGTGAAGAAACGTTGTCGTTCCTGAGCAGAAGGTTGGATTTCCTGTTGTTTATTAGCCATTTTTGTTCTTAATAGAAAATGAAATTCTTCATTAAAAGGTCATAGATTTCAAGATACTCTTATATAAAGTTTGGAAAGTAGGAGGCGAGGTACTGGCGGAAGTGAAGTTGTGAAGCGGGATCATGAGTCCTGTCTGGGTAGCTCAGTCGGATGCCGGGCGCCGTGGCTCAGCGCGCCCGGTCAGAGGGCTGAACGCCCTCTGTAATAGAAAAAGCTGAGCTAAATATGCAACGAACAACCAAGACCGAAATGAACCAAAGAACGCAAACCATAGATCTACCATAAGGACAAAAAAAAAAAAAAAAAAAAAAAAAAAAAAAAAAAAAAAAAAAAAAAAAAAAGGTCGGTAGAGCACTTGCCTTCGAAAGGCAAAGGTCCCACTTTCGAGTCCCAGTTGCGGCACACAATTTCAATCTGCCAGGAAGTTTCATATCAGCGCACACTCCGCTGCAGCGTGAAAGTTTCTTTCTACTCTTAAATAAACTGCATTGCAAAGTACTATTTCATACCTTTCAATGGTTCTTAGGAAACATAATAGAAATAGAAGTGGAGTTTCTTTTTAGTTATTCCAATTTTTATGGCACTACGTACCTTCCCTACCGTAAAAAAGTATGTTAAAATCAGTTTAAATAGCACTATTCACACTCCTCCGATACTGTATTCAGGAATGTACCCTGTCAGCCGCTTGGAGCGCTGCTGTCGTGGCGTATAACAAAAATCTGTGTAAATGTCGTGACGGTATATGTTAGACTGTGACCTCTATGTATAGTCTATTTCTTTGCAGAAACAGTTGAGGAAATTCGGATGTCGTCTTTCGCAAGACGTGTTGCACGTAAGCGTAGTGCTTGTGACCTTGGCCGTTAGGTTAGACGGTGGCGCTAGTGGGCCGCTCGTCCGTTGTTTCAGGCGCCGGCCCTGGTTGGGCAGCTCGCTCTCGCGCGTGAGTGACGTCTGCAAATTTGCGGCGGCTGAAGTCGTTTCCCGCGCATGCGCGTTATGAAAGCGGCGCGCTCCGCCATTTGTAATGGCGGACGGCGTGACAGCTGAAATTCCGCGCTCAGCGCCCGCCATCCGTCAGGGCCGGCGCGAGTGGCAGCGTCTATGCGCGCGCGCTCATATTAATTTCCCCGTAACCGTGCGAAAATAAAAAGGGGCGCGCCGAGAGACGGGAAAAAATTCTTTAAAAGTTCGTTCCGCCAGGGATTTCTATACAGTCGTGTCACATTTTTATTTGTATCTTTCTCCCCGTATTTAGCGTGTGACGCGAACAAGGATTCATGCAGGATATCAGTCACGGTTCAAATAATCCGTAGCATGTTGAGATTTATTCCCATCTGCTTGCATTACTGAACCTCCCGATACCAATGTTGCATAATAATAGGTATGGATGTAATAAGTCTATTATCATTTTATTTTCCAAAACTTATTTTTTCTAACTTGACTAGCTGAAGTTATTTTCTATTATTTGATGTCGTAGTAATTTGTTTAATTCTCAAAAATTAATTAGTTGATGCAAGCGACGTATTGTTAAGGTAAAGCAGTCAACAATCCGAAGATTGGTTTGAATACCAGAGTGCTTTACTAGGCATGGTCCTGTTTGGAGGTATGCCGTTGCCTTCCTCTGACCTTCGAACTGACTTCCCCATCCAGTTATAGGGGGACCTACAGTTTAACGTGGGTTCCGAACCACGGTGCTAATCGGTATTTTTCACATGAGCAATACTGCCAGAGGTGAAATAAGTGGAAAGTGACAGATATAAATCCTAGGACCTGGCTGGGATCGAACCCGCGATCTTTGGATTTGTAGTCTGACACCCTACCACTGTGAAACCGAGTATGGGTCATGTATTAGACTAATTAATATTTCTGTTAAGGCTAAGTAAATTCTTTTCTCACAATATTAAAGTAGGTATTATTATGTTTCACAATGAACTTTAGGAAAGTTGTACCCTGATTAGTTTCTGTATAATTATCGTTTGTACGAAGTAATTGTTTAAAAACCAATTTAAATATATCTGAAAGTGAAGCAATATTAATTTAACCAAAATTTGTATATCAATTTACTGAATATTATGCTAGCTATCTCTTTTACTACAGGGATTGAATGAAATTCGTTAACTTTTCCATTATAATTAATTTAATTCCCTCAATTGACAATACGTAATATCACAATACGTGATATTGTTCGAAAGATATAAATAGGATGCTTTCGCGTCATGTAAATCAGTCTTTTTCATCTCTATTAGTAGAGACAGTCCACGCCAATAGGGATTACGGTTTCATTCTTAATCTGAAGCACAATTAGAGGTGGTGATGGAATATTTGTAAATCAATTTTGAACTCCTCATTTGCCTTTTCTTCAGTAGTATGCATTACATGATAGAATAAGTTTGTACGGAGGTGCAAGAAATGTGGCTGGGCCTAGACGGTAGCAATAGATCCTGTAGTGCACCGTGACTCATAACAAAATATATATCTATTTATTATCAGAATCTGCCGACACTGCGGACAGATTCACGAAGCGACCTTATACTTCCAGGAACAATTCGGAAGGACTATCCCACCTCGCAGCTACAGCCGAGTGCGAGAACGATCGATAATATGATGAGGTACTTGTATATCTTTGGCGTTTACTGCCAACCTAAGATTGTGTACCAACAAAACATTAAGTTTGTGGCATCTAGCACTACAGTCTAGTGCTACCCTTTTATAGAACTTGGTGCACTACTGGACCTGGTGGCACCGCCTAACGTTATCCTTACTTCCTGTACATCCGTACAAACCTATTTCATCACCCTCTGTGCCACTGTAAAAATTTTAGTATCTGGGCCTATGGCATGAATCTCTGTCTAAATTTTTGGTACATACAATGATAATGATTTAAAATTTATTTGGTTTGTCACCGCATAAATAATTTAAACATTCCATAAATTACCAATGACAGAATAAAATTATTATTTTTTTACTGATTCTTCCATCGCTTATTGGTAGAACATAATCAAATAAATTAAAAAACACAATTTTGTATGTGTTCTACAAGTTTATTTTTGTTTACTTAACCGGGTTTCGGCTTATTAAGCCATCATCAGAGTATTTACTGCTGTGTGAAAGAGGTTACAATGTTTAGATACAGTATGGGAAGAGATGACAGATGACTCCACTCAGATCGACATAATTCTGCACTATAATTATAGATGGTGTTACATATGACAGTTGTAAGGCCAGGTTTGGAGTGGAATCAAGAACTTATAATGAATAGTTACTGCAGATTAATCTAATGTAGTTACTATTCATTTTAAGTTATTGATTCCACGCCAAACCTGGCCTTACAACTGTCATATGTAACAACATATATAATTATAGTGCAGAATTATTAACAAGGCACTTATATATTTATTTATTTATCAGCATTATCAGTTTGTTTGTAATAGTAGGTAGTTTAAGCCTTGTTTTATCCTTCACACATTGTATATTCTTGTATTACTGTTAAGTTTTCAAGTTGATAACTGTAATGACACAATGCCAAAGAAGTGTTATACTACGTATGTCGATCTGAGTGGAGTCATTTGTCATCTCTTCCCATACTGTATCTAAACATTGTAACCTCTTTGACACAGCAGTAAATACTCTGATGATGGCCTAATAAGCCGAAAACCACTTAAGTAAACAAAAATAAACTTGTAGAACACACACAGAATTGTGTTTCTTAATTTACAGAACAAAATAATCATAAAATTTTAAATATGAAAGTACATAAATTACTAAACCTACTATTATATTGTTGGTGAATATTTGACTTTTGATTATCAAATTACCATGTAATGGATCAAGAAATTGAAACATTTTCTGAATGAGGCAATATGAAAATACATAAATCAACAATAAACATAACGTTTTCAAAGATAATTTTAACATATATCATAGGTCTTGTTGTATAAACTGCCATGGGCAATAGTCGTAGTAGCATTAGATTGTGCCGAAGCAGTACATGTCATAAATCTGTTAGAATGTGCCGTAGCACATACATTCATGAATAGTCATACTAATAAATCCTATAGGACATCCATTCGTCAGAAGCGTCAGATCTTGTGACATAACAGGTATCTGTGATGATTTTATTTAATGAGCCTGCACGTGTATTAATTTGAACTGAAGCAGAATCCACGCCAGTAAGGAGTATTCTTTCTGTTGTTCCGAGTTGTGTAACGTGAAGTATTTGAGTCACAATCCACGTCACTCAGAACTATAATTGAATCAGTTATGTAAAAGTTCTTTCGTGTTAGTCGTGTGGAAAGTGTTTCTACCGTTATGATTAAAAACTAATTCTTCATAATCATGCTAAAATAAAAGTACACCTCGATCTTTTGTATTCCACACACGAACTGTGAATTTGTACTATTGACGTGTGGAATGTGCGTACTGAGTTATGATGAGCCTTGTACGATGGCCATAAATGGGCCATAAATGGGTACAACTAACACTAATGCTTCATTAGTGTCAGTGAATTGCAATAATAAGTTTCGCCCACATTATTTGTAGTAGACTAGTTTTTCCACATGGAATTTCATCCGATCGTGACCTAGAGCGCCGATCTACGAAAACTTTAAGAGGCAACGAGCTACCACCCGGTACGTCACAGAGTATCTGTATTGAGTAACCTTGAGAAGAAGAAGAAATTTGTAAAGGGAATTAAAGTTCGGGCCACAAAACAAACCTGTTATGAATTCGAAATACTTACGCATTTCGACCGTTTCAGGGCATTGAAATAAATCCAATGGCAAAGTTGAAGACTTGTGCTGCACCGGGATTCGAACTCGGAATTCCCGTTTCGGGCCAGTGGCCGCCTTATCCAAGTTGTCTTTGGAGGCGCGCTTCCCTTCCATCCCAAATTCTCGACTTATAGCCCATAACGATGGCAGTGCCCCCCTATGCACTAGTTTCTCTTGCTTGCAGCCTATACTGGATTCCCGCAAGGGATCGAACGTGTTAATGTGTTCGCATTGAAATTGTCAGTTTGCTGTTGAGGGCATATATACAATTACTGATTGGTATCTGCTCTTTCTAGACATGTCCGAAAGAACATACACCGTTTGTTGATATTAACGAGCGTAATTATAAAAATTCCAAACATATATACATTTCGTCCGTTTCAGGATATTGAAATAAACAAAAATTTTAACAAAAAATAAACCAAATTAAAATATATATATATATATTTCGAAAGAAATTGATATGCACTAAAAAGTAAAAAGAAATATTTGCTTATTCTTCTACAACTGAATAATCAACTTACTTATTATACTCATCAATATGTAGATAGGATCTATGTGTTTACCACGCAAGAAGGTACGTAGATACGTACCCATTTTAAATCTAACTCAACACATAACCACGAATAACAAACAACGATCAAAATATTTATTAGAATTCTCCTAAGTAAAAATATTAGAGTACTTAAAAGTCAATAAAATTGTTACGATAATATAATGTAGTTACAATTATTGTTATTTTCTGTCAGACATCCGGTCCGACATTGGTCGCAATATTCTCGTATTATTTTTGCTATGTATATTGTAGTGTTTCTTTCGCTGAGACCGACTCCAAAAATAACAATAATTGTAACTTCATTATATTATCGTAATACCTTGATTGACTTTTAATTAGTATAATATTTTTCTATAGTTTTCAAAATGACAAGCCAAGATCGCACATTAAAAATTTATTAAATGACGACCGGTTTCGGTGCACTGTGTCACCATCATCTGGTCACATATATGTTATAATCTGGTCAACTTATTAAAAAAATTATGTATTTTTTATACAGTGACTAAGTGGAATGTTGCGCTTGTTATTTTATACAAAATGTTTTTAACAAGATGACCAGATTATAACATATATGTGACCAGATGATGGTGAAACAGTGCATGGAAACCGGTCGTCATTTAATAAATTTTTAATGTGCGATCTTGGCTTGTCATTTTGAAAACTATAAAACGATTAGATCACCTCCAAACCCGACTATGTCAGGTAATCCTAATATTTTTCATTTCATTGTACTTAGGAAAACCTTAAAAATATTTTTTTATCATTGTTTGTTATTCATAGTTATGTGTTGAGTTAAATTCAAAGTTGGTAGGTACCTACCTATTTTCTTGCGTGGTAAACACATAGATCGTACCTACATATTGATTAGTATAATAAGTAAGTTGATTATTAAGTTGTAGAAGAATACTCAATAATTTTATTTTATTTTTTATTTATTTATTTATTTACTTTTATTTGTTAGTGTATATTAATTTGTTTTGGAATAGTTTTCTTAAGTCAGTTTATTTTTTGATTTTTAGTGAATCTGAACTACAATACCTAACTTTATTAATTTGAGTAGATCTACCAAAGAAGCTGCTCATCTGCGACAGCGCCGTTTAAATGCAAAAGAACGAAGACAGGGAGAAATGCTTATCTCAACAGATGAAATATACCTCCAGAACAATTTCACACAAAAGAGACTTACAAAGAGCGCAAAAATAGACATTAAAAATGCGGCTTTACATGAAAAGAGTTTTGTTTAGGGAATTTCTTGACCATAACGACGTTACGGTACGTGACTCAAATATCCGGACAGCCTTTAAAATATTCCGCCGAATATCGTTAATGTGTTCCTAAGAATTGAAGAGTTCCGTTACTTTTTCATGGATCCTATAATTAGAACCTAATCCAAATCTCATCAAACTACTCTTGCAGTAAATCCTTTCGAATAAAAAAAAGATAATCGAAATCGCTTGACGTAATACTGAGTTATTCGTCCATTTTTCGCGCACATACTTAATGCAAATTTACCACTTATATCGTTCTCTTATGAATGACAGACTCAGAATTGGAACAAATTGACATGGGACGACACGGGAAGCACCAGTTTCCAAATAAAAAAGAATATTAAAAATCGGTTCACAAAGTAGAATGTTCTTTGCTAACAAACATAAAAAAAATAAAATAAAATAAAAAAATACTGTCGAATTGAGAACCTCCTCTTTTTTGAAGTCGGCTAATAAATTCAAAATATTCAAATGATCAGATGTTTGTAAGGCTATGGGACGCAAACTGCCACCAAAAATAACTCTGGAACAATAGTTATATACAAAACCGGCTTTCACCAGCATAAACGGACTGCGGAGGCCTCGGAGAGTAAATACTCTGTTGAATTTCAAAACGTAAGCAAATACTGTTTTCAACACAAACTTGTGTATCTTTAAATGGACACCCATATTATTTCGTATGCAATCAATATCACGAAAATACACATAAATAATGAGGTTCGTTGCATCGAAATACGTCATTTACATCCCGAGAAAGAGCGAAGCTAAGTTGATGCTTGAAATAAATGAAGTGCACGGCTTGCGCACGTCCTGAGACTCAACCGTGAACCTCCCACTGCCTATGTCAGGAGCTCACACAGTGGGAAGGTATGCACAATCTACAAAAATAAACAAGTAACACATCCAACGCAAAGTTACGTTTTTCAAATTGTAAATGTACTTTTATTGTAGCGAAATGACAATTAGACCTACAAGTATAGATAACACACTTGGTTTCACTTTTCTAAAAACATTTATTATTGCCCTGTCGCCTACAGAAACTGTATTGTTGTGCATTAAATCCAGCATAAAAAATACACCCAAATCTTGACAAATGGAACTGTCACGTCTCTGTTTCCATTAATAAACGTTTGGAGATGGGTAACGAGGGAGTAGTGCCTAGATTTAGTGTTTCTACACACCGCAGTAATTCGTTGTTGCGTATCTTCTACTGTTGCTTGAGAAAAAGAAGTCCAATGGCGTAAAGTAAAGTTGGGGGAAACGTGCTGGCAATCGCACAGCCTCTCCCCCCCCACGCCCCCTATTTCAAAACGTCTAATAGAATGTCTCTTCAAATTTTGCATTGTGCGGGACATCCATCATAATGGAACCACGTTGAATGACGAGTTTCCAATCCTATATCCTCCATGAAGAGTGCTAGTGGGTGTTCAAGAAATGATGCACATCGCTGTCCATTTAATGTTTCACGCTAAAAATAGTGACCTCCAATACAGTTAGCAATGATACCGCGAAAAAAAAAAAAAAAAAAAAAACAACAACATTGATACTCCACTGTTATTGATGAGCAATTTGGTGAATCCATTGCAAATATTGCACGGACCAGTAGTGCATGTTCAGCAGATTCACACTGCCATGATTTGTAAATGAAGTCTTGTCCGTAAACAACGTATTGCTTAGGAATAATAGATTACTTCGCAAGTGATAAAGTGCCAAAATACAGAATGAAATGCGGGATTCGAAGTCATTCCCGTACAGTTCTTGATGCAGTGAGATATGGAACGGATGAAACCGATGGAGATGCAAGATTCTGTACACACTATTGTGGATTATTCCTACTGTTTGTGCAATATGTCGTACACGCACAAGAGGACTGAGGGCTGCAGCAGCCAAAATAGCAATGTAGTTTCCATTGCCGGTTGCTGCCGTTGTACGTCGACGTTTTGTGGGAGTCCAGCTTTCAGTTTTCGTGAGTGTCTTGCAGATATTGCCAATAGTTCGACGTGAAGGACACCGCTGATTTGGGTATCGTTCAGCATAGTGTCACAGCTGCAGTTGCATTTCAGTGACATTCGCCATAAATTCAAATAATATTTATTTTTTCATAGAATGAAGGCTTTCACGGCAGGTGTCGTCATTACTTAAAGCTTCCGGGCTGAGATGCCGTGGTCCATATATGAAACTTTCCCCTGACGTTTCGCCCTCGTCTGCGGAAGGCATCCTCGGAGGTAAAGCGGCAGTACGGGGAACGTTTCATATATGGACCACGGCATCTCAGCCCGGAAGTTTTAAGTAATGATATCTATTTTTTCTTCATTACTGAATGCCAACATATCGACTAGATGACGACAACTGTATCAAGCCACATGAAAACAGGTTTTAATCTGGCAATGTCTGTGAATTACGTCACAATCACCCGGTTTATATTGACTCCCAAAACTAGATTTCGTAAACCGATTTCCCACTTCCGCTTTTGGTTGGTCATGAAACACTCCAAAATATTTTATAGAAATCCACTTCTGTAAAGCGGTACTACAGTTCCACAATCGATTTTCGTGCCCATGTAAACGCAACCGTTTCTGATACTTCTTGGCTTTCAGATTGTGTTTTCGTGTTAAGAATATTCGGCTCAAATAGCAGAGTGACATTTTCTGCAGTGAAAGAAAATTCTAAATATTAGAGTGAGCATGCATCTGTTTATTTAAATAAAGAAAAATAGCGATTTTGCCGACTAACTCAGGAACAGAATCAGATGTTTTCAGCCGCCATACTGAGTGTAATAGGAAATCCGCTTTTGGCGGTAACATGTAAACACGACAGCGAAAAAAGATGCGTTGCATGTAAACGTAGTGAATATGAGAACAGTTCAGCAGACCAGATTAGAAGACACTTGTACAGTGAAGGTAGAGCGCGCCGTGGTGATATTTGTTTCTTTACAGTAGGATACAAGCGCCATTGGAGGCAACCCTGCTCTGTGCACAGTTGTTACATGCGATGTATTATGTCAGAAACTGTGACGCTGTTGCTGTCCTTTCAAGCCACATAATTCAGAACGTATGAGGTTTAGTAACGTGAAACCACATACGTTTCAAATGTTGTTTTTAGGTGGTAGTCTAGAGCAGTGATTTTCGTTGAAAAAATCGTTCTTGTGCCAGAGCTGTAAGACAATTTTATTTATCACGTTCGACCGGTTTCGACAATTGCCGCCATCAGCAGGAGATCAACACAATATTTTACTTCAAAGACAACAAGATAACATTTTTCCTGAATACAGCAGGTGAAATTTACAGTAAATATTCCGATCGTTTCTAAAATAACTGTCTATTTTACATAGTTCAGTAAGTATTCCCTCATTTGCTACTTAACTATTACTAATGAGCAAAGTAATTGATAAAGAGATCTTCACTATTCAAGATTAAAGTAACGTTCACACAGACAGGATTGAATTGTGCTGGCACAGAAGACTTTGGTCAATTACTGAAGCATTAAAAGTCTGCAGATAGCATTTAAAAAGAAATTAAACGAATTTTTAAGTAAAAATTCCTTGTACGCCGTAGATGAATTTTTAGATACAAATGAATGAGTTTACCTAAAAGTTAATGGATAAATAAGTCTAAGTTGAATAAATTAAAGTAAAAATGTAAATCATATAAAGACACCTTTTATTATGCTGACACGTTCCGAATCACTACGATATGTTTTATTCGTTTCTATGAAACAATTATTAATCTATGCTAAAGTAATCACCTGAATGTAGCTAATTCAGCGAAGTAATGCCCTAATGCCCTCTCTTATGTGAAGGAGAGCTTTCTACCAAGTTAGTGCACGGACTGGAAAGGATGTTTCAATGTTTAAAAAAGGGTACATTTTAGACTCATGTAATGTGTGTAGTCACAAAAACTTTATTGTATTTTATTGCTTGACGATAAATTCAGGCCCAAAACTATTAACGGTACAATAAAATCATTTCTGAAAACGTTGTAGGTGGCTACAGTATTCCATGAACTGTAATTCATAATCATCAGAGACTGGTGAAGCATCTAAAATCGGTAGAGGGAGTGAAATATACTCGTGTAGGTGACATGGGTGTAGAGACTACTTTCATTTGGTTTATCGTTAGACTGAAAATCCGACAACATGTAAAAATAATTGATTTACTAATCGGCTGTTATAACCAGTTGGCTGTTCCATCACCAGTAGTCTCAATTATATTAGAAGTGTTTGTAGGTAGAATTCAGTTCCAAGATCCAGTAGCCATACAATGTTACATTAATATTCTTGTTGTACTTGGTGGTTTTTAATTACATTACATTCCTGATATATTTTCTCTTGTTCTGCAGGTGAGTTCCGCAGCTAACTCAAGACACCTTTCAGCAGACCGCACTGACGCTTTGTGTGAT
Source organism: Locusta migratoria (assembly GCA_026315105.1). Taxonomy (NCBI): domain Eukaryota; kingdom Metazoa; phylum Arthropoda; class Insecta; order Orthoptera; family Acrididae; genus Locusta; species Locusta migratoria. The sequence goes on along the minus strand of CM048751.1, from coordinate 81,828,423 downwards.
TTCGTGAGTACTGAACTTATTGCACAAATTGAATCCATGTGTGCGGGTACACAATGTACCGAAATACCAAACGATACTTAACAGTCCACGAATACAGCTGCAGCTCGTATCTTTCTGGCGACAGGTATAGCATTTTTATAAATAGTCAAGATGTCGAAATGTTTGTAGTTCTACAGACCAAACTACGTTGGTCTTCAGTCCCTAGTCTTACAAACTACTTAAGTTAAACTAACTTAAGTACTACACACACCCATGTCCGAGGGAGGATTCGAACCTCTGACGCGGAAGGCCGTGCTATCCGTAACGTGGCGCTCCAGACCGCTCGGCTATTCTCTCTAACTAGTCACCACAATAAATAGACACTAGTATTTTTTTTCGTGTGCTCGAGTCACACTAATCCATATCTATCTGTTTAGAGCGACTACAAGAGGCCCAGAAACTTCTTACCGGTTAGTGTTGTGCCGCAATATCGATTTTGTCCTTTAACCTGTCAGCGGGCATGGTTAAAATGCTAATTTCTGCACAGTTTTGAATGAACACGTCCTGTGAATATGTGTTTCTTGAAACTAGTCTTTAATAGTGTTTATTTTTTGTTATTTTAATTTATTCTACAGGATTGACGATCCTACACTGAAGCTCGAACTTTAGCGAGGACTTCAATGCGAGATGCCTACAATACTTTTCACAACGAAACTGTTTCTCGAGATTTGACTGAAAACCAAAAGAGATTCTGGTCATATGTTAAATATACTAGAGGCAAAACACAAACGATGCCCTCACTACCTGATGGTAATGGCGATCCTGCCGATGATAGCGCTACTAAAGCAGAGTTACTAAACATAGCTTTTCGAAACTCATTCACCAAAGAAGACGAAGCCAATATTCCAGATTTCGAATTACGAACAGAGGCCGTAATGAGTAACGTAGAAGTAGATATCATCGGAGTAGTGCAGCAACTAAAATCAATTAACAAGAACAAGTCTTTGGTCCTGATTGTACACCCATTAAATGTCTATCGGATTATGCTGAAGCAATATACAACCGCTCTCTCATAGAAGCATCAGTACCAAAAGATTGGAAAGTTACTCAGGTGACACCTATATTCAAAAAGGCAGTACGAGTAACTCACTAAATTGGGTAAAGCAACTAGCTCTTGACTCACACGAAGTGATAAGTGCTGTTGGCAAGGCTTCTCAAACTGATTCCGTATTTCCTGATTTCCAGAAGGCTTTTGAAACTGTGCCTCACAAACGGCTTTTAATCAAATTGCGTGGTTATGATATATCGCCCCAAATTTGAGACTGGATAGGGGATTTCCTATCAGAGAGAACACAGTTTGTAGTAATCGATGGTAAGGCATTGAGAAAAACAGAGGTGATGTCGGGCGATCTACAGGGTAGTGTTATTAGTCCTCTGCTGTTCCTTATTTACATAAACGATTTAGGGGAAATCTGAGCAGCTCCCTTAGGTTGTTTGCAGACGACGCCGTCATTTACCGTCTAGTATAATCATCTGAAGATCAAAACCAACTGCAAAACGATCTGAATAATATATCACTATGGTGTAAAAATTGGCAATAGACGCTAAATAAACAGAAGTGTGAAGTCGTCCATATGAGTATGAAAATAAATACGTTAAACTTCGTTTACAAGATAAATCAATCAAAATTGAAGGCCGCATACTCCACAAATTACCTAGGAATTACTATTACTTCAGACTTAAACTGGAAAGAACACATAGATAATGTCATGGAAAAGGCAAAATAGAGATTTCGTTTTATTGGCAGAATGATTAAAAGATGTAACAGAATTAACAAAGAAACTACATACACTACGCTTGTCCATCTTTTTTGTAGTATTGCTGCCCAGTGTGTGATCCTTATCAGGTAGGTTTGACGGAGAACATCGAAATAGTCCAAAGAAGAGCAGCTTACTTCGTATTGTTACGATACAGGGGTGACAGCGTTACGGAAATGATACAGGATATGGGATGGGAATCATTACAACAACGATGCTTATCGCTGCGGCGTGGGCTACTTACGAAACTCCAATCGCCAACATTCTCCTCCGAATGCGAAAATATATGGTTGAGTGCCACTTACATTGGCAAAAATGATCATCAGAGTAAAATACGAGAAATCAGACCTCGAACGGAGAGATGCAGGTGTTCTTTCTTCCCACGCGCTATTCGAAAATGGAATGGGACGTAAATAGTATCAAGGTGGTTCAATGAACCCTCTGCCAAGCACTAAAATGTGATTTGCAGAGTATCCCATGTAGATGTAGATTTATGTATTCATGGACCTAATAGCTAATATATTGTTTGTACGGTACAAATAATTGTATTTGGTTGAATATCAGTTTTCATGCAGAAATATTAACTCCAAGTAACCTAAGGAACACTAGTGTTTTATGATAACACGTGGCGTGTCAAAGATTTGTGATTATTATAATACAGATTGAATGCTATGGCAAGAGGAAATAATAGACCGAAATAAGTATCTTCCTCAGTGACATTAACAAATTCAGTCTTGTACTGACAACGTAAGCTTCTTTACCTCGTGTTAGAGAGTGTTCAGAACAGTGCGTCCGTTTGTGTTACTTAAAAGAAAAAAAAGTAGACAGAAACAATTATCTAGGTCAGTCACTTTTTGATACTTTTAATGAGTTTTTTCAGTTAACTGCAGTAGTCAATGTGTCAACATATTTGACAACGACTACTTACACGTCAATATAAACTAGTTTCTTCAATGTAGCTTGTCATCATAACATGAAGCTGAAGTCACAGCAACTACTGCAAAGTTCCTTCAAAGATATTCAGACAACTCTCACATTGCATACCGTTACATACAAGCAGGAGTATAACTCTATATTGCTCGTAAACGTCAAATAAACCATTCCAAATGTCTTGCATATACGGGGACACAGCGGCGTTTTAGATGACAGAGCGTTACCGCTTGCATAAAGAATCAAACGTAGCTGCAGTAGCACGCTGTAGTTTCCAGCTTTAAAATAATCTCTTATTCTTCGGTAAACATCGCTTAAAATGAGTGAGATACAAAATAAACATCTCTTCTCCTTCTCCTACTTTTTGCTCCCCTCCTCCGCTTCTGTCTGGGATCACTACCGACCTGTCGAAGCAATACCCAGTTGTAGCTGGATTACTGGTTTTCTCTAATGCAATTCTTTCATTAACAGGTGTCTTCTTGTTGTACAGCAATTCCTCGCTCTATTGATTGAGACCTCAAAATCATAATCAAAGAAACTCTTTATTAGTAAAAGAAATAAACATACTTATCTTTTACATCAGATGCCGGTTTAAATAATTGCAACGTTGTTGTACAGTTATTCCTCGCTCTATTGATTGAGACCTGAAAATCATACTCAAAGAAACTCTTTATTAGTAAAAGAAATAAACATACTTATCTTTTACATCAGATGCCGGTTTAAATAATTGCAACGTTCGTAATGGATCGAAATTTGTACGCCCTTTGAAAATAACCATTGCGCCATTTTCCTGGACCGGTTAGGATAGTCTGAACGGCCGTGACGTGATTTGTATGACTACATTTACCTACAAACTTTCGTTTTCTCGAGTGCCAAGGGAGTTTAGAAATTAGCATGTGACTCAATTAAGTTGATACGTCAACTCGTTCTTCAGGAAAAGTGTCTTAAATGTAGGAGAGAAGGAGAACAATGTTATTCCATAGGGAAGGGATGGTACGTGACATTATTTCCAAAAAGTCACTTTAATGTGCCCAATATGTGTCCCATCGTAATGTTTCTCTACAGATGAGATACGTATGCTGCATTACTAATCGTATTATAAATTCGGTTAGAGAACATTAAGGCCCGAATATAACGCTACAGATCCCGAAAGACGTGTTTGATGAAACTCTCCATGCTCCCCAATCCTGTGCTTCATTCTTCATCTCTGAATTAAAACGGCAAACTACATTCCTTGAAGATGTTTACTATATTCGTCTCTTCGTTTCCCTATGCCATTTGAACTATTTTCTCCATTTTATTGTCAAAATACGTACAAGGTATTAAAAGGCTACTAAACACACAGCCTACACAACCTTTGCCCGTAAACTGCAACGTGATGGTGCACAAAAGTGTGTGTAAGAATGTTTATCCTTTCGGAGAATAGAGAATATCAGAAATTTCTGGCGTCTGTCTATATCTTAATTATTTGTGCAGTAATGCATTATTTTATTTAATATTTTATTTATTAGTAATGTGAGGTGTAGGATCAAAAGGCCTATAGCGAAACGTAGGGCAACAATTCAACAATGTCTCACCAATTTGTCTACACACCCTAATCTGATTATGGATTAGTCAATAAAATCAATGTTACTCCAATCCCAAATCTGCTTGTATCACCACAATGCTCGGATTAGAGTCTGGGGAGACCATGTTGAAAGTCTGTTGAAGTGTTGCATCATGCATCGTTAAATGGGACTGCACGTGGTATTACAGTTTGGGATGATCTTGGATCTTACCCCAGGAAAATCCTAATAAGCACAGTCTGCGAAGTAGCGAGCCAGAATATCAATTCTGAAGCGTTGAAGCCTGCTGTCCTAGCATACATTTGGACGTTGACGACAGCCACATCGCAACACGATAATGCGTGACCACGTGTGGCACTCAATGTTCAGGACATCTCTGAAGCCAACTGGAATGCACTGCTGCCTTAGTTTCCCTATTCTCCAATCTCTCGTATTTCAAAATATTTGGTCGAGGTTGCGAATGGACCAGGATACACCCATCCGTTGCTACACCGAATCAGCTTCGCCAAATGTTTAAGCAGCGTAGACTGTTAAACCCCATCAACATACCTAAAACCACTTTGATGCAATGCAGATGTGTGTAAATGAGAAATAGTGTCAACACTCAGTACTGATTTCATTATCTGGCTCACGTCATATGGTAAGGGTAAAGGGTGAATATTTAATCCTTACATTTGAAATCCTCTCGCTGAGACGATTCAAATAATAGGTCACATGAAATACATTTCGGGATAAATTAGTGGATGTAATGCAATTAAGTAATGCACTCTGTTCATTACACAATAGTACGGACCTGTATAAATTACGGTCCAGCTGAATAATTAAACACAGCACTAATGCAGAGGTAGAGGAAGGAATAGCCGAACTGGAATCCCCTACGCACGTCCAGAGAGCAATGTGTTGCCTCTGCTGTGAGGGTCGCAGGCAAATGAGCACACAAAATCAAAGAAGACGGCCTGCTTCTCGATAATGGTTAGGTGAAACCTTATATATTCCGTGGAACTCTTACAGGGACAGACCTTCGTGGAGTGAACTTCGCAGATAACCAAGTATCTAATGTTACAGACATGAGTAATCGACACGATGAGATCTTGGAAGCTTTAAATAATACGAAAGCAAGATTTTGTATGTGCAGATTTACAAGGCATCCAACAAATATTCTTTCACTGAACATGTGCATTCCTATCGATAGACAAAAAAGGTTACACCATAAATGTGCCGGCCGCGGTGGCCAAGGAGACTGAGGCGCTCCAGTCACGGTCTGCACGGCCACTACGGTCGGGGTTTCGAATCCCCCCTCGGGCATGGACATTTGTGCCGTCCTAGTTCGTAAGTAGTTCATAAGTAGTTTGTAAGTTTAGGGACTGATGACCCCTTAGTTAAGTCCCATAGACTTTACAAACATTTGAACATTTGAACCATAAATGTCGCATTAGCGGTCATAAAATACTATGGCACTAGTTCTGTTAAATGGACTGTCAAGTGACTGAGATAAAATCTAACATAAATAAAACCTTCCTGTGTCGACAGAACACAGCTAGACGCTCTCAAATGTATGTGGGTACGAGTTACATGTCATGTACCATCGCAAAAATCCCAAACAGAGCACTTAAGGAATTTCAAGCTGTGATGACACACCAAAAAATCGTAGATGGATACCGAGGAACGAATATAGTAAGCAGATTCAAAAGGATGTAGGTTGCCGAGCGTATTCTCAGATGAAGAGACTTACACAGGACGGGGTAGCTTGGAGAGCTGCATCAAACAAGTCTGCGGACTGAAGAACACAACAACAACATATCCGATTATTCTTTTGTGTTTTAATTTGGCTCCTCACCATAGTAGATCAAAAATCAACAGTGATTCCTGAAGGATTTGACTGATTACGAATAAAATGTAAGTTTTGAATGAAAAAAATGTATGTGTTACATACATTCAATCTTTGGTTGAGTGATTTTGCGAGTTCAAAATATGTGGCATAGATGAAGAAGAAGGAAGATTAGAGTATAACGCCCAGCAGACAACGTCATCATTAGAGATGAAACACAAGCTCTGATTGTTTGTGATGGGAATGGAGTAGGAAATCGGCCATGCCCTTTGTAATGAACAATCGTGCCTTTTCCTGGACCGAGTTTGTTTGTAAGGCTTATGGGACTTACCTACTGGTCATCAGTCCCTAAACGTACAAACTACTTATGAACTTTCTTATAGTAAAGGCAGCACAAACATCCATGCCCGAGTGGGGATTCAAACCCCCGACATGGTAGTTTGGACGGCCGTGACAGGATTTGTGTGACTGCATTTACCTACCAGCTTTAGTCTTTTCCAGCGCCAAGGTAGTGTAGAAATTAGCATCTGACTTAATTAATTTGATACGTCAACCCGTTCTTAAGGGAAAGTGTCTTAAATGTAGGAGAGACGTAGAAAAATGTGATTCCATAGGGCAGCGGTGGCGATTTTTGTACATACCCGTGACATTTCAAAATAATCAATTTAATGTGCTAAATATGTGCCACTTCATAACGCATCTCTAAGGATTGTATATATGTGCTTAATTAATTATGTTTATTATTAATTCAATTTGAGAACATTAAGGCTCGAATATAACTCTGCAGCCCCATTAGATTTGTGCGTGTGTTGCGCTCTGCAGTCCAAAGACTTGTTTGATGCAACTCTCCATGCCACCCTACCCTGTGCTTGACTCTTCATCTCTGGATGAAAATGGCAACCTACATTTCTTGAACATGCTTACTATATTCGTCTCTTCGTGTCCCTATGTTATTTGAACTATACACACCTCCCTCTAACGCTAAATTGACTTGTTACCTCAGATCGTTCCCCAGTAAACGGTCCATTCTTTTAGTCAAGATATACCAGAAAATTCATTTCTGCCAAGTTGTTTCCAGTAAAACCTAATTAGTTACGCTTCTACCCATTGAACTTTCAGCATTTTTCTGTAATATCAACTATCAAAAGCCTTTGTCATCATTTTGTCTGAACTCCTTACCGTCCATTTTTCACGGCCGTACAAGTTTACACTGAGACAAATGCCTTCTGAAGCGACATCCGCTGATTTAAATTAATATACCATGGCAAAAAATTCTCTTATTGACAAATGCTGATCTTTCTGTAGTCATTTTCCATCATATATCTTCTTTTTTCGGTCATAATAAGCGTTACTTTGCTACCCAAATAACAAAACCCACTGGATCTTTAAATACCTCGTTTCGATATATATTGCTTCAGCATTACCTTATTTGCTTGGTCTACATTCCATTATCCTTCTTTGTTTTTTATTTTATTATTATTATTTTTTTTCTTAATGTTCGTCTTATATTCTGTTTTCAAGACGGTGTCCATTCAATTTAGTTCTTCCTCCAGGTCCTTTGCTGTCTCTCACAGAATTGCAATGTAATCGGCAAACCATAAAATTTTTATATCTTGTCCTGTTAAGAAATTTCTCCTGTTTCCATGATGTCTTTCACTTGTAACTAGTTTGATTCCTGTATTTATTTTAACTTTTCATTATCTATATTTTGCCCCTTCAGAATTTTCTACCTTCAGAATTTTAAGGAGTGCATTCCAGTCAAAATAATCAATAGCTTTTTCAAAATCTCCAAAAGATAGAAGTTTAGGTTTGCCATTTCTTAACTTTTGTGATTCAATAAGTCGTAGAATCTTCATTACCTCTCGTGTTCTTACATTTCTCCTAAATCCAAACTGATCTCCTCGTCAATAGCTTGTATCGGCTTGTCATTTACTCTGTAAAAAAAATTGTATTAGAAGTTAGCAATCGTCACTAATGAAACTGTGATTCTGTAATTTTCTCACCTGTCTGCTTCAGCATTCTTTGAATTGCGACTGCTTCATTTTTCTCGATGTCTTAGGGAATATCGCTTATCGCATACATTTTGCGGAGAAAGTGGAACAACCGTTCTTGGTATACTATTTTGCAACACAGCGACCATCTGCAGTCGCGACCTCCACAGATACAGATTGAAGTTACACTTACTTTACCCACTAACCTCCCTTGAAACTATCAGAACCCCATAGTACAAACAGAAACACGGTGCATTTTCTGAAGAATCTAGTGTGGAAAGCAGATAAAGAGTGTGCGTTACAATTATCTGAGTAGTACTTATTAGACACGCTGTTGTTAAGATTTACAGGTCACTCTTGGTGATGTGACTGTATGTTAACTGGCGCGTTTCGAGTTCTTATTATCATTATAATCCAGAAATGTTCAAATGTTTGTAAATCTGTGCGACTGACCACCGTGGGTATCAGTCTCTAGGCTTTCAAACTAACTTAAAGACATCTGAAAATTCATGATCAAATAAAGTTCACTATGGAAATTGAAAAGGATGGATGCCTTCCATTCTTGGACGGTCTGGTTCGGCGCAGAGGGTGGTACTTTGGGACATTGAGGTTTATCGGAAACCGACGCACACGGATTTTTATTTACGTGCAAATAGCTGCCACCATCCTTCCCAGATGATGTGTGTTCTCAGAACTTTGGTGCACAGAGCACATATTATTTCTGACAAAAGCAGTCTGCAAGAAGAACTTTCCTATTTACAGAGAGTGTTTGAAGACAATGTGTATGCTCTACAGCAGGTACAGAAGGCACTGCAAATGAAACCGAAAAGGCCACAATAAATACAGACGAAGACAAATAAACCTTTAAATCCATGGCTTTTCTGCCATATGTGGGTAGCCTCTCGTCAAAATTGGACGGATTCTCAGCAGACACAAAGTAAAAGTGATTTTTCGTCCTCCATCCAAGACAGCTTCACTCGTGGGCTCTGTAAAAGATGATTTGCTACTCCGAAATCTGGAGTTTATAAAATTCCATGTGAATGTGGTCTTTCTTACATCGGACAAACAGCTCGTACTGTCCATGAAAGATGTACAGAACACCAAAGGTACACACGACTTTTACAACCTAACGAGTCGGCAGTGGCAGAGCACTGTATTGCCACTAGTCACAGTATGTTGTATGACAACGTTGAAATGTTGGCAACTATATCATTTTCTGGGACTCTGTAGTGAGGGAAGCAATTGAATTTCGCTTGACGACAAATTTAATTAATAGAGACAGTGGAATCGTCACAGTGCAGCTCATAGTGTGAAAGGTGCGGATCTGCGATTGCTTCGGTGTCTCTGTGATTGGGGTAGTTACTCCGTTTCTTCACTGCCTCTACGGTAGCAGTACTTTTAAAGAATGTGAAGAATGTTTCTAGATTTCTCTTCTGGCACTACACCGTGAATCTTCCTCTGGCCAAATGGCGTCCATCGTTAAGTGCCTGTCACGTTGGGTTTTTTCATCAGACCGCATGTGGCTTTGTATTACCAATTGACCGCTCGCTGGTGGAATTTTTTAAAATAAAAAAGAGCACAATAAATTGGTGGCCGAGGCACCTCTAAATGGCCCGCGCTCCATGTCAAAAACGGCCAACACGATACTCGTGCTGGGTTCATTTGCTAGCCGAGAGATATTGCCTTTGTACAGATTAATCCGCTTTCACAAATACTTCAGCTGGGAAACGAATGCTGCCAAAGCTAGCAACAAACTGATTAATTCTGGCACATCCAGCAATACAATAATAAAAAAATAACCTGTCCAGTCCCGCTCTTTCCTGATTTAGCTGTAACAATGTTGCCCAATTTGCGGGCGTTTCGATTAACTGCAGTTGGGATATTGAAATCGAATTACGTAGTGCTAAACTCTAAATAATTTATCACACGTAAAACAAACGTTTGTGCAGTAAAAAAAGTTACAGCTATGGCGTTAATTTTATTTTAATTGGAATCGCCGTATGTTTTTGATGATACCGAATGCGATACGGGCGTAGAACTAGCTATCAAGTCCCTCGTAAAAATGCGAGTTTAATTAAACCATTTTTTGTTGGCGGTGCATTATGTCGGGTTTAGTTTTGGAACAACGGACAGTGATTCTGCAATGTTTTGGCAGAGGTGGAGGAAGATGTTTCAAACCACACTAAATTACATGACACGTCCACAGTCAGAGCATCGTTGTGGCATAAAAGTATTGACCACTGAAGACATGGAGCAGCACAAGAATTTCACATGGACTGCTGCAATTCCGCATTCATTGCTACACACTTTCGTGATACACTTGTGAAATTCCGGAGTGGTTCACCGCTCATACAGCACAATATTTACGTAAATTTACTGTCAAATTAGATAAATGTTCACTAACACTGTAATGTTGCATTTTCTTTCTTCCGATCAGGTGTTGGGAGTAGTAGTTACTGTTCGTAGCCGGTATTGAAGTTCACTAACGGTACAATAATACAAGAAAATAATTTGGTGGATCTGACACCTTTAGGTAACTTTATAATTAGAAGAATCAAAAAAAAAGGAAGCGTAACCTGACTTTAAAGTTTAGCGGCAGTAGTAATTTCGAATGAAAGCAACACCTGAGCACAATATTACACAAAGAAACTAGCAGATTCCGCGATGACCTTTCTCACCATGATGATTATGTTGAGTGGATGTAGTAGATGGAGCTGAAAAAACTCTTGCTGCATCGTGTAAAATGTTGCTTGGTTGGCTTGGAACAGATTGTACTGACTGAATAAACTTTTAAAGAAATGTTAAGTTAACTTTCGTGATAAAAGGCTCTTCAAATCGATCGGATTTCGTTTAATTCCGAAGATTTCTTTGCAGGCATTACTAGACAGTCACATTCATGAATATTGCAAATAATGAGATCTCGAAGTAAATCTAGTAAATTATAGATACAAGTCCAACAATGGCTCCAATCATCATATTACATAATCAAGATTACTGCTGAAAAAATAGAAACACTTCATGAATTATTAAAGGTGGGTCATTTGAAATAAGTAAAAGATTTATGCGTAACTAAATACATTTTCATCATACTTCATAAGAAAAACGATCTCACACACACTTAAATTAATAATGGAGAAGTCCCTGACGTGCGACTGTTCTCAATGAGGTAGGAAAGATGAAAGACCTAGTTCACAACCGCGTTCTGGGCAGCTCGTAAAAGACAGAAGAATATAAAAAAATATAAGATGAACGTAATTAGCTGCCAGAGAAAGCTGTGGTCAGCGATAAGCACCGTAAATAAATTATTTATCGAATGAAAAATTTTAATGTAATACTACAACACGTTGACTGTCGCGATGACGTCAGAAGCGCTCCAGAGCCGCCTGCTGTGGCCGCCGGCGGCCACACGGCAGCCAACGTGTTAAACTGTTACACGAACGTGAGTACGAAATGTGCATGTCATGCTGCTTGCAATTTCTGAGTTTGTAAGCTATCATATGAGACTTAGTTTGTTGAAATCGCATGACGCATTCAAAAGTTGATAATTTTATGTTTAATTTTGGTATAGTCAGATACTGTTGTATTGAACATAATTAAAAGTAATTATGGTTCATGAGACGCACCTTAGTTATTTATTTGACTAATTTATGGAGTAAACACATTTATTTTAGTGCTCATATGGACGACTCCATATTGTTCATTATTTGTGGTAAATTGGCAATTTTTGCATCATGCCGACAACTTATCTAAATTGTTTTGTAGATGCTTGTGATCTTCTTGTGACTTTACTGACCGATAAACGACAGCATCATCCGCCAAAAGTCTAAGAGAGCTGTTCAGATTGACTCTTAAAGGGCCAGATATCATCCGTTTTACTCGATAACTTTTTGCCAATTACTCTGAATAGTGCTCCTTCTGACAGGAAATCAAGAAAGATATCTAGTGAATAAATTAATAAATTACAGTGTTTTGGACCAACCTATTACAATTATGTCAATCCACGACATCTGTAACACTGTGGACGCAAGATATATAAAAAAAATTCTTTTCATTTTATTTTTGAAGAATTTGATGTCTGAGCTCACCTTACACGTGATTCTATGATTAGTTTATGGTGTCCATTTATTGGATGTGTCGAAGTCTCTTGTACTGACCTAAAGCAGCAGCGTTTTCCGGTTTCATCTTACTGTCTGATTCCAAATGTAAATGAGTATAGAATCGTTCTGCTTCATAGCTGAGATCGGAGTATGTTTAATAGTGGTTTTCCAGCATCTTCTCTATCCAGCATTTGATACAAAATCCCCTATTCACTAATGGTGACTTCCAATACATATGCATGCGCAGTAAGTTGTATCTCTATCCGAAAATCAGCTAACCATGCCCACGAGGAAATAGAAATAATGCCCAAGGTGCATTAGGATAGTAGTGATGGCAGTAAGTTGAGAATATGTCTCTGCCTGAGAGCGTATCACCGTAGTTGCTGGAACTGCGATTCCACAGAGGCCAAGTGGCTTAGTGGAGTAGCTCGGCGCATTCAGGCAGAGGGATAGCCGCCCTATGTAATAAGAAACTGAGCCAAGGACTCGAACGTTCAAGAGAGCAAACACGATCTAACATCCACAGAGGACTGAACAACCCGAAAAAAGGAAAAACAAGTTGACTGATTATCAGTCTATTATGACGACCAGGGTTCCATCTCCGACCTGGGCGCGCGAGAATAGCCGAGCGGTCTGGAGCGCCACGTTGCTGATCGCGCGGCCTCCCGTGTTGGAGGTTCGAATCAACCCTCGACCACAGATGTGTTGTCTTTAGTATAAGTTAGTTCAAAAGCAGTTTGTAAGTTTAGGAACTGATGATCCCGCAGTTAAATACCACAAGCTTTACAAATATTTGAACATTTTTCTCCGACCTGGGTACAAATTTTCACCTGCTCAATTAAATTTAGTGTCTACAAAAAAGCAGCTATTACGTACCTGATACCCTTGACTGCACTAAAGTGTAGATTGTAAGTACTCATATAGTTGTATAAAGATTTTGTGATCCTTTCCCAACACATTCCCAGTTCAGAATCAGTTAAGGTACCATACGATTATATACAAATATTCACACTAAACTATCCCTGTATTTCGCAAAGGCTTTTATTCAGTTTTAGATCTCCTGAATTTTGCGTTCCAGTCTCCGCGTCGACGCCATTTCTTTTCCGATGTCCACCACTTTGCTCTTCTGCAGTTTGCCCAGCTACCTGTTTCGCTGTAGTCTATAATATTGGTGCTCCTCTGACTTGGTACAGTAAACCGTGTTGTGCAGCGGCAGCTCCGTTAGGGGAAGTTGTGCCGGCGCGTTGGCAGGCCTGGCGGCCCTTTGCGGCCACTGGAGGGCGCGGCTGGCGGTGACGGCGATCCTTTGAGCCGGCCGCGTCATGAATAAATACACGACGGCTCTTGGCCCTGGGCGCCCTTCAGCCCTTCAGCCCTGCGCGACATCGTGGCTGCTCCGCGTGGTCAGCCCGTGGGGGAAAACCGGAGCGCCCTGCGCATGCATGAAACTGCTACAGCCGCAGTCCTGCCAACGATACGGCCTCTGTTACGACAACAGAGCACTACTGGCCACAGCAGAGTTCTACCATGAGACACTTTATGGGAGGAGGGAAGAGGGTGGGAACAGCGACACGTCTGGGCATGGAGTTTTTCAGAGGACCAACTTTCAGGTGCCATAAAAACATAACTTCCGTTCCTGCTAAAATAATGATTTTAGAGAACTGCTTTAAACGAGAGTTACCTGTTCAAACTGTACGTTTGCCTTTCCTTATAACTAGATGGGGGTGGAGAGGAGGGTGCAGTCCTCGGTTGCATCCAGGAATGGAGTGCATGGTGGCAGCTCTTAGAATGGGCAGACCCGAACTGGGCAACTTTTAGTGGCCATTAGAGGGGTACTCTGGAAAGGATAGTTAATCCCACACTCGAACTGGCCAACTTCCGTTTGCAGCTAGCAGGACGGTCCGACCAAAGGCGTTCCTGGCCCTCACTGAACTCGTCAGTCCAGTCCCCAGCTCACCGACATCTTTGTAGAATCACATAGTGCTTCGTGTTGTACCTCAGTTTTGTCATGGAAGCGAATAATACGGCAGAAAGTCACGATTTGCAACCTTTTATTAGTGATCGTGGTAGTACACATTTGATCTGTGACGGTTATAAATTCAAACCTTATAGAAGAGTATATACGGAAGAAGGTGGTTCCCGATGCTGCGGTGAACGTTCGGGATGTGCTGTTATTTACAGTAGGCAGGGAACACCAATTTTCGCGTTTGGAAGGCAGTCTTGACCACGCACGAAAAACACAGTCACTTGGCTTCGATCTATAAAATTAAGGATAATGAAAGAGGCCATTGGCTACATTACATCTTTGGACTTATTACATTACATTCCTTTTTTTTTTTTTTTTTTCTTTAATAAAAGTATGGGACTTAACTACGAAGTCATCAGTCCCTAAACTTACAAACTACTTATGAACTACTTACAACTAAGGACCGCACAAATATCCATGCCAGAGGTGGGATTCGAACCCCCGACCGAAGTGGCCGTGCAGACCGTGACTGGAGCGCCTCAGTCTCCTCGGCCACCGCGGCCGGCATTACATTACTGAAAACTACATTGATGAAGAACATGCAGTCTTCCCTTCAAACGTTTGGACAGCAGATTGTCCTTTTGGAGGACGACTAACGTTTGCGAAAGCTTTCATTCCTGATTCAATGCTTCATATCAAACTTCTCACCCAAACATCTTTCAGTTTGTGAAAAGTCTGAAGCATCAACAAACTAATACCTATATAAGAGTCAACTCAGCAAAAAATATCACCATCCAAACGGACTGAAAAACCAGGAAAGGGCACGCCTTCCTGCAACATAAATTGTAATTACTTAGGAATGGTGAAATTTGTAAATTAGACTTTGTAAAGTGCGTTTCGTACCAAGCAGCCGTGAGCAGAATATGAGCCAAACTAAATTCATTTGTTTTCTGCAAATATTTTTGTATGTGAAATTTGTAATAAAATCTTTGTATTTGTGTATAATTTGTCTGTTTTTTATATCTTGTTCCTTGGCACAGTTTGACATTATTCCTTAAGAACTCTACAAATAGGGGCAGAGGTTGCGCAGTTGGTAAGTTTAGATTTGGAAGCATTTTGCGAGATTGTGCAGTCGGTCTGCCAGAAGCAGGCGGGAGTTTCCGAGTTCGTGTGTGCCTGTCAGTCTAGCCGGAGAAGGTAAAAGTTACCCAGTTCGTGCGTGCTGCTCAGGGGACACTTTGGGGACAGTTGCCCAGTTCGAGCCTTCCGTTTATCACCAACTGGTACAAGTTGCCCAGTTCGGACGAACCCCTTAGAATATGTTCCATAGTGTCATTTATGAAGAGCTTCATGGATGTTCCATGCATCATAATCACAATGAAGGCTACGATGTGCAACGGTTATGTATACTTATATTTATATAGTGTGTATCAAAATGGATGGTGCACACTTACACGGTTGAAGGTACATGATGATTGAAGCACAAATGTCTCAGTAAACTCGAGTCCGCAAACGAGCCGTTTGCGAGATAATTACGAATGTATGGTTCCAAGCCGCCACTGACGTCACTGTAAACAACGTCCTAGTTAGTTCACATTAATTTGAACTTTGGATATTAGTATTAAGACTTACATCGCATTTAGTTCACATATCACGTATGAGTTACTTGTTAAACGAGTTGTTCGAAGTATCTTCCTTGCATATGGATGCAATACTCTGCTCGTCTCTGCAATGAATTACGAATTGTTTCGAAAACACCTGCATCATTTAGTAATTCTTGATAAGCGTGTACAACTCTCTGAAATGATCCAGGGATTTTCGAGAGAATTCGAAATTCATTGCAGAGACGAACACAGTATTGCATCCAGATGCAAGAGGACACGTCAAACACCTCCTTTAACAGGTAACCCATACGTGATATGTGAACTAAAGCGAAGTGAAACCTAATAGTAAAATCTGAATTTCAAATTAATGTATACTAATTACGACGATGTTTACAATGACGTCAGTAACAGCTTGAAACCATACATTTGTAATTATCATGGAAACGGCTTGTTTGCGGACCCATGTTCACTGAGACATTTTAGCTTCTATTATCGTGTACTTTCAATCGTATAAAGTTGCTCCATCCTTTATGATAAACCTATATAATTTTATTATTTTCGATTATTCCCTTTAAAGAGAGTGATTTAACTATTATGACTTCTTCTTTTCCTTCGTTTTTCCCAAATTCTCTTCATGCGTTCAATGTGTTCTCTCTTCCGTTCTTCTGACCACTTTTTTCCTGTACTTTTCTCCGTGTGTTCTTGTTAAAGTATATGTTTCTTTATAATGTTCCTGAACTGTTCTCTATTGTTTATGTTGTCTTCTGTGATTCCCAGTTCTTTAACATCATCTTCTGTTTCAGTGATCCACTTCGTCTTGTTTTTGCTCTTGTGTGCTATCTCAAATATTTGCCTTGTGAGCCTGGTTTCATTCATCCTGCTGATATGTCCATAAAATTTCATCCTTCTCTTTCTGATGGTGTCTGTTATTGTTTCCATGTCTTTGTAAATATCTCTAGTTGGCCGCTTTATCCAAATTTCTTCCCGAAATACTGAACCATATATTTTCCTCAAAATTTTTCTTTACTGCTTTTCAATCTCTCTGATCTTCGTATGACCATGAATCACTGTAGTTTCTGCAGCATAGAGTGCCTCTGGTAGGACTACTGTGTTGTAATGCCTTAGTTTTGCATTGACAGAAATAGATTTCTTATTGTAATAGTTCCAAGTTGGCATATATATATATATATATATATATATATATATATATATATATATATATATACGCGAAACAAGTCCTCGCGGAACGACCACATGGTCTAAGGCATCATGCTACGGGAACTGGGAGGCCGTTCCCGCCAGAGGTTCGAGTCCTCCCTCAAACACACACTGTGTGTGATGCCAAAAAAATTTTCAAATGTTTGTACAACTTATGGGACTTGTCATTGGTCCTTAAACTTACAAACTACTTATGAACTTTTTCATTTAGAATTACGCCGGGAGAAGCTAGAAAATCACTACTTATGAACTACCATATACTAAAGACAGCACAAACATCAAAGCTCGAGGGGGGGATTCGAACCCCCGACGGGGAGCAACCTCGCGCATCTTAGCACAGCGCCTCAATGCACTCGGCCGCTCCGCCGCGCCTCTGTGTTGTCCTTAATCTATGTTACTTTAAGTAATTTGTAAGTCTGGAGACAATGGCAGTTTGGTACGACAGGTTTGCAAACGTTGAACGGGCTTTCTGTTGGACGCCGGTTCGATGCTTAAAATAAGTCCCTAACCTATCCCTATTATCAAACCAGGGAAAATTGGCCCTACATTTTAGCCTGGAATCCGAGCCACGCGACATCGGTAGCGAATCGTCACTTCAGTAAGACGTTAAAACTAGTTTAAAAAGTGAAAAAAAAAATCCGTGCTCACAGCGAGTTTCACACCCGTCACATTTCTCTCTAGAAACGAGCGGATCGCCGCTAGCCCACACTTCAATTTGGAGACCAGCTCCCATTATTGGATAGTTACGCAACCTAATAAGACATTTTATTTGAAATCAAGATAATACTGAAGTTATTAATCGAGATACAACTATCCTATCTCTTAAGTTATACCATATATCACATACTGTGTAAAGATTATTTGAGTAGTTTGGATGTTCATTGCAGTCAAATATCGAGACGGGGTATAGTGGCAAAGAGACGACGAGACAAAAAGCTTTACAGAATACAAACTACATAAGACTAACACTTCTGTATGCACTGTTTGACCTAAAAAATATAGGTATAGAAACGTTATACAATTTAATATGTGTTAATTATGAATATGCATGACGGTCGTTTTGCAAGTCATGGTAAGTATGGTATCTTGTGGAAATACGGCAACTTTCGGGTTCGACAGGTCACGGCAGAGTTTAAATTGGGACATCCGCATTGGAACTTTGTGTAAATGTATTGTGCACTTGTATAAAAAAGTCAAAATGAATAAGAAGCAAGTACAATCCTTGGAAATAGTCTTCCAGTATACCCACCCCTCGCTTTCAGTAATTGGTAAGGCTTTAAATGTCACTGGCCGAGCCATCAGTGTGTGCCACCTGCCGACGCAATGCCGTGAGGCTATCGACCCCGTTGGAGAGTGCCTCCCACGCACTGCTTTCTTCAATTGCCTGACGAGGTCGAGGTCCCATTAATCAGGTCCGGTGAGTAGAATTCCCTGTTCCACTCGGCTTACATTCATCTTGTAGCAGTGCCAAGCGCCCACTGAATGTTTCAGGCGTTGACACCTAGGCATTCACGCATACGGTTGCGATCTGCCAATTTTAGTCGAAACCTTTTTGTCGTAAGCTTTCGAATGTATCAACTGGAATTACGTTGATGCCAAATGTTTCCAATGTGCATGATGATTCCCATTAATCACTGAATGTGTCTTGCAATAATAAAATAAAATTTATTGCCATAAATATGAAGTTATTATTGAATTGTGTTCTGCAAATAGTACTCCCCATTCCTGTTCCTGCCGATGTGTTAGCTGTTCTCGTTCACAGGAAACTCTTACAGTTTTCAAAATAAAAAGCCAAGTTCGCACATTAATAATTTATTAAATGACGACCGGTTTCGGTGCACTGGGTCACCATCATCTGGTCTCATATATGTTATAAGCTGCAATGTGACACAATGCACCGAAACCGGTCGTCATTTAATAAATTATTAATGTACCATCTTGGCTTTTTATTTTGAAAACTATAAAACGATCAGATCGCCTCCGAAAGCTGACTATGTCAGGTAATCTTGAATCTGTTACCTTTATGTTACATTCATCTGGCTGTTCTGCATCCGGAAGTCCCTGCTGTCTCGAAAGAAGCGTATTTCTTCGGAAGAGTGATATGTCCTAATGAATGGTAGTTGTTAATTCTCGTGTTTTTGTGGTAATCTCTGACCAGGATTCAGTTCAGCGAGCCGGTTGCTTAAAGATATTGCTTATCATGTGAAGCCAGTGGAAAGGAGTTGTGTATCCTATTATTGAGCTGCCCATCATAATGCTGGTTTGACAACTGTTACACCACACTGATGCAAATATACTCTGCTGCCAGTGACAGTCACCATTGCTGCCACACAGATTGTGTTACACAGATTGTGAATGATTTTGTAGTAAGTTTTTATCGTGGTTGACGTGTTTCTTCAGATTTTTTTATTTGTAATTTTCCCCTTTTATGACAGATGCTATTGTTTGGCATTTAATTAGTTTGGGCAATTTTTTAATCACCCTTTCCCTTCAAATGCTATCATAAATTATCGCAATGTAGGTAGTTTCTCTTTCTAAACAGACTTCCATGAAATTTGTCGAAGTTCGTACCTGATCATTGCAGCTTCGGTGAAATCTTAATCACGCTTTCCTACTGCAATGAGTTCTGGAATCCATCCCAGAACTCTCCAGTAAAGTCGTCTTCGCATTGTGAGCTATATTGAACTTCCTGACTATAAACATGCAAACTAGGTTAGGCCACCGTGTTTAGGTGTGTGAACAGCGTCAAACTTTGCTCACCGCAGAGGAGATGCAGCAGCCCACTTATATGAGTAGCTGGAAGAGTTCGGCAGGCGCCCCATCCTACGTCGTTTGGTCGAATCGAGCAGTCTCCACTTATGGAGGAAGTTGATTGCGGCAGTCGCCCAGTATTGTAGTGCTTGTGAACGCGAGAATTCGCATACGTATCGCGAACTTTCCAATAGAGTTTTTACCGTCCGGCTGCCATCCGAGAACATGTAATGTGCTTCTTCGATATTCACCATCAATCCCTACTTTTGATCGGAGACTAGAAGCAGCCAGATTAGGTAATTAGCGTCGCGAACGTAGGCTATGTTTGTTACGCTGTGTTTGTCTCTCCCACCTGTCTTCATTCGTACCTCTAAAACTTCCTTACCACAGTCTTTGTAACTTTCACTGGCTCTGCTAATATCTAATTCTCATTTTCTTTCTCTCACACACTCACTGAACTAAAACAACATAATATCCGGAACACAGCTTGGATTTATGAAAGCTTCCGATATCTGGAATGCTATTTATACATACAGTTAGAATGTACTTAATTCATTAAATAATACATTACAAGCAGCAGGTACTTTCTGCGATTTATCAAAGATATTTGAGTGTGAGATAACATCCTTTTAAGTAAATGAGAATTATATGGTGTCGTGGACAACGCTGTAAAATGTTTCATGTCTTACCTCGCTAACAGTAATCAAATGGGCCAGCCGCGGTGGCCGAGGGGACTGAGGCGCTACAGTCACGGTCTGCACGGCCATTACGGTCGGGGGTTTGGATATTTGTGCCGTCCTTAGTATAAGGTAGTTGATAAATAGTTTGTAAGTTTAGGGACTGATGACCCCGTAGTTAAGTCCCATAAGCTTAACAAACATTTGAACATTAATCAAATGCTATCACTGCAAGCAGGTAGTGAATCAAGTCACCAGACATCATCAGACTGGAGGAAATTACTTATGTTGCCCCACAAACATCCATTTTAGGGCCTTTGCTTTTCATTGTGAACATTAATGACATCTCATCAGTTAAACTACCAGAAACAGAGTTCGTTTTAATTGTAGATGATACAAGTATTGTTATAAGTAGCATGTCTAGCATAGTTCTAGATAGGTCTGCTGGTGATTTCGAAAGCCAACTCATTAACATTAAACTTTGAAAAGACTCACTACATGTAGTCCAGAACATGTAAGAGGTTTCCATAGAGCATATCCATAAAGTATGAAGAAGAGCAGATATAAGAAATTCACAGTATTAAATTCCTGGGATTACAACGCAAAAATAAATTCAATTAGCAGGGGCATACCGCAGAACTGCAGAAACGCCTTAGCAAAACTGTATTTGCAATTAGAGTGTTATCACTCAAAGGTGACATAAAATTAAAACGATGCTTTCATACGTGTCTCACTTCATTCCGTAATGTCATATGGCATAATATTTTGGGGTAAATCTTCAAGTCACACAAAGAGTCCAAAAGCGTGTAATACATATTGTTGGTGGAGTAAATTTCCGGACACCGTGTAGAAGCCTCTTCAAGGAACTGGGTATACTAACTTTTGTCTCTAAGTATATTTATTTTTCATGACATTTTTCGTACTAATATATCCCTTTTTCCAACAAACAGCTCAGTTCATACATACAACACTACGAACAAAACCGACCTACACAACTACTTAAAAGCACTTTCTTTAGTTCAAAAAGCGGCCCATTAGTGAGAAACACAAATTTTCAATAGTTTACCAGCAAGAATAAAAAAAAATTGAAGCTACAAATAAATTTCAGTTGAAGAGGAGCCTAGAAGACTTAATAGTGGCCAACTCATTCTACTCCATTGGCGAATTTTTAAATAGAACAAAATTATTTATTTATTCAAACTATTAGTATTATTATACCAGCTTGTAAGGTATATATTTGTATGTACATTCCGACATGATCCAAATCCAAGATGATCTCCTCTACGGAACTAGCAACTAATGTAATCCAATCTAATCTAATCACATTCAACTGTCTCTTCCTTTCTCACAGTCTGCCGTCTGACTCTTCAGTTAGCACCGCCTTCTCCCTATATATATCCCATTGGAGAATACCTTCTGTTCTTGTTTGAAGCCATCATACGTTTGGCGATGTGTCCTCAAAAAATGTTCAAATGTTTGTAAATCTTATGGGACTTAACTACGGGGTCATCAGTCCGTAAACTTACAAACTACTTATGAACTACTTACGAACTAGGACGGCACAAATATTCATGCCCGAGGGGGGATTCGAACCCCCGACCGTAGTGCCCGTGCAGACCGTGACTGAAGCGCCTCAGTCCCCTCGGCCACCGCGGCCGGCCTGATGTGTCCTCCCAAGTTAAATAATTACATTAAGCCGTATACCGGGATCACCTGATCACTTTTATGCTACTTAATACTGTAACAACAAATGAAAATCCATCTGCCGGAAAATATGAAAACTGTTTTCGTCTTCAATGAAACCCGATATAATTCCCAGAATTTATGTGAAATTTTATCTTTGTTCCTAGATTGGTCCAGGAATTATTGTCTTTCTAATTACTGACGGACGGTTGGTTTCCCTCGATATGCATTAGTGCACTTTTAGTACTTTGGAGTAAATAAAGAACGCAAGTCTGGTAAAGGAAATGGAAAGCATAACAATCTTCTATATAAATAAAAATTGAAATGTTCTTTGATCAAAATAGTTAATCTCCAAACATTCATGGTCGATTACTTTGAAATTCTGATAGGAAGACGAATTCCATTGCAGGAGGATTTATATACCGGTACTTATTTATAATACATGGTATATAACGTACATGTAACTTTTGTAACAAAATTTCCTCATTATAAACTCGTGTAATTCCATTGCAAAGTCGTCTCAAAACACTCGGACTGTTCTGTCAAGCAGTTTCGGAGATAAGCGGTAAGAAATGTAAGGAAGGAAGGAAGGAAGCTTAGGGTTTTACGTCCCGTCGACAGCTAGGTCAATAGAGACGGAGCTCACGCTCGGAGTTTAGGGTAAGGATGAGGACGGAAATCGGCCGTGCCCTTTGAAAGGAACCATCCCGGCATTTGCCTGGAGTGATTTAGGAAAATCACGGAAAACCTAAATCTGGATGTCCGGAGGTGGATTTGAACCACCATCCTTCCGAATGCGAGTACAGTGCGTTACCACTGCGCCACCCAGCTCGGTCAAGAAATGTAAGTGTTCGTTTATTGAGAATCTCAAATATCAGTAAGTTCTCTGCATGTTGCGTTAATATTTTTGCAGAACGATAAATTAGATTTTTCACGTATTTTAGGTACTCACTAACACCATCTTTTGAATAATATATGACCTTGGAAAGTTATAGGAATGTCAATTTTTATTACATCAAAACCATTAATAACGAAACGTTCTTGACCAACTGTTTGAAAATTTTGACACAACGTCGCATTCTAACACAGTAAGGTTTTTATACACCTATTTCTGTAATATATGACATGTATACAATAAATATCTTTTGGCGATTTTTGTAACAACGTTTACGCATTATAAAATTTGTAATGCTATTATTATATACACATAAGATACGTATATTAAGCCACAGGTATACTCCATTGTAGCTTAGTGTAAAATATCAAAGCATACGATGTTCGAATGTTTGTAAATCTAAGGGACTTAACTGATGCGGATATCAGTCTCCAGGCTTACAAACTATTTAAATTATCTAATAGTAAGGAGAACGCACACTTATGCCTGAGGGAGGACTCGAACCTTCGGCAGCGAGCAACCGCGCGATCTGTAACATCGCGCCTTAGAATGCTCAGCCACTCCACAGCAGCTCAAGGCATATAATCAATAGATTTTTAGACATAGAATAATTTAAACATTACATTAAATAAGGCTGTAGGATAGACAGAAATGTAGTAGGAGATAAAGGGGGCAGGAAATTGAACTGGAAAATGGGGGAGGGGAATAAAAGATAAATATGGAGATCGTGACGAGGATAGCGAGGAGCAGAAGTTGCAAAGGCGCAGGAAAACAGAGGAAGAAGAGATACACAGAGAGAGTATGGAGAAGTTGGACATAGAGAGGGGAAGGAAAAGTTGGTCAGAAAGCTTGCGTCAGAAACGATGATGGCAGGGAGTGAAGGATGTATATCGAATTTCCATTCATCAAATATTGTGAAATAACAGATATTAGGAATGTATGTTTTTTTTTCTTTTCTTTCACTCCCATTTAACACTCCGAGTGCCAATCACGCCAATTGACGGGATACGGAAATTTCTGTAGAATGCCAATCACGTCATTTGACATGATCTTTGTTTTCGTGCTTTTAAAAACAGAATCAAGTTTATTGACGGGCTAGGTCTATCTTAAATACCTTACTTGGTAAACCTAGTGTCTAAACCAGCCTTTAGATCTTTTATTTAGTTTCTAAATCGTCCGACTGGTCGCATTCATTGTATGAACCGGGCCAGGTAGAAACTGGTGTCCGCTCACTCAGTAGGTAAATCAACGGACATGCCTTCACGCAAATTATTCTCCCCGAAAGTACTGAGGTGACCATGACAGAGGGGTGACACAGCAACATATCGTAGTGATTCTACAGACTGTTTGCGAAGTAGATAAGTTTTTAGTGGGGCCCTTGGCGTCGGAGTTGTATGTTTCCGAAATTCTTTCACCAAAGAAGACGAAGTGAACACTCCAGTATTCAATCCAAGAACAGCTGCCAGCATGCGAAACTTAGAAGTAGATGTTCCTGGAGTAGTAAAACAACTTAAGTCACTAAACAAAAATAAATCTTCCGGGCCAGATTGTATACCAACTAGATTCCTCTCAGAGTATGCTGATGCAATAGCTCCGTACTTAGCTATAATTTACAACCGATCACTCAGCGAAAGATCCGTACCCAAAGACTGGAAATTTGCCCAAGTTACTCCAATATTCAAAAAAGGCAATAGGAGTGATCCCCAAAATTACAGGCCTATCTCATTGACGTCGATTTGCAGTAGGATTTTGGAACATATACTTTGTTCGAATATTATGTACTACCTCGAAGAGAACGACCTATTAACCAATAGTCAGCACGGATTCAGAAAGTATCGCTCTTGCGAAACACAGCTTGCCCTTTATTCACATGAAGTGTTAAGTGCCATCGACAAGGGATCTCAAATCGATTCCGTATTTCTGGATTTCCGGAAGGCTTTTGATACTGTACCCCACAAGCGGCTTCTAATTAAATTGCGTGCTTATGGAATATCTCCCCAATTGTGCGATTGGATTCACGATTTCCTATCAGAAAGAACACAGTTCGTTGTAATTGACGGTAAGTCATCGAGTAAAACAGAAGTGATATCTGGCGTTCCACAGGGAAGCGTTATTGGTCCCCTACTCGATTTAGGAGGCAATCTGAATAGCTCCCTTAGACTGTTCGCGGATGATGCTGTCGTTTATCGGTTAGTGAAGTCAACAGAGGATCAAAAGCAACTGCAAAGCGATTTAGACAAAATTTCTACTTGGTGCGAAAATTGGCAATTGACACTAAGTAAAGAAAAGTGTGAAGTAATACACATGACCACTAAAAGAAATCCGCTGAACTTCAATTACGCGATAAATCAGTCAAACCTTAAGGTCGTAAATTCTACCAAATACCTAGGAGTTACAATTACGAACAACTTTGACTGGAGACAACACATAGAAAATATTGTGGGGAAGGCGAACCAAAGATTACGTTTCATTGGCAGAACGCTTAGACGATGCACCAGCTCCACCAAAGAGACTGCCTACATCACACTTGTGCGTCCTCTCTTGGAGTACTGTTGCCCCTTGTGGGACCCTCACCAGGTGGGACTGACGGAAGATATTGAGAAGGTTCAGAGAAGGGCAGCTCGTTTTGCTTTACCACGTTACGGGGGGAAAGCGTCACGGAAATGTTGCACGAATTGGGGTGGAAATCATTAAAAGAAAGACGTTATTCACGTTATAACGCGTGATCTGTTTGCGAAGTTTCAATCACCGACTTTTTTTTCTGAATGTGAAAATATTTTGCTAGCACCCACCTACTTAGGGAGACATGACCATCCCAATAAAATAAGAGAAATCAGATCGAAAACGGGACGATTTAGGTGTTCTTTCTTCCCGCGCGCTATTAGAGAATGGAACGGTAGAGAAAAGTTATGAATGTGGTTAATGAACCCTCTGCCAGGCACTTAAATGTGATTTGCAGAGTATCTATGTAGATGTAGATGTAGATGTATTTAGATGCTCTGTGTTCAGTTCTGGATGTATTTCAAAGATCAGACAATTGTTTACGCCAGACTGAAGATAAAGAAACTTAGTGCAGCTGGGGTTACTCCTGCGACTGGATAGGGGATTTCTTGTCAGAGAGGACACAGGTCGTAGTAATCGATGGTAAGGCATCGACTAAAACAGAGGTGATATCGGGCGTTCCACAGGGCAGTGTTATTGGTCCTCTGCTATTCCTTATTTACATAAACGATTTAGGGGGAAATTCTAAGTAGCTCTCATAGGTTGTTTGCAGATGGCGCCGTCATTTACCGTCTAGTAAAATCATCTGAAGATCAAAACTAACTGCAGAACGACCTGAATAAGATATCAGTGTGGTGTAAAAATTGGCAATTGGCTCTAAATAATGAGAAGTGTGAAGTCGTCCACATGAATACGAAAAGAAATCCGTTTAACTTTGTTTACAACATAAATCAATCAAATGTGAAGGCCGTAAACACCACAAAATACCTAGGGATTACTATTACTTCAGACCTAAACTGGAAAGAACACGTAGATAATATCGTGGGAAAGGCGAACCAGAGGTTGCGTTTTATCGGCAGAACCCTCAAAAGATGCAACAGAACTACTGAAGAGACTGCATACCCTGCGCTTGTCCGTCCATCTTTGGAGTATTGCAGCCCAGTGTGGGATCCTTATCAGGTGGGTTTGACGGAGGACATCGAAAGAGTCCAAAGAAGGGCAGCTCGTTTGGTACTGTCACGATACAGGGGAGACAGCGTTACGGAAATGATACAGGATCTGGGATGGGAATCATTACAACAACGGCGCTTATCGCTGCGGCGTGGGCTACTTGCGAAACTACAATCGCCAACATTCTCCTCCGAATGCGAGAATATATCGTTGACTTCCACTTACATAGGTAGAAATGATCATCAGAATAAAATACGAGAAATCAGAGCTCGAACGGAGAGATTCAGCTGTTCGTTCTTCCCGCGCGCTATTCGAGAATGGAATGGGAGATAAATAGTATGATAGTGGTTCGATGAACCCACTGCCAGGCACTTAAATGTGATTTGCAGAGTATCCCATGTAGATGTAGATGCAAGCAGAATGTCTGGCACTGTAAGGGATGGAATGGTTTACATGGCCGGCAGTCAAAGTGTTAATCCAAAGCAAACCAGAACTGGGTACGGGTACTGTAACATTAACTAACAGTATCGAGAAGCTCGGCGGGCCACCAGTTGTGTCCGGAAGCGGAAACAAAAACTCGGCCCCCAGTGTATCGAGCCGCAGGGTGCGGTCCGCTGCGCGCCTCTGGGTCGCGATGAATTATTGTGGCTCTGCCGACAGCCGGTGCGGTAGCATCCGGACGGAGCGGCCGCGCTACACGGCGGCTGCTGTAACTTTGAAGAGGCCTCCCAGTCTCGGCCACGTCCTCTGCTACGCCGAGGAGACGCGCTATTTTTGTGACGCGAATAGGCGCTGTGGTGATCCGCAGTGACACGATGTGAACACAGCTGGGTGTATCTGCGCTGTGTAAGCCGTGTACAGTCGGCGAGATTTCAATTCTTTTTTACTGATATTGCCGCCAGACTCAAAGCAACCCAACGTTCGGCGTGGCGCAATGGATAGCATCACCGATTGCGGTGCTGAAGGTCGTTGGTTCAATCCCATCCACCGGAAAAATTTATTTCTTTGTAATTACATTTGCTTATTATTTCATTATAAAATGAACATTAACAAGAGCAAAACAAAGATAATGGAATGCGGTCTTAGAAAATCAGGTGATGCTAAAGGTATTAGATTAGGTAACGAAACAATGAAGGTGGTAGATGAGTTTTGTTACTTGGGTAGTAGAATAACATGCGATGGTCGCAGTACAGAGGATATAAAATGCAGAATGGAAATGGGAAGAAAAGCATTTTTGAAAAATAGACATTTGTTAACATCGAATAGTAATTTCAATGTAAGGAAGTCTTTTCTGAAGGCATTTATGTGGAGTGTTGCCTCGTACGGGAGTGAAACATGGACGATAAGCAGTGCGGACAGGTAGAGAATAGAGGCTTTTGAAATGTGGTGCTACAGAAGAATGCTGAAGATTACGTGGGTAGATCGCATAACTAATGAAGAGGTACTGAACACAATTGGTGAGAAAAGGAATTTTTTGCATACCCTGACTAAAAGAATGGATCGCTTGGTAGAACACATTCTTAGACATCTGGGAATCGTAAATTTAGCATTGGAGGGTAGTGAGTTGGGTAAAATCGCAGAGGGAGACCAAGAGACGCGTATAGTAAGCAGATTCAGGTGAATGGGGGTTGCCGTTCTTATGAGGAGATGAAAAGGCTTGCTCAGGATAGAGTAGGGAGGAAAGCTGCATCAAACCAGTCTCCGGACTGAAGACCATAACAACAACATCATTTCCTGAATATTCTACAGGTTTCTTATGTTAACTATTCTTCTAATTTCTTGTACATTCAGTCTGTGTATAAATAGCAGAGCACTCTGCCCGAGAGGCAGTCAGTGCTGCATGTATTAAGTTCGCAATAAACCGGCTTTCAGTATAAGTGCTGTGTTCAGTTCACAATCCTGCCTTCGAAGTCAAGCCTGCTCCTATTTCAACGCGACAATATTATGACGTTTGCGGGACTCAACTGATGAGCAACTACTAAGGCTCCTGGAACGAGTCATTACCTGAAATAGTTTCAGAAGTAGTAGCCTAATAAAATGAAACGTACAGCATTCCTATGTACACGTGAGACCAAATCTATATCTATAAATGTGAATGTCTGTTCGGTGTACGTTTATCACGTCTGAACCACAAGACATAAAGAGCTAAAAAATTGTACAGTTACGAATGTCTACCCGGGGAAGGCTCTACGCACGGTTTTATGGCGATCGGATAGCTATTTATCTGTATACATTAATGTGAATGTCTGTAAGGCGTACGCTTATCACGACAAGACGCAGAGACTTAAATATTTGTACAGTTTGTAATTTATACCTGAGGAAGGTTTTAGGCACGGTTTTATAGCGATCTGATAGATATTTAGTAATTTTAAGAATATAACGCGAAATGCGGAACGATGATTACTCTTTGAAAATTATATTTACTCTTTGAAAATGGTTTTATTGTTTGTATTGTTGCTTGAGGGTTGATAATAATAAAAGGGTGGAGTATATTGGGATGGAAAGTTATCGGTGTATATAAAATTCTACGTGTGTGTTTGTTAATATTTCGCTCTACAGCGAAAACTACAGAACGCAAATGAATGGTCTGTGTGTAATTGTTGTCGGAAGTCTCCCGTTGTAGACCATAGCAGTTCCATGCCGATAGCTATAAGGGGGTGGAAGATGTGGTGATTGAAAGCGATGGCGTTTGCGACTCTATAGCAAGGAGGTTACATACAGCGAAACGTTATGCCACAGACCATATCTTTGGTCTATGCCTGCTACAATGTCTGCAGCTCTTTCTCTGTAAGGATAAGCATACTAATAATGAAATATAACAATAAATAAACAAATACCCGGGCAACGCCGGGTTTTCAGCTAGTAATAAATAAATGAATAAAGTAACAAAGAAAATGGATGTTTTACATTATCCTGGAATTCCTCGATAGAATAGAAACAGTGAGCTATGAGCCAACTCTTCGATTTAGATTTTCAAGCGCGTGGATTACTACTAAGCGTTTCGAATTATTGTGGACGGGTGAGGTACAAAACAAAACTAGGCTCAAGGAGTTGTGATCCAAATGCAGATTCGATTTCTGTCTAGTACTGTTTGAGTGAAAGCTGCTAACTCTTGAGAATAAGATGATACTAATAACAGTACACGACATTAAAGAAAATATATATTCGAATGTCAGTGTCAGAATTCCCAGTCCACTGAACAGTGTTGACAAGAGGTTGCGGAGCTTAGAACCCGAATTGCTTGAATCGCCCAGTCTCCGCAAATAATACTCTTTTTAAATCAAAGTTAGCCAAACAAATAGCACCAAACGCCATAAGGGAATGAAAATAAACGAAGAATAATACTTCTCATAATCAGTTATACCACGTATTGTTGTAGTGATAAAGAACGTATCATTTAGTTTGTTAACAAGATCTTGAACAAGGTCTTTCAATTGTAGATTACTCTCTTCATCAACGCCTCGAAATTGTAACTGTTAAATCTCACGTAGCATATGCCCATTCTGTGTAAGCAAAATAACAATTTATGTTGAACTGTTAAAAACGGTGAAAAATGAACATTACTGTGATTTAGGATCATTTTTGTTTCTACACGTTGTGAACATATTTCTTTAACCTAGATATCGGTGACATCCTTGCAGAATGACGAGAAAGGTTACGTTCCTTCACGGCAGTCCGTCAATGCACAGTATTACTGTTCGATTTTGGAGCATCTCCTGCGACCAGCTTTGCGAAAGAAGCGGCAACACTTTCTGCGCAACCTACCATCACTTTGCACCGAAAATAAACTGACGCATACAGTGCAATCTGTGGCTGCTCTGTTCGGTCGATTGGACTGGGAAGTACTTTACTGTCCACCATACTCCTCGGACTCAAGTCATCGTGACTTTAATTTGATACCGAAGATGAAGGAACCACTTCGTGGCATTGGCTTCAGAACTGTTCCAGACCCGGCCGCGGTGGCCGAGGGGACTGAGGCACTCCAGTCACGGTCTGCACGGCCACTACGGTCGGGGGTTCGAATCCCCCCTCGGCATGGTTATTTGCGCCGTCTTTAGTATAAGGTAGTTTATAAATTTAGGGACTGATGACCCCGTAGTTAAGTCCCATAAGCTATACAAACATTTGAACTGTTCCAGACATTCGACAGGCAGTAGACCGCTCCATTCGAACCATCAACAAAACAGACTCTCCTAACGATACACTACGCCTTCCATATTGTTGGCAACGGATTCTACACAACGATGGTAGCTACCGTGAAGGTCAATCACTGGTCCAAACATGTAACACTTTTGTATCGGTTGTTAATAAATAGTTGTCACTATTTAAGTGCCAACCCTCGTATAAATAGGATGCGACTTTTTGCACCAGAAGAGTTTCTTCAGCAGAATTACTGATAGAATGGGGAAAGTATTGTCCAAGCATGGCGTTGAAACGATCTACAGACCCACCAAGGTGTTCAAAGAATACTTGAGATCAGCAAAAAACGCACGTCTCCCGCTAGCAACATCTGGGGTATATAAAATTCCTTATAGCTGTGGTCAAGTATACATTGGGACAACTAAAAGAACCGTCATCAACCGCTTAACTGAAAATAAAAGGAACTGTCGTCTGTCCCACACGGAAAAATCGATAGTAGCAGAACATGTCTTACAACATGGGAACCATGAAATAAAATTTAATGAGAAGATCTTTTTATTTATGACATCACATTACCATGCACGCAATAGACATTCAAAAACACCAGACTAATTTTAACAAACAAGAAGAAGGTCTGAAGTTAGTTAAAATATGGATATCGATATTGCACCAACAAGATGACAATCTATTACTTTTAATCGAGAATGACGACGTCATTTATAGCCACACAGTGAGCCTCTCGTAACTTATGGTGGTGCTGCAACGCTGCTGCTATCCAGGATACTCAGAAGTAATCTACAGAAAACGTCAAGTTACGTGCAATAAGTTTACACCGTTGAAGTTTCATCTACCGCATCGTTCCCAGCCGCTTCTCAGAATTACGCAAAGTTCCTGAACAGTAACGCGCACCTCCGAGAGGATTACCGTCTGCTTACTAATGGATAATGGCATCAAACCTTTTGTTTCGTCTCTCGAAGATTTCATTCAAGGGAAAACTTTGTAAACTAGTACACTAACGATATGAAACTTAATGTTTCTTTGTACTGAGGTACCAGGAAATTTTATAATAAATACGATCGCCAGACTATATAGTCAAATTAATGTTACAAATGATTTTATAAGCAGTAGCATCGACTGTGTGAACAATTTTTTAACTTTGGAATAGACATACAAAAGAGCAAAGGCCATCAGTATCCAAGTATACACTCTGTTATGAAAGTAAAATTGAAAATACTTAATTTGTATGGTAAATTTTTGTAATCAGAAAGTGAAAAATATACACTGCTCTTAAGATGGTATACTAAATATTTGGGAATACGTCTAAGCAGTTAGTAGGAAATATCAAACTTTGTATATTCTAGGCCTAAATTGCCTGCTTGCAATTACACTAGCAAACTTGTTTGTATCAATAGGTGACAACTACATATTTTCATATAGACTATATGCTTTAGTGGTTGAACACTTTTCCTACATTGATAATTTACTTACATGGGACAAACCTTTTCATGTTATTCAAATAAGATGGCTTTCTGGCTAAATAGTTACAGTATGAGGCTGTAATTATCTTTAATTATTTTGATTGTTGCCTTTCAGTAAAATCAAATGACTGCAGGATAATTAATCTTTAAAGCAGAAAATTCTACACTGATATACCAAATCGAAACAGAGTATGAATTACAAAAGATTATTCTGTTGTTCTCTGTTTTTAAATAGCCTAAACTGAATAAGTTACTTTCTAGATCAGTAAAAAAATTTGCTGATTGTTCATATATATATATATATAATACAGTCTGAGAAAATTCACATGTATTTTTGTTGAGAATGAAATTATAAGGAATAACATCAGTTTCTTCTCTGCATTAATAAATAGTTATGATACTCGGGTAATCTTTTGCACTTGTAAGGTTAGGAACCTACATAAGTCAGTGACTTAGGAAAATAACGGTTGGAACACAGGTTAAAATGAAGTTTGGTTGTTATTCATAATACATACAAAGGCGAGTCTTACAAAAGTAATAAAGATTGCATTTCCTGTGTTCGCAGAGAAGAGCTAGTGCCTGGTTGCGCAATTCTACAAGTATGGGCTCATAAAGTGCCGTGGCTTTTGTAATCTTCTTGGCGTCAGAAATTCTAAACATTTAAGCCCGCAATATTTTCACCATTTCCCACAATATGCAGCGTTCGACATCCGAGGTCATTTTTATAAAACCTTGCAATATTGGCCTGATAAGACACTGCCTCAGCTGCACGCTGCTCACCCATAGAAGTCTCAGACACTACTCTCCCAACTAAAATGTTCGAGGCGCGCTTCCCCACCTTTTCCATTCATGCACGCTCTTTCCCTTTCTTAGTACTTCCCACAGGCTTTTACAGTACATATACATTTATAAAATCCCTAAGCTAGATCCTCTATTACAATAAAGTAATCTCAAAATTACTAACATTACAGTCCACACAAGACTAAAATACACTTTTTTAAGATACATTAATGAATATAAAAATGTTCAAAGTTTTTATGAGTGCAAAGACACCTCTTCCATAGAACATTACTACACGTACATTAATACAATTATGGGGAAAAATCGATATGCAACAAATTTGTGCATTTTGATGAAATGTAGCAATATTAAAATACTACGGTGTCACAGTGCCCTCTATAAATGCGAGAGCCCTTCGGACCAAAGTGGCAGTAGCCGGAAGACCCTGAAAGACGTCTCCCGCAGTTGCAGACGAAACGTCGGGAGGAAGTTTTACACCTGGACCACGGCCTCTCAGCGCGGAAGTTCTACCTGAAGACAACGCCGGTCGTGAAAGTTTGCATTTTATGATAGGGTTTGGTTGGTTGGTTCGGATATGGGGACTAAACTACTGAGGTTATCAGTCCCCCGGTGGGGAGGGGAGGAGGATAGGAAAGGAGGGGAGCGGGAAAGGAAATGCAGTCCGGAAGTAAAGAAGGAAGGAAGACTGCATTAGCTTGGAGTCCCGTGCTCGCCACGCACGTGCTCACGAAATAACCGTGAGCCCCCTCGTGGGGGGGGGGGGGGGGGGGAGTTGTATGATAAGACGAGTTTCGTTGTAATGACAGTAATACGTCTTCAGTGATCTGTAATCATAGATATCTGCAAATTGTTTTCTTTCTTGCCGGCCGCGGTGGCAGAGGGGACTGAGGCGCTCCAGTCACGGTCTGCACGGCCACTACGGTCGGGGGTTCGAATCCCCTCTTGGGCATGGATATTTGTGCCGTCCTTAGTATAAGGTAGTTGGTAAGTAGTTTGTAAGTTCAGCGACTGATGACCCCGTAGTTAAGTCCCATAAGCTTAACAAACATTTGAACATTTTTTTTCTTTCTTGGATCAAAAAGTGTTCACCTTTTGCCGAGCGGAATTAGCCGCGTGGTCTAAGGCTTCACACTAGGCGGCCACTCCCGCCGGAGGTTCGACTCCTCCCGTGTGCATTGGTCTATGTGTTGTCCGAACTATAAGTTAGTTTACGTAGTGTCTCGGTCTATGGTCTGACGACCACAACAGTTTGACCCGCAGGTGTGCAAACATTTGAACAGTTTGTTTTCGTAGCAGAAAACAAAACAAATAGTACAAAATGTTCAAATGTTTGTATAGCTTATGGAACTTGACTACGGGGTCATTAGTCCCTAAACTTACAAACTACTTATGAACTACCTTATACTAAGGACGGCACAGATATCTATGCCCGAGGGGGCATTAGAACCCCCGACCGTAGTGGCCGTGCAGACCGTGACTGGAGCGCCTCAGTCCCCTCGGCCACCGCGGCCGGCTCAAATAGTACATTTCTATTATTACAGACCAATGAACATGTTTTAATATCATGATAACAGTCCCGCCTTATTTGCAGTTGCAGAGACGGAGAAAAAATACCCATCATAATTATAAAAGCCACTACGAACGACCTGGCCACACAAATGAAGAATTTTTCTGTAGGAAGCTGTTTGCATTCGTCTACAACACACTGGCTATACACCAGGTCTTATTAAGTTGGTTGCGGTAAGCTATAACTTTCGTTAACTTGTGGTGTTTAGGGGGGGGGGGAGGCTGACCAGCCCTGGGTAGGTGCAGATTGTTACAAGACTTGTTGTTCTCCCATTCGTGAAACAGGAAGGTGATGTGTTATTCCAAAAGGATATTGATGCCCACAAAAAAATATTCAAATGTTTGTTAAGCTTATGGGACTTAACTGCGGGGTCGTCGGTCCGTAAACTTACAAACTACTTGTGAACTACCTTATACTAAAGACAGCACAAACATCCATGCGCTAGGGAGGATTCGAACCACCCACGGGAAGGTGGCCACTCCGCCGCGGCGATGCCCACACGACGCGCGTGAAACTAAATCTGTTGGCCATATCAATCTCCAGACCTGCCTGCAATTGAGCAGGTGGGAGTTATGATGGAAATGATCGCGTGGAATTTTTGGGTGGGAGACCCCATATGGGTTTGTTCGGCCGCCTAGTGCAACTCTTTTTACTTGCCGCCATATGGGCGACTTGCGTGCCGATGACAATGAAATGGTGATGATGAGGACAGCACACAACACCCAGGCCCTTGCTGGGAATCGAACACGGGCCCCCTGTGTGGTAGTCAGTGACGCTATATGGTGAGCTACGGAGGCGGACAGGATTATGATGGGACGACAACTGATGCATGCGACTAGTAAATCTACAACTCTTTCAGAACTACATGAACAATACGATTATTCGCGGAATAATGTATTCCGAGAGAGTATGGCTATCTGCATGATGGAGTGGATGCCAGAATCAGAGCCAGCAGACGGCCGTAGAGCTCTTTTCTCTGGGACGTAATTTCGAGTTGTAGGTTATCGGTTTAATTTAGTGTCGATTTCATACTCTAATACTGTTAGGCAAAAACAAAAGAACAATTTAAATCATAATTCACATTTTTTAAAAATCGTGACCGGGTGTTTGATAAACACACAGAAATTTGGTGCAATTATCTTTAAAATCAAATGTTTGTAAAGCTTACGGGACTTACCTGGAGGTCGTCAATCCCTAAACTTACTTATGAACTAACTTATACTAAAAACGGCACAAACATCCATGCCCGAAGGGGATTCGAACTCTCTACGGGGAATGGCCTCGCCCATCGTAGCATAGCGCCTCAATCCGCTCTGGCGCTCCGCCGCGGCCAAGTATCTTTCACAAGTTATGTGTATTGGTACTTCGAAAATTGGGACATAAATATATGTAAAAGCGGGTATCGAACACTTTAGTGTACCATTGCAACCTTGTGTTACAAGATGTAGATGCAAATGTAGTTTACCACCGATTTTGAGGTCGCTACCACTCAGACGAATATTGACATTGTGAGGGGAAACCATCGAAATGTTTCAAATGTTTTTTAAGCTTATGGGACTTAACTACGGGGTCATCAGTCCCTAAACTTACAAACTACTTATCAACTACCTTATACTAAAAACGGCACAAATATCCATGCCTGAGGGGGGATTCGGAACCCCCGACCGTAGTGGCCGTGCAGACCGTGACTGAGCGCCTCAGTCTCCTCGATAACCGCGGCCGGCGGCAAACCATCAGCAAACGTACAGTGAAGCTCCAACTTAATTTCACGAATGACTGCATACAAAATGAAACATTTACTCTGCAGCGGAGTGTGCGCTGATATGAAACTTCCTGGCAGATTAAAATTGTGTGCCGGAATCGGGACTCGAACCTGGGACCATTGCCTTTCGCGGGAAAGCGCACAACCGACTGTGCTATCTCGACACGACTCACAATGCCACCTTCCGCCAGTACCTCTACTTCACAGAAGCTCTCCTGCAAACCATGCAAGACTAGCACTCCTGGACGAATGGATATGGTGGACACATGGCTTAGCCACAACCTAAGAGATGTTTCCAGAATGTTGTGAGGCGGCATCGTGAGTCGTGTCGGGATAGCACATTTGGTAGTGCGCTTGTCTGCGAAGGCAAAGGTCCCAGGTTCGAGTTCCGGTTCCGGCACACAATTTTAATCTGCCAGGAAGTTTCATATCAGCGCACACTCCGCTGAAGAGTGAAAGTTTCATTCTGTAAATATCCCTTAGGCTGTGGCTAAGCCATGTCTCCACCATATCCTTTCTTCCAGGAGTGCTAGTCTTGCATGGTTCGCAGGAGAGCTTCTGTGAAGATTGGAAAGTAGGATGCGAGGTACTGGCGGAAGTAAAGTTGTGAGGCGGCATCGTGAGTCGAGTCGGGATAGCACACAGTCGGTAGAGCGCTTTCCCGCGAAAGGTAAAAGTCTCAGGTTCGAGTCCCAGTTCCGGCACACAATTTTAATCTGATAGGAAGTTTCGACTGCATACAAATTTGTGCCCTGCTGACTGAGAACTGCATTTCAGCACGAGTCATTCGCAGACGATGGCTACTTACGCACAAGCGTTTCCGCTACTTGCTGTTCGCCGGATGGCGGACAGACGCCTCTGCAAGCCTCCTAGTTCGTAAGTAGTTAATAAGTAGTTTGTAAGTTTAGGGACTGATGTCCCCGTAGTTAAGTCCCATAAGCTGTACAAACATTTGTATTTGTATTGCAAGCCTGGCGTTGTGGGGCGCCTGGAGGAGATTAAACAGGCAGAACGCCTGCCTGATGTGCGGAATCCTGTTAGGTGCTCACGGGGCGACGGCCAACCACCCTGGTCTGCTGCTTGGCGGAGGGTGGATTGCGTTATATGGCCACGTAACGAGCTGCACGGGATCAGAGCGGACCGAGGCGGTGGGGGAGGTTAATCCACCACTCCCTGTTTCCAGACTCGCTCTCGTGCAGCTTACCGCCAGGGATCTTCTCACGCCACATGCTGGTCTTCAACCACTTACATTCAAGGACTGACCATCCGCAGAACTGCTGAAAACGTCACCACACTACTCTAAGAGACTGCATTTTGTTTGTGACTATGTTTTGCCTTGGAAGCAAGCTATCCCGTTGGATTAATATGCGAGACAGTCTTCATCTCTGCATGACTACACTGCTCAAAACAATTACAGGATCAGGTAAGATACCAGTGACGGCGCGTCTCAGTGAACTACCGGAAAAAAAGCTCGTGGTGAAAAAAGAAACTGAATAAATAAAAAGTATTCACAGAATATATGACGTCAACTGCGATTGGGCAAAACTGAAAACGTGTACCCAGCCGGGATTCGAACCCGGGTCTCCTGCTTTCTAGGCAGTTGCGCTGACCCCTACACCACTGGTGTGACAGTGATCACCGCACCTGCAAGGATTACCTAAGCACGCCTCCCGTCAGATACAAATTCCCAGTTTCGTCCTGCCCACAGTATTCAAACTCGTAGTTATGAAACTAATTCCCGTAAGAGTAAGGGCTTCAAACGTGCCCACCCCTCCCCACTAACGATAGGATCATTGCCCGTCACCGGCATATTATATATATACACGTGGCGTCTGTCCCGAAATAACATACGTCACTTCTGATCCTGCAGTTGTTATTATTTAATATTCACAGCATATGTGACATCAACTGAGATTGGGCAAAGCTGAAAATGTGTACCCAGCCGGGATTCGAACCCGGTTCTCCTGCTTTCTATCCCGGCTGGGTACACATTTTTCAGCTTTGCCCAATCGCAGTTGATGTCATATATTCTGTGAATATTAAATAATAACAACTGCAGGATCAGAAGTGACGTTTGTTCTTTCGGAACAGATATTTAAAATAAAAAGTGTTTTTAAACTATCATCCATCGTTTCATTCTTCCATCATGTCAATTTATATGCACATTCAAAGTATTTTTATCACATGAGAAACGTTTTACCTCGCGGAGGTCACATGCAGTCGTAGCGCGGCCGCTTCATATAGGCGGCAGTGGCTGCAGCGTTGCAATGCGTATGCCTGGCTGAGGTTCAAGTTCTCCTCTGAACCCCCTGGAGGCAGCACATGGACGCTCCCGCCACAGGAAGGGGCGAGCGGAAACGCCGCTTTCAACATTGCCGTTGGAGCTGGCAGAGACGCCATTTCCTGGCTACTCGAGCTCTGGCGGTTACGCACGAATGGTCCTGAAGCATTGGAGCTACTGCGTACCTCACCTTGCACATTAGAAAATCAACCCTTAGGTCAAAATCCGCCCTTCAAATTTCTTTTTTGCGCATTGAAGATTCATCCAAAACACGTCACTTTTGGTAAAGTATCTTATTACTATAAATTTAGGGCGCATCAACTGTAAAAAGCCTCCAGAATATTCCATTAAGAATAAAAAATGTTCAAATGTTTGTTAAGCTTATGGGACTTAATTACGGGGTCAGCAGTCCCTAAACTTACAAACTACTTACGAACGAGGACGGCACAAATATCCATGCCCGAGGGGGGATTCGAACCCCCGACCGTAGTGGCCGTGCTGACCGTGACTGAAGCGCCTCAATCACCTCGGCCACCGCGGCCGGCTCCATTAAGAATAATAATGAAGTCACCACTCTCACAGCAGTGTCCAATCTGTGAAAGAAAACATGGAGATTCGTTGTGTAGGAGAGAAAGGTGCTGAAAGATATTAGAACAGTGTAAAGTTGCTTCCTGTAATTTATTTGATCCAAAGTACTTTGCTACGTTCCTTATTTTCGTGATATTGAGATTAAACGGTATTATCAAATACAGAGGAATAGTAAAAGTGTCATTATTAAGTCAGACCATGTGACGCAATAACGATCTGGCACGATTCCATTTAATGAGCATAAAACATTTCAGGTGTATTTAACATATCTACACAGTACTTTGAATGCATATACCTGATATTGCATGCTTTATCTTGACAACACGTATATACAGGGTGTTTCACTAAGTGTGTTTGCCTCTGTAACTTATATAATATTAGGTGACGGGAAATTTTAATGCCACTTTCTGTGGAGCTATGAACATAGTTTATTGTATCATTTTCCAAAGAGTTACAGCACAAAAATATAATTTTTTTATTGGAACAATAGTTTATTATATCGTGTATTGGATTCGTTTAAACCAGCTGCGTCCAAATCAATTTAAACTACATTCCTATCACTGTTAGTTTGGGAGCTACAACACTTCAAAGTTCCGGGGGTGGAGTCTGCGATAGCGTAGTTGACTGGCCGAGTGGCTATCCCCTGGGGCACGGCCCACTGTCTCATGACCACCGGCCAGTCAGCTACGCTGTCGTAGCCTCCGCCTCCTAAACTTTGAAGGGTTGTAGCTCCGAAACTAACAGTGATAGAAATGTAGTTTAAATTGATTTGGACGCAGCTGGTTTCAACGAATCCAATGCACGATAGAAAAATACTATTGTTCCATTTAAAAAATTATATCTTTGTGCTGTAACTCTTTGGAAAATGATACAATAAACTATGTTCATAGCTCCGCAGAAAGTGTAACATTTCTTGTGTCGACCTACCGCATTAAAATTTCCCGTCACCTATTATTTTATAAGTTACAGAGGCAAACATACTTAGTGAAACACCCTGTATATATATATATATATATATATATATATATATATATATATATATTACGTCGTCAGAATAATTCGACAATAGCAGCAGTCGATTCATTTTACAAAGTTTCACATTTTACAAAGTTTCAACGTCACACCGACCAGACCGTGATCGCTAGCTGACTGGCTGGGCGCTACGAGGCAGTGGGCTGTGACACAGCGACCAGGAAATTAGCTGGCGGTCACGTCCTGGTCGGTGTCACGTGACACGGGCTGTTGTGAGGCCTCGTATGTAGGTGGTGTTGGTCCTACTCGCTGTGTCGTCATTTGACTTGCTAGTTAGTGATTTGGAACAGAGGGACAAAAAAGTGTAGGTCATCAGTCTGCTGATGGGGTGGGGAAGGAGTAAGGATATGAAAAGGGGGAAGCGAAAGGCAATGTAGTCCAGGGAGGAAAGGAGAAAGGAAGACTGCATAAGCTCGGGGACCAGTGTCCGCCACGCACGTACACACGAAAGAACCGTGAGTCCTCTAGGGGACCTGATTTGCTATAGATGGGTTTAAGAAACTTACCACCAGAGTGCAACACCTACCATTAACACAGTTGAGGTGTCTCATGTTAAGGAACTATCGCAGAATAGGCACCTTTCCTCAACTAATGTTTTATTTCCCACAGTGCAGATGATTTGTCTTGTTTTGGTATAGTAAACCTCGTCTCTAACAAGGAAAGTACATGGCCTCGAACAAACATCTCTGTATGAACGTTTGGTTAAAGGATCTCTACGTACACCTCAATGTGCTGGTGGGTGTCGTTTTTCTGCAAAGCTCTGCAACCATTCTCTAGATAGCACTGTAGATCTAATTGTAGACGCAATACGTTACGCAGGTATCTTAACTATAACTTATGTAATAATCATCGTACATGTTCTATAGCGAATTGTCATCAAAAGCCGTGATGATAGCTCCAACTTTAACCTTCTTCCCGAAAGACTGTTGGTATTCACTGCCACAGCTTCCATCGCCTCTTCCCGCACTTACCGTAGCACTACAGCTTGCAATGAGTTGTTCGTCATTATCATCCATATTATCATTATTATGAGTGTGTAACAGCAGTATCTAACTTATGGTCATATTTCTGTACCATAACAGATACCAGAAAGCATGCAAATGATTCATCTTCTTCACTAATACTATCTTCACGAAGAAGGGTTCTTCGTAACTTCATCTCAATTAATCGCAATACATTAGCAGGATTGATTAGTAATCGCCGCCCCATCTGACACTTCACCATACAAATAACATCACAAAACGCAACTTCGTAGGTACCTGACGCATCCGTTGTCTTTATCTCTACGCATACATCTACATGGATACTCTGCAATTCAGACTTAATTGTCTGAGATATACTTTATCCCTTTCAGTCCCAATGTTGTAGATGATGTGACATTAGGTACGTTCACAGCAATATTTTTTTTTAAGTAAACGTGTTTTTCTACTGCAAATGATATGTTTATTATTATTATTTTTATTATTATTTATCTATTTATTTTTACAGTTGACCCAAACGCGTTTCGCCTTTTTCAGGAGCCATCATCCGTGGATGTCCTGAAATACTTACACGTTTTTGTTTACAAATATAAGTTGGGATTTTACAGGTGTACAAAATATTTCGTTTATGATTCAAAGCAGTTCGTTTTCTGGTATAAACGGTGTACTTACAGCACTTGTTATTCCATATCTCCTTCTTTCTGGAAACCAAGTCGAAATGTTGCAGGCAGCCGCGGTGGCCGAAGGGACTGGGGCGCTCCAGTCACGGTCTGCACGGCCACTACGGTCGGGGGTTCGAATCCCCCCTCGGGCATGGATATTTGTGCCGTCCTTAGTATTAGCTAGTTCATAAGTAGTTCGTAAGCTTAGGGACTGATGACCCCGTAGTTAAGTCCCATAAGTTCTACAAACATTTGAATTTTTTCGAAATGTTGCACAATTTTACGAAAAACTAAGCATTTTTATAGATGTACTGTCTACTGCCGTAACTCTGTCTAGTGTAGCTTGTTTTGTAAGTGTGGCCAACATTCCCGACATATTTATAATTCAACTGTTTTCATTGAAAGTTTGTTGAAGGTATCTTTTTGTGTGTGTTAAGAGGGGATTTGTGTCCATCATATCGAACATCAATGAAAACAGTGACTGATATATCGAGTTTATTTGGTCATTTAGTAGCAACTTTTTCTCATCTGTTGTTATATATATATATATATAATTTTCTACAAAAGTTGGGAGGTGTTTTTCATTTATTTATTCAAATTCTCTTAATGTATTTTTCTATTTTGTTGGGTTTATGGTTATATTCTTTCAAATGTTCCACAAAACTGGAGTGCCTTGTCCCACATTTGAATCCCTTGATATGTTCTTTGTAACCGGGGGGGAGGCACACTGCACCGTCCCTATTAGCGAGCCGGCAGGTCAAAGTGCAATGCGGCATGGCACACGCAGAGGCCTCTAACAGACGACTGCAGATTTTTGCAGATGCGGGAGTATCACTAGTGCAATAAGGGACCTTTAAATTATCTTTCATGCGATTTTGGTGTATATGTGTTTGTTCGAGCCCAAGTACTTGTAAGTCTGGCAAATATTTTCTTACCTCCCTGTGTAGCTGGGATGAATATTGTGCAGAGGTCCCTGGCCACGCAGGACAGACTTGCCCGGCATCGCCGTGCCCCAGGCTGTGGACTCCGGCGGTGAGGCAGTGCCGCGGCAGGGCAGAGGCAGAGGTAGGGCCGCCCCCAGTGAGCCCGCGCGCTCGCTTGTCAGCAGGTAGTTGCCGGCATGGCGCCACCCCGGCCGTAATTAGTGGCGGCATGCGCCATCTTAGCAGTTTACGCCCGTCCGCAAGTTGGGCGGCCGAGTTGCGGCGCGCGCAGGCAGTTGCCGCAGTTCGGCGCGCCCGTTCTCGATTAGCAAACGCCTGGCCTGCCATGGGACAGGGTGGGATAGGCCGCTCACAACCACAGCTCCATCTACATCTACATCTACATCTACATACTCCGCAGTTCACCGTAAGGTGCGTGGCGGAGGTTACACTGTACCACTACTAGGCATTTCCCTTCCTATTCCACTCCCAAATTGAACGAGGAAGAAAAATGCCTATATGCCTCCGTACGAGCCCTAATTTCTCTTATCTTGTTTTTGTAATCTTTACACGAAATGTAAGTAGGCGGCAGGAAGATCGTACTACACTCAGCTTCAAATTCCGGCCCTCTAAATTTACTCAACAGAAATTCACGAAACGAACGTCGTCTTTCTTCCAGCGATCCCCAATTGAATTGCCAGGGCATTTCCGTCACACTCGTGCATTGGTCGAACCTACCAGGAACAAGTCTAGCTGCTCGCCTCTGAACTGCTTCTATGTCTTCCTTTAAACTGGTCTGCTGCGGGTCCCAAACACTTGAGCAATACTCAAGACGTGGTCGCACAAGCGTTTTATACGCGGTCTCCTTTACAGGTGATGTACATCTTCCCAAAATTCTCCCAATAAACCGAAGTCGGCTGTCCGCCTTACTCACAACTGTCCTTACATGTTCGTTCCATTTCACATCGATCTGCAATGTTACGCCTAGGTATTTGAACGACGCGACAGCATCAAGAAACTCACTACTAATGCTGTATTCGAACATTATGGGATTGTTTGTCCCACTCATGGGCACCACTTTACATTTTTCGATATTGAGAGCTAGCTGCCATTCTTCGCACCAACTAGAAATTTTGTCTAAGTCACCCTGTATGCTATTACAGTCAGGTACAGACGACACCCTCCCATACACCACAGCTTCATCAGCAAACAGCCGCAAATTACAGCGTGCGGTGGAGGGAATCGTCTGTATTAGCCAACTCCCGTCCTGTTCTCATTCTACTTCTACATCTACATAGGTAAAAAAAAGGTAAAGGAGCGTAAATCCGAAGATTGGTTTTAACACCACAGTGCTGTACTAGGCATGGTCCAGTTTGGAGGGGTATGCCGTTGCCTTCGTCCGACCTTAGAACTGACTTGCCCAGCCCATTATAGGGGGACCTACAGTTTAACGTGGGTTAGATTAGA
Source organism: Locusta migratoria (assembly GCA_026315105.1). NCBI lineage: Eukaryota > Metazoa > Arthropoda > Insecta > Orthoptera > Acrididae > Locusta > Locusta migratoria. The sequence continues at coordinate 81,784,069 of CM048751.1, read as the reverse complement.
TTAGATTAGATTAATACTTGTTCCATAGATCATGAATACGACACTTCGTAATGATGTGGAACGTGTCAGTTAAATGAAGTGTGTCTATACATAATATTACATGACACTCAATATTTGAATTTTTATTTTTTTATTTTTTATTTTCTTTATTATTTTTTATTTTTTATTTTTTTTATTTTTTATATATATATTTTTTAAGTTTTTCCTAAAGTTCTAACTTTTATCTAGAAATTCATCTAATGTGTAGAAGGAATTGCCATTCAGAAATTCTCTTAATTTATTTTTAAATGCTAGTTGGCTATCTGTCAGAATTTTGATACTACTAGGTAAGTGACCAAAGACTTTTGTGGCAGAATAATTAACCCCTTTTTGAGACAGAGCTAAATTTAACCTTGAATAGTGTATGTCACCCTTTCTCCTAGTGTTGTAGCTATGCACACTGCTGTTACATTTGAATTCAGTTGGATTGTTAATAACAAATATCATAAGTGAATATATATACTGTGAAGCTACTGTAAAGATTCCTAGATCCTTAAACAAATGTCTGCAGGATGATCTTGGGTGGGCTCCAGCAATTATTCTGATGACCCACTTTTGGGCAATGAATACTTTCTTACTAAATGATGAATTGCCCCAGAATATGATGCCATGAGAAAGCAGAGAATGAAAATAGGCATAGTATGCTAGTTTACTGAGTTGTACATCACCAAAGTTTGCAATCACCCTAATAGCATAAGTAGCTGAGCTCAGCAGATCTTCAATGTGTTTCTTCCAATTCAACCCCTCATCAAAGCATAAACCTAAAAATTTTGAATATTCTACCTTAGCTATAGATTTCTGGTTGAAGTCAATATTAATTAATGGTGTGATGCCAGTTATTGTGTGAAACTGAATATACTGTGTTTTTACAAAATTTAAAGAAAGTGCATTTACAGAGAACCACCTAATAATTCTCTGAAATACTTCATTGACGATTTCATCAGTTAATTCCTGTGATTCGGGTGTGATAGCGATACTTGTATCATCAGCAAAGAGAACTAGCTTGGCATCTTTATGAATATAGAAAGGCAAATCATTAATATATATTAAGAACAGCAAAGGTCCCAGTACCGAACCCTGTGGCACCCCATGCTTGATAGTTCCCCAGTTTGAGGACTCGGCTGTTTTTTGTATATTATGTGAATTACTTATATCAACTTTCTGAACTCTTCCAGTTAGGTATGATTTAAACCATTTGTGCACTTTCCCACTCATACCACAGTACTTAAGCTTATCTAGAAGAATTCCATGGTTAACACAATCAAAGGCCTTTGATAGATCACAACAAATCCCAACGGGTGATTTACGGTTATCCAGAGCATTTAATATTTCATTAGTGAAAATGTGTATTGCATTTTCTGTTGAAAAACCTTTCTGGAAACCAAACTGGCATTTTCTTAGAACTTTATTTTTATTAATATATGAAGTTACTCTGGAATACATTACTTTTTCAAGAATTTTTGATAGAGCAGTCAGAAGTGAGATTGGGCGGTAGTTGTTGACATCCAATGTATCACCTTTTTTATGAAGTGGTTTGACAATAGCATATTTCAGTCTATCAGGGAAAATACCACGGTGCTACTCGGAGTTTTTCACATGATCAACACTGCCAGAGGTGAAAGAAGTGTAAAGTGACAGACAAAAATCCTAGGACTTGGCGGGCATTGAACCCGCGAACTTTGGTTTTGCAGTCTGGCACTCTACCACTGTGCAACTTCTACATAGATACTTGGCAAATCACATTTAAGTACCTGGCAGAGGATTCATTAATGACTTTCATAACATTTCTCTACCGTTCCACTCTCTAATAGCGCGCGGGAAGAAAGAACACCTAAATCGTTCCGTTTTAGATCTGATTTTTCTTATTTTATTGGGATGGTCATGTCTCCCTAAGTAGGTGGGTGTTAGCAGCTACAGTCGAGTGCGAGAACAATCGATAATATAATAAGGTACCTGTATATCTATTGCGTTTACTGCTAACCTAAGGAGGCGTACCAACATTTCAGTTTCTGGCGTCTAGGACTACTGTCTAGTGCTATTCTTTTATAGAACTCGGTGCACTACAGGATCCGGTGACACCGTCTAGCGCCATCCTTATTTCTTGTACATCCGTACAAACCTATTTCATCACACTTATTCCACTGTAAAAAAATAGTTGCGGGGTTTTTGCTCATGGGATGAAACTCGGTCTAAATTTCTGTTACATTCAACCACAATGATTTAAAATTTCTTGGATTTGTCACCACATCAATAATTTAAAAATTCCATAAATTATCATAGACAGAATAAAATAATCACAAAATCTAAAATATGAAAGTACATAAATTACTAAACATACTCTTATATTGTTGTAGAATATTTGACTTTTGATTGTCAAATTTCCATGTAATGGTGCAAGAAATTGAAACATCTTTTGAAAGAGTCAGTATCGAAATACATTGATCAACAATAAACATTACGTTTGCAAAGATTATTTTAACGTATATCATAATATATCAAGGCAACAAGCCTTGTTGTATAAACTGTCGTGGGAATTAGCCCTAGTAGCATTGCCGAAGCAGTACATGTCATAAATCTGTTAGAAAGTTCCGAAGCACATACATTCATTCATAGTCATATTGCTAAATCCTATTGTGCATAAGCACATCCATTCGTCAAAAATGCCAGATCTTGTGAACGTAATAAATAGCTGTGGCGATTCCATTTAATGACCCTACACGTTTATTTATTTGAACTGAAACACAATCCACGCCAAAATACTGTTCCGAGTCGTGTCTGTGGCACAACCCACGTCACCCTGAACTCTCTCTCTCTCTCTCTCTCTCTCTCTCTCTCTCTCTCTCTCTCTCTATATATATATATATATATATATATATATATATATATATACTCTGCAAATCACCTTTAAGTACCTGGCAGAGGGTTCAGAGGGTTCATTAACCACTTTAATAACTTTTCTCTTCCGTTCCATTCTCTAATAGCGCGCGGGAAGAAAGAACACCTAAATCGTCCCGTTTTCGATCTGATTTCTCTTATTTTATTGGGATGGTCATGTCTCCCTAAGTAGGTGGGTGCTAGCAAAATATTTTCACATTCAGAAGTAAAAGTCGCTGATTGAAACTTCTCAAACAGATTACGCCGCAGTGAATAATGTCTTTCATTTAATGATTTCCACCTCAATTCGTGCAACATTTCAGTGACGCTTTCCCCCCGTTAACGTGATATAACAAAACGAGCTGCCCTTCTCTGAACCTTCTCAATATCTTCCGTCAGTCCCCCATGGTGAGGATCCCACAATGGGCAACAGTACTCCAGGAGAGGACGCACAAGTGTGATGTAGGCAGTCTCTTTGGTGGAGCTGGTGAATCTTCGAAGCGTTCTGCCAATGAAACGTAATCTTTGGTTCGCCTTCCCCACAATATTTTCTACGTCTAACTTGTTCGTAATTGTAACTCCTAGGTATTTGGTAGAATTTACGACCTTAAGATTTGATTGATTTATCGCGTAATATAAGTTCAGCGAAATTCATTTAGTGTTCATGTGTATTACTTCATACTTTACTTTATTTAGTGTCAATTGCCAATTTTCGCACCCAGTAGAAATTTTATCTAAATCGCTTTGCATTTGCTTTTGATGCTCTGTTGACTTCACTAACCGATAAACAACAGCATCATCCGCGAACAATCTACGGGAGCTGTTCAGATTGACTCCTAAATCGTTTATTAACACAATTAAAAGTAGGGGACCTATAACACTTCCCTGGGGAACGCCAGATATCACTTCTGTTTTACTGGGATTCTCTGCAAATCACATTTACCCCTAGCTCAGTAACATCCGTCAAAACGACGGACACTCTCAAATTGTCAGTGAGCTGTGACGTTTTGGGGAACAATTGATGAACAAGTGTACACGGGTAGAGTGTTGATTTGGAATCACACTCGCAGAATTGACTGGTGTTACTAACAAAAGTTCAAAACCTCTGAACGACAGCTGTTAGTAGCGAGCGATAAAACCAGATATTAGGTACGCAGCATTAAATGCCAGTCAGAGGGATTCATCTAACCACCTTTATACTATTTATCTCCCATTCCATTCTCGAATAGCACGCGGGAAGAAAGAACATCTGATTCTTTCTGTTCGAGGTCTGATTTCGCGTATTTTATTCTGGTGATCATTTCTACCTATGTAAGTAGGAGGCAACAATACATTTTCGATTTTGTGGGAGAATGTTAGCGATTGCAGTTTCGTAAGTAGACCACGCCGCAACGATAACCACCGTCGTTGTAATGATTCCTATCCCAGATACTGTATCATTTCCGTAACGCTGTCTCCCCTGTATCGTGACAATACAAAACGAGCTGCCCTTTTTTGGACTCTTTCCATGTCCTCCGACCCATCAGATAAGGATCCCACACTGGGCAGTGTACTGCAATTATACACCACTGACATTCTAATTTACCCTAATTTTGGTTTGTTAGTGTCGATAGGCATTGTTCCAATTAAGAAAGTGTATGTTTCTACAAAAATACTTTATATGTATTATTAAATCTCTCTGTTGGGCATCAGTACGACAGCCAGACTACCAATCCATCCTTTGAAAACCGCACATCAGTAGCACTTTCTATTTCCGTAGTATTTGCGGTGCACGTCTTAGGTGATTCACCCTGTACATGTCATAAAACAGAACAAACAATAAAGTACTTATTATAATACTGTGCTCTTCATTTTAGTTTTTCTCATACAGAAACATAAATGAATTTCTGACTTCTTTTTAATTGAAAGAAGCGTATTCTATTTCCTCAGTGAAAGTCAGAAAGTCCCTTTTCGAAAAATGCTAGCCTTGCTAAAAATGAAATGTACTTATATTTTTTGTGCATTTGTTACATGTTAGATAGCTTCCTCTGTGCTCACGGAGCACGCTTGTGATAGGTGATTTGCACAACAGTTTCTACTGTTGGAGAATACGTCCTCTATGTGCGATGGGTTTTAATATATATATTTTTTTTTTTTTTTGGAGATATGGGTTGTTGAGTAGCGTCTCCAAACGTCCAAGTCAAAAGGCGTTGAGAAAAATTTTTCCAGTCAGCGAGTCTCTCTGGAAGTTGGGATGTTACCGTGATATTTAAAAGAATATTTCTGGGTGCTGCGAGAACTGCGTTTATCCCAAACCTTAACTGTTTCTTGAGTTTGTCTGTCATGTCTTTTGTCCAATGAAATCAACTCATGAGTTGATTTTACTACTGAATGAAACTACGTCTTACATATCTATGCGTCCTGCATCTGCTGTGGCTCCGTTGTGGAGAAAACTGATCAATTATCTTTATTTTAGGCCACATAACTTCAATTTTTGAAATTTATCAGATCCATATGATAAGGATAAACATGTTTCAAGTTGCAAACTTTCGATGTGGAAGTTGCTTGATATTTTGTTTCTGAGGTCCCACAGCTGTTATAGAATGGTTGAGGTTACGCAGGTTTCTTATGACTTATCTTTGTATTGTTGAATTCATTTGCTCCGTCTTATTCTCCATCGTGAACAATGAAGTCAGCTTCTATGCACTATATCTTTGCTTAGAAAGCTAGGATATAGGTATGCACTGTTCTAGTAACCACAAGCGTTTGATGTAAAGAAATCCATTTCAAAGCACTGTGAAATTGTTGATTCAAAACTTTGACTACATCTGACGACTTCAGCTATCAGGTATTATGGGTTCCTGACTGTAAATGCAGGATAAATTTATTTTCTATTCATGAAACTAAACCTAAGCCCGCGTGAAGCAGTTTTGGCGTACAAAAGGCGCTTACCTCCCGAAAGTACCCTCTGATGAAGCTTTTTCATGATTTGTGACTTCTACGAAATGTTTAGGAATGCCAGGCTGTTAATTGTCAGCCATTATCTGGGTAACATTAAGTGCCAGTTAGACGGAAGATTAGGTATTTGAGTGATGGTTATTCAATAAGCATTCTAAAATACTCCTGCCATGTACAAAACATGTAGCTGTACAAGATTAATACGGCAAAATATAACTTTGATTTTCATCAAACAATGTTTTACTTGTATAACTTAAAGTTTATTCCAAGATTTGTACAGAGAGTCAGGACAAAACATCAGAAGAGAAATTTAAAAAAAGGCAGTTTAATGATGAAAATGAAAGTTACCGGGTCGAAAGGACCACTGTTATGTTGCCAAGAGTAAAATAAAAAGCAATTTTTCACTCATGCACATATGGTATCTTATCTTGTGGATTTTGTGTACCGACCGCGGTGGCCGAGGGGACTGAGGCGCTCCAGTCACGGTCTGCACGGCCACTACAGTCGGGGGTTCGAATCCCACCTCGGGCATGGATATTTGTGCTGTCCTTAGGATTAGCTAGTTCATAAGTAGTTTGTAAGTTTAGGGACTGATGACCCCGTAGTTAAGTCCCATAAGCTTAACAAACATTTGAACATTTCTTTGGATTTTGTGTCTTACAGATATATATCTTTACATGTTAGTTCTGTGTAACATGTGCAAATTGTACGAAAAACTGTGTTACGATTAGAGAGGGCTGTACAGCACCAGTAAATTAAAATGCCGTGTCTATGACGTCAGCTTCAGTAGATGAACAGCGAAGAATAGTGTTATCCTTAAAAATGGTCTTTTCCATTATTTTGTATGTGACGGCACTTGCAGAGGGGCATCGGTAAAATTTTCTGAAAGATCTTAAATTATGAGTACAGTTTGTTGGTAGACGCTAACTCCTTTCAATGTAAGACTACGGATGAAAGTAATTCAAATATTTGCTGGCGTTCTCGCTTTCATTGCCGGAAGACAAATACACAGCTCTAACTGAGTATTCAACACAGTTATGTTAACTTTCAATCTGACATAGTACATTTTAATGACTAGACTGTAAGAAAATGTTAAATATTTGGATTCCGTAAGCCGTGCTGCTCTCTCATCGGAGGTTTGAGTACTATCTCGGGTATGGGTGTGTGTGTTGTCAGCGGAAGGCCGTTTTTGTAGTCTAGGGACCGATGACCTGAAAAGTTTGGTTCCTTAGGTCTACCAACAGTTGAACATATTTGGCAAACAAGCGAAATATTGAAAAATCACTTACGCGTCGCCACTGAAATCCGTACATAGGCACCCTGGAACTGGGACTGCTGCTCAGTAACGTAGCCCTTGAAACTTCCTGGCAGATTAAAATTCTGTGCTCGAACCTGGGACCTTTGCCTTTCGCGGGCAAGCGCACTACCGACTGTGCTATCCCGACACGACTCACGATGCCGCCTCACAACTTTACTTCCGCCAGTACCTCGCCTCCTACTTTCCAAACTTCACAGAAGCTCTCCTGCGAACCATGCAAGACTAGCACTCCTGGAAGAAAGGATATGGTGGAGACATGGCTTAGCCACAGCCTAAGAGATGTTTCCAGAATGAAACTTTCACTCTGCAGCAGAGTGTGCGCTGATATGAAACTTCCTGGCAGATTAAAATTGTGTGCCGGCACCGGAACTCGAACCTGGGACCTTTGCCTTTCGCGGGCAAGCGCACTACCGACTGTGCTATCCCGACTCACAATGCCGCCTCACAACTTTACTTCCGCCAGTACCTCGCCTCCTACTTTCCGAACTTCACAGAAGCTCTCCTGCGAACCATGCAAGACTAGCACTCCTGGAAGAAAGGATATGGTGGAGACATGGCTTAGCCACAGCCTAAGAGATGTTTACAGAATGAAACTTTCACTCTGCAGCAGAGTGTGCGCTGATATGAAACTTCCTGGCAGATTAAAATTGTGTGCCGGCACCGGAACTCGAACCTGGGACCTTTGCCTTTCGCGGGCAAGCGCACTACCGACTGTGCTATCCCGACTCACAATGCCGCCTCACAACTTTACTTCCGCCAGTACCTCGCCTCCTACTTTCCGAACTTCACAGAAGCTCTCCTGCGAACCATGCAAGACTAGCACACCTGGAAGAAAGGATATGGTGGAGACATGGCTTAGCCACAGCCTAAGGGATATTTCCAGAATGAAACTTTCACTCTGCAGCTGAGTGTGCGCTGATATGAAACTTCCTGGCAGATTAAAATTGTGTGCCGGAACCGGGACTCGAACCTGGGACCTTTGCATTTCGCGGGCAAGCGCATAACCAACTGTGCTATCCCGACAGGACTGACGATGCCGTCTCATAACATTCTGGAAACATCCCTTAGGCTGTGGCCAAGCCATGTCTCCACCATATGCTTTCTTGCAGGAGTGCTAGTCTTGCATGGTTCGCAGGAGAGCTTCTGTGAAGTTTGGAAAGTAGGAGGCGAGGTTCTGGCGGAAGTAAAGTTGTGAGGCGGCATCGTGAGTCGCGTCGGGATAGCACAGTCGGTAGTGCGCTTGCCCGCGAAAGACAAAGGTCCCAGGTTCGAGTTCCGGTTCCGGCACACAATTTTAATCTGCCAGGAAGTTTCATATCAGCGCACACTCCCCTGCAGAGTGAAAGTTTCATTCTGGACACATCTCTTAGGCTGTGACTATGCCATGTCTCCACCGTATCCTTTCTTCCAGGAGTGCTAGTTTTGCATGGTTCGCAGGAGAGCTTCTGTGCAGTTTGGAAAGTAGGAGGCGAGGTACTGGCGGAAGTAAAGTTGTGAGGCGGCATCGTGAGTCGCGTCGGGATAGCACAGTCGGTAGTGCTCTTGCCCGCGAAAGGCAAATGTCCCAGGTTCGAGTTCCGGTTCCGGCATACAATTTTAATCTGCCAGGAAGTTTCATATCAGCGCACACTCCGCTGCAGAGTGAAAGATTCGTTCTGGGAACGTAGCACTTATTATCGTGCTGTTGTTTCTATCGCAAGCTGGATGAACACTTGTTGGATGCTGTTTGCTACATATCTGACCCCACTGCGGTAAGGTTTTCCATCTGTTTATTGTTGCGGCGCCAAAGTGGGTTATTCGTATCCGGGGAAACTGGAGGTTTTCTCTAGAACGGAGATGGACGGCTTTTGTCTGCCTCCTACGACGTCTTCAATCGTCTTCAAGGCAAGTGTGATAATTTGCTCCTTAGCTGTTCTCCGGCCGTTCCTCGAAACTGTTAGTACTATATTAGTTTTAATAACGTACACTTGACTAGTATTAGTGCCAGACGTATGAAAATCAGTTGTGTTAGAAGTACAGACCCATCTTGTATTTGTAATAACGATTTTTCTCTATTGTAGTGGCTGAAGTAGGGTATTTTTTTTTTCCTTTCTTACCGTGGAGGTACTATCACAATGTGGCTACGTTTTCGATATATACCTGTGGCCTTTATGTTTCCACTACGTCCTTAAGAGCAGTGTTTAATAAATGGATACTGAACGAGTTCCTCTTCTCTGAACTTATTCTATGTCCTTTGTTAGTCCTATCTGATGGAAATCCCACATTACGGTATGATACTCCAAAATAAGACAAACAAGTGTAGTGTAGGTGATTTCCGTAGAAGAACATTTGCATCTTGTAACTCTTCTGCAGGTAAAACGCAGTCTTTGGATCGCCTCCCCTACGATATTTATAATATATTTTTTCCAATTTAAGTTGTTCGTAATTGTGATTGGTATAAAATTTCTGGAATTTATGCATTTACATGTGACTGATAAATCGTTTAATCGAAGTTTAACGATTTTTTTTTCTTTGTTTATGTGGACGACTTCAGACCTTTAAATACTTAGGCTCAACATCCAAATCCCGTACCATTCAGATATCTAAAACAGCTTACAGTTGACTGAGAATTTCTTACGGCTTTAGTATCAGATAAACGGGAGATTTATCCGCGAAAACTCTACGACAGCTGCGCAGATTATCTCCTAAATCCTTTATGAGGAGAAGGAATAGTAGGGTCACTCAAAAATTTGCCTGTAAAATGCCGGATACCGCTTCTGTTTTACTCGATGACTTTCCTTGTCTTATTACGCACTGTTTCCTTCTGTCCTTTCTTACAGGAAATCACAAATTCAATCACACAACTGAAATGAAATTAAGTAAGCATGCAATCTGATTAAAATCCGCTTCAGAGGTACAGTTTTAAAAGCCTTTCGGAAATCTAGCAATATGGAGTCGATTGGGGTTCACATAACGGCAACATAATCTTTTAAATTTAGCAAAGAGTTATCTGTGATTCATAAGAAGATATGTTCTGAATCGCAGTTGAATTTGAATAAATTTGTCGTTCTCTTCGAGGATGTTCACGATGTTAGAAAGAATTACATGCTCCAGAATCCTACTACGAATCGAAGTCAATGAAATGGCACGCATTTTACGGATCACTCCTATAACATCTCATGAATATTGGAGTGATTTTTTTTTTACAATTGAATATATCAGCCAACCAGTTGCGTTGCGTAGTTTTAAGGTACTTGACCTAGGTTTCGTTGTCGCTAGGGAAAACGTCATCAGAAGAATAAAAAACATTTACATGAAACACTTGACGTCAAATTTCTCAAGTGATTTGTGTAACTTCCCAGTCTTACAGTGCGGATCTTTCGCTGAGTGAGCAGTTGTATATGATAGGTATGAAGCTGTTGCAACAGAATGCCCTGAAAGGAACCTAACTGGCATACAACCTGGACCGGAAGACTGGTTTCTTTAAGAGATTTAAGTTGATTTACTATTCAAATGACATGTACTTCCATATTTCGCAAATTTACTTGATTCTAATTGTAGAGTATTTACTTCAACTTCTTTGGTGGATGAAAATAGGAAAGCAACACCCCATTATGAGCACCATCATCGATAACATCACCTTTGCTATCACTTACTGAAAGTATTGAGTGTACCATGCCATTAGTATCCTTTACATAGATCAAGAATTACGGTGGATTTTCTTCCAAATTAAGAGACAGTGTTTTGTTGTGGAAACTATTATAAACTACTAGAATTGGAGTCCACGAAAAAATCAGAACTTTTCTAACATATAGCCAGTATTGGAGGTTTTGTTTCGGTTTAAATTTGTCTTGCTTTATTCCTTCCTTCTGAAAAGCTATCTTACCAGATTAGTGTTACACATACGTCAGCCCCCTCTTTCGTTAATGTATTTGGTGTAAAATACACGTAATGAAAATCAAAACGACTTCATGTTCCCGAATCGTGGTGTTCCCTGCTTACTCTCCTTGTCAGATACGCAGTGATTTTTTGGTATAGCGGAAACCATTCATGTATCAGCTGCAAAACTAAAAATTTTGCGTATTCCAGCTATATAAGTAAGAGTTTCAGTTTGTGAACAGTTTGCCTTACTACTTCGTGTTGCGTCCTGTGTATTTCACATTTTTGGTTGATTTATTCTTTTTAGATGGTGTAGGTTTTGGCACACGAAAATGATTTACATGCTTCCCTGACGTCATGATAAGCTTTACGCCAACTGATATGTCATAACAAGCCAGAGAGCTATGGGCGTATTTCGAGGACAGTTGAAATAATTCTTTTATTACTGTCTGTAGCAAAGGGGCTGCCGCTGATATTGATAAGCTTTACAATGTCAGGGAAGGATTATTTCAGGTCATACCCGCTTATAGCAGAATCTAATCTGCAAATACACTGAACAACAGTCTTTACTTTGGTTTTCAATTCCAATAAAGCCAAATCCTGCAGTTCCACGATAAGAAAGCAAGGAAATCCTATTTATATGTGTCGATTGCCACAAGGTCGACTGGTGTAAGGAAATCGATAGAAGTACTACTTTTAACCAAAGCTGTGGAGAGATTACAACGATCCAAGCAGCAGTCACGTCACGAAAGACTTCGACAGCACAGTAACAACTTTCAGTCCTGAAATATGAAGTACAATTTTTCGCTTTATTGTTTGTTACATAGTATCTTCTGAGTAAGCGTTGAGAATGTTTTGGTAACAAAAGAGGTTTTTTATGGCTTACACCAGTGAAAGAGCGTTCAGCAAAACCTTTAAAATGTTCTGGCTGAAGAGAAAAGAAACGGCAAGACTGCGCTTTCTGGAAACATCGTATTATCCCTAAATACAGAACCATTGATATTACTATCTTTCACTGCTTTGAGGAAGACTTGTAATTAAATCGCTCTTACTAGTTTACATTACTCCCCTACTTCGGTGGTTGTCGTCTCATATATGAAGTTCCTATTCTTTGCAGTTAAACCTTTAAATACAGACAGATCTAACTAACATTTATTTCAATGCGTGGTCTAAGGCACCTAGCTGCGGACTAGGTGGCTGTCCCCGACGGATGTTTGAATCCATCCGCAGACCCCCCAGGCATGTGTGTGAGTGTGTGTGTGTGTGTGTGTGTGTTTGTGTGTGTGTGTCTGTGTGTGTGTATATTTTCCTTACTGTAAGTCAGCGTCTAGCGACTGATGACCACAGCAGTTTGCTTCAATAGGTTTACAAACTTTTGGACATATCGTGGCGAATTGTAACTTACAGTAGACTTCAACACTGTTTGGCCAATCACCATGTAGGTGCTTTTGTATGGAGAAGCTACAATATGGTGCCTGGCAGAGAATACCTTGTAATAAACTTCGTTCCTCCGAGCACCACTATTAGATGCTATATATATATATATATATATATATGCAATTTCTCATAGACGAAGAGAGTGGAGGAGATATACTGAACGAGGAGGAAATGAGAAGGGAATGGAGAGGTGACGGACAGAAGGAGGTTTTGGAGGAGATTAACATAGAGCGGGCAGAGACGAACGTGGACAGTGAAGAACGATGAAGAGGAGATGAATTTACACAACATCAGAATAAATAAATAACCGGACATCGCCCTGTTAGCAGGTAATAAATAAGCAGACAAAAATAAACTTAACAATTGCATCTTTTTCCCCATTAATAAATTAGCAGCAATTGTTGAAATCCGGTGAATTTCTGTGCTTGTTTCGCCTAGCAAAAGAAGAAAACCTGTGCACTCAAAAATTTTGTCGCGGTGGAGTAGCCGAGCGTCTAAATCGTCTCGCCGCGGAGCGCGTGGTTGCTCGCCGTAGTGGATCGAGTCCTCCCTGGGACATGGGTGTGTGTGTTGTCCTTAGGTTAGTTTAGCTTAGTTTAAGTAGTTTGTAAACTACGGACTGATGACCACGCAGTTTGGTCCGATAGATTTATAAACATTTGAACACTTTTTGAACACAAAAATTTTAATCTTTGAAGACTGAGATGTTTTCAACAAATTTCGAGATTCTGTAGAGTTGTAGCTGTTTCTTTTCCCTCTTAATAAATGCTACATTAAAAGCCATGAAATGCTAGTATATTTAACAGTAACCGATAAAACACCGATTCATCACATTGCAACAATATTTCACAATGCAACATTACGATATTACCACAACTTTTTCGTACTGAAAAATCGTGCCGCAGTGTAATAGCCGAGCGCTCTAGCGTACATTGCTGCGGTGCGCGTGGTTGCTTCCGGTCGGAGATTCAAGTCCTCCGTCAGGCGTGTACGTGTGTGTGTGTGTGTGTGTGTGTGTGTGTGTGTGTGTGTGTGTGTGTGTGGGTGGGTGGGTGTCTGTGTGCGTGTTGTCCTCAGGTTAGTTTAAGTAGTTTGTAATTCTTAGTACTGATAACCACAGTAATTAATTCCCATAGATACATTTGAACGTTTTGTGAAATCATCAAATTTACCAAGACCTGCAGGAGAAAACTGGTTTATCACTCACGCCATCACAGTATTTATTCATAAAACTGAAGTGTTCCTAACTTACATGTGGACATAGTCTCAGGGTAACTGCTATTTTACAGTTTAGAGAAGTACCATCCCTGTTACATATGTACATTATGAATAAAAATACAATTTTGGCGTTAGAGATGAACTACACTGAACTTATGAGTCACAACAGAGTCAATAAATTACCGGGCTAAGACACACCCAGGTACAATTGCACTTTGTATGAAATCCACAATATTACTGATTTGAATGTGATTATAATATACCTTGGAACAGTGTTATGGCAAGTTTTATCTGAAAAGCAAGTCTTCGTATGGAACTGATGACACCAAACCTTCAAGGTCAATGTCCGAGGAATAGAAATTTTTTTTCTGAAATAAAGTTACTGACAGAAGTACTTGTAGTTACAGATCTTCCATACAATCGACCCCGCTGTTCATGATTTTTTAAGAAATGTCCGGAAGTAAGCGCATAACATCTGCTCGTCCATTTCGGTTGATGTATTGAGCTCCCTATGGCGTGACAAATGTCATCTTTGGCGTTGTACCGGATCCCTCGCAGTAGTTCCCTTACTTTGGAAAAGAGGTCGTAATGATCCAGAGTTTCCAATTATCTGTGGCGCAAATAGCATCAGACTGAGTAATGGGTTACTCTTCCATGGGATTTCGTTGCCTCTTCGTCCACTTCTCAGGAGAAAGCGATAACGTTCCATGGCACAGCACCCCATCATTCTACATTATGGTATAACCGTGTCAATTTTATGTCGACCACCACAAGATCGTCTCAGCTCAGTCAGTATAATGGCCAGGAGTGTAATTTATTAGAAATATAATAGTTCATATTACATTCTATCCTGTTGTTTCATCTATGGCCTCAATTTCTATCAGGATAATATTTTCCCTTTGCTCTTCACAACAATAAACGTTAAAAAAAATAATCCTCACCAGATTAAACATGACAACATGTCTTCCAAAGTACGATAACGAAAAAGGAGAGGCCGCGAAGTTGCGGCCGAGCGCTTTAAGGCTCCTGACTGCGTGGCATTCGGTTGTCCGCCGTCGGAAGTTCAAATCCTCGCCCTGGCATTGGTATGTCTGTTGTCCTTAGGTTAGTTAAGTTATTTTAAGCTCTTTATCAGCCTAGGGACTAATAACGAAAGTAGTTAAGTCCCAGAGATCAACAAACATTTGAATTTTTAAAAAGGCGGTATGCGATTAATAACATGGTAGAAGAATTTCATTCACTGAAAAAGGTCTTTATAGGACATAAAGTGATTCCTGTAGAATCTTTTCTACCATAACCAATCATCTAGATGAGTGCCTTATATCGCTAGAAGATGTTGTACCCTCAGAAGTACGTCGATCTGATTAACTTCATTTTGGGTACTTCCTACTTGAGGTTCTTTCAACAAGTGGCGACTCAATATACATGCAAATGTTTGTAAAGCTGTGGGACAAATATGTTGTGAACATCAGTAGGCTTACAAACTACTTGAACTAACCTATGGACAACACACACACCCATGCTAGAGGGAGGACTCAAACCTCCGACGGAAGCGACCCTAATATTACGCCTATAACCAATCGACCACTCCCGCGCGGCCGCCACTCAATAATTGGAAGTGGTACCGAAGGGTTACGAAATGGAAAGAAATATGATTGGATACGTTTTTCGTTACTTTCCAGACAACTAAGGAAACGAAAAATGTTCAAATGTTTGTAGAGCTTATGGGATTTAACTACTTATGAACCAGCTTATACTAAAGACGGCACAAACATCCACGCCCGAGAGGGGTTCGAACCCCCGCCGGGGAACGGCCTCGTGCATCGTAGCATAGCGCCTCGATGTGCTCGGCTGCTCCGCCGCGGCCTAAGGAAACGTACCAATCCTTTGTCAGTACGGTAGACTAGCGAATATTAAATTTACTTCTGAGTCAATGTTCCACATTGTCTCTTTAAACCCGTATGTTAGTTCGTCCTGTGCGTACGTAAAACTGGTTATTTAGTCTCGTTCGCTGTCAGTGATTTTCAGTGTCAAAAGTCCACCAACTCATACCAAACGGGGAGACAGAGTCTAGTTTCTCCCTTCGCTGGTGTTGCTAAGATAGTGAGTTCCTACGTTGAGTTTAGGCCAATGTACATTGAACTTATTATTGGTGCTCTTTGATGACAAATATAGGCCTGAAACAAAGAGATGTTTGAAAATTACAAACAGATTTCGGGAAGAATGTTGAGAAGCACCAAGATATGGCTAAAATTTTAAATTAACTATTTTAGTTCCTGTTTGAATGCAAAGCCCACAATGCAGCTATATGGGCATCAGATTTTATTAAATGGAAAAGGTAGTTAATCCAATTAGATATACTGTTCCTTTACAAAAGAGTTACCAAACGAACAATCATTTTTCATCATGAATGAATAAAAAATCATATTCAATCCGTTATTGGTAGCTCATCATTTGTTCATAAATGTACAGCACAAAGTCAACTTCTTCAATCACTTAAAGTCACAAGTACCTTACCTATCTTTTACCCACGTTTCATCTGTTATGAGCTCTCGAGTCCTTCAAATCAGTGTTGACACTATTTGGGACCATTTCCCTCTCTGCTTATATCTGTACCCAGATATTGATCTCATGTATTCAGACATTAATCTTCCTGTGTTCAGTACACATCGACTGAGAATTTAAAGGTAAATGTTTAACATAAATCTTAGAATAATTTTAAAAGAGTGCTAGAGGTTATTTGTTTGGATTACGCAGTGTTAAATGCTCTATCTTTTTCTGATCTTAAATTATTTTACAATTATTTGAGAGTTTTTTTTTTTTTTTTTTTTTTTTTTTTTTTTTTTTTTTTTAATTTTGTTCACTGCAGTAAGTGAGTGAGGTACATAAATTATATAACTAGGCAATCTGTTAATATTTGACATTGAAAGTCAATTTGTGCTTCTCCTAATAGTGTGATACGTTCCAGAACAAACCTTATTAGGAAAATGTGGTTTATCAAGTAGAAAACTGGGGCCTTCTTCACTTCATATGTAGCAAGGGTCTTATCACTGGCTCCAAGATCACCTTCGATTATCCTCCGTTGAGTGCACTGCTTGTTCATTCAGTATTGACGTTCATTCTAGTTATTTACTGCCGGTTATTATCTTTCTACCTAATTCTGGCTGTTCCTCTTCTATGTGTTGTCTTACTGAAAACTATTTTAGGTAGTCTATTGTTTGTCATTCTTGCTAAATGACCTGTACTGTTGAAGCATCTCTTCTTTAGCACTTAAACAATATTACGTGTTTGTGCAGCTCCCTTAATCCTATATATTTTACTGTCCTACGTCCCATGGTATTATCCTCGTACAACGGTACAAAAATACTTTTTTTTCTTTTGAATACCAACAGTTGAGTTCAGTTTCTTCTTCTTTCCTTCTAAATGTCAATGATTCACGTTCTATAAGTTACCAGTATAATAGCCGACTGATAAAAGCTGGTTATAAAGTATACTGTAAATAATTATTTTATTTAATATTGTGACGAAAGATCTTAGTTTGTTGTTGTAAACTATCAAAAAATGTTCAAAAGTTTGTAAGGCTTATGGGACTTGACTGAGGGGTCATCAGGGGTCTCACAAACTACTTATGAACTAACTTGTACTAAAGACAACACAAACATCCATGACCGAGGGAGGATACGAACCTCCGACGCTGAAGGCCGCGTGATCCGCAACGTGGCGCTCCAGACCGTTCGGATACTCCAGAGCGGCTGTAAACTATCATTTATTTTTATTATCGTTTTATTGCTGTTCCTAAAGACTCCCTAAGTACTTGAGGTGATCAACTGGCTTAAAAGTTAATTAATCTACGAACAAAAGTTCATCCCTTTCATTTTTTTCTTACTAGTGACCGATATTCAGCCTTTCCATAATTCACTTCTAATTTGCTTTTCTCGACGATTTTGTTATAAATTTGCATCGAGTTGCTTAATTTTGTTTTGGAACAACTTATTGATGTAATATCAATGGCATTGGCAAGTTGTAATATCTCTGAGCATCTATAAGCGTTCCGGTTGTGGCACTGCATCCTCATATGCGTATACAACGTCGACTATCTGGCGTATCATGGATCCCGCATAAGCCTGAAAATGCTGCGCTCGTTAACTTCGTTGTGCGTCTTCACAGGGAGTGGATCATTATTCTACTCAGGAATCGTTATTGCTTCTGAGGTCACTCAGTGAAGTAACGTTCAGTTCTTCTGTTATTGTGCCTTCCATTCATTTCTATAACAATGCATGTGGGTCATACAGCAACTGTAATTGTACCGTAGTTTTTTGATATACCTTTTCAATTACAACACTGTCCTCACTTACCTTCAACCCCAATTACCCGATCATACTACGGGAAACCTGTACTCGAACTTGGACACCTGTTTTTGGAATTAAGTCTTATAACAGATCAACTGAGAGGAAAAGCCGGCTCAGTTAGCCGTGTGTACTAGCGCACTGGTTTTGGAGATGGGGAGGTGTACCAGCCCTGGTTTGAATCCACCCTGTGGATTATAAAAAATGTTTGTTCAAATGTTTGTAAATCTATCGGACTCAATTGCGTGGTTATTAGTCCGTAGCTTACAAACTACTTAAACTAAGTTAAACTAACCTAAGGACGACACACACATCCATGCCCAAGGGAGGATTCGACCCTCCGACGTGGGTGGCCTCGCGCTCCTCAACGTGGCGCTCTAGACCGCTCGGCTAATCCCGCGCGGCGGCGGATTATCGAAGGGGGTCGGAGTGCCAGTCAGCCTGTCTATGGCTTTTAGACGGTTTTCCACATCCCCCTAGGTGAATACCGTGCTGGTACGCAAGTCCTGCCTCAGTTACACAAATCATAATCATTTCATAACACTTTACACTTTCACATATATAACACTATACCCAGGCATTTGGGGTACACATTTCCTCGATGAGGGGCATGGGGTGGCGATAGGAAGGACATGTGGCCAGCCTATAAATATTAACACAGGTCAAATCCAAATTAACGAAGTCGACCCTGCAGGTGGGGGAACATGCCCAAAGAGAAAGAAAGAGAGGAAACCTGCTTTACCATTCTTAGTAGGACAGTATTTATATGAAGAACACGTGGTGAAAGAGTAACAATATACATGATTAACAGCTATACTTATGTTCGTAATAAAATTTTAAGAAAAACAGTTGTGTGAATAATACATCGCTAGAAACTCAATTATGTGTGAATTGATATAATTTTTGGTTTGAATGTTTACACAGAGTGATTTGCGATGTTGAAGATATTTCCACAAGCTAATAAATGTCGATATTTCAGCATGTATACACGACCATGTATCAGGGGTAAAAATATAGGGAGCGAAGAGTTATATTCAACCTCTATAGAAACCAGATAGCGACTATTAGAGACGAAGGGCAAGAAAGGGACGCAGACGTTGGGAAGGGAGTGAGACAGGGTTGTAGCATTTCCCCAATGTTGTTCAATCTGTACATTGAGCAGGCAGTGAAGGAATGGAAGGAGAAATTTGGAGAGGGCATTAAAGTGCAGGGAGAAAAAATAAAAACATTGCGGTTTGCTGATGGCATAGTAATTCTGTCAGAGACTGCAAAAGATCTGGAGGAACAATTGAATGGAATGGACAGTGTCTTGAAAGGAAGATATGAGATGAACATTAACAAGAGTAAAACGAAGGTAATGGAATGAAATGCCAGAAAATCAGGCGACGCTGAAGGAATTAGATTTGTTATTTGGGTAGCAAGATAACTTCTGATGGCCGAAGTAAAGAAGATATAAAATGCAGAATGACTGTAGGAAGAAAAGTGTTTCTATAGAAGTGAAACTTGTTAACATCCAATATTCATTTAAATGTCAGGAAGTCCTTTCTGAATTGTCTGGAGTGTAGCATTGTATGGGAGTGAAATGTGGACGATAAGGAGTTCAGATAAAAAGATGATGGAAGCTTTCGAAATGTGGTGCTACAGACGAATGATGAAAATTAGATGGGTAGATCACGTAACTAGTGAGGAGGTGCTTAACCGATTCGGGAGAAAAGGAGTTTCTGGCATATCCTGACTAAGAGAAGGGATAGATTGGTTGGACACATCTGAGACATCAAGGAATTGTCAACTTAGCATTAGAAGGAAGCGTGTGGGGTAAAATTCATAGAGGGAGACAGAGGGACGAATATAGTAAGCAGCTTCAAAAGGATGTAGGTTGCCGAACGTATTCTCAGATGAAGAGACATGCACAGGACAGGGTAGCATGGAGAGCTGCATCAAACCAGTATGCGGACCTAAGACAACAACAACAACACGACCATTGTACTAGTCTTTGACATCTCAACCTTTGTTAACAACTCTTTCCTTTTATCATTGATAAATTTTATGATAGATACGTGAGTTTCATATTACGACTATATTCTAGCTTCTTGTGCCACTGAAGGTGTCTGATTCGTTTGTGATCTGAAAGAAATGAATTTGTGGTGACGCTCTGCCCGGTGTGAACGCATCATCACTTGCAGTGACGTAGACCGTGTTCGGTGCCCCTAACGCCCGACGGGAATCAGCCATACGGGGTCCAGCAAATCATGGCACAATCGGGTCCCACATTAGGGCTGTAATTAATTGTGTGGTGGGGGCGAGCAGGTGGGCAGAAGGCCCGCGGCTGTCTCTACTGGAGGCGTGCCTGGGCGGCTGACTGATGAGCCGGCGTGATTGCGCCTGTCGCGGTCGCCATCACTCGCGCCCCTGCGGGGGAGAGAGCTGCAGCCCCGCGCAGCAGGTAGCGCGGGCAGCGGGCCACGCAGGGGCCGCTAAATCTATGCTGCGCTCGTACAGGCTGTCTGCCGATCACATGGTGGCAAATCTGACATAGTAGGACATCAGTCGGCCGCATTTGAGGGATGTTGTGTGAGAGGGAGCTATGCCACTTTGATGTGAGATGGAGATCATCGAGATTTCTACAGCGTTGTAGTAAGGTATTACAGTAGAGTCTCGATTATCCGACCTAAACCGGCCGCAGCAAGGTCGTTAGGCGGGAAGGTCGGATAACTCGGAAAATAATTTTCAAATGTTTGTAAATCTATCGGGGCAAATGCGTGGTCATCAGTCCGTAGCTTACAAACTACTTAAACCTAGGTAAACTAACCGAAGGACAACACACACACCCATGCCCCATGGAGGACTGGAACCTCCACGGCGAGCAACCGCGCGCTCCGCAGCGAGACGCTTTAGACCGCTCGGCTACTCCACCGCGGCAACATGGAAAATAATACAAAAATAAATAAATAAAATAAAAAGTGTGAAACATTTATTTTAACACAGAAAACTTATTAAATACCTGAAAAAGAACTCAATATATCGTTCAGATACATTAGACGGCGGCCAAGGATAAGTGATAACGAATTACGTTGTACAAAAATTCTTCTAAAGTAGTCAAATGAATTATAAATTTAGTACCATACAAAAGGCCAAGTAGAGTGAATAGATATATACTTACTTTAAATGTGTTTATTTCCGCCAACAGTTGCAATATAATTCTTTAATAATATGTTTCGATCACTTGGATATCTTCAGATCTTATAGTTCCGTCCGCAACTCGTCTGGCTGAGTACTAATTGGTACTCAGCCAGACGACTTGCGGACGCAACTATAAGATCTGAAGATGATCCAAGTGATCGAAACATATTATTAAACAATTATATTGCAACTGTTTACGGAAATAAACACATTTAAAATAACATAGTGCAGTTACGGACACTCTCCAATCGATCATGTCGACTATAATAAACATATTTACTTACGACTGCCATTTTACTGTTGTGTTCGTGAAAAACTTCATTGAACTACAAAAACATATTTAAATCTATGTAAAGAAGTTAGTTTCTTTTGTTTGCCTGCTGTTTGCCGTTTTTTTGCCGGTAAAACATGTAGTCGTGGATTTCCCATCTACATGTTCAAAGGTTCAAATGTTTCTTAAGCATAAGGGACTTAAATACGGGGTCAACAATTCCTAAACTTACAAACTACATATAAACTTACTTATACCAAATACATCACAAAGACCCATGCCCGAGGGAGGATTCGAACCTCCAACGCGGAAGGCCGTGCGATTCATAACGTGGCGCTGCAGACCATGCGGCTACTCCCACGCGGCTTTCCCTTTTTCAAAAATAGCCGAGGTTGATCTCTGAGAACACCACTTCTCAATTTCATTGCGGTTCCGTATCCAGTTTTCAAATTCAAATGTTCAAATGTTTGTGGAGCTTATGGTACTTAACTACGGGGTCATCAGTCCCTAAACTTACAGACTACTTATGCACTAGCTTATACTGAAGACGGCACAAACATCCATGCCCGAGGGGGAATTTGAACCCCCGACCGCGGCGGCCGTGCAGACCGTGACTGGCACGCCACAGACAGCTCGGCCACCGCGGCCCGAAGTTATAATCTTGCGTCACTTTTAATAAAGTTTCTCCACTATCTATTCTTTTTAATGCTTTACGTTTTTCTTCCACTGGAAAGACCACTTTTTTCCGTTTTGAAGCCATCTCCTCAAGATTTTTATAAACAAAGCGCACACGTCCATTCCGCTACAGATCTGGGTGAGCAATGAGGAGTGAAGATTAACAAACTGAGTGATAATGACGCGCGTCAAAGCAAACAGCACATAGAGTCACTGACCTGTCACTGGCGCATTACTACTGCGTACAGTCCTGGTGCGGTGAAAGGTTCGGATAATACGGAAGATCGGATAACCGAAGACCGGATAATCGAGACTATACTGTACTCGTACAGTAGAAGAGTCCGTTTTTTCCTCTTAACGTATTGTTATGTCAATTATGCAACAAGAGAAATATTAGTTTCCATGTAAACACTAATGATTATGACCTTGTACGCTTTAATGAATACAGCAATTTAACAGAAACACAAATTTTATACACATATCAAGAAGTTTTATATTGACAAGGAAAGTACTTGGGCTCGAACAAACACATATACACCAAAATCGTATGAGAGATAATCTAAAGATCCCTTATTGCACTAGTGATACTCCCACATCTGCAAAACTGTGCAATCGTCCTTTAGAGGCCTCTGCGTGTGCCATGCCGCATTGTACTTTGACCTGTCGGTTCGCCAGTAGGGACGGTGCAGTGTGCCTCCGAAGTTGCGTTTTGTGATGTTATTTGTGTGGTGAAGCGTCAGATGGGGCGGCGATTGCTAATCGATCCTGATAATGTATTGCGATTAGTTGAGATTAATCTACGAAGAACCCTTCTTCGTGAAGATGGTATTAGTGTAGAAGATGAATCATTTGCATGATTTCTCGTATCTGTTATTGTACAGAAATATGACCATGAGTTACATACTGTTGTTACAAGCTTATAATAATGATAATAGGGATGATAATGACGAACAACTCATTGCAAGCGGTAGTGCTACGGTAAGTGCGGGAAGAGGCGATGGAAGCAGTGGCAGTGAATACCAACAGTCTTGCGGAAAGAAGGTTAAAGCTGCAACTATCATCACGGCTTTTGATGATAATTCGCTAGAGAACATGTACGATGATTATTGCATAAGTTATAGTTACGTATGGCGTCTACAATTACATGTACAGTGCCATCTAGAGCATGGTTGCAGAGCTTTGCAGAAAAACGACACCTACCAGCACAGTGAAGTGTACGTATAGATTCTGTAACCAAACGTTCATACAGATATGTTTGTTCGAGCACATGTACTTTCCTTGTGAGTGAAATACTGTTACCCAAGTGCAAATCATGTTATCAGGGTTACACAGTAACTACAAAGAACCATAAACGAGAATGAAACTTTCAGTCTTCAGCGGAGAGTGTGCTGATATGAAACTTGAAGGCACTTTTAAAATTGTGTGCCAGAACCGGGACTCGAACCTCATACCTTTGTCTTTCGTGGACATGCGCTCTGCTACTGAGCCATCCCGACAAGACTCACAGTTCGTCCACACAATTTCAGTCAGTACCTCGCCTTCTAGTTTCCAAACTTCACAGAACTTCTTCCGCGAACCTTACACTCCTGGAAGAAATGATATGGTGGATACATGGCTTAGCCACGGCCTAAGGGGTGTTTGCAGAATAAAGTTTGTAATGTAGGAGGCGAGGTACTGGCTGAAGTAAAGATATGTGGACGGACTGTAAGACGTGTCGGGATAGCTCAATGGTAGGGTGCTTGCCCACGAAAGGCTTAGGAACTAGGTTGGAGTACCGGTTCCGGCACACAATTTTAACCTGCCAGGAAGTTTCAACCATAAACAACTTCATATCTCTTCTGGAGTATCCTCACTGTCCACTGTTTCTGAAGATTTCAGATTTAGTAAACACCATGAAAAATTAGAGGAATATGTGGCATAAGTGTCATGAGATCTCTTAAGTTCAAGGCTGACAAACGTCTTCTGTGTAGACGAATCAGTGGTATTTCCTCAGGAAGTCTAGTCATATAAGGATGATCAACGACAGGGTCTTTCCCGTTTTCAGAGCAACGACCTAGTATCTTCTTGAAGACGGATATAGAAGCAACAATTACAGTTTTCAATAATATGTTCTTCGTTTATCATTGATGAACCAATCTGCAATACCTCTGAGTTTGTATGCCATCAAATGATATAGGTGACAACATCGATAAGTGACATAGCTCCTCCTGTCACTCAAAATGATCGCAGGAGCGCATCCCAAAACTTACAACAATTTCTCCAGAAAGAGCGGGGTTCTAGTTCACAGGGTTGACTCAAGATGGTATGCGCATACTGAAAATAACCAAGTCTCAGTTTTTCATGTTATATGGCATAGACCCTTCTATCAATAGATCCTTCATTTGTGTATGCAGTTGAACGTGAAAACTGCAGCAAGGGGAAGGACGGAAATCAACATATTTTTCTTAATGTGGTGCATAGAGGTTGTTCGCCAATTTAGAATAGTGATTTCCAATTTGCGAATCTTAGTAAATAAATATTTGATTTATAGTACAAATACAAATACGATTGACACTATGACATCAAAAGTGTTCGCACACCCCTAAAAACATACGTTTTTCATATAAAGTACATTGTGTTGCCACCTACTGTCAGGTACTCCTTATCAGCAACCTCACTAGTTATTAGATACCGATAGAAAGCAGAAACGGGCCCACAGTGAAAATCACGCTTTTCGAATGTGGTCAGGCGATTTGGTGTTACTTGTGACAGAAGTCTATATGGTAGATTACTACACTGCTGAACATCCATAGGTCCACTGTTTATGATGTGATAGTGAAGTGGAAACCTGAAGGGACACATATAGGATGAAAGCGTCAGCCCAACCTCGCTGTTGACTGACAAGAGACTGCCAACAGTTGAAGAGGTCTGTACAGTATAATATGCAGGCATCTATGCAGACCGTCACACAGGAATCTCAAACTACATCAGGCCTAGTCCACGTAGTACGACAGTTAGGCGGGAGATGAGAAAAATGGAATTTCATGGTCGAGTGGCTGCCCAGAAGCCCTACATCATGCAGGTCAGTGCCAAACGACGCTGGTGTGAATAAGTAAGGAGTGTAGACATTGGACGATTGAAAAGTGTAAAAGTGTTGTAGGGAGTGGCGAAATACAGTACACAATGTAGCAAATGTAGATGGCAGGGTGCGGATATGGCGAATGCCTAATGAACGACATCTGCCTGCGTGTGTAGTGCCAATAGTAAATTTTGGAGACGTTGTTCTGTTGTGGTCGTAGCTGAAGGTAGCTTGCACCCCTTGGCACTATTACAGCACCGGCCTACATTGATGTTTAAGCACGTTCATGCTTCCCTGTGTTGAAGAGGTATTCTGGTATGCCGAATACATCCTTCAACTGGATCGATCACCTGTTCATAATTCACGGCCTTTGGCGGAGCGGTTACACTCAGCCCTGTAATGGACTGGCCTTCACAGAGTCGTGACGGGAATCCTGTTGAACATGTTTGCGTTTTTTTGGAACGCTGACTTCCTGCCATGCCCCACCGACCTACATTGATACCTCTTCTCAGTGCAGCACTCCGCGAGAAAAAAAGAACCTTTTGATTTTATTCTCCACTCCTAGCAGTGGAGCGGGCTGTTTGAGATCCGGCCCATAAAGAGAATGGGCTTCCATTTCCAGCACCTGACTGAATGTATGCCTGCGAGAGTGAAAGCTGTCATCATGGCTCAGGTTGGGCCAACACCAAACTGAATTCCAGAATTAGCGATTGAGTGCGCCAAGAACTTGCGATCTTGTAAGTCATTTTCAGCCAGGTTCCAAGACGCTTTTGATGGTACAGTGCATGTATAGTGCTTGAGTATACACTGCCAGATAGAAAAAATAGTGTGTCTAGAAAGACACCACATGGAGATAGTAGATGAATTGACACTGGTTCTAACGTCATCCGCCAACAGACAGCGTGGTGACATAGCTGCCGGAGTGTGTACCTGTTAATAGGGAAGTTTTAAAGTCGTAAGGTCCAGATTGACTTCAACGTCTTAAGCAAATAGGCCCTATGCCACGGATTCAAAACCGTGCTTCCTATAGCCAACTGGACTATTTTGAAAGGTGTCAAGCTGTGGGCTTCCGAGCGAATAGTTCTTTGGGAGAAATGTGACATACGTTGGAAGTATTGGGACATTTGCGCAACTATGCCGCTAGCACTGGTTACTCGAACATATTCACATGGAGAAGAGCTACTGGGTATCCACGCAAGACACAGGTCCGCCAAGATGGTCATATTGTTAGGGCAGCAGTGTCAGATCGTACATCCACCACTGATAATATGGTTTTTGATCCTGGAAGTGTCAGCAATAACTGATGTCGACCTCTTATTAGCAGCGTAACAATGAGCACACACACCGCTAGACCACATTTCACTCATGCCACAGCATCAATGAGCATAAGCTCGGATGGCATCGTCATAGGATCACTTGAATAACGGAATAGTGAGCGCCGGCCGCGGTGGCCGAGGGGACTGAGGCACTCCAGTCACGGTCTGCACGGCCACTACGGTCGGGGGTTCGAATCCCCCCTTGGCCATGGATATTTGTGCCATCCTTAGTAGAGCTAGTTCATAAGTAGTTTGTAAGTTTAGGGACTGATGACCCCTTAGTTAAGTCCCATAAGTTCTACAAACATTTGAACATTTTTTTAATAGTGAGCCTTGGTCTTCAGCGATGAAAGCACATTTTGCCGCCATGCGGCTCATACGACATAGACCTGGCGAGCGCTGTCTACAATTGTGCGTTCGGCCAAACACACTGCCCACGCCCCATGCATTTATGGCGATGAACTACAATTTTCCTTCGCCTTGGTGTTTATTGAGGAAATATTGACCAGGAGACTTGTTCCCAAGTCGTTCTTGCAACAGGAAGGTTATGTGTTGTTCAGACAAGATAGTGCTTGCCTAGAAACAGCGCGTGAATCTAGACGTGCTCTACAAGGCTTGTAGCTACTTAGCTGGCATCACTATCTCTGTAATTGTCTCCTACGCCTCCCTTGGAAATGTTGCTTTCGATGTCGGGATGGACAGATCAACTGCGTGATGAAACACTGTTGTAATTCTAACTACCCAGTTCCACACGCCAATGCCCAGTTATAAAAGAGCCAATGGTTTTAAAAGAATCTAATCAGTTTTGTTGACGAGTCACTTCGGTGGCTTCCTGTCACAATTCTTTCTATTTGGCAGATTTAACCATCCAAGTTAGTGTTCTCTGCCACAAGATCATCATCCACATTCCACTGGGCAGTGTCTGCAATAACTGGCGACCAGAATTAGAGGTCTGTGATAGAAGATGAATATGTAGGAACGTCAAAATGTGTAGCTTGACCCGTCTTCAGCAATATTTTTTCCGTTGACTCTTTTAAAAGACTCAACCACCAGACAAGACTCCTAAATGGCGATAGGTTAGGGAAGATAATGAATTGGCTTTTCTAAAGCGCTCTATGAACGGTGCCCATACTGTAATATCAACATGGCCAAGTACATGGGGAGCAATCGGCTGTAGCGTTGTAGTTAAGTGCTCAGGCGAGGAATAGAATGTGACCCTGATGAACACTGACACAACAACTTGCACCCTATCACCAGTGAGGTCGTTTATTTAGTAGACATTGTAGCCTGGAAGTGAAGAGGCGCCACTCTGTTTGAAATATGTCCCTTGGAGGGAGACGGAGAAATACCTGTACGTTATAAGAAATTCTTAATCCTCTAAAAGAATTCTCAATCCATTCATACAGGGTTTTAGAAAAAGGCACGGCCAAACTTTCAGGAAACATTCCTTACACACAAAGAAGGAAAATATGTTATGTGGACATGTGTCCCGAAATTTCATTGTTAGAGCTCATTTTATTACTTCTCTTCAAATCACATTACTCATGGAATGGAAATACACAGCAACAGAACGTACCAGCGTGACTTCAAACACTTTGTTTCAGGAAATGTTAAAAATGTCCTCCGTTAGCGAGGATACATGTTCCAAATGTTTGTAAAGATTATGGGACTTAACTACGGGGTCATCAGTCCCTATACTTACAAACTACTTATGAACTACTTACGAACTAGGACGGCACAAATATCCATGCCCGAGGGGGGATTCGAACCCCCGACCGTAGTGGCCGTGCAGACCGTGACTGAAGCGCCTTAGTCTCCTCGGACACCGCGGCCGGCGAGGATACATGCATCCACCCTCCGTCGCATGGAATCCCTGATGCGCTGATGCAGCCCTGGAGAATGGCGTATTGTATCACGTCCGTCCAAAATACGAGCACGATGAGTCTCTACATTTGGTACTGGGGTTGCGTAGACAAGAGCTTTCAAATGCCCCCATAAATGAAAGTCAAGAGGGTTGAGTTCAGGAAAGCGTGGAGGCCATGGAATTAGTCCACCTCTACCAATACATCGGCCACTTAATCTGTTGTTGAGAAGCGTACGAACACGTCAACTGAAATGTGCAGGAACTCTATCGTGCATGAACCACATGTTGTGTCGTACTTGTAAAAGCACGTGTTCTAGAAGCACAAGTAGAGTATCCCGTACGAAATCATGATAACGTGCTCCAGTGAGCGCAGGTGGAAGACCATGAGGCCCAATCAAGACATCACCAACAATTCCTGCCCAAACGTTCATAGAAATTCTGTGTTGATGACGTGATTACACAATTGTGTGCGGATTCCCGTCAGTCCACACATGTTGATAGTGAAAATTTACAATTTGATCATCCGTAAGGAGAAATACTAAAATGAGCTCTAACATGGAAATTAAGCGTTTCCGGGCACATGTCCACATAACATATTTTCTTTCTTTGTGCGTGAGGAATGTTTCCTTAAAGTTTGGCCGTACCTTTTTGTAACACCCTGTATATCAGTAAAGTATGATAGTCATGTCAGTTTCTTCTGTTACCTCTATACTTGCGCAGAGACGACGAGACACTTTTGGAGCAAAGGGTGGCAGATGTAGTGTCAGTTTCCAGTGATGAAGCATCTGTTTCGATACTGATGTCTTAATCATCAGTTAAGGCTGCAATAATGGCATCAGATGTTGCCTAGGGGAGAGTTTCGACCGAATGTTGCGATCCTTTCTTTGCCGTCCTCATTTCAGAGGGAGATAAGGAAACGGGGAGTCGGAGACTACTCTGGTTTGGTGGAGCGCTCTGCGTTTTAGGGGAACTCTGCTTTTGGGGTTCCTTCCCAACGACCGCGGTAGGTATTAGTCCCTTCTGTTCTATTGGACATGTCTGAATTGTTATATCTTTACTGGTCGTACTTTGACATATAACTATGAAGATAAGATTATTAGTGGTGAATGTGGGCAAGGTCTGCGCCGAAGCATCACCTTTTGGCCTGCGTTTTTACACCAGTGATGTATAGGAGGTTTAGTCCCCTTATATTCAAATGTTCAAATGTTTGTAAAGCTTACGGGACTTAACTACGGGGTCATCAGTCCCTAAACTTACAAACTACTTATGAACTAGCTAACACTAAGGACGGCACAAATATCCATGCCCGAGGGGGGATTCGAACCTCCGACCGTAGTGGCCGTGCAGACCGTGACTGAAGCGCCTCAGTCCCCTCGGCCACCGCGACCAGCGCCCTTTATTCTTTTTTGCTTGCTGTGTAGGGGATATGTTTGGTGACTTTTACCTCCTGTATTTTATGTTCATCCGCAAAAATTTGTGCAATCACGGCTCCAGACTGTATTGCTTTCACAGCAGTTGATACATATGGCAGGAGAACAACAGTCAATTCCAGATTCATGGGCTGCCTTACCACACCTACCACAGGTTGGTTTACCTCTGCAACTATGTGGTGTAAGGACCGAGTCGCTGGCACAAGCAACACGTTATAGGGTTCGGTATATAGGGCCCTACGTTAAGACGGAGGAGCCGTATCATAACGTATCGCGGCAAGGTTGGAGGGTAAGTAACTGTGAAGGTGGCAGTTCTCTCAATTGCACCACTATTCTAT
This sequence comes from Locusta migratoria, assembly GCA_026315105.1. NCBI lineage: Eukaryota > Metazoa > Arthropoda > Insecta > Orthoptera > Acrididae > Locusta > Locusta migratoria. Next base: position 81,753,910 of record CM048751.1, on the reverse strand, counting down.
CGGGTTCGTTGCTCCATGTCAGTTATTCCCTGTGATGCAGTGACCATGACAGTTATGCCCCGGCATGAGACCATATATTTACTGGAGTTAAGGGAGTTATGTAACCCATCAATAATGTCATGATCATCCAGCTTCTTGGATTTGATAAAGAGGTCCACCTGTTTAGTTTGCTCTCAACTAACGAGCAATATTTCCGCAGTCTCTAAATAGACTTTTATGTTCAGTCAGTATCTCAAAGTTGTTGTTAATGTAGAAAGGTGACTCTTTTTCAAATATCTTCTCTTTCCACTTAATCATAAGAAAGATACTATGACTAACACAGCACCTTGAGCCCTATTAGTTTGTATCATCTAACAAGGAAAGTACTTGGGCTCGAACAAACAGAAATACACCGAAATCGTATGATAGATAATGTAAACTTCCCTTATTGCATTAGTGGTACTCCCGCATCTGCAAAACTCTGCAGTCGTCCGTTAGAGGCCTCTGCGCGTGCCATGTCACATTGCACATTGAGCTGCCGGTACACCAGTAGTGACGGTGGAGTGTGCCTCTGAAGTTGCGTTTTGTGACGTTCTTTGTGTAGTGAAGCGTCGGATGGGTCGTCGATTTGTAATCAATCCTTCTAATATAGTGTGACTGGTTGAGATGAATTACGAAGAAACCTTCGTCGTGAAGATGGAATTGTTGTAGAAGTTGAATCATTCGCATGTTACCTATTATCTATTATAGTGTTTCTAATCTACGCTCATATTTCTGCACTATAATAGATACCAGAAAACATGTGAATGATTCTTCTTCTACACCAAGACCGTATTCACGAAGAAGGGCTCTTCGGAATTTCATCTCAACCAATTGCAATACATTATTAGGATTGATTACCAATCGCCGACCCATCTGACGCTTCACTACACAAATAACGTTACAAAGCGCCACTTCAGAGGCACACTGCACCGTCACTACTGGCGTACCGGCAGGTCAAAGTGCAATGCGGCATGGCACACGCAGAGGCCTCTAATGGGCGACTGCAAAGTTTTGCAGATGCGGGAGTATGACTAGTGCAATAAGGGACCGTTACATTATCTATCATACGATTTTGGTGTATTTTTGTTTGTTCGAGCCCAAGTACTTTCCTTGTTAGATGGTACAAAGTAATAGGGCTCAAGGTGCTGTTAGTCCTAGTATCTTTGTTATGATTAAGTGGAAAGAGGAGACATTTGAAAAAGTACTTTCCTTGTAAGTATCGGGAGGACTAGCTTTCCTAATACGCTTAGACGTATGGTTGTGAGGACTGCCGGAAGATACACACATTCAGCTGTGGTTGATAAAATTCGGAGGATCCATCTCGGCCGCACGTGCAGCTATAGGGATCTACGCCTAGACAGAGCCCTGCTTGTCTAGGTAAGTCTTATACAACGGAGCTGAGGCAGTATCCCCCAGGGGTCGTCCGCTAGCGACTATTCTTGCTCAAAGCCATGCATCCCATCAGCGAGCAGCGAACCTTGAGATTGAGTTTTTTTTCTTTTTTACTAAGTCTATACAGTCCTCGCGATCCGGGCAATAAAGCCAAGATCCTCGTTGGCTACGACAAACGACGTTCCACCGCCGCGCCACCTGGTGGTCGCTGAAGCGTGCCCAGAGCTTACGGCAAAAGAAGCCAGCCAGGGACCACAAGTCCCCAGCTCAGGGACCCCGGGTTCGCCAAATCCGTACCTAGCATGCTAATGCTGACCACCCTGAGGGAATCGCTTGCAGCCAGCGGTCGCTTCAACCACTTAGCTTCTGCCCATCCCCTTTCGTTCTTCTCAAATTCCCACAAGTACTGCGATGATGCAAAAGTTTGCTAGATGTGATACGATAGTTACTTCATATTGGTTTTTAACCAATTTTATTCAACCGTTAATAATACTTCATAGGTCATATATGGTTTGTCTTCCCTGGTTTTCCATTGTGATAAATTACCTGTTTTATATAAAAATAAACTATTTTATTTATGTATTTATTTTTAAATTCAGTATTTCATCTTACAGAGTATATTGTAAACGCTGTACTTTTTTTTTTTATAATAACGATGTTGCGTAATAACGTTTAACACTGTTGTTACTGATATACGAGGTATGTCCACAAAGTGGGTTCCGTTTGGTTATATAAAACGAACGTGTACAGATACAGAAAAAATATTTATTATGCAATAATATAAAACTATTGAAGTACTTTTCTACATAGCTTCAGAAATTTTGTAGGCATTTTTCATAGCATGGCAGAAGTCTTTGTATGCCTTCTTCGTAGAAGGTTGCCGCCTGTTTATATAACCATGTGGTAACATGTTCTTTCAGCTCGTCATCATCGCTGAAGTGTTGACCACCATGGACAGGTTTTAGGTGTAAGAAGAAAGTCGGTAGCTACGAGACTGTACGGAGGATGATCAAACACGTCCCAGGAAATTCCCCTAAGCGTTGATTGGTCACATTCGCCTTGTGAGGTCGGGCGGCAACGTGAAGGAAGAAGAATACTCCTTTCATCTCTTCTTACACCTAAAATCTGTCCTTCAACGATGATGAGCTGAAAAAACATGCTTGCCATATGGTTGAATACAAAAGTGGCAACCTTCTATGAAGACGGCACACAAAAACTTGTCGCACTGTACGACAAGTGCCTTCAAAATTTCGGCAGTTATGTGGAAAAGTCGTTTAAGAGATGTAGAATTTTGTGCAATAAAAATTTCTTCTGTATCGGTGTACAATTTCATTTTATTACCGAACAGAACTTACTTTCTGGACGCGCCTCGTATATTCATGCACGAGGGTCGTCTGGAACATGGTACTCGTTAGGGAATCAAAATGAAAACTAGATAATATTAGCATACATTTAAGTTTTAATGAAAAGAATGTACATGGAACTACTTCTCTATATACTCACTGTACAAAATTAAAAAGAAAATGTCGTCACGTATGACGAGTTTTTGTAGTTAGATTCGTCCGCCTCCAGTCTATTAAGATAAGTAGTAACACGGTCTGTTAGTGCTTGTTCACTTTATAACTTTTTCCGGAAAAAATTGTTGAGTTTAGTAAAGAGATTAAAATCTAAAGAAGGTAGGTTAGGGCGTATAGGCTGGTTGAAAGTTTCTAACATGAATTGTTGCATAAGCTATTAGGCCTGGTATTGCCGTGAAGGAGAACGACACCACTGGACACGAGAGGCAAAAAGCCTCGCCGTCGGCTTTGAATCGACGCTAAAACTTCTTCAATGTTAAACAGTAGGTGTCTGTATTCATAGTGTTCCCACAAGTCATCAAATCAATGAGGAATATACATCATCGATCCCAGAAAACGGTAGCCTTTAGTTAGTTTTGTGGACGAGCATGGCACCACTCCGTTGAATGACGTGTAGTCGCATGTTTGCGTACGAAACGTATGTTTCAATGAAGAGTCTTGTTGAAGAGAATAAAGTACCAAAAATGTCAGTGCTACTGCCATACTCTGGGTTTTGTCTTCATCAGAAAGCATGCGAGCGACCCACATTACACAGTGTTTTGAATTATGCCCATGATTTTTAACAATTTAGTGGATAAGTATTCATGAAACATTAGTGAAATATTAACATATTTCAGCAATTGTAGCGCGCCAATCGTTCGTTACGAATTTGTCAAATGAACCAAGCAGTTCGTAAGTAACCACAGTTGTCTGCCCAGAACGCTCGCCATCATGAGTGTTCTGTTTCCCAAGACTGAAGTTACGACACCAGCGCCATAATGTTATGTCCATGCACCTCCTTCAATTAATAGTAAATATCGAATGGACGCTTAATTATTTCTTCTTTTGTTTAGAAACCTAATCGAATACCTAACTTCACAACTGGTGGCATTGTCTATTATTTTAAACATCATAAACAATATTAGGCACAATACAGTCAATGCGAATGGCACGTCACGCTACACATAGAAAGAAAACAAACAACTGATACCGTAATATCCTATCCGGCGGTTACTCTCCTCACTAACGCTTTATACGGCGCAAAAGCATACTACTTTCCGGACGGTTTGTATCAACACAATTTAGCATATGTGGTGTCCTATAGTAAGTATTGTGCGTGTGTGTGGTTTTTGTCTGTTGCTTGTACCAATGTATAAGAATAAGAATGTTGTAGTGGTGTACAAGTTGTTTTTCTCTGCCTGACATGTACCGAACCAATCATAACTTCATAAAAGTTTTCAGTAATTAACAAAACTATTTTACTAGAAAATCAGTTCATTAAATATTCTCCAATAACTGACTGTGGCATGTAATTATAGATAGCCCATGTAAACTTAATTTTTAAACTGTTCATGGAACATAGAGATTAGGTTCACATAATAAGTATCTGAATTATTTCTTTTCAATGGATAGCGTTGAAATATGATAATCTGGCTCTGAGACTCTTTAGTAATAGTACACTCTTTAACCTCCACACAACTAGTTTAAATACCACAGAGAGTTTCATGTATAGATCTGCCAAAAATTGTGAATAGCATTTTCAATTAAAATTCTGCACTGTCTTTCATTTAGGCAATTTCACTAGTCACGCTGAAGATTTCGTCTACACACCAATACTTACGCAACTGACCATTGCTGTAGTAATCTAAAATTGCTATAGAAACTAAATTTCCTAACAGGTTTTAGTTGCATTCTCATCTTTCATGCAATTTAATCAATCTGCTTTATTTTTGTCCGTCGTTGGTTCCAAGGAAGTTAATGGCAGCCTTACGCCAACAATGGATTTTTATCAGCGGCACCAAATATACTGAAAATGTTCAAAATCTGTGATTAACTTCTAAGTACTTAATTAAACACATAATGTTTTAAATATCACTATATTTTCAAATAATAACAGAATCAGTTTTCATTTCAGACCTTGATTAATTGGCTGCAGAATAATAATATTTTTGTTTTGTCATTATGTACATATCGAGCAACCATTTCTTACAGAGAGCAGAGCAAGAAGAACACTCTTCCATCTAGATTATCATCCATGTCTATTACTCTATATTCATCATCATACATATTTTAATAGCCTCTATGGTGAAATAATAATTAAGCAACCAGACATTCTGTGATGTAACTTAGTGGCAACATGTAAACTTCCGCTTACACACAACTAAAGTGGCGTCAATAACAGATATTATATTTACAGTTCAGGTAGGACTTTACACATACCAGTCGCGACACTCAATGGAGTAAAATTCGGTGCCTTATGACAGCTGGAACGACACTAGCGCTCCAAGCGGCGAGCAAGGGAGTCGCCTCTTAACGTCATGTACATCGTACGAATAACACTTTATTTTACAACCATTTACTAAGTAATTTCAGATATGATTGTTTTATTTTAGACTCAATGGTGTTTAATATCAGTTGAAAAGAATGATGCTGCAGTGAATACCAGCAGAGATAAAACAAATTAAACGACGAAACCTATAACCCATCCACGCAGAAGTACGTCCGATCTGAATAATCTTGCAGGTTTCCCCTTTGAAAGCAAAACAAAGTATATCAATACACACAGTTTCAAGCGTAAGACCTGTAGCCGTATAAGTCCAAAGCAAACGGTTATGACACTTTGCCGGTCTTCCTCCTAACCATGTTTTAGATGTTCTTCATCTTATTTTCCGTACTTTCAGTTTTTTCCTGAAATATAAGAATTTTACAGTATAGCTTCTAAAGCAAATTTTTTGCACCTTTGGACATTATATACATATCTGTATATGAGCCGTTTTCTTCTCCTAATACAATCAAACAATAATTAGTATATTTACATTTATGTAATGTTACATACCTCTCAGGGTCCTAGGAAATATAGTTGTTGCTGATTTCATTGCGCTATGAACGTTCCCGATTCCAAAACCCGTCACGAAAGCAAATGTAAGTTTTGAATAACGCCACATGCGATACAGTTAACTTAGTAGTATCCCCTTCTTTGACGCGTGGCGCGCTGATATCGCCATGGGTAACAGAAAAATGTTCAAATGTTTGTATAGTTTATGGGACTTAACTACGGGGTCATCAGTCCCTAAACTTACAAACTACTTACGAACTAGGACGGCACAAATATCCATGCCCGAGGGGGGATTCGAACCCCCGACCGTAGTGGTCGTGCAGACCGTGACTGGAGCGCCTCAGTTTCCTCGGCCAACGCGGCCGGCAGGTAACAGAAATTCGGTCGAGTGACGTGACTGGTACGTTGTGTCAGTAAGACACGGAAAACAAATAAATGAATAAGTAAACACTTCTAAATACGGCTGTTAGAGTTTTTCTTCCGAGAAATGACCAGTGGCATTCATAGTATTTAGCCGGCCGCGGTGGCCGAGGTGACTGAGGCGCTCCAGTCACGGTCTGCACGACCACTACGGTCGGGGGTTCGAATCCCCCTTCGGGCTTGGATAATTGTGCCGTCCTTAGTTGTAGCTAGTTCATAAGTAGTTTGTAAGTTTAGGGACTGATGACCCTGTAGTTAAGTCCCATAAGCTACACAAACATTTGAACATAGTATTTATACAAATCTGGAGATCCAGAATGAAATTTCACTCTGCAGCTGATTGTGTGCTGATATGAACATTCCTTGCAGTTTTAAACTGTGTGCCGGAACTGGGAATCCAACCTGGGACATTACCTTTCCTATGCAAGCGGTCTACCGTCTCAGCTATCTCGGCACTCTTCACGGTTCGTTCTTACAACTTTACTTCTGCCGGTACCTCGCCTCCCACTTTCCAAACTACACAGAAGTTCTCTGGCGACCCTTGCTGGAATAACACTTCCGGAAGAAAGAATATGGTGGGGACGTGGCTTAGCCACAACCTAAGGGATGTTTCAAGAATTAAATTGTCACTTTGCAGGAAGTGTGCGCTGATATAAAACTTCCTGGCAGATTAAAGTTGTGTGTCGGAACGGGTAAAGCACTGGCCCATGAAAGACAAAGGCCCCAGGTTCGAATCTCGGTTCCTGCACACAATTTTAATCTTCCAGGAAGTTTCATATCATCGTACACTTCGCTGCAGAGTGAAAGTTTCATTCTGGAAACATTCCTTACGCTGTGGCTAAGCAATGACTCCACCATATCCTTCCTTCCAAGAGTGCCATTCCTGCAAGGTTCGTCGGAGAACTCCGAAATTTGGAAAGTAGGAGGTGCGGTACTGGCACAAGTAAAGTTGTGAGGACGGATCCTGAAGCCTGCCGTGATAGCTGTGAGGTAGAGCGCCTGCCTGCGAAAAGTAAAGGTGTTACGTTCGAATCCCGGTTCCGGTACACATTTTTAGCCCTTGGATGCATGAGTGGTAAGATTCGCAAAAATGCACGAGAGGGGTCTTTGAGACCCCTACCCAATGACATAAGACATATTGAAAATGTCAGTTATTAAAAACTTGGTATTTGGATGCGTTTGGTGACACTGAATGAATTACGTAATATCTATACCACACTATGGCCCTTATTTTAGTGCAAAAATTACAGTTCATAAATCACTTCAAATATTTGCGAAAAACTGTAAACTTTTAAATTTACTTGTAGTATAATATGAATTCAGTTCATTAAAAGAGAGACTCACTACAAGTAATTACACAGAGATTTTTTGCATGTATGAGCCTTTGTTTGTGTGCAGTCGATGTGGACACTTGAAACATTTTCTTTTTGGTGATTTTCCAGGCTCTGTAATCTGCGGCTGTTGGCGGGGTATATCCACAACGTGGCACGGCTTGTAGAACATGCATCTAGAAGCGAACATTTTCGACCCTATTTGAGGACTATCATTTTTTACCTAATTCATTAAGAAAAATCCTTCTTATATCGGATCCGCCTTCCTGATAACTGTGATGTTACTCTGATAATAAACACAGGGCGTTTATGTTTGGTACATGCATAATGTTTGTCCGTAAGAAGAGTGGCCAACTTCTCATCTGAGGACAATCAGTCTCTGAAGCACTGTCACCTTCTTCATGAAACAGAGCTTCAAGCCATTCAGAAAAGGCTGATTCGAAATTTCTTTCAGTTGTTCTGACTTCAGATGATGTTCTTTTACTTCGAACGGATGACATGGCATCCATGCTGAAAGTAAAGAATGGAAATTTATTGTATAATTATTCATGATACTGAGCTTACGCTCATAGGAAACCACCGCAGTATACAGATATAGACGTACTTTTCAAAAGAAGATTCCGCTGCAGCGTGTATAATGTGTCAGACTCCTAAATAATGACCATAATAGCGGCGTAGCTGTAATTGTTGTCGTAATGTTCCGAATACAACGTGCCATTGAGATAAAAGGTAAGTAAACCATTCGAAAATACTTTTTCACTAAGGGGTATGAAAGACCCCTGTCATGCATTAGTCGTGTAGTATCACAAAATTAATGAAGAAAGGTAAATAATTGTTTTTACCAAATTCAGATTGGTCTAAAGGAAAACAACAGTATTTGAAGGATTACACAGAACCTAATGAAACGAAATTATCTTTAAAAGGAAATTTATGGGAAAAAAATGAAAGGTTGTAGGGTCTTTTACATCCAAGAGCTAATATGCCAATAAGTTTCAAATCTAGAGGTAAATAAAATATTTTACATTCGTAAGCCGTGCGCCACGATCTCCTAAATTTGCAAGAAAAAAATCGCACTGGCGTGTTTTACGGCCCACTTTAGTTTTATAAGTTTTTGAAAACATTTTCGACCAAAATAATAATCTACATAATAAAAAATTAGTTAATAAGAATGTCTGATACGCTTTTGGGAAAAAGAATTTAGACAGTGGCGGGTTTCGAACCACTGACTTTCAGCGCCACAGTCCAACGCATTGCCCACTATGCTACAGCTGACAATTAGAAGTTGTATTCTTTAATTTCATACTATTCATTGTCGTTGTTAACTGATGCTAACATGGTATTTGTAGACACTAGATTATCATATATCGTACGAAGGACGACGTCTTTTGTTAATTCTTCAGTGTGCCATTGCTTTGAAATGACAACGTGTAAGCTACAATAAGAAAATCATCAAATACGCAACGCAAGATACTGCAAGAAATGAGCAAGGAATGTCACGTGACATGTGCGAACGGCTGGTTTTCGTTAATTCAATTGAGGGTGTCAAAACTCCGTTATTTTTGCAAATATCTCTCAAACGATAAGAGATATAAAAAAACCATATGGGAACAAAGTTGTAGAGAATTTTCTCCTCTACAAATTCGTTTATTCAATTTTCGCGTCAGATGAACGGTTTATTTGCAATTCAAATTATATTACAAACGGCTTTTTTCGGTATTACTACCGTATTTTTTGTCCGAAAATTTTGAAAGGGGAGGTTCTGTCCTCTGGCGGCCTACAATTATGTGTGCAAAATTTGGTGCTGATCGGTTGAGCGGTTCGTCTTAAAAAGAGGGAACACGCTACGGACAGACAGACAGACATCCCAAAATCGCCGTTATTTTTCCAAATATCTCTGAAACGATACGAGATATGAAAAAAACGTAAAAGAGCAAAGTTGTAGAGAATTGTCTCCTCTACAAATTCGGTTATTCAGTTTTCGTGTCAGATGAATGGTTAAGCCGTTATTGTCATTTAAATTTCGAGCTGTCAAAAGACGATTGCAAAGGCCCACTTTTAGTGTTACTACCGTAACCTAAAGTGGGCCAAAAAGGTCGCACAAGTGTGTCCACAATGCCATACCGTCACCGATCCTCGCCTCCTCAGTCCCACCTTGTGTGTTGTCGTAGGGCGGCGGTGGAGTAGCCGAGCGGTCTAAAGCATATCGCAGCGGAGCGCGCGGTTGCTCGCCGTGGGGGTTCGAGTCCTCCCTGGGGCATGGGTGTGTGTGTTTGTCCGTAGGTTAGTTTACCTAGGTTTAAGTAGTTTGTAAGCTACGGACTGATGACCCCGCAGTTTGGTCCGATAGATTTACAAACATTTAAACATTTTTTGTAATATCACGAAATTAATGAAGTAAGGTAAATAAATTTTTTACCACATTCAGTTTGGTCTAAAGGAAAACAACAGTATTTTGAAGGATTACACAGAACCTAATGAAACGAAATGACCTTTAATAGGGAATTTATGGAAAAAATTGAAGGGTTGTAGGGTCAAAATGACCCCTGTTATGCATCCAAGGGTTAATCTGCCAAGAAGTTTCAAATCTGGAGGTAAATAAAATATCTTACATTCGTAAGCCGTGCGCCACGATCTCCTAAATTTGCACGAAAAAAAAGGACGTCCAAGGGTGTCCACAATGCCATAGCGTCACCGATCCTCGGTTTTAGAGTCGTTCTGTGGCACGGAAGTCGTGTTCACGGATGGTTCCGTGGTCGACGGCCGTACTGGATATGCATATGTCCATGGTGAGCATATCGAACAGCATTCACTGCCCTGTGGGAGTAGCGTGTTCACTGCGGAATTGGTTGCCATCTATCGGGCACTTGAACATCTCAGAGTCTCTGGGGAGTCTCTGCTCATCTGTTCTGACTCCCTGACTGGCTTGCAAGCCCTCGCCAAATGTGTCCCGATACACCCTTTGGTGCAATCGATACAGGAGTCTGTTTCCAGACTTGTTCGGTCTGGTCACTCTGTGGTCTTTGTTTGGACCTCAGGCCACATCGGGATTCCTGGAAACGAACGTGTGGATCAGCGGCTAAGCAGGCTATTTTCTCCAGTCCATTGGCTATTGGTCTTCCGAAGAGCGATCTCCGACTGGCGTTCCATCGGAAGACCCTGCTCAACCCAACAAGCTTCGTGCAGTGAAGCTACCTGCGGTCGCATGAAAGTCCTCAGTGCGGTCGTCTAGTAGGGAATCGGTTGTTCTCTGTCGACTAAGAATCGGCCACATATGGCTGACGCATAGCCACCTTCTTCGGCGGGAGGACGCACCACAGTGTGACTGTGGCGCCCCCTTGACAGTGGTCCACATTCTGGTGGACTGTCCTCTTTTATTTGCCTTGCGACAATCTCTTAATCTGCCAGATGCGCTTTCATTTATGCTAAGAGACGATGCCGCTATGGTTGAACGTGTTTTAGATTTTATTCGCGCAGCTGGTGATTTAATGGTGGTGTGTTTACTTCTTCGTTTTTACTTGTATCCTTTCTTCATTTTTACCAGTGATTTTTACTCTCTTTGACTTGTTAACGCATTTATTGCACAATTCGCCGATGACACGGCTTTTATAACCAGCGGAAGGCATGTTCAAGCTAACATAACACGGCTCCAACGACAACTAGACAGAACTGCTGAATGGTGTAGGCTGAATAAAGTACAACTCAATACAGCAAAAACCACGGCGATATATTTCTCCAAGAAACGACCACAGATGCCAACTAACTTACGACTTCATGGACAGGTCATCCCATGGGGAGCGGCGGTCACTTACCTGGGAGTTACCCTCGATAAGCACTTTTTTCTCCACAAACATATTGATAACTTGCGACCTAAGGTCTATGCAATGGCCAAAAACTTTATGCCGTTCTTTCTCAGCGCAGAGTTGAATACCAGTACCAAACTGCGATTATATAAAGCAACAGTGCTATCCAAAATATTATATGGCAGCTCAGTCTGGGGCCTAGCTAGTGCGACCCAAATCTCAAGACTGCAACTTATCCAGAATAAGGCGTTACGATGGATCCTCAGGGCTGGCCGTTACACGAGAAACGTGAAAATCCACCAGGAACTCCATATGGACACTCTCATGGAGGCAATTAAGAAGAGAACGACGAAGATACACAATAAAATAGATCATCTTAGGGCAACAGTCCATAACATCCAAACCTTAGGACTGACAGCTCCACGCCCGTGGCATAGGTACAAGGTGCCACGATCGTTAGTTACCTGAACAAAATGTGTTAGTAAGAAGATGTGGTAACGTAATTTACATTGTAACCTTCATGTGAATTGCTCTACAATGGAACTACGTACTAAAATCAAGTGGGGTACCTTACGGACCGACATACTGGCCCTTAGAAGCCTACCCCCAAAGTTTATTGCAAAATGAAGTTATCATTAACCCACATACCTCTGTAATCCCAGGAAGTGTAAGACGCCAGTTGGCGATGGGACTTCATCTACCTTGTTCAACTGAAAAAAAAAAAAAAAGTTAACGCATTTCCTTAGGAAGTCTTAACATTATGTTGCGTCTCTCAGACCGGAACAAGGGACTGATAACCGTTGCTGTTCAGTCCCTTCAAAAATCCAACAACAACAAAAGTCCCTTCTTGTGTGTTGCCGAAGGTGTACACGCTGCTGTAATCATAGAAGTCGCACAGTCGGCTCTGCAGAGACCTAAAAAGGCGTGCCTCAAACATAACTAGCCGCCCCATGCGAGACTGTGCTCCCCACCACCCGTTAAGCTGATCCCCGAAACACAGGAGCCAGAGAGGGCGCCTGGCGCACCTCCCGCCCCCATTAAGTCGTAATCTCGCCTCTGCACGCGCGCGGTCGTAAATACTGGCGATACTCCGTAAACCGTGTCTCTGTTCCTGGCGCGCTTCAAAGGCCGGCCACCCACGGCGCTGCGATCGCGCCTCGACGCTCGCCTCACTCGGCAGTGGAAGCCGATGTTGATCCTCGCCGTCTCGTTCTCCAGATGTCGCCTGCGTCTCGGTTTATAAACTGCGGAGTCCAATGCAGCTCACGTCTCGGTAGGAAACTCCCTCCCCCCCTCTCCCCTACTCTTCCCGATAGGTAGACCAGCGCTGGAGTCTGAATTATGAATTAGAGGTCTGCACCTAGCGGCTACGCTCGATCGAACTAGAAGAAAGCTACACGTAGTTTCATGACGTTCCAGTAGATCTAAATGTACTGCTACGCTGCGAGCAACTGTCTTCGAATTTCTTCTGGCTCGTTCGAGCATGCCGTCCTTTACATGCCAGACAGTATACTCTTACTATACCATTTACGTTTGGATGACTCTTAATATAATTTAGGAAATAACGCAGGTTTGTCTAGCGCGTGGGCTTGATTGCCATAGCTTGTATTGAAAAAGTGTGTGTGAAACCCAGGAACAAAAACAACAAAGGCAGCGGTAGCAGACAAAATAATAAAAATATAGATAACTAGCTTAAACCCGCGGCTCCGCTCGCGTGTTGGTTGAATATGAAAGATGAGCTATCTTTTAGTAGTGTGCTATGAAACTCGTTTTGAAGAAGGAAATGAAATACAATACCTTCTTCGGAAACAATCATTTTTAATCAACATTGAAATAAAAAAAGTCTATGCATTTACCGTTGTCCAGGAAAGTAAGTAGTCTAGATCAAATTACACGTAAAAATGCACTTGTTTCGAAGAATCCGATCACGAAATTCAACAATAATTATTGTAATAATATCACACATCGATCACTTGATGTAATGCGCGAAACGTCAAATCGATTTTTTTAAAGAGATGTATTAAAAGAAACTTATTTTTTACTACTTTATTTATTTATTCTTATATTTCCTTATTCGTATGATTATCCTTACAGAGAAAGAGCTAGACATTGTAGCACGCTTAGACCAAAGATATGGTCTGTGGGATCACGTTTCGCTGTACGTAACCTACTTGCTATAGAGTCGTAAACGTCATCGCTGGCCTTCAGTCCGATTTTTTTTTTTTTTTTATAATCTGACGACTTTGAACCACCATATCTTCCACCCCATTATAGCTATCGGCATGGAACTGTTATGGTGTGGAACGGACAACAATTACACACAGGCCATTCGCCTGCGTTCTGTAGTTTTCGCTGCAGTGTGAAATACTAACACACGCATAATTTTATACACACCGATAACTTTTAATCCTAATATACTCCACCCTTTTATCATTATCAACCCTCAAGCAACAATGCTACCAATAAAACTATTTTCAAAGAGTAAATATAATTCTCAAAGAGTAATTATTGTTCCGCATTTCGCGTTATATTCTTCAAATTACTAAATATATGCCGCGGTGGAGTGGCCGAGCGATCTAAGGTGTCTAACTGTGGAGCGCGCGGTTACTCGCCGTGGAGGTTCGAGTCCTCCATACGGCATGGGTGTGTGTGTTGTCATTAGTTTAGTTTAGTTTAAGTAGTTTGTAAGCTACGGACTGATGACCACGCAGTTTGGTCCGATAGAATTACAAACATTTTTGAACTAAATATATAACCGAGTTCGCTATGCCTAAAACCTTCCTCAGATATAAATTAGCAACTGTACAAATATTTAAGTCTCTGCGCCTTGTCGTTCGGACGTGATAAGCGTACACCGAACAGACATTCACATTAATATATACAGATAAATAGCTATCCAATCGCCATAAAACCGTGCCTAAAGCCTTACCTGGATAGACATTAGTAACTGTACAAATTTTTAGTTCTTTTTGTCTTGCGGTTCAGACGTGATAAACGTACACCGAACATACATTCACATTTATAGATTCCTGGAAAGTACAATGTGGCCCAATGTATGCTCACTCGGAATTGAATTTAAAGAACAAAAAATCTGCAGAGTAAAGGGGAATTTATCTACGCGAACTGAATGATGCAGACTGACACACCTTCTTTAGTTTTAACAAAGGGTCCTTTATTGACTTTTAACCCTACAAGCACCAAAGCACGTGCAAAAATTGCCCGTTCATTTTTCTTTTATTCAAACAAACATAATAAAAAATCCTCCTTTCTTTATGGGCCTATTTCTATTTGTCTCTCACCTTATAAAGTACTACACCGTACAATTCTGTGGTTGCAATGTTTAAAATTGTAAATAAATAAATAAATGCCCTGGGTTCGTACTCAGTGTGACCATAATTCTTATTGTATTCCCTGCAACAACCAAGCATGGAGAAAAAATGTTACTGTTAAATCAGAGTCCATCACCTTTAATTCCAATGTAGTACATAAAATTTCACAAGACTGTGGTTGGGTAAGTCAGTTCGAAACTCGGAGGAAGGCAACGGCATACCACCTCCAAACAGGACCATGCTTATTAAAGCACTGTGGTGTTCAAACTAACCTTCGGATTATTGATAGAGCTGAAGCATTGAATTAAAATTTGTGGTGCGGCCGGGAATCGAACCCGGACCTCCATGCTTACTAGGCAAACGTCTTAACCGTTAGACTACCACACCACTAACGATTAAGGCGCCTCGGAATAGTCTATGTACGATTTCCCTCCACAACACAAACTTTAATTCAGCTTCTTTGTTGGAGGGAAATCGTACATAGACTATTCCGAGGCGACTTAATCGTTAGTGGTGTGGTAGTCTAACGGTTAAGACGTCTGCCTAGTACGCATGGAGGTCCGGGTTCGATTCCCGGCCGCACCACAAATTTTAATTCAATGCTTCAGCTTCATCAATAATGTCTTTGACATATTTGAGACGAAAATCCGTCTCAGGGATTCTTTCATTGTATTTAATTGATATTTAAACCTTCGGATTGTTGACTGCTTTACCTTTACCTTATCTACACGTAATACAAGACGGCAATACTGAAATAAGGGTAACAAAATGTACATATGTCTGACAGACAACAGCTGATGGCAAAGACAGAACAATAAATGCAATTTACAGGATACACAGCTTGTTGTAATACGGGCAAAATTTCTCCTTGCTTGGTGATCCATGTAACCTAAAATACCTTGGTGTTGCTGGGGTAAGCACGTTTTTTACACAAATGACATTAAGAGTTCTTCCGAACAATTCCCGATGAACATTGTTGTCTTGAGGTCTTCAGTCCGGAGACTGATGCAGCTCTCCACAATACCCTATCCTGAGCAAGCCTCTTCATCTCCACATAAGAACGGCAACCTACAGCTGTCTGAATCTGCTTACTGTATCCATCTCTTGGACTTCCTCTGCGGGTTTTACCCCACACACTTCCTTCCAACGCTAAATTCACAATTCCTTCATGTCTAAGAATGCGTCCTATCAAACTATCCCTTCTTTTAGTCAAGGTATGCCAGAAATTTCTTTTCTCCCCAATTCTGTTCAGTACCTCCTCATTAGTTACGCGATCCACCCACATAATCTTCAGCATTCTTCTGTAGCACCACATTTCAAAAGCCTCAATCCTCTTCCTGTCCGCACTGTTTATCGTCCACGTTTCACTCCCATACAAGGCAACACTCCATACAAATACCTTCATAAAAGACTTCCTTAGGCGTAAATCAATATTCGATGTTAACAAATTTTTTTTCAAGAACGCTCTTCTACCTTTTGTCATTCTAATACTAAATTTGTGCATCCTTTAACAATGACAAAAATGGGGCCACAGCACGGTTTTACGTTATATCCAACCTGCCATTACCAAATTTCTTATGCTTTCTTTCGCTGGCGGTTGTTTACCTCCTTGAATACCTGCCTCAGACAGATTCCATATACCGACTTCTCCTGACAGATTAAACGTAACGAATGCTCCTGACTCCTCGTACGAAGTGCTACAAAGAGACTCTCCCACTCGCTACAATCTCTGCACCCAGGGATAATTATATCTCCAACGATGAGTATAAAGATAGGCTGAGAAATTTACATGGAATAAAAATAAAAATAAAATATAGTAACATACGCAAGATATATAAAATTTACATAGGGTTCGCAAATCGATTCCGTATTTCCTGATTTCCAGAAGGCTTTTGACACTGTACCTCACAAACGTCTTTTAATCAAATTGCGTGGTAATGGTATATCGCCACAAATTTGCGATTGGATAGGGGATTTCCTGTCAGTGAGGACACAGTTCGTAGTAATCGATGGTAAGACATCCACTTAAACAAAGGTGATATCGGGCCTTCCACAGGGTAGTGTTATTGGTCCTCTGCTGTTCCTTATTTACGTAAACGATTTAGGGGAAAATCTAAGTAGTTCTCTTAGGTTGTTTGCAGATGACGCCATCATTTACCGTCTAGTAAAATCATCTGAAGATCAAAACCAACTGCAGAACGAATTGAATAAGATAACAGTATGGTGTAAAAATTGGCAATTGACTCTAAATAATGAGAAGTGTGAAGTCGTCCACGTGAGTACGTAAAGAAATCCGTTAAACTTTTTTTTACAAGATAAATCAATCAAAAGTGAAGGCCGCAAACTCCCCAAAATACCTAGAAATTACTATTATATCAGACTTAAATTGTAAAAAACACGTATATAATGTCGTGGGGAAGGCTAACCAGAGACTGCGCTTTATTGGCAGAACCCTTAAAAGATGCAGGAGAACTACTAAAGAAACTGCGTACACTACGCTTGTCTGTCCATTTTTGGAGTATTGCTGCCCAGTGCTGGATCCTTATCAGGTGGGTCTGACGGAGGACATCGAAAGAGTCCAAAGAAGGGCAGCTCGTTTCGTATTGTCGCGATACAGGGAAGACAGCGTTACGGAAATGATAAAAAATCTGGGATGGGAATCATTACAACAACGGCGGTTATCGCTGCGGTGTGGGCTACTTACGACGCTAACATTCTCCTCCGAATGCGAAAATATATTGTTGACTCCCACTTACATAGGTAGAAATGATCATCTGAATAAGATACGAGAAATCAGAGCTCGAACGGAGAGATTAAGATGTTTTTCCCGCGCGCTATTCGAGAATGGAATGGAAGATAAATAGCATAATGGCGGTTCGATGAACCCTCTGCCAGGCACTTAAATGTGAGTTCCAGAGTATCCCATGTAGATGTAGATGCAGATAAGTTACTTTCTGGAAAGACTAGAGGCATAATAGTGGCATTTACTGCATCGGGTACATCATGAAAGCAGTATGTACCTACTGTGACATTTTTGTTGCTCGTAGGGCATAAAAATTTTAAGATTATTTCCAATACTTTTCTCAGATATATGCACTATACATTAATCATAGTAGCTTTTATAGCTTGAAATAAAAAGCCTTGCATAATGGGTTAACATCTCTCATATATGAATTTGTATAATTTTCTATTATGGTAATACGATATAAGAAACTCACAAAGTTCTTACATATAAATATCCATGGGTGTACTGTCGGTCTATAGTGTCCAACGGGCACAATATTTCGGCGATCATACATGTCGCCATCATCAGGTAAACTGACGGACTGAGCTCCTGGAATCGCGCCGGCACGGAGATCCGCATGCTACGGCTACTCCCGGCGCGTTTCCAGGAGCTCAGTCCGTCAGTTAACCTGATGATGGCGACATGTATGATCGCCGAAATATTGTGCCCGTTGGACACAATAGACCGGCAGCACACCCGTGGTTTTTTTGATCATCAAATACGCCGGGAGAAACTGAAGAATCACTTCTTACATATAGATTACAAATTTTCAGATGTTGGTAATCTTAAGGGACCAAACTGCTCAAGTGATCAATCCCTAGATTTACAAACTATTAAACACACCCATGGCCGACGTGGAACCTCCGGCGGGAGTGCGTGCGTAATCTGTGACGGCATTACACAGGCAGAGCAGCCATTTCTGCTCGACTATAGGTCATATAGCATATGTATGAAATTGGTATCGCTGCAGCTACATCCATACTCCGCAATCCACCGTAAGGAACGTGGCGGAGGGTAGACTTTCCTATTGAACTCCCAAATGGGGATTGATAACCGTTGTACTTTAGTCCCTCCCAACAACAAACCATCTAACCAACCAATCAATCCCAAATAGAACGAGAAAACAAAAGAAAGCCAATATATCTCCGTACGTGCCATAATTTCTCCTATCTTTGTGGTCATTACGCGAAATGTAAGTAGGCAGCAGGAAGATAGTTGCCGGCCGCGGTGGCCGAGGGGACTGCGGCGCTCATGTCACGGTCTGCACGGCCACTACGGTCGGGGGTTCGAATCCCCCCTCGGGCATGGATATTTGTGCCGTCCTAGTTCGTAAGTAGTTCATAAGTAGTTTGTAAGTTTAGGGAATGATGACCCCGTAGTTAAGTCCCATAAGCTTTACAAACATTTGCACATTTGAATCCACCGTAAGGAGAGTGGCAGAGGGTAGACTTTCCTATTGAACTCCCAAATGGGGACTGATAACCGTTGTACTTTAGTCCCTCCCAAAAACAAACCAACTAACCAACCGATCAATCCCAAATAGAACGAGAAAATAAAAGAAAGCCAATATATCTCCGTACGTGCCCTAATTTCTCCTATCTTTGTGGTCATTACGCGAAATGTAAGTAGGCAGCAGGAAGATAGTTGCCGGCCGCGGTGGCCGAGGGGACTGCGGCGTTCCTGTCACGGTCTGCACGGCCACTACGGTCGGGGGTTCGAATACCCCCTCGGGCATGGATATTTGTGCCGTCCATAGGATAAGCTAGTTAATAAGTAGTTTGTAAGTTTAGGGACTGATGACCCCGTATTTAAGTCCCATAAGTTATACAAACATGTGTGTGAGGAAGATAGTTCTACACTCAACTTCAAATTCCGGCCCTCTAAATTTCCTCAACGGAATTTCTCGAAAAGAACGTCTTATTTCCTCCGGGGATCCCCAATTGAGTTCCCCGAGCATTTCCGTGACACTTGCGCATTTGTCGATCCTACCATTAACGAACTTAGCTGCTAGCCTCTGAACTGCTTCTATGTCTTCGTTTAAACTGAACTGCTGTGGGTACCGAAAACTTGAACAATACTCAAAACTGGTCTTACAAGCGTTTTATACGCGGTCTCCTTTACAGATGAGGTACATCTTCAAAAATTTTCCCAATTAACGGAAATCGGCAGTCATATCGCTCTGTAATGTTACGCCTTGATATTTGAACGATGCGACTACATCAAGGAGCGCACTTCTAATGCTGTATTCGAAAATTATGGGATTGTTTTTCCTACTCATGTGCATCACCTTGCTTTTTTCTACATATAGAGCTATCTGCCATTCTTCATAGCAACTAGAAATTTTGTGTAAGTCATACTGTATGCTATTATAGTCAATTAAAGATGACACCCTCCCATACACTACAGCATCATCAGCAAGCAGCCGCAAATTACAACTTATTCTGACCATCAGATCATTTATATACGAGGCGCGTCCAGAAAGTAAGTTCCGTTTGGTAATAAAATGAAGTTGTACATAGATACAAAAGAAATTTTTATTGCACAAAATTCTACATCTCTTAAACTACTTTTCCACATAACTGCCGAAATTTTGTAGGCCCTTTTCATAGCGTGCCACGAGTTTTTGCATGCATCCTTAACAGAAGCTTGTAGTCTGTGTATTCAACCATGTGGTAACAGCTCTTTATCAGTGTTTAAGTGTTGACCACCAAGGACAGATTTTAGGTGTAAGAGTAGATGAAAGTCGCTAGGAGAAAGATCCGAGCTGTATGGAGGATGATCAAACAGGTCCCATTGAAATTTCCGTAAGAATTGTTTGATCACATTCTGTGTGTGAGGTCCGGCATTATCGTGAAAAAAAAAATCTTTTGACAGTAATCCTCTTCTTACACCTAAGATCTGTCCTTGGTGGACAACACTTCAACGATGATGACGAGCTGAAAGAACAGGTTACCACATGGTTGAATACACAGGCGGCAACATTCTATGAAAAAGGCACACAACCTTGTGCCATGCTATGACAATTACCTACAAAATTTCGGAAGCTATGTAGAAAAGTAGTTTAACAGTTGTAGATTTTTGTACAATCAATATTTTTTCTGTATATGTACCAGTTCGTTTTATATAACGAAACGGAACTTACTTTCTTGACGCGCCTCGTAGACAGAAAATAATAGCGCTCCTATCACACTCCCGTGGGGCACGCCTGACGATACTCTCGTCTCTGATGAACACTCGCCGTCGAAAACAACGCACTGCGGTCTACTACTTAGGAAGTCTTCCTGCAAGTTAAAAATCTGAGAACCCATTCCTTATACTCGTAACTTCGTTAGCAGTCTGCAGTGTGGCACCGCATCAAACGCCTTTTTGAATTAGAGAAAAACATAACTGAAAACCTTTTTGTATACAATGCAACGGTGTGTCAAAATTTCAAAGTAATTGATCCAGAACCTTCGGAGATTTTCGGTTTTGCACAAACCAAGACTTACTTTATTTTTTATTAATATAGGTATAATATAGATTAGAGGTTTGCTATTGTTATTCGTAGTCTTAGCATTTACAAAGACAATATGAAACACTTAGCTAAATCTGCCAGCTTTTTACTTTCCCTTCTCCTTTGGCGCCGTTTGGGCTCACGGTAGACTCCAAGTATATTAGCTTGCTAGTAGTAGCTGACAAATTACAACCCGGGAGCGAGTTCCCCTTTGCTCGCCGTGCCCCGCCGCGCCGCGCTGCACTGCGGGTTGCAGCCCTCCAGGCGGCGCCCCGGAGTTTGCCGACTCGCCGTCCCAACTAGTGTTCCCTGCCGCTTCTACGTCACGGCGTCTGCACGCCACCCTCATTTGCCGGAGTCGGCAAGGAAAGTCAGACGGCGCCGCAACTTGTCCCGCAAACACACCAGCACACACACGAGCCTCTAACGAGGCGCGCGGCTGTGTGCAGCTAACCGCGCACCGTTTTGTCATACACCACGCGAGCAAGTAGCTAATTGAATGCCACCTCCCGCGGTCGTCGGACATATTGGACCTGCAGTTTCTATCGCTCCTCTGGAAACTGCACGGCAAAGACCGAAGGTCACGTACGACATCAGTAGTTCAGGACTAAAGACACGTAAATTCGGTTGTAGGATTCCTACATTTAATTTCATATTTTCTATTCTACATCCACATCGAATACCCTGCAAATCACAAAAATGGACGGACAAGCGCAGTGTATGCAGTTTCTTTTGCAGTTCTGTTGCATCTTTTAAAGATTCTGCCAATAAAACGCAGTCTCTGGTTCGCCTTTCCCACCATATTATCTGTGTGTTCTTTCCAGTTTAGGTCTGAAGTAATAGTAATTCCTAGGTATTTTGTGGAGTTTAAGGCCTTCACATTTGATTGATTTACGTTGTAAACAAAGTTTAACGGATTTCTTTTCGTACTCATGTGGACGACTTCACACTTCTCATTATTTAGAGTCAATTGCCAATTTTTACACCATAGTGACATCTTATTCAGATCGTTCTGCAATTCGCTTTGATCTTCAGATGATTTTACTAGACTGTAAATGACGGCGTCATCTACAAACAACCTAAGAGAGCTACTTAGATTTTCCCGAAAATCATTTATGTAAATAAGGAACAGCAGAGGACAATAACACTACCCTGTGGAACGCCCGATATCACCTGTGTTTTAGTCGATGCCTTACCATCGATTACTACGAACTGTGTCCTCTCTGACAAGAAGTCCCCTATCCAATCACAAATTTGAGGCGATATACCATAACCTGAACCCACCGATTCCATACTCTGATAACAGTCATTGGATCGCGAACAACGCGAGCAGTAAAGTCGCCATATGATAAACCGCAATCGCGATAGGCTACAATCAAAGTCGGAAACGTGATGGTACGCATTTCTCCTCCTTACACGAGGCATCACAGAAACGTTTCATCAGGCAAAGTCGGTCAACTGCAGTTTGTGTATGAGACATGGGTTGGATAATTTCCTTACGTTGTAGGTGTCGCCACCGGCGCCAACCATGTGTGAATGCTCTGAAAATCTAATTATTTGCATATCACAGCATCTTCTTCCTGTCGGTTAAATTTCGCGTCTGTAGCACGTCATCTTCGTGGTGTAGCAATTTTAATGGCCAGGAGTGTAATAATAATAATAATAATAACAATAATAAGTACATGAAACAAGCGCACATTCCAGCCCAACATTGTGGCAATATACCAAAGCATTCTTTCAAGAACTTTCGAAGAAATGCGCTGAGGAACATCTACATTTTCTATATATGTACTAAAGGAAATTTTCATTTGTTCAATTTTCATATGTCCGAAATGTGGCCGATACTGACCTGAAGTTTTGGGAAAGTGGTACATTCGGAGCCGCGGCGCTTTGAGGCGCTATGCTCCGATGAGCGAGGCCGTTCGCCGACGGGGGTTTGAATCCTCCCACGGGCAAGGATGTATGTGCTGTCTTTAGGATAAGTTAGTTCGTAAGTAGTTCTTAAGTTAAGGGACTTAGGACTCTTCAGCATATGTTAAAGTAGTTTGTAAGTCTACGGAATGATAACCACTGCAATTTAGTCCAATAGCTTTACAAGCAAACAAAAATGTTACATTAGGTTTCACAGACATTCTCAGTACCTATTTGGTATTTGTGTATTATGTGTGTAAAAAGAGGGAACCGTTATGACTATCAATATCCTTCTGTGTATAATATGTCACCGTTTCCGTACTATACAGTTTACATAAATTTTTGTAGGACACATATTATGATGAGGATTTCGTGTGGCATTGATGGCAGTGAGACCCGACCTAGGTAGTGTCCGGCTTGCCTGACGCAAATCATTTTATCTGACACCACTTCGACGACTTGTGCGTCTATGATGATGAAATGATGTCGAGGAGGACACAACAGCCAGTCCTCGAGCGGATACAATCTCCGACCGGCCCGGGAATCGAACTCTCGTTCATGGCAATCTACCATGCGAAACACAACTAGCTCTTTACTCACCCGAAGTGATGAGTGCTATCGACAAGGGTTCTCAAATTGATTCCGTATTACTTGATTTCCAGAAGGCTTTTCATACCGTACCGCACTAACGGGTTTTAATCAAATTGCGTGGTTACGATATATAGCCGCAAATTTTCGACTGGATAGAGGATTTACTGTCAGAGAGGACACAGTTTGTAGTAATGGATGGTAAGGCATCGACTAAAACAGAGGTGATATCGGCCGTTCCTCAGGGTAGTGTCATTGGTCCTCTGCTGTTCCTTATTTACATAAACGATTTGGGAAACAATGTAAGTAGCTTTCTTAGGTTGTTTGCAGATGACTCCGTCATTTACCGTCTTGTAAAGTCATCTGGACATCACAAACTACTGTAGAACGATCTAAATAGGATATCAATATGGTGTGATAATTTGCAATTGACTCTAAATATTGAGAAGTGTGAACTCGTCCACATCAGTACGAAATGAAATGCGTTAAACTTTGTTTACAAGATAAATCAATCAAAAGTGAAGGCCGTAAACTCTATAAAATATCTAGGAATTACTATTACTTCAGACTTAAACTGGAAAGAACACGTAGATTACATCGTGGGAAAGGCGAACCAGAGACTGCGTTTTATTGGCAGAACCCTTAGAAGATGAAACAGAACTACAAAAGACACTGCGTACACTACGATTGTCCGTCCATTTTTTGAGTGTTGCTGCCAAGTGTGGCTTCCTTATCAGGTGGGTTTGACGGAGGACATCGAAAGAGTGCAGGGAAGAGCAGCTCGTTTCGTATTGTCACGATACAGGGGAGACAGCGTTACGGTAATGATACAGGATCTGGGATGGGAATCAGTACAACAACGGCGCTTATCGCTGCGGCGTGGGCAACTTACGAAACTCCAATAGCCAACATTCTCCCCCGAATGCGAAAATACATTGTTGACTCCCATCTACATAGGTAGAACAGAGCATCAGAATAAAATACGAGAAATCAGAGCTCTAACGCAGATGTTCTTTCTTCCCGCGCGCTATTCGAAAGTGGAATGGGAGATGAATAGTATAAAGATGGTTCGATGAACCCTCTGCCAGGCACTTAAATGTGATTTTAAGGATATCCCATGTAGATGTAGACATTCTGTCCACTAGACTACGTACGCGGACTATGGCATATATTAATGAAATTAGATAGACGAGCGTATTTCAATGCAAATTTGTGTGAAAAATTTAAAGCATTTGGTCAACAAATTTAATACGCATAAGCTTTAATTACAAACTCAAACAAGGCATTAGGTTGGTCAGAGCTGTAAGAAGAGATAGATGAAGGAGAGTGAACTGAAACAGCAAGACGGGAGGAACAGATGGACAGGGAGAGAGTAGCCAGGAGGTAGACAGGAAATTTGCCTGCACGGGAGTTTCCGCCAGATGCTCAACGAATTTCGAGGGGTTATCACGGTTACCTTGATGCCATGTTACGGCAAACTAACAGCAATTATTTCATCAAAATCTGGTCGTGGATTATTAAGAAGATATCGTGCACGCACATGTTTATACAGGTGCGTGCTGCATACGTTTTTGTAGGTCTGAATATACATGACTGTTCGCATCGATCATCACAAGACCATTCGTATAACCAACATAAATTGTTAAACAGACTTTATCTCGTTAGTCCAGCAGTTGCGCTACATAATTCACACGGAACTTAATATTCAACCCCAATATTTTCCGTCAGTATTTTCGAAAAAAGATGACCAACTTACGTTACTTCTATGATCGCATTGTCTTAATTTTAAGTATGACCGCGAATGAGATAGGACGTTCGTTGTGATCGAGAACGAATGTTCATCAGAGAGGAAGGTATCGTCACTACCCACGGAAAGTGTGATAGGTCCACCGTTGTTGTCTATCTAGAAAAAACATGTGGCAGGCAGGATGAATAGAAATTTGAGGATGTTTGCTGATGATGCTGTAGTGTACAGGAAACATGGAAGTTAATCCAGACAATTAGGAAAAGTATCCCTAAAATTCTGGACTAAGAATCAAAATATTCTCGTCCTGCTTTCTATGCTGCACACTGCTTGATTTATTAGTAAAATTGTTGCAATGGGTGCTGGAATTTATCTGTTTTTTTAACAATTATTTTTATATGAAAACACTTCCTGAGCCAGCCGCGGTGGCCGAGGGGACTGAGGCGCTCCAGTCACGGTCTGCACGACCACTACGGTCGGGGGTTCGAATCCCCCCTCGGGCATGGATATTTATGCCGTCCTTAGGATTAGCTAGTTGGTAAGTAGTTTGTAAGTTTAGGGACCGATGACCCCGTAGTTAAGTCCCATAAGCTATACAAACATTTGTACATTTGAACACTTCCTGAGATTCTCACATAAGAGTTAGACTTTTTTAAACAATCATGGGTCATGTGTTACTAGTTATGGCAGAATGGACGGCATTGCTCGGTATTAGTACTGTATGTACTAAAATGTCGTGTGCGAATATGCGATTCTCCAAGAGCCAAATCTAGGGTTCTAATGATTACGAAATGTTCAAATGTTTGTTAAACTTATGGGACTTCGGGGTCATCAGTCCTTAAACTTACAAACTGCTTTTAAACTAACTTATACTAAATACAGCAGAAACATCCATGCCTGAGGGAGCCAAATCTAGGGTTCTAATGATTACGAAATGTTGAAATGTTTGTTAAACTTATGGGACTTAACTTCGGGGTCATCAGTCCTTAAACTTACAAACTGCTTATAAACTAACTGATACTAAATACAGCAAAGACATCCATGCCTGAGGGAGGGAGGATTTGAACCCTCGACGGTAATGGCCTCGCGCATCGGCATATAGCGCCTCAATGCGCTCGGCCACTCCGCCGCGGCTCTACTGATTACGAAAGTAGAGGGTTATTAGCCCATGGCCTAGTGATAATTTGTATCCCAATCAGAATAAGTGGCTTACTGCAGCTAACCTAGAGTCCAGGGTCAAAATGCACACTGCACACTTACTGCAGCCCAGGAAAAAGGCAAAGGGTTGGGTAATGTACATTACGTGTGGTCTACGGTAGGCTTCTTACGGCTTACAATACGACTTCTAAAATGACATTTGCTCATGGGCGATTTCTGTGATAATCACCAATATTTCTGATTTTTTGATACAAAAACTACGAATGGGGGAATGTCCACTTCTATAGTCCATATTCGTGGCAAATCTTAAAAATGTATAATACCATATGCTCTTAATATATTATCGAACGGCTTTTAATATTCTGTACATATCTTTTTTGGTTATGGTTCCAGATGTTTTACGTTGCTATTCTTATCTACAGAATTACAGAAAACGATTTTAACCGATGGCCACAAACATTTAAATAACTAACCATACAAGAGGTTCAAATCTTATCAACATATTCCGTAGATATGTATGCGACATGTCGCCTTTCAGTTCACGACAATTTCGTTATCAGGATGCTACTGGAAAATCGCGAACTGGATACAAAAAATTATATTACAGTTACGAGACGGCGTTCCGCTGGTATGGAACTGACCACCAGTTTTAGGAAACCTAAAGGTGACAAAATTTGATTTATGAATATATTTTTGTTCAATATAGTCCCTTGATGAAAGACAGATTTTATGTTCGTTATTCCCCACTTTTATTGTATAGCATCAAATTATCGCTCACACATTGCAGCGTAGGAAATTCAAAGGATACATCGAAGTTTTAATCTAAAATTTCAGAAATATCTCGCTACGTTCTTAAGATAATGCCGCCATATGCAGCGGACAAACCAAGTTCCATCCAAGCGAACTTGTTGGCCCTTCCGAAATACTTAACATTCCATATTATCTCCTCCCTAAAAGAAGTTTGACATTCACTGTGACATGGTATGATACCTTCTCTCGATCTATGTTGAAATTTCAATTTGTTACACGTCATATCCTGCATGTCAATTTGTGGAAGCGTATAAACAATAATGAACATTTTACACGTCCACAGATTTTTGTGTTATATAGGCAGCACACTCCACTTTATCAAAGTAAAATAGAAAAGGATCCAGGACCAAAAAGCCGATATTTTCGTCATTAAAAGACAGTGACAAATAAGGGCAGATCCAACAGCCTGAGATCTCATTCCGACTTTCTCAGAATAAGAAACTTCCTGGCAGATTAAAATTGTGTGCCGTAACCGGGACTCGAACCTGGGACCTTTTCCTTTCGCGGGCAAGCGCTCTACCGACTGAGCTATCCCAACACAACTCACGATGTCACCTCATAACTTTACTTCCGCCAGTACCTCGCCTACTACTTTCCAAACCTACTTGGTAGAGTGCTTGCCCGCGAAAGGCAAAGGTCCCAGGTTCGAGTCTCGGTTCCGGCACACAATTTTAGTCTGCCAGGAAGTTTCATGTCAGCGCACACTCCGCTGCAGAGTGAAAGTTTCATTCTCGGAATAAGTTTGGTATGCGAACATATTTGCGGTATTTGGCTGAAACATAATACCACAGAGCAATAGCGACCGTGGTACATAGAGTAACCAGTGGAAAAGAACTAACAAATAGAGTGGGAGAGAGACAGGGAATGTGGAAAAGGTGAATACATGGAGATTGTTGCAGTTTATGCAAAAGAGAGAGGAGATAGAGGAAATAATAATAAAAAAAAGAACGAAATGTGTGGATACCAAGTATCGAAAGGTCCAGAACCCATCAAAAATGTTTAAATGTTTGTTAATCTTATGGGACTTAACTGCGGGGTCATCTGTCCCTAAACTTACAAACTACTAAATAACTGCCTTTTACTAAAGACAGCACAAACATCCATGCCCGAGCTGGGATTCGAATCCCCGGCGGGGAACGGCCTCATGCATCGGAGCATAGCGCCTCAATGCGCCCGGTTCCTCGACCGCGCCCCAGAACCCATCGATCAGCGAATTTTAAATACTACAGTTTTGTGTTATGTTAATGATGAACAGTAATCAGTCATATATATTTATTTGTCATTGCGTATCTAGATTTCGGTCACTTTGGGACCACTCTCGATGCTTGAAAACGTGGTTTCAAGCAATTCAGAACGTGATATTCGTCATGAAAAACGATTTTTTTTAATGTTTTAAACCACACTGGGGTGGAAATCGTTAGAAGAAAGGCGTTATTCTTTGCGGCGAAATTGATTTGCGAAATTTCTTTCACCAACTTTCTTTTTCGATTACGTATATATTTTGTTTGCACCCTCCTACACAGGGAAACATGATCATGGTAATAAAATACGAAAACTGAGATGGAAAACAGAAAGAATGAACTGTTCCTTTTTCCCGCTAGCTGTTAGAGATTGGAACGATAGAGAAATGATAGCGTTTCGATGAACCTTATGCCATGTACTGTAATGTGTTTTCAGAGTATTTGTATAGATGTAGACTACTCTGTCAGATTCCTTTCAACAGGATACTACGACTGGTTTTCAAATGAAAAGGTACTAATCGGCACTGTTGGCGTAACTGAATCATTTATTCGAGAGTAATCACCACAGGCGTAATTACGACTATGCAACTGTTTAAAGAGCCGAAGGATTCCCTTCCAGATTTCCAGTGGCTGTGACAAGATTCAGTCCTCTACTGTGGCCTTCCCTTTACTATGTTATTCGTAGCGGAACCAAACATATTAAAGTCACAGGGCGATATGTCGGGGTTGTAGAGTGGATGCTCAAGTAGCTCCCCCTTGAACTTAGCCGGTACAGTTCGTGCGACCCTGGAGACTTGAGGACACGCATTGTCATGGAGCAGAATCACTCCTTCCATAAGCAGCCCACGCCGTTTGCTCTTGATGGACTTGCTTAGGCTTCGGAGTGTCCCACAGTACACGTCATCGTTAATGGTTTTTCCGTGCTCGAGGAATTCGATGAGTATCGGACGTCGGACGTCGAAAGAGACGGTAATCATCAACTTGCCTGCTGAGGGCAAAGAAATGAAATTTTTATGAGGAGGTCACGAAGCATACTTCGCGTCCCTAGACTTCCCACTACGTTATAGGCCTACACCCTAAGGCGTAGAGCCTAACATCTCTCTTATATCGAAAGCCAGCAAGCAGATACGATAGATGACTTGTATATTAGCTGTGCTACATGTAGTTGTTTCAGCGCCCAGTAGATGACACTAGCGTACTGACATTCTAGATATAATGAATCAAAACATAATTTTTTACTGATTCTAAAATTGATCACAGATTGCTTGAATAATCACTAGATGTTGTTAATAATAACATCTAGTGATTATTCAAGCAATCTCTCAACAATTTTAAAATCATTAAAAAAACATGCTATCATGAAGGTTGCATACATCTACCAAGACTTTCAGTCTAAAATAAGCTGAAACAAAACTTAGATTTAAGATTGATAAAACATCATTTTAATAAATGTTGTGTAATTTAATTGTAATGACTGACTTAAGTGCGTTAATTTCTGGAGTTAATGATGTGTGAATCTGAAATTTAAATTCTAGAGAGGAACTGTACTGTTGATTCTATTTGTCTATTGCACTAGAAAGAACGATTGTTTTTTTATTGGCTGTTGACGGAGCGATTTTTCTGGAAGAATAATACTTCGTCTAGGAGGGAAAGAGTGGGGGTTAGTGGTCAGAAACAAACAGTAACAGACACGCGGACACAATCAGAGAGACCTTTTTTTTTTTTTTTTTTTTTTTTTTTTTTTTTTTTTTTTTTTTTTTTTAATTTCGCATAAAATGCGAAGTTGCTGTACGTTGTTTGTTTAAGGTAAAGAGGTGAAAATTTGCTGTTTATATAAGTGAACTCTGTTATAATGAACAACCTAAGAATCCGCGTGGCACGTTGTGCAATCTTCTACTGAAAAACTGAGTATTTTAGTAGTGATTGAAGTGCACAATAATCGAGCGAGGATATCTCTTGAAAACACAAACACACTGTTTGGTTATTGGCTGACTATTTTTATCAGGCTGCATGAGTGACTATACCAATGTGTGTGCAGACAGTGTTTTTCTTTAGTACAGACTTGGTGGTGATTTTTGTGATCTGCTCAGTAAGGTCAATAATAAGTCATTTATTAAGAAAAATTCTTCATTATTTAGTATATTTTGGAGACCTCATACAAGAAGTTTGTATTTCAACGCAACGTTTGAAATAAGTGCCGTGCGGCCTGTTTTTCAATACAGCTTTTTATGGCCGAAGAACATTATACATCTTTCACATTGCTAATGTGGACTAGTATGTGAAGTTAGTGAAGGAAATGTACAGAGGAGAAATGACACAGGTGAGAAGTAGTGTGGGCGTGACAAAGGGGTTCGCAGTGAAAGTGGGGTTACATCAAGGGGCTGCGCTTAGCCCTTACCTCGTTGTCCTCATTATGAATGGGCTGGTGAAAGATGTGGAAAAGGAAGCGCCATGGAATATGATGTTTGCGGATGATGTGGTTCTTTGTGAGCTGAACATCGATAGACTTGAAGAAAAGCTGGAGGATTGGAGGAAGGCACTAGAAGAAAGAGGGATGAAAATTAGCAGGACGAAATAAGAATATTCAGCACTAAAGGATGGGCAGATAAGGTCTTGCAAGATCCAGGAGGAGGAACTGAAATCGGTCTGTAAATTTAAATACCTGGGGTATAGAGAGGAGCGGAGGACTGGAAAGCGAAGTACAGCACCGAATAAACTGTGGTTGGATCAACTGGAGGAAAATGAGCGAAGTTTTGGGTGACAAGAAGGTGAGCAATGGGTTGAAAGGGAAAGTGTACAAATCGGTGGTAACACCTGCTATGATATACGGGGCAGAGACATGGCCAATCACAGTAGCCCAGGAAATGAAGATGGAAGTAGCAAAAATGAGGATGCTGAGGTGGATGTGTGGTGTAACAAGAAAGGATAGAATTAGAAATGAATTTGTTAGCGGAGTTGTGAAAGTTGGCACCATGGGGCAAAAGATTAAAGGAGTGAGAAGGATAGGAAGACCGAAGATGAGGTGGAAGGATAAGATAGCGGGGGACCTAAGGGAAAAAGGATGGAAGAAGGAAGAAGCAGTGAATAGAGTATTAGGGAGGAGAAGGATCCAGAACAGCAACGCAGACCATACTTGGCGTGGGACAAGGCTACAATGATGAAGAAGAAGTCTAACAGTAGGCTTAGCGGGACCATTGTGGTTCCTATTCAAGCTGCGACTGGGAAGCTCAGGTTGCCAAGCAATGCAGACCATACTTGACATGGGACAAGGCTACGATGAAGAAGAAGAAGTCTAACAATAGGCTTAACGGGACCATTGTGATTCCTACACGTGCTGCGACTGGAAAGCTCAGGTTGCCAAGCAACGCAGACTATAATTGTCGTGGGACAAGGCTACAATGAAGAAGAAGTATAACAGTAGGCTTAGTGGGACCATTGTGGTTCCTATTCGTGCTGCGACTGGAAAGCTCAGGTTGCCAAGCAACGCAGACTAAACTTGACGTGGGAAAAGGCTACAATGAAGAAGAAGAAGTCTAACAGTAGGCTTAGCGGGACCATTGTGGTTCCTATTCGTGCTGCGACTGGAAAGCTCAGGTTGCCAAGCAACGCAGACCATACTTGACATGGGAGAGGGCTACGATGAAGAAGAAGAAGAAGAAGTCTAACATTATGCTTAGCGGAACCATTGTGGTTCTTATTCGTGCTGCAACTGGAAAGCTCAGGTTGCCAAGCAACGCAGATCATACTTGACGTGGGACAAGGCTACGATGAAGAAGAAGAAGTCTAACAGTAGGCTTAACGGGACCATTGTGGTTCCTATTCGTGCTGCGACTCGAAAGCTCAGGTTGCCAAGCAACGCAGACCATACTTGACATGGGAGAAGGCTACGATGAAGAAGAAGAAGAAGAAGTCTAACATTATGCTTAGCGGGACCATTGTGGTTCTTATTCGTGCTGCAACTGGAAAGCTCAGGTTGCCAAGCAACGCAGATCATACTTGACGTGGGACAAGGCTACGATGAAGAAGAAGAAGTCTAACAGTAGGCTTAACGGGACCATTGTGGTTCCTATTCGTGCTGCGACTCGAAAGCTCAGGTTGCCAAGCAACGCAGACCATACTTGACGTTGGACAAGGCTACGATGAAGAAGAAGAAGTCTAACAGTAGGCTTAGCGGGACCATTGTGGTTCCTATTCGTGCTGCGACTGGAAAGCTCAGGTTGCCAAGCAATGCAGACCATACTTGAAATGGGAGAAGGCTACGATGAAGAAGAAGAAGAAGAAGTCTAACATTATGCTTAGCGAGACCATTGTGGTTCTTATTCGTGCTGCAACTGGAAAGCTCAGGTTGCCAAGCAACGCAGATCATACTTGACGTGGGACAAGGCTACGATGAAGAAGAAGAAGTCTAACAGTAGGCTTAACGGGACCATTGTGGTACCTATTCGTGCTGCGACTCGAAAGCTCAGGTTGCCAAGCAACGCAGACCATACTTGACGTTGGACAAGGCTACGATGAAGAAGAAGAAGTCTAACAGTAGGCTTAACGGGACCATTGTGGTTCCTATTCGTGCTGCGACTCGAAAGCTCAGGTTGCCAAGCAACGCAGACCATACTTGACGTTGGACAAGGCTACGATGAAGAAGAAGAAGTCTAACAGTAGGCTTAACGGGACCATTGTGGTTCCTATTCGTGCTGCGACTCGAAAGCTCAGGTTGCCAAGCAACGCAGACCATACTTGACGTTGGACAAGGCTACGATGAAGAAGAAGAAGTCTAACAGTAGGCTTAGCGGGACCATTGTGGTTCCTATTCGTGCTGCGACTGGAAAGCTCAGGTTGCCAAGCAACGCAGACCATACTTGACATGGGAGATGGCTACGATGAAGAAGAAGAAGAAGAAGTCTAACATTATGCTTAGCGGGACCATTGTGGTTCTTATTCATGCTGCAACTGGAAAGCTCAGGTTGCCAAGCAACGCAGACCATACTTGACGTGGGACAAGGCTACGATGAAGAAGAAGAATTCTAACAGTAGGCTTAACGGGACCATTGTGGTTCCTATTCGGGCTGCGACTCGAAAGCTCAGGTTGCCAAGCAACGCAGACCATACTTGACGTTGGACAAGGCTACGATGAAGAAGAAGAAGTCTAACACTAGGCTTAACTGGACCATTGTGGTTCCTATTCGTGCTGCGACTCGAAAGCTCAGGTTGCCAAGCAACGCAGACCATACTTTACGTTGGACAACGCTACGATGAAGAAGAAGAAGTCTAACAGTAGGCTTAGCGGGACCATTGTGGTTCCTATTCGTGCTGCGACTGGATAGCTCAGGTTGCCAAGCAACGCAGACCATACTTGACATGGGAGAAGGCTACGATGAAGAAGAAGAAGAAGAAGAAGTCTAACATTATGCTTAGCGGGACCATTGTGGTTCTTATTCGTGCTGCAACTGGAAAGCTCAGGTTGCCAAGCAACGCAGATCATACTTGACGTGGGACAAGGCTACGATGAAGAAGAAGAAGTCTAACAGTAGGCTTAATGGGACCATTGTGGTTCCTATTCGTGCTGCGACTCGAAAGCTCAGGTTGCCAAGCAACGCAGACCATACTTGACGTTGGACAAGGCTACGATGAAGAAGAAGAAGTCTAACAGTAGGCTTAGCGGGACCATTGTGGTTCCTATTCGTGCTGCGACTCGAAAGCTCGGGTTGCCAAGCAACGCAGACCATACTTGACGTTGGACAAGGCTACGATGAAGAAGAAGAAGTCTAACAGTAGGCATAACGGGACCATTGTGGTTCCTATTCGTGCTGCGACTCGAAAGCTCAGGTTGCCAAGCAACGCAGACCATACTTGACGTTGGACAAGGCTACGATGAAGAAGAAGAAGTCTAACAGTAGGATTAACGGGACCATTGTGGTTCCTATTCGTGCTGCGACTCGAAAGCTCAGGTTGCCAAGCAACGCAGACCATACTTGACGTTGGACAAGGCTACGATGAAGAAGAAGAAGTCTAACAGTAGGCTTAACAGGACCATTGTGGTTCCTATTCGTGCTGCGACTCGAAAGCTCAGGTTGCCAAGCAACGCAGACCATACTTGACGTAGGACAAGGCTACAATGAAAAAGAAGAAGTCTAACAGTAGGCTTAACGGGACCATTGTGGTTCCTATTCGTGCTGCGACTCGAAAGCTCAGGTTGCCAAGCAACGCAGACCATACATGACGTTGGACAAGGCTACGATGAAGAAGAAGAAGTCTAACAGTAGGCTTAGCGGGACCATTGTGGTTCCTATTCGTGCTGCGACTGGAAAGCTCAGGTTGCCAAGCAACACAGACCATACTTGACATGGGAGAAGGCTACGATGAAGAAGGAGAAGAAGAAGTCTAACATTATGTTTAGCGGGACCATTGTGGTTCTTATTCGTGCTGCAACTGGAAAGCTCAGGTTGCCAAGCAACGCAGATCATACTTGACGTGGGACAAGGCTACGATGAAGAAGAAGAAGTCCAACAGTAGGCTTAACGGGACCATTGTGGTTCCTATTCGAGCTGCGACTCGAAAGCTCAGGTTGCCAAGCAACGCAGACCATACTTGACGTTGGACAAGGCTAAGATGAAGAAGAAGAAGTCTAACAGTAGGCTTAACGGGACCATTGTGGTTCCTATTCGTGCTGCGACTCGAAAGCTCAGGTTGCCAAGCAACGCAGACCATACTTGACGTTGGACAAGGCTGCAATGAAGAAGAAGAAGTCTAACAGTAGGCTTAACGGGACCATTGTGGTTCCTATTCGTGCTGCGACTCGACAGCTCAGGTTGCCAAGCAACGCAGACCATTCTTGACGTTGGACAAGGCTACGATGAAGAAAAAGAAGTCTAACAGTAGGCTTAGCGGGACCATTGTGGTTCCTATTCGTGCTGCGACTGGAAAGCTCAGGTTGCCAAGCAACGCAGACCACACTTGACATGGGAGAAGGCTACGATGAAGAAGAAGAAGAAGAAGTCTAACATTATGCTTAGCGGGACCATTGTGCTTCTTATTCGTGCTGCAACTGGAAAGCTCAGGTTGCCAAGCAACGCAGATCATACTTGACGTGGGACAAGGCTACGATGAAGAAGAAGAAGTCTAACAGTAGGCTTAATGGGACCATTGTGGTTCCTATTCGTGCTGCGACTCGAAAGCTCAGGTTGCCAAGCAACGCAGACCATACTTGACGTTGGACAAGGCTACGATGAAGAAGAAGAAGTCTAAAAGTAGGCTTAGCGGGACCATTGTGGTTCCTATTCGTGCTGCGACTCGAAAGCTCAGGTTGCCAAGCAACGCAGACCATACTTGACGTTGGACAAGGCTAAGACGAAGAAGAAGAAGTCTAACAGTAGGCTTAACGGGACCATTGTGGTTCCTATTCGTGCTGCGACTCGAAAGCTCAGGTTGCCAAGCAACGCAGACCATACTTGACATGGGAGAAGGCTACGATGAAGAAGAAGAAGAAGAAGTCTAACATTATGCTTAGCGGGACCATTGTGGTTCTTATTCGTGCTGCAACTGGAAAGCTCAGGTTGCCAAGCAACGCAGATCATACTTGACGTGGGACAAAGCTACGATGAAGAAGAAGAAGTCTAACAGTAGGCTTAACGGGACCATTGTGGTTCCTATTCGTGCTGCGACTCGAAAGCTCAGGTTGCCAAGCAACGCAGACCATACTTGACGTTGGACAAGGCTACGATGAAGAAGAAGAAGTCTAACAGTAGGCTTAACGGGACCATTGTGGTTCCTATTCGTGCTGCGACTCGAAAGCTCAGGTTGCCAAGCAACGCAGACCATACTTGACGTTGGACAAGGCTACGATGAAGAAGAAGAAGTCTAACAGTAGGCTTAGCGGGACCATTGTGGTTCCTATTCGTGCTGCGACTGGAAAGCTCAGGTTGCCAAGCAACGCAGACCATACTTGACATGGGAGAAAGCTACGATGAAGAAGAAGAAGAAGAAGTCTAACATTATGCTTAGCGGGACCATTGTGGTTCTTATTCGTGCTGCAACTGGAAAGCTCAGGTTGCCAAGCAACGCAGATTATACTTGACGTGGGACAAGGCTACGATGAAGAAGAAGAAGTCTAACAGTAGGCTTAACGGGACCATTGTGGTTCCTATTCGTGCTGCGACTCGAAAGCTCAGGTTTGCCAAGCAACGCAGACCATACTTGACGTTGGACAAGGCTACGATGAAGAAGAAGAAGTCTAACAGTAGGCTTAGCGGGACCATTGTGGTTCCTATTCGTGCTGCGACTGGAAAGCTCAGGTTGCCAAGCAACGCAGATCATACTTGACATGGGAGAAGGCTACGATGAAGAAGAAGAAGAAGAAGTCTAACATTATGCTTAGCGGGACCATTGTGGTTCTTATTCATGCTGCAACTGGAAAGCTCAGGTTGCCAAGCAACGCAGATCATACTTGACGTGGGACAAGGCTACGATGAAGAAGAAGAAGTCTAACAGTAGGCTTAACGGGACCATTGTGGTTCCTATTCGTGCTGCGACTCGAAAGCTCAGGTTGCCAAGCAACGCAGACCATACTTGACGTTGGACAAGGCTACGATGAAGAAAAAGAAGTCTAACAGTCGGCTTAGCGGGACCATTGTGGTTCCTATTCGTGCTGCGACTGGAAAGCTCAGGTTGCCAAGCAACGCAGACCATACTTGACATGGGAGAACGCTAAGATGAAGAAGAAGAAGAAGAAGTCTAACATTATGCTTAGCGGGACCATTGTGGTTCTTATTCGTGCTGCAACTGGAAAGCTCAGGTTGCCAAGCAACGCAGATCATACTTGACGTGGGACAAGGCTACGATGAAGAAGAAGAAGTCTAACAGTAGGCTTAATGGGACCATTGTGGTTCCTATTCGTGCTGCGACTCGAAAGCTCAGGTTGCCAAGCAACGCAGACCATACTTGACGTTGGACAAGGCTGCAATGAAGAAGAAGAAGTCTAACAGTAGGCTTAACGGGACCATTGTGGTTCCTATTCGTGCTGCGACTCGACAGCTCAGGTTGCCAAGCAACGCAGACCATTCTTGACGTTGGACAAGGCTACGATGAAGAAGAAGAAGTCTAACAGTAGGCTTAGCGGGACCATTGTGGTTCCAATTCGTGCTGCGACTGGAAAGCTCAGGTTGCCAAGCAACGCAGACCACACTTGACATGGGAGAAGGCTACGATGAAGAAGAAGAAGAAGAAGTCTAACATTATGCTTAGCGGGACCATTGTGCTTCTTATTCGTGCTGCAACTGGAAAGCTCAGGTTGCCAAGCAACGCAGATCATACTTGACGTGGGACAAGGCTACGATGAAGAAGAAGAAGTCTAACAGTAGGCTTAATGGGACCATTGTGGTTCCTATTCGTGCTGCGACTCGAAAGCTCAGGTTGCCAAGCAACGCAGACCATACTTGACGTTGGACAAGGCTACGATGAAGAAGAAGAAGTCTAAAAGTAGGCTTAGCGGGACCATTGTGGTTCCTATTCGTGCTGCGACTCGAAAGCTCAGGTTGCCAAGCAACGCAGACCATACTTGACGTTGGACAAGGCTAAGACGAAGAAGAAGAAGTCTAACAGTAGGCTTAACGGGACCATTGTGGTTCCTATTCGTGCTGCGACTCGAAAGCTCAGGTTGCCAAGCAACGCAGACCATACTTGACATGGGAGAAGGCTACGATGAAGAAGAAGAAGTCCAACAGTAGGCTTAACGGGACCATTGTGGTTCCTATTCGAGCTGCGACTCGAAAGCTCAGGTTGCCAAGCAACGCAGACCATACTTGACGTTGGACAAGGCTGCAATGAAGAAGAAGAAGTCTAACAGTAGGCTTAACGGGACCATTGTGGTTCCTATTCGTGCTGCGACTCGAAAGCTCAGGTTGCCAAGCAACGCAGACCATACTTGACGTTGGACAAGGCTGCAATGAAGAAGAAGAAGTCTAACAGTAGGCTTAACGGGACCATTGTGGTTCCTATTCGTGCTGCGACTCGACAGCTCAGGTTGCCAAGCAACGCAGACCATTCTTGACGTTGGACAAGGCTACGATGAAGAAGAAGAAGTCTAACAGTAGGCTTAGCGGGACCATTGTGGTTCCTATTCGTGCTGCGACTGGAAAGCTCAGGTTGCCAAGCAACGCAGACCACACTTGACAAGGGAGAAGGCTACGATGAAGAAGAAGAAGAAGAAGTCTAACATTATGCTTAGCGGGACCATTGTGCTTCTTATTCGTGCTGCAACTGGAAAGCTCAGGTTGCCAAGCAACGCAGATCATACTTGACGTGGGACAAGGCTACGATGAAGAAGAAGAAGTCTAACAGTAGGCTTAATGGGACCATTGTGGTTCCTATTCGTGCTGCGACTCGAAAGCTCAGGTTGCCAAGCAACGCAGACCATACTTGACGTTGGACAAGGCTACGATGAAGAAGAAGAAGTCTAAAAGTAGGCTTAGCGGGACCATTGTGGTTCCTATTCGTGCTGCGACTCGAAAGCTCAGGTTGCCAAGCAACGCAGACCATACTTGACGTTGGACAAGGCTAAGACGAAGAAGAAGAAGTCTAACAGTAGGCTTAACGGGACCATTGTGGTTCCTGTTCGTGCTGCGACTCGAAAGCTCAGGTTGCCAAGCAACGCAGACCATACTTGACATGGGAGAAGGCTACGATGAAGAAGAAGAAGAAGAAGTCTAACATTATGCTTAGCGGGACCATTGTGGTTCTTATTCGTGCTGCAACTGGAAAGCTCAGGTTGCCAAGCAACGCAGATCATACTTGACGTGGGACAAAGCTACGATGAAGAAGAAGATGTCTAACAGTAGGCTTAACGGGACCATTGTGGTTCCTATTCGTGCTGCGACTCGAAAGCTCAGGTTGCCAAGCAACGCAGACCATACTTGACGTTGGACAAGGCTACGATGAAGAAGAAGAAGTCTAACAGTAGGCTTAACGGGACCATTGTGGTTCCTATTCGTGCTGCGACTCGAAAGCTCAGGTTGCCAAGCAACGCAGACCATACTTGACGTTGGACAAGGCTACGATGAAGAAGAAGAAGTCTAACAGTAGGCTTAGCGGGACCATTGTGGTTCCTATTCGTGCTGCGACTGGAAAGCTCAGGTTGCCAAGCAACGCAGGCCATACTTGACATGGGAGAAAGCTACGATGAAGAAGAAGAAGAAGAAGTCTAACATTATGCTTAGCGGGACCATTGTGGTTCTTATTCGTGCTGCAACTGGAAAGCTCAGGTTGCCAAGCAACGCAGATTATACTTGACGTGGGACAAGGCTACGATGAAGAAGAAGAAGTCTAACAGTAGGCTTAATGGGACCATTGTGGTTCCTATTCGTGCTGCGACTCGAAAGCTCAGGTTGCCAAGCAACGCAGACCATACTTGACGTTGGACAAGGCTACGATGAAGAAGAAGAAGTCTAACAGTAGGCTTAGCGGGACCATTGTGGTTCCTATTCGTGCTGCGACTGGAAAGCTCAGTTTGCCAAGCAACGCAGACCATACTTGACATGGGAGAAGGCTACGATGAAGAAGAAGAAGAAGAAGTCTAACATTATGCTTAGCGGGACCATTGTGGTTCTTATTCGTGCTGCAACTGGAAAGCTCAGGTTGCCAAGCAACGCAGATCATACTTGACGTGGGACAAGGCTACGATGAAGAAGAAGAAGTCTAACAGTAGGCTTAACGGGACCATTGTGGTTCCTATTCGTGCTGCGACTCGAAAGCTCAGGTTGCCAAGCAACGCATACCATACTTGACGTTGGACAAGGCTACGATGAAGAAAAAGAAGTCTAACAGTCGGCTTAGCGGGACCATTGTGGTTCCTATTCGTGCTGCGACTGGAAAGCTCAGGTTGCCAAGCAACGCAGACCATACTTGACATGGGAGAACGCTACGATGAAGAAGAAGAAGAAGAAGTCTAACATTATGCTTAGCGGGGCCATTGTGGTTCTTATTCGTGCTGCAACTGGAAAGCTCAGGTTGCCAAGCAACGCAGATCATACTTGACGTGGGACAAGGCTACGATGAAGAAGAAGAAGTCTAACAGTAGGCTTAATGGGACCATTGTGGTTCCTATTCGTGCTGCGACTCGAAAGCTCAGGTTGCCAAGCAA
Organism: Locusta migratoria; assembly: GCA_026315105.1. Lineage (NCBI taxonomy): Eukaryota > Metazoa > Arthropoda > Insecta > Orthoptera > Acrididae > Locusta > Locusta migratoria. The sequence continues at coordinate 81,713,365 of CM048751.1, read as the reverse complement.
CGCAGACCATACTTGACGTTGGACAAGGCTACGATGAAGAAGAAGAAGTCTAAAAGTAGGCTTAGCGGGACCATTGTGGTTCCTATTCGTGCTGCGACTGGAAAGCTCAAGTTGCCAAGCAACGCAGACCATACTTGACATGGGAGATGGCTACGAAGAAGATGAAGAAGAAGATGTCTAACATTATGCTTAGCGGGACCATTGTGGTTCTTATTCGTGCTGCAACTGGAAAGCTCAGGTTGCCAAGCAACGCAGATCATACTTGACGTGGGACAAGGCTACGATGAAGAAGAAGAAGTCTAACAGTAGGCTTAACGGGACCATTGTGGTTCCTATTCGTGCTGCGACTCGAAAGCTCAGGTTGCCAAGCAACGCAGACCATACTTGACGTTGGACAAGGCTACGATGAAGAAGAAGAAGTCTAACAGTAGGCTTAGCGGGACCATTGTGGTTCCTATTCGTGCTGCGCTGGAAAGCTCAGGTTGCCAACCAACGCAGACCATACTTGACATGGGAGAAGGCTACGATGAAGAAGAAGAAGAGGAAGAAGTCTAACATTATGCTTAGCCGGACCATTGTGGTTCTTATTCGTGCTGCAACTGGAAAGCTCAGGTTGCCAAGCAATGCAGATCATACTTGACGTGGGACAAGGCTACGATGAAGAAGTAGAAGTCTAACAGTAGGCTTAACGGGACCATTGTGGTTCCTATTCGTGCTGCGACTCGAAAGCTCAGGTTGCCAAGCAACGCAGACCATACTTGACGTTGGACAAGGCTACGATGAAGAAGAAGAAGTCTAACAGTAGGCTTAGCGGGACCATTGTGGTTCCTATTCGTGCTGCGACTGGAAAGCTCAGGTTGCCAAGCAACGCAGACCATACTTGACTTGGGAGAAGGCTATGATGAAGAAGAAGAAGAAGAAGTCTAACATTATGCTTAGCGGGACCATTGTGGTTCTTATTCGTGCTGCAACTGGAAAGCTCAGGTTGCCAAGCAACGCAGATCATACTTGACGTGGGACAAGGCTACGATGAAGAAGAAGAAGTCTGACAGTAGGGCTTAACGGGACCATTGTGGTTCCTATTCGTGCTGCGACTCGAAAGCTCAGGTTGCCAAGCAACACAGATCATACTTGACGTGGGACAAGACTACGATGAAGAAGAAGAAGTCTAACAGTAGGCTTAGCGGGACCATTGTGGTTCCTATTCGTGCTGCGACTGGAAAGCTCAGGTTGCCAAGCCTCGCAGACCATACTTGACATGGGAGAAGGGTACGATGAAGAAGAAGAAGAAGAAGTCTAACATTATGCTTGGCGGGACCATTGTGGTTCTTATTCGTGCTGCAACTGGAAAGCTCAGGTTGCCAAGCAACGCAGATCATACTTGACGTGGGACAAGGCTACGATGAAGAAGAAGAAGTCTAACAGTAGGCTTAACGGGACCATTGTGGTTCTTATTCGTGCTGCAACTGGAAAGCTCAGGTTGCCAAGCAATGCAGACCATACTTGACGTTGGACAAGGCTACGATGAAGAAGAAGAATTCTAACAGTAGGCTTAACGGGACCATTGTGGTTCCTATTCGTGCTGCGACTCGAAAGCTCAGGTTGCCAAGCAACGTAGACCATACTTGACGTTGGACAAGGCTACGATGAAGAAGAAGAAGTCTAACAGTAGGCTTAACGGGACCATTGTGGTTCCTATTCGTGCTGCGACTGGAAAGCTCAGGTTGCCAAGCAACGCAGACCATACTTGACATGGGAGAAGGCTACGATGAAGAAGAAGAAGAAGAAGTCTAACATTAAGCTTAGCGGGACCATTGTGGTTCTTATTCGTGCTGCAACTGGAAAGCTCAGGTTGCCAAGCAACGCAGATCATACTTGACGTGGGACAAGGCTACGATGAAGAAGAAGTAGTCTAACAGTAGGCTTAACGGGACCATTGTGGTTCCTATTCGTGCTGCGACTCGAAAGCTCAGGTTGCCAAGCAACGCAGACCATACTTGACATTGGACAAGGCTACGATGAAGAAGAAGAAGTCTAACAGTAGGCTTAACTGGACCATTGTGGTTCCTATTCGTGCTGCGACTCGAAAGCTCAGGTTGCCAAGCAACGCAGACCATACTTGACGTTGGACAAGGCTACGATGAAGAAGAAGAAGTCTAACAGTAGGCTTAGCGGGACCATTGTGGTTCCTACTCGTGCTGCGACTGGAAAGCTCAGGTTGCCAACCAACGCAGACCATACTTGACATGGGAGAAGGCTACGATGAAGAAGAAGAAGAGGAAGAAGTCTAACATTATGCTTAGCGGGACCATTGTGGTTCTTATTCGTGCTGCAACTGGAAAGCTCAGGTTGCCAAGCAACGCAGATCATACTTGACGTGGGACAAGGCTACGATGAAGAAGAAGAAGTCTAACAGTAGGCTTAACGGGACCATTGTGGTTCCTATTCGTGCTGCGACTCGAAAGCTCAGGTTGCCAAACAACGCAGACCATACTTGACGTTGGACAAGGCTACGATGAAGAAGAAGAAGTCTAACAGTAGGCTTAGCGGGACCATTGTGGTTCCTATTCGTGCTGCGACTGGAAAGCTCAGGTTGCCAAGCAACGCAGACCATACTTGACATGGGAGAAGGCTACGATGAAGAAGAAGAAGAAGAAGTCTAACATTATGCTTAGCGGGACCATTGTGGTTCTTATTCGTGCTGCAACTGGAAAGCTCAGGTTGCCAAGCAACGCAGATCATACTTGTCGTGGGACAAGGCTACGATGAAGAAGAAGAAGTCTGACAGTAGGCTTAACGGGACCATTGTGGTTCCTATTCGTGCTGCGACTCGAAAGCTCAGGTTGCCAAGCAACGCAGATCATACTTGACGTGGGACAAGGCTACGATGAAGAAGAAGAAGTCTAACAGTAGGCTTAGCGGGACCATTGTGGTTCCTATTCGTGCTGCGACTCGAAAGCTCAGGTTGCCAAGCAACGCAGACCATACTTGACATGGGAGAAGGCTACGATGAAGAAGAAGAAGAAGAAGTCTAACATTATGCTTAGCGGGACCATTGTGGTTCCTATTCGTGCTGCGACTGGAAAGCTCAGGTTGCCAAGCAACACAGACCATACTTGACATCCTACGATGAAGAAGAAGAAGAAGAAGTCTAACATTATGCTTAGCGGGACCATTGTGGTTCTTATTCGTGCTGCAACTGGAAAGCTCAGGTTGCCAAGCAACGCAGACCATACTTGACATGGGAGAAGGCTACGATGAAGAAGAAGAAGAAGAAGTCTAACAGTAGGCTTAACGGGACCATTGTGGTTCCTATTCGTGCTGCGACTCGAAAGCTCAGGTTGCCAAGCAACGCAGACCATACTTGACGTTGGACAAGGCTACGATGAAGAAGAAGAAGTCTAACAGTAGGCATAATGGGACCATTGTGGTTCCTATTCGTGCTGCGACTCGAAAGCTCAGGTTGCCAAGCAACGCAGACCATACTTGACGTTGGACAAGGCTACGATGAAGAAGAAGAAGTCTAACAGTAGGCTTAGCGGGACCATTGTGGTTCCTATTCGTGCTGCGACTCGAAAGCTCAGGTTGCCAAGCAACGCAGACCATACTTGACGTTGGACAAGGCTACGATGAAGAAGAAGAAGTCTAACAGTAGGCTTAACGGGACCATTGTGGTTCCTATTCGTGCTGCGACTCGAAAGCTCAGGTTGCCAAGCAACGCAGACCATACTTGACGTTGGACAAGGCTACGATGAAGAAGAAGAAGTCTAACAGTAGGCTTAACGGGACCATTGTGGTACCTATTCGTGCTGCGACTCGAAAGCTCAGGTTGCCAAGCAACGCAGACCATACTTGACGTTGGACAAGGCTACGATGAAGAAGAAGAAGTCTAACAGTAGGCTTAACGGGACCATTGTGGTTCCTATTCGTGCTGCGACTCGAAAGCTCAGGTTGCCACGCAACGCAGACCATACTTGACGTTGGACAAGGCTACGATGAAGAAGAAGAAGTCTAACAGTAGGCTTAACGGGACCATTGTGGTTCCTATTCGTGCTGCGACTCGAAAGCTCAGGTTGCCAAGCAACGCAGACCATACTTGACGTTGGACAAGGCTACGATGAAGAAGAAGAAGTCTAACAGTAGGCTTAGCGGGACCATTGTGGTTCCTATTCGTTTTGCGACTGGAAAGCTCAGGTTGCCACGCAACGCAGACCATACTTGACATGGGAGAAGGCTACGATGAAGAAGGAGAAGAAGAAGTCTAACATTATGCTTAGCGGGACCATTGTGGTTCTTATTCGTGCTGCAACTGGAAAGCACAGGTTGCCAAGCAACGCAGATCATACTTGACGTGGGACAAGGCTACGATGAAGAAGAAGAAGTCTAACAGTAGGCTTAACGGGACCATTGTGGTTCCTATTCGTGCTGCGATTCGAAAGCTCAGGTTGCCAAGCAACGCAGACCATACTTGACGTTGGACAAGGCTAACATGAAGAAGAAGAAGTCTAACAGTAGGCTTAGCGGGACCATTGTGGTTCCTATTCGTGCTGCGACTCGAAAGCTCAGGTTGCCAAGCAACGCAGACCATACTTGACGTTGGACAAGGCTACGATGAAGAAGAAGAAGTCTAAAAGTAGGCTTAACGGGACCATTGTGGTTCCTATTCGTGCTGCGACTCGAAAGCTCAGGTTGCCAAGCAACGCAGACCATACTTGACGTTGGACAAGGCTACGATGAAGAAGAAGAAGTCTAACAGTAGGCTTAGCGGGACCATTGTGGTTCCTATTCGTGCTGCGACTGGAAAGCTCAGGTTGCCAAGCAACGCAGACCATACTTGACATGGGAGAAGGCTACGATGAAGAAGAAGAAGAAGAAGTCTAACATTATGCTTAGCGGGACCATTGTGGTTCTTATTCGTGCTGCAACTGGAAAGCTCAGGTTGCCAAGCAACGCAGATCATACTTGACGTGGGAGAAGGCTACGATGAAGAAGAAGAAGTCTAACAGTATGCTTAACGGGACCATTGTGGTTCCTATTCGTGCTGCGACTCGAAAGCTCAGGTTGCCAAGCAACGCAGACCATACTTGACGTTGGACAAGGCTACGATGAAGAAGAAGAAGTCTAACAGTAGGCTTAGCGGGACCATTGTGGTTCCTATTCGTGCTGCGACTGGAAAGCTCATGTTGCCAAGCAACGCAGACCATACTTGACATGGGAGAAGGCTACGATGAAGAAGAAGAAGAAGAAGTCTAACATTATGCTTAGCGGGACCATTGTGGTTCTTATTCGTGCTGCAACTGGAAAGCTCAGGTTGCCAAGCAACGCAGATCATACTTGACGTGGGACAAGGCTACGATGAAGAAGAAGAAGTCTAACAGTAGGCTTAGCGGGACCATTGTGGTTCCTATTCGTGCTGCGACTGGAAAGCTCAGGTTGCCAAGCAACGCAGACCATACTTGACATGGGAGAAGGCTACGATGAAGAAGGAGAAGAAGAAGTCTAACATTATGCTTAGCGGGACCATTGTGGTTCTTATTCGTGCTGCAACTGGAAAGCACAGGTTGCCAAGCAACGCAGATCATACTTGACGTGGGACAAGGCTACGATGAAGAAGAAGAAGTCTAACAGTAGGCTTAACGGGACCATTGTGGTTCCTATTTGTGCTGCGACTCGAAAGCTCAGGTTGCCAAGCAACGCAGACCATACTTGACGTTGGACAAGGCTAACATGAAGAAGAAGAAGTATAACAGTAGGCTTAACGGGACCATTGTGGTTCCTATTCGTGCTGCGACTCGAAAGCTCAGGTTGCCAAGCAACGCAGACCATACTTGACGTTGGACAAGGCTACGATGAAGAAGAAGAAGTCTAACAGTAGGCTTAACGGGACCATTGTGGTTCCTATTCGTGCTGCGACTCGAAAGCTCAGGTTGCCAAGCAACGCAGACCATACTTGACGTTGGACAAGGCTACGATGAAGAAGAAGAAGTCTCACAGTAGGCTTAGCGGGACCATTGTGGTTCCTATTCGTGCTGCGACTGGAAAGCTCAGGTTGCCAAGCAACGCAGACCATACTTGACATGGGAGAAGGCTACGATGAAGAAGAAGAAGAAGAAGTCTAACATTATGCTTAGCGGGACCATTGTGGTCCTTATTCGTGCTGCAACTGGAAAGCTCAGGTTGCCAAGCAACGCAGATCATACTTGACGTGGGAGAAGGCTACGATGAAGAAGAAGAAGTCTAACAGTATGCTTAACGGGACCATTGTGGTTCCTATTCGTGCTGCGACTCGAAAGCTCAGGTTGCCAAGCAACGCAGACCATACTTGACGTTGGACAAGGCTACGATGAAGAAGAAGAAGTCTAACAGTAGGCTTAGCGGGACCATTGTGGTTCCTATTCGTGCTGCGACTGGAAAGCTCAGGTTGCCAAGCAACGCAGACCATACTTGACATGGGAGAAGGCTACGATGAAGAAGAAGAAGAAGAAGTCTAACATTATGCTTAGCGGGACCATTGTGGTTCTTATTCGTGCTGCAACTGGAAAGCTCAGGTTGCCATGCAACGCAGATCATACTTGACGTGGGACAAGGCTACGATGAAGAAGAAGAAGTCTAACAGTAGGCTTAACGGGACCATTGTGGTTCCTATTCGTGCTGCGACTCGAAAGCTCAGGTTGCCAAGCAACGCAGACCATACATGACGTTGGACAAGGCTACGATGAACAAGAAGAAGTCTAACAGTCGGCTTAGCGGGACCATTGTGGTTCCTATTCGTGCTGCGACTGGAAAGCTCAGGTTGCCAAGCAACGCAGACCATACTTGACATGGGAGAACGCTACGATGAAGAAGAAGAAGAAGAAGTCTAACATTATGCTTAGCAGGACCATTGTGGTTCTTATTCGTGCTGCAACTGGAAAGCTCAGGTTGCCAAGCAACGCAGATCATACTTGACGTGGGACAAGGCTACGATGAAGAAGAAGAAGTCTAACAGTAGGCTTAACGGGACCATTGTGGTTCCTATTCGTGCTGCGACTCGAAAGCTCAGGTTGCCAAGGAACGCAGACCATACTTGACGTTGGACAAGGCTACGATGAAGAAGAAGAAGTCTAACAGTAGGCTTAGCGGGACCATTGTGGTTCCTATTCGTGCTGCGACTGGAAAGCTCAGGTTGCCAACCAACGCAGACCATACTTGACATGGGAGAAGGCTACGATGAAGAAGAAGAAGAAGAAGTCTAACATTATGCTTAGCGGGGCCATTGTGGTTCTTATTCGTGCTGCAACTGGAATGCTCAGGTTGCCAAGCAACGCAGATCATACTTGACGTGGGACAAGGCTACGATGAAGAAGAAGAAGTCTAACAGTAGGCTTAACGGGACCATTGTGGTTCCTATTCGTGCTGCGACTCGAAAGCTCAGGTTGCCAAGCAACGCAGACCATACTTGACGTTGGACAAGGCTACGATGAAGAAGAAGAAGTCTAACAGTAGGCTTAGCGGGACCATTGTGGTTCCTATTCGTGCTGCGACTGGAAAGCTCAGGTTGCCAACCAACGCAGACCATATTTGACATGGGAGAAGGCTACGATGAAGAAGAAGAAGAGGAAGAAGTCTAACATTATGCTTAGCGGGACCATTGTGGTTCTTATTCGTGCTGCAACTGGAAAGCTCAGGTTGCCAAGCAACGCAGATCATACTTGACGTGGGACAAGGCTACGATGAAGAAGAAGAAGTCTAACAGTAGGCTTAACGGGACCATTGTGGTTCCTATTCGTGCTGCGACTCGAAAGCTCAGGTTGCCAAGCAACGCAGACCATACTTGACGTTGGACAAGGCTACGATGAAGAAGAAGAAGTCTATCAGTGGGCTTAGCGGGACCATTGTGGTTCCTATTCGTGCTGCGACTCGAAAGCTCAGGTTGCCAAGCAACGCAGACCATACTTGACATGGGAGAAGGCTACGATGAAGAAGAAGAAGAAGAAGTCTAACATTATGCTTAGTGGGACCATTGTGGCTCTTATTCGTGCTGCAACTGGAAAGCTCAGGTTGCCAAGCAACGCAGATCATACTTGACGTGGGACAAGGCTACGATGAAGAAGAAGAAGTCTAACAGTAGGCTTAACGGGACCATTGTGGTTCCTATTCGTGCTGCGACTCGAAAGCTCAGGTTGCAAGGAACGCAGACCATACTTGACGTTGGACAAGGCTACGATGAAGAAGAAGAAGTCTAACAGTAGGCTTAGCGGGACCATTGTGGTTCCTATTCGTGCTGCGACTGGAAAGCTCAGGTTGCCAAGCAACGCAGACCATACTTGACATGGGAGAAGGCTACGATGAAGAAGAAGAAGAAGAAGTCTAACATTATGCTTAGCGGGACCATTGTGGTTCTTATTCGTGCTGCAACTGGAAAGCTCAGGTTGCCAAGCAACGCAGATCATACTTGACGTTGGACAAGGCTACGATGAAGAAGAAGAAGTCTAACAGTAGGCTTAGCGGGACCATTGTGGTTCCTATTCGTGCTGCGACTGGAAAGCTCAGGTTGCCAAGCAACGCAGACCATACTTGACATGGGAGAAGGCTACGATGAAGAAGAAGAAGAAGAAGTCTAACATAATGCTTAGCGGGACCATTGTGGTTCTTATTCGTGCTGCAACTGGAAAGCTCAGGTTGCCAAGCAACGCAGATCATACTTGACGTTGGACAAGGCTACGATGAAGAAGAAGAAGTCTAACAATAGGCTTAACGGGACCATTGTGGTTCCTATTCATGCTGCGACTCGAAAGCTCAGGTTGCCAAGCAACGCAGACCATACTTGCCGTTGGACAAGGCTACGATGAAGAAGAAGAAGTCTAACAGTAGGCTTAACGGGACCATTGTGGTTCCTATTCGTGCTGCGACTCGAAAGCTCAGGTTGCCAAGCAACGCAGACCATACTTGACGTTGGACAAGGCTACAATGAAGAAGAAGATGTCTAACAGTAGGCTTAACGGGACCATTGTGGTTCCTATTCGTGCTGCGACTCGAAAGCTCAGGTTGCCAAGCAACGCAGACCATTCTTGACGTTGGACAAGGCTACGATGAAGAAGAAGAAGTCTAACAGTAGGCTTAGCGGGACCATTGTGGTTCCTATTCGTGCTGCGACTGGAAAGCTCAGGTTGCCAAGCAACGCAGACCATACTTGACATGGGAGAAGGCTACGATGAAGAAGAAGAAGAAGAAGTCTAACATTATGCTTAGCGGGACCATTGTGGTTCTTATTCGTGCTGCAACTGGAAAGCTCAGGTTGCCAAGCAACGCAGATCATACTTGACGTGGGACAAGGCTACGATGAAGAAGAAGAAGTCTAACAGTAGGCTTAACGGGACCATTGTGGTTCCTATTCGTGCTGCGACTCGATAGCTCAGGTTGCCAAGCAACGCAGACCATACTTGACGTGGGACAAGGCTACGATGAAGAAGAAGTCTAACAGTAGGCTTAGCGGGACCATTGTGTTTCCTATTCGTGCTGCGACTGGAAAGCTCAGGTTGCCAAGCAACGCAGACCATACTTGACATGGGAGAAGGCTACGATGAAGAAGAAGAAGAAGTCTAACATTATGCTTAGCGGGACCATTGTGGTTCTTATTCGTGCTGCAACTGGAAAGCTCAGGTTGCCAAGCAAAGCAGATCATACTTGACGTGGGACAAGGCTACGATGAAGAAGAAGAAGTCTAACAGTAGGCTTAACGGGACCATTGTGGTTCCTATTTGTGCTGCGACTCGAAAGCTCAGGTTGCCAAGCAACGCAGACCATACTTGACGTTGGACAAGGCTACGATGAAGAAGAAGAAGTCTAACAGTAGGCTTAGCGGGACCATTGTGGTTCCTATTCGTGCTGCGACTGGAAAGCTCAGGTTGCCAAGCAACGCAGACCATACTTGACATGGGAGAAGGCTACGATGAAGAAGAAGAAGAAGAAGTCTAACATTATGCTTAGCGGGACCATTGTGGTTCTTATTCGTGCTGCAACTGGAAAGCTCAGGTTGCCAAGCAACGCAGATCATACTTGACGTGGGACAAGGCTACGATGAAGAAGAAGAAGTCTAACAGTAGGCTTAACGGGACCATTGTGGTTCCTATTCGTGCTGCGACTGGAAAGCTCAGGTTGCCAAGCAACGCAGACCATACTTGACGTTGGACAAGGCTACAATGAAGAAGAAGAAGTCTAACAGTAGGCTTAACGGGACCATTGTGGTTCCTATTCGTGCTGCGACTCGAAAGCTCAGGTTGCCAAGCAACGCAGACCATACTTGACGTTGGACAAGGCTACGATGAAGAAGAAGAAGTCTAACAGTAGGCTTAGCGGGACCATTGTGGTTCCTATTCGTGCTGCGACTCGAAAGCTCAGGTTGCCAAGCAACGCAGACCATACTTGACGTTGGACAAGGCTACGATGAAGAAGAAGAAGTCTAACAGTAGGCTTAACGGGACCATTGTGGTTCCTATTCGTGCTGCGACTGGAAAGCTCAGGTTGCCAAGCAACGCAGACCATACTTGACGTTGGACAAGGCTACGATGAAGAAGAAGAAGTCTAACAGTAGGCTTAGCGGGACCATTGTGGTTCCTATTCGTGCTGCGACTCGAAAGCTCAGGTTGCCAAGCAACGCAGACCATACTTGACGTTGGACAAGGCTACGATGAAGAAGAAGAAGTCTAACAGTAGGCTTAACGGGACCATTGTGGTTCCTATTCGTGCTGCGACTGGAAAGCTCAGGTTGCCACACAACGCGGCATTGTAACCGCACGGCAACGCAGAGCCTTGCGCGGCCTAGACGGAACTTTCCGTGCAGTCGGCCTCTCCCCAGCCTAATAGCAGGCGCCGTGCACAGCGGTAAATCATCATAATGCCCGCGGGCAATTCATCCGCATCGGCCGGCGCTTGTGTCGGCTTTTATTTATTAGCGATCAGCCGGCTGGTGGAAGTGGCTGCTAGCACCGCGCCAAAGGCCCCAGCGGTAAATATATGGCGCCGCGGCGATTTATGGCCTGCTTCCTCCGCGGCCTATCCACGTCATCACGCCTCTACTGCCCAAGTCCCACTGCCAGTAACCTGCACACACTTCAGACGCACTCGTACGTCACCGGCGTGGGTTTAAAGGCGGTTAAGGAGGCCTCACCCTGCCTCTCTAACCCATGTGAATTGAAGCAATTATTTAACCCATTTCTGAAAAGTAACTGTTTGATGCAGGACCTTAATATTTTTACTGTATTTTATATGATGCTAATAAAGTCAACTGTCTCATATCCACAGAATATATGACATCAACTGTGAATGGGCAAAGTTGAAAATGTGTACCCAGCCTGGATTCGAACCCGGGTCTCCTGCTTTCTAGGCAGTTGCGCTGACCCCTACACCACTGGAGACACAGTGAAAACCGCACCTGCAAAGGACTACCTAAGAATGCCTCCCATCAGATACAAATTCCCAGCTTCACCCTGCCCACAGTATTCAAACTCGTAGTTGTTGTTGTTGTTGTTATGGTCTTCAGCCCAGAGACTGGTTTGATGCAGCTCTCCACCCTACTCTATCCTGAGCAAGCCTTTTCATCTCCTCATAAGAACGGCAACCCACATCCATTTGAATCTGCTTACTATACGCGTCTCTTGGTCTCCCTCTGCGATTTTTACCCCACACACTTCCGTCCAATGCTACGATTCCCCCATGTCTAAGAATGTGTCCTACCAAGCGATCCCTTCTTTTAGTCAGGGTATGCCAAAATTCCTTTTCGCACCAATTCTGTTCAGTACCTCTTCATTAGTTATGCGATCTACCCACCTAATCTTCATCATTCTTCTGTAGCAGCACATTTCAAAAGCGTCTATTCTCTTCCTGTCCGCACTGCTTATCGTCCATATTTCACTCCCGTACAAGGCAACACTCCGCACAAATGCCTTCAGAAAAGACTTCCTTACCCCTCGTAGTTATGAATCTAATTCCCGTAAGAGTAAGGGCCACAAACTTGCGCCCCCCCCCCGCCCCCCTTCTTAATCTTACGGAAATTAGTTTCATAACTACGAGTTTGAATACTGTGGGCAGGGTGAAGCTGGGAATTTGTATCTGATGGGAGGCGTTCATAGGTAGTCCTTGCAGGTGCGGTGATCACTGTGTCCCCAGTGGTGTAGGGGTCAGCGCAACTGCCTAGAAATCAGGAGATTCGAGTTCGAATCCCGGCTGTGTACACATTTTCAGCTTCGCCCATACGCAGTTATGTCATATATTCTGTGAATATGAAACAATAATAACTGCAGGATCAGAAGTGACGTCTGTTCTTTCGGAACAGACGCCACATGTGTATATAAAGTCAACTATATTAAAACCTACTTTATCCATTTTATGGTTTTTAAGAAATACTTTTTAAATTTATTAAGAAAAATATTAAGTTTTTTCTGGAATTTTTTCTTTCGAACTTCCTAATGGGGGAATATTAATGAATGTAGTACCAAAGGTGGGGTTTTATGTGGGGCAGAGTCTCTGAAAATTTAATTCATTTATCTATGATAGTTTCTGATATAATGGTGCATACGTACTGAAATTGACTTTAAAGAGAAAAGCTTTGGAAATTTGTCACTTACAGTTAATTAAAACTGTCCTACTACATATGATGGTCCTTATTTACCCTCTAATAGGTCTTCCAGCTTCTTTTAAACCTTTCTGGATGTTTATCCTCCTTTCATGGCCATAGTAGATGCAGACCTGTCTGCATCGGTATCCTCACTTTTTCCTGCAATATTGCAGGCCAGTGATCATATTTTCACCAGGATTAAATCTCAGCTTTTTTAGTACCCAACACTTTCCAATATTACCACTATTGAATGTAATAACAGCATCACGAACTCCTAGTTTCTTGGATGCCGGCCTACAAATACAGTTTTAGGAAGGCGGTTCCAAATTACGCTGTTGAAACATTCATTTGGGTTCTGTGTCTGCCCATGCAGACATTTCCTTAGGTCAGGATGAGACAAGTCTCTGGAAAATAGGTTTAACTGCTGTTATAACAGCAGCAGGAAGAGAATGCTGGTGAGAATAAGATTCTCCAGTTGCCTGAGTTCTATTGTATTTGCACCACGAATTTCTCCTGCTGGACACTATGCATGGCGTGGCTTATGATCAGTAGAGGACTTATGGAAGAATATGGCCGAAACATCTGTCTTCATTGCCCCGAGATTTCCTTATTTCTACTGATTGCCTGCCCATATTATACATGCAAGTTTTCTATTTCACTTTTAGTTAACCGACCCTGTCCTGTCAACAATTTTCCATCTTCTAATTTTTTATTCCTCAACAGTCATTTTTCTCAGCCTTTTTCCCAAATGTTATGAACATGACCTACACATTCTAATTTGCTAATAATGACATCTCCTTATGGCTTAGACTTCACCAGATTGTTGTATGCCTTACTGTCACCATCGCCCATATATTTGATGTACCGTACGCCACTTGTTTCTAGGAAACCATGAAATATTTGTCGTCTCCATGAACCTCCATACCACCACTCGTTCCTCTAAAATTACCCGCACATTTGTGTTCTTTATGTTCATTAACTTTACAACATTTGCAATAAATAGACATCATATAACGAGTTACCGGTGTCTACTCGCAAACACTATTGAATAAAACTAACCGCGTGTTTCAAAGCGTGTTGTTTACAAACTGCAGAAACAAAAGAATACCGACCGTTGCATTCCAAGAATAGCCAACACACTTGAGAGTAGAAAACAAATCCTAACGTGCAATGTAGGAGATATAAAGATCTAAAATATATCTGTAGAAAAGTGGGTGACAGAAAAGTGGGCGTGACACATAAACACACGTACTAGGAAAATGCTCTTTAAATGCTCGAAAAATAAATTCAGCAAAATCCTTTCTAGAGTACTTCAATAAACCTTAATCTATCGGAATACGATGAAAACCGTAAACCAGTTTTTTTCGACTTGAACCACTGTGTGGTCCCCTTAAAACGTCTAAAAATTACTCTTTCTAAGCAGAACGTTACTTGTGTTTCGAAAATCTATTACTCGTAATAGTTGGGAAAATTGAAGTCCTCAATGAAAAAACATCTCCCATGTTTATTCTTAGAGCCACGCCCTGCCGAAGAGAACTATCCAAATCCAGTCCTTTCGCCCTTCAATGCAGCAATATATTTTCAAATTTCTGAAATAAAGACCCAAGTCCATGGACTCGGACAGTTTTTCATTCAGGAAAACATTGGAAACAAAATTCAATTTTCAGTACTTGGCAGCTGTAACAATCAATAAAAATTATTTTATCTCAACAATGCACTGGCTTATTATATACTTACCTATTATTTTGTGTTCACTGATAGGTTTTATCTAAGATGACCACTGTATTTTTAACATTTTTAGTTATACAAACTCCTGTTTGTCTCAACTAGATGTATTTTATTTGATGCATTTACCATTCCGTTTTAACACCTTTCTATCCATGAAGGTGGTCTATTGACCGAAACTGGTTCATATATTTACTGAAAATGTGTAAAACATTACAACCAGTCATCAGGAGGAGAACTTTCAAAAATTTTGGAGATATTACGTTTAGGAAGACGTCAGTAGGACATAATAAGTGTGTAACTTAAATTTATGATTATTCTTCTTTTTTATATTATCAAATCTTTTAATGTTCTGTAACAGTAATAGGTTCTGCCCCGAAGAGTATTTTTTAAACCTAAGGGACGAGACCGCTCAGGTAATCGATCCCTAGACTTACAAACTACTTTAAATGAAACTAACTTGTTATAAGAAAAACACACTCTCTTGTCATAGGGAGGACTCGAACCTGCTAAGAGGAGCGGTCACGCAATCCGTAACAAGGCGCCGTAGACCACAGGGCTATTCCACGCGACGGTTTTATCCCAAACAATTTGACGTTGGGTTTTCTTCAAATATGGTTGAGGTACAGCCACTCCATGAATGTAACCTCTGGATGATTGTGGGACGTGGAAACTTCGCTTTGTGCCTGCAGGTGCTCTTGGAGAACTGTCAGTCCTAAAGTAATGGTGGACAGACTTAAAGTTGCTTGCAGTGAGAGCAATGAAACATCAGGAACGTTTACTTGAAGTATTTCTGACTTCCTATATGTGTCGCAACCAGACGACAACCTGTGGCAAATCTTCCATTGTGCCATTTACGAGCGGTTACCATTGTTAGCGGTGTCGTAATCGTCAAGAGTGAACGTGTATCGTTTCGTTTCAAGTAATTTCATTCGGGAAGTGTTTTTGTTTAAGCAGATTGTCAGTCTAGAGACTGTTTACCATTTTTATTTTTTTATGTATTATTTCTTTCACATGCCCCATTACATAGTAATATTACATGTTTGAAGATTAAATTCAGGCTGTTACATCACTTACTTTGGCAAACATAAATACAGTAAAAAAAATTACACAGCAGGAAATCATATTGCCGCGGCCGAGCGCATTGAGGCGCTATGCTACGCTATGCGAGACCGTTCCTCGTCGGGGGTTCCAATCAAACCCTCGGGCATGGCTGTTTGAGTTGTCTTTAGTATAAGGTCGCTCATAAGTAGTCTGTAAGTTTAGGGACTGATAACGCCGTAATTAAGTCCCTTAAGCTTGAAAAACATATGAACTTTTTTTTGAAATCTTATTGATTTACAGAAGTTGTAAAAGTCCTTAGTGAATTTATGTACCAACACAAATTTACTGAAGGGCCATCCTCCTCCTTCGTCAGATATCTTTTTCCGGAGATGATCTCTCTTTCAATAAGTTGCAGCAGTTGAAATGCAGTGGTAAATAGTTTGGACAGCTCTCTTACATGTGCACGTTCCATCTTCAGGTCTTAACCGTCCATAATAGGCTTTACGTTTCCTATGATCTGTTAACATTGCTGTAAAATTCGGAGATATTGGGAATTGAATCCTTAAAAATACGGTTTATTGCGTTCCCTGTTTTTTGGTCTTTGCCACTCAATCTCCGAATCGTTCCTAAACTCCTCTCGAAATTTCTACTTCGTCCCACTTGCAGATATTGTAGTGGAGCGTATCGATTGTCGTGATAGAGACGCTCTCTTAGGTAGTGTCGGCTAATTAATTTCCGTATATCTCTCGCTGTGCTTTAACCCATTCTAAATCACCAATCGGTTGTTTGTCTGCTGACCACGGTGGTTTGGTCTGATAGGTTTACAAACATTTTAACATTTATACAAATTGTGAAAATAAGGCATGAGAGCATAATTGAAATTAAATATTGCATGAAAGACTACCACGTACACAGTCGTAATCATTTCACAAAATAAGTACTGTAACACAAGCGTTTTATCTGCACAGAAATTTTCACATCTAGATCTGATGGGGTTAGGCAGGCTGCTAGTTTTTTCATGTACAGAGTATTCAATAATAAATCCATACTTTAATATGCAGCTCCAAAATCGGCATTGTATTTAAAATGTGCGGCCGATATTTTTATAGGCAAAAATGTAGAATTGTTTCCTTAGAGCCGCGGTGGAATAGCCGAGCGGTCTAAAGCGCCTCGCTGCGGAGCGCGCGGTTGCTCGCCGTCGGAGGTTCGAGTCCTCCCTGGGGCATGGCTCTGTGTGTTATCCTTAGGTTACTTTACCTTAGTTTAAGTAGTTTGTAAGCTACGGACTGATAACCACGCAGTTTGGTCCGATATATTTACAAACATTTGAATATTTCATTTGTTTCCTTAGAGCAGTAGTTTCCAAACTTTTCCTTATGGCGACACCCTTTTATAGCTTACAGTTTTCTGCGACACCCTTTCATTAACATAAAACATATTGGAAGAATTTAGATAGTTCTATCGCTTAAATGTAGTGTCGTAACTGAAACCCTCGTACGCATTGACATGTTTAATGTTGAACCTCACTGCAGCAATTTCGTGAAATTATCGCAAGAAAGGGAAACATAAGAATCTACGGAGATGTGCAACAGATTAACACCGCAGACAACAATGCCTAACTCACAGTAATACTTGCTTCTTCTACGTGCGACACAAGTTCCGAAGCACGAAAACTGAATTTCGGAAACCGTTTTTCGCTGTCGTGTTTATATGTCAGGGCCAAATACGGTTTTGCTGGAACGATTGAAAACGGCATCTGGAAATTAGCTGCTTGGATTTCTGATTTAGACAGCACAGTGGCTGTTCCCTTTCAGTTCAATATTATGTTATTATTTTCAGAAATAAAGAGGATGTATTTATGAGAAGTGATGAATTATTATTTAAGTTCTATTGTTAGGTTCTTGCTTCACCACGACCTCGGAAGTCCCGACATATTCGGAAAAAATGGATAAATATTTGTGACAAGTAAGAATATGAATGTCATTTCTGGTTCCAAAATCCGTTACATACAGGAAACTGAGAGAAAAAAATATTAACGCATACCAGGGTTCGAACCAACGTTCACTGCATTTAAAATACTACTCTACGTTAATCACCCGGCCATACTTCATACTAAACATCGCTACTGAATAGCTTTAGTCAGTGGAAAATTGTGACTGCTTTTTACATTCTGTGACAGCTTTTACGGCCACTGTGTCATTGATTGACATTTAATAGTAAGAAACACTACGGAGGGTGATGTGGCTTTGATAAATCCATTAAAAACGCTCAGGTGCAGCCTTTTTGAGAAGGAAAGCAGACTACAGTGAAGGTTCGTTCAAGCAGCTGCCAGTTGCAGCGAACTGCGCATGGGGAGAGCTGTTATCGAGAATCAGCAGCAGCTCTGCGCATGCGCAGTCTGCTGTAATCTGGCAACTGCCAGCTGTTTGAACGAACCCTGTGTGTCTACTGCTGCTGAAGGAGAACTGCCGCCTAGCGACCGATTATTCTTTTAATAGGTGACTTGTGGTGCACTGAATGAAGAGAAGGATGATTAGCTGCAGGCCAGTCTTCATGGTAGTATGAAGAGAAGGATATTTTGTGTTATTTTATGGCAAGTTTTTTTATTGAGAGTCTAAGTTTGTTAGTCTCACGATACCCTTGATACTACTACGCGACACCCCAGGGTGTTGCGAAACCCAGTTTGGAAAGTTCTGCCTTAGAGATATAGATATTTTTTCTATATATGGAGAAACTGTAATGATATGTTTCAAAAATTTCTTTATTCAACATTCCTAGTTGTAACCATTCCAGTGTTGACGGAGACAGGTAATTGACTTTGTATTGAACATTTTTCCTATGATTGCTGGCTGTATAATACGTGCTCAGCTCTACGACATTTTTGTGTTCCAGGCAAGGCAGAAGAAATGTGCTCTGAAGGCAACTGTGTGGGATGCAGCTGTCGAGATCGGCCCATGCTGCTGTCGCTTTGTATGCCTTTTCCGTATTCAATCGACTGCTGGAGGAACGCGAGGCCTACGTCCCGCAACGTTTCATTTACACTTTCTTTATATGTAGTCAAATGTTTGTTTTTCCAACGGCGCAGCCTGTGGATGTAATATTCTATGAATACTATATGGAGCCATCCCGCTCTTCTGCAGCGACTTCAGGATTCAGCCCGTCTCGTTCGAGATCACTTTCGTGGCGTATGAATATTTCATACATTCCCTTGAGATATTCGCTAGAATACTCCTGTCGACAGGGCATACTTTCTAAAGGAAAGTTTTTCTTTGGCTTCATTCATCTCACGACTTACTCAATGAAGAAGTGATTGTAAACCATCCGCGCTAGACTATCCGTTTATTAACTCCACCGGCGAATACAGGTGTCCAGTTTTCTCCTTCTCCATGCTTCTTCGACTTCACTAGACAATTGTTCGAATGTTTCTTAAGCTTATGGGACTTAACTGCAGGGTCATCAGTCCCTAAACTTACAAACTACTTATGAACTAACTTATACTAAAGACGACACAAAAATTCCATGCCTAAGGGAGGATTCGTACCTCCGACGCGGAAGGCCGCGCGATTCCCAACGTGGCGCTGCAGACCGCTCGGCTACTGCCGTGCGGCTTCACCAAACATGAAAGTATTTCACCCTACTTTTTGTCCGAGAAACACGGGAGCTGACTGTAACATGTGGTCAAACTATATTCAAGGGCATTATCGACCGCTGAATGTGACAGTGAAGAATAGTCTTCTGTAGCTAATCTCTCACCCTTCTGCAGAGAGAGCGCTGACTTTAAAGTTCCTGACACAATAAAAGTGTGTGCCCAGATGGTCTTTACGTTCTTATGGTCTGAGCTATCCACGCACTCCTCACAACTCGTGCTTACAACTTTAATTATGCCACTACTTTTCCTCCTACTTTCCAAAAGTTTACATAAGATTCCCACATATGTAGTGAACTATCACGCGTGGAACATGCGATATCGCGAAAAACCTGTGTTTAGCTATATTATAGACGCTGGTTGCCATATCGAAGAGGGCGGATCGTGTGTCATGCGTAGGTAGAAGATATTCATGGTTGTGTCGAAATATAGTATTCTGGAAGTTTCATTCTAATCTGAGATTGTTCTACTAAGAGTTGCATGGTACACACGAAACGGACTAATTTTGCTCTTACGTCAATGAATGGTTATATGGGACAATAACATACCATATACTGCCTATTATTTACATGTTAAAATTCCTTGGGTTATGGAAACGACTGCCCCCAACATCACTGTAAACATTCCACAACTAGTTCGAAAACGGTTCGAGGTGGAAAAAAATAATTTGTGCCAAGAGTTATATCACATTTTATTCGTTGTACTCGACCGGTTTCAGCAGCTGCTGCCATCAACAGGAGATTAACAAAATATTTTACTGGATACCCGCAGCACGTTTGATGTCTCTTACAGGCCTGTTATACTGAGCAGCTAACTAGTTTCGTTTATAACATAAAAGTATTGTACATCAGTTCTTAATTTCTTTTTGATGACAGCAACTGCCGAAACCGCTCGAGTATAACGAATAAAATATTATACTTCTCTTGGCACTAATTATTTTATCCAAACACATTGCGACCGCAGACTGCCATCAGAAAAAAAAACTGTTCTAGATCACTAGAGAACGAAAACGTATTCGATATAATTCGAGACCTACCTGAGAATTGTCGATTCTTTGTAGTGTTTCGCGGAAATCATAGGCGATGGTGGAACTTTAACAATGGCCCGCGTCAGAGGACACCTTTCAGTGTGTACACAAATAATCAGCCGCCTTCGGTCGACACCAGAGGATATTTACGTTGACGTCATAGCTGCTCAAGGACAGTCTTTAGACGATGAAGAACAGAGGCTGAACTATGCACTACTGAAGCTTGGCTCTTGTAAAAAGTAGCTCAAAAGTGTCTGTACGTGTTGTCAATTAAGTTTTTCATGTAACGATATTGTCTCAAGGTTCGATTCCATTATATTGAATGAAGTGTTCCTCAGCCACAAAATAATTATTACAAATATTAAATTAACCAGTAATGACCGTAAAAATCTTTTGCATTTATTGTCGCAAATAGATTTCAGTTACTTAGTAACCGTCTTCAGTGCAGATGCTGAACCAAAATAATAAAAAAAAATTGTACAAAAATAAAATCTATATGAAAGTAAGAAAAATTTGTAATGAACACGAAAGTAATAAGTGGTTTCTACATACCAGAAATTCACATGAGATGTTACATGAATTGTAACACTACACATGGATCTGACGTATTCTATAATATAACGTCTAGATAGTGCAGGATAATCATTGTCATCGTCACGTGTGCATTCAGCTGAGCCAAGTGTTCACAAAATCTGTGCAACCGGGCTAGGGAATCGACAGCACTAGCGCCCTCTTTATGGCTTCAAAATCGTAGCCCAATTATGGTTAACAAATGAGGAAATACAAAATTGTACATATTAAAGAGCCGGCCGCGGTGGTCGAGGGGACTGAGGCGCTCCAGTCACGGTCTGCACGGCCCCTGCGGTCGGGGGTTCGAATCCCCACCTCGGGCATGGATATTTGTGCCGTCCTTAGTATAAGGTAGTTGGTAAGTAGTTTGTAAGTTTAGGGACTGATGACCCCGTAGTTAAGTCCCATAAGCTTAACAAACATTTGAACATTTTTAACATATTAAAGAAAGCATAAATAACATGAAAAGCAAAATCCTTTCACTTACATACAGTAGATATGCTAAAATCACCCGCTCGGTTGCCGTGTGGTCTAACGCACCGCTTCCAAGACGGGAAGGCGTACCGGCCCCGGTTCCAATCCGCCCTGCGGATTAATGAAGGAGGTCGGAGTGCCGGCCAGCCTGGATGTGGTTTTTAGGCAGTTTTCCACACACCCCTAGGTGAATACCGGGCTACTCCCCAAGTACTCCCTCGGTTGCAAGATTCAGAAACATTTCGTATTACTTTACACTTTTCACACATATAACACTATACCCAAATATTTGGGGTACACATTTCCTTCCGGGAGGCATGTGGTGGCGACAGAAAGGGCATTCGATCACCCCGTAACTACTAACACTCCAAATCCGATTAACAAAGCCGACCCTGCTTGTGCGGGAACATGGCTCAAGAGAAAAAGAAAGAGACATGCTAAAAACATAAAATATAACCCACAGAGCAGACCAAACGTTTTTAGTACTATAGTAGTTGCATTCGGGAAATCTGTGTTAAATTATTAAATGAAACAGCACAATGCAAACAATGGTATAAAAATTACTATATTCAGTGGAATACATTTTCACTGACTTAGTGATAAGCAGAACAACAAGCAGCGTCATCTACTGCGCCATAACTAAAGCATGTTCTCTAAGAAAGTACAATTATTTGTACAACATGAAAGGTTGCTTGTTATTCTGCTTAGCACATAAGCCAGTGAAAATGTCCTCCACTAAATATTGTTATTTTTTACCATTATTTGCATTACGATCACAGGTTTTCCAATTGCAATAGTTAGAAAAGTTTGGTTCGTTATATATATATATATATATATATATATATATATATATATATATATATATATGACATTTCTACTGTATGTAAATGAAAGATTTTGTTTCTAGTGTAATTTCTCATTTGTTCAATATATGACAATTTTGTATTTTCTCATTTCTTAACCATTATTGGTCGAAGCTTTTGACGCAATAAATATGGCGCTAATGTCGCCTATTAACGATTCCAGCTCAGAGATCTTGTAAGCAGCTGGCTCATTTTAATGCACACCTGACACAGAAAATGATTATTCTGAACTATCTTTATGTTGTCTTATGGAGTACGTCAAATATATGTGTAATGGTATAATTCCTGAAACACCTGCTGAATGGAAATTCCTTATCTTATGTTTATGCTATATATGTTAGCAACAACATGTACAGTCATCTTTGTTCTGGTCCGTTATGATTAGCTTTGGCGGCCAGTAAGCAGTGGGTTTGCTTCTCTGTTGCCGTGCAGTAGTGTGAGTTGGGATCTGGAGCTTGGCGGGGTCCGGCGCATTGGAGCTCGCGGCTGAAGCAGTCGGTGACATCCATCATTATGGTATTAATTTTTTGGAAAATCATTTTTAATGTTTTCGGCAATGCGCGATTTTTTTTTATTTCATTTAGTTTTTCTATCCATTCAGTGAACATTATTAACGCACCTTTGTTAGGCACATTTTTAGTTACTATGATTCTTTCAGTAAAAAAAGAAAATAAATAACGTAAAACAATAATTAAATAACGCCAATTATCTTTTGACATAAATAATTATATATTTCTTGCAGTTAGGGTCGCACTCCCGATTTAGAAACTGCCTCTTTGGACGACTTCACAATAATACGCACATTCTTCGTTTCTATGGATTATGTTACCTGTGACGAATTCGCTGATTACTAACCTTGAAATTTTGTTGAATGTAGACTTACTTAGTTTCATTGGTTTATTTTTGATTTAGAGCAGACTTGTTACTGTAGGGAATTGTAACTTGGCTATAATTGAGTGCATTGTAGAAAATCGGTTTCATGAACAATACGAAGTGAAGAATGTGAATTTCAGCGAAGTGAGGTGTCATTTTCCCACGATAAAAAATTTTAATTATTACATTTCTTGTTATTAAGCTTTACCTATACGTGCTATCAGGACTATTAGTTTCTTTCATATCTGCTCACGTGTGAGAACAGCTAATTTTGTACAGCACAGACTAGATTCAGACATTCCCCAGAACTTGGCAAGAAAAGGTTTTACGTAATATTTTTATTTGCTACTATTAGAACGTGCTACACCATTGTTCTGCTACATATCATTGATGGTTAGTTTCTCTTTAATATTGTTTTACATTTAACTATTTTGGACAAGTCTACACAAAACGTGGAACACAAATATTACACTTAACGTGAGTATAGAATGTTTTGGGCATAATCGCTAAACGTTCATTTTTTAACTATTGTCCTTTGAAAGCACGTCCAACACTGTCAGGTACAGAACTTTTCACCATTTGGTTACTGCTTACGTTAGCCTAGTTTGTCAGCTCACGACTATTTTGCCCTTATGTTTTGTTGTTGTTGCAGTCAGACTGCGAAATTTTCTAGATTGCTGATCCTGCCGTATGCTAGACAGTTCACCATTGCGCACTAACGAAATTAACTTATTGATGTACACGTAGTACAATTTTTATTAGTTTTCTGCAAAGATCAACTTTTCCACCTCCACGCATAATGCATTACATTATTGATTCAAGTAGACAAGTAGACGTGTCACCCCGTTGCTGCTCTTTAGAAATTGTTCTCCCTGCATACCCACATCTACTACATCTACATACATACTCCGCAATCTACTGAAAGGTGCGTGGCGGAGGGTACACTGTACCACTACTAGGCATATCCTTTCCTATTCCACTCCCAAATAGAACGTGGAAAAAAAGAATGCCTATATCCCTCCGTACGAGCCCTAATTTCTCTTGTCATTGTGATTACTACGCGAAATGTAAGTAGGTGGCAGCAAGATCGTACTACACTCAGCTTTAAATTCCGGCCCTCTAAATTGCCTCAACAGAAATTCAAGAAAAGAACGTCATCTTTCCTCCAGTGATCCACAATTGAGTTGCCGGAGCATTTCCGTAACACTCGCGCGTTTGTCGAAACTACCAGTAACAAACCAAGCTGCTCGCCTCTAAACAGCTTCTATGTCTTCCTTTTAACTGATCTGTTGCGGTTCCAAATACTTGAGCTATACTCAAGACGTGGTCGTACAAGCGTTTTATACGCGGTCTCCTTTACAGGTGAAGTACATCTTCCCAAAATTCTCCCAATAAACCGCAGTCGGCTGTCCGCCTTACTCACAACTGTCCTTACATGTTCGTTCCATTTCATATCGCTCTGCAATGTTACGCCTAGACATTTCATTTAGCATCTGTACTGAAGATAGTTACTAGGTATCTCAAATCGATTTGCGACAATAAAAGCGAAAGGTTTGTAACGCCAATGCTGCTTCATTTAATATTTGTAATAATATTGTTTTATGTTTATTTGTTTTAATGGGGAAAGTTACTTTGTTGATACACGTCGTCTATTAGTTGCGAATGCTATTATTCGTAGACGACGGAACGAGAGTGGAGCGACTCTGACCGACTGCCAGTGGAGAAAATCGCTTTCCCACACACTGAAGGCCCTGTTTTGTGGGCGAGAGGCAGACTTCCTGGGACAGCAGACGGCCTGTGTACGTTGCTGGGGACGCCGACAAAGCGGCGGTGGAGAGATGTTAGCACGGCTCAGAGCTGCGACCGCGAGGGTGGGGGGGGGGGGGGAGGAAGGAAAGGCGATTGGTCGACGTCGACAGCGACCTGCGACGACAAAGCCGTCCCACCTGCTGCCGCTCTGTGGCCGTACCTCACGGAGCTTTCACTCTCCTCTGCAGGACAATTTATTTCTTACTCTGTGTCTGCGGATACCTTCGGCTAGCGAACGAATCCCTTTGAAGTAATACCTTTCTGTCTCTGTACACTTGTCTCCACTCTGGGAAATGAGCCAAAGAGAATAGACAGAGACTGAGTGCGTGTACATGGGTACGTGCGTGTGTGCGTGTGCGTGCGTGTGTTTGAGAGAGAGAGCGAGAGAGAGAGAGAGAAAGAGAGAGAGAGAGAGATACATCTACATGCGATACTCTGCAAATCACATGTAAGTGCCTGGCAGAGGGTTCATCGAACCACCATTATACTATTAATCTCCCATTCCATTCTCGAATAGCGCGCGTGAAGAAATAACACCTGAATCTCTCTGTTCGAGCTCTGATTTCTCATATTTTATTAATATGATCATTTCTACCTATGAAAGTGGGAGTTAACAACATATTTTCGCATTCGGAGGAGAATGTTGGAGATTGAAGTTTCGCAAGTAGCCCAGGCCGCAGCGATAAGCGCCGTTGTTGTAATGATTCCCATCCCAGATCCAGTATCATTTACGTTACTCTGTCTCCCCTGTATCGTGACAGTAAAAAACGAGCTGCCCTACTTTGGACTCTTTCGATGTCCTCCGTTAAACCCACACTGGGCTGCAATACTCCAAAAAATGGACGGACAAACGTAGTGTATGCAGTTTCTTTAGTAGTTCTGTTGCATGCCGATAAAACGCAGTCTCTGGTTCGCGTTTCCCACGATATTATCTACGTGTTCTTTCCAGTTTAAGTCTGAAGTAATAGTAATTCCTAGGTATTTTGTGGAATTTACGGCCTTCGCTTAGAAAGAGCGGTGTCCGTAAGATTCTTCACATAAGCAGTAGTGCAAAACTTGAAGTCGAAAGCAAGTTTTACCAAACGTGTGACTGCCTAGTGACAGAGCTTGATGAAACTTGGTCCTTACATATATAGCAAGAGCTGCCACAGTATAGTAGATGACCTTATTGTATGACGTACATAGTGCTGCAAACGTAGTTGATGCTTTAATTCGAAGAAAATAATTTCATTGAAGTTGTTGAGATGCTTTGCGGTCCCCCAATACGAAAGGCAGGTCTCGTTCCACAGGGTAGTGTTATTGGTACTCTGCTGCTCCTTATTTACATAAACGATTTAGGGGAAAATCTAAGTAGCTCTCTTAGGTTGTTTGCAGATGACGCCGTCATTTACCGTCTAGTAAAATCATCTGAAGATCAAAACGAACTGCAGAACGATCTGAATAAGATATCAGTATGGTGTAAAAATTGGCAATTGACCCTAAATAATGAGAAGTGTGAAGTCATCCACATGAGTACGAAAAGAAATCCGTTAAACTTTGTTTACAAGATAAATCAATCAAAAGTGAAGTTCGTAAACTCCACAAAATACCTAGGAATTACCATTACTTCAGACTTAAATTGGAAAGACCACGTAGATAATGCCGTGGGAAAGGCGAACCAGAGACTGCATTTTATTGGCAGAAACCTTAAAACATGCAACGGAACTACAAAAGAATCTGCATACACTACACTTGTCCGTCCATTTTTGGAGTATTGCTGCCCAGTGTGGGATCCTTATCAGGTGGGTTTGACGGAGGACATCGAAAGAGTCCAAAGAAGGACAGCTCGTTTCGTATTGTCACGATACATGGGAGACAGCGTTACGGAAATGATACAAATGATGGGAATCATTACAACAACGGTGCTTATCGCTGCGGCGTGGGCTACTTAAGAAACTCCAATCGCCAACATTCTCCTCCGAATGCGAAAACATATTGTTGACTCCCACTTACATAGGTGGAAATGATTGTCAGAAGAAAATACGAGAAATCAGAGCTCGAACGGAGAGATTCAGGTGTTTTTTCTTTCCGCGCGCTATTCGACAATGGAATGGAAGATAATGGTTGTGATAATGGTGGTTCGATGAACCCTCTGCCAGGCACTTAAATGTGATTTGCAGAGTATCCCACGTAGATGTAGAGCCATCTAAATGTACAAGCTTGATCTGAAAATCACACTCAGAAAACTGACTGATCTTAAATCGAACCACTATGTACATTTATCTATTGTAACGTGTCTGCGCACTATTTGATACCAAATGACGAATGTTCTACACCGAGACTTTGTCTACATCAGGATAGCTACATGTTCCATGTAGGCTGTGAGTTCAGTACTCAACTCGGGGGATGGTGTAGCAATGAAACAGTGGTCCAGTATAACAAAACATTTTATTGACATTCGTGCTTACAAAACGGCCGAAGGCGAGTGGAGTGCGCGTGCTCGCTGTATCTCAGGGCATAAAATAACATGTTGTGTCGCCCACTGCTGAGATTTTGTCGCCCAGTGGTTATGGGTAGTGACGGCAATTTATTTTTATTGAATGACATATGAAATGCACCGGGAATTGAAACCTTTTAAGTCTTGTTACCCCTAAGACCTACTAGGGAAACTCATTTCCCCCCCCCCTCGCCAAATAAATCACCCATTAAAATATTATTAAAAAAATACATGAAAACACTACCAATCTTTGTTAATCATAATAGACTGCATAAGACACATATCTTTTACACTTTCGATGCAGCTATGAAACAATTACATTCAATGAAAAGGTGGGTACTGTTTACCAGTCGCAAGTTTTCTAATGTTTAGTTTTGTTTTGCTTAAGGCGCAGCTCAGGTCATGTTCCACATCTAGACGGTTTCTGGTCTTACTTTTTATTGTCAGTAGCTTTGAAAAGCCACTCTGATATCTATAAGTGGTACCGAACTGTCTTAACGTGCTTAGAGCTCTGTCGGCTATAACAGGATATTCGGCTTCTGCGTTTCGCCAAAATGTACCAACGTCATAATTTTGAAATTCCATTTTGAATGTGATATCTTCGAGCAATCAGAAGGATTCTTCTTTGCCTGAAACATCTTTTAATATTTCCTCTTCAACAGAAAATGGTCTCAATATCCAAGTGTTGACGTGCTGATTATTCATAGCTGAGGAATATTGCTTAATTGAGTTTATAACGGCAGATGGGTGCTAAATGGCGGAAGTTTAAAACACGATTCTTTTATTTTTCTCACCTTCTCATTGATCACACAGTTCCTTAAACATCGATAGATCTCCGACTTGAACCTTGCGTTGGTAAAGTTTCAGTTTACTGAGGAAACTTCAAATTTTATCCTGCGCTGTCAAAATATTAGTCCTATTTTTTTAGAATGAAATACTCGGACTTAATTTCACTGAAAAACTCAGCAAGATACGCCGACGTTTCGACAGTTTTTTCTTTTACTTTTGAGTAAAATCTGTCTCTTTTTGTGTTCCTAGCTTTTCCAGAAGGAGTTCTATTTCTAAATGGGCAGAGAAAAGCAGCACTAAAGTGATGTGATATTGCTATGCAAAGTAAAATAAATACTCGTTGCCGTGTTCTTTCATTAAAACGGACTAAAACGGTCATCTGACGCAAAATAAAAACCGAAAGTACACGAGGTGGTACGCAATCTGTCATCAAAATGTTATACAGTTGCACAAATACGTCCCTCCGACGATGCCAGAAGGGTGAAATGGAATGCAGAGCTTTATCGGCAAGTTAATATGCTTATCGGTGTAAGCGAAAAACAGTTCAGAAATGGACAAAGAAATTTTAAATGCATACTGGGTAGTCTAAAACATATCCTGTGTTTCCTAAAGGCTGTGTATGTGTGTTGCATAGAGGCTAGGTACGTAATATGAGATTTTAAGACAAAAAAGGATTTATTAACTTTTAAAGAAAGTGCACAGGAAGGTATTTTAAGTAATCATAGTACCTACATTAGTTTAATTTAATACTATTTTCATTTAATAGCCATATCAAATTAAAGTGAACTTATAACATGTACTGTATTCTATGTAACTACTTAACAAATAAAAGACAACAAGAACAATTGAAAGATTGTTTAACAAAATTAGGAGACTTAAATGATTTCTCCAAAGTCCAATTTTAGTATTGTTCCACAAAAATTTTTATTTATAATTAAAAACATATATGAATAAAAATCTA
Organism: Locusta migratoria; assembly: GCA_026315105.1. Lineage (NCBI taxonomy): Eukaryota > Metazoa > Arthropoda > Insecta > Orthoptera > Acrididae > Locusta > Locusta migratoria. The sequence continues at coordinate 81,684,513 of CM048751.1, read as the reverse complement.
TTAAGGAAAAATTAAGCAGCTTCGATTTTAATTTAAAAAAAAAAGGCTTCAAAATACGGATTTAAGCGTCAATATTTTGAAATTTTTCTAGGCGAAGGCCCCCGGAACCCGCGGATCATCTTTCCAATGTCGCCCAGTGAAAATCCCTTAAAATATGCTCTGCTGTATCTTACTGAGGTAGCGTCCACCTAACTCCACGAGCCTCGTAGTATCTGACGCTGCTAGTGCGGCTGCCCGCCGGCCGCTACGCCTCTGTGTTGGGCAAGACCAGGTATCGTCCTCGCGATGCCCCGCGCCGACACTGCCACCGGCGATGGCCGTACCGCGCTCGGCGCTGCCTGGGAGTTGAACCCAGGTCCTCCTCCTCCCGCTGCTGCTGCTTTGCTCTCCAGACGGTTCACAGGCACGCTTTAGGCCTCTTGCGGCACGTAACAGTGTGACTTTATCAGTCCACTACTTGAGAAGGAGAGCACTTAGCGACTTGCAACAAACTTTATTCATAATTCCAAACCTCCAGTGGACTTTTTCTCGCTGACAAACCTACCAAAATGAAAGGAAAAGTTTATTGCTTAGTACTTTTTCGGCGTTCTTGTGTAAAATTACGGCATTTGGGATGATGTTACAATTTATTACTCGTACACTATTTATTGTATTCGCGCGAAATGTTACAGACAGCATACACACATTACACTGAACGTACATTCGAAATTTTATCATAGAACGACACACAGTTCACGGGATATGACGTCATAAACAATGAGATGCGAGAACAACTGCTGCATTACGCGACAATGCTGCACATTTCCTTCTAAAACTTTGGACCGATCCCAACAAAATTTTGTACTCATATTCCTTACCGTGAGCTTATAGTTTCTGTAGGGTTAAGAACCATATACGACACATCGCAAAAAACTGACACATAATGCGACGAGACTTTATTCATCCACTATATGATAATTAAAGTACTTAGCAACTTGTAACAAACTATAAAGATAATTTCATATCTTCATTATATTTTTTCTCGCTGACAATCACAGTGAAAAATGATGAAAGGAAAAAAGTTTCTCGCTTATTACATTTCCGCTGTTCATGGACTAAAACTACGGCATTAGGTATGACGTTACAATTTATCATTTCTACACTACAAATTTTAGCCGTAGGAAATTTTACAGACAGTATACACACATAAGGATTAATGCTCCTTCGAAATTGTTTCACAGTACGACACGTAGTTCATGAGATATGAACACATAAACAATAATGTTAATAGAAAACCTCCCCATCACACACCAAGTTTTAATCTATTATTTATTTACTACTAATAGTAAGTAGTAGATTTTACATACATGTAACAGTTATACAAATGAATATATACCTAAAAATTTTACAATTGTACAACATATAACTAAAAATACATGAGACCCTACGAATTTTATGTCATTTGT